>RJWH01000108.1:0-1273892 GCA_004363575.1 Solenodon paradoxus | reverse complement strand
ACTCTCAGGACACTTACTTAGTGTCTGTGGCAGCACTCTGCCCATATTCCCAATGTTTCTAAAAAGATTCTGTGTAACTAGTATCTCTGATTGTATTCAGCAATCAGTCTTTTCCTCCCCAAAGTAAAGTGACCTGAGGGGATGGTTAAATTGCTTTGTCTATTTGCTCAAAGGAGGAAAATCCAAGAGAACAATGAGGAATGCTGTGTCAGGCAAGGGAAACAGAAAACAACTGAGCCCAAGAATGGATAGAGGGAAGAATTAGCAAGAAAGAGCAGAAACATAGCAGGAGAAAATAAGGAAACAAAGTGAACAGTGAACGTCAGTGGAAGTGCAAGTTCAGTGCCGGAAATACCAGCAATAGATGAGTACTGTGAAACAGGAAACACAGACCAACTCACAGGGTCACTCTCCACTGTGGCAGCAGGCCCACATCTCCCCCAGAGACCCGTGTGACAGTGTCTTGGCATCCACATTGCCTAGAAAAGGACTTTTCAACCAGTAATTGCTCAATAAAAGTCTGTGGAGGAAGAGGACTCATTTGTGAAGAGGTAGAAGACTTTAAGTAATTTAGTGGTGGACATGGAATGAATGATAGACAGTGAAGAGTGAGCCTGCACATTTTAATTTATACTATTTTTTAAATCAAAGTTACCTCAATAAAAATTAAAAGAAAAAAAGAGAATAAAAGGACCCAGAAAATCAAGAGGAAAGAGACTAAATATGAATGTAACATCCAGCACTAGGGTACTAAAAAAATAGTCAAGAACAAAGAATTAGAAGTCGTGCTTTAATTCAGAGGTTCTATTAAGATGCTTTCAGCTTACAGTTTCAGAAACTCCAGCTCAACTAGCCTTGAAGTTCAACACAAAGAAAGTATTTATCTTGCTTTAAGGAAGTCCTGAAGGGCCATTAATTCAGGGCCTCAGCTGTGAGTTCCCTTTCTCTCACAGCCCTGCTACCCTTGGACTGAGAGGGAGCCCAGGAGTCACACTCAGAAGAACAACATTCAGAAAAGGAAGAGGAAATAAATAACCCAGCCCATAGTCTTATTTACTAGTATAGACATTTTCTCTAGAAACTCCCTCCAAACTGACATTGTTTTACATTGTCTCCCACCATAAAAATTGCAATATGACTCTTAGCCTCACCTGGCTACCTGGGAGACGTATGATGCCATCTTCCTGAACAACAGTTCGTGTAGGAGAGTGGTAGACATCAAAACAAAATCCAGCCCTTTTAGGAAGGAAGCACCAGGAAATAGGTGGTGCATAGATATATACCAAACTCCAGCATGAATGTATATAATTTTCTAAGGGATATTTTTTAATGAACATAGATGCTGCACTGAAGTGTGCATTAAACTACCATCAAGAGCTAATTTAATAATTGCAGCTGAGGAATTCTTGTCTTGCTTTGATTGTGTTAAAAGTTTGCTAACCTTTGATAATTTTTCAGTTGCACATAGGTTTCTGATCTTTCAGATAAATGCTTTTCAAGGAGAAGGCCTGGACAGTCAATATTTTCTGGGTAAAAAAGCGTAAGCAAGATGGCAAAGGGTGACAATCTTTTGCTCTGAATAAAGCTAACAGACCCTGATGACCAGAATCTGGTCTCTGTAAACGACTTTGAAGGAATCTGGTGTGAAGAACAGCTGTATTATTAGGACTGTCCTAAGAAAACCTCTAAAGAAATTGAACCAATACATTCTACATTCTATTAATCTGTAAGATGACATATCCATATATGGTTGGCGATATTCAAAATAGAAAATCTTAAATATTTATTCACTTAGTATTACTAAAACATTGGCCAAAATATTTTACTAATTAAATTATTAAACAAATATTTTTTTAAACTCCCACCAGCAAGCAGCAAGACACTGTGGCAGAAAACCATTGATTAGACACAGATGCAGGTCTCAAGCATTTTGTAGGAGAAACAAAACATGCTCCTAAATGTACATACTTTCTTCTTTGCTTGCAAGACACCTTTAACATAATTCTAAGGCAGTGTTTCTGGTGTCTATGGAATTACTTGTTTTTCTTTCACAACTAATGTGAGCTTCATGCATCTGTATCATACTCACCTCTGTGTCACTTCTAACATCTAATTTTCAAACCCACTTATCAGTTGTTTAAATATTGCCAATTGCCAATTAATCAAATCTGCATTTTATAATGACATTAGAACAATACAGTAAATGAAGTTAATGATGATGTCAAATTTAAAGTCCTAAATATGTAATAAGCAAGAAGAGAAGCAATGAAAAAGTACAATCAACTCCAAAGAGTACTGATAACAAAACATCCTTTCTGGGATTTCTGGTTAATACATGGGTCTTTGTAGGTACATGTATTGTAGGCAACTTTGCTATGTAATCAAATTTGTAAGGAAAACTTGATTAAAATGTAATTAAATTTTAGTTCATGGCTGTCAACATTTAGGAACTCTTAATGACTCCTTCAGTGTGTAATCCTTAAGCATAGCTTTAAAACAATATTCTGTGCAACTATGGATCATTCAACTCTAAAAGATGAAGGAAGGACAAATTATTTTTTTAGTTGGTAAGAAGTCTCATGTTATATGGCTATTGATTATACTTGGAGAATCTCTGATATATGCAGTCCTTTTTAGTTTCTGAATAAAGATGAAACTATTTGGAATTGTTATCAGCTAATGTATAAGAAGTTATTAAATCCTATCATGCAATCAAGTTTTGGTGAGCATTTAAAGAAGTGATAAAGCATGCTTGCTTAAAAGGGGACAAAAATCCTCATCTCACCATACTCAAATATAAAGATAGGGGCAGTCAGGTAACAAAATAAAATACTGAAATATCTGTCTCATAGGGCTTATTTCTGTAAATATTTGTGAGGTTGTTTCATTTGGGTTATCTATATTTTAAGCCAAGTTATCTACAAAGTCAAGGGGCTGCTTGGCCTGAGTGGGAAAAGGGCTATGGAACTCTACCCATCTCTACCTGTCTGCTTCTTAAACCATATAAAATAAACATATAATCTCAGGAAAATATTGTGCTTCCTGGATAATTCCTCTAGTCCATCCAAAACTGTGGCTCCTAAGCCCTTATATACAGAAATTCTGAGATGTCTTGGTGTTTAGTTGATATATATGTGGGTCACAAAGACTTGTTAGTCACCTCAACTCTAAAGTCTGACATAGGAATGCTATCACCATTACATAAACTTTCAATGCTCATCATCTTTACAAGGATAATGAAATCTAAAACATTATTAAATATGGAAACTAGGCATAGGAAATATTAACAGAAAGAAAATTTTCATAAACAAATGCATATCCAAGTATAAAAAATAGACAAAGGAATTTTCTACAATTGACATTTGTAAGTGTTTCATTCATAGATGTCACCTTGCTATTCCTCTCCCACAGTTTCCTGTTTAAATATCAAGAAATCATTGACAAATACAGTAAAGTTCTACCATAGACCAATAGCCTATGATTGAAGTTGTTTGGTTTGGGGATGATGCTTGTATTGAAGATAATACCATGGTATAAAATTTATTCTCAAATTAAAAGGATTCTAGAGAGAGCATTATTATAGGCAACATAAAACTTTGGAATTTCTTAGTAAAAATTAGGTTTATTTTGAGAAAATTTAATTGTATACAATTTAAATTATTTTAATTTGTCTTTGCTCCCTGCATTATTGCTTCAAGGACTTCACTGAGATTGAGATACTTAATCTCAGGAGACTGTTCTAATAAAATGATTAATAAATAGCTCAAGAAGTGATTCAAGACTTTCTCTCTATGTACATATATATTCAATAGATAGACACATAAATATATTCAATAAAGTATTCTATGAGCTAAGTCTAAAAAGCTGAGGGAAAAAGCTGATTAAGTTGGAATCCCATAGATGTTAAAATTAACATAAAATGGAGACCAGACTGGAAAATTCCCTGAGCAGATGAAACTCTTTAAGCTACATAAGCAAAACTAAATCTAGCTGATTTCATGACTTAGGTTATTTCTTGTAAATGCCTCTGATAATCATAAAAGAAACTTAAGTCATCTTCCTAAAATTGGTATTATATCATTCATTTAACAGAGCCCCTGCCATCTGGAAACCTCCATTCTATTAACCAATTATTGTCAGGGTTAAGCAACTTCCTCATTTTCACTTTATAAGTCATCCTATAACATGCCCCTGAGCTTCATATCAGTTTTAAATTTGAAAGTCCTCAGTTCAAGAACCATTCATATATGTACAATAAATTTGTACTAAGTTTATTGATCTAAGGGCTTTAATTTTGTTATTTCTGGATTTGTGAATGTATTTCTGGAAGAATGAGAAAGGGACTAATTGGGTTCCATAAACCATTTGACGAAGCACTTAATTTAAAGACAAGAGACTTGTGACTGAAGAAAGGAAAGGAAATGGAGTCCAACATAGATGCCGACAAAGGAAACTCAATTGTAGTTTCAGGATTCCCAAGAAGAGGGGTACAACTTTGTGATAATATTAATGACTTTTGACTGTTTAAGTACCTTCAAATGATTGCTTGGAGCCAGTGGTCCATTTGTCTTGGGGCAGTGACGTTTTTCTTTATCTTTAAGAGTGCAATAGAAGCTTTGAAGTAACAAGGTCAAATTCAACCATTTTTGCCCAGACTCTGCAAAAAATGCTGGGTTTGAGTTTCCAAAGAACATGAAGAAGTCATTTCAGTTAAGCTTTTACCACCCAAGAATCCTTTTAAAAGACTTTCAGAAGCATCCCAAATTTGCACATTACCTCCTTGACCTTTTGAGCAGGAGGTTGAAGCTGAAGCACGTGGTTTCAATTGTCTGATAAGATACGTAGCTTCAGTCTTGGCCTGGTTGAAGGTTAAACCAGCTGTTTTCTATCTCTCCTTCTCTAATCATTAGGCATTAGACAAGCCATGAAAATGTTATCACAGCATTTTATTAAAATCGCTACCAAGTCACATGATAAATGGGAAATAAAAACAAAGCAAACAAAATGAGACTTCTCTAAAAAAAATTAGACTCAAGTAAGTTTTAAAATGCATGACTCTCCTATGGGAAAAACTTAAAAAAATTAACAAAAAAGCTTAGCTCTTCTGAATAAGTGACAATCAACACACAATGGGGATTATGAAATTCCTTCTAATTTTCTTTTGACATTGGTTACTAGAAAGCTTGCACTTAAATTTATTATTTAATGACAGCCCCTAGAATTCAATATTCCATTTCCTAGTACAGTGATCACTCCTTTCTTTATGTGATTTCCTATTGTTTAAATTATTTAATTCATTATTATTTAATGTTATTTTCATTTATTTGTCATCGTATTAAGCTTATCAGTTTATTTGAGCATATCTTAACTACAGTAACAAAAATGCAAAAACAAGAGCATATATTATGACCGTAATTCCAAAACCCTAAATAATTTATTAATGATATTGAAATATAAGTCACCCTAGTAGACCCATTGAATATATTACTTACCAATTGGTCTTTTGAACTGTGTGGAAAAACCTTAAATACTTGGAAAATGTATTTGCTACCATCTAAGACTCAAATACTTAAGAACATAATGGAAACTGATGCTTTTATAAGGTAATAGCCATTATATTAAGACTTTCAGTTGTATGTGATGGAAAATTCAACTCAAACAGGCTTAAGGTAAAAAGAAAATATATTGGCTGTGTAATTGAAAAACACTGGGGGTGAAGTATAGCTGAATCTACAGGTTCAATGTCATCAGCTCTGCCTCTTTCTCTTTCTCCTCCCACTCTCTCCTTCTTGGATCATGCTCCTCACTTATGTTGACTCTATATTCCCTCAAAGTCAGCTTCCTTATGATGGTACAATGCTTATCAGCAAAAGCAGTGTTTTAGTCTACCCACTCATCAATCCCAGCAGTGATTATTAATTTTTAACAGACCAACAAAAGCCCTGCTACTTAATCCAGTTGGTTCCAAATGGTCCACAATTATTTGAACCTTGTCTAAGTCATGTGTCCACACATGGGTACAGCCCCATCACAACACATAACCTAAGATTAGGGGATGAGTATTTTCAGGGGAAATCATGGTGCTGTATCAGAAAGGTAAGCAAAAATTACAGTCTACAATATTTCATTCAACCAGACCTTTTTTTTTGAAACTTGTTTTTCCAGGAAATTTGATTGCTTCTTAAATGTTAAGATTGATCAGTGAACTAGCCAGGAAAGAAAATCCTGGTCTTGATTATTCACATGAGACTCCCATTAACCCCTGATGAATTTATTAATGAAAACTGTACAGTGACGTTAATGAGTGACATAGGCCAAATTTTGCTTTCTACCACCAAGGTTGAGCCAATATGTTAGCTACTCAAATATGTAACTACACATTATGTTACAACTTTGTTAACATATTTTATACTTCATGTATTGTTTATAAAATTCCAATTTGCATTTAGAATACCCAATGTTTTGGTGGTTTAGGGGTTGAGAATTACTACTTACTTGACTGAATTTATTCAATCTTATTCATTTTAATTATTAAAAATATGCAAAGTATATTCATATAGTAAATAATGTGTCTTTCTAATAACTTCTGTTGAATTAACAACAGAGACACGTAATTATGGCTTAAAAAAAAAGGAGAAACAGAACAAAGTTTCAGAAATTGTTGTATCTCATTGAACTCTACTTAGTGGTTTTGCTTGTGTAGGATATAACAGAGCAAAATATATCTTAAGCAATTGTAACAGTAACAATAACAATGAAAACAACAAATCAGATCAGGGATAGAACAACTAGGAAGGCAGCAACAGGACAGGTCTCTATAAGCAAATAAAGTCATCAGTCTTCAACCTTCCAGTCAGCAAACATTTACTGAGTTCCTATTCTACTGGATATTACTTAAGCTGAGGCTTCGACATAAAAAGAATCCAAAAGACTCCAGTCTACTCAGCTAGCTAGGGGAACTAAACACATTTAAACAACAACATATTTAATCATACAGAAAAAATGTGCATGAAAAAAATTGAGGTTTTGATTTGAATCCTACCATGTCCAATGTGAGTGACCTTAGACAATACTGGACCTTTAAAAAAAATATCAGTTTTCTGATTTTCAAAATAGAAACAAAACATTTTGTAGGGTCAATGGGAATATTAAATGAGATGACAATGGCAATAGTAAACATTTATTGAACTCCTTCACTGGGTTAAGTGCTTTGTCTTATATTACTTCATTTAATCTTCACGTCACCTCATGAGGTATCATATACTTGGAGAAAGTAAAACCCAAAGATGTTAAGATCGTATCTGTAGTGGTAGAGTCCAGATTCCAATTCATGCAGTCTTGCTCCAAAGCCCATGTCCTTTGTTATAGATCAAAAAGTTTGCCTCCAGATCCTTCCAAAAAGAGATTGTACTCTTTTGTATAGGTGACTGCATTGGATAAAGGAAGACAATCTCCATCAGTTCTCAGCTTACTGAAGGGTTCCTTCAGCTGCCAAGTGATCCCTTAGTCAGAATTATGCCTTTCTGGAGGTGGTAACTGAATAATGTGATGTTATGGAGGTCATTCAGGACACTCTGATAAACACATTCAACCTAGAGCTTCCTGTCAAGTTGGCCCAGTCTGTCAGGTCTTCACCACCGCTTGTTCTACCTCTCCTCAATCTTGCTTCCTCTGTCTTCCTTTCACAGGCAAGGATCCCTAACCCAATTGCATGACTACTCAGTGTTGGCCCAAACCTCAATGATGCCCTGTTCATGTTAAGAATTCTTTTTTTTTCTCTCTTTATGTGATTTTGGATAGCATCAATTGCAGTATCTTAAGTTTCCTGATCTTTTATTCTGCAATGTCTAACCTGCTATTACTCCCAGTCAATGTATTTCTCAGCACTCACATAATAGTTTTCATCTCTAGCAGTTAAAATTTTCTCTATAATTATCTCCCATGTATTTATTTAACTTTTTGAATATATAGACTACAATTACAGGGAGCACGTTAGTATTCTTGTCTGCTAATTCTATCATGGATATCTATTCCGATTTGATTATGGGCCTTATTTTCTTGCTTCCTTGCATGCCTGGTCATTTTTGTTTGATAACATACAGTGAGTTTTATCTTGTTTAGCACTGAGTATTTTGTCTTCCTCTAAATATTTTTGAGCTTTGCTCAGAGATGCAATTAAATTACTTAGAAAAAGTATGATCATCAATTTTTGCATTTAATATTCACTAGACAGGGCCAGAAAAAAGTTTGTGTAAGCAAATTTTTCCCTATTTCTGAAACAACCTCCATGGTCCATGTATTGTCAGGTATTCTAATATGACTGTAGGAAAGAGGTACTATCCTTGGTCTTTTTCTGAGTTCTGGATAGTATTCCCTCAAATCCTTTCAGGTATTTTTTTTCTTTTAGCCTTTCCCCACATAAATATGCTCATTAAGTACTCTAATACTTGAGAAGCACTCTCTGCAGATTCTTTATTTTCTGTTGTCCAGCCAACTGAAAATACTTGTTTTCTGTATTTTGTCTTTGTTATTCGGTTGTTTTGAATAGTAGAGTAACTCTGGTTCCTGTTATTCCATCTTTGTCAGAAGTAGAAATATTACTTATTATTTTCTCTATTTGTTGAGATATAATGGACATATAATATTGTACTAGTTTGGGGTATACAAACTAATGATATACATAGACAAAAGAATCACCACAATAAGTTTAATTATTATCCTATATTATACTAATTAGTTATTTTTTGTTACAAAGAAAACTTTTAAGATCTCTCTTAATTTTTGAATATATAATATAGTAAAAGTTTTGAAGTACATTACAGTTATGAAAATATAGAGTAATATAATTTTTTGAAACAGAAAAATTCCTAGAAATTCTAGTTTATTTATTCTGGTTGATAGTGCGATACTACACCTAGATTCCTGCCTCAGGCTCTTGAGAGTATCTGCTGCTTGAAGTTCTATAGGTGCACCTCTTTCTGAGAGCTGCCTTCAGTCACAGGGAACAGAAGATTGTGGAACTCAGCAAAAGACATAAATAAATCTCTTGGTGTTCTCGTGCTTAACTTTGGTATTAAATGGACGAATATAGCCACCACAGCCTGTTAGTTGTTTAAGAATCAGGGGCTCGGACCCTTAAAGGATGAGTCTGGATCACACCTTGCCCCCAATCCCATTTCCCCTAGCCAAGTGTCCAGAGTAGAAGAGGAGTTTTCCAAGGATGAGGGCAGTAGATGGTGACGAGGGAGATGGCGAGTATAGCTGCAGCTTTGATTAAAACTGCTGAAGGGGCTATAGTTCATCTTAAATTTCCCAGGAAAAAAGCTCAACCAGAATTCTGGAGATTCTGTTTCCAGGTGGAATAAACTTACTGTAAGAAGAAGTGAAACTGCTCAATAAAAGAGGTGAATTTTAGTTGCTACTTGGTGCTCCACAAAGATCCTTCCTCAGGGTCAAAGAACCAGAACCATCTCCAGCTGCTGTGAATATTGGCAGTTGTTGCCTCATAGCTGTGTTGTGCCTCACTGGGCATTGCCCCACCCCTCTCACCATACGGCGCTGCCCTGCCCAAGGTTGTATAACTTCCCAGAGTCTGGTCCACAGCCAATAACTGGCCTATGTGTGGTTAGAGCCTGGTTCCCTTGCTTCCAGGTGGAATAACTGAGGAGCCATCTTGTCAGGAGCAAAGCTGAGTTGGAGTCAGGGATCCTGCCAGAGTAGCCAATTAAGCGACAACCCCAAACAGGGATGTTAGGCCTTTAATCACTTTTTGCAATGGTACAGTAAGAGTCTCATATCAGAGAATGTACAGCTCCCCCTGTTCCATTTTCCTCATGAACAGTGTACCTACCCATTGAGGGTCAGGCGATTCAGTGCACATCTCTCTGTTGAGGGTAGGTTTTACAGACTCTGGGACCAGAGAGGGGAGGGTGCTTCACTCTGGGTACTGAGTCATAGTCGGAAGAAATATGATCAAAGTTTTCTTCCATTAGGAGTCCTCAGCAGAGCCACCTGAAGAGGACCAGGGGCCAAGTGTGTGGTGGAAACCTGGGAATAACGTCAGGGGTGCGGATGTAAAAAGCATGACTGGACCCAAGACCTTGACTGTAACTCCCAAGACTGACTGCTGCATGTTGGCTGTGCCCCAAGTCTGGCACAGGGAGGGCAGCGTTTCCGCTGTTAGACCAGCTAGGTAAAGTCTCCATAAATGTCCCTGATCAGGCCTGGAGAATTACGGCAGGGATTTTTACCAGAAGCCACACTCCAGCTTCCAGAGGGGTAGCTGAGGCCTCCCAATGCTATGGTAATGTGGTTAGCAGACCAGTCTTTCCTAGCTCATTTTCTTAGAGGGTACCATACTCTCTTGAGACGCTGCTGTATCTGAGTCTGTTTCCAGGGCATCCAACATAGGACAGCTGGGGACATTTGATAAAAGACCCTGAGAGAAGCAGTCTGGCCATGTTTCAGCATCAGAGGACCTGGAGAGAGGTGAGGAAAGTTAGCTCACAGGGATGACAGGAACAGGGCACCAGGGCCTGGTTTCTTTATTTCCTTAGATCCTTTCATCTTTCATCTCATGATTTCTAACTGGAGATGATGATTCCCAGGCTCTGTAATTACTGGGCAGTTATGTTTTCGGCAATCTTTTAGTAGTTCACATGAATTAAAACATGTTTTACTCCTGTTCATTTTCTTCTTGCCTTTCTCTCCCATGTGCTGGCCTCAGAGACCATTTAAAGGTGACTCACCGTTATCACCAATGGCTGTTACACCGCGCTGTCCCCTGGGACTCGGAAAAGTACAAACCCCTAATGCCAGGGCTGCTCTAATGAAGTATTAAAAATGGGGTGGCTTAACCAGAAAAAGTTTATGATCTCATTCTGGAGGCTGGGAGTGTGAGACGCAGGTGTTAATAAGGTTGGCTCCTTCTGGGAGCTGTAAGGCAGAATCTGCTCCAGGCCACACTCCTAGCTTCTCACTTTCCTTAGTTTTCGTGGGGATCATCCCAGTCTCTGCATTCATGTTCAGATGGTGTTCCACCTGTGCACTTGTCTGTGCCTAAAGTTCTCCTCCCTATAAGGACACGGCTTGTTTTGGGTCAGGAGTCCAGTGTGACTTCATCTAATTAATTATATCTGCAATGATCCTATTTACAGGACAGTCTGAATGCTAAAGGTGTTTGGGGTTAAGACTTCAACCTATAATTGTGGGAGGACTTGATTGAACTAACAAGACCCTGTATTCTCTGAGGTCCTACTGCAATAAAGTGAGACTCTATTCTACTGAGAAACGGGGGAAATACCACCATCTCCAACTTTATTGAACTCTCATGACTTGGGTGACAAAGAAATTGGCCTGCTCTCCACATGTCATCAAGCCCCCCTGAAAATCAGGCCTTTCGCTTCAGCCTGCTGTTTCTCACGGAAGTTCTCAGGCTCTGGTGTCTTTTGAGGAACATAGCAAGAAGCAACCTTGGAGATTTTCTTTACCCTCTTCCTCTCCACAAGTTCCTGTGCACAAAAATATGCTTTTGCATTCTTTTAAAGCTGTAACTAAAAAGAAAAGTTAAGTTGTCAACATTTGCATTTATCTCCTACCAGGTTTTTGAAGAGAGGGGATAGCTCTTCTTCCCAGGCCCTACTCTCAAAACTTCCATCCCCTCACCAAAGGAGTCTGTTCATTCAGATATTAGGCCCTTTTAATTTTCAGTGCTGGGTTGGGTGATATATGGAGAGGAGTATGAGAAGGAGAGAAAGGTGTTTGGAGCCACTGCCTGAGAGAATGATTTGAGAGAGAGAGATGGTAGGGAATAGAAAGACTATTGAGGTGTTAAGGTGTTATTCAGTTTTGCTATGATATAAATATGTATATATACATAATATACACATATATGCATACATATATACATGCCTACCTACATGTATTATATATGTACATTTTATATTATAAATGATTGATAAATATTGATATTTGTATAATTCCTCTTCAATAGTTCATGACGCCTTTAGGAAAGGTCTTCAGTGAACTTGGGGTCAATGCGTATGTGTGTGTGGGAAAGGTGGTGCTTTTAGATACATCCACATGCTGAGATTTCCCTAAGACATTCATGTTCCCAGTGTGAACTAGTGCACTTTGGCTCTTGTCTTTGGTGTGAGAAAGAATTTAGAATGCTAGACAGGAGATGTAAAATCGAGTAAGAATTTAATAGGCAACAGGAAAGTATTTTTGGGTGAACTCAGTAGCTCTGGGGCAGGTTTCTATTCCCTCTTCTCATCTCAGGTGCTATCTGATGAACCATTTCAAGACCACCCAAGTACCCCCCCGTCCAAGTTCCCCTTAGTTCCTTGACCCCGTAGTTTTTTTCTGCCTCTTGCCCACACAGTTCTTTTGTGCAAGGTGGCCATTGTCATTTTGTCAGCTAGCTACACACGTCCTTTGTCTGCCCCGGCTCATATCTACCTAACTGCCTGTCCTAACAGTAACATTGCAAACAGATGTACTGAAGGCCCCAACCCCATGTCCTCTTGCTAATCAGCTCCTCGTTGGCAGTGCTGGCTCAGCCCAGCTCACTACTATCCAGCTCCACTTCATCAAGGGGACACTCAAGATCAGGTCTCAGAAATGCAGCCATCTTTATAGTTGTATGCCCTCACATAAACTATTGTTTGATCTGCAAACAACTCCTCAGGGGTAGGCAGAGACAATGGCATATTGATATTGAAAGTTTACCTAACTTGTACTACATCACAGAGAATTAGAGTTTGTTTCTTGAGATCCTCTACCTCACAGGTGGTATGCTTTCTCGTAGTTGGATACCATATATAGAATGAGCCGAGCACATGAGGTACACTTTTCAGTAGGTACACAGGGATCTCAGAGAGCTATTGAAAAGGACTCTCAAGAATTGGAAGGAAAAGCTGAGGAACTATCTAGAATATCTACCACCATACCCAAACAAAATAGAAGCTATTGTTTTGCTATCAAAAAGATTTCTAAAATTTCCTCTTACCTGGCTTTTATGATAAAAGAAACTCTGTAAACTAGGTCCCCTGAGCATTTGATATCACTGTCAGCAGGGCCTTAGAAAGTGTGCATGCATACTGCTCGTAGATACGTTTACTCCTTCAGTTAGAGGACTTTCAGATAGAAGCACTCTCCTTCTTGGATAGATACTGTCTTACAGTGAACAAGCTTCTGAGAGAAGGGTGAGGCAGGTAGTCTGGTTTTTAGTTTGTTTTTGTGTGCTTTTTAAAAAAAAATGGTAACGCACCTGTATACTGATGCGGGTACCTGGCACGGTGAGTGCAGAAAGAATTCCAGGGGAGACACCTTGTCCCAGCACCACATGGCAAGTTTATTAGAAAACAACTAAACAGAAGTGATGCATGCAGCCTGAGGTTACAGGAGCAAGAGAGTGAGTCGTTAAAATGGAGTCTCACATATGAGAGGAAGGGACCTTCCTTTGGAAACACCCAGGGGTGGAAGCTCTCCTGAGAGTCAGAGTTCAAGGGTAGAGGGTAACTAGTGGGGGTGTCTCTAGTTCAGGTTGCTAAGGAAAGATTACAGGTTTTCCAGGCAGTCCCTTCTCTCCCATCCCTCATCAATACTACTTTTGTAAAATAGTTTTTTAAAGCATCAATATAAGTCAGCAAACAGAGGTGTGATCTTGAGGTCAGGGAGAGTGGAGTTCAAAGCCTCATTTTGCCTCTTTCTAACCCTGTGATGACAGCTAGTTAGTGAACCTGTCCAACCCTAGGTTTCATCTATAGAAATGGGAATAACACTTTCAGGGACAGATTCAGATTTTTGGGGAGCCTGAAGTATTTACAATTTTCGAAGTCTTCTTCAAGGAAATGAATACAAGATATGAATATAAAATCAGATCTAAAAGTGAATATTTATTTAGAATGAGAAAATGAATCAAACAATTTACATATTTTTTAAAAAGTCAAATACCACAAGCATCAGAAAACCTATAACCAAGTGAACACTTCTGTAGGGCACCTCCTGAGGTTTTAGAAGTCGAGAGAAGGAGAGGTCTTGAACTTTATTTCATTAGATTCAGGTTAAAAATGCCCATGCTCACTTCCTATGATATTTAAGAAAATTTAATGAAGTTAGTGTCCTCTTCATATAGAGTCTGACACACAGGAATCTCCCACAGTGTAAAATCTCAATCTCTGTTATCTGCTTAACTGACTTCTATCCAGGGTAGTGGTGCTATGAGGGAATCAAGTAAGTAGTGGGACTAGAAATAACAATGGCAACAGTACAGGGTGTTCCATGCAAAGGAATGAAGCATGTCTCTGTACCAGAACTCTATGGTTAGACTTCCTAGGCTATCAGTGGAATATTTAACAACATAAATCAAATGTAAGAGCAGGCTGTTGTTTCACTGATACTCTATGAATGGCGCTGTTATGTATGTGATGGTAGAGTTGAAAATATTTCTATTGAGATTCTTAAATTCGGGCGACTAATGGAGGTCTGTGGCTGCATTTCAAAGATCATGTTAATAAATAGATTGCCAGTTACTGGCAAAATAGGAGACACAGTGTAGAAAATGAAGCCTGCCCTCTTAGTGAATTGATTTACTATAAACAGGCTGTTTTTTGTCAACCTTAGGAGGTAGGCAAGAGAACGAAATCAAGGCTATTAAATCTCAAGGGTAACTGAGGCTAAAAGGAAATATAATAATCTTTGAGGAAGCTGAAAATAGTCACACCTATTTAAATAACAAATAGTATTATCACTGCTACAATACCACTAGAAGTCCCAGAAAGCCCCCACTCAATATCTTGAATGAATCCTAATAGCAAATTGGGATAGTGCCACCATATAGAGCAATATATGGACACAGGCTACCTAGAATCACCAAATTCTTTCCACAATCCGAATGGGACATTTCCTGTTGCCTGGGATTATTCCTACACCATCCGTCAGTGCTCCTTTGACATGTATCATCTTCAAAGAGTAGTTACTGACTCCTTCACGCCATTCTCCTTGTCACCAAAGAGTGTGAGCTTCCATTGCTAAATGAACTTAAAGTATTCTCTATTTGTGTTGCCTCTGAAACATTTGTTTGCTTTGTAATTAAATTTGTCCCATATCTGACCTTTCTGCTAGACTGTAAACTCCAGGAAAGCAAGCATAGTATTCCCCTAATACTAAGAGCAAGGCTTACAGTAATGGTGGCAGTTGACTGGAGGAAGAAATAGACAAGTTACCATAACAGTAGAGCCCCTGTATATTCCTGGAATTCTGAGACTTTCTTTGTTGACCTTAAATATTTCAGGTAGATGGTACTGTTGAATAGCTTCCAGAAAGTTCCAGCAGCGCAATATGTTGCTCTCTAGTTTTCTGGTTTTCATAGAAACATATATCTGCCAATTGGGTGATCTGAGATAGTAAACTGAAGAAATTAAAAAAAAAAAAAAACTTCACAAAATAAGACTATGAATGTCGATACGCACACAAGAAAATTTTCATCATCACTCACCTGGGGAATTTAAATTAAAACCATGTGAGATAGTACAACACACCCACTAGAATTTAAAAGACTTATAGTACCAAGAAAAAGATATACTCCAACTCAAAAACCTTGCTAGTGAAAGTAAAAAATAAATTATATATATATCCACTTTATATATATGTGTGTGTATATATATATATACTTGGGAAACCAGGCAGTTTCTAATAAAGTAACACCATAACTATTATATAACTCAACCATTTCATATACTCAAGAGAAATAAAAACATATTTCTACAAAAGGACTTATACTAAATGACCACAGCAGCTTCTTTTATAATAATAATAAATTGGATGCATCCTAGTTATCATCAATAGTAAAATGGATAAACACATTTTGGTATATTGACACAATGGAATACTAATCAACAATTAAAAAGAACAAGCCTACTGATATACACAAACATGAATGAATTCCAAAGACATACTGAAAAAAAAAAAAAAAAAAAAAAAGAAACCCAAATGAATATATTTGGTATCACTCTACTTACATAGAAATGGAAACAATGATTGTCTTGGGCTGGGCTGCTGACTGACAAGTGGCAAAGGAGGACTTTATAGGAGGATGGAAATATTCTATATCTTGATTTGGGTGATAGCTACATGGTAAATAGTTTATCAAAATTCATCAAAATGTAAACTTTAAATCTGTGATTTCTACTGTATATAAACTGTACCTCATTAAAATTTCAAAAAATAACTTGCAAATCAATAAACAAGAGAGGTTCACCACCTGCTTGTAAACACTGAGTTTCCAGGTCTATTTTAGTTTAACTGTGGTCAAACATACTACTCCAGGATTATGAGAATCTTCAAAACCATAAGGTGTTCTTCAGAGTCAATAGTTCCCATTTTCCATTGGGTTGGTTGACCTCTCTTGGGTTCATCCTGTTCACCCAGAAAAATTAGGAAATCAAGGAGATATGCACTGAGCGGGGGACAAAAGTCTCAGCCAGACCAGCTGGGGCTGTGATCAGCTCAACTAGAATGAGGCTGCTAACACGCTTTAGGGCCAACAACCAAATAGTACTTTCACCCCTTTTAGAGAAAATGCTATCAGGTTAGAACAAATGGAGAACAAACACCAGAAATACCTGTGGTAACTAAGTAAAATAGGGACACTGTGAATTAAGTCTGTAGCAGAGAATAGAGAACAATAAAGGATTTAAATTGAAAAGTTAGCAAGAAGAAGTTGGAAAAAATGAAGATGCGAGGTTGGGGAAACAGAGGAGGAAACTAGCTGACTCATTGTGGAGAGAGGCTTTAAAATCCCCCAGTAGTTGAACTCTGGATCACTCTGTGATTCAGAGAAGCACTGTACAGGAGACTCTGGGTTGCCTTGGACATTGGAGGGAAGCCATTTTGACAAAATGTCTTCTTTTTCAACCTTTGATTGCATTATACAGATGTAGCCACCGTCTGTGTTTTGTGCACACTTCAAAGTAATATTTTAAAGGGAAAGAATTATAAACGCTACAAATCTGGACTCTCCCTTTGAAAAATAAGCTAAAAGTAATTTAAATTAAAATACACTGATTAAAATAGCCTTGCTTCAGATTTTAAGGCATGCTGTTTCTTTCTGATTATTATCTCTCCCTTAGTTAATATAAACCACCCTCAGATCAAGAGACTCAGGCAGAAATTTTGTGATAACACTCAGGAACTATTCACAAACAGCCAAAAACAGCTTCACAGATAGCCTCCTAAAGACATTTAATAAGTCTGTTATAATCAGCCCATGATCCTCAAGAAATGTGAATAAAAAACAGCTGCTTTGTAGTAAATCCGAACGACAGTAGGGATTAATTCTAAACTCATGTCACATTTAGTCAGTTTTCATTTGGGACAACAGGGAAAATCTTTGCCAGGCTATGGGCAATTATGCATTTGTCAAAACAGATGAAACATAAAATGTTAATTTTGTTTTTCTCTCAGATAAATATTTCTATGCAACATGGAATCTTTTAATGTTGGAATAATCAGTGAAGAAAGACTTCAACAGTTCTTATTGTGTCTTGCCTTTTCTGCTCTACTTCACTGCTTTAAATCTGGTCTTAACTCACTTTGAAAATTCTTTGATGGTGATGATGAATCTCTCTCCCTTGCTTCACTCCTTTATTTGTCTTCATAATGGATTGATTCTCCATAGCCAAACATAATATGCTACCAATAGGGCATCCACTCAGGGGTCTATTCTAAGGACAGGAAAGTTGTAATTAAGATGGACACTTTAGGGTTCCAAAGACGTGAGTTCGAATTTTAGCTCCACCATTTACAATGTGACTTTTCATTTTGAAAATGTTTTTGTATGTCAGCTATTCACTTCTAAAATGGGAATAATTATAGCAGTTTCTTAACACAGTTGCAGGGAGATAAGTCATGTAAAGAACAGTATCAGCAAATGGTTAAGTGTTTCATATGTGGTATGAGAATGCTGAAAGCTCTAGAGATGCTTTTACGTTCTAGCTGCATTTGAATCAAGAAAGTCGGTAGAATGAATTCTGGTTCATAGGGTGGGTGATGGACCTGACCGTCTGCCTGTGCAACACCCTCCCAGGTGGTACTTACGTTGCTGGTGCACAGATAGCCAAGACCTCTGTCCCCTGATGTGGACAATCCAATCTGTTTTCTCATTCATTTCAGTCATGTATTACTTTGCCTTTCAGCTTTTGACTATGAGATTATAGTGAGTTAATATCTTCCAAAAAACCAACCAGGAGAGAGTCATGATGTCTAATCATTTAGATGTTTGGTGTACATCACACCAAACATTCGGCTGTCATGGAGAGCACGTATCTGAATTACTGGCTATTACTTCTTAAATCTATAATTAGAATTTTTTTACTTCCATAGTTATACATTATTCCCCTATTAATCTGGCCTATTACTGCCTATTTTAGTTGGTCACAGCTCTAGTTTTATATTTAGCAGTTCATCCCCTCTGTACCTTCACCAGTGAGCTAGGATTTCAAGATAGGCTGAAAATACATACTGTTTTAAATGCTACAGTACCATTTATTTTCATATTTGCCAAGCATTAATTTTGTTCCATTTTTAATAAACCAGTGCTGATTGTAAAGCAGGGCCAAAAGCACAGTTGAGATGTCCCTGGACAAGTCTGTAGAGCGGGCCCAGAAGTCCCTTCCCATTTTTGTCTCAAGGAAACATTGTCAGCCTATTTCAAGAAGACTTCGGAGCCAAGTCTGGTTCATTTGCCTCTTCCTAAATCAGAAATGTATTGGTCTTATTGTCCTGACTGTCTCATTAGATGTATCAGGACTTCATGTCCTATTCCCAGTCCCCTGTTGGACTCAACTATCCCTAACAGTGGAAAGAGAAAATCAGAGAATAAATGGCTCCTGTCTGTGGATTGAGCTCCTCTGTCTCCTCACTTCTCCCCTCCTATACACTTGCCTAATTTGACCTCAAAATTTGTGATTCCAAAATCTACAGTTTCTTATTTACCACTATGGACTCTAAGTCTTCTGCAATCTCCCCATTCACCTCCACTCCTCAGATAGCGAGTGGAATTAGTTCAGAGGAGCTGTGGGCCCTGATACCAGGGGCACGCACCGTATCTGTTATGTATTGATTCTCACACTGGTCTTGTTGGTGTTACCCGAAGATCTGGGACACAGTAAATCAACTGTTGAGATCCATGGGGGACTAGAATATATTTTCTCTGTGGTGACATCACCTGATTTTTTTGATAGTTGCGGGTGGTCAGACAGAGCCACAGACCTAACCTATGTCCTCAGCAATTTAATATTGTGAATTCCATCAGGGAAGGCATTCTTCCTGTGGGATTTTTCAACTTCTTTTTCTTTTTTTTTTTTGTAAAGCTCTCTATAGATTAGTATACCCCCTTTACTGTGTTATAAGTTGCAAATATTTTTCCAGGATTAATTTTATTGTTTGCTTTTTTACTGTATCTTTTGCTAAGCAGGAACTTTTATTTTTATGTAATCCAATTTATCAATCTTTTCCTTTGTTGCTTCTGAATTTTAAGTTACTCCTAGGTTATAAATGAATTCACCCATTTTTCTTCTAAAGCTTTTATAGTTTAATTTTTTTATATTCAAAGATTAGATATGTTTAGAATTTATCCTTGTGTCTAATATAATAAAGACTCCAATTTACCTTCCATAAGCTATCTGGTTATTCCATTTTCCTGGAAGGTCTTTTTGTGCTTCAGTCTTCTCAGCCATAAAATCAATATGCCATTGTTGCCATTGCTACTTACCTCTTAGATGTGTTAAGTGGCTTAAATGAGATAATGCATGTGTAACACTTAGCACGATACTAGCACATAGTAAAAGCTTAATAAATACTATCAATGGTGATGATGATGAAGAAGATGATATAGGAGATATTTCAGTGGTTGCAATCCCTTATTCTTGTTGAGGTCAAGACTCTTGATAATTCGTACAATCCTAAACTTCTACCTTGATGGGATAGTATTTTTGTCTTGTTCTTGAGATGCAGTACCCAGTTCATTTTCCTGATTTGCTCAATATTCTTCCCAAGCCACAGGTCTTGTCCCTGGCTGAGTTCCTGAATTCCCTCCTAGAATAAAAGACCTCCCTATATTACTGCTTCTAGTCCCTTTCCATGAATTAATCAATTTCATGAGCTAACTGATTTTCCTGATACTGATTATTCATCTGGATTTATAATACCAACTCCTCTTCATCTATTTTTTTGCAGAGGAGGGGGCAGTTTCTGTCTACTTTTTGGGAAATCTGTATACTACATGTGAAGATCCTGCTGACTCTCACCTGAACTCAACTGACTCTCACCTGAACTCAACTGACATTGCCTTAGAAGCCAGATTTTGCCTGCCAAATTCCTCTTTGGTGAATATGCAGCTGATTCAGAATCCATCTCCTCTTCTTCCATTCTGAGGGTAGAGTTGATATGTGTTGATATGAACTGGCCAGTTACCAGGCATGGGTTACAACAGGAATTGTGTTTCAATGAGCTGAGACTAAGGTGGGAAAAGATTATGCTTTAATCACATACCTAGTACCAAAGTGCTAAGACAAACAAAGCTCTGTAGAAGAAAAGCAAAGCTAAGATATTGGACTGTAAAATCAAAAGTTAAATGTTACAAGGAGATGCAATTGTTTCTAACATCCTTGATGTGAGGCTGCACCCTGCTGGTTCAAAGAACCAAGGTAGAGACATTTTCCATAATGTCTGTCTTACCTGGTGACTAAGTTTGGTTAAAAATAATTCCCTCTCTATATGCCATCTGTGTCATAGAGACTTCCTGATTGTGTCTTAAGACAAGACAAATATCTCTGCAGTCAATATCCAATATCCAGATTCAATAGACAAGCAGTATCTTGCATCAAGTGTACATTTCCACATCATCAGAGTAGTCAACTATATCTTTGTTGTGATTTTTGGATTTCTTGAGGACTTTCTAACTCAAAATATGCTCTCTTTACAAAGATCTCTTCTAAATACTTAACTTATCCATGTTTATTTTAAAAACATGCATCCTACTTGAATAGTAACACCATCATCTCCATCCTTCTTCAATTTCCCTGTCAGAATTACAGCAGAACAATATTGAAGATGTTAAAGATATAATTACATGATCCTCTTAATTTAAACCCCAATCTATGGTTCCCCTCCACCTGAAGAATTCTTTGAATTAATGTCACAGAAATACTTCTGGTCAATTCCTGTGGCAGATGAAATGCTACATTTATTTATTTTTTTAAATCAACTCACACCCATCTCTGAGCCCCCACTAACTAAGGTTGCTAAAAAATTTAGTCTCTAATTTTTCATGCTTTGTATGTCCTGCCTCTCAACTTGCACTGTAATAAGGTTCTGGGATGTAACAGTTTACACATGGGGGAAAATGTCTCTGAATGTCGATCTTTCAGATCATGCTGAAGATGCTCATTATCTAGGTTTGAATGATCTGTTCAAGAACTGGTAACTCCATTTTCTCTAATAAAGCTTGATATCCATAGCATTGGAGGTCTTAGATCTTGGACACATACATACATGGACTGTGCCTAACTCCATATAGGAAGTCCAACTTATATGTAAAGCTGCAATGACCTACAAGTTTGACCCTCTATTTCAGCTTTCCCTCTTCTGTCTGCCTTGACTCTGGAAAATCCATCAAGCCTGTAGTCATGGAGTCAAGACCTGTGTGTCTGTCTGTATGTCTCTGTGTGTCCCCAGAGCTGCACACCTCATCTGAATATCAAGCCCATAAACATCTTCTTCTAGAGCATAGTCCCAGAATCAACAGTAAAAGACCTGACTACGCATTCCTTAAAGAGAGAGGATGAAGCTCTCCTTTTATATTTTATGAGAGTTTATTCGAGCAAAGAAACTAAAATTAAACTAAGATTAAAACAAAATAAGCACATAGTATTTCCACATTCAATGATTATAAAATGATGTTTCATAAAACCTACATATAGTTGATTAAAAGATGCATCATTATATTGTGTACTAATATGAAATAAAAATGTCACCTGGGGCATAATGCTTTTTATCACTTAAAATTTTTTATTTATTTTATTAGAAAATGATTTTATATTTACTTGTTTCTCTGATATCAAATGTCTGTCCTCCTGTTCCTTTTCTATGCCTTTCTGTATAAACAATACTCCTCTTTGAATTACGTAAAATCTTTAAAAGACATTTTAATATTATTAACATGTTGCACATAATGCAACTGAACCTTGGAACAATTATAACCGAGTTTGTGCATGTCAGCAATAACTACAATCTCCCACATAATAGTGTCCACAGATGCCATCTGTAACAGATTCATCCCAGTCTGAGGGATGTTCAAGTGTGAAAGTCTGTGCATCTTAGAATTAATGGAACACAATATATGCATATAGAGCTATATATCTATAAACCTTCCTCTATAGCATCACCATTGTCTTCTGCATAGCCTTTATTCTAGCTACTTCAGACCACTGAGTACTGTACAAGCTATTTTAAACATCTCTGCACTTCCACAGGTGGTACCCATTTTTAAAAGTTCTTTGTCCTTCTTACCCTTGGATGTAAGCATAACTCTTTCTCATCTCTCAAAAAAGAGATTACATATTTTTCCCCTTGAGGAAACTTTTCTTCCCCCTCTGTCCCTGTGTGTTCCAACCCTCTTGAACTTCCTATTCCTGCGCTGACACAGAGGATTAGAAATTTGTTCTTCCTGAACTCCTTAACACCAAAAGTAGTATTGTTACATTTTGAGTCCCTGATGACCTGGATGGTGTTTATATGCCATAGATACTAAAAAGGTCTGCAATAAATTATTGGATAGTTTCTCAGATAGCTGTCCTTCATCAGGAGAGGTGGTTTCCCCTCCAGAACTGGTCGTTGAGGGCATAAAGGATATCTATGCTAAGGACAGATGAAGATCCTGTGTAACAAGAGTGAGAAGAATCACAGGGGCCTAAAGATAGAGCTAAACACAAATATTTCAACTTGTTCAAGATACACATGCTCTTAGGTCTGATTTCAGCAAAATTTCTTTTAATAGCTAAGCAATTATCATTCTGGGCACACTTCATGGCCAGGCTAAGGAAAAATGTTACAGTGTGTAGTAAATCTTACAGTTAAGATTTTCTAATAGTTTATTATCTGAGTTGAATATCAATTTCATTAATCTATTTTCCTTGACCACCCACTTGCAATAAAAGAATTCTAAATGACAATGCATTTCTACATCCAGAAATATGTACTTCTAGACATAATTATATGTTTCAATGGTACTTTATTGTTTTAAAAGTAATATTGAATAAGAGTTAACAATATAAATGTGAAAATTCCCCAGTTGATAATAAATATTCTGCATACTGTTCTAAAGACCAACCGACACAGCAATATTTATTTAAAATGTCCATTGACGGTGTTTTACCCTCTTCTAAAGGATCCAAGATCCTTAAAATATCTGCCGTTAAGTCTGGGTGTCTCTTTTAAATAGAAATTGCATAGTACAGACCTCATCCAAAGTAGCTGTTTGGATGAGATAAATTGAGTACAGAAGAGTTTACATTTCTAAGCCGTTCTGTTCTTATGTGTGTACTAAATATGACAAGTTTAAGTAGATCCAAAGTGGATAATATTTTTAATCTTCCAGTTATTTAAGTAGTAACTTTACAACTCATGTTTATTTTCAAATATAAAATAATATACAATATAGATGTAATATATATGTATCACAAAAATCACATATGCTATTTTATTATACTTTAGTATATGGAGTGAAAGTGGAACAAACAATTTTATGAGTACTCTAATGAGTTTTTGCATGCCTGTGACAAGTTATTTTCTTCTATGGCCTTCATTTTAGAGGTAGCCAATGATATATATAATTAAGTTGTCTATCCCTAAAATAAAGCTATTCATAGTTACGCAATAAACATTTTATCTGCCTCCTACTTTGACATGGGCTTAGTTGAATTGGTTTATTTGAGTTGATTAATTGATGTGTCTTAGTTAATTAAATATATATGTGATACAGAGAAGTGGAAGAAATCTTCTGTGATTTACTCATTTTTAAATGTTTTGTACCAATTACACAAAAGTCATTAAGTGCAGGATCATTGATACTGAAAGTCTGTCTAGAGCCTCTATGTCGCTTGTATTAAAAACATGAACACAAATCTCTGAGACTGGAAAATTTAAAAATGAAATTAGTAAGTAGAACTATACAGAGAATTTTATGTTAGGCTCTAGTATATTTACTGAAAAACACACAGGAGAATAGGATGAAAAATAACTCAATGAAAAAGAATTAAGTAAGGTTGTAAGTTTAGGATAGTGATACAACCACTTCAGTATATTATTATTATCATCAACATTACTTTTTGTCATGTATATATGACTAATATATAAAAGAATTGAAAAGGAAGATAACAACAATAAACATATCCTTTATTATTTAGTAATATATGCTATGATGTAGTAACACTGTCTTAGTCTAGCTAGGCTGCTGTAACAAATCACCACAAAGTGAGTGACTAATAAATAACACGCACTTCTTTCTTATAGTTCTAACGACTGTGAAGTCCAAGATCAAAGTACTTGAAGACTCAATGTCTCATATAGGTCCATTTTTCTGAGTATAAGGCTGTCTTTTTGATATAACCTCACATGGCAGAGGAGGTAAGGGATCGCTTTTGGGTCTCTTTTATAAGGGCATTAATCTCAGTCATAAAAATCTCTGACCTCATTATATAATCACTTCTTAAAGGCCTATCTCCAAACCCCATCACATTGGGGAGTTAGAATTTCAGCCTTTGAATTTGGCGGGGGACACAATGATTCAGTCCACAGGAGACACAAAGCATTGATATATACCTGACTCATGTATTGAATGATCCGGAAGGCTCCCATCTTTGAGAGTGAACAGAACATAAAAGGCCAGTATAAAACATCCATCTGTGGTACAATCAGTTTTGCCACTTGGGTCACACAATTTTGGAGACCCTATATTGTTGAAGGTCTCAGTAGCTGGAAAAGGTACACTATGGAACAGTGGACAAGCTGAAAGACTCTGGTTTTAGAAAAAGCCTATGCCATCTGAAACAAATAATTACACAGTACATGGCACATTATTGGGACCTTGTAGAGATGGAATGAGGCACAAAGTGATCATATATTTAGAATTTGACAATATGAGTTGAGTTCAGACAGTCAACCAAATGGCAAAATCACACGGCCTAGTAGCAGTGGAAGATGGAAATGATATCTTGAGGATAAATCTAAAGCAGGACTAGAAGTCATGAGTAAGCTGCATGTGTAGTCAGTCCAAATATCCTTTAACACATGATAATTGCACCAGTGCCTCTCCTCCATCTATGGCCAATTGGGCAGGTTCAGTATAGCTAGCTGAAAGAAATGGAAATAAGAAATCTAAGCTCAGTTTATGAATGGGGTAGCTAGGTACATGGATGAAAGCCAAAAATAGATGGCAGCTACAATACATTCACATTCAGGTCTGATCCTAAAAGAGAGGAGTGGAAAAGTCTTTTCAATTTGTAGTGCTATGAGCAGTGCATGTGGCCATGCACTTTAGGTGGAAGGAAGAGTGACTGAGGGGAAAAGAACCAGAAGACTGAAGACAAAGACATCTGGAATGAGGTATGTGGGTGAATACGGGGGAGTGGGCACAAAATGTGAAGGTTTTTGTGCTACATTATAATGTTCTATATTGATGTGGCCCTGAAACCATGACTTGGCTCATTGATGTTAGCCATCTTCCTCATTAGTCATGCCAAATCTGAAACAAGAGGCATATGAATTTAGTGGTCATAACCTCCAAATGGAGATTCTACATGAGTTAAGTAGCAAGTACTCCTACTTTTCAAGACCAATTCAGCTAATGCTGCCTCTGACTGACAACCTGATACAGCAGAGACAAACACTATGGTGCTGCTACTCAAGGAGACCAGCTAGCCATATGGTGGCAGGGAGAGCTTTCAGCCTAGATTAGCTGTTTGTCTTGGCGTCTTGGCAAAGATTGACAGCTATTGTGGACATAGGCTTGCTTTTTCTATCTGTAAAGTCTCAGCCAACACCACCATCTGGGAGCTATGGAGTACCTGATCTACAAGCACAGACTCCCAAACAACATAGAATCTGAATATTTTTCAGTGAAGGAAATACAGATGTGGACCCATGACAATGGTATCTATTGATGGTATTTAATGCTTCACTGCATACAGGCATACAACCTCTCAAAATGATTAAAGATCTAAAGGTGGAACTAAGAGTCAACTCAGAGGTAACACTCCAAAAGGATAATGTCCCACCAGGATGCTATGTGTAGATTAAATCACTCTCAGAGGCTCAGAGTGGAACTATGTGTTTCTTATTTCCATATTTGAGCTCTGAGTTATCTAACATCTTGATCGCTAAAGCTCTTTACAGGGTGTGAGGATCTCAGTGAAAACATGTCACGGCTATCAGATATTTTGGAACTTTTTTTCCCAGAGACCAAGAGAGGGAAAAGAAGTGTGACCAAATAGAAACCTTGGCCCACAGGAAAATGTTAGGACTACTGTTTATACAACACAGGTAAGGATATAATACATGTGGAATGAGGTGGTATGTTTAAGCACACCTTTGTATTTCTTTGCCCCATGGTAATTATGAAAGTCACACACAGCAGTCACAGGTGAAAAGGAATGTGATATCAGGTGCTCAAATGTGTTCTCCATATCTTCCAGTCCCTTAATAGATGAATGTGTTGCTCATACCATCTATCAGGTGGGATTTAGAAGATACAATAGATAAAATGATTATTCAATACAAACTCATGATTAACCCCAGCAAGAGAGGATATAATTGGACCCCTAACTTCCCTATTTTGAGAGAGGCTCACAGAAATGATGAAGGAACTGCTTGTCAATCCTGCATGGAGTGGATCTGTGTAGGACAAGCTGGAGCGGGGGTAGTGGAGGGCGGGGGGTCCCTCAGCAACAAAAATACACCTCTCAGATTTCCAACTATAGGCAAAGTAAGTGACGCATAGCCCAGCTGGTACATTTTTAAATCTGTCATCACTGTCCCAC
The DNA here is from genome assembly GCA_004363575.1 of Solenodon paradoxus. Taxonomy (NCBI): domain Eukaryota; kingdom Metazoa; phylum Chordata; class Mammalia; order Eulipotyphla; family Solenodontidae; genus Solenodon; species Solenodon paradoxus. Next base: position 1,246,794 of record RJWH01000108.1, on the reverse strand, counting down.
CAAGGCCACATTTCTCATAGGCTAAGTATAGCAGGTTACAAAGGTTATTTCCTGTTTCTGGAAGATGTGGAACTCCTCTGATTGATGACTTCAGCTCAAGGACTCCCCACTGTGGCTTGCCAAACTTTATTCAAACTTCACTGCAATCTAAAATGCTTCCATTTGACTTTCCTTCTTTTCCCTCTTTTCTCCACAAGGGTCGGCATTGCAATCTGATGACTCTCTCAGTCTCTCCTTGCTCATTTTCCCTCACAACTATTTTCTCTAGTAAATCTCCTCATATCTAATTCTGTCATGGTGTCTGCTTCTTGTTGGTCTGCAGGTCAATAACAGAAAGATCAAAATAGAATTTCTAAAAACAAAAAACATACAGCCTTTCAAATTAAAATCTCAGATGATTGATAAATGGCAGATTAGACATGGCTGAAAAGAAAATTAGTGACTGGGAAGATCCACCTGAAAAAAATTAGCTATGATGCATCATAGAGAACCAGGGAGGAAAAAAAAAAGAAAAAAATTTAAGAGACATAAAGGCTAGATTGAGAACATTTAACACGTATCTAACTGGTACTTCAGGGCGGTAACAGGAAAAAATGGAGAAAACGAATTACTTTGAAGCAGTAATGGTGCACCCTGTTAGAGTAATGGTTAGGTTAGCCATCTCTATAGCAATATAGTCCAGATACATTTCAAGGACCTGGTTCATGTCCCAGGTTTGGGGTTGAAGGTGGAGTGGGGACAACCAATGTGAGCAACTAAATGAGATAGAATCCTTCTTCCTCCTCTCTCTTTCTGCCTGCCTGCCTGCCTATTCACCTTCAATCCTACCTACACTTTTCCTTTTTTTTAAAAAAAGCAATGATTGTAACATTTTCAGAACTAATAAATATATGAATTTTTAGATTCCAAATGTAAAATAATCCAGCAAAATATGCAAAAAAATCTATACCATACACATTTGTAGTAAAAGGGAATATTAAAGACACAATGTAAAGGATAAAAAAAAAGAAAGATAGATACAAGTACATATGAAATGTATTTTCATGTCTTTTAAAACATTTTATAATACATTTAAAATAGAAAGATCTATTGTTTTGTGTTCTTTTGAAGAAGATAATGATGGTAGAATTACTAGAGAATGGAAATCACGAGAGAAGCATTCACAATAATAGTTGAAAAACACTATTTTCAGTTCTAAATAAAGAATTATTAAACTTGACAAGCCTTGTTTGTTTTTACTGTTGCTATTTTGGATCTTTTCTTCTAATGTCAATTTTTTCTTACTGACAAGAACTTATTCTATATATTCAATTGAATCGCTATTAAGGATACTTAAAACATTGTTGTTTATAAGAACAATTGAAATTTTGTTCATTATTCTTTCAGGTCACATAAACGTCATTTATTCCAGTGTCTGAGTTGGAGCTCTCCTGGCCTCTGTGCCCAGGGATTACTGAGAGAGCAATTGTGAAGAGCTAAGATCTAACTACACCAGGCAACTCTTGTTTCCATTTAAATACCACCTCTTCCCTCACAGTGAGGCAGAAATGTCTACTGCAATACACTCTGAACTCCTTTGTCATGTTTCTTTCTGTTCACTGCCTTTCTGGTCTCATCACACCCCAAGACAGGTACAGTTCAAGTCTTTGCTGTTATGAGGGCGCTCACAGCAGTTTGATGAGATAACTCTCTCAGTCTACTGTGGCCACCAAATGTACAGTTAGTGTCTGCAGAAACAGTGACAGCATTCATAAAAATGGTTCAAAATGCACCTTATTCTTAGAGTGAAAATAGTTTTATAAGATAACACAAGGCTGATGGATGGTAGCTGGAAGAAGTGAATTACAGAAATGAAACCTGAAACTACATAACTGAGGTATAGGCCTAAATGATGTTCAAACACTGTAATGTTGCCATGTGTTCACATGAGACAGGGTGTGGGTCATACCTCTCTGAACAATGACTATTTTGAAATAGTCTAAAAAATATTGTCTTCATGTTAGGACAAACTTAATTCTCTTGGTATGCTTTCTAACACTTCACGCTATTAGTGTAGAATCATGATAGCAGTGTGACTCTCAGGGAAAACCACTTCTGTGTTGTGGACCTGACTTATTAACCTGCAACATGGGCCAGAAAAAGTACCTATTTTATAGCAGTACCCCACTATATAGGATAATAGCACTCTGTAATAGTGGTGTACAGAGTGCTTGTGAGGAGTAAGAAAGATAATTCAGATGCACCTTGGTGGCACAGGTATCAAGTCAGCACTCCAAGGACCTGGGTTTGGGACTTGGGGCTAGGGGAAAACAAATAAAAAATGAACAGCTAACTAAATAAAATGATTCTTCCTCTTCTTGCTTCCTATCTACCATCATTCCTGCCTTTTCTCCTTTAAAAAAAGAGAAAATCATAGCTCTCAAATATTAGCTATTTTTATTATTAATTTGTTAAATGAGCGTTTTAAAATTAAGAAATGTAAATAGCCAGTGTAAAAAGAAACAATTCTAATAGACTGCAAGTTTTTACTTTATACGATTTTTATATTCTCAAATGATTTTTATATTTCTCAAATATGTATGAAAATAAAATTAGATAGAAACTCTGTATTTTTATAGAAGGTATACATCTATAAACAAGATGGGTTTATAAACCAAGCCTATAAAACCAATAAAGTTCAAATTCATAATATTAATTTGATGCAGTTTTGTTGAAAGTGACACTAGGTGCTACACTACCAATTTTTTGGCTTCTTTTGAATTTGGCATGCCTTATTTACTGTGTACTATATGATACTTCAATTCTTCCATCATTTAAAATCTCTCTGAATTACTTTGAAACAGCATGCCTAAACACCTATTAACATCAAAGTTCTCCTTTCTCATTAGACTCAAGTTCAGAATTGACACAGCAAACTGCAGCTGACACTATTATACCAGAGTGCTAAAGCTGAGGAGTGCAATGCTTGAGGAAAAATGGTGATCTGTTTACTCAGAAAATGTTTCTGCAACTCTTTCAGATAGCCATCTAATTAAATGAAAACACAGAATTAAAATATTCTCAGGGAAAACTTGGCAACCTCTCAGATGCACTACATAGATCCTGGTTGAGGAACTTGAAATTAATAGATCTTTGTTGAAATTGAATGATCAAGTGCTAGGGGGAACAGTGTGAGAGAATGGTCAAGCAATTTTCCTGATAAATTCCATGAGATCTACCAAGTGGAAAGCATCACTTTCTGTTCTATATCTTTTAACTGAAAGCAAAAGTTATTTCCTACCTGGGGCAATAATAGCTCTTCATGGCATACACATTAATCTGAGAACTCAGAAACTTTGACTCAGAATTCCAAATGCTGATGATTGTGGGTGTAAAATCAAGCAATTTACATGTCATAGTTAATTAAGATGACAGTATTTCAAGGCACTTAAAATTCAAGTTCAAAGAAATTTCAGGGCTTTGGTCTAAAAGTTGATGTCAAGAAACCCTTGAGAGGGCTTCTTGCCTACAGCAATAGAGACTCAATAACTTACTCACCATATCCTATGATTAAAATAGAATAAAACTTCACCCTTACTTCTTTTGGTTACTGACATTTTTCCAAGAAAATATAGTCCTTGGTTGTTACAATTATATTAAAATATGGAAAGCTTCTGTGGAATTAATTTGTTTTCATCTTTCATTATCAGAAGACTTTGGTTGAGATGAGCTATATTTCTGATGTAGAAGCAGTATGCAGTCATGAATGTAAAGGAAGATAGGGAAGTTACACTGGGAAACAGTCTAACTTTACATTCTAGAACTGAAGACATGCACTTCCATCAACTGAGTATACACTGAAGTAGGATATACACCATCACAATGTGTGCACCTAAGAGCTTCGTACACAAAACTTAGAGCTACCATATGCATAACAGTAAAACACTGGAAATGACAAAAATACTGTCCATTGCCCGTACAACGATATAGTTCATATAATAGAAATTATTATATTACACTACATTGACATTGAATAATTTGCAACTAGACCCTACATGAATGAATTCTACAATCCATATTCAATGAGAGAGAGAAGTCTGTATAATGTCATTTATATTAAATTTAAAATAAGCAGACTAGTCCATAATGCTAGAAGTCAGGATAATAGTTACTTTAAGACAGAACTGGTTGATTAGAAAAGAGAGGCTTTAATGTAGGGTTAGTGTTTTATTTCTTAACTAATTCTTAAAGAGTGTTCATTATTGTGAATCCTATAAATAGAAGTATTGCTCTTCTGGACTTGCTGTCTGGATACTGAAAACCTCAGAATCAAAGCTGTGCTCTAACTTTATCAGATGTGTAGAGACAGCATATATTTTTGGATTAATTCCATTTTCCTCAACTACTTGTTTTTATTCTCTTTTATCTCATTTTATTATGTCATTTTGAATTGTTTTTAGAGTAAGAGGAAAATAGGAAGGAAGGAAGGAAGGAAGGAAGAAAGGAAGGAAAGAAGGAAAGAAAGAAGGAAGGAAGGAAGGAAGGACGGAAGGAAGGAAGGAAGGACAAAAGGCAGTACTCTGAATTCAATTATGAAAATATCTGCCAAGAGGGTGTTATTGACACTGCAGTAAAAATGTGCTGAATCAACAGGAATAATTTAGCATTTGGGGACAGCTCCATAAATAAGTGGAAACTAAACAACATTTGGAGAAAATAAAAGCCTGTGGTATGAACAATGGACTGGAATGAACTGAAAACAAGAGACAACAGAAGCAAGAGTTAAAGCCAGAATGACACTATGGGCAGCAGAATGTGCTGGAGAATTGCTAAGAGTGGTGGGGGCCCACAGTGATAGCAATGAAAATGGAGAAAAGGGGAGCAAATCCTTTTTTGCAGGAAGAATTAACTGTCATAGTGACAAATTTTACAGGAATAAGCAGTGACTTCAAGATTGTTTTTGACTTAGGATAAGCATGAGAGTTTTGAGGATCAGTAAGCTAAAGAACACATAATGAAGCAGTTCCTCAGATAACATGCAGATCCAAGGAATGAATTAATTTGTTTCTCCACTACAATAATGTACATATTTAAATTTGTGAATTCTGAAAATCTGGACTTTGTATTTAACACTTTAAATCACTGCTATGGAAGATTGCTCTTTTGGGGTTAGAAAAAAACCACTTCAGACTGACTAATGGATAGGGCGGAAAGAAGAAAAAGTCACTGTAATTGGAGTAGGTTAAAAACATAGCAAAATGTAAAAGCATGGTTCATAGTATAAAAAAATCAAGGAAACTAATGTTGAAATGATCTACATTTATTATCTATAATTTATTTATTTATCCCAAACTGTGTATTAGAATAAAATACATGCAAGTTGCTGTGATCAAGAAGATGGGCGAATCTTGAAGCTTATATTTTGGAAACATAAATCTAAATAAATACCTATGTTTGAGAAATAATTCATAATTTCTAGTAAAGAGTTTTAAATTATTGATAAAATAGCTTCCTGTCACTCATGCATCAAGAAAATATTTCCCACAAAAATAGAAGTTTCTGTTTCTCATTACTTTTTTGTAGTTTTAAAATCACATTGCTATTCATAAAGCAGCATCACTAAAATAATGAAGACTTCTTCCTTATTGACTTTTCTGAAAACTGTCTTCCTTTTTCATCCACACTTCATCTACAATTGGGTAAAGGAAACTACTAAATTGAAAATTCTACAAGGGGGGAATATATCTAGAATATGAAGTGTTATTACTGTTGACAGTTCAATAAGAGAGATACAATGTAAGAATTTATGGGGGCTCCTGAAATTGGCTGAGCCAATTTTCAACACACTGTATTTCATCCTTGGATACAACTAAAGCTATATTTCTTATACTTTTTTTTTATTTGCAGGGGGAGTCAATATATAACAGTTAATAGATACTTCTCCAGTAGATACTTAGAATTATTCAATTTCATCAACTTTTAAAGCTATTTTAATAGCTTCTAATTGTGATGTCTCAACATTTAATAATTCCGAACAGGTTTATTTTACAGGATAGGTGCCTTCAATAAATATTCTATAGCTGCTTTATGTTTTCAAACTGCCTAAGGATGTACCTACTAGTAATACGTTACTGGGACTCGATGCGTTACTGAACAGATAGGCAACTTTAATTAGAAAAATGAATTGAGATAATCACCACTTCATTTTTCAGTTTCCTACTTTTCATCTGAATTTGACCCATTTTTCCCCTGTGCAACAATTTTCTCAGAAAAAGCTAGATTCACTTCCTTCAACAACTGCTTAACCCTAATAACAAAGGAAATCTTATATAAGTAAATGAGACTGCATTTTAAAGCATATCATCTTCATTTTGAAGGTGAAGAAGCCAAGTTGAAGTGAATTTCCCAGAGCAAGAGCTAGGTTTAGATCTCAGACATTATATAAATAGCACAACAACAGTAAGTTCTGGCCTCTTGATTCCTATTTTCCTAAATCTTGAAGTTTCTCTGCATGTGATTTTTATCAGCTTTTCTCTACATATCTTAATTGTAACCAATGTCTAGTTGAGGTCAAACTTAGTTGAATGTTCAGTAGTTTGAGGAAATAACCCTAATGTTCTGAGTGCAAAATAAACTATTGTGTTATTTTGTAACTTAAAAAATCATCTAGGCACAGCATTAAATTTTAAATTATGTTTTAAGTATGTTTTATTTTGTAAAAAATACTAAGGTATTTAAGATACTTGTCTTGCAAAGATATTTTTAGGACACAACTTTTCTTGCAATACTGAAATTATAGCAAGAATTGAATGATTTGGAGAAATTACAGGGGGATGGTTTAAAAAAAAATGTGGTACCCTTTTTGCTTGTTATTCCTGAAAATTCCCTAAACATACCCCAAAGGCACGTTTTTTCCACACATAGTGTATGTTCAGCCAGTGTTTGCTCAGTCTTGATGAATAAAGGAAACAGTTCAATTGCCCCTCAGAAGTGAATGAGTTTTGTCCATGTCATGCTTACCCTTGGACAACTTAGATAAGGGCACACCAGTCACAGAATAAGTTCAAATATGGCTCTTATCTACTCTTCCAAAGTAGTTTCCCCACCCCAACTGCTTCTGTCACTCTGACCCTCCACTACAGGTGACAGGTGGGCACACCTGGTTGAAGCGGTGCAGGAATAGGAAGACATGCACATTGTTTGAGTGATGGTTGAGAACAGCTGGAGAAGGTCATGTTCTAAAGGGGTGTTTACTGATCCCACATTGAGTATGGCCCTGTCAGAAAGTGAATCCGGTGTAATTAGAGCCTCTGTTTTTCCTTATGAAAAAGCAGGGAAAACGACTATTTTCATTTCGAAATAAGCTGATTTCTTCCTAACCTGTGATAGGGTATTTTTTACTCACTATGCTGGCCATATTGGCGAACCATTTCCCATCCATTGATTGGCTACTGGTGACCTACACATCTGTGCTCTCTCCATTTTACTGACTTGGGGTTTACTCAGAATGCAGCCTATTATCATGCCTCATGTTGTTCTCTGCCTGCAAAGCTCTCCTTTAATTATTCACTTGACGAAGCCCTACCCACCTATTCTCAAACACAAACTCAAAGAATTTATGCAGAGGCCTTTCCCAACTTCCCTTCCTCTCTGATCTCCAAAAACTCAGCAACTGTGCCTTTTCCCCGTGTCTCATATAACATTGTTCATACAATAGAGGAGATGCTACACTAAAATAAATCTAGATGTGACCAATATGCATCTCTCCCATTACCATGTAAGATCAGTTTTAGTCCTCTTCCTATCCTTGATAGTTTGCACAGTGAACAGCACAAGTGCTTTTGAAATACACATAGACTAAAGGTAAATTTTAGTCTCACAATCTTCCCTATCTGCATCTTTATTAATCTTTGTTTTCTAGCCATATCAGGGCAAGAAAGCCCGACATTTTTCAGTAACAATATAGATTCTAAAGTTCAGATTTCAGAATTACATTTGTTCTCAGACCATGTTTTCACCAGTAGTATGAGTGTTTGCTTCTGTCTTGTATTGTGTGAATAAATAAATATGTCTGCTTTCAGGTTGTAGCATTTACTTTCATACTGACCATCAGTCAGCTGCCCACTCAGTTGGTTCTAAAAGCAGATTAACCAATACTCTCCTTTTCCATCATTCTATTTTTTACGAACAGAAGCTGAAGCCCAAAAGGTAATTAAACATTTTATCCAAAGACATACACACACAGCAAGTTATAGTTAGAAGTATCTGTTCAGATTATTTCTAGCATTGAGTGCAATAAAAAGAACTCTACAAGGAATTAACCAGTACACTCTTGGTGAGATTGTAAATTAGTGTAACTTCTGTGGAAATTCCTCCAAAATCTAAAATAAAGCTACTAATTATCCCAGTAATTCCACTTCTAGGTATATATCTAAATAAAACAAAAACACTAATTTAAAAAGGTATATGCACCCCCATGTTCATAGCTGCATAATTCATAGTAAACAAGTCATAGAATCAACCTAGATGTACGTCAGAGGATGATTAAATAAAAAAGATGTAGTACAATGGAATATCACTCAATCATAAAAAAGATAATCTTGCCTTTGGCAACAACTTCGATGGAATTTGAGGTGATTATGCTAAGTGAAATAAGCCAGAAAGAGAAAGGAAAATACTGGATAGTTTCACTCATGTATGGTACATAAAGAAACAGAGCAAACTAAACAACAAAATGCAACAAAATTTCTTCAGATTCTAAAATCAGTATCAGAGGTGAAAAGGAAGAAGGGGATGAGGAACTTAGGGTAGGAGGAGTCAAATCTATTGTGGTGACTGGCACTAGAAAGCTGGTGGTGAGTGCAGTGTGACATATACGTTGATCGAGGTATGCATGTATTCTTTGGAACTTACATAGTATTGTAAAACAGTGGCATATTTAAAAATGATTTTAAAAGTGCTACCAACAACTTTCTTTTCTCATATTATGTGGCTGACCACTTCCTATCAGTACACATTCCACAGTCATAATTTGCTCACATACCCTTTTAAAAAAATTAGGGATCACTCACTCTTACTAGCTTCCAATTTATCTTTAGCCATTTGTTCAACCTTTTAAGATTTCGGATTTTGAGGTGATGTCTCTCATGCCGCAGGCAGGGAAACAGAACGTGAAAGCCCTTCTCTGGAGCCCTGCAGCGGCATGTGCCCTTTTTGTTACTTTCCCTCCACTCGCAGTTCCCTTGTGACAACCCTGCACAGTTCTGCTTCCAGTCAAGTTTCTACATTTTGGTTTGGTAAGAAACTGATGTAGTTCATTTCCTTGGTCTCTAAGTCATACCTTTTTATGAATAACCAGTAAGGTTTTATATTGGTGAGTAAATGATACATTCTAAATTCCACTAAGGTAAATACAAATATGTATGATCTCTGAGTAAAATATTTGCACTCAACTATAAGAAAAAGAAAAGAAAACGCATTGAAAAATTAAGGGCACTTAAACCTTGGAAGATAGAAATTTGGGATTTTTCTTCTATGCTTTCCTATATTTCTAATAAAATGCTGTGTTTTAATTTTTAATTAAAAAACAGGAAATTGTGCTTATTAAAAAGAATAAAACCATGCAAATGATAAGATTAACTTACAATGACTGAATCCAGTTAATCACTGAGTATGTCATCCTATGGTCTAATTAATTTTTAAAGTGACAAAATTTTATATGACCCTAAAACGGTTGAACTAAATTCTATTATGATTGAGATTGAAGGATATTTAAATAGGAACATACATCTATGAGGCAATTGTGGGAAAATAAAATGTACCCATAAGATCCCCACAGATTTTCATAGTTTGCACACAGGCAACTGTGCTCTGGTTCAAATAGAATTCCTTAGGGCATGCTTTATGATTTCTTGTCAACAAATTACTTACACTTACCAGATTTATAGGTTGAAGTCCAAGTTTTTTCATGGTTATGGACAATATGGATAATAGGATCTCCCTCTTCCTTTCTTCCATATCTTTTAGTGCCACACCAGCAATTAGAGAATAAAAATGCAAGACACACATATGCCTGCAATGACAGAAACAGAAATTCCTAGAAAACAATCTAATAAAGTCTGAAAAAATATACTTCATGTGGAATTGACATAAGGATAAGAAAGTGTTTTCACTATGTGGGAAAATCTCAAGAACAAAGAAAATTCATTTATCAAGTCAATAAATGTATATGAGTATCAAGAGTAATAGGCCAGAAAGAGTCATAGGCCCTGGGATTACAACTGAGAATAAGGCCAGATTCTTATCTATGTGGGAATTGCAACCTAGCAAGCAAAATAGATAATAAATAAGGAAACAAATAAATATGAAGAGTAATTACATACAAATCATCCAACTAGTACAAAAATAGCATAATCACACAATCATTTTACAATTAGCTACAAAAAGCAACGGCTCTGAGTTTTCTGAAGCAAACTGGATGCTGTGATATAGAATAGCAGAAGGAACCTATTTAAGATAAAGATTGTACTGAAAATAAACATAACCCATTGTAGGTCTTATATAAGTTGGCGTAGTTGTGTTTCGCCCTTTAAACACGAGGACTGAACATTCAATGAGACATTCAAATGCTACACAATTAGTTGCAGTAAGAACAAATAACTAAGTACCTAGAAAGAAGCACATTTTAACATTAGGGGCATTTTTGCTTCTCTATATCTCATTTTTAATCACATACATAACATACAATCATTTTATTTTTAAAGTTTCTGCAATATCGTTGACTTTTTGGAAATCTCAGAAAATTGCTGAACCTTTACTCAGCCCCTACAGAGTCATTATAAACCCATTTTGTGAAAGTAACAAGTAGAAGGATGGGTGGAAAAAAAGAAAAACACATTTTGTCACTCGTGAAATATGCCCAGATCCAACCTTCACTAACCCCATTGTGTAAAACATTTAGAATATTATTGAGAGAAAGCTTACAAGTGTAAATATACTTATTCTCAATGAAATCAACACCATCCGACTGATTTGTAACTATTCCCTTAATGCTGCTATAAACTTTATTGCAGTGAAAACACTGGTTCTACAGATTGCTTTCCTCTTCCTCAGGATGTTTGACCTTTGTGGCATTGCCACTATAAATCTCATGGCCCAAGAACCCCTTGTCTGCAAGTGATTTCAAGCACTATCATAAAAATGAAACAGACAGACTTAATTTGAGTTCCAGACTTGAGGAAACGTAACTAAAATATTAGCATAATTTTGCTGAGGACAGAGGAAATTGTTAAAATATGTGTATTAGAGAGTGTCTGCAATTCGATCCATCTTTTTTCTGGCTCTTGGGTGCCACCCAGTGATTAACTTAGTGGCAGGTTTCTAAAGGGGTCTGTGGTGCAGACAGCCACTGGTCACACAAGACTGGGGGACAAGGAAGTTGGAGAATTAAGGGGCTGCTGTCCTGAACGAAATCAAGGAATTGAAAAAAAAAAACACTCTGCTTAGAGATTTTTGTCCCATCCAGAAATACCCAGCCACTTATGATGGGTTTCTAGTCTGGACATCGCAGATGTGAACAAGAAAAATCCGATCTTTAAAGCGCAGACCCTGGCCACACTCCCAGGGTGAAAACAGGACCCAACCCAGCTCCTTGTCCATCCTTTGTTCCTGTCTCTGGTCCAGGCTGTCCAGTCCCACTGCCCCAATTCCAGCCTCAGCCAGCGCTTGAAAAACTGCTTAACAACCACAAAGTTAGACGCTAACTCAAATGGGTGATTATTTTCATTTCAAACTTACCAGACTGTTTCTTATTCTTATAATTCCGAAGAATAGGAGGTGTAAGAGCCAACATCTTCTTAGTCTCCTACACCACAAAACCAGCAGCCATCCAGTGTCGTTAAACTAATTTCTCTCTTTTTCTCTCAATAATATTTGTGATGCATCTTTTGTGATCAACAGTTGTGTCGTTTTCTGGAGATGAAGTTTAACAAACTCAACTTCATGGGCCTTCTGTTTTCTTTGAGAAAAAAGATAATGAGCTATAATTTTTAAATATATTAATGATAACTTATATGGGTTATATGTACTTGTATTTTTATTTATTATATGTTTTATATATATCATACATATTATAATCTGCCTATTTTATCCTTTGTCTAGTCTCTCTTTTGCTCATTGTTTTAAGGGTCCACACCGACCTCGCGGGGAACAGGGGTCGATCCGACACAGAAGTATGAACATGAAATGGAGTCATTGGGTTTTCTCCCTGCTTAGCTGCTACCATTCTGGTTTCTGAGGGAGGAGAGATAAAAAGGCAGGTAGTTGAAAAAGCAAAAGAGAAATTATGCTTTGGAGGACTAGCAGGTCCTTAGGAATGAGATGGGAAGAGGGAGCCGGAATCTGGAAGCAGGGATGATCACATGCATTAGCTCCAACTCTCCACACACAGATCTGACCCATTGCCCACTTTCCACCTCTAGCCCCCATCAGTCCTTCTGTTCTCTGTCCTGGATCTACAACTTGGATGAATAAAAAGCAAAGGCGAAGGGTGTGCCCTGGTTGCTCAGGCACTAAGCCAGCAGCTGGGACACAGACCATATACAATGGCCAGCGTTTGTGACCTGGGGCAGGAGAAAACAACCAAGATAAATAAAAGTGTTTCCTTTCTTAATAATGCTTTTGCATCCTGTCTCCTGTCCATTCTTCCCCTTAAAAAAAAAAAAGGCAAAAGGAAAAGGCGGTGATAATGGCATTTTGCAAATGTAGACCTGAGGCAGGTAGGAACAGGGATAGTTCACCTCTAGAAAGTAAAGACTCGGCATCACCTAGAAGTCCATCAGTGAAAAAGTGACAGATATTAGGTAAATACACTGGGGACAGACACAAATTTGCTTCAGAAGATGATGATATTCACAGGACATGGAGTGACTTTACATTTAGTTCCCATGAAATTTGGAAGGACAGCAAGATCCTCTCAGCCATTGTTCCATCCATCTCTTCCTCCTGGTAGTTTTAACACCGCCTTGGGGAGGAAAGGGGGAGAGGAGGAAGCCATATTCTGGAGCCTCTCAGTTACATGGTCCCTTCTCATAAGGAGACTTTGGCTAAAAACTAACAAGTTGACGAGCAGGCCCTTTGACTAGTTCACAAAAGGGACCAATAGATTCCTCATGATTCTAATTTCTCATGGTGATATCACAATAAAAGAAAGATTAAATGCTTTGATTTCTGATGAGATCGTACTCTGTGCAAGTTTAGTTGCCTATGAAGTTTACACATGCTACGTACTGAGTCTATGTCATTTAAACTTACAATCTCCAAATATATAGTATGATTATCCTTCTCCTTTGTGTAGCTGTATGAACTGAGGTGTAGAGTCCTATTTTCCCACTTATGTAGCACCTAGGATTCATCTTTTGCAGTCTGACGGGTATCTTAATAGCTCTTCATTTGATACAATGCTTAAAACCATTAACTTTTTAACAATTGCAAATAAAAATTATTGGCTTCAAAGTAGATTAAACAAGCTAACCTAGTCTCAACATGGATTAATAAATATTAGACAAATCAGTTTCCATTTTTATAGCCTGCTATCACATTGCTGCTTTTGGAAATACATTCTGATTTTGTATCAACTTACAAATATAATTTTGAAACGCCACCAGCTAGTAAGTTTGGTATTAACTACATACATACTTTGCTGGGAAAACCTACCAAAATTGTTACTTACCACAAAATCTGATATTTTAAATCTGTAATTTCAGAGTTCTGTTCCAACTCTGTTTATTTATATGAACATTCATGAAGACTAATTCTTTTACCTCATAATGGCTGGCAGCCAAGACTACTTAAATAGAAGCTTTGGATTTATCCATAGCTTAAACAAGTGCTTCATCTAAGTCCCAGTTTTCTGTAGATTATAGCACAAAATCAATAATCTGATTTAGAGAGAGTTTTAGTAGAGGCATTCACAAGTTTTTGCTTCTCAAGTGAGACCTCCAGTGAACATGTCATTTTGGATTGGCTTTATCCTGATACACTCATTAAAAAAAACTGGTCCCCGGATTCATCCCCCCAAATAGCTAATACTAATGAATATATTGAATGGAATTATTTTATGTAAATCCACTAGAGAGCAAGTAAGATATGATTGATAGGAACATAATTATTATTTGTCTTTAAAAATAATTGATCAAAAGTTCCATTTACTAGTTGATTATTGGCAAGGGAGACTTACATAGAATGAGATAGAAGATTCAGTTGCCAGCATATTAATGCATGGTTCTCTATTGTTATAGCAAGCAAGAATGATTCCCATCCACCTAAGAGCTTTAGTAGGTTGTTATGCAAACTTTCAATGGTCTTATTTTATATAATTTCAGTAAAAATTCACTCTGACAAATGGTCAACACTGCTATTGCAGTCACCTGTGTTACACTGACACAGGAATTCTAAAGCATATTGATACCATGTACCAGACTGAGGTTGAATTCCACAGCTGGGTCTGACATCATAGACCAGCACAATGGTATCCAAATGCTTATCTGTGCTCTGGGGACAGACATATCCCTGGGACCAAGGCACAACAGGAATTGTTTCCCTTTGGAGATGATCAGATTTCAAGGGCCCAAATAAACTCAAGGATGTTGAGGAAATTAGAAAATCAAATATAAGCAATTAACTCCAAGTTTTATACTTTGGAAGTGGACAAATCAAACAAATGCAGCCATACTCTAGGACAGTCACTTTTTTCTATTTTGGAGAAAACATTTACCTTCAATATGTTGGTCAAATATTACCATATCGAAGACTCCCCTACCACTCTTCCCTTCCCTTTCTTCTCTATTGCTTTCTGCTTCATTTTTCTACCCATGACTTACGTACTGGTACATTACTTATATATTTCTACCAGTGAAAATATAAGTTCCATTTGAGCAGGCCCTTTTCTGTGGTCACATAATATGCATCAGCAAGTAACTGAGGAGCAAATAAAGTTTGGGGAGGATGCCTCAACTTAACTATCTGTGAAGTGGTATTTATGAGAAGGAACCAATGGAAAACTTGAGGTAAGGACAGACTCTTCAATTAATGATGTTAGAAAAACTGTAGTCACATCAAAAGAATGTAACTAGACTACTATCTAATACCATACAGCAAAATTAACCCAAAATGGATTAAAGATCTGCAAGAAATCAGAAACTATATAGAAGAAAACATAGACAATATGCTCCTTGATACTGATCTCACAAACGTATTTGACGATTTGATGCCAGGGCATTGGAAACAAAAGCTAACATAAACAAATGGGACTACATCCAAAAAAAACGTCTGAACTGCGAAAGAAACTCATCAAAATGAAAAGGCATCTAACTGAATGGGAAAGGATGTTTGCACATCATACCTCTGCCAAGGGGTTAATATTCAAAACATATAAAGAACTCATGAAATTCAAAAACAAAAACAAATACCCAGATTAAAGAATGAGCAGAGGCTATGAATAGATTTCTCCTAAAACATATAAAAGGCCAATAAGTACATGACAAAATCTCCATTGTCTCTTATTATTAGAAAAAAGCAAATCAAAATAACAATGAGATATCACCTCACACCTGAGAGAATGACTTTTACCTCCCAAATTGGAAGCAACAAGTGTTGGGGACAATGCAGTGAAAAAGGAACACTTACACACTCTTTGTCTGAATATAAATTGGTACAGCCGCTTTGGAAAACAGTATTGGGATTAAAATTAGAAATGGAAAATCCATATGATCCAGTTTTCCCACTTTTAGGTATTTAATAAGAATACAAAGCACTTTGCAAAGATGTACGCACCTCCATGTTCATGGCAGTATTAACAATAGTCAAGAGCTGGAAACAACCTAAGTGCCTATCAACAGATGAGTGGTTAAAGAAGGTGCAGTTTATATATTCAGTGGAAAACCACTCCGCTAAACATTTTTTTAAAAATAAGAAAGGCGAAATCCTATCATTTACAACAACATAGAACTCAAGGGTATTATTTTTTAGTGCCAGAGAAAGACAAACATTGTATGATTTCACTTTTAGGTGGTACATAAAGACACAAAAAAATGAACTAAATAAAACAAAAGAATAAACTTCTAGACCATAAGACCAAAGTCATGGTTATCAGATGGTAAGGGGGGAAAGGGGTTGGTAAATTGGATCAACTGGATCAACTGTAGGGTGAAAGACAGAATTTGACTTTTAGAGGTGAAGGTAATGTATTAGATACAAATATTGCCATGTAATAAAAAATCTGGGAGGTGAGGCAGGAAATCTTACTGAGTGAGATGGGACAAACTACTTTCCCTACACATAATAGCTACTTTTATCTGCAATTATTTTTAGACTAGTGAGAAGGGAGATCAGCTTTGCTTTGGGGCAGGTATCAAATTTATATTCTCTAATATACATAAAACTTCAGAATCACAGCCATATTCTTTCATATTTCATGGATGAATAAGATAGTTTGTTCATTTAAATAATATGCACATACAACATATTTGTTCAATATAAATAGGAACTACTCTGATGCATTGTAAAGATTTCTGGGATCCTAGGTCCCAGAACTTTCTGTTTTCCTAGGTCTAAAACGTCCCTGAGGCCAGACTGCTTCCCACCTTGAGCATGGAAGATGAGTGGGCTTCTCTAGTGAGAAACCTTCTGACTTTCAAGAAGTTTTCATTCATGAGAATTAAGATATTTTTCTTTCCCTTACTCACAGTGAACCTCACATCTTTCTTAAGCTTCTTCATCTTGAAAATTACTTTCCTAAGAGAAAATTATAGCAAATAATTAAATTTTAATTATAGTAGCAGTAATCCTTGTTTAAGACCCATAGTTCTACATTTTTTTGTAATAAAAATGGGAAAATTGTCAAGAAACTGGTTACTAAAATATGTTCTTTTCTTAAGCATTCAGATAGTCATAAATCCAGATTGAGTTCTCCAGAGTACCTACTGATAGTTCAACAAAACAGATGCTTTTCAATATTCTTGTGGGGAAAGATGTAGCACAAATCTCTGATAACAGTTCCCTTGTATCAGTAGCTCTCTCTCAGTTGATTATTTGCTTCAGAAAGATCATATACAATGGTTACAACCTAGCTAAGTTTCTACCCATGATTTCTTGAAACAATGAACCCTAAAACATTGTATTATGTGAATGACCTGTCCTGTTTTCATTTCAGTATTTTGTCTTAGATAGAAGAACTATGAGCCAGTTTAGTGGATTTATCAGAATCACAAAATCATTCTGCAAAACTCATATGGAGTCTTTTCCAAGATTTTTGAATTTATTCTCATAGAAAAGAATGTGCCTTTGAGAAAGAAATGATGCTTCCAACCTTTCATAATGCAATGGTCACATTTAGTCAATATTTTATGTGCAAATGGAATGTTTGATGACCAAAGTAACTCAGGCTTATCATCTGGGGACAACTTGAACTTCTTTGCCAATTTCTTTATTAACTACATTTCCATAGAAAATGTAAGAGACAGAATACCAGAATCTTGAATAATTAAGTGACTTTGTTTGAAATAAGAGATAGCCCAGAGTTTATTTTAATAATATTAAAATGTCCAATGATAGTAACACCGCATGATTTGAATATTCAGTGGCAGACTTATTAGGCAAATTTGTATTTGCTATTGTTCTTTAGAGTTGTGGGTGGTTTTGTAATCAGAAGTTGTTAGCCAAAGTCATAGCAGAGTACCTGGGATAAACCAATTCAATTCAATTTTTTTCACTAGGGATTTTAAGACAAGGCCTTGAAAGTCACTGTAAAACTTCTTGATTATGACAAAAATAGATTTGCCAACTAATATTGGTTTTGTGATTCTAGTTTGTCTGAATTTTTTCTTCAATGATAAGTAATAATACACATTTATTATCACATAGCAAAAGCATATCTCCAATGCACAAGGACTAGGATTCTCTTAAAATTACATGGCAATGCTAAAAATATACTTGTAGTCAAAGATTTTGTATGTGGAATCTTCTTTAGACATTCTCATTTCATGAAAAATAATATTTTATCTATTATATACTAAGGTTATTATAAAAGTTAAATATATTTTGAAGATGAAATGAGATTTTGATGAAATTCTAACATTGTTGTACATCACTCCTAGATAGAACCCTGACTCTTCTCTCAGTCACTGGGGATACTTAGTGGGAAAATCTGAGAAATAATGCCTTGTGCTGGAGCATTACTGATAAGAAATCATATTGCATTCACAGACCTAGAAATGGATGGCTACTTTGCAGTTTGAATACTATCCTTAGACTAAGCAACATGATGGAATGCATTTTCCCCCACAGGCTATAATAAGGCTCTATAATTGTTGCCTTTTATGGAAGAAAAATGTGTAGAAATGAAATAATACCAGAAAGACCTGATGTGCTTCACTTGCTTTTGGAGGAGGTGCATTGTGAGTTATCCTTTCCCTCCCTAAACTTGAATGAAGAAATATCAAGTATCCTGGAGCAGTGACTTAATAATGTCACTATCATAGTTCTAATTTTATAGTTTTCTTTTTCCACTGACAGATAGGTCAGAGCAATGTAGGGTGTTCTAACATATTCTGTGACGTTATTTCCATTTGATGCCATAAAATACTCACCCAGTTGTTCTGCTGAGCCCTTGACTTAATCAGAGCTCTGAATCTTCTCTTCTTCCTCTGTACAGAGGGCTTGGCAATTTTTCTGCAAAAGTTCATTTAGTAAATATTTAGGTTTTATAAGACAGGTCTCTGCCACAACTACTCAACTCTGCTATTGAAGCAGGAAAACATTGATGGATAGTATGTAAACAAATAGCCAAGGCTGTGTTCCAAGAAAACTTCATTAACAGTATGGAGGCAGGTGGGGGAGCTGGTAGATATTGACCTAGGGCTGTAGTTGGTGGATTTCTGCTCTATGTTCTTGCTTGGTGGATCCCAGATCCCACCACCATCCATTCACTCTCTCATATTCAAAGTTCTGCTTCTCCATTCATATTCAAACATTAGTCTTATAGCAATTTTATCATCTATATTTTCTCTCTAGTGTCATAAGAAATCACAATGAACTTGGTGACTTGAAACAACACATTATTTTTTTTTTTCTCTCACTGTTCTGGAGGTCAGAAATCCAACATTGGAGTGTTGGTAGGGCCAAATTCTTAGGGGAAAAGTGTTCCTTGCTTCTGTTTTGTGTCTTTTTTAGCTTTGTTAGTTGCTGGCAATCCTTGACATTTCTTGGATTGAAGCTGTTTCCACTGTCACATGGCCTTTTCCCTGTGCCTGAATCTCTGTGTCCAAAATTCCCTCTGCTTATAATGCCACCAATCTTATTGGATTTAGAGACAACTTAATGCAGTCTGATATCGTTTTAATTTTATTACCTCTACAAAGACCCTATCTGTAGATAGTGTCACAGGTTCTGGTAGACATGGATTTGGGAAGGACATTTCCTGTTTTTCTAATGGGTCTTCTACTTTACATCTAAGATACCAAAACCCTGATTAAAATCCTTATCACTCCCCAGTACACATCAGACTATTCCAATAGTCTCCTAATAGGTCATGCCTTCTCCAATATCTAAAGTGAGTTCTTTAAAATGCAAATTTTGTTTTATTTTTTTTCTTTAAAATCTTCTAGCCCTTTTCTGTCAGTAATGGTTCTTTTATTTTTACCCACACATGATAGATGAGTTCATTGTGGGACTTTGCGTCAAGAAGTGTTTTCAACACTGAAAATCACTGATACTCTAGATACACGTATATAAACATGTATAAACATATACACACATGTCTATATGTACAAATATGCATATATAAAGACATGTGCACATACACATACATATATGTAAATGAATAAGACCACCCATGATTTCTTGCTGCCAACCTGTCAACCACGTGGGAGTCCCAGGGTCTGACCCTCGGTAGGTCCTAGAAAATATTTGTTGAATGAGTGAGCGAATGACAATTGAATTTTTTTAATTAGAGACAATACTTTAAAATAAGCTATAGTTTTTTTTTTATCACACAAATAAGACCTCTTTAGGCAAAGTAAAACACAGAGAAAGTAAATAACTTGCTAAAAATCACACTCTTGAGCCATAACTGTTCTGATTTCAAATCCTGCTCCCTACTAGATAGTGCATCTACTTCCACTTTATTACTTCACGTTTTCTAATTATGCTCTTCTTGCTCTGGTCAAATTTACAGTTTCAAAAACTTATCCATAGTTTAGGTGAGTTTGCAAGTAATGGGACCATAAGATACAGTCTGTACTTTCAATCACTGAATACACTGAAAGTTATCTTCTATGCTAATTTATTTTTTATAAAATCATTAAAAATTAAATGACCATTTCTTCCTCTGGCATTTGTAATGTATAAATGGTATAGCAAAGCTACATGCTGTTTAAAGATTTGAAAATACGGTACAAAAGTACCTTTTCTTCTTCAGCTATTGCTTGAGCACCTATTCAGTAATTTTTTACTATTTAATGTTATTAAGGCTTTTAGGTAAAAATATTTGCACATGTTTTTGTGGGAATGACTAATGTATTCTATTAATAATGCTGTTAAGAAAGACAGGGTTTGTATAAAGATGATAATGACAATGATGTAAAGATAAATATCCAATAATTTGTCAAATTAAAGCAAAAATACTTATAGACTGTCAACTAAATTGCATTGTACAATCAAGTAAAAGAAACTGAACCCACAATGATGTAGTCTCTCATGACTACTGAACACTAAGAAAACAAGTCAAGGGAAAAATACTAAACACTTTACCCTTATGTTGAAGGAAAGTGAAAGAAACAGGTGTGAGAAAACTTATTTTTTATCTTGATTTGGTAGCAGCACCCACAAATAAGCACTATTCTGTGATCTTGATACAGCCATCAAGCTACTCTGTAGCTGTAGACATACGCTTAACGTCAGTTTGCCAAGAGCATTCTAGAACACTGCAGGGAATACTGCAGTTACGTTTCGTCCTTGTGGGTGGATAAAAAGGAATGTTGGAGACGAAACTGCCTCAGCTTTCCTTCTTACATCCTGGCTTTCCTGTTCTTAAAATTTCCCTGCATTTACATCCAAATTCTTCCCCATTTTACCTCTGCCCTCATATTCCACTCTAAAACTACTACTTAATCTCTTGTTTCCATCCTGAACCCCTGCTGCATCAATTATCTGGACCCCACCCTGTCTCCAGTAATGTTTGTTAATATTTCCCTGTTCAAACGTTTCTTCCATTCAGTCTGCCAAGATGCTATTGTTTTCCATCCAAACTCAACCCAACTTTCTCTTGATCCTGCCATTTCCTTGAACCATCATGTTTCCCTTTCAGACCACTGCCAAACTTCTGGAAAGACAATTGTCCGCATTCATTCTCTGACCACAGCTGCTGAGTGCCTCCTCAGACCACTGGTCTGATTCTCCTGATTTCTTGAAGTATCTCCTTTCAAAACTCACTTGCGCTGGCTTATAAGACTCTCATTCATCTTTCCTAGTATTGTTGTCTCTGACTGTATCTTCTCTGTCTCTTTGTCCAGCTGACACTTGCTACTTGGATATATTCCGCAAGAATTTCTCCTGGTTCCTGTACTTCTGTTTCTAGGGTCTTTTCTCCTTTTCTCTTCCTTCCTTCCTTCCTCCTTTCTTTTTAGTAACCTCAACCAATCTCAACTACTATGCTATCTAACTAAATACAAAATCTTTTTCTTTAACTTTAATTTTTTTTTTCTGTTCTCTGAATGCATTTCCATCTGTCCCCTGGATATCTTTATTATGAGCTAATTTGTTTCTTTAAGAATTCATTCAATATATATATTTATTAAGCACCTACTACGTTAGCTAAGATGAGGGTTATGCTGATATTCAAATACAATTAATTTAATAAAGCCAAAGTCTATTGTTCACTTATTAAACCACATGGCAGTGTACCTTTGTTCCACAAAGTCATTCAGGGTCCTAGGGCCCTTTCAACTTGTGTCTCCGGCCTCCCAAGGCATTGTCTACATATTTTTCGTGGAGTTAGAGCACATTCCTGACAATGTGTAAAAAAAAGAACGATAAAATGGAAGAGTGCATGCTTAATGTTTTAAAGCCAAGTTTCAGAGTGCCCTTTATCACTCAGTTCACATGTCATTACCTTTAGTTACCACACCTAACTTAAAGGAAGGCTGAGTCTTTAGCTGGATGTCCCTGTGCTCTGCTAAACTTATTGCCATGGGAGATGGGGAGAACATATTGGAGTGGGGGGAGTGGCAGAGGCAGGGGTGAGTAGCTAGTGGTCTGTCACTCCTGTTAGAAACAGTATTAGAAACAGGCATTTTGTCAAGCATGGAAATTCATTTTTTGAACATTGCTTCTTATATTTCCTTTCAAATTTGTTTTTTGTTCAGTATTCTATACTATTATGTATAGCGCTATCAGTCATTTAGCCATGCTATTTTAAAATACTCAAGATACCTTTAATGTTTAATCAACCTTTCCAAATTCTCTCCCCCCAATGGCCACAATTCTCCAAAGCATTAAGTAGTTGTCTTCTATTATAGATCTAGCTTAGACTATACCCTATTCTACTTCCTATGCTGGAAGAATCAGTGTGTATTGCCATTTATTTGAAGAAAAAAAGATAACCTCCTAACTTATCTCCTTGTGCTCAGCCTGACTTTGCTCTTATTCATCTTATACATCCCAGCAGTCTCTCTGAAGCAAGAACAGCCACTGTGAATAGGGAATAAAGTGTGGACTCCTCACCATAGCATTCAAGGTTTATAAGAAGGTTGTGTGTCCTTGTCTAGGATTGTAGAATTGACTGCAATCATATTTCCATCCATTTCACTGATGCTGCTATGTTCCACATTGAGTCATGGTACATATCCACAGCTTTCTCCTCTGAAAATTTACTCATTTTTCCACTTGCTTATAAAGCACTTCCAGTTCCAAAAATTCAAATGCTATCAGTATTTTAAGGCCCATTTTAAATTCCACCTTTCCCCCAAAGCTTTTGTTTATTTTAGGAAAAATCTGTTTCTCTCTTTTGAGTTTCTATAAAACCTTATTTGTCTCTCTCTTTGTGGTACTCCACTCTTCAGTTCTTGTATTATAACTTCTAGTACATCTCTTATTTTGCATCATGATCGCCTTAATTTAAGGGACGACATTAGTCTTTCTGTATATTCCTCTTGTGTATTCCTTCTGGTACAGTGAATGAGCCATAGTGGGTCTTCAATAAATATGAGGTTAATAAATGAATATATGAAGAATGAGTTAAAAGAAACCTAGTAAAGAGTCTTTAGGAAAGTATGTCATTTTGACTGAAGGGTATAACCTGAGATAATTTCCACTCAGTTAAAATATTTATAGTAAGTCTCTACAGGAAGATGCATTTATTGTAATAGTAGCTCTTATCTTGGCTTTCTAAGTTTAGCAACAGTGACACAAATTTTAAAGAATCATTATGGTATGCTCTGGTGGAGTAGTGGTTTGGTTAACTGCCTCTCACTGAAACAAAATTCACATACATCCTAAAGACCCGGAGTTCACGTCCTGGACCGGAGGAGACAAACCGAGATGTACAACTAAATAAAAATTTTAAAAATGCTTCTTCTTTCTCTCTTTTCCTGCTTGACTGCCTACTTGCCTTCATTCTTGCCTGCCACTTTTCTTTAAAAAATTATGAAAATGCAAGTATTTTCCCCAAGATTTCCTTTTCTTATGACGAACTAGAATGGTTGTGAGGTCCTAAGTATTTAAACTAATATAGGGTTTTTTGCACTATGATTTCCAGCGAAGTCTAAAATATTGAAATAATTTTCATTCTAATTATTCTGTGGTATTTCTACTCATAGTCAGAAGCAATGCTATGAAAACTCTTAGTAGAAAGACTCTTTTCATAGCATTTTCCGATTGAATTTTATAGCCTGAAGATATTGCAATTCTTAAGATAATTTTCCCCCAAAGTCCAACATTTTTCCAAGTAAGAACTCGAACTCTTTTGACATTTATGTATCTGAAGCATTGGTATAATCAAACTATTCACTTGCAGCAAGTCTACATTTGCCTTCTGGAGTTAGGGCAACATTTAAAGTGGCTAGATCTCATAAAAGTTTCATGGAAAATAAGAAAAACATGCTATAAAAATCACCAAGCCGTAAGATAAGAAGGAAGAGGAAGGAGTGGGTGATCTACGAGGCCCTCTGGGATAGTTGTGGAATAACTTTTCCTAAATATTGGGCCAGATTTTCACAAGTCACAAGCAACTTTCTGGCCATACATTACATAATTAGGGAAATTGCTTTAACCCTTTCAGGAACCAAAGCACCATTATATACACAGTCAAATTTGGTCATTTATGCGTAGTTTATGTCTTATTCTGGAGTCCCACACTTCAGTTAGAAGTGGTTCCTTATTTATTATGAAATCTCAGCAAGTTTCTCAACCTTCTCTGAGTGTCAGTATCAATTTCTACTAAAATGTTGTTAATAGTGGTTTCAACAGTACTGACAATTATGGGCTTTTATTTTTTGAATGCTTGAAAGATTTTATTCCAGATTTAGTGTTGGTCAAACATATGCAAGGTTTGTATGAATATTTAATATTGGCTAACACATACACAAAGTTTATAAGAACATAGGGAGTTTATGAATAAAAACTATCCAGTTCAGCACACAACATAATAATTCATCATTCTATTACTAGTAATGATGTTACTAAAGATGATTACTAAGTTTCTTTAGCAATAGTTATGTACAGAAAAAAATGTATTTGGAACTGGAACATTGCAGGACAGTGATTAAAATAAAACACAAACAAAAACCTAACCCCAGTCCTCTGCAATCTAAGTATATTGTCATAGGAGAGGCATTAGAACTTACAGACTTGAAATTATTAAGTAACAATGCAAGGCAGCACATGATTAAGATCAAAGGAAATTATGTAGATAGATGTTCCAAAGGAGTTCAGAAACCCATGTGTTCAAATGATTTATGTGTGTCTGTGTGTGTGTGTGTGCACACATGTAACACACATTACATAGGACCATGAAGGACTTTAAAGAAGCAGCAATTTTCACATTTTGCTTCAGAATGACAGACTAGCACCAGGGTTTGTTATTTAAGAATTCTTTCATGTTTTTTTTTTTGGAAATACAGAGACCTGTTTCTGACAAGTCTTTCTCTTCCTGCCTACAAATGCCACCCATGTACCATTATTCTGACATATATAGCAAAGCGTAAAATATGCAGAAACCACTGAATTGATGAGTTAACAAAATACACGAGCACCAGGAAATTAACAAGATGATGGTCCCAGGTTAGCGTGAGGCATATAGCATTATAGTCTGTGTGGTTTTCTGGCTTGCTTATTAGACTCTTGGGCAAGGAAATTCCTCTACCTGGAGATTTAGACACTAGAATTGATACTCTCAAGTGAAAGCATACCGTTTATATATAATAAAAGCAGTCTTTGTGTGGAGAACAGAAAGCTGCTGGCTTTGTACACTTGTAAACCACCACTGGCTCAAAAGTTATTATTCCTGTTTCACTCTCTGATTTAAAAAATCTTTTAAATCTGATATATTTCAGTCAGTTAAAAAAAAAAAGAACAGGATTCTGTCAGCCTAATCTCATTACACATGCAGCCATTACAGTCAAAATGAGTTTCCTCTGAGTAACTTCGGGTAAATTTCAAAATCAATTCTCAGAGGAAAAGAGTCATTAAAGTAGTGCGCTACAAGATGGAGCTTCCTATTGTACCAGGGTATTCACATGCATGTTTGCTTAAACCAAAGGGTGAAATGAATAATCCAGATTCCATTCAATGTAAAACTGAGCTGAATGAAAGACGGGCAGACAGAACATTTTAAATGCATAATGCTAATATCTTGTTCAAGGTTTCCTTTAACAAGGAGAAGGAAGTAGTTTTGGAAAATATGCTCACAATACTTGTCTCTAGCTTCAATTTTATGTCTTCTTAGTCTCTTTATAGTTCACTTTCTACCCTGAATTATTTGCCCTTTGACTACCCCACTTCCATCCTTTTTTTTGTTCTTTTCTGTAAAACTATGTCCTTTCAGTATATAAACTACTGGATGACAGGGACTTAGCTTTGTCTTGGCTCTTTTGGATAGAAAGGTGTTTTGTCCCTAATAGTGTTTCAAAAAATGTTTATCAATTACTGACTGTATTTTGGAAGCTCCCTCTGTTAATGGCTGCTTGCAAATCAAATGCCATCACAGATGATGGCCCGGATATGTCATCTAATTAATAAGGACACTATGACTGTACGTGTATTAAGATCAATTGATAGAAGCCTAGGTTTTAAAAAATATGTTCAGAAAGAACCCTGACACTGAGACAATGTTGCAGAAAAGTCAACTAGTTTCGGGTAAGAAAGGAAGGACAAATACTTGATTTACCAAGCATTATCCTTTTATTTTCCTGTTGTCCTCAAAAGTCGATCTATAAAACTTTTAGTAGTTTTTAGTGTCACTGTGAACCTGATAGTGGATATGTTTCAATTCATTGGTATTATCATTCTTATTGTTACACAATTGCCCCTTCCTTGGTCAAGGAGAAGTTTTTTCAATGTGGTTCTTTTTTTTTTTCCTAATAACTTTTTTTAAAGGAACATTGCATTATAACATTATAGAGGTTTCAGGTGTGCATTATTGTAAATCGACATCTGTATATAGCAGATTCATTTCAACTTGGTTCTTTTTCACAAAACACTAGACAACTTTCTTGCTTTGAAGTTATGGCAAGATGTAGTAAGAGTGGCTTCATCTTCTCACTTCCTGCTCTAGACCTGGAATTAACTCTTTCTCCAAGAGCTTTAGCTCTTTGCGCGGGCAAGGATATTTGGAGGCCACTATCTGTGTGATAGAGCTGTCCTATTTGTGTATTGTTCTTATGTTGTACATTATTCATAGGTACACTGGGGACTGTGTGTATGTGTGTGTGTGTGTGTGTGTGTGTGTGTGTGTGTGTGTGTGCATGTTCGTACACAATAAAAATCTTGGCTTCCCCATGATGCAGATAAAAATTATTCATTTGCCCTGTTTTAAAATACACTCCAGTCTCAGAATAATGCTATCAACAAGAAGAGTACTGTATAAGTTAAGACTTAAATTTCACACTCACACACACATGTCATACTATCAAGGTAAGTAAATAATTGTGTAACAAAGTCATTTGAAGTGAGTCCTCTTGTGTGCCACCAACTTCGTTTATTTATTTTGCTTTCATTATATGCTTTCATTTTTAAGGTTTTTTTTTTTAAATGTATAAATTTAATTTTTTTTAATCAGGTAAAATGTACATGGTTATAAAGTCAAATCTACAAAATAAATGATAATCTTTCTCAATAAACAATAGCATAGTATACACAGTTTTCGCTGCCTGGCTTTGGTATTGTTTTGAATTTGTCAGTTGTGAGCACTAAGTAAAAGTCAATAGAGATGCTTCTTATTCCTTCTTATAACTTCATAGCACTGACACGAAGACACATCATCAAATGTTCAGTCAGTGCCTCATTAATGGAGTTTTGAATAGTTTCTAGGATATTTTCTTTTCCGATTACAAAACATGCTATACTCAGTAACCACATGCATATACTTTTGTGTATTTTTGCCTGTGTTTCTTTGGATTGGATTTTTGGAAGTGAAATTTCTGGGTCAAAAGGTAAGTGTTTATCAATTTTTCTTAGAGGATTCTAACACCTGCTCATGCTTGCCAGTCTGTCAATCTGTTTTGTCAATCTGTCAATTTGTCAATCTGTCAGATGAGCAATAGTATCTAAGTATAGTTTTACTTTCTGTTCCACTCATTGTGCACAAAGCTGAGCATCTTCTCATACCATCAAGGACACAGTTGAATTTTGTTTCTGTGAATTCACTGTTTCTATCTCATGTATTTTTATAGAGTTGTTGCTTTCATTATTCTCTATTTTTAGAGGTTGCTGTTATATTAGAAATATTAACCCTTTCATATAATAAAAGATGCAAATATTTTCCTAGTTTTTTCACTCCTCTTTACTTTGTTTTGGGCTTTTCAGACATGCAAAATATGGCTGTACCCTGGTGGAGCAGCAGTTTGGTCAACTGCCTTCAGCTGGCAGTCCACATACACCCCAAGGACCCAGAAAAATAAAGTGATTCTTCCTCCTCTCTCTCTCCTCCTGCCTATCTGCTCACCTTCATTCCCGTTTGCACCTTTGCTTAAAAAAAAGTTTAGGTTTTATATACTCAAATTTATCAATCTTTTGCATCATTATTTTCCTGTTCCTAACTTAGAGTAATTCACTCATGTGCTCATCTAGTACTTGTAATTTTGTTTTCTTTTTACAAAACATTTAAACCTGTAATTAATTTCCAGGTCTCTATTTTAGAGTGAAGATATTGCTTTTCTAAGATGAATGTTCTGCTGTCTTCTTCATGTCATCACAGAATACATAGACTATACTACAATACCCTCCTTTATTTTTCCTAGCACCTTTTCTTGACCATAATTTAAATACCTTTGTTGATCAACTTCTTGAGGATTATACGATATTGTAAACATCTAGTAACAAAATATAAGCAATAAGTGTCCAGTTTGTAATTTATAAATACCATTTTCCACTAAAAGTAGTTAGACTTAGAGAGAAAGTACCTGTAGTAGAAAACATTCAAGATCAGCTTACAAAGTCTTCTTGTACGAGAAAGAAAGAAAATAATAGTGACTCTCGGAGTGATACCAAAAGAACTCAGAAGATGAAGAGAATCCCATTGGCCAAAGATAGGATAATTTGAGCATTAATAATAATAACTTCAGTGGATTAAAGGATCTCAAATATATTTAAATTCATGAGTTCACAATGATAATGGGGATGGGAAAGGGACTTCATTGGTTATTTGTATAGGATGTTAAGGGAACAAATTCATTATTTGATAAACTGGTAAAGGGAAAATGAACCAATTGTCTGCCTTTCTTGTATGAAATGTGCCTCAGGGTAACCAGTTTGTGAGGAGAAATTTATTTTTTATAGGAGTTTTCCACCAAATAAATAGAGTGACAGGATATCACTTTTCAAATGACAATTAATTAATAGTAACAATCACTAAAGCCTGCTCTGTCACAAGAGCAGAGGCAACTGGAAATGATGCCCCTGTTATAGATGTTTTTAGAATTATTCTTGCCTTCCACAAATCAAATCTGATCAAATTCTAAATCTATCTACCTTTCTAGAGGGGACTGAGGGTGATATTTAATGATACTGCAGCAATGCAATCAACAAATTTAACTACAGGAGATACTACAGAGCAAATGACCATTTTGTCCATCAACAGGTAAACTTCAAGGAACAAAACAGGAGAGGAACCTATAGTTTACAGAGTTGTTGATTTTTGGAATAATCCATTCACCAATAGCCAATAAATATACATTTCATATCTTTTTAACTTGGTCTTCAAAACACAAGACAAAATGTAGGAGAACTTAGCAGACTAAATTGTCAATCTCATGTTGAAGTAATTTCTTGTATCTCTACTGAGCATGAAGTTTCTTGAAATATTCTCTAGAGCACAAAAGTTATAGACACCTATAGAATTTTCCAGAGAGACTATTTTCATCACTCAAACTTCAAAGAAGCACTTTTTAAAATTTATGCTTCAATTAGCAATAGTCCTATTGTGGGGGGAAAATAAACGGAGAGGAAAAGTGATAGATTTTTCTGCTTCCCAACAATTCCTTTCAGCTTGGGAGAGAGAGTGCAGCAAATAAGGTGATCTCCCCTTCAGAGAGTTACTAAAAAGAACCATATATATAAAGAACTCACAAACTTAATCAGCCACAATTTAGTTTTATTTTTCTTCAATCACAGCCATCAATCATACTCTGTTATAGCTTCTTTCTTTGACCCGTAGTGATATATTGGGCACATCCTATTAATTCCAGTGACTTACAATTTTCATGATGCATTTGACAGTCCAGTTTCACACATCAAGTTCATATCCTACTTGGTATTTTCCTCCTCTCCTATACTCTTCTGACTCAGGAAGAAGGGCCCTGAGATGGGAAAGGAGAGTGATCTTTTATGTTATTCATAATTTCTTTTTTCTTCTGGTTCTAGTCTTATAGTAGGGAGAGGGATAAAGATGGGACATAGTTTTCTTATTTATTTGGACTTAGATGTAATTCTGCCTTTGTTGCTTGTTGCTACCTCTTTTAGATAATATTTCGAGTAAGTTGATACATTCTCTGGGACTGATGTTGATCTGTTGTACCTACAGGGTATAAACATCAACTCCCTTCTTAATCTCTACAGTGTACCAAAAGACTCTTGGGGTTGGAACCTACTCACCAAGCAGTCAATCTTCTGAGGTGGGTTACCATTAGGATGGTTTGAGCATGACCACGATTGAGGGCTACTCATCTCCCTTCTTTTGACTTTCATATTGTTTTCCTTTTTCTTTCCTCCTTCTGAAATGGGAACATCAATCACTCTACTGACATATTTATATATATATATATATATATATATACATATGTGTATATATATGTATTAAATGTGATGTCCTACAATTGATAAATGAGATGACGTTCTTAAAGACTCCTTCAATGTTGTAAGTGATTCATTTTGTGTTTCTTTCATTTGATTTGGGAGAGGTGGAAACATCTCCTCTACTTTATGTTTTATTCCAAGATGGTTAACAAGAGGCTATCATTCCATTTTCAAGTCAATGACTAATGGTTCTAATTGGTTTCTCCCTTTCTTTTCACTGCCTAGTCTTTTGTTTATACGAACTAAGATTTGGAGACACTGAAGTTGATTAAACTGTATAATAAACTTGGCCGAGAGCTCTAGTTTCAATTATTACATTCCTCTTTGGAATGTAAGTACTTTAACACCTTTTTGGTCTCACTTTTGAGTCCAGATGTCAATATGGAGCAAGAGAAAAATTCCACTTCATATACTGTTGTTAACTTATTTAATGTTGTATATGTTAATGAAATTTTTTTTGTTCTTTAAGATTACTTTAGTGAAACTTTTAACCTGATTTCACTGGCTGAAGAACATTGGCAGGGAAAGCAAATAGCATACATTTTGCATATGTTGTTTGCCAAGATAGTAAAGATTCAGATTTTTATATAGGATGAGCTGTTTCGTAGTGGTACTATGTAGGGAGTGGGAGAGGAAGTGCCATCTTGATAAGGGGAGATTATTAAAATTTCATTTGTAGAATTCTTTATTCTTGTTCAGATAGCATCAGTTGTCAATATTATAGATATGGGGGCCCTATGAGAGTTATGGAGCTGAGTCTTAAATCTCCCTAATATCTATAACTACTGTAATACTACTATAGCCCTAAACAACACAGAAAAGTGTCTTTGGGCTCCTGTTATTGGGAGGAAAAAGATGCTACATTACAATGGGTAACAGAAGAGAATTTAATAAAGGAACTACTTACAAAATATGGAAGCCAACAGGTGTAATAAGTATCTGGTAGTTAGTAATAACAGGAACCTACCACCATGTTTAGAATGAAAGAGGGAGAAGAGTAAAGGTTTATTTGAATACAGAGAGAGTCAAACTTGAAGTTGTAGAAGAAAATGTCCAGATAGAACATTCGTGAAATAAGAGATGTGAAATTTAGTCATGGCTAGGCTTACAATATGTTTTAAATGGGACGATATAATTTGTTTTCATATTTCCCAATCATCAGCTTTGGCCCATTATTAATAAACCAGAAACATCTGTAATGTGAGGCAAAAGGGACAGTGGAGTTGCCCCAAGGCCTGTCTTTTGAGGGGGCCCAGAAGCCCTGTTCCATTTTCATCTGAAGGAAATATGGTCAGCCTAGTCATGGGCAATCTGAGAGAGAGTAGAGAGAACACTGATGTCTTTGCTTCCTCTCCTTGAACCTCCTGAATACTTCTCATTCCCTCTCATTGGGTAAACTCGACTTGAAGTCAAATTGGAAGTCACAAATCAAGAAAACCCACTGAGGCAGCCCATGAAGTTCAGTCCCTTAGGAGTAATGCCAGAAGGTTAGCAGAATTGAGAAGGATGCAAGCATATCTGCAGGGTACTCGGAGAATTGGAGAATAAAACACAGTCCTTGTCTAAGCAAAGATCAATTAAGGGATGATCTTAACACCATATTAAATACTATACTGAACCTGACATTGTCAGCAATCAAGGCAATATGTCATGATTTTAATGGTTCTATGTAGAAAATTATATTATTTACAATCCTGAACATCCTCAGCAATTCCTCATATACCTGTCTATATTCTGGAAAAGAAAACAGAATAGGCCACTCACCATTTGATTGAGTCCAATACACCTGTCAGTTACCCTTACTCCATCCGCCTTATTCAAACCTGAATCCACTTACCATTTCATTTCCCCAGGCAGACATCATCACTGATTTTGGCTATCATTCTTAATGAGCTAAGTTACAGCCTCAGTAACTTTCTTAATGCTTTAGCTATGATAACCAGTTAGAGTTGGAGTACAAGATGAAAGCCATTTATCTTTTATCCCTGGTCTACAGGTTAACATAAGTTAGATGTTTCTCTGTTTTGTTTACCAAATCCCTTCCCATTAACCCTGGAAAACATTAGCTACACAAACAGTTTATTTGGTTTTACTATCTGGAATAACATCAGTATTATCATTAATGGGAAGCCTTCTGAAGAGTGTGGTCTCAATTTTATCATAAATATCTTATCTGTTTTGGTTAGGTTCAGTGCTTTAACCTTTGTTTACCACTTCTCACTTCTCACTGTCTCTGACTCCATGGCTAGACTCTGGAGCTTTGAGTCTCTCAGATCCTGCTCCCTCATCCTCCTTTATCCACAGTAACAGCAATACCTCATATTTAGAGAATGCTTTCCAATGCACAAAATACTCGGCCATATATTTATGAACTTCTTTCTTAACCAATGAAAAGTTTTGTACATAAAATTTATGGAGTTTTGGTATATGGGACCAAAGTACTCTTCAGATTCTTATTATCTCACTACAACCTTCTTTCAAAAGTATCTGTCACTCCCCAAATTTGTTTCTTTTATCTTCACATCTTTTTCTCCCATTACATAGGTTTTGGCTTTATAGAGTTGGTCAAAGGAAATCAGCCTTTACAAAAATAAATGTGTAAAACAACCCTCTGATTTAGCAATTGAGTTCCAAACACTTTCTTCCTCCAAGATGATATTCAACAACTCAGCTTATATAAACCAGAATTCACATATATGTTTCTTCATGATTTACTCCTGATTTCAGAAACACGGTCACTTTAAAGATGCTTTTTCTTAAGAAGTGTTCTTTTTGAGGTTTATTAATGTTCTAATCCTTTTCTTTTTCAAAATAGGGAAATAGTTTGACATATTTTAGTTGGTCCTTAGAGAAAGTTACAGCTGAAATTTACTACATTTCCTGTGGTATTTTATATAAGGGGCCCTTTAAAAATATCTTTTAACCTTTTTAAATCCGGCTGCACCAATACATTTCCTCTTAAGACATAATTTCTCCAGGTGCTCCAAATGAGCTGGTAAAGCTTTCTACCATGATGGGTCTTTCTTTAAACTGGAAGCCTTCCTGAATATTCTCAAATAATAAGACCTCACCAGGTAAATTTATCACAAGGTTCTTTTTCCTCCTAGTCTAACCCATTGAACTTCAATTAATAGTTGGCCATTGGAGTGTAAGACAATAGCATTAAACAGCAAAAGACATTTCCTAGGTGTCCTGATCTCTTTAAGAAACAGAGGAAATGATCAAGTGATTTCATGTTAGCCTATAAAGACATCGGATATATAGTAATGGCATTAATAATATTGATTCTGAATCTGGCTTCTCATTTTTTTTCTCAGACTGTTTGCTTCCCTTATTCAAGCTAATGC
The DNA here is from genome assembly GCA_004363575.1 of Solenodon paradoxus. Lineage (NCBI taxonomy): Eukaryota > Metazoa > Chordata > Mammalia > Eulipotyphla > Solenodontidae > Solenodon > Solenodon paradoxus. The sequence continues at coordinate 1,212,907 of RJWH01000108.1, read as the reverse complement.
TTGTGGTACAGACCCTAAGTTAGAAAACAGAAAAAGAAAAAGTGAGGTTAAATTTAGAGGGTTTTTTTTGTTTGTTTGTTTTGTTTTGTTTTTTTGTCTCTTTTAGTGCTCCTTCTGTTTCCTGCAGAGTTTCCACATCATGGTTAATCTGGAGTCTGTAGTTTTTACCAGTCTTAAGGCACTTTGTCTCTTCTCTAATTCAGGGCCACTAACACCCCAGGGAGTATCTTTAAAACAGGAAGTTGATCAAGCAAATTATTATCTTTAGGAGGACAGATCTATGGCCAAAACATTGCAAAGGCCAATTGCCTTTTCTTCAGGGAGGCAAGCAGACAGAGGAACACTATGGGAGCAGAAGAACTAAACATGCAAGACTGCTGTGTTCTCTTGTCTTTCTGTTACTCCTCAGAGAAGTCACTGGCAGGAGTAAAAATAAGAGTCCCTTAAGCACGTTGTTAAGAAGGAGTCATTGTGTTCTATTGAATTAACTCATATTTTTTCAGGAAAGCTGAAAGTGGGTGTAAGCACACTTCATTTTCCTTCTATGTTCCACCTTGTTTTGGTTCAGTGGTGAGCTTCATAAAGACTTTTTGATCAAGTTTTACATTTTTCCAGTTCATTTGTCACTGAGAGACCCAACTCATGTGTGTCCATACAGTTGACTCCTGAGCTCCAGAGGCATGGGGGAGGCAGCCGAGAGCCCAGGTGAGAAGTTGGACATTTTGATTAAATCTAGCCAGTTTCTCTGTTATAGCTCTAACGGACTGAAGATTCCTGAATCACCTTTCCTATAATCCCTGACAGAAATTAGATGGCGGCAGGGGGAGCGATCCATTGAAGATCTTATGAAAAGTCTATACTAAAGTTGATACAAATGGATATACATGGATTTGTGATAGTGTTAGAATCTCTTCCAGACTAAGATTCCACTTTTATTTCATAAAACTTAAATACGTTGATTTTGCAATCACTATCTATGTTGGCCATCTGGTATGGAAAAAAGTAGTTCACATAGTTTGCTTCAAATATAAAGGTACTATGCAATGAATGCCAAGTGAGGAATGAATTCCAGTCTTAAATATTTCTGCCTTTGAACATAATAGACAGGGTACACATCAGACATTCAAAAATGCTTGTTTTTGAATAAATAGCTGAATAGCAAACTGAGTAAATATTGGATCCCAAATTATTTTAGGCAAATACTTATAGAAAGTCATAAATAATGTAAAAATAAGTGAAAAATGCTATTCAGCTGAATTTCTCCAAGTCGAATGAACACGTGGTGCATAGTAGAAGATGAACCTGAGGTCATAGATCCAACCAAGTTCCTTCCATTTGCAATTTTTAAGGCAAAAAAAGCTTATTTTAAAAACAAAGTATAACACTATGAAAACACTGAATGTTTGATGTGGAAGTCCTTTTTAACATCAATAAAAAAAAAGAAAAAATCTTTATTTCTAAAACAGGGAAATGGTTTTGGATTTCCTTGAACATTTTAGAATTTAAAAGAATTCCCATGCATGAATAAAATTGGATTTTCATCAAAAGGCTTTTAAGCAAAACTCTACACTATTCTCCATAAAACAAAACAAATATTTTTCTGAGAAATATTCTCTTACACAAAAGATTTTTACATATCATTAGAGTGTTTTGTGTGAGGAAAACAAAATTCAAACTTATTCAGTAAAATATTTTTCTTTTCTTTTTTTTTTTTTTTTTTATTGCTACTGTGAGTAAGAACGCATTAAAGAGGATGAATGACTATAGATGAAAGTTACCCTGCCAAACACGAAAAAAAAAAGAAAAGCTCTTTTAATGTTTTGGTCACGAACTCTGACAATGATAAATCACTTTTCAACAGCTGCAGACAGCTGTTAAAGTCTAGAGTCTAAAATGCTTAATTGGGGAAGTGTGTTAAAAGTTAAAGGGCCAGTGTCCTTTCAGGCTGTGTGAAGATTTTCTTCAACACACTCAAAGCAGTGCATTCCAAGGTGTGGGAAATAACATGCTATTCTCTAAATTTATTAAATTCCAAATTTTAAGTGGATGCATGTAAGAAAAAAGAGGCCAAGAACAAAGAAAGGCACTAAAACTCCTTCATGTGGTGAACGCTTTCATATTTTGGGTGATATAATTAGAATTAGTTGGTTCTTTTATTTCAGGTGTTTGAATTCGTAACTCGTAATGCCTTCAATGTGGATCTTATTGTAATTAACACATTTTTTCTCAATATTAATTTATTTAGTGAGGATTTCAAATCCTATCCAAGGTAGTAAAGCAAGAAATTTTTTTAAAATGAGTTACTTGTGTTGCCTGTATTTTATTCGGACAATATTTGATCAGTGAACTCTCTTAGCTAGTTTAGAAACTTCTTCACATCAAATTTTTCAAACTAGTTTACCATATGATTGTATATGCAGAATGATTTCAGATCAATTTGCAGTCATAATAATTATCTAAGACACAATTGTGGAAGCTCCTTTTGAAGCCTGCTTTGTTATTGCACATTCTGAAGCATGTATTATATATATTGTATATATACACAATTCACTCAGAAAACACTATACATGCATATGTAACATATAGTACAAATATGTAAAGTCTACTAAGCTCTATAAGAACTAAACTGATAGTTTCATTTTGCTTTTTTTCCAGGGGTACCCAGTGTGTAAAGTTAAACATCATATATCTGTTTGAAGAGGGACATTTCCCGTTGAGTAACTGTCGGTAGGTCATTTCTCCTCTGTAAAACTCCTGACATTCAGGAAAGGGAGTAGCTCTGTTTCACACTCCATAGCAAAGGTGATCTCTGGGAATTGTTTGCTAAGTAATTTGCTGTTACACAATACATCATTTTTATTGGTAATAAGGCAGATGTCAACAATAGCAGAGTTTGTCCAAGGCTGACTCTGAAATTTCCTTTAAGACATTATGCTCCCAATCAGGCAGAAAATTGTCATCAGTTATTTCATATTGGAAGATCACATTGCAGTGGTCAAGGACTGTTTATGACTTTTCCAGCTATACAGAGTGGGTGGTTCCTACAGTGTATTTGATCCATTTACGATATATCTAGTGTATAGAATTTGTAGAGAAATGTTCCATAAAAATGTTTTCTGAAATTTGTATTTTGTGAAGAAGATGACTTAATAGCAAGGATAAGGCAAAGAAGACCCATTTATAAGATCTTTCTTATAAAAATGTCTCCTTAAAGCAACATGTCAAGTTGCTTTAAAAGAACATGTCAAGATGAATGCTGAAATGAAGTTCTCCACTGCTCATTTTAATTAGAGAGACAAGTTTGTACATTTTGTTTTATAGGAATCCTGCAAGTTAATCTTAACACACTGGATAATGTTATGATCGATATTGCAGAATTTTTAAAAAGTTCAATCTCACAAACTTACTTCAAACTGCACTAATATACTACACTAAATTTCCAGCTTCAATCTCCTATAGATGTGGAAGGATTTTACCTCCCTACCCAAACAGTTAAGAGCACCAGACTCAGGATATAAATTTCATGTATACCTCACAAGATATAAGATGATTTATGTGCAACATTGTGTCAAGCTATACATATTCTTGTTACTCCATTTTTACAGAGTGATGAGAACTATACATTTATAAAGCTAACACAAAGTGCTGTAGAGAAACACTCATATTCCAATGTCTTAATAAAATAAAAGTTTCCTTTCATTTCATTACAAATGAAAAAAAATAAAATGATTCCCCTTATATCACAGTCTAATGTGGGTGTTCCTTGTTAGGTGATTCTACCCCAACTGTTGATTCAGGAACCCAGGCTTCTTTGTCCTGTAGTTCTACATTCTTGGACATGTGGCTTCCATAGTATCCCTAAGGGATGATAGCCATTAAAGAGAGAGAATGGAAGTGTTTGGATGTACATCCCAGTCACCCGCCTATAATTGATCAGAACTCAGTCACATATGACCTAAACACAAAGAATACTGGGAAATACAGTCCATGACTGGCCAGCTACTTCCCAGTAAATTCATGCTATGCAGGCAAGCTGACAACTTGTCATATCCATCAGAGTAAATGATATAAAGATCTGTCTATCTTTCTCTCCCTCTCTCGTCCCTCCCTCTTCTTTCTCTCATCAGACTGGGAGCTCATAGTTAGGCACACAATTTTTCTTACTGTTCTAAATGTCTAGCATTCAGTATGTACTAAATATATTCGTGAATATTTGCCTATATGCATACATGTAGGAATGAGTCATTATGGTAGCAATAAATAAACTTACTCTTGTTTCCTACTGGTGACTATGTTCAAGAATAGATCCTGAATGAATTAATAAAACATTTCTTAATCTACTTTTGTAAAACAAAGTTAAGGACAGATGCAAAAATCTAAATTAAAAATAAACCTTAAAAAGTTGTAAATGCTAGAACTGAAGTTTCCAAGAACAAAGAAAATTTAGTAAAATTTTAAAATTGTATTTTGATCACACAGAATACTTACGTTTGTTGTAGAAATGTACAGAAAAACATTACAAAATATTTTAAGAACTGAACATTAAAATGGCACTATAATGTGCCACTTTGCACATATGAACACAGTAATTAAAAATAAACAATTTCTATAATAATAAAAAAGCAAGAAACCAAAATGCAAATATATATGACCAAAGGGGGAAACTTGTCATTGATTCCTCAAGAATAAATCTAAAGAGATCACTAAGATATTTAAGAATAAGTCAAAGGAAATGAATTGTGTGCTTGCATAGGAAACAAGAATATGGCAAATACTTGTGTTTCTACTTAGTGACTTGGAAAAGGAACAAATATTTTTTAAATAAAATATTTACCTTAAAAATACAAAGTAAAGGCAATCACTGCTATTTAAGTGGGCAGTAAATCACTTTGTATAGGAAATCATTTGACAAAATCTGGGTTAAAATAATTGGCCAATGCCTTTAAAAAGAATTGAATAGAGACAGGAGAGAACCAGCATTGTATTTAATTTACTTTTAAATTGTTTTATTATTTCTTTTGTTTACATAGGTATTTGACAGTTAGGATACTGAATTCACACTTCATTTTCTGTGCATTTAACAACAGACCCACCACCAGAATACTAGTGCCCTTGATCACCACTATATTGTGCATACATCAGACAAGAGCTTAATCTCAAAAGAATGTAAAAATATATGCCTCAACAGCAAAAAAAACAAATAATCCATTCAAAAAATGGGTAGAAGAGTTAAATAGATAGCTTTCTAGAGAAGACTCACAGATGACCTACAAACAGATGGAAAAAGTGTTTTGTATCACTCATCATCACAGGATTGCAAATAAAAACTACAATGCGAAAGCCTCATTATCAGTGAGAATGGCCTATATCAGAAAGAGTAGAAATGATAAGTTTTAGAAAGGGGTGAGGAGAAAAAGGAACTCATCTACACTGTTGGTGGGAATGTAAATTAGTGCAACCTCTTTGGAAAATAATATGGAGATTCCTAAAAAAAAAAAAAGAACAAAAAGACAGATTTACCATCCAAACCAGCAATCTCATTATGAGGCATATACCCAAAGAATACAAAAACAGTCATCAGAAAATACATTTGTACCCCTGTGTTCACAGCAGTACAATTCACAATAACCAAGATATGGAAACAACTTAAATTCCTGTTAATAAATGACTGGATAAAGAAGCTGTGGGACATATATTCAGTGGAATTCTGCACACCTGTTAAAAAGAAAGATAAAATCATGCCTTTCACAACAACCTGGATGAAACTGGAGAGGATCATGCTAAGCAAAACAAAACAGAAAGAAAAAATAAAAGTATAGGATGGTTTCCCTCGTTTGTGGAATATAAAGAAAGAAAACAAATGCTCAGACTGTGGCTACCAGTGGTAAGGAAAGAAGGAAGGAGGGAAGAAGGAGATGGTAAAGAGCAATTAAACCCTGGGAATGGGGGTGGGGATGGGGATGGGGATGGGGATGGGGATGGGGGTGGGGTGGTGTGAAATACACACAGACTGAAGTTTAAATACAATACCCTAAAAATCATATAGCAATGTAAATGAAAGAAGTAATGAAACACTTTACAAAAAGCAAAAGGCTTTGCATTTCATACTATGTGAGTAAGAAAAGTAATTAAACAAAATCCATTTGTCCTCACAGAACATTAACAGTCTACAATTACAAGAACATTTCTGTCAGGCTGTGCAAATATCTACCTAAGACAAAAAGAAAAGTCAATGCATAGCTAAGCAAAGGTGTTCATACCCCTTACTCAGCATATTCATTAGTAAACCCTGAAAAGTACATGCGACCACATCACTCAATCATTTTCACATTTGGAAAGCTTTTCTTTCTGAGAAAATGAGTGTTAGCAAACCAGCATCAATCTTAGACACATCACAGGGGTTAGACAAGGATTGGTCCTGCAAAATTGGTACCATTTCAAAAGACCTTTGCATGTTGCTTTCTCAGGAATCCTAAGAAAAGTTCTCAGGATTGATCTTAATTGATTTTACAGCTGTCTTGCTGTGTCTCCTTCATAACCCTTATCTTGATTGCAATTTATATCACTGTTGGGTGTGATGACCGCCAATATCTGTCTTCCCCACCAACTGAATGCTCAGTGAAGGTTCCTGTCTGGTTTACTGCTGTATTTCCAGTGTTAAACACTGTCTTGGGCAAACAATATACTCACAATAATGTTTCCTAACATTAAGATTTCTCAGTGAATGTTTCTTAAGTAAAGTGATCTTTAGAGGTTTGGAAGAGTTTTCTTATCACCACTTTTCAGTTAATTAACTCCTGTACATCCCTCAGGTTTTTGACTTAGGTTTGACTTAGTGACCTTCTCAGGAAAGTTTCCCTTGATTCCCGAGACTAGGCCAAATCTGCCTTTTATATTTGCCTTTAATCCCATCTTTTATCACTACTCTAATCGAATCTATAGTTTTATACTTATATATGAGATTATTCGATTGTCTTTTTCCTCTATAATCTGTAAGATTTATGAGGGTAGATAATTTTATTCCTAGTACCTGGTATAATAATTAGTATCTAACTGACTTTTAATATTAACCTGTATCTATTGGCACAGATAGTTGAATAAAGGAATATGTAAATACATGAATGAATGAAGAGGAAAGATATTTATAAAGTTTGCCATTAAATATATCCTAAATCTAAGGATTATCATATATATATACATATACACACATACATATTGTGTTCAAGAGAATAAAAATTTAAAGTAAAATTTTTAAATTATATGACAATGAAAAAATAAAATTTATCATTAAATATAAATTACACAAGGTAATGATAAGAATAATATACACATTAGATACATCTTAACTAGTTATGAGTGAGTGAGTCAGAGTATGGAGAAAACTAACAATTGAAAACCCACTACTAAGATCCCACAATTATGCTGAGGAGTAATGCAAGCACTATGTTGAGTGATTCCTCAGAGAGAAAATAATGTGTCCATATCTAGCTACACAATAGCAAATCATTAAAGAAAACTGAAGCAAATTTGGGGTAGCAGCAATCAGAAGAATGAGTGAAGGACTGAAAATTAAGTCTTAAAAAGAATATCCAATGGATGACTGTCGTTGAGCTTCAAGACAAGGAAAAAACAGCACCCTTCACATAAAACCTTTTAAATAGAGACTTTTAAGAGCTATTTTCAACAATTTTATTGCTAGATCAATGAAAACTAACAGAAGGATAACCGACATTGAGCTTTTAAACCTTAGAGTAACATATTAAGGATACTATGTCCCTCTCAAAAGTCCATAAGGTGACGCCTATTCTCAGTGGTTTGAAATGATATAGTGAAATGATCTAGGGTATCTCACAAGCAGAGATCCAGGACAAAGATCTCTGTGATAGTTCCAGTGCCCTCAACTTCAGCACTGAATAATGAGAGAGTTGGAAAATGGAAGAGTTTCTTTTAATATAATTTATTTTATTTCTTCATTGGGTATTTTCTCTGTCCTTAACCTCATTTTCTGCTTGTTTTGTTAATAAAATACCTCCTGGGGTTTATAATTAAAGGAGACTATCAGTAGTATATATATATATATATGTATATTAAGACTATGTGTGAAGAATAAAAGACCATCAGTTCATACGACTTCTGATTAGAATTTTTTTTTAAATTAGAGTTCGGGGATTATAAATTGAGATTTTGAAGGAAAATTTGTACGACTACAGATAAAGAGACTGAAATTGGTGCTGTTTGTGTAAAAAAGTCTTCAAAGTTTAAGCATCTGTTTATTTAATATAACTAAGATCAAGGGCCTGAGTATTAAAAGATCTACAGTTTTTTGCTTGAAATTACATTACTGATGGAGTCATTAATGATAGGATGTAGAAATATCCCATGATCAGCTTCTTCACTTTATACATTCCTTTAGTGTTGAGCAAGTATTAACTGAGCACCTGTCATTATGTGTAGCGTTAGCTTCTATGGAATCAAGAAGTTTAAAAGAGGAAACTTTCCCTCATAAGGTTTTGTAAACTAACCTTTGATTTAGTGTATCAATTCAGAATCTGAATTTAGCAAACTAAAACTCACTACATCTAGTCTGTCCTACTGTAATTAACTCACTTATTAAGTCATTTAGTCAGTAAACACTGTAGGAGAGGTGAAGTTGTATCCTGTCTCAAGGAACTTTTGGCTGAGTAGAAAAGAACATGAGCTTACATCAATATAAAAAATTAGACAACCAATATTCACTGCCTGAGGCAGACACTAATGGTTGGTTCTCTCAACAACACATTCCAAAACAGCCTTTCTTTTGTTTCGGATCTATCATAAACATTAGACACCCAGATGTTTGATTTTTCAGATTCCCTTGCGGTGATGGGTAGCCTAGGGACACAGTCTTCTTTGAAAGGATTCAAGGCAAAGTCTGCTGAGGAAAATTCAGTGAAAGTTTTTCCTCTCCAGATAAAAAGTGACTTTTGTTGTCCTTACCTTACCTTCCGATCTGGAATGAAACATGGCATGTGGAGATGCAGCAGCCACCGTGTGTCAAGTGGCATTAGTACAAGAATGAAAAGTCAACAGAGCAAGGATGGTGTCAATAAAAGCTGAATCAACACTAGAAAGAAGCTGCCTACCCCCACATTTGTAAGAAAATCAAAGTCCTATTTATTTAAGGTACCATTGATTGAACACTCTTAGATGCAGCCAAATGCATTCCTTACTGACACAGTATAAAACTACTTCAGCAGATATCACACATTACTGTCTAGTGGGTCCAAGGAGAGAAAGGGGAACCATTAAAGCCTCTATGGGGGGAGTGGCATTTATTTATATAACTTGAAGTCTCATGACTTCTATTAGTCTGAAATTCCTTAAGAGAAGAAATATCTTATATATTATTTTATCCTTATGCCTAGCAATTAAAACAGTTCTCATAAATATTAGTTAATAAATGAAAGTTAGCATTGTTTCATCCTCTTAAACATAGCAAGAATACAAAACAGTTGCATCATTCAATCCTGTTCTCTAAACCAGGATGATCATAAATTTGAGTCACAAAAGTCCACATTATACACTGTAAATATATATGAATATGCATGTATTTATATATAAATAAATACTTATATCGACATGTTGTACATGTCACAACATACAAACATTAGTTGTTAAAAGAATGAGGTAGATACAGACATCATGATGGCCCTCCCCCTTTACGGATCAAGGCCAGCTTGCCATCTAGGGACATGCCATTTTCATAGCTCCACTTGGGGAGCACTATTCCAAATTAGAGCATCATAGAACTATTTTAAGGCCAAAGAACAATCGATAAATAAATCTTAAATTAGATCGATCTATCTAATTACAACATAAATCATTGCACATCATTTTCTTCTAAGTCTCCCAAGTCTTATAACTGTAGGAATTGGTGCATGGTAGCTAAAATAAACAAATAGATTACTAGGAATCCAATCAATTGATTTCATCTCTTTCTGCTCTGAAATGAAATAAAATGTAACTGAGCATATATTTATTGGGTCTCTGCTCTAGACATTTTGCTAGGTGCCGAGGCTATAAAGATGAATTGTCCCAACTCTGCAGGGACTCACTATTCATTTGTAAAAGAGGCAAGCAAAGAGATGAAATACTATAGCTTCTATAATAGGAAATTATCCCATACAACAGAACCATGAAGGAGGGATTTCAGCAAAAGTTTCATAAAATTGAGTGACATGAGCAGACAATGAGGTCATTAAAACGGGGTTTGTGTTTTCACTCACTAGTTTTTGCCAAGTAAAACATCCTTAATATTTTAACTAATAATCAATTTCTTCTTAAATTGCCTTTTATTATAGATACAATTTTGAGTGAACTTCTCTAATTACAGAGTATGCGTGCCTTAAAGGGCAGAAACCATTAAAAATTGTCTTGAAGGTCACAGCTGATTTATTTTTGCATAATGTTTTGCATAACACAGGTAAATCTTGGAGTCAGCAAGAATTTATTTTCAGAAGTAGAAAAAAATGGACCTTATTATAAGGTGGTCTTAAAAAACATCTGGCCCTAGAGCTCACAGCCTGACTCCCAAGAACATTATTGAAATGTTTCCGGGTTAGTCATTTTTCAAAATATTTTACTCAAGTGATCTAGAAATAAAAAATTTATGTGCACAATTTTCTTTTTTTCAGAAACGTAAACTATTTGCATTAAAATAATAAAGTTGTTTTGTTTTATATTCTATTGAAAGAAAAAGAAAAAAAAAGCTTGGAAGAAAGTTAATTCTTCCTTTGATTTTAGTCAATTGATAAACCCCCACCCGCACCCCCCCTACACGTCCTAATTATTCCTAAAGTGGTTTCCACACACAGCACATCTCTGTTCACAGATCTTGGGAAGCACAAGGCGATTTACTTCAAGTCCTCTGACTTCCATCTCCTCTCTCAGCCTTCCCCCAACTCCAAGTGACTTTTCATTCAACACCTCCAAGAGCAAATGAGTTTCTTTTGTCTAAAATCTGTCTAGACAGATACTAGGGCACAGGGAGAATACCAGACCTCTTTTTCTCAGCATGATAATTGAGGCCGTATTAACTTACTATATACCAATTGATACCAAAGAGCTTAAAAACTGCTATTGTTAAATTCTTTATTTTGATAAAACAATTGTGCTCAGATGTCCTTTATCAGGCAATGCCTAAACATTCTATCATTGTTAGCAGGATGAATCTGCTGATGGCTTCTTGATGAATACCTGGCTGCCTAAATCTGTTTTTTGACAAAGCAGCAACACACAGGCACACTCCTGCTATCGAGAGCCAACATGAAGGCAGAAAGTCTAATCATTGCGGTCCTGCATTTTCACTGAAATGTGGGCTTTCTTTCATACTTCTGGCAGTTTTTTAGCTTCAATAAGTGTTTAGCAGTAATTTTTATTCACAAAGAGAGGAACAAGAATTCCTCTCAGTTTGGATATTGAGGAACTTAATGGATGGTCTTTTAAACTTTGCAGCAATCTGAATCTTTGTCAGCTTAATATTGGAAAAATAGACTCCAGGGTTCAGAAGTGACAGAATTATGAATGGTGCATATCTGTGCATATATGCGTGTGTTGCTGAGAACATGTACATGCTGCTGCGTGATGTACGTATGTGTTGATGTAGGTTGCATGTGTGGCCATGTGCATTGGCATGTGTATTAGTTAAGCCGACCATATCTCCTTGAAACAAAAATGGGACAGGGTTTTTGGGCCCCTCAACAGACTGGGCCCAGGGCAGCTGAACTGCCCCTTTTGACCTGTGTTAAAGATGGTGCTGGTTTATTAAAAAAGGGACAAAATTGATGGTCAGGAAATATGAAAATTAAAGGTACTGTCCTGTTTAAAATGATACTTGTGCTAGTGCATGTGTTGATATATTAGTGTGTATATTCTGGGTGTGTTGGTATATGTGTTAGTATATACGTACTAGTGTGTGTTTGATGTGTGTTAATGTATGTATATTAGTATGTGTGTTATATAATGTATGTTGGTGTGTGTTCCAAAGCCAGGGGCAAGCAGGAATAGGAAATTTGATGAACACAATTATAAGCGAGACTGTGTTCATTTGGTTTTGTCCCATAAAAATGATAGGTGGACCTTTTCAATAAACACTGGGCAAAGAATTTGGGAAGAGAGGGATAAACTGAGAGAGCTTAAGAGAGAGAAAACAAGAGGAAAATAGGAAAGAAGAAAGAAACCAAAGATGGTGGGAAAGGCAGTAACACTACCAGGGCCAACGATGTCTTCCCTACAGAACTATTAGCACAGCGTGTGCAAGGAAAAATGATTTAAAGATCAAGTTCAACCTCACAGGTTGAAATCCAACTCATCTCTGCTCGGTTGAACTCTCTTTTTTCAGGAACATTAATGATCAGCCTGATGAAGGAAAGTGTGTAGGCCAAGTAGCCTGAATGCTTCAAGCATGTGGTGACTCCCTGGGACTAGACACTGCCTCCTGTCAGTTAGGGCACTGGCCCCAGAAAGAAGGGGAGACCAGCCCCTCCCCCCGGGGCTAGTTCCTTGTGCTGGGGGTGAAAAGGTGGTGCGGGGGGAGGCTTGAGGAGAAAGAATACTGGAGGAAAAGAGAAGCATGATTTCTTTATATATTCAAAGCCTTTGTAACTGAATAGTCTAATAGCCCAGTCTGTCTGCACTTTGAGAGTTAATTCAAGGCATTTGAATATAATATGTACTAGTAAAGATTTAGGCACATAATTTATCTACAAGAAAAATCTGTATTCAGGAGTCTTGCCTTGCAAAACAAAATAAACTACTAGTGACATTTAAAAATAAGAGAGGTTTTAAAAAGCAGTAAGAAACATGTTAGCATGAATAAGCACTCATTACAAACATGAAAATGTGGTTTGGACTAAAGTCACAAGTAAGATAATTAACAACAAGAAAAAAAAGCTAAAGGATTTGTGAGAACTGAAACAGAAAATAAAACACAACAGAGGAGCAATGTGCTTTCCAATCTCCCATTCCTGGTACTCAGGCCCATGTCAATCACGCCCCTCTCAGCAGTCACTAACTGGCTATTTGTCTGTTTCCACACTGCTGCATCACAAAACATCATGCCCACTTGCCTGGAAAAGATAATATCTCACACATATGGGGCCTGCCTTTGATCTCTGTGGTCGAGCTAGGGGTCAGAGGCCTGCCTTCTCCAGGCCCTTACTTCAAATGATTCCTTTCATTTACTGGGAAACCAAACGTTGGGAAGGCAAAGGCAGGAAAAATAAAAGCTGTGATTTAATAGCAATTTATGTGTTTGGCCTATTTCAGTTTGGGTTTTATTCTCTTTGGGTCACATCTAAGCGTCATTCCTCATGGTTACCCTCCTCCCTCCCCCACCATTTGTTTGTTTTTCAGCCCTCAGATAGATTGTCACTAGAAGAGATCTTCTTGTCTTCTAAGGTCTCATGCGCCATTTTGTCCTTCTAAAATGTCACATTCAGGTACTTAACTCATTATCTCTTATGGACAGGAAGAGAATATTGTATGGAGTAGACTTCTGTAAATTTAACATTTTCGGATGTGGATACGAGGGACTTTCTTAAACTCACATGACTGTTTCTATTTGCAAAACAAAGGAGGCAAGGAGTTAGATGATGGAATAAATTGGACCCAAAATTGGAGTGGAAATTAGATATAAAAATATTTTATAATTTTTCTTTGATTGGCAAAATAAAAATTACTACTCTGAAGGTACTTCAGATTGTGAAAGAATGAATTTTCATATATGATAGTCAATTATTTTGCAAGGTCATTAATGATAGTCACAATGCTGTACTTCAAAGTATAGTAACATGGAATGTTCAAATTTTTATAAGGTGTCCCATGTGTACTAGACATGGTATGGGTCATTTTTCATGTTCCTTTCAATTCATTCTCACAGTAAGCCTGAGGCACTTAACCAGTGAGTTGCAAAGAAAAATGCAAACCAGGTTTGCATCCCTTAGAATTGAGAATTTCCCCTGAGATTGACTTGAATGCGTAAATTCTACTGAAACAATTTGAGAATTCTGTACTAAGTTCTTAAAAAGGAAGGACCAGAGAGCTCAACTCAATTGCTTAATTATGGCAACTCACTGCTTACCCTGCTGACCGTGGAGGCATCCTCAATAAGGGCTCAGGAGTTGGAGAAGAAGTGGACTCCCAAAGCCAGTGGCCAGTTATGGAACCCCTATAGACCCCAGTTTTTCTATAATGTGGGCAGAAAGAGAGTCCCTACTTCTTGGGGCTGCCTTGAGGAATAAATGAGATTTAATTTGATTTAATGAGGTGACATATGTGAAACCCCTAATCTAGTGCTTTCTATATTCCAACATATATGCATATGTTTGCATGGAGGAGGGATGTATGCCATGTATCTATAGTCTGTGTAAATGGATATCATAATATTTTATATAATCATACATATAATTATATATTATACTGTTGTATTATATGGATAAACATATAGAGAGACTGATTGATGAGAGATCGATAGACAAATAGATAGAATGAATAGATGACAGATACTGAGAGATCAAGCATGGACAACCTGGAGACAAGCAATTCTTCCATGCAGTATACAGCACTGCTGAGTGAAGATTCACAGAGTCAGAGTGGTCTTGCGATATAACAAGGCATTTTCAGCTCAGAAAGGATGAGAAGGGGGAAAACTGGATTGCTGAACATTATAGAAAAGTTAGCTGATGAAGACTTAGAAAAGAACACAATAACAAGACAACTATATGTAGATTTACTGACTCTAAAACCCCAAATAAACATGGATTTCAATTTATCTGGTCTGAGAAGCTTTATATACATAGCAGAAAGGAAACTATATTGTCTTAGGGATGCTGTCTGGCACACAAAAAATCTGCTGGGGACAAAGTCTAGTACTCTGCTCAATTTTTTGTCAGTAAAATGTCAGGAGGCATGGCAGGTAAAAGCCTGGGGTTTGGAGATAGAGCCTGGGTTCAAATACGGTCTCTGTCTATTATGAGCAATAGGACTTTGTGCAAGTTAATTAATCTCAAAGTAGCACCATTTCCTCAAATGGTGCACTGGATGCTGGTGATGTAAGGGGCAAGCGGGTTCATGTATGTGAGGCAATGCCAGGCACAGCATCAGTGTTGAATGCATGTTCGTTATATAGAGACCAGGTATCTAGCTGAAAGAGTAATCTCAGAACCTAGAGGTTGCATATTTTTCAGAGCTTTCTCTCATGACTGAGAATCTACCATGCACATTATTTGAAAAAAATTATTACAGGAAAGGTGCAGGCAGGAATAAAGGGAAGCAGCTACAGGCAGGCAGGAAGAAAGGCAGAAGAAGCAACTTTATTTTATTTGGCTGTTCATCTTAGTTGTTGTCTCCAATCCCAGGTCTCAATCCAGGTCCTTTGGATGGATATGAACTGGGTCTGGTGGACTACTATGCCACTGAAATGTGACAATGATGCACTTTATTTTTTTAAAGATGCAGAATTTGGATACCAAGGATTTTCTGGTGTCTGATTTACTCTTCGTTGGTTTCTGAGACAGGCATAGCACTACTAGCCATCAGCCAGGTGTTATTTGCTTCCTCTGCTCAATTCAGTCTCCCGAGTAGAATATTTATGGCTGAGAAATAGCCTAACTGCTGAGGAGAAAGGATCCTGAGTTGTCTGAGGATGCTTTAAGATTATAAATCCTCAAGAAACAGGAGTCGATTTGAAGTCAATGCCTATTTTTTACTGAATGGTATGAACATCTGAGATTTGGAAGGATTTTGCAGGCTAAATTGGAACCTGAAGCTAATATAAAGAGACAATGAGTGGCCACTTCAATCACAAGATGATGACTGAGAATCAGAGAAAAACAGCATTTGTTAGCCTGTACAGCATAACCACGAACATGACAGGATCTATACCCAACTGACAGAGTTATGATAGAAGAGCTTTCATCTTCATTCTGAAAGGAGTGAATTCCATATTTAGAAAAACTCATTGTTGGTACCTTAGAAGAGGGGACATTTTCACAATTAACTTCAAGTTGTCCTAATGTTAGAGAAAAGAAGAAACTGCAATCGATAGGCAGGTAGGTGGGTGGGTAGGTAGGTAGGTGGTTAGGTGGGTGGGTAGGTAGGTAGGTGGTTAGGTGGGTAGGTAGGTGAGTAGGTAGATAAGTAGGTAGGTATGTAGGTAGGTGGGCAGGCAGATGGGGAAAAATTAATTACTCATTGGAATCCAAGAAGCAGGGTCTGTCTGTGATAGCAGACACAGAGTGAGCTCTCTCCAGGCTTGGTGACGCCTGCTGAATTCTGTTCCTCAGGTGTGCATTCCACAGCTGGAGATGCTGCAAAAAGGGATTAGATCTTCAACACCTGTGATAGTCTAAGCTCTAGCTGACCTTGGAACCTAAGAAGATAAGCTTTTCCAGTAAGGAATTCTTACTTTGGACTTGTTTGAACACAGTCCAGCGTTGCTTTCCCACACTTTCCACTCACCACTGAGCCATCTTCCTTACTTGTTCTTAAAGAACCCTTCTTAAGATCTCAACCCAAACCTTGTCCTGACTCACTCACACTCATTGATCTCCCCACTTAGAATATTTTGTGGTCTTGAAAATTTGGAACACTTACCCACCTGCTAGTCGTTAAAACAATTACATGGTTAGGAGCTCACAAACAAAGCAATTAATAATATACCTGGGTCATATTCCCTCCTGGTCCCTTATGCAGGGGGATGAATTGTGTCCTTGTCCAGATCTGTGTCTCTTGAACAATGGCACCCACACAAAAGAGTAGAAAAGGTGGGTCCTGCAGCCCCCAAACCCTCACCGGAAAATAAGCTCTTGCTTCCAGTGTGTCTTGTAATTTACTTTAAAACCTTTGTACTTGTTGATTTTTTTGCTCCATTGCATGTATGTTAATTTCAGTTTGTTGATTCAATATGTAGCATGTGTTTACTGAGCGCTTACCATGCTCAGTGCTGGGGTGCAGCAGCAAGTGAACACAGTCCTTGTATTATATGCAGATATGGATTTACAATGGTGCACACCTTAAACCTCTACAATGTGATGATACAACATTCCTTCAATAAAAATTATTTAAAAAATAAATTTAAGACAACTATAACCTTACTTGCAGTCCTTGCACTGCTAACACATCCCTCACACAGTATCTGCAAAAACCATTGACCTTCTGGAGCTGATGTTCTCTGGACTCAGAAGTCTGGCTGAATCATTAACTTGCATGTTAGATGAAAAGTTTTACAAGGGAAAATAGAATGCATTTTAGTCTTCATTTTGGTAGTAGTATAAATTTTGATACCTATGATCATTTTTGCTACAATTCATAACTTGCAAGCCTTCTGGCACTATCTTTGGTTTTTGTTCCTCTCAGGAAGAGACTGTCTCAGCTGGACTGACATTTTGTGTCTTCCGGTCCTCAGAAATCCTGGGAATGTTCTGTGGCACAGCAGTGTGGCTCCTTTACTTTTTTTTTTAGCAATAAAAGTTATGCTGAAATTAAAAATTCAAATACATAGAGCAGTGTATAAACATTGTGTTAAAAATAAAAGAACAAAAATGTGGCACTCTGGCTGAGAAGGTGGAGGGGTGTACCCATGACTTCTGCATCCTGGGAACCACCTTTTTAGCACAACTTCAACTTGGAAGTTGACTGTCTTTGCTTTCTCTCTCCATCCCAGGCTGGCATGGCTCAGAACAGAGGCTTATGGAAAGAAATGGTGTGAATTCAAGTAAATAAAGAGAGCACAGGACATTTTAATAAGTTTTTAGGTAGGGCCAATGATTTCATTCCGTTTAACAAATACTCATCTAACAGCTTCTTAGTGACAGTGTCAGTGTCAGGTGCTATGTGAGGAAGGGGTTAGGGTTCTAAGGAATGCAAGTAAGCACATAATTGTCTTTAAATTTATTTTTGATTAATTTTATTGAAGGATATTGTATTATCACAGTATAGAGGTTTAAAGTGTGCATCATAGTGAATCCATCTCTATATAATATAGTAAGTTCATCACTCTCAGTTTTTACTTCACTATATAATTGTCTTTGAATTTAATGTATGAACTTGGAATAGTTGCAGATATAAAACAGAATTATCGTGCAGCAGTGATCAGAGCCCTGACTCAAGAAAGCAACTATCAACTATGCCCCAGAAAGAACAGCAAGTAACATAAATAAGAGAAGAAAATAGGTGGGGGAGGGTGTTAAGAAAACACTGGTAATGACTAGAAAAGAGAAAATTGCTGGCAAAGAAATTTAACCACTTCCTACCAGGTAGAAAAATCAATATAAAGGCACTATCTATCAGATATAAGTTTTTGTGTATGATTAGACTTAAATTAATTTTATAATGAATTCTGTTCACTATAGCAACAGCTATGTATTAAAGATAAATACAAATGGTTCCTACTCTGGGAACTACTTGGGGAGATTTATGCTCAGAATACTCACCCCACCCCATGTACATTAGAATCTTGGTGATGGGGTTCATATACTGCTATTGTTTTGAAAGTCCCCCTAGTGACTTTATTTATAGTCATAGGTTGAGAACAATTGGCCACACTTAATATCACTAGAGAGTTATAAAAACACACTTATCCCAATAAAATATAACTCTTCCAGGATAAGACATGGCTATGAGTATTTAAAATCTCTCTATATGCATCTGATATTCAGCCAAGGCTGTGAAATTTGTTAATACCAGGCACACCTGTTAGGTGCTTGTAGACAGAGAACAAAGCTGGTGAACAAACCTGACATCCCTGTCTTCGGAGAACTTAAGATTTAATGAGAAAGAAAGGCAAAGAACATGTCACAATTTATGATAAAATGTGATAATTATAACGATGGGAACTGAGTTGGCAACAATTAGAAATAATAGTAAAGTATGAAGGGACAGCAGATTTTGGCAAAGTGGTCAGAAAGGTGACAGTTAACTTAAGAATAAAAGGAAGACAAAAACTAGTCTTTCTAATATGAGGAGGGAGGTGAGGAAGGAAACAGATTTTCTAGGTAATCTGAACAGCACATGCAAAGGCCGTGGGGTGAGAAAGAGCTAGACATGTTCAAGAAAGACTTCTTCCTGGCAAGGAGTATAGACAGGAATAAATGCTATGAGATGACCTAAATAAATTAATCAAATGCCCATCATGGCATGTTAAAGAACTTGTACTTCATTTTAAGTTTAATGAAAACTGATTGAAAATCTCTAAGCAGGGATACAAGATACTTCCATTTAATTTTTGTAAAAGGTCAGACAAAAGATGAGATAGATTTGCATAAGGGTGATATAGTCAGATGTAGAAAGATGCCTTCTATTAGCTAATAATTGCATGAGACTTTAACAAAGACCTAAAACAATAGTTATTTAATAGAGAGATTTCATTGTTTCTTGCATAATAAACATTCCAGGCAGAAATGGAGGCTCTTTCTAACTTCCCTCGAGTGTGCCTCCATTCTCAAGATAATAGCATAACTGCAACATGACTGAAGCAGCCCTAGGCCTCCTGACTTTATTCCAGGCAATAAAAGAAATGTGGAGCAAAGATTTTCAAAACAGGATGTACCCCCATTTTAAAGCTATTTACTGGAAGCCCTACCCTATTTTGTCTACATTCCATCTCCCTAGAATCTGGCTACCTGCTTCTGCCAGAGGCTGAAAAATATAACATTTCAGTTAAGCGCATTGCCACCACCACCAAAATCAGAATTTTGTTATAAGGAAGAAAAGAAAAATTGATAGTGGGTAGGTATTGTTGGGTTTAAGATTCTTTTGGAAGTAGACTTCTAGATATTTCTGAATTGGACTGGAGAATTGAGAACGGAGCAGTCAAGACTGGGGTCACGGAGGTCTGAGGAAGACTACGAGCAATAATAACTCGGGAAATCAGAAGTTTGGGAAATGCTACATTTAATACCTGTGAAAGGTCTAAATAGCACTGTCAAGCAAGCATATTAATGGAGAAAAAAAATCTATTCTGGAGAAATGGTATGACCAAAGGCCTAAGTTTCGAGAGTGACCATCTAGTTTGAAATGGAAGCTCTGGGTGGAATCAGGTGCCCGGAAGGGACACAGTGGTAAGAGAAACTGGCTGGGGATTGACCCTGGAAACTACCTAAATTTAAGGTTCAGGTTGATGAGAGGAAGCTAGCAATAAAAACAGAAGAGGCCAGTGCTTGGGGTAGAAAACGAGGAAGGTGTGTCAGGATGGAGGGCATTTCAGGAAGGGTGACGTCTTCTTGTCTAATCCTTTTGAGAAGTAGAGAAAGTTGAGGACAAAGATGTATCTATTGGATTTTGCCTATGGGGCGGTCACAGTGACCTTGAAAATAGAAGTTTTAATGGGCTATTAGGATAGAAGCTGACTGAGGTGTTTGAAGAGCAAATGGAAGATAAGGATGTGCAGATTACATGTGAAAGACGCCTTTTAAAAGATGGATGACTTGGAAGAAGTATAAAGCAATAGGACAATTGTGAAAAAAAAAGAACTGAGAAAGTTTTTTTGCTTTGTTTTGTTTTTTGTTTTTAATTAGGATACTCTAAAGAATATTTTCAAACTGAGGGAAATGATCAAATTAAGGAGAGAATGGTGATGACACAGAGATAGGGAAATAAGAGAAGCTGCATCTTTAAGGTCAGAAGACGTGGAATCCAGAGCAAAGTGTGAGCTGGAGCTGCAGGACCCTCTGCAATTAGAGGTTGTTGAATGCTTGTAGTTCCAGAGTTTAGAACCAGTCACTCGCAGGCAACCTTATTTTGTGCTAATGTACTCTTTCCAATCTTAGAAATTTCTCCTGAGATGAAGATTGCAGTCCACATCACTGGACGATGACTCCATGATCAATGGTGGGCAGCCAGCTCAGCAACACCTGCCAAACACAAGGCTGTTCTACTCTTCAAACACAAGACATTCTACAGAGGCACATGGTTTCTTTTTTTCCTTTTCAATAGCATCATTGAATTATTCTTTTCTTCCATCTCTGTTTTTCCTCTCTGATTCTTTAAAGGTTTTGTTTCCAAACCGATCTTAAACATTCATTACTAAAATTAGCACTGAACTGGGAAACCAACATCCCAATTTGCCCGGGACTGGAGTGTTTTCCAAGATGCAGGACTTCAGCATTAGATGTGCTAAAAGGAAGTCCTAAGTAAACCTGATTGGTTAGCCTAAGTGTGGGTTACAAAAGGGAAGGTGGTTTAAAGATAAAAAATCTTTTATCTCTTCCTTTACCTTTTGGCAAACCTATCAAAACATAATTATTTTCTCATTACTCATTTGTCTTAAAATGCAAGAGTACTTCTGGCAAAGCTATGGCAAGTTTAATCCAACTACACCAAAATATTTGGGGACTAAATTCAGCATTGTGTAGTTCTTAAAAGCCAGCATATAGCATCAGAACGATCTAGGTTCAAGTTCCTGCACTATTGTTTTATGACCTCGAGCAAGTTAATGAGTGTCTCAAAGCTTCTATTTCCTCATGTATAAAATGACATGATAATAACAGGACCTATTCCTGCTCTTCTGAGCATCGTCCAAGATAATGCATGTAAAGCTCAGAGTTTGGTGTAGACAAATAGCTCAGTAATTGCTAGCTATGATGTTAGTATTGATAGTTATAAGTAGATATAAGGTAATAAAATACAAATTATGCTCAATTCCATACATTTAACACTTGAATTACATGTCCATTATTCACCAATATAGTGTAATTGATATTCTCATGACAGCCTAGAAACAGGACTGTTCTATATGTGTCTGCATATTTGAAGAAAGGTGAAATCGTATCAGTATGGTTTAATGTAAAGTGTGGGATTTTTTTAATGTCTTCATGTTGGTATTTACACAAACTCTTTAATTTCTAATGATATTTAATTCCACATTGAATAATGCAAATTATTATAGTTTAAATCAAAATCGTGAAAAATTTTAACTAGAAAAAAATTCATAATAAAAATGCTTAAACATTAAATGTCCCTTGTCTTTCCTTTCCCAGATAATTTACTTCAATATTTAAAAACTTAAAGTTACTATTTATTATTTCTCTTACTCCAAGTTTCCAAAATTAAAGTATTTTAGTTATAAGGTTAGACATTGTCACTTAGAGGTAAACATATACTAAGAGAAACAAACATTTTCAGTTTAGAAATTTTAGTAAGACATTTCCTCAAACTCAACGAAATGCGAAATTATTGCTGAAATATTTGTAATATAAGAAACATAAAGAGGAAAAAAAAACTCTACCTCAACTCTCATTATCAGGAGATTAACATTTTAGTATATACACTTCATTTTTTCTTCTACACATAACATGTTTCAGATTTTTTCTTAAAAAAGTAGACTCAAAATATAAACAATGTTTGGTAAACTATCTTTACCTAACAATATACAATGAATCTTTTTCAAGTTATTATTCTACAATATCTTTAGTGCATATTTCTGTACCATAATATACTGACCCAGTCACATCTCATTGGAAATTTAAGTTTTATCCAATTTATAGTCCTATAACTAAAACTTCAATGTCTATTCAGTAACCTCTGAAGAATAAATAATTCAATGATTTTTGTAACAAATGATTTTGTAAAGTAACAAAATTTATAGTGTGGTAGTAGAAAGTTAATAGCTTTAAAGATAATATAAGTTAAAATTTAATTAATTATAATTGCAGCATCTTAAAGAATGTAATACTTACATCCTATCTCTCTGAAATTCTTAAAACAAAAAAGGTTTTTTAAAAAGAGCTCTTTTAAGTTATTTATTGAGTTAGAGTTGGGAAGCTCAGATTTGTAAATTTTCTGCTAATTCAGTTCTCTACTAGTCGTTATTCTGGGTGTGTCTCAACTTTGCTGCTTGACTGAACACTTGAAACTCTGGGAGTTATTTGTTGTCTAGCTGTCTTTTCTCTCTGGTGCCCCTAGCCTAGTGACAAGCTCGACATATCTGAAACTAAGTAGTACTCAACTATACACACTAATTAAAAGCAGAGTAAATATTTGTGATGCTCACTTTCTTCGAAACCTAGATGAGGGTTGAAAATATAATGCAAAGAGAATGATTTCAGATTTTTTTCTAGAAAGTTTCTCTACATGATGATGAAAAAATGAATAAATGTTAAAAGACAACAATGAAGGGGAAAATGTTACAATGGAAAGTTCTTTAAGATTTTATTTTAAAAGTTATCTAAAGGAAACCAAAGAAAGCATCATAATAAAATGGTATGTAGAATTCTGGATTGAATCCTGGAACAGAAACAGGACATTATTGGAAAATCTATTGCAATCTGAATAAAGTCTGTAGGTAAATTAATTGTATAGTATCACAGCAAGGTGTTAACATTAGGAAAAGAGACAGGAAACTAAATGAAGGGTACACGAAAACTTTGCACTATTTTTACAACTTGTCTCTAAGTCTAAAATTATTTCAAAATAAAAACTCTAAAACCATTAATGATAAGCATAAAGTCATAACAGACAATGTCATTTGGGTTTTGTAAAAGGTTAAGAGACCCAGGTAACATGCTATAATTATTTATTCTGAAACTTATTAAAACAAGAGAGACTGGCAAACATTGAAACATTAAAGTACATGAGAAAAATCAGCATCAGATGTTTAAAACCACCCATTTCCATTTAGCTTCAGCTCAGATTACAATTAAAAAAATAATAATTATGTATGTAATGCTGAAGCTGTATCTAAAAGTGAATAGTGAAGAGCTCTTTTTAATATTTATGTTTGTTTAGGTTACTTCTGGTAACATGGCTTAGTTTCAGAGAGCCTAATAAGTAGGAATCATTTTCTTCTTTTCTTCCAAACGTCTAAAAATAAAGTACACAAACCTCAGTGATTTTTGCTATCAGATTGATCTAGAAGTCACACACTTAACAAAATGGAATTTCTACATATAAATTCAAATGGAAGGTTGACAAATGAGCAACAAATATTCAAGTAAGTTTATGTGAAAAATCTAATAATATCACTTGTTTTAATTAATTATAGACTTATTAACTTTTCTATCATTCTTAAATGGCTGTCTTTAACTTTTTTATTTATAAATGGTTAAAAAGTACAGAATTTAAGTTTACCCCCAGATTTTGTATTTTGTAACATGAGTTGGCTCAAACAGACAAATTTTATAAATTACTTTCAGCTGCCATCGTGACTTATTTTTTATATTTGAGTAGTATCATTTAATACATTAAAAAAGATAATCTGAAATATTCTTATTAGAGTTTTGTAAAGTACTATTTTATCAAAAGGTAGCTGACAATAACTTACAATTTTTTCTCTTCAAAATACATCTCTAGAACTCAAATGATTGTTTGCCACTAGTATAAATATAATGCCAACATATTTCCAGAAAGAGATAAAAATAGAAAATTGTAGCCCTTTAGTCCAACTTTTCCTAAAATTTAACACCTTGCAAATAGATATTTATATATTTTTGGCAAGCAAATGCATCAATTCTCACAATAAAAGGAGCTGGAACTGTCTCGGTGATATTTCCCCCATACTAACTGGTATTGAAAAAGTAAAATTGTTCAAGGTTAATAGGCCTAATCTGAAGGAGAGGAAGTTTACCCTTCATTTCCCAACAGATTCTCTTTAATTTGGAAGCCACATTGACAGGTGGCCTCAACACTCCAAGCATTACAGACCACCTTGAAGGTCTCAGTGCCTGTAGCCTTTGAAGTCAGAATAATCAACAAGTCATTTGATATCTGATCTGACGAAATGGCCCCATGGAGAAGGCCAGCTCTCAGGTAGACTGATTGTCTATCAAACAGAATAACTCGATACAGTTTGCTGAACCAATTCATAGACTTCATGGAACTCTAAAGCAGAGGAAAGTGTGTATTTTGAACTGATTTTCAGTGCTCTTACTTTTTATTATATGTTAATACATTTTCTTTCAAAAGTACATATATATCCACAAAAAATCTTTTATTAATAATAAAGAGAAGAAAAAATATTTTGTATTTTTATGATAAAATTTCTTTTTTTATAAAAAGCAAATTATTTGATCAAAGATTTTGATTTTGAGTTGAAGTCATCTAAAATCATGCAAGGTACAAAGAAAAATACTACTTTTATGATATATGAATAAGATGGACAAAATAATTCTCACTTGTAGGAAGGGATTGAGGTTTTCCTATCAGAACAAAATAAAATTTCGAGGCAGTAAATGGTTTCTACTCTCTCTCTCTGTCTCTGGTGACAGTTATTAAGATTTTTATTTATTGAACCTGATTCCAATTGCATATTAGACTCTTAGTTAGATTATACCTCAGCTGAATAGAAAAGTTGATGCTTTTATTTCCTGTATCAACCCTCCTGGTTCACTTAAGGAATAATTTATTGTGTGCTCAGCAAAGGACCCAACAATTTACACATACACTTGTGGAACTCATATCTTCCATATTCATGTCAATTCAATTTAATACAATAGTTTCTGGATCCTACCTATGTTCCACATAGTGAAACAGACAGATGATGTGACAGGTATTTCATGGATTGCTATGACTTTCTCAATAGTATCCATAAATGTCAAGGGCAAGTTCCCTGAAATGAATGGCATTTTTAAATGGCCATAGTCACCAGAAAACCAGTTTCCAAGTTCAAAGAAATGCTTGACCTTAAAGAATACGAAGAGGTTCCCATTAGTAAGGACAGCTCCCATGATTCACTAAATGCCCTGGGAAAAAACGCTGCTATTTTTAACCTATATTTTACCTACCATAATATTTCAGCCTGTTGAGAAGTTGAAATGTAGTGAAGGAAAAGCGGAAAAAAATGAAAATGCTAGAAAGAGTAATTCTTTGAATATGAATCAGTAGTACTGGTAATGTTCCAGATGGGATCTGGAGACTCATCTCTCTATGATGGCCAGATTCACTGACCATTTACCTTTAAATGGTGAATTTGCCACCTATGGTTTCCACAAAACATGCTTAGCACATAGCATAGTAAAGAATCAATGTTCAATATTGTATAGCTTCTGTTTTTATTTGGAAATGTTGAGGTCCTCAGAGATTCTTGGCAAAGTATATAATACTTTTTATAGCCCGGAGTATATGATATTTTTGTTATTGTTAGCTATTAAGTCACAATTGATCATTTCCCCGCCTCTCATTGCATCCCAAACTTCCAGAACTCAACAAAGACATTTAATGCACAGAAGAAATCACATTCAGAATTTTCTGTCATGGAATAGGATAAAATATTTGCAATGACTGCCTTGATTATGACTCTGTGGAGATCGTAAGCAAAGAGTTTTAATCTGAGTAACAGAAGGAAAGTTATGGTTTAGGAAACCTGGCTGAGAATAACATGCTATGTACATTGACTGGAGACAAAGAAGCCAATGATGGAAACTGTTAAAATAGTTAAAATAAAAGTGTTAACCAGAAAGAAAAATACTCTAGATATGAGACAGAGTAGAACAAAATTGGAAGCTTAAAGAGAAGATCCTCAAAATGAACCCCAAAATATTATGTGCATTAATACCAAGAGACATGAATCAGTTATAAAAAAGAATCCAACAAAATATATATAGGAGTCACATTCTGACATTACAGAAACTGATGAAAGAAATCAAAGACCAAAATAAAAGGGGGAGATATACTATGTTCATGTTCACCTATTGGAAGGCTCAATATTTTTGAGGTGTCATTTCTCCCCAAACTGGTCTATAGATGATTTCCCAGCAGGGTTTTTGTAGAACTGACAAATTCCATTTTAAACCTTGAAGGAAATAAAAAACAGAAAAATAGGATAGCCAGAATAATTTTGGAAAAATAAAAGTAGGAGAACTATCCGAGATCAAGGATTGCTATAAAAACAGAGTAAGAAAGACATGCAGTACTGGCAAAAAAGTCATGTAGAACTGTGCCACAGTAGGAGCTCAGAAGTAGGTATACATATAAATGGTCAATGTTGGCGAATGGATTTTTGCAAAAGCACAAAATCAATTTGATAGAAAATAATAGCCTTTTCTATAAACAGCACTGGGACAACTTGACTCTCCATATATAAAATTATGAACTTCGACCCATAACTGACACATATGTAAAATTTTATTAAAAATGGATTATGGGATTAAATGTATAAATTCCAAAATTTCTACATGAAAATACTGGGAGAAATGTTTGTAGCCTTGATAAGGCAACTATTTCTTAGATAAATAACCAACAACAGAGAAGAAAAAAACTGATAAATCAGGCTTTATTAGATTAAACACTTCTGAAAAATATGCTTAAGAGAATAAAAAAATAGTCACAGATTAGGAGAAAATGTTTGAAAATCACATACTCAGTGAAAGATTTATCTAGTATATATAAAGAACTCCCAAAACTCAACTATAAGAAAATAAATAGGAAGTGTATGCCTAAGATGGTAACTTGTTGGGAGCCAAGTCTCACCTCCTCCCCATAGAACAACTAGGAAGCACCTATTTTGCCAACACAAATGCTGTGGAAAAGCAGGACCAGAAGCTACAGAGATGGCAATAGCATTTACCACCATAAAGCGTAGGCAAAAACGTCCAGGCTCAGAGCTACATTGTGGATTCAGGATTTCCAGCCTCAGGAGGAAAAATGGGCTGCAGCTGAGGGAGTGGAGGAGCCTCAGGAAGAACATGGTCTCCCAGAGAGCTGCTCCAGCAGCAGAGAGCTGCTCCAGCAGGACCACGAACACTAAACTGCATGAGGGGATTTGGGCAGAGGGTGGAAGGAGGACCAGCACCCCAATGGATTGAGTAGGAGCCCCCAACAGGTATCTGCACAAGATACCACCAAAATCAGAAGGCAGCTGGGGAAATCTACCACACCCACGCTCTGCCACCATATTGCACCAGAGCCACAGGACCTGCCCACTGGAAATCCCTCCCCCAGGCTTAAAGTGGCTGAAACAATGCTCTGGAACAAGAGTGTCTCCTAGACAGTAGAACCTTCAATGGTTAAAACAGATTATCGACAAAAAAACAGAGAGATGGACATTATATAATGATTGAGGTCAATCCAGCAAGAAGTTATAATACTTATAAACATATATGCACCAAATGAAGTTGCATCAAAATATATTAAGCAAGTATTAATGAAAGACATTGACAACAATAGTAAGAGACTGCGGCACCCTACTTACAACAATAGACAGATCAAATAGGCAGAAAAATAACAGGAAAACAGCAACTTTAAATGACATTTTGGAACAGAGAAGTCTAATAGATATATACCGAATATTTTATCTAATGACTACTTCTCAAGTGCACACACAACAGTCTCAAGGATAGATCATATGTTGGGACACAAAACATATCCCAACAAAAATATGAAGGTGGAAATCATGCCAAGCATCTTCTCTGGTCACAATGGCTTTAACTAGAAATCAATCACAAAAAGGTAGCTGGAAGACCTCAAATTAAATGAAGACTAAACAATATGTTACTTAATGGCCCTTGGGTAAAAGAGGAAATCAAAGGAGAACTTAAAAAATACTAAGAGACAAATGAGAATGATACCATGAGATACCAGAATCTATGGGATGCAACAAAAGCAGAGGGGAATTCATAGCACTCCAGGCCTATTTTAAGCACAAGAAAAATCACAAATAAACAATCTAACATTACATTGAAAAGAACTAGAGAAAGAAGAACAACCAAAGCCAATTATCAGCAAAAGAAAGGAAATAATAAAAATTCAAGCAGAAATAAATGAAATAGAAAACAAAAAGACAATCCAGATCAAAACTGACAAACAACTGGCTAGACTCACAAAGAAAAAAGGAGAGAGAACTCTCATAATTAGAATCAGAAATGAAAGGGAGAAGTTACAAAAGATACCACAGAAATTAAAAACATCACAAGAGACTACAATGAACATCTCTCTGCCAATAAAATGAACAACCTTAAGGACATGGACATATTTTAGAAAAAAACATTCTACCAATACTGAACCTGGAAGCATTAGGAAACTTGAACTTAACAATTATAAACAAGGATATTGAAGAGGTAATAAAAAATTTCCCTAAAAATAAAAGCCCAGGACCAGATGACTTTACTAATGAGTTTTATAAAATTTTCAGAAAAGAATTACTACCTATTCTTCTAAAACTCTTCCAAAATATTGAAGAACAGGGGACACTGCCGAAAACTTTCTATGAGGCTAACATTACAGTGACATTACCATAAACTTATAGAGATTTCACCAAGAAAGAAAATTACAGACCAATATCTCTAATGAACACGGATGCAAAAAGTCTCAATAAAATATTAGCAAATAAAATCTAACAATGCATCAAAAAGATCATTCATCATGATCAAACAGGGTTTATCCCAAAGATACAAGGATGGTTCAATATATGCAAATTTGTTCATATAATATGTATATCAATAAGAGCAAGGAGAAAAACCATATGATCACATCAATAGATGAAGAGAAAGCTTTTGACAAGATTCAACACCCATTTATGATAAAAATCCTGCATAAAATAGGGACAGAACATATGTATTGCAACATAATAAAGGCCATATTCAATAAACCCACAGTCAACAGCAAAAAATTGAAAGCATTTCCTCTAAGGTTAGGAACAAGATAAGGCTGTCCATTCTCACCACTGCTCTTTAATATAATACTGGAGGTCTTAGCCAGAGCAAGCAGGCAAGAAAAAGAAATAAAAGGAATCCAAATTGGAAAGGAAGAAGTAAAACTAACATTAATTGCATATGACATGATTATATATATTGAAAGTCCTAAAAACTGAAAACAAGGAGAACTAATCAGCAAATATAGTAAAGTAGCAGGCCATAGAATCAATGCACAAAAATTCTTTTGAATTTTATACCCAAACAATATGCTACAAGTAAACAAAATCAAGAAAACCACACCATTGAAAATAGAAGTAAAAAAAATCAAATATCTTAGAATATACCTAACAAAGGAGGTGAAAGACCTGTACAATGAAAACCACAAGTCCTTCTCAAGAAATGGAGGATGATACAAAGAGTCGGAAAGATATCCCCTGCTCATGGCTGGGAAGAATTAACATTGTTAAAACGGCCATCTTCTCTGACTCAATATATAGATTTAATGCAGTCTCCATTAAAATTCCATGGACTTATTTCAAGGAAACAGAACAAAAAAATCTTAAAATTTGTATGAAACAACAAAAGACCCTTAACAGCCAAAGCAATTATGAGAAAAAAAGAACAAATCTGGAGGGATTACACTCCTAGATACAGATATATACTACGAAACAATAGTGGTAACAGGGGCACAGATCAATGGAATAAAACTAAATCACCAGAAACTGTCTCACATATGATCAATTCATCTACGACAAAGGAGCTAAAAGCATACAATGGAGAAAGGAAAGTCTCTTCAACAAATGGTGCTGGGAAAACTGGACAGCCACAAGAAAAGAATGAAGCTAGACCACTCTCTTAACACCATTCACAAAAATTAACTCCATATGGACTAGAAACTTGAACATTAGACTGGAAATCATAAAATTATTGGAAGATAACATAGGAAAGATATTTCATGACATCAACATTAGAAAGATCTTTGAGGACTAAATTCCAGCAATGAGTTAAAAAAATAAATAAACAATTGGGACAACATCAAACTAAAATCTGCACAGCAAAAGAAAGCATCACCAAAACATAAAGACAATCTACCAAATGAGAGAAAATATTTGCATTCTATATTTCTGATAAGGGCTTAATATCCAAAATATACAAAGAACTCATAAAACTTAATAATGAAAAAACAGGCAATCCAATTAAAACTGGGAAGAGGAACTGTAGAGATATTTTTCCAAAAAGGACATACAGATAGCCAACATGAAAAGATGTTCCTACTCACTGACACTCAGTGAAGAGGGGAAATGCAAATCAAAACAACAATGAGATATCATCTTACACCTAATAGATTGACTATTATCCAAAAGTCTGGAAACAACAAATGTTGAAGAGGTGGAGAGAAGGAAACACTTTTTCACAGTTGGTGGGAGTGCAAATTGCTGCAACTGTATGGAAAACAGTACGGAGTTTCCTCAAAAAGTTGAACATGGTAATACCATATGATCCTGCCATCCCACTTCTGGATATTTACACAAAACATACAATTTGCAGAGATGTATGCATCCCCATGTCTTTTTGTTTGTTTGTTTTTTGCCCTATTCACAATAGTTAAGAACTGGAAACTACCTAAGTGCCCAATTTCAGATGAATGGATAAAGAAGATATGGTATATATACATAATGGAATACTATACAGCTCTTATAAGAGATGAAATCTTGTCATTTGATTCAACATGACTGGATCTAGAGGGGATTTTGAGAAATGAAATAAATCAAAAGAATAAAGATGATGTCACTCAGAAGTGAAATGTAAACAGACAAAATAAAGGAACAGATGAAACAAAACCAACCCTTGGACACTTGGAATAGAAATGAGATTAACAATAGAGAATGGGACAGGGGGCAGGGCAGGCAAGTGGTGGTGGGACCTACTGGACAGTGGTGAAGAACACTTGGTGATTTGGTGGAGGGAAGGGCGATTTGACATTTATCTGAGGAATGGTGAAACTGCATATATGGGGAACCTATACATAAGAGTTTATTTTAATTTGTAAAACAAAGCTACTGCAATAAAATAGTAAAAAAAAAAAAAAAAAAGAAAGGAACACAGTTTTTTTAAATGAACAAAAAATATAAACTAACATTTCACAAGATTATATGTTGTCAAATTAAAACACAAAAGGATACCCAATGTAATAAGTCATTAGAAAAATTCACATTTAAAACACCATGGTATACCATTCTAAACCTATTAAAATAAAATTAAAAAGGTGACACTGCCAAGTGTTGAAGAGGGTGTGGGGGACAGCTGAAACTCTCTCATACACTGATGGTGAAACACAAAATGCTACAGCTATTTTAGAGCCAAGTTGGCTGTTGCTTATAAAGTAAAACAATATTTACTGCATGATTCAGTAATACCATACACAACATGTTTTTTTTAAAAAGCCTATTGCATGAATATTTATAGTGTCTTTATTCATAGTCACACATAAAAAAGACCTCAAAAGACCCCAAATAACCTTTAACTGATAAATAAGCTATGGTTCATCCACAGAATGCAGTATTCCTCTTTGATAGGAAGGAAAAACATTTGATAAATGAAGCAATGTGGAAGTCGTGAATGTAGTGTGCTAACAGAAAAGGCAGAAAGTCAAAAACTACATACTATGTAATTCTACTTATATGACATGTTGGGAAAAGAAAAAAAAATCAGGAACAGGGTATAAATCAGTGATTGCCAGGGGGTGAGGATGGGGGGAAACAAAAAGGATTAAAATAAAAAGATGTGACATGAGAAAATCTGGGGAGATGAAAGAACATTTCATTCTCTTAATTGTGTTTGTTACACATGTCTGCCTAACCTGTGTGTCTAAACCTTTTTTGACCTGTAGGCCAAAAAAGCTAATTTTACTGCCCCTTTAAGAAGTGAGTAGAATAACAGTAAAACAAGCAAAAATAAGGTTTCTGAGATGCTGTGGCTAAAAGGAAATAGTCTATAGAGTAAAAACTAGAGAAGACCTCACAGAAGCAGAAAGGAAAAAAAATGATGTAGTTGTGTGGAAGGAAAAGGACAAGAAACGTTCTAGAAGCAGATTATAGTAAACATATTTGAAATACAATAAAATTGTTATTGAACTGTTTTAGCAAAGGAGAAGCCCTATGTAGCATCTGCTTTATTTTTTCTTATGTCAGTCACACATTAATTTGATATTTAAACAAGGGATACGGAGATCGATCTTCCGGATTCTGTGTTCCCTAACTGCCTCAGGTCCCTCTAAACATCTCGCAACCACTTTGCTAAGAGGTCTGGTAATGATACGAAAAAACGAAGGTAGTTGCAAGTTGGGGTTTCAGGCTCCAGAGAGAGATTTTTCAAGATGGGGATAGACTAGAGACTACAAGACACAGGGGCAAAGGATTCACAGAGGAAGAGGAGATTGCAGATACTGACACAGGAAGAAATGGGAGAATATGATCCCTGTGAAACTGGAAAGAAATGGAGGTTAGCCTTTAAGAAAGAAGAGGGTCTTCCTCCCCCTGGAATCAGAGGGAAAGACCAGAAATAAGACAAATGAGACTGAAGCACTGAAGGGCAAATTGCTGTGAAGAGGGTAGGTTACCCTCAGATAGCTTGTGAAGTCCATACCTTTTCTCTAGTGATGGCGGGTGTTTAGACATTGTAAAATATTTTCACGCAGTTTCTTTTCTGAAATAATTTCAAAATGGCTGATGGGAGTTCTTTTTCTGTAGCTTTGACTACTCTCTGGCGTGCTTGCCCAAACGCAGCAGTATCTACAAGAAGGTGTTAAACTAGTGCCCCCTTGTGGACACAGGGGAGAATGGAGTTAATTTGAACATTAGCAAACTCAAGCCTCTAGATTCATGATGCCTGAAAAGAGGTATATGGAGGTTCTGTTATTTTCACCAGACTTTCCTTTTCCCTAAGGTAACTCAGGTTTATTCAAGTGTCACCTTGTATAAATATTCAGGGATAATGTGCAAGTAGAAATATTAATAATGAGCAAAAAATGTTTGAATAAATTCTACTTCCAGATGTGTTCAAGAACATTTATAGCTTTCATTCAGACAAGACTAATGCATATATAACTTCTGGCATCATGAAAAAAAAGGAAAATAAAAACGTTCTGAAATTGTTCTGACTATTCCTAAGCTGTTACTTAATGTATGTCATTCATAAATCTATTTGTAAGGCCATGGGCCACTGACAGTGAAGCATTAGAAGCCAATTTGCAATGGTGCTTGGAACGAGAGACTTGGGATACAAATGTTAAACATTAGCAAATTCAAAGCAATTTTTCATAAAAGGTCTAAAATGGATGGAATTTGACATATGTCATACCATGTTTGCCAATTAAATAAAAACTCTACAGAGACATACATAGTGCTTTAATTGCAAAACTAACACTTGCACTAAGGAGAAGTACAGCAGGAATCCTCACGATCCCCATTATCTTTAATTGGGATCAAACAGCAAAATCCCTGGTCTCCATCAGGGGTATTATTTCACTGCTGACATTTGTTTTTTTTTGTTTTTGTTTTTTTTTTTCTCAAGTGGTATTTTAAAATTATCACAAAGGAAGAAAAATCTTTTAGGACTCTGCTTACATGTTCTAGCCTTGATTTGTAGAACCACATTCAGAGGCCAAGTTGACCTCTTTCTCTAGACTCCTTTTGGAAGATACAGCAAAACAAAAACAGAATCAAGTAATTGTAACTTTTCCTTCTAAACAACTCTATAAATGGGAAAGTGCTATGGTGAAACAGAGAAGTGTGAATTTCCATGCTCGTAACCAGCGAATAAAAAATAAATTACTTTATTGGTTGCATCCTTAAATGGAAACAAAATGGCTTCACCTTTGACTCACACCAATTCTGTCCATTCCATCTGAGTCATTCCCAGAGGCCATGAACTTCCAGATTTGGAAATGATTCAATACAGCAAGAATGAGCCATAGGATATGTCCACATATCTGTACTAGCATTGACTATTAAAGGCTGATAACCTGAAAGCTGAAATTTATGACGGCTTCAAAGCTACCATATTATTTATTTTTTGAGCTTGTCTGTTGGGGGGGTCGATAAATCTGCTAAGAAGTACTATGGGGAATTCTTTCCCTGGCTTTTCAGATAGTGAAGAAGAATGCAAGTAACGTGGCTGCTAGCTGGACTGGTATTTGGTGACTTCCCTGAGTCTACACACTGACAAACACCTGAATGAAAACTAGAACATGCAGTAAATTTCCTTGTCCAATATAAAATTACACAAAATAATGGGCCCAATAAATTCCTTGTAATATTGTTCTCAGGATCTATTGGATTTCCTACAGGATACTGTAATAAAAACAGTTTTAGATAAAACCAACCAGAAGAATGATATCACCTCTGAGAGCAATGGTAAAATCAGAAATACAAAGGAATAGATACAAACATAAATTTAGAAATTGGTCTAAGGGCGGAACTATATGAGCAAATGAATTTACCAAGTTTCACAACATAGAGACAAAACAGAAGGTCAAGGGCATTTGGTGAATGCTGATGATTTATGGTGCCACTTCCCACCCGTCATCCATATTACTCTCTACTTTATTACCACTTGGTATATTATATGCTACTTAGCGTCTCTCCTCCCACCCCATCACTATAAGCTCTGTAAGAGCGGGTGTCTTGTATTGCTTCCGTTGGAGTCCCAGTGCTTATAGCACTGCTTGTAATGCAGTGGTACTCTAAGCAAAACACACATGACTGGTGAATGAGGCAGAGAAAAAAATGAAAGGAGATCAGATTCAGGAGAAAAATTGGGAAGAATCATAAGAAGTAGGTGGCTCATTGATGTTAGGTGAAGCAAAAAAAATCTAGGTAAGTACTATATATTAGCATAATGTGTTGGAGAGATGTTTAGTGTAGGGAGCTAAGCAGTCCAGTCCAAGTCATGAGTGGCCTAGCAAACCCTGAAAAATGTCCTTTCAGTGGTCTTCCAGGACACCCATGAGTCTCCTTTGAGTTAAAGCAAAGCATTTGTCAATTCGCAATGAAAAAAAGGGAAGCACAACAAAATATTAGAAGCCATTGACACAGATTTTGTTTGTGTCACTTTCCTTCTTTGTCATGTGCTTTATAAGATGACAGCTTGATGTGTGATGCAATACATGACAAAACATCTTGTCCATTACTTGGGAAAGGTTCCAAAATTAAGATTGTATTTATAGAGATCAAGACTGAAATGTGTTTGGAGTGCATGATGTGATGACTTACTGCAGCGCATTGGATTTCCTGTTTTCATCAGGTTAATGTTAATATAATTTTGTTGTCTTGTAAGTACTCACACCGAGGACACACAAAGTGACCCTGGAGGTTAATATAGTATATAGAAAGCAACTTGAAATATAAACATGCTCTTAATAGGCCATATAGAGTCAGTCGCCTACTATTTCTAAATTGTAATTGCAGTTCTAGGGCAGCCAGCCAGAGGAAATGTATAAACTAAATTTCTGTAGGAGTCTGTCTTGGGCTAGAGACAATTTTATCTTTTTAATCAATGACTCACAAATTCTAATACTTTTTTCATTAAATATATGGATAACCCAAATTGAGTCCGCATGGTGCTATAAAGAACCAGATTATAAAATCCTATTAAATTGTCAAATAGAATGTGAGTACATAGATTGACAAACAAGATTTAACAGTAAGTCATAATCTGGCGAGAATGGAGTCAATAAAGAGGAATGAGGAAGGAGTAGGAGATGGGGTAGGGAGCATTTACTATTCAAACTGGGCAGAAGATCTGGTGGTCATAGTCACAGCAATCTGCAAATAAACATGAATCAGTATGTAAAAAAGTGTCATATGCCTTTGTAAAAGCAACTATTAGCATTAATACATGAGTAGCGATATGTAGATGGAGGGAAGACTTGTTTTGTCAATTAAAAAAATGCAGACTAAAGGAGATTAAAGTCAATCAACAATAGCAGCTGTTTTTGCTACTGAAATCCACCACAATAAACTGCTGAGATCCCCTAGAGAAAGACCATCTTTTCACGATGGATTTCCCCACAATTGTCACTTTTAGTCATTGGTGGCCATT
The DNA here is from genome assembly GCA_004363575.1 of Solenodon paradoxus. NCBI lineage: Eukaryota > Metazoa > Chordata > Mammalia > Eulipotyphla > Solenodontidae > Solenodon > Solenodon paradoxus. Next base: position 1,176,206 of record RJWH01000108.1, on the reverse strand, counting down.
GGCCTTGCACCTTCTCTCCACATGTTCAATTCACAATAATGTGAGAGTAAAGATTTAGCGAGGAGTGCAGTCCTTAGCTGTCTGGGAATAATTCTTCTATCGGGTAGATTTGCTAACCCATCTGGAAATTAGTGACCACCCTTTGCAGCTGAAACAATTATTCTGCTATTCCCGAAGCACACTTAATTACCCCTACTTAGTCACTGTTGCCTCCCACCCATTGTCATTAATAGTGATGGATGCTGACTGAACATGTAGGGGATGAGGACATACACACAGGTCATTGGGCTCCTGATTTCAACTTCAACGTGTAGTGGACTGACTTTGAAAATACTCAAAAATTGTATTTTTTTCTTATAGTATGATTGTATTTAATGAACACAAGAAATTCCTAACTAGGGACCTCTCTTTGAAAGGGTTAGCTGCTATTTAATGTGCACTTGAGAATGACTCAAGAGCGTTTCTCAACAACATTAAAGTTAGACATTAGGATCTTCCTGATTGAACTACTTATTGAGATAATGAACTTTGCTGTAAATTTTTTCTTGGGAGACACATAGCATTTTGGAATGTTTGAAATCAACTATACTAAAGATTTATGAATGTGTGTGAATTTTGAACAATCATCAAAGAAAACTAATTGGTAAGCATGTGTGTTTTTAAGAGGAAAAAAGATCTTCAAGAAAACTCAAAAATCCAGCATCAGATGACTTGAATATTGTATTATTATTTTCCATTCTCTAGATTTTTCCTCTGTTGAGCTCTGGAGGTATATTTAAATTAGGATCATAACTACAGCTAAAGAAAAGTTTTAGAGTAAAAGAAAGGGGCTTGGAAATGCTTGAGTAGGGGGTGGAAGTGTGTTCTAACACTAATCTTTCTAGAAAATTAAAGAAGCATAGCAATCAGTGCTGGAGTCAGACAACCAGATTAATGACTTCGGCCCTAGATTGATAACTTAACTATCTTTGAGACTCTCCATTAACTGACCTTTCTGAGTCTAACATTTTGTCACATATAAAATAGGGATAATGATGATGGTTTCTATTGCAGTGATGTTAATAGGATTGGTGTTGACCTAAAATAAAACTCTGGACATATAATCAATACTAAATTGCAGCCATTTTTAGCTCTGTCTGTTCACAACCCCCACCCAGAGCTATGTGATATTCTATTGCATTGCATATATTGTGACATTTATCTTTATAATGACCAAGGGAGCATTTTTTGGGTGCTTGCTTATAGGGTTGTCAGATAACATACCTGATGATCAGCTAAATTTGAATTTCAGATAGGCAGCAGTTTTTGAGTATATCTCAGTAATTTCATACTTACACTACAGAGGATGCTATTTATCTAAAATATATATTTCAGATCAAATTTACATGTTTACTTGCTAAACCTGGCAAGTCTTCCTACTCGGCATTTTTTCTGTTTAGTAGGCTGACCATGTTTCCTTGAGACAAAAACAGGATAGGCTTTTGGGCCCCCTCAATAGATTGGGCTCAGAGGAAATCAACTACCTCTTTTGCCCCACGTTACAAACAGCCCTGGTTTATTAAAAACGAGATAAAATTGACAGTTGGGAAATAAGAAAACAAATGATACTGTACCGTTTACAATGTTTAAAACAGTTCGTATGGTCAGCCTACTATTTACCCTTTTCTGACAGTATGTAAAGTTTCATTCTGGTAATGAAACTGTCCCTATACCAGGTGACGCCACCTGACTCCCAGATGGCTACCCCTGGTATGAGCCAATCAGCGCGTTTCATCCCCCGGGCCAAAGCGATTAGTTTGGAGTGCTCATGCACCCTAAGTCAACCATGAAGTATAGGGACTATTGTCTGTAACACATAATCAAAAATATTTAACCTCTCTTCAATGTGAAGAAGCAGTAGGGAGTTTCCAATTGGTAATCATTTTGTAACCATGAGGAAAGCTGACCCACAGAAGATGCAAAGACAGGATGATAGCTGAGGAGTTGCTCAACCCTGGAGCGAGAGGTAGGGTCAGTTTCCGTTAAGGCACACGGCTGTGTGGAGAAGAGATGGACACCGAAACAAAACCTTTGTCTTTTCTTCTTTTATTTTCAAGGAACGAAGAAGGAATGATTGATGCATCCTAAAGAACTGCCAGTAACCACTACAGGGTAAAAAATGGGCCTAAGAGGAAATGGTACCCTTCTGTGAGTTGAAATGTTTTAGCTAAAAGTAATAGAAAAACCTAACTCTGACAGGTGTAAACATCAAGGGGAATTTATCAGTTCCAAAAACACGGAATTCCCAGGGTCGGTGAACTTCAGATTTGTCTTCAGTGTCCTCTCTGGAGACATTGCTCTTTTAATAGTGAAATATGGCAACAATGGTAAAAGAAAATGTGTTTTCTTTTTAACTTAGTTGCTGCTTCCATTTTCATTATTCCATTCTTTTATGACGATTTGGCAACTCAAAATGGAGCCATACTCATCAGTTTTGCAAATTAATATTTATATAACTTAATGCAAAATCTAGGGCCAAATTTTTAGTGGAACTTCACAAGCATCTCATTACATTTCAGTCTTATCTACTTAAAAATGCAAACATCATATTCTCTACACATCCCCGAATTATGCTGTCAATACAGTTTCTCATGACAAGCTTCTGTATATAAGCTTCATCTCCTGACTTTGATTTATACCACTGTGAATTAAAATTTGTGAATTTCAATAGAATCAAGAAGACAATAAAAAGTCTGGCCTATAGTGGTTCTGGCTGCCTGCACTTAGATCTCAGATACTAAGATACTATTTCCTCACAGCTTATTTTAATAACATACATAAAGAAAATTGATATAAAAGTGAAGGACATGTGATAAAGAATCTTCCTTTCATTTCAGCAAATGTTTTGAACACATTTTTGTCTAGCACTATACTATTCTTATATATAGGAACCATAAATATCCATGTGATAAACCTTTGGTTCAATATACTGAACACTAGAAATACAAGAGCAGCAGAATAGTTCTGAAAATACTTTTAAATGACCTTAAATTACAAAAGCTATATTTTGAAATACTTTAAAATAAAAATTAAGTATCTTCTAGGAACCCTCAGTGATAGCTCAGGGTTGCCATGCGACCTAACGGACACTAAGGTGACAGCAGGACTAAGATTATCATCTGGCAGACTTGTGGGTCCCACATTAACTGCCCTCTCTCTCAGCTGGTACATATGTTCAGAAGGCAACCACTGTATAAAAATGCTATTTTCCAATGATGCAAATATGTCTTAAATAAACCACTTCTTAATTAGTATAATGGAAAATAAATACCACAAGAATGCATGCAGTGGAGCATAGCAAGTCTGACCCTAATTGCTGGGCTCATTTTGGATTTACAATAACTCGGCTCCAGAGATACTGTTTATTGGACTAAGACAGATTTCAGATTATTCCAATAAATGATCTCTTACTGGAAATGCCTTTTTATTAATAATGAAAGTAAGAATGACTAATATTTGCTGAATTTTTATTATGTCAGGGCCCAAGCAAAGAGTTTGATATTCACAGAGCTGTCCCTATTGGGCGGAGGAACATTTGCCAAGTCCAGAGTGACAAGGGACCACTTAGTCACTGAGATAGCAAGACCAACTCAAGGACACTGGTGGGATCTCAGCCTGTACGCTAAACACCCTAACATTAGAGCTCTGTGCGATAGGCACCAGGGCTCCCATTTTGTAGAAGACAAAAGTTAGGCATTGGGCAAACTCATAGAGCTAATAAATGGAAAGCCTGGATTTAAATTCAGACTTCTGAACTCAATTTTACTACTCTTTCTACTACATAATTACTACTGTTGCATTCAAATACTTTATTAGTTTTTATTTATCTAGCAAACAAAGCATAGGAGTGTGGATGAAATCTCCCTTGACAAGAAGCAATGTTCAACAATGAAAAGAGCTATGACCAGTTAAGGAAATGTTGTGATACAGTTAACTTTGTTGTGTATATTTTTAAGAAAATATTGTCTCAAATACCATTCCATGCTGGTTAGCATAAGCAAAGGTAGACTAATCCAAGCAATAACTTTCTAAGCTTGTATGTTTCTTCTATCCATAAGACAAAAAATAAAACCATGCAAATGATACAAACTTGAAAAGAGATCCTTTTTTCAGCAGGCATTCAAATAGCACATGCAAACTCTATTATTGGCATGGCTGAGGAATTGTTTCTTTCATATAATTCAAATAATACTCCAGTATTCACTTTGGGGTCTGGCTTAAACCAAAACCAGCAAACTACAAATTAAGACTTTTCCTTTCAAGTAATCCTTTTGTTCTGCAGAGTTAGGATAAGTCCTCTGAGTCAGAGAAATCAGTATTCCATTAGAAGTCTGCTGCTTTAAACAGAATAGCCTTTAATATTCTCTCTAAGATTGCTGAACATTTGCAATTCTACTCCTTACCAGCTTTATTATCAAAACTATTATTAAGAAATATCTCTTTCACAGTAGGGTCCTGAAAATGACACACAATATTCCAAAGGTCTATGTCATTGTCTATTCTGCTGTTCTCATTGAAAGGACCATCTGTGGCTGCAGAGATTGCCATCTGGCCTGTGAAGGGCAGTTACTGGGACACATTCTCCCTGTGAGACAAAATGTTCTATGTGCCCATGCTTGTGCACATTTACGTGTGGATGCAGTTTGACATTTGCCCCATCTATTCCAACTTTGAAAATGTCACTTGAACTTACAGGACTCAGTCTCCTCATCAATAAAATGAAGCACTGGATGAGATCAAAGAATGGTTTGGGGGCACCAGGAGGTTCCCAAACCCTTTCAGACTAGTCCTCAAGGTCAAAACTACTTTCATGATGACACTAAAGGTATTATTTCTTGTTTCACTTTCATGTCATCACCAGTGTACCACGAAGTTTTCCAGAAACTCCATGACCTATGTCTTCATCCTGGATGTGTTTCTATAGTCCTAGGTCTTAAAATTATTTTTAATTTTAATTTTTATGCTATAAATATCAAAAGATAGAACCCACATAACATCTAATGGGGTTCTCAATAATTTTGAGGCTTGAAAAGGGGTTCTAAGATCCAAAATGTTGGAACTGTTAGACTAGATCATCTCTACCTCGATGGTCTCTTACTGTTGGTACTGGAACTAAAATGTATTTTTTTTAATGATGGTGACGGTAGATGACAAGTACTTTAAAAATTTCTTTACTTGGTGAGATGAAAGGTCGTGTGCCTTTGTCGGTCTCTCCATTAAAAAAATTTATATTGATTGTACATGAATAGCCAATGAATATTTGTTACCTTCTAGGATAAAGAGAAAATTGTTCATTTCTATGCAAATTCTATCATCCAAATGAGTATTAGATGGTATTCTATGAAATTGATCTCATATCCTTAGAGCTTTTTTTATGGTGCATACTCAGTTGAAAACCTAATTGAAATGGATACACTTTATCAATTCTCAATGTCAAGGTCTACCCTGTTTTCTCTTTACCTGGGCTTCCTTAAGTTTCCCACAATTGATTTCAAGTCAGATTATGAGACTTATGTCAAAGGCTCATTCCTCAGACATTATTTTCAGGTGTAAGAAAGAAGGATTGATTGATGTGAACTCTTCCAGTATGTGCTCAAAAATGCCTACTGGCAAACTCCAAGGGAGAAATTCCGACTCAATCAATAGCTCTCTTTGGAACTCTACATGTCCTTGACAGGTGACTTCTGGATAAATTATAAAATGAGCTTAATTTTCAATTCTGAATAAAAAATGTTAAGCTTTATTTTAAAAATTGCAGCTCCTGTTCTATCAATTAATGTTTTCTTTCGCAAACCAATGACACAGTGAAATGGAATGCTCATATTCAATTAATCTATATATAGTTTACAGCATTAAATGATAGAACAGCTAATTAATTGCTTCCAAAACACTTAGGCAGGGCTAAAAATGCTTTTCTTAGTCTCAGACTCTTCATTTAATTGACTTTCCAATGTGTGGTACATTTCTCTTCATTTTTTAAATAGTACTTCTTTTTATTCTTCTCCATTACCTCATCTTTCTCCTCCTTGTTGGACTGAAGTGACAAGAGGCCTTGAATTCATGATGAAAGAAGATGTAATTGAGCTTAGTGAACTAACCACAGGAAAATCTGAGTTCAAACTCTGGCACTTGTCTCCCTTTCATTATCAAACCCTGGAGTTTCATAATTGGGATAATGTATATTGTTTTAATATTTCATGGAGATGTTGTAAAGATTACTGAATACCTTTCCTTTGGCATTCCTCATTTTAAGAGTGAGGCAGAGATAAATGTTTTCCAAATACACTCCACTTGAGCAGGGAAGAAGTTCTGGGAAACAACTCTCTCAAAATGCCAATCAAGTCAATAGCGGCAGAAACAAGGTGATTTGAAGTATGCCTTTTTCACTTGTAGGAAGTTGTAATTAGCCTAATTTCTTTTAGGGGGAATCGGAGGGACCTGTCTATAACCAAGGAAGCAGAACCAGTTCTTCTTGCTGTGAAATTGACTTCATTCTGGTATTGGTTTCAAAGGTAGGTGAAAGGGGCGGGAGGCAGGTCTCAGATCTGAATATCCACACTGCTCTATTACAGTGACCCTTTGTCTTTTCCTTTGCTCTCTGGGAAAGTACTAGTCAATGGTTTCCAGCGCAGAATCCCTTTGATCACTGCAGAGTTCTATTATGCTCCCATGGAAGAACCTTCACAATGGTGACTTCATCTATAGCAGAGCTTCTCGACCTCAGCACTATTGACATTTGGGAGTGGATAATTCTTTGCTTCAGGGTGGGACACTGTTTGGTGCATTGTAGGATGTTTAATAGCAACCTGGCTTCTACCCACTAGAGGACAGTAGCATTTGCTCTTCACAGTTGTCACAATCAAAAATGTCTCCAAACATTGCAAATATTCCCTGGAATGTAAAATCACTCTCAACTGAGTACTATTAGTCTTTTGAGTCATAAAAGATAAGAATTAAAGTAAATCGTGAATATCATTTTAGTTCTTCCACCCCTACTCATCCAAATTATAACTTATTGGCCATTTATGGTATTCTTTATTTTAGGTAGCAAGCAGTATTAACTGACATTGAATCACATAGTAGAAAGTATCTTTTCAAATGTCTTTCAGATATTCTTGGTAATAAATAAGAAAATGTCTATTTCGAACTAGAACATTTTTTTAACACCACCTTAATATTTCCACATAATAACATCCAAAACAAGTGTTGCTTCAGGTGCAAAGCCTTCAGCAGACATTATCTAGCTATTATTTAATAACATTGTTTTCCTCTATAGAATTTATTTTATACTATTGTTTTGGTTATGATAAGTGGTACTAGTTCTCCATTTAAACCACTGATATAAAAGTTTCTTTCAAAATTAATGTATCTATATAATGTTCTAATGCAATTTTCCTTCAATATAATTGAAAAAATAATGTATCAGGTAACCACATTGGAAAATATTTACCTATGACTCAAGTACACCCTAAGGTATTTACCCTACAGAAACACTTATGTATGTTCACCAAGACATAGGTGAAGAATGTTCTAACAACCTGTTCTTCTATTCTTAATACTTCCAAGATGGTATTTTCCAAATATCCATCAACAAATATACCATGTAGTTTCAGACAATGTGATTTACACAGCACAAAGAATGAGCCAAGATCACAACAATGTAGATGAATCTCACAAGAAACTGAGTGAAATAAACCAGATGAGAGAGAGAGAGAGAGAGAGAGAGAGAGAGAGAGAGAGAGAGAGAGAGAGTGAGCATAGGAAGGAGCTGTATTAGTCCATGTAAATGAAATGCAAAAGCAGAAAAAATCAATTTATTCAATTAAGAGTTAGGCTAGAGGTTATCTTTGTAGAATAATGACTGTATTGGTCATGAGGGGTATTGTCAGGTACTGGTAATATTCTGCTGCTTGATCTGGTGGCATGGATGTGGTCCACTTATAAAGGTTCATCTCACATGTAACTATGACTTACATGCACACACATGTATTATGTTATACTCAGTAAAATTTCCAAATTAAATCAAATAGTTAACTGGATTATATATGTAGTACAACATCTTCTTTTTCCAATTATTGGGCAATTACATTTTTCCATATCTTGGTTATTGTAAATAGTGCCACAATAAACATAGGAGTACATATATACCTCAAATAATTAATTTAATTTCTTTGGATAGATACCCTGAAATAGTACTGATGGATCATAAAGTAATTCTATTTTTAGTAGTTTTTTTTAAGAAACTTCCACACTATTTTTCAAAATGATTACACCAATTTACATTCCCACCAACAGTGTCCAAGGGTTACCTTTTCTCTCCACCATCACCAACTCTTGTTGTTTCTAGCCATTTTTATATAAAACATTCTCACAAGTGTGAGATGATAGCTCATTGTGACTCTAATTTGCATTTCCATAATAATAAGTGATGATGAACATATCTTTAGGTCTTCTGTTCATTTTCTTTAATTGGGTCATGCTGTTGAGTCATATAAATTGTTTGTAAATCTCGGATATTAACCCCTTTCACTAAAATTTTAACTCCCAATGCAGTGCCTTTTGTGATAAAACAGAATTATGCCAGGTTTACCACCTGGTATGAACCCTCAGTTTCTGGCATCCCCATATTCCTGCCTCTTCATTAAGACTCATGCCATGGTCACACCAGTACTTTGGAGTTGACAAGTACGAAGTATTTCTTCTTTTTTTGCTCAGATTTACAGAACATCCAGGTACCCATGGATCTGGGACAGGCACTCAAGCCCTGCCTCTGACTGGGGAGGTACTCTTATCTTTTCCCATTGGTTGAAATAAATAAAGCAAACCAAGAGAGCTCCTAGTTACACTTATTATTTCAGCAAGAACCATGCTGATCATTTCTAAAATATGACATTGTTTTCAAGTCTAAATTTTAACTATTATTCTTAAATCATTTAGTCTTGCTTTCGGTTTCTAAAATATAGTATTATTTTAAAGGCATTTCAAAGTATTTCCAGGTATCACTGTTTAACATGAAAGCAAAATTTACTACACTGATTGTGGAGGTGGGTGGTGGTGGGGGCAGAGGGGCCACACAAAGAGCAAAGTCAAGATCTTGCTGGGGAATAAAACCTCCATCAACTTGAGAAGATCCTCAACAGACTCAAACAGGGCAGCCCTTTTTGACCATTGTGCTTTGATGCTTACTCTTCTCTGTCTAAAAATGCTGCTCTTGAGTTCCTAAGTGCTGCCTGAAAGCGGGTACTAGGTTTGGTGTGGTATGCCTTCAGGGAAGTTACTCAGCATAAAGAGCTGCAGATTCATCATCTTAAAAGATAAAGATAAGAAAAATATACTCTATTTATCCTACATGGCTGTCATATAAATCCAGTGAGATAAAAGATGTTTATAAAATATGAATTCTCCATTAAGGAGCTCAAAAATTTTGCTTCTCCTAGTATACATTATACACAACATCTCTTAATACTAAAATGAAAAGGCTAGTTTACCTCTGTAACACATTTTAATTTGGCTAGAGAAAGCATGTTACAATTGCCTCATTTATAATAGCTTTATCCCAGCTTGAAATTTTGTAAGTTTCACATTTCATTGCAATGAAAAATTTGACTTTAACAGATTTACAACTACTGTGTACTTTGAGTAGTACTGTGTGCTACTGTGTTCTTTGAGATGGAAATACTTTCCTGCACTTCTCCCCATAGTGAGTAGTGCTGCATTCTGGGAATTCAGCCAACGCCAGTGGAGAACTGGGCTTTATGGGTATTTCAATGTACATAATATACAAAGTGATTCTGTATCAGTATTGAAATTATGCATATGACACAATAAATGATTGAGCTATTATTTCTTCTCAGATGCTACTAATTTTACTTACGAAACCAGAGTAAGAATAACATTTTTTTAAATTTTGGAGTCTAACTAGTGTGCCTTTTTTTATCCTAAGTCCTAATTATATCAACAGCAAGGGCTTAACCACTATCTTGTCAATGTGTTTGAATATGAAAGGTTCTTATTTTTAATTATGTGTGACAGTTACTTACATCAACCTGAAAGAACAGGAGAAGCTACTATGATGAGAAACTGCAGTGAAGGAACTCAACATTTGTAGTTTACAAGTTTTTGGATTTCAAATGGTATGAGAGGAAGCCCTTTGGGCCGGAAGTTGACATGTCATTCTGTACCCCTTAGCCTGACCTTCTCTAACATTAGCTCAGACACAAAAGATACTATGCTCCAAATGACTTTTTTACCTCCAGGCTGGTAATCCTATCATTTTCCTGAATGACACATTCACCCTTGTCAGGAAGGAAGCTTTTTAATTCTTGGAAGCTCAAAGCCAGCAATGTTCATCACAGTGACCTTGAGGAGCTGCTCACCCCTTAGTACTAGCCAAGTACAGATTAATTTCTTTTGTGCACCCCCAGAGACCTGTCAAAGAACTGTGGATTCAGATAAGCCACCTTGATGGGCTAAGTCACTTTAAATTTATTTAAAGGTGAATTTGTTTGTGATTGATATCTTGAAGGGAATTACAGGACATGCTAGGTTATTTAAAACTCTATTAGAAGAATAGTGAAATATCAGAAGAGATTAATATATTTACTTCCATGTAAGGACTGAAAAGCTGTCAAAAGAAATAATAGAGGTTAATCTGTTCTGTTTTGTTAACTGAACCAAGAGAAACAAAGACTAGATTTGAGGATTGGTCTCAAATAGTTTCCTGTAATGAAAATTAGGATGAGAGAAACAATTCAAATGCAGTGAAAGCCAACTTCAATTTAAATAAAACTGTTGGAAGTTCTGAGAGAGTAATTTTCCTTATCTTGTTTTCACTTAAAATTTTTAAAAAATTCTTCTTCTCACTTAGGTTTCACGAGGAACTATCACAGATTATTGAAAAAAAAAACCTTGTTGCATGGGTCATCTAAGACTTTCCTACAACTTAAGTAAAAGCCCAGGGTTCCATCAAAGATGTTATTAAGAACAGAGTTGCGGGAAGTTGAATTTTACAACTCTGTGTCTTAGAAGTTCTTTGGGACCGCGATAGTGCCATGCGCTTGCGCTTTTTGGCTGTTTCAGAGCTTCTGTAACACTTGTGTTTAGGGTGTGTGTGTGTGTGTGTGTGTGTGTGTGTGTGTGTGCACATTTGTGTGTTTTAAAGTTAATTTTATTGAACGAACATTATAACTGCTCTAAGGTGTGTGTTATGGTGTGCTTACATTGAAGCAAAATTTAACTCTTGAGGTTATCTCCCAGGTCATATTGCCTTCTCTTCTCACCTACTTTTAGTATCTGGGTCCTTGAGTCTTGAGAAATGGGAAAAAGTTTGGCAGGTGGACATATAGGAGAAGGGAATATTTGTGGAAACAGTGTAAAGTCTGTACAGTGGAACAGTCAAATGAAAAACTGTTAAGACGAAGTAAGGAATCCTCTACAAGATGATGGTCACCGCTTATGAATTTTGTTGGTTTTATTTTCGAATTTTCATTCAAAGTTAGAAATAAAGTACATTCATCAATAAAACTACAGACATCTTTGAACCCTACGCATTGCCCAATTCAAACATGAATACATAAAAATATGAGATTTGGACATTTTGGAAAATCATCCAAACCGTTGTTTGAATTCTAAGACCTTGCTTCTTGTTTTTACTGTCTTTTTTGGAGGCTCTAAGTTTTCATAGATAGATAGATTGATTGATTGATTGATGACAGGTAGATAGACTGTTGTTTAGTCACTGCTGTGAATTACTTTTCGAAATATATCTTTATTATCTACTCCTCCAAGCACTCCTTTTACAATTTGCAGATGACCGTTGATACAATAGCCTCTGATTCCCAGAGTGTTGAACTGGACTAGAGTTTCTTGTTAAACGGGATTTGAAAAGTTCATTATCTTTGACTTCAAGGCATAATGACCTTCTCCAGTTCTGTTTCTTTACTGGAGTCATCTTCTTGGTTCTTGAAATGTCACTGGAATTGGAGTCTTATTTGTTACCTGATGGCTTCAAGAATGGCCAGATTGCTACCTTGGGCGCATTATAACTAAAGAGGTCTTAGGTGACATTCCATGTAGTTAATTTATGACCCCAGGTTAAATTTGACATAGTGAAATTGATAGTCTGAATTTATTTTTAATAAACATGCAGGCAAGAGTGAAGATGAGTAGACAGGCAGGCAGGAGAAAAGGAAGAAATTATTTATTTAATTTAGTTGTTCATCTTGGTTGTTGCCCTCCACCCTAGGTATTGAAGAGGGATCCTTGGGATATATGTGAACTATATCTTGTAGTATTATCCACTAGGCCACCAGGGCATGCCCAGAGTCTGAATATTTGAAGTAATATATTTAAATGTCATTTTTCCCCTCATTAATAGACCGTCTCTGTTTGTACTGATATACTCTGGTTGTCTACTTTCCATTTTGCCCTTATATAACAATGTCTTTGAAAATCTTGCCCCTACATTTTCTCTTGTGAAGTAAAATTATTATTCATGAGATCAGGTAATTAGAGTAGTATTTCATATATCAGTTCTTTTTTCTATCATCATGAGAGATCATGTTTAAGAATTGTGTTTCCTATGACTTTAATGGGCAATGATGTTATGAAAAAGGGGTCGAAAGGGTTATATCTGTTCTCAGGCCTTCTGGAAAAGTCAATGTAATGGCTATGTGTTGTTCCCAGAGAGCTACAAGTTTGAGATAGGATCAGAGCCAACTCAACAGACAAGTGGGGGTACCAGGTCACAAAATAACCACTACTGAGTTCCTTGGAAACAGTAGAGTTGAATCAATTATGGGATAATACGTACTCTTTTCTCAGCTGTTTTCACGATACAGTGCTAGATGACATAAGTGAAGTGTTGAGAACTCCAGCTGAGGGTCATGTTCTGTGTTATTACATGTTTGAAAATATAGTTAAAAAGTTAGTGGTGTGACCAGAGAAACCACCACTCAAAAGAGAGTACAGACTCCCAGACTCACCATTTTTGAACTCCTTTTACTCCCTGCCAAGTCAGGCCCTCAGGTTTAGCCTGATTTGGATGTCAGACAGTCTCCTTTTATTTTAAGGGGGTTATAGATCCTGTTTTGCTTTCCATGTTTTTTCCTGACAGTGTGCCATAGTGTTACTGTACCTTTCCCCAAAGTGAGTCAGATATGCTGACCATTAGAACACCAAAGTGGTGGTTCCCATAGCAGCCAGAGCCACATGGAAGCAAACAATAAAATACCCACACTGTTCTCAAATCCAGTGGAGAACTACGGTCACTAGAGCGAATCAAGGACGTAGTCAAATGCTGCGCCTTTCTGAAGTTGACATTTCTTTTCCAAACTCGAAGAGTAGTAACCTCCTTCTATGAAGGCATCTTCACAAAGTGAATGTTGAAGCCACTTAGATTTTCCATGGAAGGACACTCTTAAATTTCTTCTTGCATGCACAGTTTTGGCTAGGATGACTTTATATGGTGGACTCATAAACAAGACCCTTTTGTGGACTTTCAAAGTAAAGCCAGATGTTAGTTGCTGCTTCCACAGAGACTAAATGAGGTTTCAGGTAAATCAGATCTGTGCATGATTATAAAATTGCATGGTCCATTTCAATGAAATCTGCACTGGGGAAAAACATGATCTCCATGGTACAACCTTAAAATGTTGAGTCGAGCATTTACCTGGAAACATTTTTAACGTACACAGAATCATATTTGGGTGAAGTAATTATAGGGACTCATCATTTACAGAGTATTTACCTTTGGAACCAGAAGACAGAAGAAACAAATGTTCCTAGAACTATAACCAAAAGATATTTTCCTGATTCTGTATAAATAATACCCAGAAGACATTAACTAGAAGACAAAAAAGAACATTTCTGAACTGATAGCATTTGCATGTACAAAAGAGAGATGGGTTAGTTTAGTGATTAACAGCATATATTATAAAATTAGGCATAGCTGAGTCTGCCATGACCTTAATTAGCATCTCTAAGTCTTAAGAGGAAAAATATAGTGATAGCAATACCTCCCAATAGTTACTGACCATTTGTTGAATGACAGGCACCATATCAAGGTTTTATCATTTAATATTCAAAACAACTTACAACTTACTCTCTGATTACAAATTAAGAAACTGAAGCAAAGATGCCTTAAATAATTTGCCAAAGTGTCCCTATAGAATTAACCCATGGAGCCTGATACCTATTAGTTCTAATAGATGATAACTAAGGTGGGATTAGCCATTTTGTATAATGAATATTTTTAAATATCTTCTGTTTTATTTTGGAAATAATTTTTTCTCATTTTCTTCTTTTTTGCCCAGCTTTACTGAGGCACAGTTGGTATGAAAAAATTTACATTGTCCATGTGCACAATTTGGTGAGTTTGGATATATTTAATATGCTTGTGGTTCCATCACCATAATCCAGATAATAAACATATCTACCATCTCCAGAAGTTTCCCTGTTTCGTTTTGGTGGTTTTATTGTTGGTTTGCTTTATTTTTATTTATTAATTCATTTATTAGTGGTAAGAATATTTAACATTGGCTCTATCTCTCAAATTTTAATTACATGGTAACTTATCATAAACTCTAAGCACTATGTTATACAGTAGATATCTTCTCTTGTATAACCGCAACTTTATACCCATTTTCAACAAATTTTGAATCCCCAAAACTGATCTCCCACCACCCCCCCCACACACACACACAAAATAGATCCTCAAAAGAAAGATTTTCTTACTCACTTTCTCTACCTAGAATCATCATTAACTGTCAAGAGACAGCTTTACTTTTAAAACACTCTTTTCATGCTACTGTAAAATTGGTTGTCTCACTTAAACATTTTTGAAAAATATTTTTGGAGTGTGTTTCACAAGGAGTTCATAAAGATTTGATTCCTCTCCGTGAGGAAAATATATAGCAGCATTTCTTTTGGAATAATTTCTTCCAGTAAAGAGAAAAAGCCTACAAATGAATCTGAACAATTCAAACATCCATGAGTTCTTTCAAAGTAAACATTAGAACTCCCATATTTATGCATATATAAATATATATATACATATATATTCCTGATGACTGGACAAGAGCCTAATGCTGACAGTCTGAAGTGATGAGAAAAAAATATGCCTAATGGAGCCATGATATAGTGAACTTTCATAAGCCTTATTTTTCCATGCCAGATAAAATAAAGTGAGTTGATTGGGAAAGAATTCCTAAAAATGCCAGCATCATCAAGAAGTAGGTTAAAAGATCTTGTAGTGAAATGAAGGCCAAAAGAGATAATCACAGACTTGTTACATAAATCATAATCTGTCCTTCAGATTGTGGTTGTGGTCCATAAATCTTGATTCACTTTTTGGCAATGGGGAGAAATGTGCTTTGACCCTTTCATGCAGTCTTGTCTGGGCCACCTTGTGATAAAGTCAGAAATTTGTTCAGAGTGGGTGGGTGACTGCAATCAAAACATGAATGGAGGAGTACAACTTGATGGTCCAAATCTTATCCTGGCCATATTGACATGGTGCTCTAACAAAGGAGCTTTGGCAAGAAAGTCTCAGCTTCCAGACAACTTTATTTCTGGATATTTTATGTATCCGTATTGAGCTCATACCTAAAAAGACAACTCCTGTGAGGGCTGATATTCAGCAGGTGTGCATTGGGACACAAGCATTTCTTCTGAATTTGGTATTCATATATTACAGGTTAGTAACTGTTTTGAATATCAATTACTCTGAGAGATCACATAACAAGTTAGCACAAAATACCTATCAAAAGTCTGAAACCATAAAATTCTTGGAAGGCAATATAACAAAGACATTCCATGACGTCATCTTTAGAGAAGTCTTGGGAGACTCAATTCCAGTATCAAGGGAAATATAAACAAAAATAAACAAATGGGACTACAACAAACTAAAAATCTTCTCCACAGCAAAATGAACTATCACCAAAATGTAAAGACAGTCTACTGACTGGGAGAATATATTTGTGTTCCATATATCTCATAAGGGCTTAATATCAAAATAAACAAAGAACTCATAAAACTCAACAATGAATTAGGCAATACAATCAAAAAATTGGCAGAAGAAATGGATAGACATTTTTCCAAAGAAGATGTACAAAAGGTCAACAGGTATATAAAAAGATGTTCCTCCTTGCTTGTTATTAGGGAAATGCAAATCAAAACAACAATGAGATATCGCCTTATATCTGAGAGACTGGCTATCATCCAAAAGTCTGGAAACAAGTGTTGGGGGGATGTAGAGAAAAGGGAACACCTTCACACGGTTAGTGGGCATATGAAAAGCAGTATGGAGATTCTTCAAAATATAGACTATGGAAAGTCCATATAATTCTGCCATCCTGCTTCTGAGTACTTATGCAAATGATACAAAAAAATACTAATTGCAAAGAGATAGGCACCCCCTTGTTTATTGAAGCTGTATTCACAATAGCAGATAACTGGAAACTAGGTGCCTATCATCAAATGAATGGATAAATAAGTTGTGGTATACGTATGTAATGAAATACTACACAGCTCTTAGAAGAGATAAAACTCCATCATTTGAATCAACATGGAACTAGATGCAAATATGCTAAGTGAAATAAGTCAAAAGAAGACAGATGGATACTGGATGATCTCACTCATAGATAGAACATGAAGAGACAGAACAAAGGAACAGACTAAATAAACAAAACCAACTCTTAGACATTGGCAACAGATCTGACAGGGAATGGGGCTGGGGGTGAGGGCATGTGGTGGCGGGGTTCAATGGACAATAGGGAAGGACATTTGGTAACCTGGTGGTGGGCAAGTTATAGTGACATATATTAGAAGAATGGGGAACCTGCTCATATGAGTTTACATTATTCTGTAAAACAAAGTTACCTCAGTAAATATTAAATTTTTTAAAAGTCTGAAAACATTAGACTTTTCAAAAATTAAAGCCTTAAGAATTTGCTATCTACAATTAGTCTTGCTCAGTTCACTGAGATATGATATTTTAAGTTTTGCTTTGCAGAAAAGTATCCAGGTATTTTAGTGGAAAGTTGGTAAATGATTCTTATATAAAGCCATAGGAGTCTAAGGTCAAAGAAATATGTTTTAACTTTCTGTGATTATAGGATCTACCTGTTTAAGCCAATTATGCACCTGGGAAGAATCCAGACTTCCTAGGAGTTTCAGCATTTACATTTAGACATCACAGTTTTGCAAAACTTCCAATGTATTTGCCAAGTGCCTTCCCCCACTTTAATATATGAACATATTTAAGGAAAATCTAATCCATATGTTTCTGACTCATTTATACTTGAATCATAAATTATTTTCTAAGAGATTTTTAATATCCAACAGCTTTTTGTCACTCAAAATATATATTTTTAGACATTTTCCTCTGAAAAAAAAAATCAGTGTGAATTAACATAGAAAAGTGGTACAATGCTAACAAAGTTCTTGTTTCTGAGCTCATCTTAAACTTGGCAAGTGTGCAGCCTGCGTGTTCGCTATTTGTTATGTTAACTTCAGAAGCATGCCAATTTTTCATTCTTTTGCTATATAATTATTAACTTTAGTGCCATTGTGGTTCTGTTAATTCATTCCACACATTGAATATTCTCTGGAGATTTTTATTTTTCAAGTATCTTTAAGCTGAAGTCATTTGGGGCTTACAGAGCAAAAGAAGTGGGGTGGGGATGAATTTTGCTTTTTTTGGAATGTGAATAATTTTTCAGCAAATAATTTCTTAAAAGGCATATACACTGCATAAGCCGTATCAAGTTCTGAATTATTTTTTCTTCATTTTGAAAACAAATAAATAAAATTCCAGACAGCACAATCATTTTAGGAAAATTCTCCTAGGAGGCCAACAGACATTAATGCAGTCCTTGAATTCAAGGTGATTTGGATCAGAA
This sequence comes from Solenodon paradoxus, assembly GCA_004363575.1. Lineage (NCBI taxonomy): Eukaryota > Metazoa > Chordata > Mammalia > Eulipotyphla > Solenodontidae > Solenodon > Solenodon paradoxus. The sequence goes on along the minus strand of RJWH01000108.1, from coordinate 1,158,267 downwards.
TCTGCTATTTTCAACAAATTCGTGAATAAAGAGGGTTGAAGGACTGGGAACCTCGGAAACACTGGTATTACACAGCACTGTATGACAGCCAAAAGCTTTTTTATTTTTTTAGCAAATATTACTTTTTCACTTTCTCCAAGAAGTTCATCTTGTTTAATGCAATTCAGTAATGGCCATAGATATGTTTCTATTTCTCACTACAAATATTTCTATTAATTGCTTCCACGTGTTAATGTCCACGCTGATGTAAAGCTGTCTTTGCTGTGAAGCGCCCAGCTATTTGCCTTGACATAACATTTTAAGTATCCTGTCTCATTTATTCAACAGTTTCATACACTTGCTATTGTACAATTGCTATCAGATTTAAATATCTATCTTTAAAAATAACATGGAGCCCAAGAGTCATCAAAAGAATAATTTACTGTAGGCCCTTGAGATAGTTCATGCATCTGTATTGATCTGGCAAGTAATCTTCCCGTGTATAATTAACACATGGCAAGACTATCCAGGTTCTTTTGTGCTATTTAACCAAAATTTCAAAACTCGTTTTCTCTTAAAAGAAAACTTACAGACATTTAAATACACCCATGAAGGCTTACTTTAATTCAGCATTAGTTATATCACAAATTATTAGAGGATGAAGGGAAATAACTCGGGCTATCTCAACATGTTAAACTCATCATGTTTTCACAAGACATGAGTCTGGAGCAATTCAGGGGAGAGATAGAATGAACAGAAAGATGACTGGTATGGGTAACCTTATATTTGCAAGCAAATGATTTATCGAGCCCAACCCAGAAGTCATTTTATCAGCCCATGTACTTGACTAACAGCACTTTAGAAGTTTCTAGACTTCCACTTCCTCACCACTTGCATCAGTACCCTTTCTGCCTTCACTATTACTTTGAAACCATCTTACTCTCTTCTGCAACTCCTACCAACATATACAGATTTGGAATTTATGCTCACACTCATACAGAGGAAAGTGAACCAATAATTGTTTAATAACTTACAGCAACTCAGAAGGCATTTGCTATCCATTTCTATGATTAATCAAAGTTAGAGAATACAAAACATTCAGTGATCAATAAAGTCCTAGGATCATGCTTGAACATCTAAATATATTTTGGAGTAAGCTGCTCAGTGCTAATCTGCACTGTTTAATTCACCTCTATGGGTTGAGTGTTTCAAAAGGTTTTGTCAAGTCCTTTGGTAATCTCGGTGCTTAAATGGCACATGTCAAAGAAACAAACTAATATTACTAATGCTGCCAGTAATTGCCATTCTATAATAAAACCCAGGTTTTAAGCCCCTGCTCTTGTCTTAGAAATGAAAATTGCTGCTTTGATTTCTACATCAAGCTGGGGAAACAGAATGCACATTTTGGCGGTCTTGAACAGTATGGAGAAAGTCTCCAAGCTAAAGCCAACTCCATTCAAGTTAACATTCTAAGTGCTTGTTTTTTATGGATGCAGAGTCAAATGTTGAGAGGATTTGAGATCCTGACTCTGCCATTGACTTGGTATAAACCCTACATCATGTCAGTTGGATACCAAAGTATCATGAAAAGTAATATGTTGCTCTGCATAGTAAATATGACTAAGAAAATCAGTCTGAGTAGTATCTCCTTTAGCATGGATCTGTAGAAAAGTTAAAGCAAAAAGAACATTAAAATGGTATGAATGTATCTCCAGAAGGAGGCATTTGCAGTATTAGATGATATAGTTCAAAGGTAGGAAAATTCTTAGAAATGACAACACGAGGTAACTGATCTGTGCTTAGATGACAAAATTAATTTTTTGCTAGCATGAAAACATCTGTCCATGTACACCTCTCCCATATAAAGCGAATTTTTGGTGAGGAATTGCTGGATTATGGCCAAGAGTCAAAATGTGTGAGATGAGAAGTTTAAGAACCACAACCTCATCCTTGGCAGGAGAGGACGCACAGTGCTCTAGAATAGCTCACAGCAACCCATCTCTAGGGAGACTTGTGCATATTTGCCCTAAGAGGCATGGTTACATTATTTGACTGCTAGAATTTTTCAGGTTGGAGAGAATGAAGTGTTTTGACGTTGATTCTAATGGACTTAATTTCTCCTTGTGCTGTTTGAATATAATAACAAGTAGAGGTAGTATCTTGGGAATATAATAGATCTGAAAACAGAGAAGCAATACAATGCAGTAAAAAAAAAAAAAAAAAAAAAAAACCATGGGATTTAAAAGTAAAAGGCTCGACTTCATTTTGCTTCTTACTACATGACATTGGATTTGTTATTGAAATTCACCAAGCTTTAGGATCCTTAGTTTTAATATGGGAATGATCTTATCATGGGAGGATTAAAACCTCTCTATATCAATAAACACTCTATAGTTGTCAAGCATTTTTGTTATTTATTCAGCAAATAATTCATGAGAATCTGTTATAAACCAGCCAAGCATGATTAAGTCACTCTTAGCGATAGTAAGATGTGTAGGTCTCCATCCTCAAATACAGGCAGTCTAGAGGAGATAATAAGTAAGAAAATAGGCAATATCAATAAATTTGAATATAAAAACAAACTTTGTACACTTAAGGATGAGATTATCTTTACTTAGAGAGAATAACTTGAAGGTAAGAAGAGGAAAGGCATATGCGTTACAAGGAACTTACTCATTTAACAAATGTTTATTGAGCATCTACTATATGCTGGACTCTCTTAGTTCTTGGAATCCATCAGTAAATAAAAACCCCGGCACCCATAGATATTACAGTCTAAGAAGAGGAGATAGACAACTATAGACAATAATTTAGAGGGCAAAAGTGCTAGTGGGGAGCAGTGAATTAGGGTGATCAGAATAGGGATCATTGAAAAGGACACAGTTCGAGAAAAGACTGGCTGGAGGTTAGAAAATGAACTGCATGGCCATTTGGGAGACAGCATTCCAGAAGAGCATCTACCAGCACCAAGACCTAAAGAGCGTGTGTTCCTACATTTCCTAAAGAAGCTTGAATCCATGGAATGAAGGGAACGATGCAGAGACCAGGGAGGTACTATCTGAGAGGCACCTTTATAGATTCTTATTGGTCTATCTGGGTCCTATAAGGATTTTGAATTTCATGCTGAATGAGATGTCAAGTTTTGAGGAGATGAATTGTGTTTGAAAAAAACTTGGATTTCAAAGGGTGAAGGAGGGAAATGAGAAGAGACCAGGGTGAGAGAAAGTAGTCTCCTCAAAGGAAGATTGGGTGTCCAAACACTTTTAGTTCAGGGATGTTTAATACTTGATTCTACAGGTTGTTTGTGTTGCTGTGATATAAATTTCTAATATCTCTCCAAATATCAGTATTTTGTTACTCTCATATACCCTTTTATGCTAGTTTAGCGGGGGAAAAGCATTACTGCTTGCCCTATATCCCCTGCCTCTTGTGCCAATGCAAAGGAGAAGCTTCCTGGCTGAGGAGAACATGGTCCAAGCTGGCAGATGAACAGCAGTGGAGCTGAGCCCGGAATGGAGAAAAAGGAGGAGTACCCCTGCAACAGATTCCATAATAACTACAACAGACAGGATCTTGGGGTACCAAGAAAGACCTACATGATGGTTACCTATAGCAGTCAGGAAAAGCATTTGCTAAGAAGTGGTTTCGAAATGAAGAATTAAGAAAAGTTAGTTGGGGCTTGGGACTAAGACTCTAGGGTCCAGGAGGAATGAAGACCTGCATGTGAGTATGCAGGCAATAGGGGAACCTGTGGTGGGTCACAGTGTGCCGAGGGGAAAGGGAGTGAGAGGAAGTAGCAGGAGAGATGCTGTGGGGCCAGATTGAAATAAGTTCTTAAAGCCAAGCTCTTGCGACTTTGACATATTTAAGCAGGAGGATGACATCGTTTAGAAAGCTCACTCTGGCTAAAAAGTTTATTACTGAAATCTGAAAAATACTTTATTATTGAAATCTGAGTTTATTATTGAAGTATAGGGACTTAGAAGGCAAGTCAGCTGGATTCTACTAGAATCATGGGAAGGCCAGCACTTCATCAGCACCTACCTTTTGAAGATATTCTTAATTTTGATCATTAAAAAATAGAACAAGACAGACAGCATTACATGAGTATTTTAATGGCAAAAAGTCTTGGAAAGCAAATTAAGTCTTCCCCATTCCATGGTTAAAATGACTTCTTCTTCCTTCTATGGTTGAAAAGGATGGTCAGATAGCAGTTTTAACACTTGATTAATCTTTAATGCTGCTATTTCTATTTACCAGATAACCAAATATATGCTAGATGATGATAAATGCAAATTTTTCCATCTTCTTCCTGGTTATCTTTGGGAGTGAGACAAATGAATCAAATTCTCAGTATGATCTTCATATATGACTAATTAAATTTCTGTTGTCACTCAGGGACATATTTCCTTCCATTTCAAATCATGTATTTGAAGAGGTTATTCTTTTGAATCATTTCAAAACCTATTCCTGGCCCACTTGGATCCTTTCAAACCTATCAGCCTCACTAATATTTCTTGTTATGGTGGCCAGAAAGAGAAGAAATAAGGGAGAGAGATAATTTGAGGGACAGATTAAAAAAAGATCAAGTGGCAAAATAGATGTATTACTCTAAAAACTGAATTTTGATCATAATAGAGAGAACTCAACTTGGCTCAAGCTTGGGAGAATAGTTATTCTGTGATTATTATTACATCTTACTGTGGAGTTATTCTTCACAGATCATACATCCATTTTCCACTGGAAAAAAAATTTATTCCACTAACGGCTGCATGGGACATGACTAATAAATAACAAATGGAAACAATAACTCCACTTGGTGCAATTTATTTCAGTGGGTCATGGCACTTTCTCATTGCTTGCTATGGAGGACATTGTGCTTGGAGTGTGTTCATGTGTCCATTTATCAAGAGACAGGTACTGATATTGGCGGAAGAGGGAGACCAACAGGAACTAATCAATTCCAACCTCGTGGTTTCTCTCTAGTTCTTCAGTTGCCAACGCACAGGCTGTGTTCAACATTCTGAGAGCTTAGGAAACCACAAGTCAGTAAAACCTGCTTTCCTCTTGCAACTATACATCCTGTAGGAGGACAGATTTCCCTGGTTTGGGGTGCACCGTGACCTTCAGTGGTGAGAGCTGGTGGGGGTTGACGCTGGCCTTTGGAGAAGACCTGGCACCGTTGACTGTTGAGCCAGCTGCCTGGCGTCACATTACTCGGAAAACAACCCTTCATTTTTCACTTCCCTGAAGTTAGAGGGCAGTAATTCCTGGGCTCATTACCCTTGTCTATAAAATATAGGAATGTGAGAAAGTGCTGGAGGAAATTTCAAAGCCATCTGACTCTGTGGTCTTGATATCTACCTGGGTGCCCAGAGTTTCATTGTATAAACTCATAGTCTTATGTGCTTCATGGGCACTGTGCTGGAGCCTTGTCCTGCAGCTGAAACTCAGGGATGTGGAGTGACAAGGCAATTATACAGCCTGTCATTAAATCACAATTATACAATCTGTCATTAAACCTCTGATTGCAGAGATGATTTCTAGGCTATGTATTGTGAAATGAAAAAACAAAACAACACACCAGGTTATAAAAGATGAATACATACATACATACATATATATATGTGTGTGTAATATTCATAGGAAAAATATGAAAACCTATACATCATCAATGTCACAAGTAAATACTTCTGAGTAGTGGAATTTAGATTCATTTTTCCTGTGTTCACTCTGCCTGTACTTTCTGCTATTTGAAGAGAAAAAACTCTGGGTTTAAGTTCTGCCTCCGCCACTTGATAGTTGAGTGATTTTAGATATTAATTTCTCTAAATGTCTACTTTCATTTATAAAATAGAAATAATAATCATATTCACTATTAAAAGTAATGAAAGTAATGAGATTAGGTATATAATCTCAACCTTAGTTGAGGCTCTCATTGATGGTAAGCACTCAAAAATGTTCATTATTGTTCCTGTTGAGCAATGCTGCCGTTATCAATTCAATATAACTATTGGGTGAAAGCAAAACAGGCATTTTTCAGACTTGTGATTGTCTGCTCATGTGTACGTGTCTCTCACAGACCCTTTGGGCTAGGGTTCCCACGGAGGCTGTCACTTATAGGTTCAAAGGCTGCTCATAGTCTCGTCAAATGCAGAATGGCCCCTACTTTTTCTAAGAAAATCAGACCTTTATGTTTTTGCCTTAACTAATAATAAAATAATCTTCAGGCCACTGTTGTACACAAGGATGCATTAAGTTCTCTTAAACTACTAGGGTTGTATTTAATGCAACAGGCATTCCCTGGAATCCCAGGAGAGAATTCCAGAGTGAATGTCTCACTCATATGATAGAATCCCTCCTATTTATAAAACAAGAAGAAATAACCTCTAATTCATGGTTCTTTAAATCTCAAAGACCCTGAAAAAAAATCAGGCAACTGGGAAGGACTGCCTACTTGGGCAGCATGTCTCCTCAGGATGCTGGAAATCTTCATACTTTCCCCTACATCAGAACTGAGGAATTTGGGAAGGATTGTTGAAAAGGTGGATTCGCCTCAAGATATCTTGCATTTCTCCACAAAGCTGAAGATAATTTATATGAATTGTCTCTATGCAAACAAAAGCATGCCTGTTTTTGTAAGAAAGATCCTGTATAGGAGCATTTATCTATTAATGAGATTCCAAAGGCCTTCAGAAAAGCCATCCTCCAAAAAGCAGTTGTCTCACCCACCTGCCAGGATGCTACCCTCTTACCCCAGAGGAATCATTTCCCTGGATTTGTCATTGTCTCTAGAGACTGACGTTTTGATAGGAATGGCTTAGAATTCCAGCTTGAGGAGACTCTCAGCTGGCTTTCTCCACCAGCATCCCAGCCTGGGTGAGCTCACCAGATGAGTACCTCCTATCTGAACAATATCTGGAGGTTTCCAAAATCCTTTAATAAGTCACATGACTATAAATTGAATAGTTAGAGATTCTCCAACTTCATCCTGCATACTCAAAACTACATAAGCTGAAGGCCTAGTTCTGTAATGCTCTGGAATTCAGCCTCCCAGACCATTCCAGACTCAGATAAGAGCAAGCAAAAATAAATCCCCAACTACACAACCGTGATGGCAAAGGTCCACAGATGCCTCTTGTCCCATGTTCCTTCCTCCAGAGACAAGCACCTGCCCATGGAGATAGCCAGAGAATCTTTGTCCCAGCAGGATGATCACTCCTCATAGCCACCGTCATGCAGTATAAAAACCTCATCTCAGCTTCTCTCTAGAATAGATGTTTAGATGAGATGACTCTACAAATCTTCAATTTAAAACAAAATTGTAGTGGGAAGCATATTCTTTATATAAGGCCATCTGAACATGATTTAAATGATCTCACATATTTTGTCACTCTCCAAAGCATCCCAGTCAGGTGTAATCTCTCCTTAAATTGATCAGTGTGTTAATCCCGATTCAGGTTATACAACATTATGACTTTGTAGCCTGAGTTGCTCTGTGGGAAAGGCATTGAAATCCACCAGGAGGGCAGAACATGATGGCCAGAGACCAGTGGCACAGGGCTCAGGCTTGCTCTTTGGCTAAGAGGTCATCTGAGGGTATAGTGGGGCAAAACTATAGAATACTGGGGTCTTGAACTCCTGAAAGGAAAAACTATCCTGTGTCGATGGACAATGTTTAGCAAAGTTCTTTTAATCCTCAAATCCTTGCATTTGTCTCAGACTAGGTGAGGGTGGTAGGACATGGTGGAAGCTTCATTCTTCACCTCTAGGGCTATCGAGAGAAAACTCACACTGATGATTATAAAGAATAGAGAGTAGTATAATAAAAGAAATGTGATTTAAAAATATTTTACAAGGATAAACTTGTTCAAATAATAAATCAAGAAGTTAAGTAAGTAGTCCAATATGAAGTCTCACACACACTCACAGTGATGGGAAAATGTACAGAGAATTGGAATAACATCAGAAGGGAAAAAAATCAAAACACTGGAAAAAGAATAAGCAAGTCTAGAACAACTAAATTTTGATTTAAAAGTTGGAAAGTATTAGAAGATGTTGTAGAAATACAAAGCGAATGTTTCTGTTTGCAAAGTTTGCTCTCTGGGTTACCAAACCTATCATTCTGAACTTTGCCATATGAGTACATAGAGTTAAAAACTGAACTCCCAGACTAGTTTTTGTTTGTTTGTTTTTGTGCTGGTTTTCTTCTTTGACCTTCATTATAAAAAAATACTTCAGTATATTGAGACTTCTTTGCTCATCGACATTTAATCATAAAGCAAGACTGATGGTAAGATATTTATATAGACAATTCATATGAGACAGCAAATTTCCCATTCCTCCATCCATTCATTCATGCATTAATGCATTCTTTCATTCTTATGAAAGTATTCATTCACCTACTGAGATTTAGATGCTGAATTCCACCCCCAAATAATCTTACTGTTGTCCTTTAAATTGTCCTCTTATCCAGTACTGGCTCTCTCCATTAATGGCTTTATTGCAGTACATTTCTCTCACCCCTTTCCTACCATCATGGCAAGCATCCTTGAAAATCTAAAAACTGGTTAAATTATCCTTCATTCTTCAAGCAGGAAGTCTCTGATTTCTCTTTGAATACCCCAAATTAATAGAGAGTACTCATATGAGACAGAGACTTGGTTAAAGTGTTTAATAAAACGGGAATGAATGAATAAATGCCTCTCGCATCCGTAATCTATCCCCAGGCATAACTGAAGTCTATAACCCTTCTGTGTAGATCACTGAAGTTGACAAAGGCATTCATTCCTATTTTCTCTCCACCATTATCCACCACCCAAACAACCCCTTCAAGAATTGTTCTTTTCAAAAAATATTTAAGCTGAATTTTATTGAAGGAATATTGCATCATAATATTACATAGGTTTAAGTTGTGCATTGGAGTAAATTCATATATGTATATAATACTTTAGGTGCACCACTATTTCAGTTTTTCCTTCACTGATCAATTAATCCCCTTTACCCATTTTTCCAACTCATGCTCCCCCTTCTCTTTTTGAAACCACCAGCTTGCTTTTACTGACTGATTCCAATGTTGTTCGTTTTAGTTAATTTGTTGAAAGTCTTTTTTTGTTTGACTTAGTTCATATGTTTACTTGATATCTCTATATATTAGATATACGTGAAATCATATGATATTTGTCTTTTTCCTTCTGGCTTATCACATTAAGCATAATTTCCTCCAGTTCCATTTATGTTTCTGCTAATGGCAGAATTTTGTCTTTTCTGATAGTTGAGTAGTATTTCATTATGCATATATACCACATCTTCCTTATCCAGTCATCTTTCAATGGACAGGTAGGTCATTTCCAGTTCTTAGCTATGTAAATAGCAGTGCAATGGACATGTGTGTGTATAATTTATGCAAATTAGTATTGTGTTAATTAGGGTAAATGTCCAGCAGAGAAGTAACTGAATTATATGGGATTTCCATTCTCAGGGTTTTTTTTAGGAATCTCCATATTATTTTCCATAATGGTAGCACCATTTTACACTTCAACCAATTGTGTATGGGTTCTCTTTTCTCCGAATTCTCTCCTGAACTTGTTTCCAGTCTTTGGGATAATAGTCATTCTCACAGGACTGAAGGAATTCCTCATTGTTGCTTTGATTTTAATTTCCCTAATGACAATAGAAATAGAACCTCTTTTCAGTATATGTTGATCATCTGTAAATCTTCTTTGGAGAAGTGTCTACTAAGATCATCTGCCTAGTTTTTAATTAGATAATTTGTTTTTTTGTTGTTGAATTTGAGTTCTTTATAAGTCTTAAATATTAAACTCTTGCTGATTGATACACAATGTGCAAGTATCTTCTATTTGGTAGAATATCTTTTTGTTTTGATGAGAACTTCTTTTGCTGTGCATAAACTTTTTAGTTTAATGTAATCCCATTTTTAATTTTGAATTTTATTCCCCTTGCTATTGTAGTTGAGTTCCTGAAGATGTCTCTTAGGTCAAAGTCAAGTACTATCTTGCCTATGTTTTCTTCTATGAATTTTATGATTTCAGGTCTTACCTCTAAGTTTTTAATCCATTTTGAATTAATTTTTGTATGTGGTGTTATAAAGTGATAGAGTTTCAACTGTTTGGATGTGGCTGTTTTCCTGATACCATTTATTGAAGAGACTGTCTTTTCCCCATTGTAAACATTTGGTTCCTTTGCCATAAATTAGTTGTCCCTAGATGTGCAGATTTACTTCTGGGCTCTTAGTTCTATGTCATTGATCTGTATGTCTGTTTTAATTCCAATACCATATTTAATTGATTATTATTGTCAAGCATTGCTCTGGTCACATCACTTCTCATGAAGTCTAAGATGCTTTGCATGACTCCCAAAGCCCTCCGCAGTTTGGTTTATCTTTTCAGTCCCATATCCTGCTACAATCCATCCTGAAATCCTTACTTTAACTTAAACACACACAAATGTGACCTTGGCAGTTTCTGAAGTCTTCTCTGTATAGAACATTCCATGACTACCCCATGTTATCCTCCCCTATTTCTACCTACCTTTAAAGGTTCATTTATGCAGTCTTTTTTAAAGATGCAAAAGAACATAGAAATTTTCAACATGAAAAGTAAGTAGATTTCTGTTCCAGTAGTCCCTCTTAATTAGTATTTTACTCTGTCCCCTCAGGGTAAATTTTTCTTATGGCAGTCATACATTCTTTTCTATGTTTTGGATTTAGAAATATACCGTATTCTGTCTTCTTCTACTCGATAGCAGTCTCATGATGAGGACAATTTGTGTCTCATTCATCTTTCCTCCACAGTGATCAGCAAGTATCATACATTTTAGGCATCTAATAAATGATTCTACCTGAATAGAGTTGAGCAAAGAAATATAGTATAATTCTTACCCTTAAAAAATCTGGAGAAAAATATGTAAAAGAGAATGACAGAGAGTCACCAGTGTTTTGCTACCAGAAAACACAGGTTTATATCATGTACTACTGATATATTTTATATGCCTGACTCTGAACTCTCACTGATCCCTAATACTTCCAGTCTAATTGGGGTATTAATGATAGTTAGACATACAAATAACTCAACATTTTCAGTTGATAGTGGATGCAGAGATATCTTCTAAATCACTAATTTCAAACTTGATGAAGGTGAATGAAACACAATACGGTTAATGACGTCCTTGTGCAAGTATTATGTGCCACATGCTAGACTCAATAAATATGCAATTCACCCTGAATCCATTCACCACATGAAATTAGCACCATTAACTCATATTTCATAAATGAGGAATCTGAGATATGAAGAGGGTAAATGACTTTCCCAAGTTACAGAAAGCAAGGAGCAGGCAGAATCAAGACTTTTTTTTATGTAGGTAAAGCAATCTTTTCAAGAACTTCCTATGAATTAGAGATAGATCTGAAAAAACAACTCCACCCTACTGACATCTATTCCATATCTCCTCATCTGTCACATTCATCGAGAGTTTGTTAGTCAATATGACAAGTTTGCAAGCATTAAGGAATGTAAATTAAAATCTAACACAATTTCCTTCATATCTTTACTGGTGAGTTCATAGTCTGTAATTTCCTATATGTATGAAAGTTTCTATAATTTAAAAAGTCTGGTAAAAAATAAAAAAGAATTTATTATTCTCTAGAGACCCATTCTCCAGGGAAGACTCATGTCAAAAGCTCCTCTGTAGGCTCTATTTATCAAAAGAACTCGTTCTTAAGATAATTATCTACCAAGATTCATTTAAGACACAATTTAAAATTTAGATCTTGAGTTTTCAAAAAAATAAGTATCAAAAAGAGGGGAGAAAACCACATAGTTTTAAAGGGAGTGCGGGGGGAGTCTTATTGCTTTCACAGGTGTATGCTGCCCTCTGCTGTAAAGAATAAGCTTTTACAATCCTTTGTCTGATTTCAGTAGCACAACTGTTATCAGAGGTGTCACATAAAACAAGATGTAAGGGATTAAGTGCAGCATTTATACTCATTAAGTGCTGAGCTTATTGCCTTGGATCTGAAAGGAAGACTCTGGAGATTCAGACTTGTGTGTTCAGTTAATAAGATGAGTTTGATGTATCCCTGAAAAACTAACACTTTGTATTTTTTGATGCATGACCAAGTCTATTCACATCAGACTTGCTGGGCAGACCATTTCTCTTACTCTCCTACCAGAAGAACAAGCCCACTGATGAGCCAGATCCCATGGCTGGGTTGTGGTTCATATGAAAGGACATATGCAAAGCACCCAAGTACAAAGCCAGGTACATAGAAGTTTTCATCATCTTTATCTTCATCATAATCACAACAGGAGGACTGTTTTCATCTGCTAGTGTTGCCATAAAAAAAAAAAAAAAATGCTGCAGATGCGTAGTTTGAGCAACAGAAATGTATTTTTTCATGGTTCTGGAAGCTAGAGTTCAAAATCAAAGTGCAGTCAGCATTGGTTTCTGAAGAGCTCTCTATTTCTCCCTGGTACAAGGTCACCTTCTCACTAATCCTCAAGTGGCCCTTCCTTGGTGAGCACTGGAGAGAGAACTCTGGTGTCTTCCTCTGCTTTGAAAAGCATTAATCTTGCAGGATTAGGTCCCACCCTTACAATCTCATTAAACCTTAATTTCCCTCACAAAGATCCTACCTCCAAATGCAGTCCATTGCGTTAGGTCTTCAGCATATGAATGGAGGCACAATTTAGTCCACAACAAAGAGGGTAAAAAACAAACAAACAAACATCTCCCATCTTGGAAAACAGAGCAAATGGATCTGATTTTCAGCCCCTCTGTCTGCAACTGGATAAAATGGCAATTTTATGTCTCCAAGCATTCCAGTGTATGAAGTGAGCTTGAAGCATCATGCAGTTCCCTTGTTCTTCCTAGCATGGACTTCACGAGGCTGGCCTCACATCTCAGGAAGATTTTCAGTGAGGGCTAGAGTATTTACATTTAACACAAAACACAAAAGGAATTGGAGGAATTGTAATTTAAGTTAAAATTCAACAAGAAAACTGAGTCCTCAAAGTCATCTGGCTAAGTTTCACTCTTTTTTTTTTTCGGTGATTTCATCTAACATCTTAAAGCCAAAACAGATTCTAATGCTGGTAAACACAGGCGCAATCAGCCTGCTCTTGTGGAATATAACATTCCAAGAGAATCCAAGCGACTTCCTATCCTTAGAGGGAGGTCCCTTTCTTGCTGGTAATCAATGCTGTGTTATGTTCCCAGGACTATTTTTTGGCCTCCCAAATTGCTGTTTCATTCAAAAGTTATTTAAGATCCAAAACACTATTTGGCATAAAGCCGTAACTACAGTAAGAACACTGAAAATGCTCAATCCTTTGTGAATTTAAGGTTTTTGGTGTTTTTTTTAATTTACGAGTACTTTAGACAGCAGATCTATCAGCTTTCACCCATCCACAGCCACATCTCTTTGCAAAGAACATTTTAGGAAAACAGGACAACATACCAACACACCATTATCATGCCTATTTGGCTGGCTGAGATTTAACTTTTTCTTGTGTTTGGAGGGCAAGAAATAAACAAGAGAAAGAAAACAAATTAGTTCAAAGAAGAATACTATTTGTGTCTCTATTGAAAACAATGGGTAACTGGCCCTTTACCTCCTCCTTCCTTTACTATGGAAAATATTTCAACCTTTAGCAAGTAGTTCAAGCTTGTTGCCACGGAATGCTTTTCTTTTGGAAAATAACAATTCATGTAGTTTGTAAGTCTTGTTAACTCAAAATTATTCACCAAAGTTCTCTGAGATATAGCATATACTTTTGCAACTTCATTCATTCAATGATCTCGAGACTTGTGAAAAATTAAGGTTTTTTTTCCCTACTGTCATACTTTCTCCTTTTCTATATAAAAGTTTTAAAACTATCTTTATTTTCTATTAAAGTAATATCCCACCAAGACTTTTCTAGATGTGATTTTGGTTGGCAGATAGGAGGTCCCACTTCTTTATAATTAAGGATAGTGATTATTCTGTTTATCCCGACACCCCCACCCCCCCACCCCCGTCATTTAACACATAAGGGGTAGCCAGGCAGGGGTCACAGGGGGTCTTCCTTCTTATTGACTGAGCAAATGCCCCTTCTCAATCTCAGATGTGAAGTCATCAGATGACATCATATCTTCCATTGGAATGAGATTTCTTACCAAGTTCAGTAAGACTCTTGAGGATCCAACCTCAGATTCCCTTAGAGAACCACCTTCTCCTTCTACCGACCAACTTGCTAATCCTTAAGCACAGCAAGATTGCTTTTCTCAATCTTTATGCCTTGGTATCTTCTGTTGCTTCTGTCTGGAATGTCTCTACAACCCCCTCTAATCTGTCATGGTCATGCTATTTTTCACCATTTTACAGTGCCATTCCATTCACCATTCCCACTGGACATAATGCTCTCTTAGGTCAGATGCACATTTGATTTCTGTTGATGTTTATAATGTAAAGCAGAGAACTCTCTAACTATTGTGTCAAGATATATCCTAAATAAAAAAATGACACCAATGAATCATTACAAAACTTTTTTGAACCAAACATCAAATAATGAGAACTCCACTTTTGAAGGTTAAGAGAGGAGGTCATCAGAAAAAATCAACATGAACTACCGTTGGTCTGTCCCCATATCCCATATCCCTGTTCCCTGCATTTCTGTCTAAGAGAGCAGCTTAATGTCTCCTTCCTCAGAATCACCAGTGCAGCTGCCCAAATTGCATCAAAAGTTCTCACTCTTCTCTCATATCATTTGCCAAGCCTTTTTCTCTTTTTCACTCATGCAGCTTGTGAAATCCAAGCTTCCTGGTCATAAAACCTCACTGGCCTAATCAGACCAGGGAAAGCTACAAAAAATTGTGGAGCAAGAAGCTTCAAGGGCCAAGCTAACGAAGGGCAGCAGTGTGGAGTGGTTTGATGTGAGGGCTTTAGAGATAGACAGACAACTTCACTGGGTGGTGCTACCACTTACCTACCACACCATTTGGGTGTCAATCTTTTCAGCACTGTCCATCTCCTAGACTGCTTCTGAGAGTATATGCCTCTAATCCTAGGCTTTGGTACAACATAAACAAGTATGGAATATTAGCTAATTTTATTACTAAAACATAATAAGAGAATGTAACCATTTGGAGACAAGTGGTCAAGCAGAATGGGAGGGAAGGATTTTTAAGGTTTCGAAGCCTGTGTTACATATATGGATGCAGACATTGTCTATGAGTCTTTTTTGTTTGCTTTTTTTGCTTTTTTTTTGAGCTCATGTTGAAATATGGGATCAAGAAGCAAAATCTCTAGTCCCTCTAATCCTCCAGCTATTAAACCAGATAACAACTCATACCATGTGATGCTTGCCAAAAAGCGGTGGTCCAGAAAAAACAAGCCATTTCCTGCTTTATGGAAATGGCTCATAAACACTTGAGGTACAATCGTTGAATTGAAGCATATCAGGTCTCCAGTGACTAATGTTCATAGAAATTACTAATTATAAGGCAGGATACTTAACAAATGTTGTGTCTCACAGATAAATTAATGATTATTTCTTCATAGGTGCCAAGAGGGAGTTAGAGGGAGAGGGTAGGAAATGAGGTCCAACAGGAAGCAGGAATCCATGGAGAGACTAGTATGAAGAAAATATTGACAAGCTTAATTAATTTTTAATTCTTCTTTTCCTAATGAATGCTGTAATTGCTTTTCCCCCTTAGATTATAGATTTTTGATCAACTTCTTTGACAAGTAAAGTAGCATTTTATCTTTCCTAGTGTCCCTCTGAACTATGTACAAAATCAGATTCCCTTGGGGATGAAAGCTTTGAAGGAAACAAAATAGTGTGGTAATCAAAGCAGGAGCCTGAAGGTGGCCCTGGGTTTAAACTGCAGTTCTATCAGCAATAGTTTACATGACTGTGGGTGTTATGGCAAAGCCTCCAGATGGCGAGAAGACTGACACTCAAGGTAGAGAAAAAGCACTTTATTTATTATAAACATCAGTGCCCAGGGGTATTGTTACCCAAAGTGAGCAACACGGGCTTTAGAGGAGCTCCTTTTATACTCTGAGGTAGAGATTCATCTCCTTGGCTACGTGTGCTTTCTACTGGCAACTCATCAGTTATGTACAGCTGCAGAGTAGGGAGGCGATGCTTGTTTGTCCTTGGACATAGCTACAGCCTCCACAGTACCATGGAAAATTCCTGGCAGACTAACTTTTGCATTGGGGTCAGGGAAAATGTCTTCTACATGGGCATTTTTTTAATCTCCCCAAATCTTGAGATTTTACAATAAAATAATGTGGAAAAATGATTCCTGGTTTAGAAAGCTAGTGTAGGAGTTCAATGAAAATACCTATAAAACGCCTTAGCATGGTGCCAACACGCAGTATTTGCTGATTATGACTATCATTATTTTGATCATTGTATATGTGTGCATAGATTTAACAAAAGATTTACGATTAACCAAAATTATATCTATAGTAGATCCTCAATGCCTTATGCTAATATGTCACAGATATACCCCCGCACACACATATATGTGTATGACCCATATATTCCTGAGTCGGGTAGTTCATCCAAGTTGCTGAACTAAATGGAAGACTTTGTAATAGAAATGGGGCAAGAAAAGAGGGAGTTGTTTCAGGTTAGGTTAGCCTTTGGTCACTTCCAATGGGGGACAGCATGGGCCAATCAGGCAGATTATCTCATTAGTGCTGTCCAGCAAGTTCCAGTTGCCTGATTTAAGGTTACATTACTGAGAAAGGTTGAGACTGCAATTAAGTTAGGTGCTAAGTCTCGGTTTGCTGATGTGGGCTTTAGTATAGGCGACTTCCTTTGGGGTCTTCTCTCTTTCTTAACACTCGTTAAAGTATTTATTGCTAATCATAGTTAAAGAGAATGTAAGGGACTCATAAGAGATAAATAGTATGATATCTATATAACAAATGTATGAACTTTGATTTTCAATCCTGTGTGTAATAAGCTCAGAAGATTTTACTCTGTCATAACCACTGAAAAATCAACAGCTCTTCTTAGATTCATATGCAACCCTGTATGAAAGATACAAGGCAAGCTGCTGCCCCAAGAGTGGAGAGACAGACAGACAAAAACAGGCATCCAAGGTGACCAGAGTCATTACTCAAGATCTAAAACCTCCTCAGGAACCAATGCTGGCAGGAAAACCTGAAGTATAATTGATAAATTACTGGAGGCATCATGTGGGCAAGTCTGGAAGTTAACAATCTACAGGAGGGTCCAGTCACAAGGAGTTTCTACAATGTTATGAACTTTATTTCCATGAACTAGACCAGCTTTCCACAGTACTATCAGAAAGATTCCCTCCTGCTTTTGGCAGAGGGAGAAAGAAAGGAACCATTGTGAGATATTCCAGAACATGCTTTTCTTCTCAACCAGGCCTGCACTCAAGGTTAACTAATTAATTAGAGACTAATCTGCTGGTGTTTTATCAGAGCCTAACTCACCTGAGGGAAGGAAAATACCAACTTCCTCCCACTCTTGTCATCCTGTCCCACCCAAGTGGAGAGAATAACTCTAAGAAACTCTTGTAAAGTTCACAGTCCGGAGACACAAGCTCATTAAAAGACTGAGACCGTGTCACAGGGCTATAGATTGCTTCCTGCCTTGCCCCCCACAACTCATCATCACGAGTTCATCCATGATGATCCATCTATTCCCGAAGCCATTCTGATACTCTAGGGATCATCAAAACTGTATTGTATCAATGGTACGTTTTTACCTTAGAGTATCTTCCAGTTGGAAGGTATTGAGAAAAGAAGAATAAAGTAGAAGAAATCAAATTCAGCATACCTGCCTTTTCAGGATTTGCCGAACATACCCCCTTCTCTCCTTGTTCTTCCTCAGCTAAGATGGCAGGTCGGGGAGCAGGTCTTGTACTATGCACCCAGGCAGCAGGTACTCATAAATGCCTAGGTAATTGTTGAGTTTACTGTGACACTGAAACATAACCTTGAGAGAGTAGAGCTGCTGTCCTTGCTCAGTCTTCAGAGAAGAGTCTATTTGTCAAATTCTACTTCTCCTAAAACAGACAGGAAAAAAATAATGTGAGCTTTCATAGGGTAAGAGTCTTTCCTCACGAGACTGTGTCAGCCATAAGAAGTGTGCTTGCTGGGAATTAATGAAAATAACATAAAAACAACTTATTGGTACACATTTATAAAATTCACTAGCAGCTGATAATTTCAACTTGTAGTCTTAAAACATAGTATATGATACTTATGACTGGAAAACTTAAAAAATGTCTATCAAAAGAACAAAGTTTTCTTTCCCTTTCCTATATACTCCACAACCTTCCCTAATAACAAAGAAGAAGTAAACAGTGATTATCTGAACAGTTCTATGCCCAAGGAGAATTTATAGACAGAGAGTACTTGCAAAACGTTTAATGGTGAATTTGATATTAAGTTTGAAAGTGACATTGATGATTCTGTAGGTTAAGGCATTTTTTTCAAATAGGAAAAAGTTTGGCTAGATGAGAAAAAGTGGATTCCACACTATTTTGGTTTTTTGCCTGCCACACAACTTAAAATATATTACGAATAAAATCGATGTTCTTTCCTTCCTGAATCCCAACCAATTTTTTCTCCCAATGGATACTCACCACCCCAAATTTAGTGCTTATTATTTGCATGCATTTTTTATACTTTTGTTATATATGTATGCATCTTAAGAAATATCTAATGTAGTATTACTTTGTCTGTGTAAACTTTATATAGGCAATATTGTGCTACATATTTCTGTAAACTTTTTTCTGCATGTCACATGACAATAACTATATTCACAAGTTGCCTTATATTAAAATTCAAAACTTCAAAGGATAACTATTGGGGGTAAACTTAATATATTATAGACAGATGTTGAGCTAGGGTGAAGCACTCCTTAAACCTATATAATGCTGTGGTACAATACCCTTCAGTAAAATTTAGGAAACAGAAAAAAATCAAATTTTAAACTTCTGATCATCAAAAAAATGAATCCCAAAGGTAGCAGGAACAAGCCTAAGACAGGGAGAAGATACTTGTAAAACTCATAACTAATAAAGGATCACCAGTCAGAAACTGAGATCATAATTTATGTGAGATTGAAATTTGAATCCATACCATTTGTTGTTCAGGTCTCTGCACAAAGGCATCCTGTGACACTCTGCATGATAATGTCTTCAGCACTGGACCCACTCAGCTTTTCTGTCATCCTACAGCTGCTCAATAATGAGAAAGGATAAGAAATTGAGATCAAGTTCAAATAACTTGTTTGAAGACCACCCAGAAAATGTATTGTCTGTGCCAAAAAATTCAACTTCTCCCACCGCATGCGTTTAGATAAGCTAGATGACAAAAAAAGAAAAGAAAAAGAAACTCTGGGGGTAGGGTGAGTAAATGGTGGTGACTGATGGCATAGAATAAAGTCAGCTTTAAAAGTAAAACTAAACAGCCAACTGAAATAACAACCAGAGTCTGTGGTAGTCATAGAATTCAAGACCATGGGATGGCTCACTGTATTAGGCTGAATGATGACACTCCCAGCCTCCACCCGCTCAATGATGTGCCCACATTCTACTCCCTGCAACTTGTAAATGTGACCTTATTTGGGTCTTTTCAGATGTAATTCAGTTAAGAATCTCAAGATGAGATCATCCTGGATTATCCAGGTAGGCCCTGAATCAAATGGCAAGTATCTACTAAGAGGCGAAAAGAGAAGACACAGAAGAGGGGAAGCAGGTGCAAATGGAGGCAGATACAGGAATCATGTGGCCAAAAGTCAGGGAGTACCTGGGTCACCAAACATAGCACGAGGCAAGAACGCATCTCCCCTTTGGAGGAAGCACTGACACTCCAATTTCAAGTTTCAAATTCCCGAACAATGAGAGGAGTAAGATTCTGTTGTTTCAAATCACTGAGTTTATAACCATCTTTAACAGTCCTAAGAAAGTAGTGAATCTGTATTCTATTAGAAGGTCAGCTATATTCTTATTGTCTAGAATTTTTCCTTTAACTAGAACACGTCTAATATGTACAGTAAGCTGGGCTTCTCTTTCTCTGTTAACCTCTGGGCCTGCTAAGCTATTTGAGACTTTATGGATACTGCCTCTTTCAGTCTCCCAAATAGAAAAGCAAATGTGAGAAATTAATAAAACCTCACACCCAATGGTTGGATACTCCAAAGCTAATCTAACTAAGGCCCAGAGCTAAAACAATTTACAAGTTAATTCTAGTTCTGCTAGTCTAATGTTAAATGCACATGCATCCAAATTAATGAATTGGAAATAAAAAGATACAATTATGTAAATGGAGATTAAATAGGTTATAAGTAGAGTATGTGGGAAAAACAACACTGTCAATCAATACGACTTCAAAGTAATGGTGATAGAAACTATCTTGGGTTGCATTAGTAAGAATGTAATGAATGAGCGCCCTGGTTTGGTCAGCTGCCGTTAATAGTCCACATATACCCAAGGACCCAAGTTCACATCCCGGGGCCGGGAAGAAACAACCAAGATGAACAAATAAAATAAATAAGGTTCTTCTTCCCTCTCTCTGCCTGCTTCCTGCCTCCACTTGCCTTCATTCCTGCCTGCACCTTTGCTTAAAAAAAAAAAAGAAGAATGAATAGAGCAAAGGAGATAGTAGGTAGGGTCTACTCTCCTCAAGCCAATCCTGGAACTGTTGCTGAGAGCAGCACCTGCAGACTTGAGCTGATATAACAAAGAGTCTCCTGCAGATATAACGACACACGAGGAACACACAGAAGATTTACTCATACTCTACAGTATATCTTTAGAATGAATGTGATGCTGTCTCCATGCCTTCAAATGACCACCGTGGGGATTAGACTGGGCTCTGGGTACCAGTGAGCAGAAACAGGGAGAGGAGGATGAGCCTGCAAGAGACTAACAAGATGCGGTTTGGTGTTTGGGTCAGGAGTTGGGGGGAATCAAAAGTGTGTCATGTTATAGAGGTCAAGGGACAGCTCTAGCCTGGCAGTGTTAGTGTGGAGAGATACACATAGCACCACGTGGACTGCTGGTCACCAGGGCAGTGCAAAATGAGGTACAAGGAGGAAGAAATTGACATTTGGTGCCTTGCCACATATCTATTAGACCTTAATTTTGGCACATTTGGAAAATATTTCAATTTCCCTGTCCTTTGACTTTATTCAGTGAATTCTAAGCGATCTGTCACTACTGCCAACCACCTG
This sequence comes from Solenodon paradoxus, assembly GCA_004363575.1. NCBI lineage: Eukaryota > Metazoa > Chordata > Mammalia > Eulipotyphla > Solenodontidae > Solenodon > Solenodon paradoxus. The sequence goes on along the minus strand of RJWH01000108.1, from coordinate 1,137,058 downwards.
TGAGAAAAGTTCCCGGTGGTCACTGGAGTGAGGGCAAATAAGGCAAGATAATAAGTTTTCCAACTGAAAGGGTTGTGCTTCATTTTTTATTTTATTTTGCTTTTTTGGAAAGAAAAAAGTGAAGGAAGGAATGAAGGGAAGTAGAGGCAGGCAGGCAGGAGGAGTTGTTTAGTTGTAGGTTAGTTGTTCCTCTTGGTTGTTCCCCCAGCGCCAAAACACAAACTCAGGTCCTTGGGACATATGTGAACTGCACCAGCCAGAGGAGGTGGACATAACTGCTCTGCCACCATAGTGCACTGGCGGCACTTCATTTTGAAATAACTTCCCTCCTGCATTTTGTTTTGGAGCTGGGCTAACATACTATCCTTTTACAATCATGATATTCATTGGCAACTGAATTTCTTAAAAAGACAAATATCAGATGACCTTGCTCATATGTGAAGTATAAAGAAACAGCACAAACTAATAAAGAGACAAAACAAAAACTAACCATTATATTTGAGAATGAAACTGAGGCTACCAGAGGGAAGCAGACAGGAGGGTGAGAGCAAAGGGTGGTAAAGGTCGCTTCACCGTGGCGGAGGACTGTTAGACACTTTGTGGTGATGTGATTTGGTGAAGATTTGATGAAGAGTGAACCTGAACACCTAAAACTTACATCGTGTTATAAAACAACATAACCTTAGTAAAAGATATATTCAAAAATACCTGATGCGGCAAAAGAAAAATAGACATTTGTGATTTAAAAGAAAAAAATCTCCTCTGGGAGATTCAAAAATCTGGGATCCAGGACTCCAGATCACATTAGAAGAAGGAAAAATAAGATTTTTTTTTTTAATCAAAGACAGGAACCTCAAAATTATTGTTGAAGAACATTTTTTTCCTAAGAAATTACCAATGAAGGAAGCAATGTTTAAATATGTTGTAGTTGGAAAAGATTTTTAAACTTATAGGATGTGCGTGTGAACCTTTACTATGGAATCAAATAAATTAGAATTAGACTTGCAGTTGCAGGTTTTGTTTCATGTTTTACTGGAGGTTATTCTAGTTTGACAGATGGGGGCGCCAGCTTCTCCCGGCTCACCTCTAATGGGCACAGAGCGCAATCTTTTCTTGCTAGAAAGTCTTTCAGTGAACTCTTGCATTCACCTTATTTTGCAGAGGTGGAACTTGAGAGTTAAGGGAGAATGAAATAATTAAATTCTTGAGCCTCTGGAGCACAACCATTGTACAAGCAGTCCCCAAATAACTTACACGTACTTTTTTTCTCACTACACCCTCACATTCTTGTCATATTCCTATTGACCTCTAGGGGGAAGTATAGACGACTTTCAATGCGTGTTCCTTTTAAATTACCATAGATTAATCAAAACAGTTCAAAGTACAAAAAAAAAAAAGGATGCTAACTTTATTCAGTCATTCTGTTTTCATACATACTATTATTGTTCTGTTTCATGAAGAAACAAGATAGAAAAAGTGAACAGAACACAATACTGCACTGAATTGTGTGATCTCCTTAAAACACGAATATCAGATAATCATACAAGTGTAGAATGCAGACTTTCCATGAAAACGAGAAGAATGATTCTAGTATTTTCAGAAAGATGTGGAGATTGAATCTACCACTTTTTAGTTATTCTTAAAGACCTTTGTGTATAATGGAAATAATTATAATAATCTTCTTCACTTCTCTCACACAGGACAGTGGAGGTTCGAATGAAATGATCGTCTTTGAACTGTCCTTGAACTGTCCAAAATCCCCAAAATCCCCAATGCTTTCAAATATGACGAAATGACAAGGCAACAGAGTTAGCTATATATTTGTTTCTCAGTAGTAAATCAGTTTTCTGTGGGTAACTTCAAGAGCTATTTTATAGAAGAGCTGTGCTGGCCTAAGTGTTGTTACAGAATCACTGCAAGGGACCCTAGGAGGCCTAAAAGATGGAAGAAATGTAGAGGAGGGGGTGCCCTTGGCATGTGTGCAGAACCCAATTTACAAGCCTTCTTGGGTTATCTTTGGCAGGGTCATGTCTTTAGAAAGACTCTTACCAGACATTTTCTTGAAGGATGTAGAGAAAAAGATTCATCTCCATGGAAATAAATCATATTGAACTCCATGGCTGCCTTCCTGGAGGAGACCATGTCCTTAGGAGGGAAAAAAGATACTATTGTTATTGTGGAGATGTCATGTAGGAGGGTCCAGATCTGGTTCCACATGGTATCCTGTACAGGCGTGGAGGAGGAGAACTTCAGTGGGACCAACTTCAGTATGGGAAGATGGAGCAAAGAAGAAACAACTCCTTCTCTTCTACAGAATTCCCACCAGCACCACTACCCCATAAGAACCTGGAAGATTACTGTGGCCTCTCTGACGATGTCCTTCTGGTTCCCAAACTGTGGTAAGCTTGGCTATGTATCCTCTGGTGTTTGTTCCTCCCTTCTAATTTGCCTCATTACTCCTTTACCTCCATTTTTTCTCTCCTGGGATTGCATTTCTCAGTATTATCACACATGAGTTTGCTTCAGGCTCTGTTTCTTGGGGAATCCGGGATAAGACAGAATGTTTTGTTATCTTTAAATCTGAGGTCTTTAAGAAAGTGTATAATCTGGTCCTGGTATTCATGACCAGTGACACAACCCACTTTAATTTAAAGAAAAGGTAGAAAGTGACATCTTGATTAATACAGGCTAAGGTTTGTTGCAATTTGGAATATGGACCACAAGATGGTGCACTGATCACATCCTTTCTTGATGGGGACTCACTCCTTGGAGCTCAGAAACTTGACCTTCAATTATTTATCAGATTGAATCCTGTGGGAAATTCTGGAGCTGCAGAAATTTTCCAAAACAACAGAAATAAATACTAGTTATATAAGTATATAATGCAGTGTGGAAATACCCAATGATATTTCAAAGTACTTTTAATTTCTTATACTTATTACTTAAACAATTTTCAAGGTGAAATTTATGACATAAATTGGCATAAGCAATTAATACACTAATGGCACTTAATTCATTTATACACTATAGTTGTACAACCCCTATCTCTAACTAGTTCCAAAATATTTCCATGATTACAAACTAAAACCCCATACTTAAGCAGTTTCTCCCCATTTTTGCACACTCCAGCCTCTAGCAACCAAGCAATGTGCACTTTATTGAAAGGATTCATCTGTTCTGGATATTTTATATCAATTAAATCAAATGTAATCTTCTGTTTCTGACTTTCACTTTGCATATTTTCAAAGGTCACCCATGCTGCAGCATGTGTTAGTATTCCAATCTTTTTTATGGCAGAATACTATTCCACTTTATGGATGTAACACTTTTGGTTTATTCTTTCAGAATATTTAAGCTATTTCCACCTTTCATCTAGTGTGAATAGCGCTTCTATAAACATGCATGTACACATAATTGTATGAGTATTTTTAATCCTAGGAATATAAGGGCTAGGTCATATGATAACTATATGTTTAACTTTTCAAGGGACTGCCAAACTATCTTCTACTGGGGATGCATCACCAGCAGTGCAAGAGGTCTACAATTTTTCCACATCCTCACAACACTCGCCATTGTTCTATTAAAATTATTACATCCTAGTGGATGTGAAACAGTGCCTCAATATGACTTTGATTTGCATTTCCCTAATGACTAATATACTGAACATATTTTCATGAACTTTTTGGTTACTTGTATGTCTTCTTTGGGCAAATACCTGCTCAAGTCCTTTGCCCAGCTTTAAAAATTAGGTTTTTGTACTTTTGTTGTTGAGTTTTAAGCATTCTTTACATAATCTGGTGACTAGACTCTTATTATATAAATAATTTGCAATTATTTTCTCCCAGTCTTTAGGTTATGCTTTCATTCTCCTAATAGTATCCTTTGATAACAAAAGTTTGTAATTTTGATGAAGTCAAATGTATTTATTTATTCTTTTGTTTCTCATGTTTTTGGTGTTATATACATTGCCAAATATAATTTCCTATATTTCCTTCTAAGAGTTTAATATTTTGCTCCCACCTTAAAGTTACTATGGATTTTTAAATAAAATTTTATATTGTGTGAGATATGTATGTGGATAGCCATTTGTCCCAATACCATTTATTAAAGAGGCCATTCTTCCCTCACTGAATAATCTTGGTCCCTTAGTCAAAAATCTGTTGGCCTTAGAAATATGGGCTTATTTTTTCTGAATTCTCAATTCTAGCCCAATTGTCTGTTTTCTGTACTTGTGCCATCTAGCAATATTCAGTCTTCAAATCCATGAACATGGGATTCCTTTATGCCTATATGCATACTTATATGTATTTACATATATAATTATATATAATTCAATTTTGCCAGCAGTGTTTTATAGTTTTCATATTCTTAGTTGAATTTATACTTTGGATTCTATTGTAAATATAACTGCTTTTCTTGAACTTGTTTTCAGATTGTTCACTGCAGTGTTTAGAATCTTGCTGATTTTGGGGGTTGATCTTGTATTTTGCAACTTGATGAATTAGCTTAATGACTCTTTTAGCTTTTATGTATTCCTGGTGGATATATTGAATCATTTCATCTGTGAATGGAGATCATTTTAATTATTTTTAAATTGGCTATCTTTTATTTCTTTTTTTATCTAATTGCTTTGACAAGAACTTCCTGTGTAACGCTAAATAACAGTGGTCAAAAGTCAGCATCTTTGTTTTATATCTGATCTTAGAGATAAAGTTTTCAGCTGTTTCATCATTTTTTTTTTTTTTATCTGTGGGTTGTTCATGAATGCCATTTGTAATGTTGAGGAAATTCCCTTCTATTTCTAATTTCCTGAGTTTTTTCAATCATGGAAAAAAACACTAGCTTTTGTAAAAGACTTTATGCCAATTTTGATGATCATGTGATTTTTTTTTCCTTCATGCAGTATTATAATGATTAATTTTCTTATGTCAAAACACTCTATTCCTTAATATTTACTGATTTTGATAACTCTTAAAATGTATGTATGTAAATGTACATATACATACATACATTCATATATAGTATGTGTATATATATAGGCATATATATAGCATTTTCAAGAACATAGATGAGGCAGAATTAACTCTGAAGTTAAAAGAAATAGGTATGGGAGAGCTGAAAAGGACTAAGAAGGAAAATAAACAGCTAGTGAAGGGCTGTTAGGAAATGACCTTGAATGATAAAAGAGTTGAAAACTAAACCTTCTAGAGGGTCTTTTTCTAATCCTAGATGATGACAAATGATATCTATTTCTCAAAACCCAGTTTCACTTTCCTTACCTACAAAATGAATCAATTATTTGGCTTTGATTATCATATTTTAATTTATTATCATACCTATATTGTAAACCTTTTCTATATGGTTATACACTGTGGGGATCATAAGTTGTAATTGTTGCATAATAGCCCATGTTTAAGTTATCACTGTAGCTATTTGGATTATTCTTCATTTTACCTTATTTTAGCATACCCTGATGAAAACATTGTAGCTATTTATGACATAACTTCTAACTCTAAAATGTTGTTGCTTTATGATTTTATAAAATCTATACCACAATTTCCTCATCCTTAATCCCAGATGATTAATTAGATGATTAGAAAGCCTATCAGGCAGCTTCATTGTTTAACTTGATTCTCATGTTTCAGTTCAAACATATTGTCTCTTGTCCTTGTGAAAATGGAAAATTGTGGACTACTCTTTGGCAACAGAAAGTTGTCTCTTTCTCAGCTCATTTCAGCAATATCTGTTAAACACATCCAAAAACGACTGCCTATTCTAGGCTCAGTGGAGAGAAAATTGAAGACAGCTTGTGGTGAGACAGACCCCCAGTTGTGACTTTTTCTGGCTCTCTTACTTCATTTTTCAACTCCAATTGCTCTCCTCCAATCTTTAGATTGACCACTTCCTGTCTCTACTGCCCATCTCTGTAGGAGTATATAATTTTGTGAAATAAAAATCCCAAGTGAGAGTAGATCTGTGCTCTTTTTAACTCAAAATATAAAGATCAAGCATTTTCAAACACCTCCATTAGGATGTAAAAACAAAACAAAAAAACAAAGAAATATGTCTATGATTTTAATATGCATAAAAAGCATTGGACAAAATTCAGCATCCTCTCATGATAAAACTCTCAACAAACTGGGCATAGAGGGCATATGTCAATAAAATAAAGGTCATTTATTACAAGCCTATATTTAACACCATATAAAACAATGAAGATCTGAAAACTTTCCCTCTAAGATCAGGAAAAAGACAAAGATGCCTACTTTCATTCAGCATAGCATTGAAGTACTAGCCAGAGCTAGTATATACACACACATATGTATATGTATATGTATATATTTATGTGTATATATGTGTGTATATATATATGCATGTATATGTGTGTGTATAGAAAACCATTAAAAATCACAAAAATGATTGTTAGAATACAAACAAATTCAGTAACACAGGATACAAAATCAATGTACAAGAAATCATGTGCATTTCTATACATTAAAATGAGCTATCAGAAAGAGAAATTAAGAAAGAAATTCCATTTTCAATAGTATCAAATCAAATAAAGTACTTAGGAATAAATTTAACCAAGTAACTGAAAGATCTATACACTAAAAACTATAAAAATTGTCAAAAGAAATGGAAGAAAACACAAATACATGAAAAATATTAATATTGTGAAACTTCATATTACTTAAAGTCATCTAAAGATTCAGTGCTATCCCTATTGAAATTCTACTGACATTTTTACAGAGATTTTAAAAAATCCTAAAATTTGTGTAAAACTATAAGAGATCCAAAATAGCCAAGATATCTTAAGAAAAAAGAAATTGGAAGCATCAAACTTCCTGATTTCAAACTATATTGTAAAACCATAGTAACCAAAACAGTATGGTATTGATATAAAAACAAATACATAGATCAATAAACAGGATAGAGCCCAGAAAGAATCCTATGCATATACGGTCAATTTATTTTTGAAAAAAAAGAATAAAAAATATAGTAGGAAAAGGATGGTCTCTTCAATAAATGGTGTGGGAAAACTGGACAGCCACATGCAACAGAATGAAGTTCCACCCCTATTTTACACCGTACACACACACACATACACACACACACAATCAACTCAAAAAGGATTAATGATTTAAATTAAGACATAAAACCACAAAAATCTAGAAGAAAATATAGGTGGTAAAGCTCCTTAACAATGGTCTTAACAAATAATTTTTGAGCATGGTACTGAAATCAAAGGCAATAAAGGCAAAAAGAAATAAAAGTGACTACATCAAACAAAAAGCTTCTGCTCAAAAATAAAAAAGCCACCAATGGCTTGTCAACCTGCGGATTATAAGAAAATATTTATAAACTCCAATGAATAGACGTTTTTCCAAAGGAGACATACAAATGGTGAACAGCGACATAAAAATGATGCTTAATAACACTAATCACCAGGGAAATATAAATAAAAACCACAGTAAGATATCACCCCACACCTGTTGGGATGTCCATTTTCCAAAAAAGATATGACAAATACTGATAAGGATGTAGAGAAAAGGAAAAACTTGTAAACTTTTGATGGGAGTGTAAAAAGTCACAATAGAAAACACAGTATCTTTCTTCAAGAAATTAGAAGTAGAACTACCGTATGATACAGCAATACAATCTGAATAGTGAATGAAAACAAATGAACCATTATCTAAAAGAAATGTCTGTTCCCTGATGTTCATTGCAGTATTACTCACAATGGAAACTGTTAATGGAAACAACCTAGGTGTTCATTGACATAATGGATCGAAAAAGTCATTTATACACATATGTATACATATATGTGAATTATTCAAAAAAAGGACATTCTTTTATTTGTGACAACTTGCATGAAATTAGAGGACATTTTACTAAGTGAAATAAGCCAGAAAAAAAAATACTGTATGGTATAATTTATATATGGATTATTTTAAAAAAAAGTCTCTAGACATAGGGAGTAGAAAAGTGATTACCAGGGACTGAGGAGTGGGGAAAATAAGTTGATAAATGCATACAAATTTTTAATTATAAGATGAATAAGACCTCATGATCTAATGTATAATATGGTATCACTGCTGACACTGTATTATATAATGAAATTGGCTGAGAGCAGAATTCTCACCCCCCCACCACAAAAAAAAAAAAAAAAAAAGGAAAGAAAAAAGTGGAGGAAATAAATTGAAAAAGAAAAAAAGAACAACATCTATCTATAGAGGACAAGTGCTTTTCCCTAGGTTAATTTGTCAGGCACTGTCAGGTAAGCAGACTGATCCTGGTTATTTCTCTTCCACACCGTTTTAATCACCCTGACCAGGTATACTTCCATGACTCATCAACTGTTCCAAGTTAACACCCCAGGCTGCAGTACAGTTGGTGGTGGTCATCATTTTCTTCCATTTGTTCCTGGGAGACAATGGGATGGGGCTAGCTAAGGGTTCAGCTCCGATTCTGAGCTGGAGAGAATCAGGTTTAAACTGACTCCACCACCTCTCCTGGATGAGACCCTCAGTAAGTTACTGAAGCTTTGTGAGCCTGTTTTCCTCTCTGTCAGTGAAGAGAATCACAGACTTACTAATGGTCTGATAGAAACAGAAAAGGTGTACCTGTAATGTATGTAGCATGAGATTTCGTATGTCAACAAGATTAATCTGTTTTTTCCAATGTTAGAACATTTTTCCTGCATTGTACTCAGAGTAGCATGCTTTTCTGTCTGAGGGATCCCAAGAACATGAGTTTGTGTGCAGAGCGGATGTGTTGCAGTACTGCAGGAATTAGTGACACTTGTCAGGCAGTAATGACTAATTAAACCAGAGCCCTGGCTGTCTGTGATGACTACATATCATATCACCTTTGGAGATGATGCCAAAGAGTGGACTTTCCTAAACTGCTATCATTTTACAACAGAAAAACCATTTAAATCAGAAAAACAATATAGTTATCACTTACTTTTTGTGAAAGTTGAGTTAAGCCACTTAAATTTACAAAAAGACCTGAATTAGGTCCTGTTTTTGCTAACCAAAAGATATCTGAAGCATATTTTTGCTTTTATGACAGCAACAACAAAAAGAACAAACAGAGGTAGCATTTTTTGCAAAGCATGTTTTGCAAAGGTCAGTCTAAAAGCCATGGCACCCCGAGCAAGGAGAGTGACACGCTCCTTCTCGGGAACGACTTGGCACAGGCTGTCTATGTATCTTATCATTCTTGCTTTTACCATAAGCTAACAGCGTTTTAGGTTTTGTGTGCTGTGCGGTATGATTTGGTAGGTTGTTCTTGAGGTCCTGAAACACTAAACAATAATGGCAATCACTTCTTCACTTTATATCATTTCAGATTGTGGAGGTTTCACAGGGACCTTCAATTTTCAGATAGCAGGCACACCTGTAATGATTTTCTACTGAGAATAATCTACTATATAGATGAAGATTGTCATTTTGTAAAGATGTAAAATAAAAACCATGGCCTCTGTGCTGAAGACACTTAAGAGTCCAGTGACAAAAAGAAAAAGAAAAGAAAAAAGTTGTGCTCAGGCAGAACTGGACCACAGACATTTTTTCCCAAGTTGTGTCTCTCAAGAGTCCTTGTCTTCTTTGAGCTTTTAGTTACTGGTTACCCCTTTACCCCTTCCGATCTGAACTCTTAAAATAAGACCAAATTTGATAAGAATCCTTCCTGTTAGGCCAATAGATGTTAGACTTTGTAAATGAATGAGAAGTTTCTCATTCTCATTCTTTTAGACTTGCCCTTTTAAACTTCAGTGAGTCATGATGACTTTGCTGTCTGGCCCAAGTTAGAAGATAGCCATTGTTCATGCCTTCATGTCTTTCATCACTCATTTCCAATTTACAAATCAATGTCATTCTAGCAGGAATATGTCTCTTGAATCCATCGTTGTATTTCCACTGCTCCACCTCTCCCTCAGTCTCTTGCCTGTCCTTTCCAATTCATAGTTCCTTCAACACATTCCTCACACTGCCAGCCAGCAAGCTTAAGAATCCATGCTCAAGTGAATCACATCTTGTGATGTGAAGCAAATTTAAAGGCGTGATTCTAAAGCACCAATGGTACAATTTGAAGATTCGTGGGGAAAGATGAAAAGTCCTACAGTAAAACAATGGGAAAATCTCCTACCGGAAGGGGGAGATCTCACTAGATCCTTAGAACCATAGATCAAATTTTAACATTTCCTAAGCCTCTTGGTGTTTGGAGAAAACTTATAGTTGCTTATACGTGATATAGTTTTGCTGAGAGTTCTTTTATTTGGATCAGCTATAATTTACACTCTGGCCAAATCAAACACAATCATTGAATGCATGTGAAAAGGTCTGCTACATCTTGTCATATCAATTTTAATACTAATGAAAACCTCTGTTAGAAGAAGATAACTTTAAATACTACTACCGTGGTATGTCTTTGATTTCTATATCGTAGTGTAGATGCCTTTTACACCTTTGTGTGACTGAGTAATGGAATAATAGAAATGAAGAATCTGTAGTGAATCTTTTAATTGATAATAAATTCACATGGAGCTAACAATTTTGTAAAGTAAGTCAGATCTCATCTGAAACACGTAAGGGCAGTTTGACATTGTCCCTCTGCTTTTCCAGCCTTGCTGTTTGTAATATACAAACACAACTGCACAAAACATACTTGGGACTGTTCAGAACACCCCCAAGAGACAGAACATTTTTAAAATGTAAGGGACTGAAGACTTCATCTAGCTCTGGTGGCTCCTTTGAGGTAAGAAACTTAAGTTGGAAAACGGAGTGATTGTGGCCCAGGGCCACCCAGCAAGCCGGGGTCTCCGAACGCTGCACTTGCCACCCCAGCAGACTCCCGAGTGCCCCGCCCGTGTGCATCCAAAGCAGCTGTGGAAAAGAGCTGTCATGGTGCCAAAGTCTTATCTGCTGGTGTCCTTCAGCTTGGGTGGGCTGATTGCCACAGGGAAACTCAAGAGTCTGTGAATTCTAATCCTGGACACTTCTGGTCGGAGGGTCTTAAATGTCCCCCCAGAGTAGAACTTCTGGGATCAGTCACAGGAGAGAAGAACAATAAAGGCCGGCCTGTGATATGTGTGCCTTGGAATCTGTGCGTTTTTTTTGGTGCTTTGTTTTTCACTTGATAGGACTTTATAACGGTCATATAACCAATCTGCACAGTTTCCTATCTAGCTGCTTGATTACACTTGTGTGTGGGGCAGTGGGTGTGGGTGTGTGTAAACTATGCATTCTCCCTCTCTGTTATGAGTTAGATGATCTGTGACATACCAGGCAAATCATTCCCTTAAGGATTTCAAGATTCTGAAGGGGCCAACCTTTTTAAGGGAAACGGAAACAAGATCAGAGTTAAAGGTTCAGATTTTTCAGAGTCAAGGATATAAAGAACCAGAGATACTCTTCTGAGTATTTTCTCAAAGCATGCCAAGGGACCATTCAGGTCATCTCAGCGATGCTGACAGACAATGTTTTTGACTGTCTACTATGTGGTGGGCCCTGTGCTGTGTTTGATACTCACTATCGCAATTTGTCTTCACAACAACACAGTCTTATAGATTCCACTGTATCTTCCTGCTAGAAGTGAGGAAACTGAGACTCAGTGATTTTAAATCACTTAGAAGAATCCATACTCTTAACCATATTACTAGAGACGTCCCTGTCAACACGCTAGTATTATAAACCCTCCTTTACTTAAAGTGAATTCTGGTAAACCCTTCTCCTGTCTTGTCCAGCCCTCCTCCAACACCCACCTCATCCATCAGTTCTCTGGTAAGACTTCAGTGACATCTAAGGCTGCTTTTGTGTTCTTCCTCCCAGAATGGCACCTCCTCTCATAGCACTTGCCGCTGTGAATTTCAGGTATGTGTCTATTTGTCTGCTTCTTCCTTTACAGCTGTTTGAGGTGAGACAACTCTCATTCATTTCATTCTACCCAATATTCTCTTGCCTCACAGCAGATGATCAAAAAGTAATTCTTGAATAAATTGCTGATGTGAAAATTTATTTGACATTGTGTTTTAGTCATCTATTGCTGAGTATCAAACTACCCCAAATTCTGTAGCTGTAAATAACTGTATTATCAGCTCTCAAGATTCTATGGGTCAGGAATTAGGAAAGAGCCTTCGGGGAATGACTCATCTCTGCTCTCTCTAGTCTCAATAATTTCTTCAATCTCCATTAAGATGCCCCACAACTGATTTTAATGGCTCTGCCTGTACTCAGTGACTGGGGTCTCGATCCCACACAGTGAACTATACTCCTCATTTCTCTTGTGAGTAGTCTCAGGGCTTTTCTCTCTTAAGGTTGCTCCATGTACTCTCTTCAGGAATGTGGTGGAACTTCTCACTTGGAAGTTTGAGGGTTGCAAATAAGGAAAAAAGAAAAAAGCATCTAGTCCTTAAGACTTAGGCCTGGGAACTGTCAGTCACTTTTGCCACCTTCTGTTCATTAGAACAAATCACTGAATTATCCCTACACAAGGGCATAGGTAAAGGGAGGCCTAGTTCATGGAGAATCATTTATGGTGACCAGGTTCTCCATTTTCCCATAATCTAATAGGAACAACATCATCTCTGTCGACATCTCAGAAAAGAAAAAAAAGAATTGTGTTAGAATAAGACTGAGCCTGAGTAGATAAGTAGCTTCACTTATTTCCTCACCACAGTTTGAAGGAGTATCTATCATTAAATCATATAAAAGTTAGGGATTCCCAGAGAGTTTTGTGCCTGTAAACAGCCATTGGTCTGGTCAGAATGACCTGAGATGCTTTGTTTACAATATAACTTGTAGCCTATATCTAGCAGCGCAGAAATGTGTTATATCTAAGGTTTCTCTCCCTATGGCCCCCTACTTTTCTACCAGTATAGCTGGTTTACCCACCCTGTTGCCTCAGGCTCCTGAAACCTTTGGCTTCCACTTCCTGGAGCACTGCCATTTGCAAATTTGATTCTCCTTAACTGAATTTAGCCTGAGGAATTTAAGTTGTTACTGTTGCAAGATACTTCTTTGGCAGCTGTTTCCTTAAGTGTCATCCAAACCCCTCCTGCCACTGAGCTTTTTATTTTGTGAGCTCCTTTCCTGCATTTGAAGATGTTTGTTTCCAAAGCATTTATCCATTCTCTAGGGTTTTTGTTGTTGATACTTGCTTGGTTTTGGTTCTTTTATACTAAAATTGCATATCAAAGTATTTAGTTATTTCAGGGATGTGTCCTATATAAGTTAATCAGTATTATCATGAATAAATATATTTCTCAAATGGCAAGCCTCTGGATAAAAAAATCCTTATTGAGGATCAGTGGAAATCATTATTTCTTCAAATAAATGTCTTCGTTAAGATGACATAATGCTAACACGCAATCCTCAGAGAATATTTTATGGGAAAAATAAATTGGTGTTTTATAGTCAAGTGGTTGAGGCATCATTTTTTTTCTTTCATTTGAAAGCCAGGTCCAGTCAGCTTGCAAAGACTCAAAATAAAGGCATATAGAAGACAGGAGGCATGAGTGTAGGGCAGGAAGAGTAGGAAGCAGTACAGAATTTTTCTGGAAGCAGCCTAGAGGAAACCTGCTGAGGCGTTATCCTGATGATTTGCCTGATCTGACTACAGGGAAATTGCATGGAGAAGGTCTACCCTCCTAACCTCTTCAATGAATCTTTCTGATCAAATGTTGGCTGCTATGTACCTAATCTAGGCATGATCTATAGGGACAAATCATGATCTGATCTATTGAGATTGCCACAAAATAACAGACAAGCATGGAATCTTACAAAAATGGTCTTAGGAATTCTCTAGGCCAGTTCTCAGATTGAGTTTTTTGTTTTTTGGTCTCTAATCTCATTACATTTTTTAAAAATTACTAAAACCCTGAAAAGGTTTTGTTATGTGACTGTTTTTATTTACTGTATTAGAAATCAGAGGTGAGAGAAAGCATTGTCAATTATTTTTAAAATAATATTTATAATGACTAATAATAATTAATTATATGTGAATGCAGATAGCATATTTTTAATAAAAATAATCACTTTCCAGAACATCTTAATGGGAAGTATGGACAGTTTCATATTTGTAGAAATATCTTTAATATCTGAGTTAATAGAAGACTGCTGGGATTCCTTTGTCTGCTTTCTACATCAGTTTGTGATATATAATTTTGGTTTATATAAATGAAGAAAACCTAGCCTCACACAGACCTGTAGTTGTAAGGGAAGAAGTTTTTTAATGGTCATTTCAGGTAATTATGGATATTCTGTAAGGGAAAATGCCCTGTGCGCCGCTTCCCAGCAGCCATGAAGACAGCTGTAAAGACCACTGGAGCTAACAGAGCCATAAAATATCCTGTGGTCTGAGCTTGCTGGAATGCGGCAGGCAACTGATAAGTCACCAACATATAAAGAACTTCCCTTATTACTTGAAAATGGAATCATGTGTATCTTGAAAATGGAGTCTTGTATGTGTATATAGCCCATGTGAAGAATTTGCAATTAAATTACTTAGGTTCATGCTTATAACCCCCACTCTATAACCTATGTAAGTGTACCCTTACCTGCAATCCATGCTCAGACTTTGGAGAATACTCCCTGAGCCTGTTGATGTAATAATTGACGTAATAAATTTGCCAAAGCTTCAAAAGAGTACTCGCTTGTTTTGTTCCAGGAGAGCTGTAGCAATTCCTTGATAATGCAAAGAGACTCCACAAGGATAGTTTCTGAAAGACTGGCTGTAATGTGGAATCTGAAATCATATCTGTGAGCTTTTTATTCAGATGAGTTTGTTTTCTATTTCATGGAGAATTTTTTATCTTTATATTTTGAGGAAACTAAATGAAAATTTCTCGCCAGTGACCAAAAAAAAAGTCAACATAGAAAATTAGATGTGACATAAAGTGTGAACAAGGTAATATAATGGCAAAGGAGAGTGAGGGGACAAATTTTCAGATGAGGATTAGAGACATGAATTATTAAAGGAAAGGAAAAAAAATTAAAACTACACGTTTTAAAAAATACCATTTACAGAACATTCCCAAATGCCCAAGAGAATTAGCTCTTGAATCCATTATCAACAGTCTGTGAGGTCCAATGCATAATTCTTGCCTAAAGGAGCAGAGGCAAAGTGCCCCAGAATGTGGAGCTGGGAAGTAGAGAAACAAGACTGAAATCTGATGTGGCAACTTAACAGTTTCTAAAAATTCCAAAAATAATATATAAACTTTAACACGTAGAAAAGTAAAAGATAAAAAGCCTCTTTCCCCTTGCTCCCCACTCCTTTCCCATTCCACTTCAAATTCTAATAGTTAATACAGGTATTACAGTCTTAGAAAATAGAAGTACCAGATCTTCATTGTGCAACAAACCTCTTTACCCAATGAAAGACCCCAGAGTTGATCCAAAACCTCTCTTGATCATGACAGAACCAATAAGGGAGAAGGGAGAAGGCTAAGACAATTAGAGATAACTAGTACCTTTGCGCTAATTGTGTTCACACAATTACATGTAGACCTCTTGTCTACTTTCCAGATCTTCTTAGATTCATGGATTAAAAGAATTTCTTTGGACCAATTTTCACTGTTGTAAAAGAGAGAAGAAAACTAATACAATGGACAGAACAGCACAGAAAAGGAGATGAATGGTGAGTGGCTAATGATACAAGCATGTTGGCCCTCTCAGGAGAATAATCAGAAGTCCCCACAGAAATGAGAGTCCAGGCAAAGGAGCCAAGCTCAGTCTCCTAGTCGATTTTCCCAGAAGTTAGATGCTTGGTAGTACAAGTCAATTAAGGGTATACCTGTTTTTTGCCCTGCCAAATATTATGAAAATGACTTGCTTAGTTATGTTTCTTTTTTTAAGTATTAAATTATTAAAATATGTAGGGGAGAATGTATTACTTTTAAAAAAATGTATGAAGCATTTATTACCAGGGAAAGCCATAATGTACCTATAAAAAAATCTCTTTTGTAAATTGTTGTCATTATCATTATGTTGAAAAAGCAATCAGATTGAAGTTGTAAATAAAAGTCCAGGCAAGAAAATATGCACACCGTCAATTTAACATCCACAGCTAAGAGAAAAGCCTCAATGTTTCAAAATTACAGTGCTGAAAGCATTTCTTTTAAAATATTCATTTTAGGAAGAGTCTCTGAAAGGGGATTTCTGTTCTCTTTGATTGAGTCAGTATCTCTAACAATAATGCTTTGGCCCCTTAAAAAGGCCCCTGAAGAGTATTTTTCAAGCTACTCATTTTATTAGCTATTCGGTACTTTTATATTTTATTTCTCAGACTTGTTTTTTCCCCTTCAACTTTCCTCTTATGGCAGTAGAATCCAATAGAAATAACTCTCAGGACAAACTTCTCTCTCTCTCTTTTTTTTTTTTTTTTTTTTTTTTGTCTTAGTTAACCCCCTCAGTTCCCTAGCCCCAACTCCCGTTTTTCTATTTCAAATCCCTAAAGGAAAATAATAAAGGATAAAAATTAAGAAGGCTTTGAGATGTCTTTCAAACACTGAGAGCACACTGTAGTTATGCTAGTTTAGAGAAAAACGAGTTCAGGCTACTTAAGGCCTCTCCCAGCAGCAACCATTGTCCAGAAGCTTGAGCAATTTACACTGATTCATTGGAATTTACTAGAAATTGACCCCTTTCTAATTCTTAAAAAAAAAAAAAAAAATCTTGATTCTTGTCACTGAACTTTTTACAAAAACCATGCAGCAAAAATTCTTAAGAACATTTTTATCTTCTTCAAAAACTATAGGATCGTAAAGTGGCGACAAACATGCATTTGCAAGGTGCAAGACTTTGCATATGTGTGTCAGTGAATATTGCCCCTGAATGTAGGGGAAGAGGCAGGACAGAGAATTTGCAAGGGTACCTTTGAGTGTCCTGTGAGAGTATAAAAATAGAAACAAACACTTTGAGCATTTATTATTTATAAAAAAAGTGCCTAAATCTCTCCTTGTTTACTCAAATACTTGTTCTTAGCTGTTTTCACTCAGATACTGTTTTCTCCCCTGTGTTTCCTGCTGTCATGGGACCTGTCTATTTTAGTTATCATACAGATATCTCAAAACCAGATCTTATTTAGAGTGGATTCCGGAAATTTCTCACCTGTAGGATGTGCCTTTCTTTTCCAAAGTATGCCCCCCACCTCATTTCCTCTAGTAATTAATATAGGGTTCATCTCACTGCTTAAATATTGTTTAAATATTAAAATAAATATTAAAATATTAAAGATTGCTTAAATATTGTCACAGTATTCCCAATAGCAATCTTTGTCCCCGAAAGTCACTTCTATTATCTCCATTTTTGTAGATGAGAAATAGGATTGGAGGGGTTGTATATGTTCACTTGTCTGTGGGATGGCAGAGGTTGGATTTCAAGCTCTGTTCTAAAGACATTCAGATTTGCTTTAATCATTGTAGTTGGCTGCCTCCTTTGCTTGAAAAGCACCCCATTTGCTGGAAGCTTTGGAAAGGACATGGAAAAATAGCTGGTCTCCAGCAGATCCTCCCAACCCCAAGAAGCTGGCCACCAGAGATCTAAAATCAGAGAAGTAACTTTAACCACTAGCGACAGGGGTTTCCTATCACTAGTTACTCACCAGTTCTTACATGAGAAAGCCCAGATACCTGAGGAGCTGGCTAATGTAAACCCAGAGGCAGTATTTGCACTGAAGACAGGATCCCACCAAGGGTATGAACAAAAGCCCAAGAAAATGGTATCAGATTGCAGTTATTTAGTTTAGTTTTGGATCAGTCCAAAGGAGGAAATCATGTCCGCTTATCTCCTAAACGCTGGCTGTATTCTCCCTGGGATCAGGAGAACTGCCTTTTCATTTTAGAAAAGAACAGACACACCCTAAGTCAGGCAGTTGTTTGGGCTGTTTGTCCTTTTCTAAATTTTCTAGATGTTCAACAAAGGCAGTGTTGCTTTATTTATTTAGAAAAAAAACTAGCATTTTAAAAATTCTGTTACCCAAGTTATTATTTTCTGTGAAAATGGAAGAAAATAATACAGAAAACAGGAGGTATGTTTCGAAAACTCTATATATCATAATTTGAAAAAAAAAGAAAAGTGGTGGTAAAATTCACTGGAATTCTAATGCAGGGTGTGGTGTGAAATATAGATGGAGCTACAATGTCAACATTCAAACATGAATTTTTAAAATTATCATTAAAAAATGAGAAAAACTTCTGAAATGTGAACTGGTGTGTTGTGTTAGGTTTTATTCTCCAATGACATCTGAAAGTCGCTGACTAATACAATGTGTGGGCTGCGAGAGTTTCTCTGAACTACTTGCAATTGCAAGCACTGATGTGTGCTAATTTAGGAAAGAGATGGTTTCCCGAGTAAAATAAGTTGTGCATCTATATTCTTTGAGGTGTGTATACCTTCCAATGTGACCCTTGTCCCCAAACACTCTTAAGGTCAAATAAGCCTGGGTTCTTGACTTTCAAGAACCTCTCCCTCAAGATATATCAGTTTCCCTGCTCCAAATTTGATCATCACCATTCTGGCTGGAAGAGCCAAGACTGCACCTTTAAATTAGCTTCAGACCAAACAGCAAAGGGTAACAAAGACCGCATTCTGACGCCCCAGGGGCGTTCAGTTTTCACAATACATTTTATTATTCATAAAAAAATAAATTTATTTACATTTTCTCATGAATACGGTCATGGGGCCTCTATGCCGCTGCCAGTTCACTGCACAGGATCACTAGTTTGGAATCCTGTCACCGCCCAGCCCACCGGCTCCACCAGCGAAGAACCTCCAAGCACGCGCAGAGGTGGCGTCGGGGAACCTGCGACGCGAGCTGGAAGTGTGGAGTCCAAGTGCGGAAGGTCAAGCGGTGGGGGAGGGAGAGCTACCGGGAGGAGATGCAGGAGGAGTGGAAAGACGTCAGTAGCGAGAGATGCCCCTAGGCGGGTCGAGAGGGAAGGCTGCGGCTCCAGTCCAGCCTGGAAGGGGACTCCACCGGCTGAAGCTGGATTTGGAGGCGGGGAAGCTGCGGTGAGTAGGGGAACTGACGGCAGCCAGAGGCCGAACTTCTTGGAGCGCTCCTGGTAAAATCTGGCTCAGGGGTCTCTGAAAACGTGTCTCCACTGCCCCTGAGAGGGAGCTGCCGGGTGGGATACACACCTGACCCAGGATACCACGCTCCTCTCTTTGCTCCTTAGAAACCATTCTCCGATGTGGGTGTCTGCTGAACATTTCAATCTTTAAAGTCGATCGTGGAGAGCAGGTTCTAATGGTCAACGGCCTGGGCTGTGTAGTCCTATTGTGCCTTCACCTATCATTTTGGCCAGCTTAGAGACAAGCCTCTAGGAAGTGAGGTGCTGAGCTCGGCGTAGTGCGCGCTGGGATACACTGTTCAGTTCCAGGTTGGGTCTGGGTTTGTGCTGTCCATAACAAAGGAGGCTCTTAGAGAAGTGAAATGTCACCCAAATCCTCGGAGGACTAGCGTTGGCACTCTGCGATGGCTGCCACTCCACCGACCTTGCAGCGACTTCCCCACGGCTGCCACCTGTCGGGTTCACAGTTCCAGGCAAGCGGAGGAGTATCTCAGCGGATCCAGAGAAACTTGCTTCCCATTCTCTGGGGTTCCTGTGCTCACTCCCATCTCTCTAGGGCTCGCAAACACAGGTACTTAATAATTCCATCAAGAGAGTTGAGTTCGATCTAAGCGGTGGTCCCACATAGTCTGTTGGCTTCTTTGGTGTCAGAGTCAGGCCGTCCTGAGACCACGAATGGCCAGGTCTGTAAAAATCAGAGGAAGTCAAATATGGAAGGGGAAACTACCTTCTCAAACAAAAACTAGTCCCTCAGGGAACCCTGGAATACCCCTGGTTTTGAGTAGCTGAAATTTTGTTGGTATTGGGAAAATGCGAGTCCTATCTCTAAATTAGCATTTAAATGTCCCCGAATTTTGATTATGAGAGTGAGGTGTCAGTCTAAGATTACTTCTAGAATCTGTCATTTGAATGATTTAATGAAATTTGCCTTCAAAATTTTGGAATTTTGTCATTTAATTCACACACACACACACACACACACACACACACACAGACTAAGTCTTCCAAGTGAGCTCAGATATAACCTTTCCAAGCAAGGATAGCTGGCAGGTCAAAGAGGGACTTTCCACATAAATCCCGTTTGGGGAAGCCTGCTAGTCTTCGAGAATTAAAAACTCCAAAAGCTTATTTAAAAACAGAGTTGGGCCTTCCCTCCTTTTTTTCAGAAAATAGGGCTTATTAAATCAAACCTGTCAGTCTTAATTGGAAAAAGTTGGGCAATGGAGATTTGCCATTTAATTATTCAACCGCTGTAAAAAAAATTTTCAACTCGGTTGGAACCCCGATTCACCCCGGAAGTAGGATATTAACCAATAGCCGTCACTGGACGAAGCACCACGTACAATTATCGGAATGATGCAAACATACAAGAGTGGACGGCTCTCCAGGAAAATGACTGTTCCCTCCCGTGGCTTGGGAGAAATTAAACCAGCCTTCTCACTATCTGTACCCTATCCCCGTTTCGGGTTCTTCCCACCAGGCTGACTCCCCAGCGCCCCGGAGCGCCGTCTCGGGGTCGCTCGCCCCGGCCTCGCGCGCCGCGCCCCTACCAGGTTCACCGGATGCACGTAGCCATTCTCATAGCGGTCCTCCTGCAGCAGCTGCCGCAGGTGCGCGATGTAACTGGAAGCCAGCCGAAGCGTATCCAGCTTGGAGAGCTTGGTGTCAGGAGGCACCCAGGGCAGGCTGGTCTTGAGCCTGGAGAAAGCTTTGCTCAGCACTCGCATCCGGGCGCGCTCGCGGGCGTTGGCTGCGTTCCGCTGGGACTGTTTGCACTCCGCGGCCGAGCCCTTGGGCGGGAGGGCTTTCTTGCCGCCGCCACCCGCAGCCACTCGAGGCCGCTTCCTCTTGCAGTTTCCCGTGGCTCCGGCCGCGCCCAGAGCGCGCCGCTCCTCCTCGCCGTCGGGGTCCTCCTCCTCCGCCGAGGAGTTGTCACTGGGTGAGACGTAGCTGTGCTCGGCGCCGCCGAGGGGCGGCCTCTGAGAGGCGGGGACCGGGTATCCCCGCTGCAACACCCGCAGCTCCATCTCCTCCGGGTCGCTCACCGAGCCGGTGGACATTGCAGTGTCCCCCTACGGCCACGCGCGCCCACCCTCCTCCCCCAGGCCGGTCTCGCGGTCTCTGCCTTCAGCAACTTTGCGGAGGCGGGAGGCTCCGCAGTTCGGAAGACGACGGAGGCGCGAGAGCGCGTTGGACAGTGAGAAACTGCGACCCCAGGGAGAGCGGCCCAGAAGCCAGCACCCCAGCCCCGCCGCTCCTAGCCGAAAGCTGCGCCTTTGACAGGACTATTTATCTGTAACTTCGGAACAAACCACCCCCGGCTAAGAAGAGGGGGTTGGAAAAGGGGGCAAGAGGTGGGGCGGGGGCGTGGAAAGGGTGGGAACCACTTTTCAGCGCGCTGAGGATCGACTGGTGGGGGCGGGCAGGGGGAAGTCTCTGCCCGGCGAGACTTGGACTCCCGAGGCCAGACGGACCCTCTGTGTGAGATAAGTATGCTTAAGGGCCAGTGACCAGGGTACCTGGTTTGAACCCACCCCATTTCCCGTTAAGCTAATCTTAGCAAACCCCAGCATGGAGACCTCTATTTCTCTTCCAACTTTTCCAAGTTCATCACTCATAACTTCTGACAAAAGCAAACAACCGAGCACTCTTCAAGTTACCTCTTTTTTCTCCCTCCCTTTTCCCCCCTTAACATCACTGTACACTTTACAAAGCACTTATATCTACCTTGGTTCATCTTCAAACAGTATCTGCGACTTAAAAGTTACTGTCTCCATTGCAGAACTCGAAGCCAAAGCTCGGAGATCCTTAATAGGACCACAAATAACAGACTGGTAAGTATGAGGATTCAAATCTGTGATCCCTAGGTATTCCCCTGCCTCCATGCCACCTGCCACACACCACAGTGTTTTCTATTTTTTTTGAAAGTTCCACGTGTGATTTTATTTTTCTTACCACAGAGCCTAAGACAAGAGGCAACTGCCCCAACGCTTTGAGTTAAAGGATAGGGAATCAATTACTCTTTCACATTGTGTATTGAAGAGCACTGCTCCCTGGAGAACAAAACAGCTTCCAGAATACTCTTGTCCCATGCCAACTTAGGATAAAACACCTGGCTCTTCCCTGCAAAGGAAACGAAAGTGTGGTCTCATGATATCCTAGTTGGAACGGTCTTTGCAATATGTGGTTTGGGGGTATGCACTTCATTTTGGAAGCAAACACTGATGGCCAGCCACAGAGAGCCTGCTGCATGCCAGGCATTGGGCTAGGTGCCACCAGTCTGCCCAGTGAGTAATTAAAACAAACAAAATCCCCAAACAACCAAATAATTAAAATTCTCTGAGGTTGAGGTATAGTTACTCTGTTTTGCAATGAGCAAACTGACTCTTCATGCTCTGCTTAGGTGTTTCCCTGTCCTTCCCCTAAAAGCCCACAGGCATCCAATCTGGGGCTGTACAAGGAGACAGAAGAACTGGCAGAATCTCTGGGCCAGCTCTGTCTTCCTGTAGCAGAACAAATGCTCCTGCTCAGCGCCTGAAGTGCTGCAACAGGTGGCTAGCCCTGGATGACTTCATCATTTAGGCATTGGTCCACCTTCATATCCCAGGCCATGCCTTCCTCCTAGGGAATGGTTCACACAACCTACCCTCATTCCCTCCTTCATCCCCTTTTGCAATTTGCAGTTTTTTCCTAGTGTAGTTTGTCGTTTTGTTGGGGTGTAGGGAAGGGACTCATTCTGGGATCTATTGAATAAAAAGATTGCTGTCTCTCAGTTCTCTCTGCTCTGGGAAAAGGCAATGTAAAAATCTTTCTGGAGGGCTTGAACTTGAACTTGACTCTAGGTACATCACTCAAGAAGGGAAAAAAGAAGGGGGAGCAAAGAGATGTAAAGGGGAGATCTTAGTCTAGCTCTCCGCATCACCTATTGATGACTTGAACTTATCAGTAAAAATACATAGTCTCACACATTAGGAGCAGGCATATAGGTTTAAAAAATCTGAATTGTTTATACAGGTGCAGAACAAAGTCTTTCTTTAGAAAAGATTAATGGCACGAAGAGTGCTAGATTTTCTCTAAACAGTCGCAAAAACTGTACCCAGTCTCAACTCTGGGAGGGTCATGGCCAGCTTTTTTTCTTTTTTTCTTGAAGGAAGTGCTTGACTCTAGCAGTTCATGCTTATTTGTTTTCATAGCTTTTTCCTTTCTTTTTCTTTCCTTATTATTGTACATGTATCCCTTCCCTTCCTCCCTCTCTCCCTCCCTTTCTCCCCCCCCTCTTTTCTTCCCTCCCTGGCTCCCTCTCTCCTACCTTCCCTCCCTACTTTCCATTCTCTTTAGCACTCTCTCCATGCTCTTTCAAGAAAGAGAGCTCTTTTCTTTTTCTTTCATCTTCCATTTATATTTCTCTTCCCTCCACTTCTTTCTAGTTATATTTTCATTCTTTCACTTATTTTCAAGTTGCAAACTCTGCATGAATGGATTATTATTATATAACTGTAGTTTGCTTTAACATGTCTGTAATGATATCTGACATTTGTCACCTCTTTACACTTTCAAAACGATTTAACTTTTCCTTCTGTCTCAATGATTACAAGTCATGAGTTGAATAGTGCAAGTATAGTATAATTTACTAGAACTGTGTAACTGTATAAACCGTATAAGCCTATAAAAGTATAACTGGACTTTTGAAAGCCCAGTTGTTTTAATTGTTTTGGCACATTACCACACACTGTCAATGAATAATAAAGCCTTTAGTTCTGTGTTTAAAAGAAGCATATCGAGGGGTCAGTTGTACAGTAGATGGATGGAAAGGAGACTTTTGGTGGGGAACATAATGTAGTATATATGGAAGGTGAACATATTGCTGAACACCTTAAACATATATGATAGACCAATGTTACGTCAATAATTTTTAAATAGAAAATTTTAAAAGTACCTAGAAAACACTTCTCACTAGCCCATGTTTTGCAATCTTTTAGATTTGCTCTATGTATATACTGTTATCCATGATATATGTTGATGATCTTGCAATTTTTTAGGAAGTTTTAATAGGTGAGAAATGGGGTGGTGGGGTTAACAGTACATTATAAGACATGTATTAATACATTTAACAAAGTTTCCTAACCCTGTTTTTCTACTTATTGGCTATATGATTGCTGGCCCCTTACTTTTTCTCAGGCTCAGATTTCTAATCTATACAATGGACTAGTTATCTTGTTGTGAGGAAGAAGAAGGATATGAATCTGGACCAGAGCCTGGGAGAAGATCAATATATGCTAGCTATTTTTATTACATGAATTGTGATACACAACATCACACAGCTAGAGTCAAGGCCCTGCACTGACCCAAGGTTTGTGCTCTGGGGCTTGTGTTACGGCAGAACCTTCAGATGGTGAGAAGACTGACAGCTGAGCACTCAAAGTAGAGAAAAAAAAACACTTCAATGCAAACACCAGTGCTGGCTCAGGGGTATTGTTACCCAAAGCAGAGCAATAGGGGGTTTAGGGGAGCTCCTTTGTATTCTGAAGTAAAGATTCACCTCCTTGACTATGTGCGGTTTCTACTGGCAACTTTTGTTATTTATGTACAGCTGCAGAGTAGGGAGGCGATGCTTGTTTGTCCTTGGTCATGATAACAAGATATAGTTATAGCCTCTGTAGTATTGTGGAAAATTCCTGGCAGACTAGCTTTTGCATTGAGGTCAGGGTAAAGGTCTTCTACCACACTTATTCCGGGATCAGATGGTACAAAGATGTTCCATGTACTTAATTGCAGGCATCTAGTGTCCAAAGTCATAGTTCTACCCCCCAATATGTCCCGTAGTTCTCATAAGGGACTTCCATGAGGGAAAATGAATGTGACTCCTTTAGAGATTTTCTTTCTCCAAAGTTCACTCACCATAAAATCATAGCGCTTCTCCAAGCCTGACTTCCCCCATTTAAAAATGAATGAAACTCCCACATCTTAGTTACTGAAGGGATTAAATGAATTGTGGTGTATATGAAAGCAGCATGTTCAGGGGGTAACACAGAAATGAAACTTAATAAAATATTTCAAAATGGAGGATTTTGTTTTCATTTATTTAGGGGAGAAGGAGGTAGGATGATAGCTACAGACCATAGAAAAGGTCATTTATTGCCGCTCCCGCTTCCAACTGTAGTAAGTACTGGATGAGGAAGTCTGAAATTTGGCAAAGCAAGTGGATTTAGGGTTTAGGAAGAGCAGGAACTGCTTCTGTGTTTTGTAAACACAAGTTAAATCATGCAGTAAGTAGGTACTTACAAATGGTTGCCTTGAGAGTGCGTTTTAATGGATAGAGTCCGCCCCACTTGATATTTGAGTTGGCACCACCCCACAGTCTCCAGTTCTACACCTTCTGTTGGCTGAAGAAACTCCCCATATTTTGATCTTGAAAAGCAGAGTCTAGACTAGAACTGGGCAATATGGAAACCAATTGCTGACTGAGGCTCTTTCGTACTTGAAATGATGCTAGTCATGTACAGTAATGTAAAATAGAGACTAGAAGACAGTATGAATAAAAGAATGTAAAATATCTCATTGATATGTTGATATTAATTACATGTCAAACAATGATGCTCTTTTGTATATGTTGGGTTAAAGGACATACATTGAAATTACTTTCATCTTTTTCTTTTCATAATGTGACTTCTACACTTCAGAATTATCTCCATGACTCACATTCTATATCTGTTGGATAATGCATTTTTTTAACACCTGTTTATTTTATTTAGTTGTTCACCTTTGTTGTTACCTGTGGACCCAGATCAGGAATCCAAGAGCACAAGTCCTTGGGATGTATGTGGTCTGCATGATAGGGAGTAAACTTAACCAAAGATAACTGTCGGACACCATCAGGACATGTCCAACTGCACATAAACAATTCATTGATCATCTATTGTTTGCTGTGGCAGGTTTTGGTGAGACCACTCTACCCACTGGGAGAGCATGTTCTCATGGGAAAAATATCAGTAATACCAGGTGCACACATCACACCACGTCTCCTCTCACTTCTCCTGGTCAGCTCTCCTGCACCCCACCAAATGCACCAAACCTCATCTAGAGAAGAACTTGCTAGAAACACAGTTTGGACTTCTGCAGCAATTTGTAAAGAGAACAGTTCTGCAAAGTGTTGTCCTCCATTCCCCAGGCAGGATGGGCCACCCTGGGGCTGTCAGCTCGAGCTCTAGTGCCCACAAAGTGGAACTTAAGAGTAGCCTGGGATCCAGAGTACCATGTCCAGGTCTGGGAGACAGATGCCCAGGTCATGTGGTATAGAAGTTACCCTGCACATGGGTCATCCACGTTTAGTATGCAGGTTACCAAAGTAGGACAGATCACGTGGTAACCTCTCTCTACATCATCTAGGATGTCCCTCTACTCCCTGCCCAAGAAGGAAAGAAACCCCTGGCACCCATACCCCGCCAGCTACCTGGTTAGGCCCCTGTGGGAAGTGTCAGAATTTATAGGCGTCCTCTGTCTTCCAGTACACAAGTGCTCTCTGCTCGGTCATCCAAAAATCGTGGCGACATTTTTGCCTCTTAGGAGCCTTGTAAGGGCTTAACGTGTAGAGAGGCCAGTGCTTGGACTTACCCAGTTTGTGAAGACTGAAGGTAGAACAACAGAATTAAGTATGAAAAGGGGAGAGAAAACGTGATAAGACTAAGACATGCTTTTCTCAGCCATTCAAGGGAGAAGGGGAAAAAAATATCTTATTTGCTTGTCTTGGTAACTAAAAATGCAGGTAACTCTGGGAAAGGATTTTCTTTTCAAGGCAGTATCTATGGATTCTAGGAAGTTGACGCCAAGGTGTAAATTTTCTGCAAACTCCAGATTTTAACCTGAATGCTGCATCTCCTGCAAATAACTTTGGTTACTTGTCCCATCTGCATTCCATCTCCTCTTTTCCCCAATGTATGATTTTTTTTTTTTTTTTTTTTTTTTTTTTAAATCACGTACAATTGACAGGTAAAGCAGCCCAGCTCTCAGGAAAGAAAAAGCCTGTGACAAAGTCAGAAAACAGGCTTTTTGCAGATTCCCTGGACCTCAGTAACTTGGAGAGTCCCGGAGGCTGAGTTAGTCTGGGTAAGTTTGTGGGTCTGAGAACATTCTTCCTCTTACAAATCTCTTGAGACAAACATTCACTCTGAGGAAAAGCTCAGAGATATCTCTTTCAGGAGATTTTTCTTTTACCGTTGATTTTTATGGGCAAGACTTTGGAAGTCTGAAAATCTCCACAGGAAACAGTCATTGAAATATAGCGCACAGCTCTGGTCGACAGTATGTGCCTGGCCCAGCCTTGTGTGGTTTATTGTGAAGTTCACTTCAGAGAGAAATGACATCCTGCCGCATACTGGAAAGAGCCCCCTGTGTGGTAGACATTAGGAGATCTCTGCATTTATCAGATGAGTGGCGGTGGGCCACTTGCTGACCCTCTTGGTGGCAGTGGTGGTGGTGGAGATCGCCAGCCTTCCTCTGTAAAGTGCAGAGCGTTGTACAAGGCCAGTTATTGCATTATTGTTTCCATATTCTCTCCAAGCCCACTCCTAGCAGTGGGCTCAGCTCAGAGCCATTCTTATTTCAGCAGCCTTTAATCAACCCCACCCCAACACATACACACAAACATACACATACACACATCACACAACCTCTCATCCCCTGGATAATACCCAGTGAAAAAAAGAAATGCCTCCTGGTGCCAGAAGGAAACTCAAGTAAGAGATATTTTGTGGTGGCAGAGAGCAGCGATTCTGTATACTTTGTCAACCAATCCTTTAACCAGCTCTTTTGTAAAAGAGGAGCCTGGCTTATTTACAAAATCTCTTTGCCACCCTAGCCTCAAGCCCCATGACCAACAGTTCTAAAAATGAGTTCTCATAGACTGTCAGAGAGCAGGGAGGTGTTGGGGGAAATGTGTCTACTTTCTCTTGATGTTTCTTCCTTTGGTTTATTGTGCTGCTCTGCCCAATTAGCAGAGATGAGTCAGCTATCTTGTGGGAAATGAGTTTGGGGGTGGGGGGGAGATGTCCTGCTACATCCTTGTTTAGGTTTCAATCTCAAAGGAGAATTCCTTGAGGATGTCGAAAACAGCACTGGATAAGGTGTCTTCAGGCCTGTTTCATCACCCTAGTCCTATTCTAATTTAGATTGCCAAATTCAGGCAGCTTCCTTAAGGGAAGAAAGGAACAGTATTAAAATAAATAGAAAACAAAGAGACTAACTAAACTATAAGCTTAGTGAAGGCTGAGACTGATTTGTTCATCTGGGTATTGCCACTATCTAGGGGCTTATGAAAAGCACTACCTAAATATTTGATAATTGAAGAAATTCATACACACAAGAACACAATCCAGTCTGCACCCATAATTAATGGGAGACACACACTAAATCCATTATTTGTCCTTCATTTAACGCACTCAGTTCACTCTTAGGTGCTCCACCCGGCTCCCTATACTTCCAAGGAACTCATTACATTTTTTATCCGTTGAAGGTAATTCTAAAGAATGTCTCCTGTGTTCACATATAGCTTATATATCTCTCTACATATTGTTCATTTTACTTAGGGCAACCCCTGAGTTAATTTGAAATAACTGAAGATTACACCTTTGAAAATATCACAGCAGCAAGATTTGCCCTTACAATAATGAAATACAGCTTTAAATACCACTGGCAATTTTCAAAAAATTTTAGGACATCACAGACCTATAAAGCCTCAGATTAAATCATTAGCATAGCATAAGAAGGAAAGGAGCCCTTAAAGTTCCACACATTGAATGGGTGGCTAAGAAGGGGAAATCAGAGGAAGAAAAGTTGCAGTAATCAGAGAGGTAAGAGGAAAAACCAAGAGAGTAGTCGTATTGAAAGCAAGTGAGGAGTTTCAGGAAATAATGAGTGGGGATTTCCAGTGGAGATTACATTTTGAAGCTTCCCCTCCAAACTCATAGCAATAAAACTTAAAAACGTAAAAATAGAGAGAAAAAGACAACCCTATTCAAAAGTGATAAAAATATATCCGTGAACCAGGAGTGAAACAGAAAGTAAATGTTGCATTGTGCTAAAGCTCCAGCCAGATTTTCTGGTTTTGCTCCAGGCAGGATTTGAATTCCTTTGCAGATAAGAAAGTAACAGTCCCATGTGAAGAGGGAGACTGAATTGAGTCAGTTCCAAGGATGTTGGACCAGGACTCCACTGTAGTGAGCATAGCCACTAAGGGAGCAAAGGCAAGCAGACCAGAGAGCATACTGGCAATGTAATTGGGTCAGTTTCAGTTGATTTTTCTCTTGAATAATGGTCACATTTTCCTGTTTCTTTGCATGTCTAGTTATCTTTTCTTTAGAGATCAGATATTGTGAATTTTGACTGCTGGGTGCTGGACAATTTCATATTTCTATAAATATTATTGATCTTTGTTCAGTAACTTGGAAATAATGTAATCCTTTGGGGTTTTTCTTTTAATATTTGTAGACAGAATCAAAACAGTGCTCATTAGGGCTTATTATTTCCTCTTACTAAGGTAAGAATCTTCTGAGCACTTAATCCAATGCCCTCTGAATTATGAGATTTTCCTGTCTTGCTGGAGCAGGTATTATTTCTGGCCTGTATAAGAATAGACCAGATTGCTTTCCAAAGTACCTGTACCATTTTATTTTTCCAGAAGCCATAGAAAATTTTACCGTTTTCTCCACATTCTCAACAACATTTTTTTTTTTTGATCACAGCCATCCGAGAAGGTATAAAGTGATGTCTCATTAAAATTTTTATTTGCTTTTTCTTAGTGACTAATGATGTCCAGTACCTTTTTATATGCTTGCTGGTCATGTATCCTCTGGTTGTCCTTTAATTGAATTGTCTGTCTTTTGTTGTTGAATTGAAATACATGATTTGCAAATTTTTTTTTTTTTCCCATTCTGTGGGTTGTCTTTTCACTTTATAGTGTCCTATAAAGAATGGAAACTTTAAATGTTGATAAAATCTAATTTTTTGTCTTTTTCGTTAGGTTGCTTAAGTTTTAGATGTAATGTCTAAGAAAACACTGTTTCATTCTCTGGTCACAACAATTCACTCCTATATTTCTTCTAAGAATTTTCTGGTTTCAGCTTTTATGTTTAGGCCTGTGGTTGATTTTTAGTCAAACTGAGTGTTGAAGTGAAGTAGAGATCCAACTTTATTATGTGTGGAAAAATACTTGTCCCAGTACTGTTTGTTGAATAGACTCTTTCATTTCCTGTTGCATTGTCATGATCCCTTGGTCAAAAATGAAGTGACCATAAATGTCAAGATACGTTTGTGACTTATACTCCATTGATTTACATTTATATTTTTATAACAATACCGGCAGTTCTTGATTACTGTAGCTTTCTAGTAAGTTTTAAAATTAGGAATTTTTTCAAGATTACTTGCTAATCTATGCCCTTGAATTTTTCCTCTGAGTTCTATGATCAGTTGTCAGTTTATCAACGAAGCCAACTGGTATTTTTGATAAGAATTGTATTGAACATTTAAATTAACTTGGGAGAGTATAGTCATCTTAATGATATTAAATCTTCTGACTCATTAATGTGAGACATCCACTCATGTAGATGTTCTTTACTATCCATCAAAAATGCTTTGTAGTGTTCTGGGTATAACTTACACTTAATTTGTGAAATTCATCTCTAAATATTTTATTTTGGGTACTACTATAATATCTTAATTTCCTTTTTTCTTGTTTTTGGATTATTAATGGCTAGTATATAGAACTAGAATTGATCTTTTTGTATTTTTATCTTGTACCCTACATTCTTTATTAGTTCCAAAAGTATTTACTAAATTCCTTAGGACTTTTTATATACAAGATTTTGTCATTTTCAAAAGAGATAGTTTCTTCTTCCTTTCCAATTTAGATGCTTTTCTTTCTTTTTCATGCCTAATTGTCCTAGCTAAAACCCCAGTGCTATGTTGAATAGAAGCAGTGAGAATATACATGATTTTTTTGTTACTGATTTATGAGAAAGGCATTCATTCTTTCATTGGCTGACCATGCATTCCATCTGTTTTCATATTTCCCAGTGGTCAATTTTGTCCCATTTTTAATAAACCAGGGTTGTCTGTAATGCAGGGCAGCAGGAGCAGTTGAGGGGGTCGAAAATCTCCGTTCTATTTTGTCCTGTTTTGAAATATGGTCAGCTTGGTTTTTTTTTACCAATAAGTATGATGATGCATTTTTCACACATGCCTTTTATCAGATTGATGTATTCTATTCCTAATTTCTTTTTATGATATCTGTTTTTATAATGAAGGGGTTTTAGATTTTGCCACATGTTTTCTTTGCACCTTTTAAGATGATCAGGTGGTTTTTGTCCTTTATTTTATTGAACAGGTGTGTTACATTCATTGGCTTTTGAATGTTAAACCAACCTTGCATTTCTGGACTAAATCCCAGTGATCATGTTGTATAATCTTTTTTAATATGTTCCTGGAATGGTTTGCTAATTTTTTTATTGAGGATGTTTGTGTCTAGATTCATAGGAGATATTGATACTCTTTTCTCATTATGTCTTTTTCTATTTTTGGTTACGAGGATAATATTAGCAACACAGAATGAGTTGGGGATTTTTCCATCTTTTTTTTCTTTTTTGCTTTTTTAAAAGTGTTTGTAAAGAATTGATGTAATTATTCTTTCATGTTTAGTAGAATCTACCATGTGAAATGTCTTCATTACTATATCAATCTTTTGTTACAATTCTGTTTAGAAATTTTATTTCTTCTTGAGTCAGCTTTGATTGTTTTTATTCAAATGTGTCCATTTTATATAGAGTGTCTAGTTCTTTGTTATAAATTGTTCACAATATTCCACTTCAATCTTTTTCATTTTGTAAGGTCAGTAGGAATTTCCCCTCTTCAATTACTAATTTTTTAATTGAGTCCTATCTTTTCTTTTTGGTCACACTAGCTAAAGGCTTTTTAATTTTGCTTATCTTTCCAAAGAACTGACTTTTAATTTTGTTAAATAGTCTTAATTTTGTATTCTCTGTTCTGTTTGTTTCTATGATAATCATTGCTTTCTTCTTTCTACTTGAATTTGGTTTGGTTTTCTCTTCTTTTTCTAATTTCTTAACATAGAAGCTGAAATTCTTGTTTTTAAATCTTCTTTCTTACTGTAGGCATGTACGGGTATGATGGACAAATTTATATCAACTTGGGTTAAAGGATGCCCAAATGGCTGGCAAAACATTATTTCTGGGTGTGTTTATCAGGGTGTCTCTAGGAGAAATTAACATTTGAATAAGTAGACCGCAAAAAAGGGATCACCTTCACCAATCTGGGTGAGCATCATCCAATCCCTTAAGGGCCTGCATAGAACAAAAAGGTCCTGCATAGAACAAAAAGGTAAAGGGAAGGCAAATTCACTCTTTTCTTCTTTTTATTTTTAATTGAAAATATATTTAGAGTAAAGATGCAGGCAGGAATGAAGGTGAGTAGGCAGGTAGGCAGGCAGGAAGAGAAAGGAAGAAGAAGCACTTTATTTTAATATTTAGTTGGTTACTTTGGTTGTTCCCCCTGGGCCTGGGTCCTGAATCTGGGACTGTGGGATGTATGTGGGATGTATGTGGGATGTATGTGGGATGTATGTGGGATGTATGTGGGATGCATGTGGGATGCATGTGGGATGCATGTGGGATGCATGTGGGATGTATGTGGGATGTATGTGGGATGTATGTGGGACTGCTGTCAGGTGTACTAGACCACTTGGCCACCAGGACACACCCTCACTCTCCTTGAGTTGAAAAGTTTATCTTTTCCTGCCCTTGGATGCCAGGAATCCTGGTTCAGGGGTCTTTGGACTTGTGTTCATGCCATCGGTCCTCCGATTTCACAGGTCTTTTGACTCAGAATGAATTATACCACTTGCTTTCCTGGTTCCGCAGCTGGCAGATTCTGGAACTTCTCGATCTCCAGAAGCTTGAGAGCCAATTCCTGTAATACATCAACTTTTCTCTCTATATATATCAATATCCATATATTGGTTTCTATTCGTTTTGCTTCTCTGACAAACCCCCAACAACGGGTATAGATTTCCCTTGAGCACTGATTTGGTTGTATTCTGTAAGTTTTTGCTTGTTGTGTCTTTTCTTTTCTTCCCTATTCTCCCTCCTCCCACCCATCAACTGCCACCTCCCAGTCTGGAACCCAGATCTAGGGCTTTCGTGAACTGAGACTTAGTTGTCTGAGGCACAGAGAGCCAAGTTCTGTATCTATTTTCTTTCATGAAAGCATTTTCTAATTTTCTTTATGATTTCTTCATTGACTCATTGGCTTTTATAAGTAGTGTGTTACTTAATTTTCACATACTTGTAATTTCACCAAATATCCTTCTGTTAATGGGAGAAATACTTTATATTATTTCAATTCCTTTAAATTCACTGAGACTTGTTTTAATTATGAAAGTTTTAGCTTAATGAGGCTTTATTGTTAGGTCCATAAAAGTTCATGATTGGTACAGTTTATTTTAAGGAATTGACTTACTATGTTTATAAAATGTCTGTCTTTAATCCGGCAAAAATGTTATTTTAAAGTCTATTTTGTCTGATATTAATAGACTACTTGTTTTAGTGACTATTTGTAAGATATAGCTTTTTCCACCCTTTTATTTTCATCCAATAATGACATAATCTAGCAATGCTTTTTGTAAACATCATATAGTTGGAATATATTTTTTACCTACTCTGCTCATTTCTGTCTTTTAATTGGATAGTTTAACTTATTTACATAAAATGCAATTAGAAATGAGGTATGATTTATACCTGTCATTTTATCATTTGTTTTTCCACATATCTTCTGTCCTTCCATTGCTGCCTTCTTTTATATTGAATAAATAAGTACTATGTTAACTCTCTTATCATTACTCTTACCCTACATTTTTTGGAATATTTTTTGTTGCTCTGTGGATTATAATTTACATCTTAATTTGTGGCAATCTATTTCACATTAATACTAATATAAATTTAATAATAGCATATATAATCTTTGCTCCTATAGAGCTCTGTTGTCTTCCCTTTTTTGTTATGTTTCTGCTATATAAATTATTACTTTGTACATTGTAAATCTGTAAACACATTTTTATAGTAATTGCTGTATGTAGTAGTTTTTAAAAATGAAATAGGAATAACCACAACAAAAGACATTTATACTCTCCTTTATGTTTACCTGTGTGGTTACCTTTACCAGTGATCTGTTTTTCTTCATCTAGATTCAAGGATTCGATTTAACTGTCCGATGTCCTTTCTCTTCAGATCCCAGGGCAGGAGCATATCTCTGGGTTTATCTAGAATATCTCTGGGTTTATCCTACCATAGTTGCAGAGTTTCTGGGCTGTGTGAATTCATGCCTTTAGCAAATATGGGAAAGTTTCAACTATTATTTCTTCAAATATTCTTTCTGCTTCATTTCCTCTTTCTTCTCCTTTTGGGACACCCAGAATATTTATAGTACATTTGATTGTGTCCTATAGGTCTCTTGACTTTCTTTCCTACTTTTCATTTATTTTTATTTCTGCTCCTCAGATTAGATGCTTTCAATTCAACTATCTTTTAATTCACTGTTTTTTTCTTCTAGCTGCACAAATGTTTTATTGAAGCCTTTTTAGTGAAATTTTCACTTACATTATTCTATTTTTTCAGCTTCAGAATTTCTATTTGTTGCTTTTAAATAATTTCTGTCTATTTATATCTCTATTTAGAAAGACATCATTTTCATACTTTGATTTTTAGAGATTGTTTTCTTTAAAACATTTCTGAAATATTTAAAAAGAACTAATTTAAAGAATTGCTTAGTAAGTACAATGTCTGAGCTAACTTAGGAATGATTGCTTCCTCCAGCTCTCAACCCATGTATGAAACGTACTTTATCATTTTTTGCATGCCTCATATTATTTTGTAGAAAGTTGGACATTTAAATTAATATGATGTAACAACTCTGAAAATTATATTCTTCTCCCTCTCCAGAATTTGCTTTTTGTTTGCTATTATTTTGTTTCTTTAGTGACTTTTCTCCACTAATTCTGTGAATTCTACATTCTTTGTCATATGTGAACAGCTAAGCTTCTACTTAGTTTAGTGATCAGCTAACAATTGGAAGAAATTTGGAAAAGATTTCCTTAAATAATTGGAACCAATAAATCTCCCAGCCTTTGCAGAGAAGCTGTGTGTGTGCGTGCGTGTGTGTGTTAGAACACAGTTTCAACACTGAGCCAGTTTACAATTCTGACATAGCTTTTACTTCCTACTTGAACAGAATCTCAAGGTAACTGACAAGAGTTTAGGGTCTTTTAGAATCTTTCTTAAGTTTGCCCACAGTCCTGGATTTGTACACAGCTGACATGTATTTGTGTCTTTCTCAGTTTTCAGGAGCATATCACAGCCTTTCTGAGCCCTTATAGAAATTTAATTATTAGCTCCTCCTTTAAAATTTTTTGTTTAGCTTATTATTTTCCCTGTTATTTGTCACCTTAGGTAGCTTCAACATTTTAATTGCCTGTGATTGTTTTTGACAAATACGCCCCAGGAAAAGACTTTTTGCATCAGGTTAAATAAAGATAACTTTATAAGTGGAGTCATTCAGATAACTAGTAGGTCAAATAATGAGAATTCTCTTGGAATCCTTAAAGGCACTCCACCAAGTTTTGCTCTCTCTAGTGTTTTCAGGTGGCTGGTGTCCACTGTGTTGTGAACTCTCAGTTTTCACGGCAACTGCTGAGTTGGAGAGAAGGAATGGGAATAGGGTAAATTAAAATATCAAACAGTCCACTGCTCTTATCAAAATTAATCTATTTTTCTTGAAAAAAGTATTACCCATATTGTCGCAAGTCTTTTGTTAATTTCTTTCATTTCCTTTATGGAGAGAAATCTGGTAGGTATTTACTCTGTCCTTTTTACTGATGCCATTCCTGTTTCCCAATGTACCTCAATGTATATTCAAATATATATCTTGAGATCCAGTTATAAGGGCAACGCATTAAGTGCCAAGTTTCTTATTTAGCTGTAGGAAGGACGTTAAGAGCTTTCACATGTGTTGAGAAATTTCACTTTCAATCTTTGCTGAAGCTTTCCACTGTCATTGGTGCAAGGACCAGGGCAGCAGCAGAACTGGTGAGCAACGAGCCACTCAGCTCAGCATGATCATCTGCTCGCTGCTTGTTTATTAGATCCTTCTATAAAAACACTCCTGTGCACTTGAATTCTTGACTTTCAGTCTTTCTACTAGTGTCCATGTATTTACACTTTTCATGGCAGGGGCTGAATCATTCTGTTGAGTCTGGCATAGGAATATCTTTGTGAAAGGCACACCCAAAAGGGAAAGCAACTTAGAAGAAGAGATTGGTTTAATTATGTTAATGTCAAGTTGATGTTTTCTAATATTTTTGTAAAACAGTTTATGTATGAATAAAAGTAAATAGAATGTAATTATTTAATTTTCTGTCTCTAATATTTTCACATGCAAGTGTCCATTATTACCAATTGGCAATCGTCATTTCAGCATATAATCAATCAATAAGTACTGAAATGAAGTCAGCTAAGTTCATACTTTCAGCCAGGGCATAGTGAGACCCTATTTTGGACTAGGCAAGTGATTTAAATTTTTAGCCTTCATTTTCCCAGAATTCCAGAATTCTCCCATTCTTTCTATAGCCTAGTTGTGAATGATGAAATTTTTATTGTCCTTTGCTTTATGCATACACAGAGAACAAAGATCCAGATGTCTCACAAAATATTCAGGGAGGTGTCCCCTCCCCTCCTCTTTCCTTCCCTTCTCCTTCTCCCCTCTCTTTCCCTATTCTCCCCTTCCCTCCTTCCAGCCCTCCCTCTCCTCTCCTCCTCTTTCTTCTCCTCTATCTCTTCAGCTCTCAGTCTCTTGTCTCTCTGTCTCTTTCTCTTACACACAAATAGAAAAATTGCCTATAAAACCAACAAATGGTAAATGAAAATAATTTTTAAGTTCATTTCTTAGTAAGGAACAAGACATGTTAGAGAATAGTAATCATTTAACTCTTTCTCTACTGACTTGTTTCAATATTTACAGTATGCTCAGATACTAATTTGAAGTGTTGAGATTGTGAAGAAATTCTCTTTTTTGAAATCAGCTGTGTGTGGGTTATTGTTTTCAATAATTCTTCATCAATTTACTTTGCTGAGTTCAGAATTTTCTGTTTAGTAGTGGAGGTAGAGAAATTGTTAGTTTTCCTCTTTCCGGGCACTCCTCTTTGCACATAGAGACATATTCTGAATGTGACTTGGGACTCCCAGTTGGTGGGGGAGGGTGGGAACACAGACAGCTGCCAGAACCACCGTGATGGTGGACGGCTGGGTGCAGGTGCACAGACCGCCTCAATTTGACAGGCTTCAAGCCTTGCATTATCTCTAGTGAGATCCAATATCTTATCCAACAAGGTCCTTAAAAACAGGAAAAAAAGTTACACATATTTACCAGGGCATACAGCTTTACAGCGATCACTCAGATCTACATGGATAAAACATCTGCAATATGTTATTTTTGTGGTCTGTATGGTCACAGTGTTACAGCAGCTTAGAAATTAAATCATGCACCTGACATTGTGATACTTTGTTATCTACATGATTTTCTCTTTGCCTGTGCACTGCACACTATGTAAAGATTGGAACTCTTAAATTTACA
Source organism: Solenodon paradoxus (assembly GCA_004363575.1). NCBI lineage: Eukaryota > Metazoa > Chordata > Mammalia > Eulipotyphla > Solenodontidae > Solenodon > Solenodon paradoxus. The sequence goes on along the minus strand of RJWH01000108.1, from coordinate 1,099,293 downwards.
TAGTGAATTCTTCTTATAGCGGCACATGGGATTGGCAGTAACTGCTAACGCTGTTCTTTTGGTAGAGTGTTTATGTAGAATTTTGATGTGGTAGAATGTTAGAGTACCTCTGATTTTGAGATTCTCTCTTCAGTGTCTGATGATCTATAGTAAGTTTACTTCACCACTATCTATACCGTAAGCAAGTTACTTAACTTTTCTATATATTCATACGTTGAAAGTTCCTGGAAGCATCACAGGTGGTTTTGAAATGAAATGATAAGAAAGCTTGTGAAAATAATTTGGGAATTTCTGACAGAGGCAGCAAAGATCTAAAACTTACCTCTTTTCCATGCTTTTTTCTCATCTGTAGAGAAAAATATCACTAGTCAAATGAAGGAGGGCCAGGCTGAGGTGGCTGGAGATAGCCACGTATCCTCTTTTCTGAGTCAGAGAAGTTGAATAAAATTCAGGGTTTGGGGAAATCTTGATTGGAGAGAGTGACTTAGAACTGGATCCCCTCTCTCCCAGTCCAAATTAAAAGCCCTACATTTGCAAAGAGAGCTAAGTCTGCTGTACAACCTTCCAATTCTCCTAATGTGTTCAAGGACTGCTTCTGGAAGGCAGGAGGAGGAGGATGGCAAGTTTCCCCACCAAGTGGCGAAGCCCTCCCAAAGTGGATTAGAACTCAGAGAAAAGTGGAATTGTTGTTTGCACTAGAGTATCAGAGGGATCTCAGAACTAGATGTCATATCACAGGTGAACAGTGACTGGTGATGTCATCAAGCAGATGAGCAGATGAGCACCTCTCCTTTCTGTGGAGAGGAACAAAACAGGGAGAGACAGGAAGTGTTGACATTATCACTCTCCAGAATAAAGTGGAGGCTTCTCCTTCTATAGATTTATGAGGGGGAACAAGAGTCCCCTCCTTCACCCAAACATGGTAATGAGGTATTCAAATGGATTGGGGGTTTGCCTGTCTAGGGTTTGCCTGAGTGAAATGGCTGAGGAAATTGGTTATACAAGGTACTTTAGAGGTTACTGAAACAGTCCCCATTTTACAAGAATAGGGGTCAAGGACAGGTTGACTAGTTGATAATTAGTTACCTAGCTCTCATAAAGATTAAGTCCAGAAACTGGACAATTGCCAGGGAGGATAGGACTTCAGTGGGGACCTTGAGAAGGGGAAGCGGGGCAGTGCTGAGAGCAGTAAAGATCTGTGGGTAGGTACCTTGAGGAGCAGGGGCATGTGCTCTGAAACGAGAGGAGAGAACAAAATGGATATGGAAGAGATGAATATCAGAAATGTGCGTAAAGCCATTGTCTAAAAATCATAGCTATGATTTAGCTCATGAAGACAAAATCAAACCACTAGCTCAATTTTAATTGTATAAAGGAAGAATAGATATTTCCTCCTCACTGCCGTTGGAGGCTCATCTTCTCTGTTGAATTTACCCTCCATAACTATGGTGGAATTGATACTCCGAGTTCCCTTGGGGAACCAGCACTCTGTGTCCACCTGATAAAGATGGACCTGACCCATTCCCAAGGCTAATGGGCGGTCTGCTGACTCAGACCTGTGGGTCAGAACATTTTCATTCTCTGACAACAGTTACTGGTCCAGCAAGAGCATTGGTAAAATAAGAGATAATATAACCTCTCACAGAGTTGAGACTTGTGTGAAATCAAACACCTAGTACATAATTGTCCTTCACTAAATTTTAGTGAGATTTATTTAGAGAGACTTGTCTTGAGTATGTACATTCTCTTTCTGTCCAGAGTAGTCTTTCTTGATTGTGACAGATTAGATTTTTTTTTTTTTATCCATCTGTTCACTCTCACAATGTACAGGCATTTTGGTAGTCAAAAGCTGATCCATGAACTCTAGTGACCTCCTCTTGGTTCCATAGCGAACGTGATTGCAGATTGTTACCGGTTATGTTAATCGCGATGGGACCAGAATCATTTATTTTGCAAAGAACAGTATCATCAAAAATAATTGCATTCAGCACCTTTATACAGGATTGCTGCTTTTTATTCATGAGGTGTCCCAGTTCACCTTTGCTATTGACACAAACTAGACTCAGACCAGGACTGAGTATATTTCAGCTTTGGCTCTCACTGAAGGATGTATATTTTTAAATTTCTTTTTCATTGAACGATATTTAAAAAATTGAATCGTGATTTAAACAATTCATCTGTGTAGAAATCTCATGATGGCATCTGTGATGCTTAGTAGCCTCAGAATTCCCTGGGTAGCAGATCAGGGCAAAGAGATTTTGAGGTCCTTTCCTCTTGAGCTACAGCTCCTACTTCTTTATGTGATTATAATCATAGTAAGTTGAGTATACACGTGGACTGCTTGGAATGGAAATACATTTTATGATTCTAAAATAATGAGGAAAAAGTGATGTGCATATTTATGCTTCAGTTTATTAAACTCAGCAAATCCTTATTATTATAACACATTTTTTATTATAACCCATATCTGTAGATTTGCATTTGATAAATAAATTCTGAAGTGTTGCTGATGAAAGGTATATGAAGGGGATGCTGTTGATGAGTTATGAGTCATCTGTATTATAAAGCTTAATATTTCTTTCAGTGTTTTGCATAAAACTGTTGAAGGGTCATGAGTTATTTTCTAGTGGTTCGAGAAAAGTAGTGCCTTTTCTTGGCTTCCTATTTAAAGTTTTGTAAATATCTCTTAAGATATTTGTGTTTTTTTATTTCTTTATGTCATCTCATGTTGCAAAATTGAGGCAATCTGGAATGTGGATATGCAAATTCTGTTCTAAACAGCAGACCAGCTGGTAACCCTGAATAGATATTATGCTTCATTACTATGGGAAAATAGAATTCTCTCTTATCACTAATGAGTTATAGATTCAATGCATTCAAAGAAAAAAAGATATAATTTAATAGCAACTATTGACAATGTGTTTTATTAAATGAAGACAATATAGTTTAAATAATTTGAAGAAATAAAAGAAAAATGAAAAAAATTAAATTAAAAATGGATAGCAATATCAATCAGCTCAATAATAGATTATTAAAAACATATTATATACTTCATCTACCTTATTTCACATATTAAGGTCAATTTAGGTAATGAGGTATAGTTTTCAGAAAAAATATATGAGGTTGAAAATTAACCCATTGATATACTGCCATAATCTCTTTCCGATAATTCATAAATTAAAGTCAATTTCTAGGTAAGGGTTAAAAAATAGGTGCTCTCCCTCATTAAGTGCCCCATAGTCACCACATGCTGTGGAAGCTATGTTTTACCCCATAAACTATGGACACAATAAGGCCGCCTTTTATTCTCTTACATGGAAATAAATGTTCATTGGATAATATTTGTAGAGTGCTTTGAATGTTTCAAAAATATATACATTGTTCCCCCAAATTAAAGTAAATGTGTTAAATAAGTCTCAGAGAATACACAACATATTTTCTACTTATCATTACTTTAAAAAACATAATTTTTGAATTAAGAGTGAGTCTTTGTTACTCAAATACCAACTTTTCTTCCATTTTATCAATATTCCCATTGACTTCCTAGTTTTTCCATTTGAATACATTTTGTCACTCAAAGTGAGTGTTTATATTCTAAAAGAAAAAGTCGTTCTGAAGCAATTAAAGCAGACAAAGGAAAGAATTAGCTGAGAAAATCTGTCGTTTGATGTTTTGGATGGCATAAATAATATCATACCTCACATACTATAGCTCACAGACTTCTTACTTTCTTAACGAGTGACAATAGCAAATCTGGAAAACATCTGCCTTGAAAAAGAACACGAACTGCTCTCTGCTTAAAAATGTTGCTTGGCTATTACTGTATAGCAGCCATGCGTATCATATTGTGGTATGAGATGTCTTGGTTGTGAGAAATTAATATTCTCATGTTTGATTTCAAATTGTCTAGAACAGAATTCCAGCATAATTCAAGTCATTGTAAAGCCACAGTGGGAGAAAAGAACATGATTTACTATTAGCAAAACTTCCACATTTCTACTCAATTCCCAGCAATCATTATAACTTTGTTGAAGGAAATTTAGCAAACTATAGTATGACTTTGTGCCATATAAAAAAGAAAATCTGCAATATAAAAGGACAATCTAAAATAACTGCTCGTTTATCTAGCTAACTGTGTCTACTGGGAAGCACGTTTTGACTGCATAAGCAAGATATTCTTTAAATCCCACCACCACCACAAGAGAAACCGCCAACAGAATAAATTTATTGACATTTGATCATGGACAAGAGTATTTTTACTATATTTCAATACTAATTGATAAGTGGAAGATGACAGAATGACACTTAAAAAGGGGACAAGAAACAATGCCAGTATCTACTTGTTCACTGCCTGATCTCCCTAAGTTTTTCAAGTTATTGTTAAATAGGTCTGAAAGTTAAAAGTAGTTCTTCATTTATATTTATTTCCCCTTACAGTGGAAGGAAAACCACTATGTTTTGCCTTTGGAATATGTTCTCATTGTATTCATACTGTATTTTTCATTCCTAAAGTGCTTCAAGAGCATGGAGTTTGGCAAAATACTAATTATTTCTTTCTTGGCTTACAAGATAAATTCAGTCATGGAAAATAATTGGTTTCCGGACTCTCTCCGATATTTGCCATCATCTTTTAAAAAAATTCAGTAGTGATGCATTATTATTGCAAAGTGTGAAAATTTTCATTCAAGAATGACTTTTCCAAGACATTATCTAATAGAACAGCTGGTACCCTTGTTCAGATTGACCCTGAACCATAGAAAAGTTCACAGTTCCCACAGACCTTTGATTTGCCTTTGTCAGAAACAGAGAAGGGTCTGATTTATTTACATTAACTATTCAGCTCATTAGCTATTGTTATATTTAGTGAAATAATTCACATGAGCAGAATTATTATTCATATACCATCTGAGCTTTAAATTACACAATTGATTTAAACTCAAATACTTTTTAACTATCCACAGTGCTCTCAATTCATACAGTTCATAGCTTATATATATAATAAAAATTGTGACATAGTGATTATATATGTCTAAAACATTATATGAACACACACACCCACACACACAAACATATATCATATCCATTATTAGATAATACTGCTGTTCATCCCAAAGAATGAACAGATTTGAATTTTCAGTCTTGTTAGTTCCAACAACCTAAAAAATTATAAAGAACACTGAGTCAAGTGTGATGGCTGCTTGTGAATATTTCTGACTCTAAACAGAATCATTTACTGTTTACAGTTGTCTTTTGCATGCAGGTGCATTGTGGGAAAGTGACCCGCCACTGAAGTTACACGAGTCACGACTTCAAGTCTTCTAGCCACATAGTAATAAATTAACAATGCTGTATTTGTTTTCTTTTTAATATTTCTCATATTTCTTATTCTCATTCTGTAGGAATGCATTCTAATCCAAGGACAGATTCTCATACATTTGTTAATCCTTGGGCTCCAAAAACTATTCACATGAAAACTTAAAATCAGATGGTTTCATGTGTTCCAATGTAGTTTTTGCTAAAACAGGGTCATCCTTGAGCTTGTCATCTGCTGAGGTATTGAATTCCTTATTTCACTCAATTATATGATCTTAAGAATGTGGCCATTTGCCATTTCTGTCTTAACTTTGAACGCATGATTTTGTATATCACTGTTCAGCTTTAGGAACCCCTAAATTATAAATGACCTACTGGAAAAAAAGAGTAAGTCATTTAAGGAGCTGCCTAAGCAATACATAAAAAATATTGTTTCTGTTTAAAAATAAAGTATTAACATCTGAATATTCTTGGTGATGACAAGCTTTAACTCTGTTAAGTACTCTACTGTAATCTATGAGGTACAAATTAATAGTTTAAGGAATCAAATGTTTCTTTAGTTGTATAAGAAAGTTTTAAAAATTTGTTTATTGAAGTTTTAATCAGGGTGATATTTTGAGGGAAATTTTGTTGTCATTTCCTTCTAATTTAGAACAGTATCCTAATATGCAATATTCTAATTGTAAAAATATCTTTTCCTATATGTATTGTGTTACTCTGGCTAGTTTCAGATATTTATAATTAAATTATTATGTCAAATTAAATACATATTTATCTTCTCTGCTAAACTGAAAATTTCCCGAGGGCAAAGATTGTATTCAATACACTCATCAGATGGAGAAATTGATAGAACAGAATTTGGCATAGAGTAGGCGCTCATTAAATGTTGCTGAACTGACCTGAGTCTTTACGTGGCCAGATGTAAAAAAAAAAAATCTATTTATTTTTAACCATATAAGCTTCAATTAAATAATAAAATATAAGATAACATTTTTCTTTTATGTTTTACCTTTTCTAAGATTGAGGTAACATTGATTGACAGCACAATACGAGCTTAGGATGCGCAGGTTCACTCTGATAATGTGACACACTCACCACTTCTTATAACTCTCCACCACTGTCCACTGGACTCTCCCACTACACTTTGCTCCTACCTCCCACCCCATCTGCCTCTGATAACCTCAGTTTGTTGTCATCCTATGGGTTAGTTTTGATTTTGTTTTGTCTGTTCATTTACTTTGTGAATATTCCATGTTCGAGTGAGAGTATTTTGTGTTTGTCTTTCTCCCTCTGACTTACATCACTTAGCGTAGTTCCTTTTCATTTCCATCTATATTGTTACAAATGAAAAGATTTCATCATCTTTATAGCTGAGTTGTATTCCATTGTGTGTGTGTGTGTGTGTGTGTGTGTGTGTGTGTGTGTGTGCATGCCATATTCTTTATTCTCTTTATCCAATTGTCAGTTGATGGATATTTAGGTTGTTTCCATTTCTTGGTTATTGTAAAGAGTGCTGCAATGAACATTGGGGTGCATAACTTTCTGAGTTAGTGTTTTCATATTCTTCAGATGGATATCTAGAAGTGGAATTACTGTATCATGTAGTAGTTTTATTTTTAACTTCTTGAGGAGTCTCTATACTGTTCCAAAATGTCTACAGCAATTTGCATTCTCACCAACAGTGTATGAGTTTTATTTTCTCCACACCCTCGCAGCATTTGTTTCTAGCATTTTTGATAACAACTATTCTCAAACGTGAGAGATGATATCTCATTGTGGTTTTGCTTTGCATTTCATAATAAATGATGATGGGCATTCTTTTCATGTGCCTATTTGCCCACTGTATGTCTTCCTAGAGAGATGTCTATTTAGATCTTCTGCCCATGTTTTGATTGAGTTGTTTGTGTTTTACTGTTGAACTGTATAGTTCTTTGTCTTAGGTATTAACCTTTTGTTGGCTATATGATAGGCAAATGTCTTCTTCCATTCATGTGGCTATCATTTTATTTTGATGGACATTTTCTTTGCTATGTAGAAACTTTTAAGTCTAATGTAGTCCTATTTGTTTATTTTTGGTTTTGTTTTCCTTATCACTACAGTCAAGTGTCCAGTGATAAGTCTAAGGATCTCCAAGGCTGATGCTATGGCACATATTGCCTATATTTTCTTCTGCGTACTATGATTTCCAGTCACACATATGAATCTCTAATCCATTTTGAATTAATTTTTGTGTATGTTGTTAGATGGTGCTCTAGTTTCATTCTTTTGCATGCGACTGTTCAGATTTTAAAACACCACTGGTTAAAACAACTTTCCTTTCTCCATTCTATGATCCTGACTTCTTTGTCATAAATTAATTGACCATATATATAATATATATATATATATATATTATATATATGGTTTATTTCTGGAGACTCAGTTCTATTCCACTGATCTATGTGTTTGTTTTTATTGCAGTACCATACTGTTTTAATTACTATCACTTTGCAATATAGTTTGACAGTTGGGAGAGTGATTTCTGCATGTCTGTTCTTTTATCTCTGATTGCTTTGACTAGTCAGCATATTTTGTGATTTCATAAATATTAATTTGTTGTTCTGTTTTCTTGAAAAATAATGATGGGATTTTTTTTAAAGAATTGTAATAAATCTGTATATTGCTTTAGATAATGTGGCCATTTTAACAATATTAATTCTTTCCAATGAGTGTGTAATTTCTGGCCATCTCTTTGTATCTTCTAATTCTTTCAACAATAGCTTATAGTTTGCAGTGTACAGGTCTTCCACCTCCCTTGTTAAGATTATTCTAAGGATATAAATTATTTTATATTTTAATTTTTTATAGCTCATTATTGCATGTAAGAATGCAATCTATTTTTATAAATTAATTTTTAACTTGCTACTTTATAATATGCATTTATTAATTATAACAATGTTTTCATGGAGCCTTTAGGATTTTTATGTGTTATCATATCATTTGAAGATAATTTTGTCTTTTCTTATTTGTATTCCTTCTATTTCTTCTTGTCTAATTGCTTTGGTTAGGACTTCTAATAAAATATTGAATAGTATTGGTGAGCTTGGTCCTCTTTTTTCAGATCTTAGAGGAAAAGTTTTCAGTTTTTCCACTGAGCATGATGTTGACTGTAGTTTTATTATATGTGGCCCTTATTACATTGAGATGTGTTCTTTCTATATCCATTTTATTGAGTTTTAAAAATCATAAATGGGTGGTGAATCTTGTCAAATAATTTTTCTGAATCTATTGATATGGTCACATGATTTTTGTCATCCTCATTGTTGATGTTGTATAACACATTTGTTGATTTGTGTACATTGGACATCTTTGCATCCTCAGAGTAAATCCCATGAAGAGTGGATTTTTTCCATATTGTGCATTTTTTCCATATTGTGCATTGTAGAATGTGAGGGGGTAATTTTACAGTGGAGATACCTGACAAACACTACCTCAGCCAGATGGTAAGATTAACATCATTAATGGCAGGTCATGTTGATAGTGTATACCTTTCACATGTTGTTATAAAAGTGTGCTTTACAGTCTTCCTCTCAGAGTAACTGCTCAGAGTAATCATGAGAAAAACATTAGGCAGGTACCAATTGAGGAATATATTGTAAAATATCTGACTAGCACTCTGCAAAACTATTAAGCTCATCAAAAACACAGCAAGCCTGGAAGTTGTCAGAGCCAAGAAGACCTGAAGAAGTCATGACTATTAAGGACGCTTAATGGAGCCCTAGGATGGAAAAGAAATACTAGGTAGAAGCTAAGGAAATCTGAATTAAGCATATATTTCAGTTAGTAGCTCTGTATCAGTTGTGGTTATTTATAACAGATATGCCACACTAATATAAGGTCTTAACAGTAAGGGAAACTGAATTCAGGGTTTATGGAAACTGTGTGTATTATTTTCATTATTTCTCTGTAACCATAAAACTGCTCTAAGTAAAATGTTTATTTTTAAAATGTACTTGCAACTTAATAATAGTGAAAATATAGTACATTAAAAGTTGTGAGATGCCCCAAAAACTGTTTTTGGAGGGACATTTAAAGCATAAATACAGAGATTAAAGTAGAAGAAATTTCCCCAATAAACAATCTGCATTTCCAGCTTAAGAAACTAGAGAAAGAAGATTAAATTACTGCTAAAACTAAAAGAGAGCAGGTTTTGACTTGGTGGACTAGCAATTAGGTATGCTGTCTTCAGTTGAGCACAGTACATATACATCCCAAGGACTTGAATTAAGGTCCTAGATCCTGGAGAACAACCAAGATGTACAACTGAAATAAAATTAAATAAAAATGCTTCTTCCTCCTCTGTCTTTCTGTCTACTTTCCTATTTGCCTGCACCTTTCCTTTTTAAAAAATAAATGAAAAAAAGCAGGAAATAATAAATATTAGGGCAGTAATCAATGGAATTGGAAACAGAAAAATGGTAGAGAAAAATCAGTGGAAACTAATTCTAATTCTCAGAGAAGATCATACAATTGATAAATTTCTAGAATCTGATCAAGAAAAAAAGAAGACAGAAGTTATTTATGTCAGACATAAAATAAGAATCATCACCAAGTTTCAAAGAAATTAAAGGATATTAAGTTTAATACAAACACTAAGTCCATAAATTTGAAATTTAGATTAAATGGATTAATGAAAAGACAAAACTATTAGAAGTCAGGAGCATGGAAAATAAATATGAAACAAAATTAATTAGCAGTCAAAAACTTTCCAAAAAAGAAAACTCCAGGATAAGATAGTGTCTTTGACAAATTTTGCCAAGTAATTCAGGGAATAAATAATACTAATTCCTCAAAATTTCTTCAAGAAAATAGGAAAAATTATATAAGACAAGTATTATTCTAGTACCAAAACCAGAGAAAGAAAACTGTAGAACAATATTTCTTGATTATAAATCCATATTCCTGAATAAAATATTAGCATATAAATCTGTGAAATCTATCAAAATATAGTGTGGCCAAGAGAGATTCACTCCAGAAAATGCAAGTGATTTAACATCTGAGGACCAATCAATATAATTTGATTTATTCACAGGCTCTGTATGATCATCTCAGTAGATGCAATAAAAGCATTTAATGAATTTCTACACTTTTCAAGCTAGACTTAGCAAACTAGAATTGTAAGTTTTCTTAACCTAATAAGAGCATCTACAAAAATCCTCCCCCAATCCACTGCTTATAACATTTTAATGGTGAGAGATTTGTTTTCCCCTAAGATCAAGAATAAGGCAAATATCTCCCATCTCTCATCTCTCTGATTCAACATTGTGTTAGATGCTATAACCAACTCATAAAGAAAAAGAAGTATAGAGCGTACATACAGGAAAAGAAGAAATAAAACTATTATTTCTTAGACATGACTATCTATGCAGAAAATTTAAAGTCTGTTCAAAAATTTCTAGAACTTATAACAGAAGTTAGCAAGTTTGCAAGGTATAAGGTCAATATAAAATAGTTAATATATTCATATTTTCTAGCAATTGACAACTGGAATGCCACTTATAATAAAACACTTAATGATAAGATGAATCTTCCAGTATTTCCCTTTTTATCAATATTGTTTTGGTGATTCTAATTAGCTAGGCTTTAACATAAATTTTAGAATAGATTTGTTGATATCTACAGAAAAAGCTCCTGTACTTTTAATTGTGTTTGTATTGAATATATAGATTGGGGCTAATTGAGTATTTTTTTCTATTTATTTAGATCTTTGATTTTTTGGTTTGTCAGCATATCTGTCTATCTGTGTATATATATATGTGTACATATATAAAATATGTATGAATATATATTGCTAGATTTATGTAAGAAGTATGTTTATGTATGAATGAATGCATGCATGTATTTATGTATGAATCACCACTGGAACAGAACAGAAAACCTGTAATTAGATCCACATAAATGTAGTCAGCTGACTTTTTGAGAAATGTGCAAAGACAATTCATTGAAGAATACCTTTATCAACATATGATACTTGATAGATCATAGACATAAAATGCAAAATGTAAAACATATAAAACTTTTAGAAGAATACATAAAAGAAATTAATTATGGCCGTGTGTTTCATGATGAGTTTATAGATATAATACTGAAAGTATGAACTATTTAAGAAAACAAATGATAAATTATTCTTTATCCAAATTTAAAACTTTTATTCTGAGAAAGATACTCCAGAGATTTAAAAGATACCCCATAAACTGAGAAAAAATATTTTCCAATCACATGCAGCATGAAATTCTTCCATACAGAATATACTTTTCAAAACTCTTATTAAACAACATGAAAAAGAAAACAATTTTTAAAAACCTGAGCAAATATTCTCCAAAGGTAAGTGGATAGCTAAAAAGACTTAGCAATATCAGTCATTAGAGAGATTCAAATGAAAACCAATGAAAAGCTACTATACACCTATCAGATCGGTTAAAACAACAGCAAAAACGTCACAATATGAAATTCAGCAAGGAGCACCAAATTCTCTCATTTCTGGGGAGAAATGATAGAGAGTATCAACTGCTTTAGAAAATAGTTTGTCGGTTTCTTATAAAGTTACCCATATACTTTTTGTACTACTTCACAATCACAACCTAGATATCTACTCAAGTAAATAGAAAATATGTGTTTACACAGAAATTTGTATATGAATGCTTTTAGTTACCTTATTCATAATGACAAAAAAACAGGAGCAAGAACAAGTGACTTGATCATCTGTGGTATACAAAATGGAATACTACCTACCAATAAAAAAGTTTGTGGGAAAACTACTGATTCATTTTCAAGTATTAATTTACACAACAACATAGATGAGTTTTATATGCATTTCAGTGAGGAGAAAAAGGCTAAAACAAAAAAGTTACATATTTCATTATTATAAGTATGTGACATTCTGTAAAAAGGAAAACTACTGGAATTGAAAACTGATTTGTTGGTTATAAGCTGAAGAAGGAGTAAGGCTTAAGTACAAGGTAAAAATTAAAAAAACACAAAAACAAAACTAAGATTGTGTAGAGTCCCAAGACAGGAAGAAGTCAGATAAATTATAACTGTTTTACATATAGCAAGTTTATGACATAACTTCATTGAAGGGAGTAGGAAAAAGAGAACTGATTTAAATTACTTTGGAAAAGAGTGCTTTGACTGTCTTCTCTGAGGCTAAAGACAGAAAAGAAATTACATAAAAATTATATTTAGTTGTGCATTTAGTTACATGCATGATGTTAGCAATTCTGAAATCATTTTTTAAGTATAGGAGGGCTTAACAAATAAGTAGATCAATTTTAGTTAATGGGAACCAGATTTTTGCTGTCAGAGAACTAAGTCGAAAGCAAGCAGGAGCGAGAAGATGCTCTCTGCGCACTGAGAGGGCCTAGCGTCAGGGACACCCTAGTAGCAAGGAGCATATCCAGCATCTTTGTACCTAAACACCATTCTGCTGAAAAAGGAAATGGAAAAATGGCTTGTTATCTAGTCCTATATCAGGAAAAACAAGAAAAGTCTGTAGCATCCGGTTGTGTGAAAAAGCAAGAAAGTGCAAATTTAAGTAATTACATGTTAGTAGTGACTTATATTGGCCAACACATCTCTGGGTAATTAGTTCCTTCAAAGCTGCAATTTCTCTTACTAATCCTTTGTTTCTGAATACTGATGGAGATACACAGCAAATAAAACTGAGGTAGATAATTTTTAGATTCAGGTCCCGTGCAGAAATTTTCAGTCTGCCTGTGCATTAGAATCGCAGTGAAGGGACTTTAAAATCAAGTTTAATTTTGTGACGCCACCTCAAACAATGTCAGAATTGCTTGTGGGGGTAGCAGAAGAGGGGAGAAAGAAACGTCTAAATATAAGTATTCATTTTAAAATAAAAAAATGATTCTAATACAACAGGGTTGAGAAACACTTCACAGTACAGAAAGCATATATAGCACAATTATTTAAATTGTATTCATATATATCTTTCTATAATATCCAAGCTTTCTAACATTAACTACTAGACCACAAGGTAAAATTATGTTATATGCATATAATTTAAACTTGTAAATGTCAAATAGCACTTTTAGGGAAAAGGGCCATTTTATCCTAACGGTTATTGTCACATGTGAAAAAAATTATGTCTCACCGGTTTTTGACAGTAATGCATGTATATGTATATAGATAGATGATAGATCAAATTGAAGAAAATAAGTTATCTTGAACATATACATATGCGTGTATACATATATATATACATACATATACATGTATATGTATATATCTGCAATTTAGGAAAAACAAAGTAGATAAATCACAAATTCCATGAAACAGATTTTATTGTTCATTATAATAGAAACTGGTTAAAGAGAATCTTGTTAGAATTTTTTTCTAGTTTGTAAACTACTTAGGGATTAAGTAGATTTACACCTGGCCTATAACTGGTGAATTAGTGGGCACAATGAAAGGTTATAGTAAAAGCCAGGGAGGTGACCAGCATTATTTTCTTATTTCCAATAGGTTTCCGGCAAATTCCTAGATTTGGGGGTTTTAATTTGGTGTGTAGTGTGGGCGATTATGTTTAAACCGTTAGGTGATTTTAAGGGGAGAAAGGTGAGCGCAGAGGGGCAGTTGTTACCAGATGACAGTACAAGGAGCTATTAAATGTTCTATTCCAACTTGGACAATTATTTATCTTTGTCTCTAGAATGCCAGCTATGAGCATAATCAATTAAGAATTCTTTTCCTGTTGACTTTTTTCTTTTTCTAGTAGGGTGGCTATTTTGAGGGGAGGGGCTATGTGACTAACCGTATAAAATACCATTAGTCACAGAGAATTATTTGTTGTATAGAATTACTTATTACTGAAGGCGAACTGGTTTTGCAGGCCATTTACTTAGACTTAGAAGTGATTTACCTGGTGTAGTGGGAAGAGCATGGATATTTGGACTCTCTACAGACAGACCTGGTTTTGAATCTCAGTTCCTTCACTTTCCCCCTATATATTCTTTGCCTAGTCAAACTCTTTGAGTCTCATTTCCCTCTTCTACATAACAGGAAAAGTAATACCTGCTGCCATAGAGCTATTGGGAAGATTACATGAGCTAACATTTTAAAGCACATAGTAGGCACTTAATGGATTCTAGTTTTCCTTTCTTTATGACACCTAACAATTCTCCTTACAAGATCATTTCCCTTGATTCCTCTGGCTCTGGAGATCCTTCATTATGTCCCCACCGGGTCTGTTCTGCAACCTTTCTTTTGCCCCTACTGTCATGACCTGCCTGAGTCCTTCAGGTCTCAGCATGTGAACTGTTATTACTCCCTCCCCCATTTACTCCTACTCAAAGTTAATATTTATTGAGTGCAGTATTAAACCTTTTAGATATATCTCCACCTAAGTAAACCACTAATAAATATTAATATTATTAGTTAGCTGCATTATCATTCATGTTCACTTAATCTTCACAATTTTATTCCTATTTTACAGATGAGGCAACTGAGACAGAGATGAGATTGCCCTCGGTTGCATCACTAGCTAATGTGACTGCCAGTTCACCTTCTTGATTGGCTCCAAGTTGCTCGTAAGACTCGAAAATAATTTTTTAGGACAGAATACAATACTGTCCACAGTTGGGCCCCAGCCTAATCACCAGTCACTCTTTATGCTCCATGCTTCAGTCAGTTGTAAAGTATTCACTAAATATTTCATATTCTTTCTTGCTCCTATCTCTGCATGCTGTCCCTTCGGGCTGCAATGTCCTTTTCTTCTTTATTCATTCATTTGGTAGTGTCTCAGCCTCTGATTTAGAGTCTGGTAAAGATGTCAAAACCTCCATGGACTCTTCTCTACATATTGTAGGCCTTACAACCTCCCTAGGCCGTCACACAACCCAGTTACTATTGTATTTTTCATACACTTCGGAAATTAGTGATACAACTGTCTTTTGCTATACTATTGCCATCTTTGAGCTGCTAGTAAGGAGAATTTTGCTACCCAGTTGGTGTTTAATAATGTGTGTTGTTTAAAATTTTATTAAGATAATTTTAGATTCACATGCAGTTATAAGAAATGATAGATACCCAGTACACATTGCCCATTTCCCCTCAAGGGTAATTTTTGTTTTAAAACAATGGAATATGCACATTGATGCAATTCACAGATTTTATTCAAATTTTCCCAGTTTTATGTGTACTCATTTGCATGTGTATATGTTAAGTTGCAAGATACTGAAGAATTTCAGTATCACAAGGATCTCACCTAAATGCTTTTATAACCACATCTATGTCCTTCTATTCCTCCTTACTTTTCTATCATATCTCTAACCTCTGGCCACCTTGTATTCTCCATTTCTAAAATGTGGTCCCTTAAAAAATATTGCATAAATTGAATGACATAGTACATAATTGTTTGGGATTGCCCATCTTCAAGAGTATAACTCCCTGATGGTTCATTAAATTATTGCACACATTAATATTTTATTTGCTTATTGCTCAGTAGTATTCTCTCATATGTATATACAAAAATTTGTTTAACCATTCACCTGATGAAAGACATCTAGACTGATTCCATTTTAGTCTACTATAAATAAAGATGCTATGAACATTCATTCATAGATATTTTGGTACAAATTTTAATTTCTCTGGGATAGAAACCTGAGTGCTACTGCTAGATCATACAGTCATTATATGTTAAATTTCACAAGAAATTTCTGAATTGTCTTCCAAGAATGACTGTATCATCTTACATTTCCATTAGTAGTACGAGTAGTTCAATTTCTATCACTGTCAACCAGCATATGGTATTAACATAATATTTTATTTCCATAAGTCTGATATCTCTCTTCCTCCTTCCTCATCTACTTCTTTTCCTTCTTACCTACCCCCTTCCCTTCTTCTCTCTCCTTCATTTTAAAAATTGCCCCTTCACTCATTGTGTGTAGTCTTCTATATGAGGGCATTTTTCAAGTGGATATGTGCTTCTCTCCATGAATAGTTAATTTCCTGCCTTCTCTCCATAGCCAAGAAGGGAAGACAGGGTTTTTTTTATGGCGGAGTGGGATGCTAGCACTTTTCCTATTATGGATTCTTCTTTTAATACCCAAGCTGCCTTTATATTTCCAAACTTTTTTCTCCAAATACCCTTCTGGGAGACCTTCAAAATGATTTTTATAAATTAACCTCTGCTTCATATACTCAGCTATCTTTTGCTTATAAATTAGAATTCTGGTTGATACAATTTTTTAATTTAAATGATTTAATCACTAATTATTCACATAATATCTAATATATATCTCAGTGTCTATTCTTAGTTATAGAAATACATAGTATGCAATGGTATTAAGTATAAGAGAAAATGTATGTAGATTTAGAGGAAGATCAATTATATTTACATTGGTGGAGATGGGGAAGGAAATTAGGAAAAGCTTTGAGAAGAATACAAAATTTGAGTTAGGGAAAGGTAAATAGTATTTGGACAAACTGCAATCCAAGTTGAGCAACCTTTGCTAAATTTTGGTTTTATGCTTATTCAAATACACCACTTAACAGCCATTGAATATCTTTTTTTACAATTGCATTAGCTATATATTTACCCATTCTAAATAGATAGAAAATAAACCCTGTGCTCTAACACTAGCTGTTTACCATACATTTGTATAATTTGTATATGTGTAGCCTGTCTGCCCTGAAAGAAAGTGATGGAGCTAAATGGTCAGAGACTGGTGGAGAGGATGTAATATTACTATTAAGTTCTTAACAAGATGATGTTCACAGCTTTAAAAAAAATGTTGCTTTAGTTTTTCCAATCTATCCAATTGCAAAACAAGATGGAGATACACATTTTCAAAGTATGTATTTGATTATTCTAGTAGTAATTGCATGATTATTATGCGGTCTACCCACCCATGCTATGTGTATGGGTGGTAAGGATTGATATTAATGAAAGGAGCATAAAATAAACTTGTAAAGAACGTTTTCTTGTATTAGAGACATCGTTTAGCATGTTTATTATAACTACCGAAGCCAGAGAATGAATTTCTGCATGGAATGTGATGACCTCATTGGATATTGTATTTCAGTTAGTTCTAGAAGCAATGAAATCTGTATCAAGCCATAAATTATACGAGAGGCGAAAGTAACATCTGAAATATAGCTAATAGATCAAAGAGAATTGTATTATAACTTATATCAAGGAATTAATTTGCATCATTGTTGAGATGAGTAATAGAAGTCACAAAATATGAGTATGAATTCTGGAAATAACACAAATCAATTTTTTATTATGATATATATAATTCATATAAAGTATAAATAATATCTATGCATACTTTAGGGAAGACTTACATTTTCATATTTTTAGATTAAAAAATAGTATATTCCCATTCTTTTCACAATCACAATTTTTCCTCTTGGGTTCCCCTACCCCTACCTGAAGGTAGTTGTGAGACTGAGTTTTGTGTTTATCATTCTCCTGCCTTTCATTATGACTATTACATATTTGTATACACATACACAATAAATATAATATTTAATTTTGCTTACTGCTGAAGCATACATCAATAGAATCTATAGTATGTGTTTCTATGTGATTAACTTTTTCTCTCAGTGTTATGCTTAAGATTTAATCATGTTGATGTCAGTGCTGCATCATTATTTATGTTTACTGCTATGTAGTTTTCATTTGTAACAATGACACACAAGTATTTTTATCCACTCTGGTTGTAATGAACATACATTTCAGTGCCTAATCTAAGTAGGTGTAAACAGAGTATGAAATTAATTATTTAGAAATACTATTTTTCTATTATGAATATGAGCTGAGGTACAAGAGCTTCTCTAGAAAAAATTTCATAAGTGCTTCTGACCAGGATTTCAGTAAGATTTGAGGTGGCTTTGTAAAATTTTCACAAAACAGTACTCTCTTTAAAGGGATAATATTTTCCATTCCATTTCATTTTGTCTTTAAAAATTATGATTATGTTCCTCTATATTGATTTATTGAGCCACTAATGGGTCATAATCATTTAAGGAGAAATTTAAAAAATATTTTTACTGCACCAGGAATGGAATTACTGGGGTTCAAAATATGCAAGCTTCAGTTTTATTGGACAACACCAGACTGATTTTCAATCAGATGTACAAAGTTACTTTCTCAACAGTAGTAACATGTTTCTCAACAGTAGCACATGTACACATGTAGTCCTTTTGTTCTACAGCTTTGTTAACATTTGGTCTTGTCAGATTTTATAATTTCTTGTTTACTACATTCCATGTTTTTAATAAAAGAAAATTGATCAGGAGAGTAATTTTAAAGTTTGCTACAAATAATCCAAATTAGAGAAACTGCTCTTAGTCTGTCAATACAATATATACTTTCAGAAAAAAATCAAGACGTTTCCACTTTTGCATATTTTAGCATATGATTTTTTATTTTAGAAAAAATGTATGCATTAAGAAGTGAGCTGGGATCAGAAGTTCAAATCTCGAGTTAACTCTTTTGGGGACTCAGATTGTTCAGATTAATACTTAACTATGAAAAGCATAAATGTATAGTTAACGAAAAAATGCTACCTTGAGTTTCAGTCTAAGTCAACAGAAATTTTAGCAATACCCTACCAGCCAGCAAATGAATGTGTGATTTGGGACTCTGGGAGCTCAAATACACAACATATGAAGTGATTCCTGGTGTTGTCTTCCTGTTCTTTCTGTTTAAACTTGGGCAAAAGTGAATTCCTCAATTTTCCCACTGTATTCAATGAAGAATAATAGGAAGAGATGAACATAATCTGCTTTTTTTCCACTCTAATTTCTAAATTCTTGAGATAAATCTCTGGTGACCATGCCACTCATTGATGGTAAATTAGGGGCTTGGGAGGCACAGGAACTTGTGTTTCTAACTGGCTTGTGGAAGGTTCAGGAATGCAAGATTTCTGAATTTCCATGCATGCAATCCTGAAGAGGTCAGCAATGTCCTCCAGCCCCCAGCTCTTCCTAAAGCTAAGGCACATTAGCAAGAACAAGGAAGTCAGTTAAGTTATCTTCTTGTAGACAGGCAGCAAATTTATTTATGGCCAGTTCTTTGGCCATTTGCCAACGTAAAACACCATTCACACAAAACTGGTTGGGGAGGGGAGGCAGAGGAAGAAAGAGGACACAGCTGAACCCTGGGCCATCCAATTGCTGGAGTATCTCAAGGGTATGGCCTCTACAGCAGTTTAGAAGAGTTATTGGGCAAGGGCTTCCTAAAAAGAGAGCTGTAGTCTAACATTAGGTGGGTCTCTCAGGAATGCCTGGAAAATGGTATCTTCTAGCATTTCAGTAATACTATTCCATTTTGCAGAGCAGTGCATGTGACCAAGGAAAGTGAAAAGTAACACGAGAAGCAGTTAAGATAGGCAATTTTGCCCTGACTCTGGTGGCAATTTGGTAATTGAAAAAACAAACAAAACAATTTCCATTTAGAACTTCTGGAAATATTTTCAGATTCACAACATCTCCTCTAATTTTAGAAGATTAAATGCAAAGTGTAACACCTTTTGCCATTTTAACTCCTAGATTGTTTCCTTATTTAAAATCAAACAAAAGCAAATCACTAGTAGAAGTCTCCATACAAATTTTTAACATTGGGTGACAGAGTTCTTAAAATTCTTTTTGAATAGTCACATTATGTTTAAAAGACATCTTTATTTAAATGTAAGTCAAAAAAAATGAAAAACTCTCAAATTTTAGACATTCTTAAGTCTAATACAGATTAATACATAAGTAGTATTATTCATTTAGCTTTCATTTGTTAAACAGCATCCTTGACATTTATGCAGGGCTTTTTTTATTTTGCAAGTACTCATGTGCATCATTCCAAAAAAGTCCAGCAGAATCCTGTGAGCATCCGTCTCAGTGGGTTCGCTCAAATCAGAAATGATGTTGCATGGTGGGTAGGGACCTACCTGCTTAAACAGACTTAAGCCTGAAGTTCTGCTCCCTGGTGTAGCTTGGCAAGCCAAGTCGGTTTCTGAAGACATTGAAATCTTCGTTACAATCACCCCTCTCTCTTATCCTCTCCTGAGCCAGTCCCTATGCAGCAGGTGACAAAGATGAAATAAAGACAACACTGAAGCTCTAGGGACTTACCATGCCATCCTCCCAGGAATAGTATAGCATAGCCAGGAAGAGGAGCTCACACAAATTTCTCATGGTGGAGTTTTCCTTGTGGTAAGAACTAGCCAGAGGAAACATTTTTGCACAGTGACTCTTTCTAATACCACTAAAGAAACAAAATCCAGGTCTGTATACAATAAAGAGAATTCCAGAATTAGGTGGTTTTGAGATGACCAAGATTTACCAAAGTGGACTCATCATTAAGAGGAAATGCAGGTATGAGGTCCTAGGGGACAGGATCTCTAAAACCCTGAAACATCACCTGGTAGGGAGAGGTGGACTTCCGATATTCACCACACAGACCCCCAGTACCATATTACTGTAGCCACACAGGACTTTTCCCCTTTCCTATGATCCCTTTCCTCCCTGTTGTTTAAAATGTACAGTTACTGGTCTGACAGAGATTTCACCCAGGGCAATGAAGAATGGTTTGACAGACTGAGTTGAAAACAGTAATGTTTAAAAACTAAAGTTATTTTCATAATTTTACCACTATTTAATTCAACTGTTTATGAAGTTTACCTATATATGTGGACAAATTAAATAATCAGAACTAGCAGAGAATATTGAATTTGGTCTGCCTCTTCTATCACATAGCAGCCTCTGCAGACATGGTCCAGGTAAATGCTTCCTTCATTTGCTGTACACACGAAGAAAAAGTGTCCTGCACACACCCTAGTTGCGACAGATAACTCAGCAAGTACATTATGAGTCTCAAGAAAGCACCTACATAAAGGTTAAACTTGAATGTGAATCAGTGATTTTATCTACTCTTTAATCCAGGAAACCCCAGATGATAATTTCTGTATTGATCAAGTTGCTTCACTGATGTTTTATTTGCCCGTTGCAATAACTTTTAAGACTACTGATAGTTTTGTGACTATTTCAGCTGCTACACGAAATTAAAATTTTCCCAAATGGTTGCTAAGAAGTTGAAAATATTCCAAACTTTTTTTTTTTAAGTGATTTTTAAATCTACTCAGGAAGCATCCAGAACAGCTGGAAATTGAGCCTGATTTCTAAAAAGTTGATAAAATAACAGGCAAATCCATCAGCTAATGCTGTGCTCAGAGGAATTCCACTTAATACACTTCACAACCTATTGAGAAAACAAGCTAGCTTTGCCTTTTCTTACACATGCATATGTTTGATAATAATTTGCATTTATTAATAGGTTAGATGGAAACAGTTGCCAGTTTTTTCACGATCCCCTCCCCCCACCCACTTCCACCTCACACTAGCCTTCCGCTCACACTAGCCTTCCGCTCAGATCTAATGCCTGCCCCAAGCTGCAGGTGAGATTGTGAAAGCAAACATTTAGCTCTCCCAGCTGCTACCAAGCAATAAGAATGAATAGCCAGCTCAAGTCTATCCAAGCATTAATGTGAAGTGAGAAGAAAATCTGCTTGCATTACCCTTTCATCCTGGTGTTTCCAGGTTTAACTCTTCCCTTAAGGCAGATGAGGCCCTGAGGCACTAGTTTTGTTGCTGGGACACCACACTACACCAAAACTTTGAGATCAACCAAGAATTCTTGTTATTCCTCCCATCCTCAGTATTGATGTCACATCCTAGGTTAATTGCTTTCCTTTTAGCAAGATTCGGACACCTAAGCAACTAAAATTTATTTTCTTTTCTTAACCTGCGGCACATGTGCCGTTAACACTTCTCTGAAGGGACCTAAACTTCATTAGCTGTTTTATCACAGCCAACTCATCCCTCCTTGCTGTATCAGCTTATGGGGGGATGGGTGAGTTGGAGAGGCCTTGACATGGGTTGGGAGTGGGATTCTGGAAAAACTTTTGCTTTTTTAATAAACGAGATCTATGTGGCTTCTTTGTTCCTTCTTCTTCCTTCCCTTCTTGCTTTATAGGTGATGTTGTCAGAAGCTGCAGCAACTGTTCTAGAAAGGAGGGAAAGGCCAAGAGAACTTCAGGAGTTATTCTTGGTAACATTGTTGAGCTGCTAAATTAAGGCCAGCGTTTGCCTACTTGCAGAAGTCTTGTTACATTAATGAGATAAATAAACCACTATTTGCAAAAAGCCAAAGTAAACTATATTGTGATACTTACCATTGAAATGTACCTTACTTTATAACATGTTTGCTGTGTGAGTCTTCTCTTGATTCAAACTTCCCATTTAACTTCATGGCAAATGTTATTATCTTGTGTTGCAGCTATTTCTGTGTGGGTTAGGGAAGGTGGCAGGGCCTGTATCTCTTAACAATATTTCATGAAACCACCTGGAGGAATTAATGAAATATCATTTTCATAGATGAGCTGCGAATGCAATTTATCAAAAAATGAACTCATGACTCACTGATTTATTTTCAGAATTATTTTTCCAATAATTTGATAAAATCATGATTCATTCATTCATTACCATTCTCACAGCTTGGGTGTAGTTAGTTTTGAAGAGGTGTTCGAAGAAAAACTATATTCTATTTATTGTGTTTCCTCTCCATTTAATCTTTCTAGAGCTTTTTAAAATGAAGTAGTTTTATTATTTTAAAAATTCTGTTATTTTTTGTTTACTTTAGGATGAAACTCCCAAATTTTATTCTCTGTGGGAAACATTTCTTCTGAAACTTGCATTTCCTTTCTCATATTCAAAAAGGAATCAGAGATGTTGGAAGTGTATTCAATCTTATGAGCTTTGTGGTTCTATTTTCAAGCATAAGTATTGGGGATAAGGTTTGATGATCAGAGTCTTAGACAAGGGATGATATCCATTGAATTTTACTTTTCGTTAAGTATGATGTAAACATAGGTGTTTGCAAAAATAGTGTCCTACAAATGGATGTTGGAATCTGAAAAGATTTCTCCATTCAGCTTAGTGTTTCTTTCCACTCTCATGTTTAGTAAGCGCTTTAGAAAGGGAATTCTCCCTTATGCGGGGTATTATCAAAGGGAAATGATTGAGGTTCTGAACATGAAATAAGGTTTGAAAGCTAAAACTGACTTGGAAGTGTCTTTGAAAACTGTATTATTTCTGATCTTTTTCCCTGTAAAGTCAAATAAATCTTGAAGATCCTTCACATTTCAAACACAATATTTTTTCATGCTTATGGAATGATTTTTTTCTCAAGTATCCTTGCTCAATGCACATAGCTTTTATGTCTACACAATCTTACCAGGAATGTTATTCGTCATACCTGTCTGAGAACTCTGAGGGTGAACTTATGTTGTTAACCTGACTTGATACTTAAGAAACCTGGCAAATGCTTATCACAAGTCACCTCCGTGAGCTCTCAAAAAAAAAAAAAAAAAAAAAAAAAGGCAAATGGTTGAATCGTTCTGTACTTTGGTATGTTTTTAAAAAGTTCTTAAAACATTCTTAAATGAAAAAGAAAGCAGTTTCTTAGCTATATTTTCACCTCAAGTTATATCCTCCAGTAAGATCTCACATCTATTTTATAGTTTAGTTGCTCCTAACTTCGTGTTTATATTGGCCATTTTTGCTTGGGACTTGGCTTATGCAACATGCCAGTTAACACCACTGACACAATAAATACCCTACCGGAAACAATACTCTTAATTCCAACTAGATCTGGAAAAGAAGCACTAACATTGGCTTAGTTATCTAAAAAATAAGAAAATAGTCTACTAGCTATAGATTTTGACCTGTCATTGATAACTTACATAAGAGACTCACTGAATATAATTAATTTTGCCGAAGCTGGCTAATGGCAATATATGGGGGCAGTGTGTTGCTGTGGAAAATAGTTTGATCCAAGATCAGTGGCTCAAACCTGAAACTATATTCTCGTTTCGGCTTCTCTTGGAGCTGTTAGGTATTTTCTCAGAGTAGGGATGATTTTAGAATCAGGGATGGCCAGGAAAGCAGGTTAACAGCTAGATTCTCATGCTATCAGCTATTTTTCAAGTTTCTTGGACTGTGTTTGCCAGGGGCCATAACCATGTTGAAACTCTGCTGCCTTTAATAGGACCTAAAGCTGCCCAGAGAAAACAGTGGGCTATACCAAAGTCATGTGTTTGAGGGAAGATCTGGTAGTTAATAGGCGTTAATAAACTATCTGCAGTTTGAAGATGTAATTCTTTTTATTTAAATTTATGAAGGAAACACTAATAAACATTTTTATAATTGTATATCAGTAAAAATCATAGAATAGCATAGAAATATTTCCTGTACTTTTTTAGAAAACAAATAGTTGATGTGATTATGCAAGTTTGTGATTGGGGGTTTTTGGTGATATCAGATAGTTATGTTACAAGAACATTTATTAGGGGAATTTATTAGGGGAAGGGGCAATTTTGGTAGAAAAATGTGAGAACACATGAACTTTCCACTTCTGAATTTCTCTTTAACTGGATAAAGTGTTCATGTGGAGAAATTTGAATTTAATTATCTAGTGTTTTTTCTTTGTTTTAAAGGCATATTTCTTTATTTTTGAGCATTAGAACAGAAATTTACACCAATTCAGAACTTCTGAAATATTAACATCAGGTCCAATAGGAAAAATGTTTATATTCTCAGATAACTGAAGAATGAAATTATCCAATGTTTCTTTTGAAGTTCAAATATTTAATGGAACATTAGGAAAAGTCTTACAGGGAAGGAAGGCAGTCAGTAAAGGGTGAGTTATTAAGGTGGCTACCAGTGTAGACAACTCAAGCTTAATTCCATGAGGATGCTCTTGAAAATAGTGCATGCTTCTCGGAATAATCTCTCTGGAGAGATAAGAAGTTTGACTATTTATATAGCAGCTCTCATTGTTATTGGCTGACAGCTGTTCCCTGGGACTTCCATGGTTCTTGGAAAGGGCCCTTTGCCACGAAGAGGCAGATCCTGGCCATTGGAAATTGGAGTGACTGAATAGTAAGGTTCAAGAAATATGAGTGGGTCCCTGACAGTAAGTGGTACAATGGCAGGTGGAGTCAATGCAAGTGGTTCTGGAGTCTGCACAAAAAAGTGCTGATAGGGGCGGGGAGGGTGAGGGGTGGGTTCTTTTATGTTATACAGCTATCCTTATGTATGAAAAGTTTGAGAATCACTGAGGTACATAGGCTATTAATCAATGAATCATAGATTGTCAGAAGATTGTCTGATGCAATCTCTTTTGTAAATAAGGGAATTAAAGTCCAGACCATCATAATGATTGGTCAATGTCATTTGACTGAAACACTTTTGGCACAAAGGTCTCATGATTTAAATGAATTGTGACAGACGAATGATTTGGTTATCATTCATCTGAGGGCATGTAGACACAATGGCTCCAACTCTCTTAACCTCCACTTTCAGCACCACTTGTCGCAATTCCTATATGCAACCAACCCACCATGTGACATTTCTTTATGAATTCCAATACTAGAAAATTTCCTTCTAGAAACTTGCTTTACCCCATATCCCTTTACACTAGTTTAGGAATCTATTGAAGGTGAAGTATAAATGACCAGCTTTACTTCCCATTGAAGTCTGTGTTCAATAATAGAAACTTCAGTTCATTTTGGTTTCAGAGAGTAAGAATAATTTTAAATATTCATACACATGAATTATCATATACTGCTGGTCTTGTAGCCATTAAAGTACATTATATTATATGAGACTGATTTACCCTGGGGAACAATGGTCGTCTTTAGAAGAGAGAACATGCTTAGCAACTATGAATCTAGTGAGACACTGTAATGAAAGTATTACAAGAGTATTACAATTTGGAAATGTCAAGTCGTATTTTTCATCATATTGGATGAAATGCTAAGGTAAAGTCTATCTTTAATTATAAGCTAATACACATAGCACATGGTCAGAGAGGACCAGAAAAATGTTCAAACTTCAAAAATAAAAATAAATTCAGTATCTGGCTTTTAACAACTATAATATTTCCCAAGTATATTTCATTTTTGACTAAAATAAGGTTGCATTTCATTGCATTCAATGAACCTCTACTGTGTATAAAATAAAATGGTAGGGGACTTCATTTAGCTTTATAATAAATGTGCGCCACAGGAATTTTTATCTTTATTTTATGGACATAAATGAATTTAAGTAGTTTTTGTGGCAAATTTGATATCTGGCACATAATAGATATCTAGTAATCAACATTTTAAAAGTATTTTGGACTTATGAGTGAGTGAAGGAGACTCCCTTTAACCCACGTGGTGCTGTAGTCGGCAACAGGGCTCTGCTGCCTTCAGGTGTGTCTAGTTGTTAGTGTTGAAGAGGGCTTCAGAAGTGCTTCTAAAGTTTTGGGAATTGGAATCAGGTTGGATTGGAGGACAGTTTGCATAGCTGAAAATGTGCCATCAGTCCACTGATGCCCTGGAGTAACTCCCTCCTGAGAACCAAGTTTGTCTTATGCGGGTCCGTAATTCAATTTGATCAGCTTATAACATCAAAGGCTCTTCTTTATTGCTCAGGATCACATATTATCCATTTGTTAATGCACTCATCAAACATTTATGAAGAACCTACTGTGTGCTGAGAAGTTGGTTGTAATCTAGAGATACAAAAAAGAAAAACAACTGAGGATGATCATTACTGTGTTAGAGCCATTTACTTGAGTAACCTGGAAAATGATCAGACCTGTTGACTGCTTCTCAGCATTATGAAGAAAAAAGTTTTTGCCAAGAACATTTTAGTGGTTCAGGAAACTAATCTAAAACACAGATGCTGATTAAGTGAGACTATACCATGCAGTTACTGGATTTCAAACTTTTATATCATTTATATAAAATGATTGAGGAGTAAGAGAGTGGGGAGAGGGGCACTTCCTTAGAGGCAATCTCTTTCACCAGGCATAGCTTAAGAAGTATTCCTGATCTATTGCTCATCTAAGAAAGATCCTGGATCAGACATGTTCTGACACACCCAGCATAGTGACTAGAGACAGGCAATTGGTTTTTAACAGCTTTGGAAAACACATTTTTTTTAAGTTGGCATAATTCCCAGAGTATGATTGTAACAAGGCTCTGTTATACAGACTTGAATAGCTAGTAGTAGGTAGCTACTGTTTTTGAAAGGTTCATGTATCCTTTGAACATGGTTTCAAAATAAAAATATCAAATTATACTATGGAAGTCCTTACAATCTAAATACTTCCCTAATCAAAGGTGTCTATTGTGATAGGTGAGTGTATCTGGGTTTGTTCATAGATATTTGGAGAAGGGACTTTTAATGCTAAAAGCTAGTCATGGTGTCACAAAATAGTTGAGCTGTCTTTTTAGAATTTTTTCCAGGGTTTCAGATAAAATGTTTCTGCAAGGAAGGCATTTTTTCCTTTCGTGGCTCATGTTAAAATAAAGGTCAGGAAATTCAGTCGAATAAACAAGCTAGCCACAACTTTCATCCAAAGGGCCACGCATCACAGGTGCCGCTCAGTGCTGCTAGAGTTGGTTTAAACACATTGGTTATGGTTATATATAGCCCTTAAAGTCCAAACATTCACTCCAGCTCCATCATCACTTACTCAGGTTGTCCCAGCAAATTCCTCTTGGACTGTTTCTTTGCCAAGTTTAAAAAGTAATGGATTCTAAACTATAACAGAAAAATCAACTTCTCCATTTTAGAAAGATGTGAAAAAGTTTTCCCTTCCTTCCCCCAAAAGAAAGATTATCAAATGCATGTACATTTGTAGATAAATACATTCAATTAATGCAACAATGAAAGCAATATAATAATTTATTTTGCTAAGTGAATTTTTTATAAATTTCATGATTTTATAATTTTTAAAAGTCATGAAAAATAAAAAAGATTGGAAATGTAAAATTAATGTACCTATTATTATTTTTAAATAAATCTTTCACTGAAGGATAATATACTTATAAAGATGTACATTTTACATGTGCAAGCTTGAAAATTTTTCACAAACTGAATACGCTATTTAACTGACACTTCTTATGAGTTTCCTCGGTGCTTAATCTCACAATTCCTTCTCTTGTTCTGCTAGTCAATATCATTTCCTATTGTTCATAATTACCACTACACTAATTTATGACACAACAGACTTCTTTCATATGTTTTTTTTTTTGACAGTATGTATGTGTTTCTGAATTTTCTGTAAATGGAATCATACATGATATACTTTTTTTAGAATCTAGATAATGAATAGTGCTGTTGGAGACATAACTGTATACATCTTTGCTGAACACACATGTGTATTTCTTTTAGATATAAACCCAACAGTGAAAGTGGTGGTTTATAGAGCATATAATGTTCAGCTATAGTAGATAATGCCAAACTGTTTGCAATGTGATTCTACATGTTTTCTTTTTATTCTGACCTTTACTAAATTACAATGTTTTTTCCCAGTCTCACTCATCAGGAGAGATTTCCTTAAGATTTGAAGAACACTGTGCTACATATATTAAAAGATGAATTTGTTAATATAGATCTTTTCAAAGAATCATTTTTGTGATCTAAATCCTAACTCATAAAGACATGTGTTCTTGACTTCCAGTGAAGATGGCAATCTGGTAAGAGAGAGACTCACATCTTCCCAACGGAGCAACTAGGAATTCACCTAATTTCCAGAAACAAACATTGAGGAAAAGCAGGTATAGAGGCTGTAGAGACACAGCAGTAATCGTGACAACAAAGGGTAAGTAAAAATGCCCCAAATCATAGTTATACTGCAGACTTAGACTCAGGATTCCAGCTGCAGTGAAAGGTGTGGAACTGCAGGAAGAACCAGCCCTTCCAGGAATCACGAAAGCGGTGGAGACCCCGCCCAACAGGACCTGGACACACAGCCAGGGGAGAGGATCTAGGTGTAAGACTGGTTTGAACGGGAGTCCTGCAAGAAAATTACACTGGGAAATGCCATAGCTGTATGGCAGCTGGGAAACTGACCACCCTCACCTGCTCCCACCATATTGCCCTGGAGCCATAGGACCCACCCACTGGAAATGCCACCTGCAGGCTTAAAGGAAGAAGAGAATCTTCCAGAGGGAGAAAGAGTCAATGCTTCCCACTATTGGCACCTGTGTGTGGAGGTGAAACTACAGCTTGATCGCTGATTGTGGGCCTACAGCAATGTGGTCATTCAGGTTGGGAGCTGGGATGCTGGGGGAAAGCCCTACATTCCCCACACAAATGCCAACCCCATAAGCTGAACTTTCGAGCAGCAACAGAGGGCCTACATAAGAAATTCAGCAAATCCAACCAGTGGTGATGGCACACAACTCAAGAAATCCCAGTGTTCAAACCAAGATCCAGGCTTACTCAGTGCAAAGGAATACCCAACACAACGCCATCACTGCAAGGAAACCTAATCCACAGAATGCCAAGCAGAGCAAAGACAGAGAAATATACATGAAATGATGGATCCAATCAAAAATCCAGGGGAAAATCTGAACACAATAGATATGTGCAAACTACCTGAGGATGAATTTAGGGCAAAAGTGATATACATACTTTAAGAAAGCAAGAAAACAATAGAGAAATAAAAAGAGATCAACAAAAAAGAGAGAGAAGAAATAAAGCAGCTCAAAACATGTCAAAGAAATAAAGAACACAATAGTTGACCTAGAGAATTAAGTAGAGGAACTCAAGAATAGGATGGATGAAGCCTCTAATAGAATCAGTGAACTAGAAAATAGGGGAGAGGAATGCACTCAAGCAAACCAGCAAAGATAAAAGAAATGAAAAGAACATTTGAGACCTATGGGATAGCATCAAAAGAAAGCACATCCACATTATAGGGTTCTCAGAAGGAGAAGAGAGAGAAAAGGGGGCAGAAACTGTATTGAAGAAATAATAGCTGAAAATTTCCCCAACCTGAAAAACGAAGCAAGCCTCCAGACCCAGGAAGCTCAGAGTCCCTAATAAAAGATAAACAGACCTAAACCTAGACACATTGTCATCAAAATGTCAAATACCCAATGTAAAGAATCTTAAAAGCATCCAGAGAAAAATGAGTCACAAAGTAGATTGTCAGCAGATTTCTCAACTGAAACTCTCAGGCCAGGAGGGAATGACTTGATATATTCAAAAGACTGAAAGAAAAGGATATTCAACCTAGTATAGTATATCCTGTGAGATTTTCATTCAGAACTGAAGGAATAACTAAAAGTTTTCCAATAAGCAAAAGTTAAGGAATTTATTACAAGACCAGACAAAAAATACTAAAAGATGCTATGTAAAGAAATTCCACTTAAAAACAGGCTTATTAGACCTATTTATCTATGTTCATTAGAGATATTGGTCTATAATTTTCTTTCTTGGTGACGTCTCTGTTAGCTTTTGGTACCAGTGGATGCTGGCCTCATGGAGAATGCTTGGTAGTGTCCCTGTTCTTTAATATTTCAGAAGAGTTTGGGAAGAATGGGTATTGATTCTTCTCTGAATGTTTGGTGAAACTCATTGGAAAAGCCATCTGATCCTGGGCTTTTATTTTTAGGGAGACTATTGATTACTTCTTCAATTTCTTTGCTTGCGGTTGTTCTGTGAGGCCTATTGAAGAATTTGGCATATATTATCTTATTTAAGATAAGCCTAAGATGTATATTTTATTATCCCCATTTTATAGATGAGAAAATCAAAGCTAAAAAAATCTGCCTAAGGTTATATGGTACACAAGTGTCAGAACTAAGTTTCAAATTTACCTTTTATGCCCATGTCCTGCGTGCTTAACTATTTTATTCTGTTTACTTTTATTGTCATTGATATTGTTTTGTTTGGAAAGATAATGCTACACAAAACTTTAAAATTTTACTTTTATCATGCTGTTTGTTCCTTTAAAATGATAATGTATTTAGCAGGTTATAAAACTTACCTAGAGACTTTTTAGTTCTTATTCTTCTTGATAATTCCCATTTTTACCTTTTCTAATTAAGGCATTGTGACTCAAGCTTACATTATGAATTTTTATTTATGCTACTCTATTCATTTTAAAGTTTAATTGTTTTGGAAATATCCCATATATTGCACTCTCCTGAGTTTCTTTTGCAGTAAGTATTTAATGTGATAAATGCTCTTTTCTTGGCATGAAAAACAAAACAAGCACATATATTCTTAATGGTCCTATCAACTGTAGTATAGGCCAGGTTGTCAGTTAAAGCAATGAAAGAAGAATCATCATAAGAAAAAGCCAAAGTCTGACTTGGAAACAGAGTGTATGTTCTAATTTTATATATAACCAACTTTTCCATGTTACAGAAAGATACTAAATTACTTTTCCAGGAAAATCAGGTAAAACTGTGTTCCCTAAATCTTTTCACCAAAATCCATTGGCTAAGCAACTGAAACAAACCCTGGTTATTTTAGCAGAAAATAAACTTGATGAAAGGGTCTTTGGTAGCTCAGTGTTTCTCAAAAGACCAGACAGCCAGGCTGTAAAACATCTCTGCTATACATGATACCTTAAAGCATATTTTGAAACTGGTCCTCTACAGACCAATTGCTATGGGCTGCCTGGGTAGTGCCTTGGCCAGTATCCAAAGGGCCTCAATGAAGCCCACATCCTGGTATTTGTGCTTGTGTGTAATCTCCTTCCAAACAAACTGCTCTCTGCGACCAGTAGACTTTAGAAGAGGTGACAGTACGTGACTTTTGAGGCTAAGTTATAGAGGACATTGAAACTTCCACTGGGTCTCTAGAATTGCAACTCTGGGATAAGCCAGCCACTGTGCTCTGAGGATACATGGGCAGTCATATAGAGAGAAAATGTGGCCTCCTGCTAAAAACCTGCACCAGCCATGTGTGCTAGCCATTGTGGAAGCAGACCCTTCATATCCAGCCATGTTTTCAGATGACAATATCTCCTGCAAGTGTCTTGACTGCAAACTCCTGAGGAATTCTCAGCATGGTCATTGAGCCATACTGTTCTGAACTCTTGACCCACAGACATGGTGAGAGAAAGACATGTTTATCATTGTTTGACATCATTCAGTTTTGGGGTAATTTGTTACATAGCAACAGATAGCTAATGTACTCACAAGTCCTAGATACGGGGTGCAGCTACTAGAATGGGGGCCACTGCTGTCTTTGGGAACAGGAAGTATCTTCAGGCAGCCTCCCTAAAATAGATTCTGCACAGTTCCCCCTTTAATTCATGGCTTCTGATTCAAAGTCTGGGCTCTTCCCATGTGACTGACACTGCCTGACCTCATATGCTCATATTTTAGATGCAAAGAAGGTTCTGAAATGCAAGTAACCAACTTTTTCAGTTTCTAGAATGGCAGATGAATTTTACCTCAGAGGGAAATACTCCAAACTTGGGAAGATAGTTTAAATCCTGGGAAACTAAGAAGAATGTCAAATGTCTATTATGCCAGGACTCTTCAAAGTGTATAGTCTCCAAATTTTCTATTCTTGGCTCATGATGAAATAGTCATAGAAAGTGCGAATAAATATTAACAGTTTTCATAGCAAGTTGACATTGCCACAATATTTTTATTGTATTTAATTAAAATATTGATCCACAGCAAATTAAAAATATCACATGAAAATAACTCTTCTAACTACAGGTAGTTTGAGAAGCATTGCACTATACCAACAGCATTTATTTTCACTTCCTATGTCTCTCAGTTCTGTCTTGAGAACTTTAGGAGAAAATTGCTCCCTGGTGTTTGACATCACCAAGTGGTACTTTTGTTTGCATTCTTTTAGTTGCTCAAAGATTTTGACATCTATTATGCATAAACTCATTGCCTTAAAGATCAGATTATTTGGTCTTTGATATGATGAGATTAAGAGAAACACTGCAATTTTCACAACAAATCTGTGAGGTAAGTAGTGTTACCCATTTTACAGGTGCAACAACTGAAGCATAATGAAATTAAATAACTCGCTCAAACAGCTCCTAACTCAGACAGCCTGACTCCTGATCTTGCACTCGTGATCATTCTACCATGAACCTCTCAAAAGTACAAGAAAAAGACTGATATGGCCTTAAATATTCAATCAGTGTTATCTGGACATGGAATTTGCTTCTTCCTTGAATAATGGTCTTTGCAGAGATCTCTAAGAAAGCACTTTCAGGAAAATGCTGTTTTTCTTAATTTTTAATATACCATATGTTATAAAAGAGCTTGTGCTTACATTAAACATTATAATGTCTTTGACACATAACAAGTAATTGCATTCCAGAATGAGACTTTTAATACAAAAAACTTTGTGTTTATGAACACTAATAAATATAGCTTCATAAAACACTGGAGTATCTTAAAACTAACACCAATCTTTCAAAAATTTAACTTCTGAAGTATTTTTCATAGTAGATTGACTTCAGAATTTCACACCAATTATATATATATATACTTACATACACATATGCATGTATTTCATCATATATACATACACACACACATTTGTTCCTTTAAAATGATAGTGTATTTAGCAGGCTATAAAACTTACCTAGAAACCAAAGGACCATCTCACAGTCATGTAGCAGCCTTCTATGATCGCAGAGCAGTCAGTTCAAGTCTGGAGGATTTTCCATATGCTGTAACAATCCACACTTAGCCCTAACTAACAGAGCCTGAGTTCAAGCCCTGTACTTTCTAAGCACATTTCTAAGAAGTTAGGAAGAGCTAAAACTCATCTCATGGTAGGATTGATTTGTAGCCAGAATTAACCAGTCTTTGTTCTCATTTTTGTGTAGTTTGGATGATTCTATCATCAAATTTGCCTCTCTCTATAAAAAGTTTCATGTTTGAGTTTCCTTATTTAGATAAATTAATTTATTATCCTAGAAGAAGACGATCTAGCCGCCCTGAGAAGGATAGAATGAATGAAAGCTTACAGATTGAATGCATTTATTGGCCCTGTTAACTAAGATTGGTTTATGTGTATCATCTTATGAAAAGCTGAGGAACACATTGACACTCATATTGAATATATTGAGGGGGGGAGAAAGAAATAAAAGGGGATAGAGAGAGACAAGGGGAAGAGTTAGTTCACATGGCTACTTTTTATCTCATTTGGGAAACAAATATAAAGTATGGCCCAAAGCTTCCATATGAGTATGTGGAGTACAAGAGAGAAAGAAAGTGAAGAAGATTTAAGAAGCCTTCATGAAAAGCTGGAATCCTAGGCTGGATTTAGATAGCAGCACTGCCTAACACTTACTGAACATTTATTTTATTATAGTTGATCTCATATAGTTTTTACAAAAGTCATTTATACTAAGTACTGCATATTTTATTTTCTATTTAACAATTCCAGAAAGTAATTTGGTCACATCACTTTGCTGGTAAGAGGCAAGGGGAATTAAAGCCAGCCTCTTAAGTACATGCTTTTAACTCACATTTCCCAATGCTGTTCAGACAAGGCAGACATGAGGTGCAGCGTCTAGGGAGGGGACGGGAGACAGAATAATTTAAACAAATGTTGGGAGTTGAATTAGAGTATATTCTAAGAACAGTGGGCCTGGCCTCCTAAATAGATGTTTTTGTGGGGGAAGTTGCAGTTCACAAGACTGAAGAATTGATAAGGTTAAAAATATTATAGATATGAATGAACTCTGAACAAGGAAATAATATTACGGAAAAACTCTTTTATTAAAAAGATAAGCTTAGCCATTATGTGTAAGTGGACAGAAGAGGGAAGAATCAGAGAAATCATTGAGAAAACATGCACAAGTCAAGAGGTGGGGAAGTGAAGGCATGGACGAGTATAGCCATTTTCAAATTTGGGACTTGGGACCTTTGAAATGCTTCACATTGATGGAAGACCCCAACGTGCTTTTTTTAATGTGGGTTTATCTATCAATGTTTATCATATTTAAAATTAAAATTGAGAAATCTTTCATTAGTTATTTCAAAACATAATAGTAAACCCATTACATATCAACATAAAAGATTTTGTCATAAAAAACAGCTGTTTTTAAAACAGAAAATTCAGTGAAAAAAGTGACATTGTTTTCACTTTCACAAATTTCTCATTTGGCATAATAGAATCCAGTGGGATGGACACACATTCAGTTGACATACCTTCAATCTGTTACAGAGTCACATGGTGTATGGGATCTGGAAAACTACGCTGTGAGAGAAACTAAAAAGGCAAATAACCTGAATATTATCATGTAATTTTTTTGATCTCATGGCACTCTGAAAGACTCAGCGATTTCAACAGGACCACAGTTTGAGAATCAAAGGAGTAGAATATGACTAAAAAGATGAAAAAGTAGAATGAACACAGAGTAAGGAAACAGCAGCATCTAGAAACTGATCATGTTAGAAGGAATGGCAAAAGAAAGAGTTAAATGATCACATCAAACATGGACAACCTGGGAGAATTGTGATGTTTCTTGCAGAATGGAGAAGTTGTAGGGGAAGGCAATTGCTGAGGAAGTTAGTAATTTCTGGGTTTGGTGATTCTAATGTGAAGAGACAAAAAAAAAAAGAGATATCCAAGTATGCAGAGAATTAGGTCACTGAAGATGATAGAATCCTTCGTTACTAATGAAAATACAGTTTTAGAAATTAATTTAAAAATAAAATAAATGAAAAATGAAATAGAAGCAGGTACTATAACCTCTAATTTATCACAAAAATATCTATATGTATGTTTTGAAGAAGTGAAACATTAGAGGACTTCAATTGTATTTGAAAGATTTTTATTTCTTGAAATGGGGATGAGTATATGGACATTTATCTTTATACATGTTTATGCATCTGAAATAATTTATGATAAATTTTAAAATGTAAATTTTACACCAAATACTAACCCACTCACCTCTCACATATACACTATTCATAGTCCCTAGATCGGATGCTATTTTATGTCCACATACTAGTGCTAGGGGTAGACATTTTAGACAGAGAGGAAGAAAGAAAAAAGAAAGGAAAAAAAGAAGAACCTAAACTAAACTCAGAGTCTGGCACTTTCTCTTTAGATATGGGGTTGCAGAGTGTACGGAAAAGTCTTACCTGCCACACTGGCAAAATACTGGGAGAGTCTATGCCTATTTAGGGAGATGCTAATATTCACAAGATGTCAAAGCTATCAATATTTACAATATATTACATGTGTTTTAGCAAGGAGACATTCAGAGCAGAAGTTCCTAGAGGAGTTTACAGGACTTAATTGTAGAAGTAAACTGGAAAAATGTATTACTGTTGGTGTCATAAGTTTCCAGTAGAATCAGGATTACCAGAAGAACAAAGTACTTAGAGGTTCCATCAGAGAGGAAGTGACTGTCTGTCCCTGGGACTCAGTGCAGCCTAGATCTGACATGGAACTCAAATGGATGAGTGTGAGTGAGCAGTGACTCACATACTACTAGTTTGGAGACTTTGGGAAAGTTTCTTAATTCTACAAGTTTTAGTTTTAAAATATTTTTTATCAAAAAAATACAGCAAGAGAAGCAGCTTTCCATTATTGCAATGAAGACTGATGCACGATAAAGCCCAGTGAATGTCAACCCCTCTTGCTGTCTAACACAGACCAGTAACCTCCATCTGGCCGCCATGCTCACCTCCACGCACGCCTATGTCCACATTTCTCTCCTGGATGTCTTTCAAAGGCACTAAGCAGCATGAGCACTCCATATTAAAACCAACTCTGTTGATTTCTGTCTAAGCAAGTAATTAAGTTTCCAAACGCCTGGGCCCTAGTGGCCACTAAACTTTCCCCATCCTAGAATGTTCTATCACATAGTTTATGCTTCCTTCTTATTCATTTCCTCTGGTGTTGCTATTCTTATTCTTCTTAAGCTCTGTAATGACGACATATCCATAATACACATATTTCTTCGCTTTATTAGAATTCATTTTAGGGTATGTGCAGAAGCCATTTTTTTTATTTACCAATTAATCAATAAGATGGAACTAATAAATGGAGTTGTTTCATTTTTTTTATACAAGAAAGTAATATGACAGTACAAACTCTTAGGATTCTTTTAAAAAGTATGTATGTGTGTGTGTGTCTATTGTATATATGAGAGAAGAATGAGAGGAGATGATTGTTAGACTATCTTAGATCATTAACAAAGTCACAGGCAGAGGAAGCTGTCATTTACGTTAGACATTGCAACTGCAGGTATTTAATGAATAGACTCTCGCCTGTGGCTCTGAACTAGAAGTAAGCCAGGAGTTCCTAAATCCACAGACCTTCTTGGAATGAATGAATGAGATAAGCAAACCTATATAAGCAAAGACTGTTTAGTTAAAAATGATGTCCACACACCAAAGAGTATAAATCATACTGTGTAGATAATTTAGCTAAAAAAGAAACTAAACTTTCTCTTCAAACAAGAATTTCAATTTTGTTTCCTATTTTACTCAAGGACATAATTCATAAACTGGAGTTAAAAGTTACCTTAATGCCAATTAGAACAGCCTCTGCTAATAATTATTTCATGAATATAGGCGTTCTATAAACTATCATAACTCTCATTCTTTGGCAGTTGTTTCATGACCTTTACAAACAAATGGAGCACTTGCATTTGCTAAGTTCCTTTTACTACTTAATTACTAGAAATTGAAGGACTTAGCTGGAACTGCAGCTGTTCTGAGTTTTCAATTATTTTTCTGCTTATTTTTCAGGCTGATAACTTGGAGCTCTAAGCAGAATGCTTTCCATTTTTAGCATTGGGAAGCATCAAGAGGATCTTTTTCTCCCACATAACTGAGTGGAACAGGAGACGTGGGTCACCCACGAGCTTCAGAAATGCTCCTGGTAGGGCTCAGGACATATGCAAGAGTATTTACATACAGGGAACAATTGGTTTTAATCAGAAGGATCAGCAATAAAAGCAGGAAATAAGGCTGGAACAGAAGCAGTGGTAGAAAAGACTTCCTGAATTGTAAAAGTGCCTGTGTAAAATAGCAATAAATATTCTTTTTGGTGAATCTGAGCATTACTGCTGTGGTTTAGCACCAAGATATTAAATCACAGATCTAACATAAAATCAAAGATTTTTTGCAGGGCTAAATTGTACCTCATATCTCAAGTCAATTTCTTTATATTCAGAGTGTAGCCCACAGTGAAAGGACTTATCCAGAGTCACATAGTTGGACATGGCAGAGCTGG
The DNA here is from genome assembly GCA_004363575.1 of Solenodon paradoxus. Lineage (NCBI taxonomy): Eukaryota > Metazoa > Chordata > Mammalia > Eulipotyphla > Solenodontidae > Solenodon > Solenodon paradoxus. The sequence goes on along the minus strand of RJWH01000108.1, from coordinate 1,060,890 downwards.
GAACAGAACACATTTCCTATTCCCAGTCATTGTACTTCCCTCTCCATCACATCTGCTTCCTCTACTTCTTTAAGCTTCTTGTCCTTTCAAGCCAGAGCGCAAGAGTTCTGGTGGGTGTTCTCAACATAATCTCTGCGTGGCTACTTTTGACATTTCAGTGTCTGGGCACCTTTTATTCTCCTAGCTTAAAAATAATGTTTCTGTAAAAGTATGTGTGTGGTAGAGTCAGGCACTGATGTTTGAGAATTTATTATCTTTGGACAATATCCAGATAGCAATTGATATATACCTGTGCGCTATTGAGTAAAGGTATGTTTAGGGAATCATACTGCTAAGCGGAGTTGTTTGGATCAAGGGACTCAAGTCCTTGCTTTGCAGAGTCAAAAACAAAAGCCTAGCAAATTTAGTGGTCATCAGTTTAAAATATATAAAATTCTAATCATGGAACATACTATCAAAACAACATTTGTGTGTTTGAGCTTTGACTCCAACAATACAACAAAAACAGTCATGAGTTTTTTATTACATTCTAAATAAGAGTGATTTTACTCGATAAATTATGATGCATATTATGATAGTTTTTCTTTAAAGGAAATGTACAGTGAGGGCTGTACAGTGAGCAGAGACAGGCAAGCAGGAAGAGAGAGAAGTTGGTTAGTTGTTCATTTTGGTTGTTTCCCGGCCCCAGATCTTGAGTCACAGAGACCTTGGGATCCATGTGGACTGTGCCCCTGTGGAACAGACCACCAGGCCCAAGCTATTGGGATGCTGAGGTCAGTGTGTTATAGGAAGGTAAAGAGTTTCATGTAATTTTAGCAGCAGTGGATTACTGTGGTCATCGCCGTCACTCTTGGATAATATCAACTTGTGGCACCTGTGTCTCTCTGGACATCCTGGCTTATTCTGTCACCATCTCACCATTCTATAGTTTCCCCTGTGGAATTATCCCCCTCCTTCCAAGCTTAGGGCAAGCTTTCAATGGTTTCTCCAAGCCTAAGGGATCTCTTCCTCCTTTTGCATCCTCTAGGCACTGAATAATTCTCTTCTGTCACTTATTACACCGATCTGTATTTTACAAATAAATTAGATGCTGATTTTAACACCTATTCTGAATCATAAGCTCCATAAGGAAAGAAATTAGACCAACAGTTTGGTTTCCTCATAGTAGGTTGTATTTTGGAGGTGGACAGGATTTGCTGAATGAAAGTAAGTTAAGCATGGATGCTCTTGACTGAACATAAAACAGTGCATGTGAGAAAACTGTTGTTGTCCAGCACATATTTGAGAAGTCCTACCTTTTAATATTTGAGAAAAAATTGAAAATTCATTGAGAAATTGAGTGTCCAGAAATACCATAAAGTTTTCAGTTCCTCTCTGAATTGGTTTTGTTCACAGAATCATCTGGGAAAATACAGTTTGTGAAATACTAAATGATATCGCAAATGATATGAGTAGAGTTTTCATAATATTCAGTTCCCTGCAATTTAAAAACCACATGCTGACCTTTCAGTGACTATTTTAGTTGCATCAGGTGCATGAACAGACTCCGGGAAGCAACGGCTCTGTGGCTGTCAGTCAAGCTGAGCAACGGCTCTGTGGCTGTCAGTCAAGTTTGCTGTGCTTTCCCTGACAGGCTGACTCTTCCATTAAAGCAAGTGCTTTTTCCAGGAAAAAAAAAAAAAATCTTGGGATTTATCTTTGTTCACTAGATAGCTCTAAACCAGATAGGAACATAAAAATTGTCTTTGTGAGTGGAGTGTGTGTGGAGTGCTTTCCTGAAGTTTGACTCATATTACAAAAATGGAGGGAAAGGGATTTAAGTGCTTATTTCAGTTCCTTTTCCAAACATGGAAAGTTAAATAGTAGTTTAGTCTCAATCCTTTCAGAGGAAGATCTCATTGCAAATGTAAACTTCACTGCTTGCTCACAGTGTTTCATATATTGCAAAGAACTCAGACTCAAGATACAAACTGTCACATGCAAATGCTAGTTTAAAGTCTAGAAGTGTTAGTGAGATAAAAAGTAAAATAATTCTCTAGGTGCTCTCTTAGATTCTGATTTAATCTTATTACTTTTTAACTGCATTACGAAACTCCATGTTTTATCCTTCTCACTGTAAACAATGAGAAAACCAATATCTTACTGTGATTAGTTGGCCACAGAGCAAATTAGAGGCAGAAATGGCACCTGATCTTTGACTTTTGAACTTAGGTCTCTGGGGCTAGATTGCCTCCTCCTTGGCTGTGCTGCTGCTGTGGGGTGAAGACAGATCAAACATACTTGGCTGTTGTAAAGGCACCTTCTCTAACGACAAAATTGCATAGAATATATATCTTGACACAACCCATTGAGTCAGAAAAAGTCATCTATAATTCCAACTTTGCAATTTACTTGACTGTGTGAACCTCAGTGTTCCCAGCTTGCAAAACAGGAATATTCATTCGCTTTATCTCTATCTTAACTTCATTACAACAATGAAGACAGTCTTGAAAATTGTTAAGTTCTCCATAAATTGAAGGTATTATTTTAGTTGTAGAGTGCTGCGTGGACTCACTTTGTGAACCTTTGATTTTCTTTACTGAAAACACTAAAAATATACTGAGTATCAGGTACTTCCCCAGAGGATGTCTACACACCTATTGCTCTATAATTGCTTACCTGCAACAGGGAAAAGTTATGCTATCCAGAGATGAGTGGGGAGGACAGAAAATCTTGTTAACTAATTAACATATAAAACACAAATAGTTTTCTGTCACCTAAGAAAGTGCTTTCCCCTCTCCCCCGCTCCCACACACACCCCAAACACACATCAGTAGAGATTCATCTACTCTTCTGTTTTTGTTAAAGTCAGTAAAAACCCACTATTTTCTTTACTTACTTTGATGCAGAAATTGTCATAAAATGGCCATGAGAAACCCCTTTATTTCATTGGCATGTCCAAATCAGTCTTTGAGCACTTCTTTACCTAATTTTTGCGCAAAATATGCTGGGCTCATCTCATACTTTCTGTTACCCAGTCGTAGAATCAGTCATTTCCCAAGAAACTGTGGTTCCTTTTGGAAGAGAATGGAATTTAGAAACCAAGTTCTTCATGTTAGATGTGCTCATTGCTAGCAGCGTGTCACTTAGTTTAGGTTCTTTTTGGAAACAGAGGGATAGAAGTAGCTAGTCAAAAGTGTGCACCTCCAGGTGATACAATGCATCTTCCCGGTAGAAAGAACAACATGTGCATGTATGTGTTTATGCATGTATACGTTCCTATTTTCTTGTTTTTAATTTTTCTCATTACTAGTAATACTGATTCTTTTTCCATGTTAATTTGCCATTCATTATTTTTTTGTGAAAAGTTTTTCTTTTTTTGCCTTGTTCTCCATTGAATATTTGCCAATTTTGCGTTTTACTTCAAAAAACTCTAGAAAAATATAATGCAAGGACTCACATGTGTGTGAAAATGTTCACTGAAGCATTATTGCTGATAGTTAAAACATGGAAGCAACCAAAGGGTCCATCAATAGATGAAATGATAGATAATATGTGACATATACATACAATGGAATACTTTTCAGCTATAAAAAAGGAATGAAGGTATGTGCTACGCTACAACATGGATCAACCTTGAAAACATAGTTAGTGAAATGGCTGGTTAAAGGATAAATATTAAAAGATAATCCATATTAGATGGTCAATTTATATCAAAAAATAAATCCATATTAGGACTAAATATTATGGCTATGCCTATATAAAATATCTACTTACATAAAATCCTTTACTTGCTATTTTAATTTGTTGGTTAGTGTTAATAGTCTGTTTTTAAATAATATTATACTACTTTACTTAAAACAGAAAAAAATCTTGTAATTTATTTTAGGTCGTCTCTCTCCTTTGTGCTATTGTTCTCATACATTTTACCTAAACATATGATGCAAATCCACAAAATATTGTGGTCTAAAAGCTTATTTTTGTTTTAAATTATTTGTTTGATTTTTTTTTTCTAGATACCATGTATAAGTGAAATCATACAGTGTTTGTCTTTATCTGACTGACTTCAATAAGCATCTTACCCTCTATGTCCATCCATATTGTTATAAATGACAAGATTTTACCTTATTATCTTTTTTTTTTTTACTGATAAGTAGTATGCCATTGTGTATATATACCACATTTCTTTATCCATCCATCTGTCAATGGGCACAACCAATCATTTTTTTCTAGGTCCTGGTTATTGTAAATAATGCTGCAAAAAACATTGAGGTGTATATATCTTTCCATATGAATGATTTTGTGTTTTTTAAATTATTAACCAAAAGTAGAATAACTGAATCATTTGGGATTTCTATTTTGAATATTTATAACAACCTCCATACTGTTTTCCATAATATATGTAACATTTTATACTCCCACTGACAGTGTGTAAGAGTTCTCCACATTCTTGTCAACACTTGTTGCTTCTAGTCTTTTGGATAATAGCTACTCTCACAGGTGTGAGATTTGCATTTGTTTTGATCTGCATTTCTGATAATAAGAGACATAGAACATGTGCCTCTTGGTTATCTTTTGTCTTCTTTGGAGAAGTGTCTATTCAGACCTTCTTCCAGCCTATTTTAAAATCATATTGTTTGATTTTTGTTGTTGTTGACATGAATGTGTTCTTTATATATTTTGGATATTAACCCCTTGTCGGATATGTTATGTACAAACAGCTTCTTACATTCAGTAGGATATCTTTTAATTCGATAAATTTCTTTTGCTGTGCCAAATCATTTTTCCTTCTATGTATAGTTTATGGCTTTAGGTCCTATACTCATGTCTTTAATTAATTTTGAATTAAATGTTTGGTCTAGTGTTAGATAGTGGTCTAGTCTCATTCTTTTACACTTTGCTGTCCGATTTCCCTAACAGTATTTATTGAAGAAACTCTCCATGCTCTAGTGTATGATTTTGGCTCCTTTGTTGTTAATTAGCTGTCCATATATGTGTGGGTTTATTTCTGGGCTTAATTCTCTTCCATTGACCTGTAGGCCTGTCTTTATTCCAATACTATATTGAGTTGATTAGGGTTGTTTTGTAGTATAATTTGAAGTCAGGGAATGCAGGTCCTCCATGTTGTTTTCTTTTTTCTCAGTATTGTTTTTCACTACTCATGGTCTTTTGTTGTCTCAAATTTTATAATGTTTTGTTCTAGTTCTGTGAAGAATTCTGCTGGGGTTTTACTAGGGATTGCACTGAAATTTTATGTTGTTTTAGGTAATATAGCCATTTTACAATGTTAATTCTTCCAATTCATAAGCACGGATTATCTTTTCATTTCTTTGTGTCTTCTCTCATTTTTTTTACTAGTGTCTTGCCGTTTTCAGTTTACAAGTCTTTCATTTCTTTGATTAAATGAATTCCAAGGAATTTAATTCTCTTGGATACAATTTTAAGTGGGTTTGTTTTTCTACTAGTTCATTATTTGCATATAGAAGTGTAGCAGATTTTTGTACATTGATTTTATACCTGGCTCTTTACTGTTTTTGTTTATTATTTCTAAAAATTTTTATTGACATCTTTTGGATTGTGTATATATATCTATGTGTGTGGTGTGAGTTTATATATAAAATCATGCCATCTGCAACTAGTGCTAGTTTTACTTTTTTCTTTCTAATTTGGATATTTTCATGTCCTTTTCTTGTCGAAATATACTGGCACTGTATTGAATAATAGTGGTGAGAATGGACATCCTTGTCTTTCTTGTTCCTGGGAGTTTCTCTGTCAGCTGGGTTACAGAGGAGTGAATGGGAGCCTACTTCTGGGAGGTAGTTGGTTTGCGTGGGTGGGACCAGGGCTAACCTTTCTCTCTGGTGTCTCAGATCTGAAAGTTAGCAGTCCTTTCACTGTTGGTGCACTTCATGGCACTAGTGCAGATGCCAAGGTATGGGGAGGGAAATGTAGTCTAAAGTGATTTCTTTGTTGTCCTCTTGGCCACAGTCCTGACCATGTAGTACACCCACGTTCTTCTGCTTTGAGTTTCATATAAGCCAAGGACATGCGCTGTCTCCATATCGTCTCTGTTTTCCCTTACCTGGGGCACCTGACTTGGTCGAGCAGTCTGTCTCCAAGTAGCTCAGGCTGCTATGGTCTCCAGATGTTTCTCCCACCTACCTTTCATCATACCTAAGCAAAGGGTGAATCTCTTTGGTTTCTCTTCTAATGCAAGTTTTCTTATTGTTTTTTGTTTGATCATGAAGTGCTTCAGCTTCCCCACTATGTTGTGGGATTCTCTCAGTTGTGTCCTTGCTATATGTTAGTTGTTTCACTGGGTAGCTAAGCAGGGAAGATTCTCTGTCACCATCTTGGTGTGAACTCTGCTTCATTCATTTATATATGAATGGATCCTTAGTAACGACCAAAATATTTTCCATCCAGGTATTTTCCAGCTTTCCATGTTGTCATTTTCATGGAATAATAAAATATATAGTATATGGAATCTGACTTATTTCACTTATAAAAACGTATTTAAGTCATACATGTTGTTAAGTAATTCAGTAGTTCATTCTTTTCTTGTGTCTTTCTACTTTATGATGTACCATTTTATTTATCCATTTATCATTGAAAAATACCTAGGTTTCTCATTTTCAGTGTTTATGAATAACATTTCTATAAGCATTCATGTATGATATTTTGTATGAATAAACATGTTTGTATAGTACATAGATGTGGGATTGCTGGGACATGTTAGAAATAAATGCTTAACTTTATAGAAGACTGCCAGACTGTTTTCTAAAGTTGCTATATCATTTTTCATTTTAGTCAGCAGTGTGTGAAATTTTCAGTCATTATGTATCTTTAGTATTATTGAGATTAAAAAAAAAATTTAGCCATTTTAGTAGGTTTGTTCTGGTATCTCACTGTGAATCATTGTGAACCGTTTTGTTTGATAGATTGAACATCTGTCTGATCTGAGTTGTTTCTGTTGATTGTTTTGTCTCTTGAGAGGCCAGTGTTTTGTCTCTTCCCTTTTTTGTGTCTCACAATAATCTATCGAAATGTAGACATCATGTGTAGGATATTAGAGACTGAGAAATATTATTTGTATCTGCAAATGAGCACAGACTTTCTGCTAGATTTTTGTCATAGGGTGATTAAGTTCTAGTTAGGAGCTGAACTCTATTTGTGTGTTATTATGGTTACTCTTAATGCATTACTGGCATAAAATATTTCTATCATTACTTTGTTCTCAGGGTGAGGACTGGATTAATGGAGGATTTTTCCTCAATTTTCCTGTTCCATTCCTAGCTTTAGACTTTTCTGTGAGTCCGTACTTCAGAGATTTCTCTTTAAGCTATTGATAAAGTGGGAAACTGACTTGTTATTAAAGATGTGGTGATGGGAGAATGGTAGACATTATCTGTTGTCCTAATTCAGTCTCATTCTTAAATGTGTACTTTATCTCTGGATCTCAAGGATTAGGTCTTTCTCATGACCTAGCCCTTTCCCAGTGTTGGGGGCAGTCATGTTCTGATCCATGGCAGTCTTCTACTCCTTCTCTAGGGGTAATTGTAGTTTTTGTCTTTTTTCCCCAAGAGCAATAGTTTTCATTGGTTCCTATTAGTAACTAGGACCACATGATGCAAGTGAACATCTAGAGCACAAATAAGGAGATCCTTATTCTCAGGTTTTTACAAGTGAAAGGTTAGCGCTGTACAACCCAGTAGTAGACACTTTCTTATATTTTTCCCCCAAAGTGCCTCACCTCCTCCTAGTTCCTACCCTGATCCTAGGAATGACAGAGTTTGCTGCTCTTTCCCTAATGACTTAGACTCATACCCTTGTAAGAAAAGAAACTGGGTGGGACTGCCTGCCTTTCCATACTGGCAGCTATTCTCCTTCTCCAGGCTTACACACAAGGGAAGTCATCAATCCTATCCCAATATTTCTTATGAGTGAAACCTGTGGAGATGAGTCTGTGAAGGGGGTGTGACTCCTGGTGTACCTGTGGTCACCAGAAAGTATACTTTAGCTCTAGGCCCCACTTGGCCTTTAGCAGTGGGTCGGTTATTTTAGCTAAAACACCAGCTTCTTTAGCAGCCCTTCCTTCTCCCCACGCTCTGTCCCAGACCAGCTCTCTGTGGAGGCATTTCTACTTCTTGCCTTTTCTTTGCTATAGAGCTTTTAAAAAAGTATGCAGCCCTGTGTTTTCAGCTTTTAATGCATTTAAGAAAAATTATGATTTTGGAGATTATGTGGATTTTTTTCTTGTTAATGTTGGAATGATGTTCTGTAGGTAGAAGATTTCATTTGTTTAAAGATGTCATTTTCTTGTCTTCTGATTTACATTCTGTCAGAAATCTTGTTTTTCTTCTCTAGATATTGTTTACTTTTTATATCTACTTTTCTATAATTTGTAGAACAGAATATCACATTAGTCTTAAAAATGTGATAATGGGATGTCCTGATGTGGCTTTCTAGGGATTAATCTTGCTTTGGGTTTATTGAGATTATTGAATTTGTAGATTTACATTTTTACCAAATTTGAAAGTTTTCAGTTATTATTTCTGTAAATGCTATTTTTCTGTCCCCTCTTCCCACTTTTTTTCCTCTAGAACTCCAATTATATATATGTATCTATATTTATCTATCTGTATATATAACAGACCACTTTATATTATTTCATACGCCTCTGGAGTTTTGTTAAATTTTTGAGCTTCTTTTGTTTCTCTATATTTATGCTTGAAGAATTTCTATTATTGTCTTTAAGCTCACTGATATTTTCTTCTGTTGTTTCTTCCTCTTCTCACATAGATATGTGTATATATACATATATATATTCCTTAGACATTCCATTGGTCCTTTATAGATCTTTCACTTTTGACATTATTATATTCATGTTTTCTTATAAATCCCTAAGCATATTTATAAGTAACTATTTTTAAGTTCCTGTGCAGAGCATATCATTTCTTTCATCCCTGTTTGTTTTAATTTTGGTTGTGAGTCACATTTTTCCACTTCTTTACATGTCTAGTAATCTTTGAGCAGAAAACAGACATTGTAGATACATAATTGTTGCCCTGGATTTTGTCTTCTCTCCTTAATGAGTGATGGACTTTGTTTTGGCACACAGTTACTTGTGAATCCACTTGATCCTTTTGAGGTTTGCTTTTAATTTTTATTAGGGAAAGTTTAGAGTAGCCTTTACTCTTGAGACATGACGCTTCTGGAATTTTTATTAAATATGCTAAATGTGCATCAGGGATTCTTCAAGCTTACCAGTCAGAATTTGAATAAATCACTCAGCCTATGAGAGTATTGGGAACCAGTCAACTTACGACTTCTTGTTCTCTATCTAGTCATGAATAATAACCCCATACATGTGAACATTGATATTCAGTCAATTGCAAGATAAATGACTGAATGCTGCAATTTTTTCTGTGAGACTTCCTTTTCTCTTAAATATTAAAGCTCAAAATACCAATTGATTCATGGACTCTAATCTCTGTCTCATAATCACAATGACACACATCTGTTTTACTCTGCTTGATGGACAAAAATGCCTCAGACTGACTTTATTTCTTTACTTCCTTTCTGAAATAATAACTCTTTGCTGCTGTCAATTTTCTAATTGTAGTTTCAGATAAGTTGTCTATTAAAATATGTTGTTTACAAGAGGGAAAGTATAGTACAATTTATGCCATTATGGCATCCTCATTTAATTTTTCTAATGAGATTTAATTTTAATTGTAGTTTTCATTGCCATTCTCTTAGTGAAAAATTCTCTAGTGTATTTAACATAATGCTCTGGCTAACCTTTAAAATTGTTTTGTCAGTTTTTCAAATAGTGAGGCATTTTTTTTTTATTCCAAAAGAAATATCAAGGCATAGGCTTATTGCATATCCACAAAATAAAATTCATATTTTAAAATTCTATGTACACTTAGTGCTTGTAAGAGAGCTTATGCCTGATTCTATTCACCAATTCTGCTTCTAATAATGTTATAATTTTCCACATTGTCAAGATAGTTATGTTGAGTCTGAGAAACATCATACGAGTGATTCAAATCATTTTGTTATTAAAAATTTCCCTCTGTATAATTTGGTTTTTTCCAGTTCTTTTGCACTAATTCTTCATTATTTTTAACATCAATCCATTTTAACACATGGAAATATAATTTTAACATCTTGTGTCTAAATGGATCAAATACAGTAATCCTAAAATCCCAAGCCCAGATGTTTATGAATATTTTATTAAGGAAAACTATAACAATAAGTTGTTTTGATGTGGAAAAGCCAATTTCTGTGTTAAACCAAAAAGAAACAAAATTAAACTATTGATTCATAAAGAGATAGGCTTATATTTTAGTAAATATCCTGAGAGAACCTAAACAGAATATAGTCTTCACATTCCATTCAGTCAGTTTAGCAGACTAGTACTGCATCACAGCTATGGCGGTCACAGTATGTGCGCCCTGGTGCTGCTGTCAATGTGTGTCTTGTGCACTGTGTCATAGCTACAGCACTGATACAGCATGTTCTTTGGTGCTACTTATAAACATGTGTGTTATACTCACATTCAGCCATCGCACTCTAACATAATAGATTCCTTGGTGCCTCCTGAAAAACTGAAGTGTGCTTATGACACCGTGAAAGCATTAATATTATGGGTTATCTGGTGTCACTTACCTGTAGACAGACTTATGAGAGTCACCAGTCTCTGACCCCCAGCCTACCAACTGACTTTGTAGTTTCCTTTCCCCTTCACTTCCACATTTACAGTCTTTATCATACTGGTTCCTTTTGGGAAGTTGAGTTTCTTCTACTAAACTAACATAGGGGACAATGTGGAAGAGGTGAGGTCTCTGAAACTACTAAAGGTAGCAAACATGCTGTATCTATGCCAGGTACCGTTCTAAAAGTTTTATGAATATTCATTTGCTTTTCAAAATATTGCACACTTGGTGTATTATGATCTTTCTATGTTTTGCTGTCTCCATCAAGATCTGATACTAGTTGACTTCATTAGCCTGTTCAAATTACCATTGTTAAGTCACAGACATACATAGGAACTGGAAATTCTGGTGAAAATTCTCCTAACTTGTCTCACTTCTTTTCATCCATTCAACCCACAAGATTAGCAGATATAAAAAGGTGAGGTTCTCTTAGTTTTGAATATATATATATATATATATATATATGAAAAACTTTAACATTAAAAAAAAAGAAACATTACGAGTATACCAATACAACAGGAAGTCATGCCGTGGTTAGCCTGTGATTTTGCGTGTCTTCAGCACAAATTGAGATTAGCCATTTCAGCATGTGCATAAAAATCCTTTGAGGAACTTGAAATCTACATTTCAATTTAAGCATCTTCATCTCTAGATATCAGTCTTTTTTACTTTTAACTCTATGTTATCCAAATGAGAACCCAAGGACGAACCAAACAGATGTCTCAAGGGATGAAAGGGCTGCTTGCCCATAGTTAACTCACTGGAGCAAGAGGTCTGAGGCCAGAATTTTCATAATGCAGCTATGTTGGAACCAGCTTATAGAAGTTCAGAAAAGTTGCAGTTTCAAAAGTTTTTTGCAATATAATTGTTAGTCATTACTGAAAATTAAGTCATACAAACTTCTAATTAAATAAACCATATTAAAACTAAAGGTGACATGCTCTTAAAACTTACCATTTCTCAATTATTTTACTTTCTCTACAATCTTGAAGTTTCTGACCTCTATTGTATCTAAATAATATATACTTCACGTCTTTTCCCAACTTCAGATTTGATGATATCACTTTGGTAACTTGAGATAATCCTAGGATTTATAGCACAGAGCACTGTTGGTTAAATATATGCCTCTGTACCTGCCTGGAGGAGAGCCTGGGGTTCCTACCTCAGATTGCAAAAGGAAATGGAATGGAAGGTAGATCTTTCAAAGTGGAAGCATCTCAGTTCATAGATATATTATGTTTGCCTTCCATATTTTAAAAATGACTTGAATTAGTTTACAGCTTTTATAAAAGGGAAAACTTCATATTAGAAATCAATTCTTCAGTCCTCTTAGAAAAATAAAACAATCTGGTAATACAGACTAACCTTATAATGTAATAATAGTTGGCTAAAGTGACAGTCTTTTGAAGGATATCTATACTCCTGGATCATTTTACTTTCCTGACCCAGTTGTTTTCAGTGTGTTATCACTACTGCAATACTAATTAACATTAGGTCAAGTAGCCAAGATAATGGAAAAGAACGGAGAAGTATGAGATGCAGACTGAGATTAAGAAGCTTCTAGGATTCAATTTACAGAAACATGTCTTCCAATGATCCTTTCATGGGAAGTTTAGACTTGCCAGGACTGAAATGTCTTCCTAAAAACCCACAGAGACTAAGACAAAAAAGGGTCTCCGAAGTATCAGGACAGATGTCAGGATTCTACATTGTATCCATTGTCCCATGATTATTAATTTTAGCCCTGATTATTCATTTTAACATTTATTTTACTTTTAGGTGTAATCACAAAATTATATATTTCCAGACCACAGCTGATTATAAAAATTGACAATAACTGGAGTAGTGTTACTAAATATGAAAACAATATCAGAAGTCAAAAGCAACGGTTGATGACAAAAAAAAAATACATGAAAATAAGATACATCAAATATAAAGCCTCAAGTACAATTATAGAAGGCCATTTATTTCACGAGCAACAATACTTCACATCTCTAACTTCTAAACATCATTTTTAGCATGAGATAATTATTGATGAATAAAATGTGATAACTTGGATTTAGTCAGAAAAATATATAACATGTTTAGCACATTGAGTTACAAAGATAGGGACATCCAAATTATTATAGAGATTCCTGTCTTTTCTCTAATTCAGGAATTTGCTTTCCCTCAGGGCCTTTTCTGCTCTGTACATATTTCTTTTCTCTCTGCTCAGATAATTTCTGTTTTTCTCTCAGGGTTTAACTAATACCACTTGCTCAAAGAAGTTCTCCCTGATTTTCTTGTCAACATTCGTTCTTTTATTATAACACTCTTATTATACCCTAGACATTTCCTTTATGACATATTGTTAAAAGTATAACTTTTTGTTTCTTTATCCAATGTGCATCAACACCACTAGACTATGAACTCCATGAGCACATTAGCCATATCTGTTTAATTCCTTGTGTTGCCCATTGCATATGATGGATATTCCATAAAGTTATTTTTAATAAATAATAATCAAACTAAAGTATCTCAAGATGTTGTCATGTATTTATAGCCTTTGAGCTTAATAAAAATGTAGAGCATGACTGAATACTTTAAATATGCTTTTATTTCTTTTTAGTAGATCATAACACTGTGTATGATAAATATATACTGAACAAATGATGCTATACAATAATAAATCGTACTTTGGTTTCCTTTTCCTCCGAGCCAGTGATTCTCAGCACTTGAGACTCAACAGTGACTGAATATTTCCACATTTTAAAAGTTAAACAGGAAATTTCATTAAAAATATTGGAAGACTCTAAATCTTGTCAAATGTGATATTGAAAATGTAAGAAAATGCCACAGAGTGTGCACACTTAGCCACTTTAAACCCCAAAGTGTTCCTCATTTTACTTTTGTTGGATCATAAACACTCTGCAGACTCAAACTACTGTGTCTGTCTCACCAACAGTTGTTCTCCAAATGGAAGCTAGACTTTTCTATCACTAATGATAGGCACTTGTGGTAGCTGGAAAAAAAAAGTTTTAATTAGGAGGAAAAACAAAGGTTATGTTTTAATGTAATGGAAAATTAGGAATCCTAAACAATTCATTCATCAATCAAAACACTGGAAATTTGGGAGAAAAAGAGCCAACGAAAAAAGTAGCCTCCTAGTTAACAGCATTTTCACCTGGGGCTCATTAGTGGTTCTAAAAGTGGTTCTTTCTCCAGTTTCTAACTAATGTGTGTCCGGGAGTTGGGCCAGGTGTTCTCTTCTACTGATTTTCCCCCTGAGCAACTTTATCTGGAAACCCATCCCCTTCGCACCACGCAAATGCAACCTGTTGATTGGCTCCACTACATGAGCCCTGTCTCTACTTCTATGCAAAGTCCCAGAATGACTCGTTTCAAATAATAAAAGCTAAGAAACCTAATTTCTTTTGCCAGTGTCTTTTATTATAGGAAATTCTGTTTAAATTTGGAAGAAGTTTTTTTGCTTGTTTTTCAGGTTATCTTGTTATATCTAAGAAATTAAATTTGAGATAGTTCTCATAACTATTTTTTAAATTTTGTTGAGCATTTAAAGTATTAGGACAATACTTTTAATGAATAATGTTAAGTTCACAAAGAGTATCCATTTGTCTTCTACCACGTCTCAATGAGAGAAACTGCAACTATGAATGGAAGAACTTAGCCCAAATCAGTTTAACTTCTATCAAATTTTCCCTATGGTTTTCCAAAGCCAAAGCAGACTTCCACTCTTCCTGCATTATACTGGTGAGAAATACCTTGACATTTTCTTTAATTTAATGTAAGGCTTGGCCTTGACATCTTTCTGTGTTACATAGAGACTTCCTTTTCAAAGCACAGGCAGTGTTGGCAACTGAAAACATAAAATTACACCAGACCGTGCCATCACTTGTTCCAAAGGCAATTCAGTGGGGTTTTATTTCATGCCAAATATATGTGAAGACTCCAGAGTGAAGAGCTTTGGTAAGCAATAAGGAAAATGACATAATTTTAATGGTTTGGGGAAATGGGAAGCAAGTAGTAAACTTTATCATCAGAGGCAGACAAACTATGGCTTCCTTGTAAAGAGGAAGGCAGAGAAAGGTAGAAGAGAAAAAGTTTAAGGCAATAGCATGAATACAATTCTGAAAGTGAGCTTGAGTATAATGGGGCGGGAGTAATCAATTTCACCTGTGTGTTCTGAATCAGGTCAGCACAGTTTAGTTGACATGACAGAAAATTGTGTTCTGTGCACTCTAGTGGTGGACGTGGCCTCCAGTATTTTCTGAGAAAGTGTAACGTTGATTTTTAAGGTCACTGATTATACAACTATGATATTAGACTGACCACATCCTTATACACACGGGTAGGAAATGCACTTGGCATGTAGAGTAATCTGAGACCTTAAATGTACTTTAGCTTGGGTGGATTTGTGTGTTTTCCTGTTTTTGTTTTTGTTTTTAAAGAGCAATAAAAATTTTCATTTCAAGTTAACATCCAACGCATTGTGGGAATAGCTCCTTGTCATCCAACGGACAGTATCTAACTTCGGGTATCAAGAAGAACCCACTCCTAAATTTGTCCATTTTACCCACACTGTAGTATTCAGAGGAGACGGTGGACAGAGTTCTTCCCCCTTGTGTCCTTCTCTGGGCACTAATGAATATGCTGTCCAAGTGGA
Organism: Solenodon paradoxus; assembly: GCA_004363575.1. Taxonomy (NCBI): domain Eukaryota; kingdom Metazoa; phylum Chordata; class Mammalia; order Eulipotyphla; family Solenodontidae; genus Solenodon; species Solenodon paradoxus. The sequence goes on along the minus strand of RJWH01000108.1, from coordinate 1,045,524 downwards.
TGAGGATAAACTAAGAAGGGCTCTCTTGAACTGTGCTGTGATCTGCGTTCACTACCGGGACAAGAGTCGTTCCATACCTGTCCTCCTTTGCTCATTGAGAGAATTAAGTGGCTTGCTCTCCTGCAAAGTAACTCGACACACTTTCTGCCTTGTCTTAGATTACTAAAATCCTAAATAAATTTTAGGATCTACCCGCCCCCTGTCACCTTTCTTTGGGAAAGAGAAGTTGGGGAAATAACTACCTTCTCTTTTCTAAAAAGAGAAAGAGAGGCTATTGCCATTTGGAATATGTCACTCTAGGGACAAAATTTGAAATTATTTTCTTTCCTTGATTAACTAGGACAGCCCAGGATGTGGTCTATAGAGAGTCCCAAATAACCACCACCTGATAATTTTGTAAAGTTGAGAAAGGCTTTTCTCTCATATCACTTTTAAAGGGCTCACATAATCCTCAGGTTCTCTTGATGGGTAAGCTGAAGGAAGGAAATAGAAATTATTTATGTAAATATATTTAAAAGAGCATTAGATCACTCCCCCACCCCACATTTCTATACTGAAATTACTTTCTAGCTGTAGGGAATTATTTAAAAAAACACAACTCTTTCAAACCACCAAGAAGGTATAACTGTGGTATGACAGTTAAAGATATAGGGGCTCTATAATTTGGAAGTAGAATTGAATCAATAAAACTCATACATTTTGGTGATATCCAGATCCAATGTATAGTCTCCAATACATTAAACAGGTAAACACAGGGTGTAAGTGTTCATATCAGAAATCAATTGATCTGTTTCTGTTTCTCTTATCAGCCTTTGGAAAAAACATCCATACTCTATCAAACTAAAATAAGGATGACTTATGGTTCTCATTAGGTATTTATTTGAGAAGGAAATAACAGTAGATCCTGGTTCATATTGGTATGAGGTTGTCATAAAATTATGTTTCTCACTGCCTTTCAAGGAATTATACGGGTGTAACTCTGGTCTTCACTTCTCTTTTAATGATACCAGTGAAATCAAGAACTTCCTTCCATTCACTTGGTTAGATAACCTGTAATTTGTGCCATAGGCTCGGGTTCAGGAGGCTAAATCTTAAATGAAACCTAAGGACGCAGTAAATTCCTTAGTTTACACTTGCAGCAGATGGATGCAAGTACATTTAAAACTGTGTCTTGAAAATCTCCCCCTTTGGGAACTAACATGAGCACAGGAAAACTGACTTCTGCTCTTAGGGAGACTGAATGTTCCTGATAAACCTATGTCTAAAGAGAGAAAGAGGTAGAGACAGACAAGAAAGAAAGAAGAGAGGGAGGCGAGAGGGAGGGAAAAACGGAAGGTAAGAAAGACTCATAAATCCAAGTCCTATAGTGTCTTATGCTATTTATGGTTTCTTTACACCTATGTTTTGAAAAATATTATTAGGAAATAGCACAGTAGTCTCTCTTTAGCAAGTTCTGTGTGCTATCATTTAGCATTCCCTGTCCTGGCTACTTTCATCTCCAGGATATTTATTATTATTTCTTTAGCCTGTCACCCTTCTATCCCTGACTTCCTTCCTCTTTTTATTCTATTATGCTTTCCTGTGTAAGTGCTCTTTTCATAACCTTCTCCTTTTTTTATTTTTCAGTCAAAGAATAAAAATGTGCTCAAGTGTTTCACAGGTGACCAAATTCTCAGCTATTGTATCAGTTTTGTAGTATTCAGTATTCTTGAATCTCACTACTTTGTATCTAAATATGTTTCCTACCTGTATTTTTTGGCAAGTTCAAACTGAAGTTTTTCTCTTTTATCAATGTTTAAAAAGTTATAATTTTTAAATAAATATTTTCTTCTCATTCTTTTCTCTTTCTGAAATTCCTATCATGGTTATGTTCTACTTCTCTCTGCAATGCAATATCTATTACTTTTCTTTTATGTATTTTCTTTCTTTTGTTCCTTTCTTGGAGAATTACTCAATCAGGTTTTCCAACTCATTAAAGTTCAATTGCATCCATCCTATTTTTCCATCGGTTATGTTCTTTATGCCAGTGTTTGTATTTTACATCCCTAATATTTCTTTTTTCATTATTTCTTGCTCATGATTTTGTTACAAGCGTCTTCTATTATTTGTTTTTTCAAAATATTTTTCAGAATACATTGAAGTTATGATTTTGCTAATTAATATTATGAATCAATATAGTAATTATATAATCTCATTAATCAATCAAAATTACAATAGAATAAGTCAATCAAACATTGACTTCCACTTCAGTGGTGTATATTCAGTTTTGTCTTCTGAATTGTTTAAGCTCGTGACATTTTCTGGAGCTATGTCATCAGAAAATACACCTGGGGAAGAAACTGCAGACACTGCCTTAGCTGCACCACTTCTGGGGAGTTTAAAGAGCAAGTACAGCATGAACCACAAGGAGACAGCCCCGAACCCTAGATCCACCATAGATTCCAGCCGCTGCACCAAGCTACTCCCCTGGGCAGGATTTCACTATTCACACATAGGAAGAGGCAGCACTGGGGAAAGGCAGTGTCCTCGGGTGATGTCCTCCAGACACACAAGGGTGGACCGAAAGGGGTTGGAGAATTCAGGACAGAAGGGCAGCTCTTAGTCAGTGCCACTGCCACATGCATGAGCAGCTGTTCACACCTGCAGGGCTCTACAGTAGCCTGTTGTCAAAGGCCAACCGCACTGGGACTTTGAGCTGGTGGTGCCTGTACCAGGGAATGTGTGGGCCATGACTGCACTAGTCAAATGGGGCGAGGCAAAGAGAATGAAGTGGTTTCCCCCAGCATAGCTTTCGTGTCCCTTCCAGCCTCCCTCCTGACTGCTCAGTGCCCACACACAATTTAGGACAGCCTGCAGTTTCAGCAGAAAGTTGCCAGGGTTCTTTCTGTTGATTCTCATCCTGGAATCCTCACTTGTCTTTAACTTCTGTAAGTGTTTCCAGGTTTTGAGTCTGGGGGAGGAAACTAGCAGTATAGTTACTATCTTAATAATAGGAGACTGTGAGAGGATTTCTAACTTGTGCCTCTAAGAAAGGTTTCTTTTTCTATGCTGCCTTGGTCATCTTTATATTTAATAGCTCAGGAAAACACTAGGCTTGCCCTCGACCAACCTAAGTTCTTATAGAAACAGAATGCCACAGTAGTTCATGACTACTGATTTCCTAACATTTAAATAGGGTAGGGACATAACTATTTTTGTTTCAAGCCTGAAAACACATACATACATATATACATACACACAAATGAATAAAAATTTTAAGATTTTGGAAAGCTTTTCATAGCTGTAGTTTGAGACTTGGAATAATAATGTAGACTATGGAGCATTATAATTTTATTAATACTCTGTCGCTAATTGTGATCCCATATTTTGTATTGCCTAATTAGTTAAATCATTAATGGCTGCTACTTAATCATGAAGGCAGAAACAAGCATGGTTGAGTTAATGATATATAAAGACACTCCTTGCTTTGGGCAGAAGTGTACAAGTGACTGTGTGAGCTAAAATAATACACAAAGTCTTAATAAGCAATAGGAGAAAATTAGGATTATTCTTTGAACTTTAACATTTTTTGTCAAAGCTTAAAATCTCTCTTATTGTTGGTATTTATAACTATATATATGTGTGTATATATACATGTATATACATATACTACTAATACATATAAATAAACTGTAATAAAGTAACATTTCCTAAATATACTATAATTTAAAACATTAGGAAAATTAAGTAGCAGAGTTTTATGCACCTTTATAAAAACTTACCAAGAGCGGTTTCAACGCTTGCCTTCTCATCATATAACAGAATGCCAAGTGCCCATTTGTCCTCTGCTTTGGTGAATCATCACTCCTTTTGAAGTTTGAGTCCACTTATTTGCACTTTCCATGTTGTGAACTATCTCTGAAAACTCATTTTAATGGTATCAGTTCCTGTGCAATAGCTCCATCCTTTTTCATCACAACTTTCCTTATTTATATCAGAAACTCCATCTTCCCTGTATTCTTCTGACTGCATATCTAGAGTCTCAAGCAGTGGCGGAATGAACAGTCCCACAATCAGCTGTGTCTTCTACAACACCATTTACAGTCAATTCAGATTTCTAACACTGCCACTTAGAAGGTTTTTTTATTTTATTTTTTTTCATACTTGTCACCCAATTCCCTTGCCTGTTTATTCATTTATGTAAAAGTCACCTGAGTTTATTACTAGATGATAAGGAAATAACACAAATTCAGGTTTCGTTATCTATGCATGAGCTTTGACACATGGATTATCTCTGAAGGAAGAGGCTCTGAAAGGCTCTGAAGTAAGTAAATGAATGGTCATTGGTTATTATGTGCCTCTGTTACTCCCACAGTGATTTGTGTCTTAAAGAGCTAGCAGCAAAGTTTATATAACATGGTATCTGAATATCTGAAATGCATTCATTTAAAAACAAAACAAAGTACAGACTTCCCATGTTGTATAATAAAACCAGCCATCTGACAACTGCATGAGAGTGGTTGCCATGAAAATATGCCACTCACATCTCTGCCTGGGGTAGTGTTTGCTGCGTGGCTGTAGGTACAAAGCTCTAAACTTACCATATATTCCTCCCAATGCCTGTGCTTCCTGTGAGTTTCTCCCTTGTCATTTATTGAGTGTGGCACAGATAAAATGGTAGGACTATTTCTGTCTGAAGGGTGACTTTGGCCCTTTGGCCTAGCTGAAACTTTTTTTAAGAACTGCAGTACATTTCATAGATTTCCACCCAATCATCCTTCGTTTCCTCTTTCCTTCATAGAATCATATCTCCTCATTTATTTCAACATTTTTTTCCCTCAAAGAGAAAAAAAATCTCTTATATGTATAATTTCATTTGGGAATTTACATCTCAGAGATCTTAACCTAATAAAGCCATCCTGACAGTGGTCCAAGAAAACAGGGGTAAAAAGGAGAGTGTGTCTGTCACCAAATGCCTGGTAAAGAGAAGACCATCATGAGTGGTATATCAGGTACAGATAATACCTTGCTTCAGATTCCACAAGTGGCAACCTGGAAAAATGTCCCAAAGAAATCAGAATATTTACAGAGGGCATTTGGAAGAATACCTCAAAGAGAGCAGAGCTAGCTGGTTAGTGCTAAGTTGTATTGGTACCTCCAGGGAGAGGATGAGAAGATAAAGGTCATTAACAAGCAGGTTTACCAAGAGATCTTCTTTCCTCTCTGGAGGAGCAGAGGCAGCTGAGCATCTGACTGATGATCAAATGGAGTTGCAACTTCCAGAGCAATTTGAATGCTCCTCCTAAGAGGTCTGCGAGGTAAAGGTCAGAGGCCTGCTTAAGAAAATCTGGTAAACCTGAAACATGGACAGGAAACATCTATCTGTAAGGCTGCCCCTGAGGACTGTAGCTTTGCAGAACCTCTGAACCCACAGCTTGAACCAGCAGTTGACCTTGTGATAGTCTCTGTCTAGATGGAAAGATAGACAATGCTATAGCACAGAAAGCTATGGGAAAAGAAAGAAGGGGGATCTTGTCTTATGAAAGTCGGGTAGAGAGGGCATAGAGACTCAGGGGACATCAGGTATAACGTGGGATGTGAACCTTGGTGGAAGAGGAGAATTAATTCAGGATAGAAGGGGAAGGAGAGGGGAATCCTACCAGAAGAATGGCAGGCGTAGAGCCCCAGATGCCTGGGTGTGATGTGAAGGAAGGAAGTATAGAATGACCTCAGGTATCTGGGTTGGATTACCAGTGAAAAGTTTGAAGGCAACATATTCACCCATGTGGGAAAAAGAAAAAGGAGAAGTAGTTTTGGGGAAGGACCATGAATTTAGTTTGTGAATATGCTGAATTTAAACTGCTAATGAGATTACATGAATGGAAGTATCTAAAAGAAAAATGGATATGTATCTATGAATTTGTGTTCAGGATGGATATGTAGAGATATCACATATATGTGACTCATGCATACTATATGCCAAATAGAATATATATAAGCATATATGTGTGTATGCATGTTTATATAGTATAAATACATACATATATATGCATATAAACTATCACCTATATAGCACATTTGAAACTACAGACTTGATCAAATAGTCTCGTAGAATATATAGAAGAGGAAATGGTGAGAATGAGAATGCAATCCTAGAGAATCCAATGTTGAGATGTCAGGAAGTAGAAACTCCCTCAAAAGTGACTGAGTAAAACTGGGCAAGGAACAAAGACAGAAGAGAGTGGAGGAAGCTGAGGGAAGGATTCCCTGAGTCCCGAAAAGAGAGATCTAGTTTGGTTAATGTTATAGACATAGCAAGTGAGGTAATAATTACTATTCACTGTGCTACTACAAAATGTCAGGCACTGAACCATGCTCTTGTGTACGTGACATATGTGTATAAGTCTTGCGACCTGAAAAAAATGCACTGAGGAGAAAGCAAACTCCTTGAAGTAAAGTGATATATATGCCCATTAGCATGAGTTTGGTGAGTGAATCCCAAGTCAAAGCTTGTGTTCTCTTTATGACATCATGTCCTCTCTAGAAAAGTGCCAAGAGGGAGCATGTCTGAGAGGACAGTGTCTGTAGAGCGATGCAGACAGATGAAAAGCACTGGCAGCAGCCTTCAGAATGCAGGAGGAGTTTGAAGTCAGTGGGTGTAGACAATTCTTTCAAGAAATGTGAGCATTTGTTATGTATAAGGCAGTTGTTTAACCCTGCAAAAGTTTTCAACTAGTGAGCAAACTGTGAAATAGTGCACAAAGTAGTAATAGCTATGTAGTTACCCAACAAAGATATAAATACTGTGAGAATGAGAAAACCAACAGTGTGGTGTTTCTTTGAATCACTCTCTAAAGTCTATATTAAGTGACTTTTTACTTGGTGTCTATGTTTCCCCACTGGTTTATAAAATCTGAGTGGACAAGACTATATCAGCCTTCATCCCTGAAGCCTGATGAATCATTGACTGAAGCCTGGCATATAGTTGAGTTTTATGAACGACTAAACTGCAGTTAATATTTTTCCAGCCGTTATCATTACTGGTATATGGGCAATAAACTTCTACAGATTTTTCTCTGCAGTTAGATTTGGCTATTAGGACAGTCAATATTTTAAAACAGTTTCATTAGTTTTCTGTGGCTGCTGTAACAAATTACCAGAAACAGAAACAGACAAAATATCAGAAACTTACTCTCTCACAGTCTGGAGTTCTGAAGTCCAAAATCAAGTGTCAACGTGTTTCCTCTGAAGATTCAGGAAGAAATCTAGTTCCTTGCCTCCTCTAGCTTCTGGTAACCCTGAGTGTTTCTTGGCTTGTGATGGTAACACTCCCCTCTCTGTTTCCATGGTCACATCACCTTCCCTGTGTGTCTGGCTTAGGGTCACATTGCTCCAATCTCTCTCTTCACATGGCCTTTCCTTCTTCTGTCCATGTCTCATTCCTTTATGTCTCTTATAAGGATACTTGTCATTGGATTTGGAGACTATCCAAATAACCTAGGAGTACTTTCTCTTCACTTAATTGCCTCTACAAACACTCTTCACAAATAAGGTCAATCAGCAGGTTCCATGAATGTAATGTGAATGTGTAGCCTTTGAGAGCCACCATTCAATACACTAGAACCATAAAAGTAGAATGATTTCCTATTCCAAGTACCCTATCCAGGGATTTATCTCATTGTAGCATCATAAAATTAAATATGCACCAAAGTAGCTCTCCTTGTTTTATTTTAGCTGGCAGCAGAAATGAAGTTGCTAATTTTCAGTAAACACACTCACAACATAAACTTTCTTTTTGTTATTAGATGGAATTAGAAATGTAAACAGACTGTGATTTGCCCCCTTAAAATATTTGTGACTGTTGTATTGGTGGTTTAGAAAATGCAGCCAAGTTGTATTCACTGGTTTTCCATTCCGAATCCTGGTCCTTTGGAAGACGTTTTTCAGAACAAAATCAACTTTCAGCTTCTGTTTTTAGCAGATCTCTTCCAGTCAATATTCATTCTAAAAATTGAAAGGGAAATAATAGAAAGCTTTGTATGGAGGCTTAGAGGTCAAAGGAAAATAAAAGGTATCTAAAAGGGTTGTCATAAAATAAATGCAAGCTGCTCTTCCACACAATCTTAAATTGTTATCATTTTCCAACCCTTTTTTGGAAGTACTTGTTTTGTTTTGCTTTCCTTAATGAGAAAGCAAATAAGAGTTTGGTCGTTGGTTTCATTAAGCAGCTGCATAAAAGATTGAAATTTATTGTTCACGTTATATAACCATTATTTCATGTTTTAAACTTGGAGATCCAAAGCAACACAAGAGAAAAAGAGTTTGTGTCTAAAATGTGATCTGGGGTTACTTGGGCTATAAGGAAGTGGATCAAATCCCTTCCTGAAGTTTCGCCTAGGATTCTCTAAGAGTAGGATAAATATTTTCATATTTTTTTTGTTATTGGGATATTAAAAATGGAATGTGTGAGAACTAAAAATGCCATTTAACAATGGGGCAGGATTTGATTGATCAACAGAAAGGAGTTTTGTTTTTATTCTAAATGGATTTTCTATGAATCCCCTGGTATGCCCAGTTCCAGATGCTTCCTAAAAGTCATCAGTATAATGAATTAGATGGAAATATGAATCCTTCATATGGTGTATTTTGACCCCAGCTGGTAATAAGACTGTGACCCAAGGCAAGAATTTCCAAAAGTACTAAATGCAGTTGGAATAGCAACAACAGATATTAGTCTCAGCTATCATGATATCAGGTTTTCATTCTCCTCCACCCTGGTACTACATGGAGAATATAAGCAGTTCTGTGAGATATGTCTCAAGCCTACAGTTTCCCTGTCCAGATTCCCAGAATCTAAATCCCTACGAGAGAGAGAGAGAGAGAGAGAGAGAGAGAGAGAGAATGAATCTGAAAAATCTATTGGGAAATGGAAGATGGGAGTTCGGATAACAAGCCTACTACAGCTCATTAGGAATTTGTCCAACATGGTTCACAATATGATGCACAGACAATAAAGATAGCCTAGCAGCCTTGGGTCACAACAGGGGAGTTAAAAGATGACCAGCAGCTGTTCCCATTTCTCCTGAGGCCAGGAGAGGAAATGGGTTTATACTAGAAAGGGGGGATTTAGACTGGCAAATGAAAGGATTTCCCACTCAAGGTAATGCTTTCTCACAGGCACATGATCATGTCTCCTGTTTCTGTTTTCAAAAAGCATAGAATCTGGTGTCTTCCAATGTCAGGTTAGGGATTAGTGGTTCCCAGAGTACTCGTGGCCAATAAGGTGGTTCTTTTTAATATTTTAAAAAGTCTAATGATATGGTTAAATATTTAAACAGAGTTTAATCGACTAATAAGAATGTCTTTTTGAAAACCTTTAGACATGTCATACTGTATCACCTGAGTATTATGTCACATTGTTCAAGCACTTTTTAGTCAATGTTTTCTATGACTACTGATGAGAATTGGTTATCTTTATTTTTTATCATTTTTTTGTTGGTCAAAAGTCTATCAAAACACAGGTCCAATGGAAGAGAAATGAAAAATTAAAGAAGGTCCTTGGTGGTAAAAAGGCAAAAATCCATTTCTTTAGAAGGCAAAATAAACTGTATTGAGGAACAAGATTCAAAGTTCAGATACCTTAGGGTTAAAAGTTTAGCTATTTACCTACTGTTCATGGTAATTTTAACCAGTCTCTCTAAAACTTTCCTTCACACATTCTAAAATCAATATGGCATTAAACTTATAGACTTATCATGAATATGACATGAGGAAACTTATGCACACTAAACTGGAAGATCTCTGATTCTGAGGATGATGGGAACAGAGAAATAAATTTTCCCAGAGGGGAATCTATAAATAAGTGCAATCACAAATTTAAGGAAGGAGAGATTTTGTCAAATGGGCTTTGAAATGACAGTCAAATCGCTGTTGTTTCTCAAACATGCATGCTAATCTGTTTTTTTTTCACTACAAAAATGGGAAGGACCCATTTGCAGAAACACAAGCAATGGGAATAGAGATTTTATGAGTGATGGTAATTTTGTTTACTCTCTCTGCCTTCTTGTTTATTATTAATGCAGTTTTAACATAACTGATTATATATCCAGCTCATTTGTTACCTATGGAATCTATGTGCTGTTATTGTCTCATTGATTTCTTGAGAGTTATCATTATTTAACCCATTAGAAAATAAATGTGATGTAGTTGTTAGGCTTTTCTTTCTGTGTTTCTGTTTCTTTGGTCTTATGCTAACAGATTTCTCTTACAGAAGACATAGCTGAGAACCCAATTCTGTGCTAGACCAATAACGTTCATTGCTATCCTGCTTCCCTTAATCAAATGCAGGTGATATTTTGCCATGTCCACTCTGAAGGTTATCCAGGTATTTTTCTGGCAAGCCTGAATAAGAGCCTGTGTGGTTTCTCAATGGGTAATGTCAGCCTGGTTTCTGAGGAGCATCCTACTTGGAGCTTTTTTCTGCTTTTCTATTGGCAATTTACCACTATAGTTATCGATCATGAGGTTTCTGAATATGGATAATTCAAAAGCAGACCCAAGTGGTTTAGTTGATATAGATACATGGCTATGATGAGTATCAGTTCATAGCAAGATTTATTTATGTACTTTTATTGTTTAAATAACAAGAAAACATTTCCGATTCTTTGAAGAAAAAGAAAATCTCTAATCTGGAATGCTGAATGTTCTTTTTGAAGATAGGTAAATCAATAAATAATAGTGTGATTGTGTGTGGTGATAGAGGATATTCTTTTGAGGGAAAATTATCTCAAAGTTCAGAGCACTTCTTTTAAAAGAAAGAGTTGTATAGCAGTTATGAAATACATCATGTCCCTGCATTAGGCAAGTGTTCCTGAGAGCCTGAGAGCCTGCAGTGTTCATCCTCTGAAGTTTATACTTGAAAGATAAACTTGAGCTGTGTGTTTTCCCTAAGGGCCTGGATCAGTCTTAGGAGGCCAGCCATAGACTCAAAGGCTAAGACTGTCAGTCTGTCCAAAGTTCACCTTCTTATGGGGACTTATCTCAAAATGCAATCAGCAGAACATGTGTAGCCCTCTTTTGGGTGTCTGGTTACTGAGAGTGTGGGGTCGACTCAGCTTGGAAATAGACATGATGCTATTGTTTTCCGAAAAGAAAACTTGCTTGGATCACACCATATTTAACACTTAAGCACACTTACTCATAGAAATCCTAAATGCCCTTTCCCACCACCAAGACATTACATGGTTAGTGGTATAAACTCCATACCAGGCTTCTACTTCCAATTTGGAAAACCTGTGTCATTTCTTTTTTTTCTTTCTGTTTTTTTCTCACTTCTGATGTGGATAAAAGTCTACACTCAGGGCTCTCTCCAACAGTTTAAGGATATTTGATCCTTCAGTATTTATCCATTATTGGCTCTGTTTACCCCAGGGAAAATTAAGTGCAGGGTCTTAGAACAGTGAGCGCTTTAATACATGGATGCATATGCTGATCTCTGACAGATGTTGGTCTTTGGGAACAACAGAAGGGGAACTACGTCATTTGCTTGGGAAAATGCTTGTCCAAGCTGACTGATCCTGCAGGTGCCCGGGCAGCGTGGCGTTAGCAGCCCACAATGCTGAGAAAAATGCCCGCTGCAGGGACAGCTTCCATGATACAACAATTTTTCACACACACACACACACACACACACACACACACACACACACACATGCACACACAGCCCAGCCAGCTGGTCAGAGTCTGGGCAATGCCTTGTTGGAAAAATACTGCTTCTAGGAAATTTTGATTTTAAGTATATATTTCCAGGCTTTAAAATTTAATTTTGAGTTTTCTAGAAAAGGAAATATCTTATTTGTATTTGTCAAGAGGTAGTCTGATTTCTAAATCTACCCACATACCAAGGCAAAAATGAATATTAGGGATAGCCACATAGATAGGGATATGTGAGTGTGCGAATGTGTGTGTGTGTGTGTGTGTGTGTGTGTGTGTGTGTGTGTGTGTGTGTGTGGTCTCGTGTATATTTGAAGTGGAATAAAACCCTCAGGCAGGTTTTGGTAGAGTTTTGATTCTGATTTAACTTCTGTTTTTCTTCTGCTTTTGCTGTTAGAGGAGCCTCTTAAGAACAAGGCTGTGTCTTAGTCAACATACCACTGTGGCCCTGAGTCAGTGTATGTGATGTAGGACTGTCCTACTTCCCCTAAAACACCTAAAGGGCTGTGCTGTCCTGTAGACTCCAACGGTGCCTTTTACACTGTGGATGCTCCTGTGTTCGCCCCAGGCAGGTGTCCCAAGTACCCTGTATAATTGCGTCTGTGTATCTTATTCCAAAAAGGAAGAAACCCTATAAGGGCAGTGGTGACCTTGGGACATTGAGAACTTTAGGAAAACTTTATTCCAATTATGTGTATAAAATCTGCACCAATTTCTCCACCACCATCTGTAATTGTGACAGCATCATTCTAAATTGCCATCAACATCAATCTGACTCAGGTCCCTCTAGAGCTCTAAGGACAGATGTCACTCCAACCTGATACCCCATCTTTAAGAGGAGCAGCCCTGGAACCATTTGGTCTGGGTTCACATCTCATCTCCACTGTACCCTCACTAACTCTGATGCCTTAGTTTTGCTCTAAATCAGTGATTGGTTTGAGGATTAAAAGAGTCACCTCTGTAAAGAGCTCAGAGCAGTGCCTGACATGTGCCCACTATGTATGTAACACTTTCATCACTCAGTTCTTTGATTACCGCTCTCCTTTCCTTCATGCCCAGGGAATGGGATGACATCCAAACGTTTCCTTTCCTCCCATGACTCAGAACATGGTGCCATCAGGGGTCTTGTGGTTTCTGAGACCTCATCTCTCCTCTCTGCCCCACCTGCCCTGCCCCAGTCTCCTCTCTTGCTTTTCGGTCTGGACATCAAGACATCTCTCCAATCAGCCTCTTCTTGCTGCCAGTTTCCCACTCTCCCCGGGTGGTAAAACTCTTTCTGCAATTTTAACATAAAGTCCTTGAATCATGTTTCCCCTTCCTCAGAGCAAGCGAAGGGAATCACTTTTTGAGAACATCCACTAGGTATTTCTTTATTATTGGGAGGCACCATTACTGGTGTTGAGGAGAAGGTAGTGAAAAAGCAAACCATTTTTGTTCCTAGAGTTCACATTCCAGTGAGAGAAACAGACAATAGCAAACATTTGATGGCCGGTCAGGTGTCTGGTGAACCCACATGTTCCTGGGGCTGCAGTGTAGACACCACAACAGTTTCCATTTAAAGGATATTTGGCCCCATAGGGCTTCCTGTTCAAGGGAAGCCCAGGACAACCACAGTCATTTCAGAGCTTCTTTAAGCAAGCAAGAGTGGTTACACTGACAAAATATTCCTTCCAGGATAATACCTGCAGTGTCTGCAGAGATATAAGGCTGAGTTGGACCAGTGTCAAGTCCACCCCTGACTCCTAGGATGAGAACGGCTGCTGTAAACAGAGGACCCTCCAACATCACTGGGAATCTCAGGGCCAAAGGAAAGGCAAACACACACTGTGGTTATATGTTCAGGCTTTGGAGTCAGACAAAGCTTCAATGTTTAGTTCACCCTCACTTCCCAACATAACGAACTACTTAACCTCTTCAAACTGCAGTTTTCTCATCTGCAAAATGGGGATAATAGGTCACACGTCCTAGAGAAGGTTAAATGAGATGATGGACTCAGACTAAGGACAGTACAAAACAAACCCATAACTAGTGTCTGAAGTCAGTGAGCCAACTGTCTTGGAGTTGGAAAGAATTATTCGACAAAATTGAGAAGGTGCCTCCTCAGGAACTCAAGTTAATTTGAGAGTCCAGAAAAGATTATTATTTAATAAAACTCTTGCAAGGAGTAACAGATAGGAATACTGTGACTGACTGCTTTTTGGTTTTTTAGACACACGGTGGTCGAATTTTCAAATAATAAATTCTCCTAATAATCAATTAGTAGTATCGACCACAGCAACATGACAATTCGTTTTTTAAGTTCATCTGTATGAAGGTGATTTCGCAGTTGGTGGGTCTTTAGTTATTGCTCCAATGTCATTTCTCAAAGGATCACAGTCAGATGAGTTCCTTAGTATCTTCCAAACTGTCAGTCTTCAACATTCCTCCTTGTGCTGCACATGGTGACTGACTTCCACCTCCAGTCTGTCCACACCCAGGCACGTGCTCCATACAAAGGTTATAACTCCTCCCCCTGCTAATCCATCCAAGCACCCATCTCTAAGCTTTCCAAATTAATTACAAAAGCAATTTCTAAACGCCAGAACCTTATTATCACTAATAAATCACTTGCGACACAATTCACAAATGGTTATGATTAATCAAGTACATGAGTCATAGATTTGTGTAATCAAAACAGTTCTTGAATAATATACAAAACTAACATTTGAGTTTCAAAGAAATAGCAACCCAACTATAATCCAGCATTTATCCCCTTGTGTTTTAATTTATATGATCTTAGTTTAATCTAGACTGATTAGTATTTGCCTTTTTGTTTAGTCCTCGTAACTCTCAATATTAAGCTCAGCGGTGAGCTGAGGAGGAGTAAATTGGGAAAAGATGGATTCCTGGCTCATCTGAACGAACATAAGATGGTGGGGAACCCCCAGGAAGTTGGAAAGTCAATTTAGAGCTTTCAAAAGCTAATGTCTTCTGTGGGCTGCCACAAGATGGGGTGGGCGTTGTCCCGGAAACAGTAACATTTTATGAGGCCAGAGATAGCCTCTTGGCTGCCTGGGAAAATCAAGTATCTCAGGCATCATCTGATAATATGAGGAGCAAGGTGAGTCTTTGGGGAGAAGGCTTTCATAGGAACAAACTGTTCAGAGACTCACAGCTGACCCTCGGTGTCGATGAGGGGCAAGTATGAAAGGGAAATTAGAGCTCACAGAAAAGCTCGAATCAGGGCAAAATGCTGCACCTAAAAGGTAGGCAGATGTCACAGGGCAAGCCAGGTTTAGGATAGTTTCGGGCTGTGAAGGTGTGGTCCCGGCTTCCATTTCATGAGCCCAGAGGCTGTGCCAGTAGGTACAGAAGTTTTGCTAATTTACTCACATAATGTTCAGCTGTGCAATGAAATGCTTCATTTTTTTCTTTGCTGATATAATCTCCACATGCCACATCTCTTCTGGCTGGTTTATGGGCTGGTCAGGAATTAATAATTAATTTGTAAGCTCACTCTTTTCCATTATAATAGTTTCTTTTGAATGACTTAGTCTGTATCAGATAAATTATTTAAACTGCCAGCTAAACTAGTTCACTAGATAAATATGTTAGCTTGTCTTTGGCTGTGAGAGAGAGCCTTAAGAAAGAACTAGAATTTCTCTTTACAGGTATATTGAATAAAGTGCTAAATTAGGCCATTTCTACAGATGTAGATTTTTCATGGCTGCTTTACCAACTCCCTTCTAGCTTGTGGGCCTGTATAGTAAACTGCTAATTGTTTTTCCTGCCTGCAGGCAATAACTTTAATAGCTCCTAATCCCATCTGTCTCAATTCTTCCTTTGAAAATATAAATGTAGTTACATAAACTTTCTTAAAACTTTTCAGTAGAATCTAATTGCCAACAAGAAAGATTTTGGATTTTTGTTTTTATTTTTTAAAGGAAAGGTGCAGGTAGGAATGAAGGCGAGTAGGCAGGCAGACAAGAAGAGGTGGAAGAAGCATCTTTCTTTTAATTGCATTTAGTTGTTCACACTGGTTTCTTCCCTCCCAAGCTTGGGACTCAAACCCAGGGGTATGTGGTCTATGCCCTTGAAGGAGATTGACCTAACCGCTGCTCCACGAGGGAACAACAAATTTTGGACTTTCAAACATGGCAGGTAGATTCTTCCCCCTCTGGCTTCCACATGCTTCTCAAAAACCATATCCTGTCACTCTCCTATATTTGCTCCTATACCCAAGCATCACTACCCATATGGTGACCCATGATTTTCATGCCTTGTACTTATACTCTGTCCATGAGTCCTTCCTGCAGCTGATACATGTGGACAGTCTCACTTGTCTTTTCTCTTTTTACCTGGGTTTTGCCTTCACTTCTAGACAGAGCTCAATTCTTCCTTGTCTAGCCTCCCAAATTACTACCCTGTGTTCTTTTGAAGCATTTATCATTCCTTTGAATCTCTAGGTTAATATACTTATTCTTCATCAGTCTTGGCAGCTTTGGGACAGAGATTTTTTTCTCTGTTATTTGTATGTGCTCCCAGGGGTAGTCTAAAAGGGGGTGTTAAATATTTGTCAAATCAACATTAATCATGGAAAGTCTCATGGCTCCAAATTTCTTTAATCTTCACTTGATCCAAATCTACTCTGATTTTAAAACACTTTTGAAATATCAGTAACTTTGTTGAATGGTCCTGGATATCTGCCATTCCGCAGATATTATTCTGATTAATTGAAGTCAAATGACATTGTTTATTAAGGAATACAAGGATCATAAAGTTATTTGGTGATCAATTCAGAAAGACCCTGCATAGGATATTATCAATAATGGGGGAGAAAGTCTCAAATCACATAAATAAACTATACATAATGCTATATAATTGTGAATGCAATTATTCAATATTTATCAGCGATTTTGCAAACTATTTTTTGTCTGTTTTCTTGGGATCCTCATAGGACATGTGACCCGTAAACTGACTTCAAGAATGAACTGGAAATAGTCAGGTGCATAAAGAGGAAGAACTGTCTAGGGCAATAACTTGTCAGGAAAGGAAGTTAATAAAGGGAAGGCAGCATGTTTAGGTGATGTGGGAGGAGTGAGCTGAGACACGCTGATGAGACGCTGGCTCCTCATCCAGAAAGTATTTGTGAAGAGAGCCGTTTGTTCGGGAGCACACAGCAAGTTTATTAAAAGCAGAAATACATAGTTGAAGTGCCTGTGGGGCTGGGAGTTTACATCAAGAGAATGTACGTGTGTGTGTGCGTGTGTGACCAAAGGTGCCTGCTTGCCTCTGACACGCAAGATGGATACTTGTATATATGGAAGGGCTAGGGGCTTCTCCTTTGTGGGTGTGTCCAGGTTACCTGGAGTAAAACACGGTGTCAGTATGGAGCGGTGTGTCCTAGACACAGGTTTTGCCAGTTAGTTTTCTACTCATACATCTGCATACTGCCATATAGATTCCAAGCTATGCTATCCCCACATCATAGGGAAAAGCCAGTGGTCCTTCACATCTGAAGCACACAGTGTGTTTGGAAGCAGAAGACAGGCGGGGAAGAGGAGTTGGGAACAGATCATGGAGAATTTTACAAACCCCACTAAATTCCAAAGAAACTGGGAGTCTTAGAAGCATTCCCCCCTTCCCCTAGGGGAGGATGTGATCAGAATTGATCCAAAAGCAGACTGGAAAATAATTCTAAAGGTTTTGCCATAGGTGCTGCAAGAATAATGACAATTATTGACACTTCGGTAGTCCTTTTTCGGTGTCAGGATCTATTCTAGGCACTTTATATATGTCATCACGTTTCATTCTCGTGGCCACTAACTAAGTAAGTACTAGAATAACCTCCTTTACTACGGTTCACGTGAACCATAGGCAGTCAACTGAGCTTTGCACTGAAGTCATCAGGCTGGACAGTCTGTGTACTTAGCTGCTCAGCGACTGTGCTTCCCCAAAGGCAGGAAGGATTGGAGACCAGAGGCAGAGAGCTTAATTTAAAAGCAAAAGCTACAGTATAGGAAAGAAATACTAATCTAAAACAGTAATGATGCTAATCCAGAGATGCAGTTAGACAGTTTTTAGGAGATAGAATTCGTTAGTCTTGGTACTACATTGGCATCCAGGGAGAGGGTAATACTTTATATTGGCTTGGGTAGGTGGAGATGCTATCTGCAAGAAAGGAATGGGAAAATAGACTAGGTTTTGTGTAGGAGAGAGGTTTCATCATGGAGTGAGATTCTACCCATATAAAGGCAGTGTTATTAAACAGCATGGTAAAGTAAAGTGATGTATTCAGAGTTAAGAACACAGAAAGGAGGTGAACCTTTCTGCTTGAAGAAGACTCAGGTAAGTCAGCTGGACTTGAGGAATCCATAGTGTTTACTCCAGGTGCAAAAGGAAAGAAAGGGCCCGCAGAACAAAATGGCAAGTGGTGATGTCACCTGTTCAGGAGTCACTCATCTCTGCAAACTAGCAACAAATATCCTCCTGTGTGCCAGGGCTCAGACAGTCCTGCCCATGGTTAAACTTTGGGAAGGTTATTTTCAAGCTGATGTGTGGAAACTGCTCATCAGCTTTAAAGAGTTGGGATAGAATCTTAGGCCTAAGCTTATCCTCAATCAAGCCCAGAGGAGCTGCTGTTTTCACCTGAAGATTCTGCTTTCCACGCGAGCCTGAGAATGTGTGACAGTGGCAGCTGTGACCAGAAGAGGACTTGCCAGAGTGGTGTGCTCCCTGGCCAAGAAGATATGCTTTTCATGGGACTGATGGGCAACCACAGGCCCTCTTTCCAAATTTCTCTCCAGGTTACTGTGCACACACACGAGCCTGTTACTGAGATCCTGTCTAATTTACTGAGCAGCATATTGTCCCCTGCAAGATCTCTTGCACATTCCATGTCATATCTTCCTCTCATCACTACCTCGGTCCATCACTACCTCGGTCCATCACTACCTGCCTTGGTCCTTCCCAGCATCAGTTGGGAAATGTTTCTTTACGCCATCAAATTCCATAGCAAGTGCCCTGTGTGACATTATCCCAGTATTTATCCCACTTGATTCAATTCTGTTTGATTATTTATGTCCTCCCTGGATTGGCATCTCCTCGCTAACACCCTTATTTCTTCATCAGTCATGCTTAGAGCCCAGGAAATAGCAGGCACTCACTGGAGGTACTTGTTGAAAGTCCCAGGGAATGGTAGGATGTAAGCAAAAGGGGAGCATTTTTGTTTATTTAACACATAAATGTCTCTCTGTGATTATTCACTAAACTCTTCTTCTCTCTTCCTCCCCCCCCTCCCACCCCCGTGATTGAAACCCCTTCACTGTGGACTCTGGAAACACAATCCTGTTGGAGGAGTCTGCTTGATTGCCTTCACAGTCCATCCAGACTCTATTCCTATTCCCATATTGCAAATGATAAGTTTTCTTGATTATGTGTGAAATGTGCTTATCTGTGAGGAATGGATCAGTTATGACTGTTCTTTCAGTTCACATCTGTAGGAGGGATCTTTTTCATAAGTAAAGACAGAGAAGTTCCAAGTTGTGAAGTCATTTTAGCCCAAGTGAGGCTCTGTGCCCTTTGGTCATGAAGATTGTATGACACAAGGCACACATGTTTCAATAGTAAATGTAGCTCCACCGAGAAAAGAAGTTTTTGAGTTGGTCTTTAAAAAAACTTTTTTGCATATTTCAGAAATGAGAGAAGGATGACAGAGAGTCATTTAATAGATAAGGAGGTCAAACTCTGTTCTCTTGAAAGAGTGGAATGCATTTCCCCCTTTCATGTTGCTTCAAATAGCAGTTTTGTGCTGTTTGCTTTCGATCCCAGTGTTCTTGGTGAAAAAGGAACACTGATCATGGTGTTTATTCCAGGACATTGTTGTCTGATCTGCTACTTGTAGACAGGAAAACTTGCAAGTGCTTTACTCTGATGTCCAGACACAGAGGAAGGCATTGCTGACTAGTAACCTTATTATTAATTATTAGAAGATGAAACTTTTGTTTTAAACCATGTAAAATATGCTATAGATACATGTATATATATATATATGCATAAGTAAAAATTAGTAATGAACTGGAAGGTTATACACCAGCCTTATGATAATGGTCACCTGAGGAGAAGGGCAGGGAAGGAGATAGAGTTAAAGGTGGTGAATAAAAGAAGATTTAGCTTTATCTTAAGTGCAGATTTCCCTTTTAATGTTTTAAAAGAATATGGGATTATGTTACTTATTTCATTTTCCTAAGTGTATAATTAGGGTTAAAAAATAGACCAATAACCAACATTACACAGTGTATTGATTCTGGGCTGTGAGTATTAAATTATGCTTTACATCATCTTGTACTTGACAAAGAATCCTCTCCTCATAAGTAGAAATGTCTGTGTGTGTGTGCCCACATTCATGCACACTGCAGCCAGAGAAGTGTGAGGGCTGTGGTCTGATAACCAGATAAAAGTTGAGGATTGTTAAAAAAGTCAAGATGAGCACCAAAAAGTTCTATCATTTTGTGAGTTAGCAGCTCACTAGTGGCCTTGACACGATGATTTAAGCATAATGATGGAGAGAACGAGTAGAAGATGAAAAAGAGGCAACACGTTCTATGTCCAGAAGTTTGACAATCAAGGGGAAGAAATAAATGGTGAGTACTAGAAAAGGATGTAGGTTTAAGAAGCGTAGTTGCTACTCTTTAGAGCATGGAAACTTGACATTGTTTTTCTAAACTACAAAAACTATTACAAAGAGGAGAAGTTGAATCTTCAGCTTCTGAGAGAAGGGGTAACTGATGGTGTTAGGGTCAGGAGAAAGGAAGAAGAAAGAAATGGCATCTAGGGTGGGAAGGAAGGTGGCAGCTGTCCTGAGGAGCAGAAGTTGAGTAAATAGAAACCCAGGGTTGCAGGGAGGTGTGGATTTGGAGGAATTTAGATCAACAACTTCAAATTACAGTTTTATCAGAATGTAAACTGCTGGTGTGAAATATAGATTGAGATTCAATGTCAGTATTCAAAAATGAATTAGCATTGTGAACAAAAGATTTAATAAAGATTGGTAATTAAAAATGTAAACTGAAATTCTACTTTTACT
This sequence comes from Solenodon paradoxus, assembly GCA_004363575.1. Taxonomy (NCBI): domain Eukaryota; kingdom Metazoa; phylum Chordata; class Mammalia; order Eulipotyphla; family Solenodontidae; genus Solenodon; species Solenodon paradoxus. The sequence goes on along the minus strand of RJWH01000108.1, from coordinate 1,024,769 downwards.
AAATATTCTCACTTATATAGAAAAGGAAAATGTAAGTACATACAGATAATTGGACAATTGTTTTTCTTTTTTTCATTATAAGAAATGACCAGGTCACTCAGACACTAAGCCTAAGGCTGAGGGTGTGAACCATGAAAAGATCAATTACCTGTGTTTGCAACCCAGGGCTGAGGGAACAGCTAAAATAATTTTTTTTAATTAATGAACATGTCTTCTCCTCTTCCTTTCTTAAAATACATCTTCCTTTCTCTTCTTCTTTAAAAAACCAAAAACAAACAAACAAAAAAAAAACAACAGAAAGAAATGATCAAAAGTAGCAAAAATACTGTTCTTTTGGAAGTGAAATCAGTTTTGGTTTCTATAAGTATAATGATTATTAGAAAGAAAAGCAAACAAATAGCAAAGTACTGTAAGTATGGATATCCATTTGGATAATTTAGCATTTTAGCAACAATTTCATCTTATATAATACAAACATGCTTTCAAATTTTTCTATTGATTCTATTTAGTCAAGATTATTAATAGAATTATAATGTAAAAACCTCTTACAATAACTTGATTTTCATAGGATAATTGAATTCTAGGTTTGGGAGGAATGCTAGATGGCTTCTACTAATGTACTTCAGTTTCTAATACATCATGTGTCTGCCCGGTCCATGCAGCCTGGAAGGGTATTAGAATAAGGAACCAGCTACATTTCTTACTTGTTTAGTTGAGACAATTATGAATGCCCTATTGCTCACTGATGAATATGCTAAAAGCACCAGTGAGCACTTATCTCTATTCATTCGATCAATAGAAAGCTGGCGTGTGTTTACTGAGTAAGAGCAAAGTTATTTAGAATATGGTGACCTCCTTTGCCAATCAAGAGTTTCTAGTAGAATAAATTCTAAAAAAGAACAACAGAAACAAAACCAGACATCCAATAAAACATACAAGTATCCAATCCCAAGGTAGAACACAACTAATTTTAGTCATACAGTAGCAATTGTCTGTTCATGGGCATGCACATTACTATAGACATGTGTACTCGACAGAGAGCAACCCACTGGGAAACCAGGAGATCTTTTATGAGGAACTGGAATTTGAGTTGAAACTTGAAGGACGGGTATATGTTCAGACATGGAAAACTGGTGGAAGGTGGGCCTGCTGGGGATACTGAAGAGAGGAGCAAAAGCACAGGATCACCCAAGCAGGGGACAGGTATGGGAGCAAAAAGGGTTTCAGCTACATATTTAAAGTACGTGGAGCATGGAGACTGGAGAAAATGCAAGTGATGTGGGTTAGGTTCAGGCTGCGGAAGGCTCAGGAAATAGAGGTGATACCTATACCCTTCATCATGCAGAAGAATGCCCAGATACTGTCTTCTTTATATTCTTTACTCTTTAAAAAAAAAAAAAAGGAAAAATGCATTTTATTTGCTTATTTACCCTTTATTGGTTATGTCATAAATAGGTAAGTGGCCAGTGGTTTTACTATACTTGTTGGGGGAGGAGGAGGAGGAATAAACCATGGCTATGCAGGGGCCAGATGAAAGACAGTTTTGTTCATGGTGAGCTGGTGTCTGCAGATGAGAGTGGTGCTCATACCTTGGTCACCCTTTTCCCATTTCACTCATCAGGTACACTGACAATTCGTAAAGTTTTAAGAATAATCAAGAATTCATTCATCTAGCTGATGTTTTATACTATATACTTTATATACTTTCTAACTATATCATATGATTGATTATTGCTTTTGATTTTCCTTTACCAAAAACTTCCATTCTCAAAGAGATAAATTTTGGTGGGTATTTCATGAATTTCTTCTTTCTTGGGTCTCTGAGAAAAGAACCCTCTTGAATGAATAAATATCATAACAGCACATAATTGGAATCAGATTGAAAAATGTAATAATTTGAGGATAAACACAACAGAGATGCTACAGAGAGTCACAGATTTTTTATTTTCTGTACAAAGGAAGAGGACAAAAGCAAAACAAAAGAGATTATGTCCTGTGCATTGTTGCTGATTTGTGTTACTATTTGGTGATATTTCTACAGAAGGTATCACTAATTAGTGAGTGATTGAAAACTTTACAAAGCTTCAAGGCAGGTCATTTTTTGTCAGCCAATTTATATATTTCTGCCTGCACCTTTCTTTAAAAAAACAAAATGTAACAAGCTCTGCTAAGAAATGATTGTACTTCAGTTCTTTCTGATGATCTAACAGCGGTTTCAGTTTCCAGTTAAAACATTGTGTATTTGTGCATTGATGTTCTTGAGAAAATACAGGGGGTGTGGAGAGTGCAGTTCTAGAATACGTGAGAACAGCAAAACTTCTCACTTAGGGAATGTTTAACATTAGCCCTCTATTTTAAAAATAATTGGATCCAAAAATTTGAGTGCAAAAAGGAGGAGTGAATCAGTCAGATTTTCAGTTAAGAAGCTATATGATGAGATTTTAATGCATAAATCTTTATTTACATGTACAGAACTAAACTTTAGGTACATTAATAATTTCAACCAAGATCCTTACAAACTTGTGCTTTCAGGAAAAATGAATCTTTTAAAATGAGCTTTTTTGGTTTAGAAATACAGAAGCTGATGGCAAATTATCCTTTTATTTGGAAAGAGTTTCCATACTATATTAGAGAGGTCTGGGTAAATTGCAAATTGCAAATATTTTCTGATTGTTTGGGCATATTCGATACAAAAGTACTATATAGTTTTAAAGTAAAGTTATAACTTTTTAATGAAAACCTAATTTATTAGGAAGATGAAAATGCATCTAGAATTCTCAGTAAATCACTTTTTTGGAAGGGAAGGAATAAATGTTGCAAAGCCAATAGCTAATGTGCACAAAAGCACCATCTAGTGGCCAGAATGAGCAGGGGCATGCACAAAATTCATAAGAATTTAAAAGGAGAACCCATTAAAGCACTAAACCGAGGAGACCCTTTCCTATGTGTTCACTAGCAATGTCAGTCTTATCATCAAAGGCAAATGAATAATTTGTAAGTAATTAATTTCAAGGCCTACTCTCACCTCCTGTTAGTAAATTCTTAGAGTTTATGTTTTTATGTATTTTCCCCCTTTCAATATTGGTTCTGTTTCAAAATGAGCTGATAAACATATACTAAGTTTTAAAATGACTGATAATTAACCTAAAGTGTTCTCTTTTTAGGTTGTATTCGAATTTGGAAAGACAGCACTCTACTAATCAATAGAAGGGTCTTATGAATTAGTATAACTGTAACTATTTGAAAAGGAAAATGTCTCAACCACTTAAATAACTGATCAACTATTCATAGCATTAAATAACTGATCAACTATTCATAGCATAAAATTTCCCCTAACTGAATGACATGGTCATCAGAAAACCACTCGGAAACCCCACAGAGGCATTAAAATTGCCACTTGTTAGTATTTTTCTATTGCGTAAAAGGACAGTGAATATAAAGCAAAGTTCAGCTGATACGTGTTGACATTGTGTGTTTTATGCAATACTGTGGGTTTTTGTTATTTCTTTATATCCAAAATACATTTTACCAACAGCTAAGAGATGACAGATGCCTCTTATGAAGAAGAAATAGATTTTCTAAGAATATATCCAGAATAATATATTATATATATTTTTTCAGCCTTGGATTTCCATTTCCTCCCTGCTCTGCATGGTCCTGTATCCTTCTCTGGCTCAGAGAAGTATTGTTTTTAACATCAGTGGCATCTGTACTCCTTATTAGGAAGATAGTATCCACAAACTAAATTTCCTACAACAGTGGAATACTTAAATAAAATAAAACATAGCTCCATGCCAGGATGAAATCTAGGCAGCAATTTTTTTAAAAAAAAAATTAAATGATATAGAAAACTTTTCAATATAATTTGAAATGATTTTTAAAACAATGCTAACTATATTTTTAGGTTAAACTCAAATTAGAAAAATGAAAAATAATTTTTCTATCCCTGGAGAAAGTTCTGGAAGGATGAAGTCATTATTAATCATGGCTATCTGTAGCTGAGGGATTAGAGAATAAATGTTGTTCTTGTCCTCACCCATCTTCTCCAACATTTCAGCTACTGTTTTTGCCAGACAGTACCAATATCCTCAAATGTGTCCCCTATCTCTGTATTCTCACACTTCACCATGTGGTTTGGCAGCTCTCCTAATAAAAAAGGGGGGTGTATTTTCACTACCCCTTTATTCGCGTTCACCCTTGAGTTGCTCTGGTTAAGAAATGATAGCCACATGTCACCGCTAAGGTCCGAATGGTGCTGTTGTGGTTGGACTTATCGCCTGCACCTCTGCCATCCCTAGGAGAAGCCTGGCCTCAGCTGGCCTGCAGGTTCCAGAAGGAGGAAGAAACATACAAGGAGCAGAGCTAAAGCCAGATGAGCTCTGCTTCCTTGAAAGTCTGACTGAGGCTGAGGCTTTTGTGAAGCATTACTGTGCAACAGCTGTCCAATCCACAAGTCTTAAAAGAGAAAAGCTGGATGTGTGATTCAAAGACGTGTCCAGTGTTATTGTGGAGTAGAAAAGAGAAATCCCAAGGTTGGGACAGATGTCCCCTCACTGCAAAACAAGGGCAGTGGGGCTTGTTCTCAGGGCTTCCTCCCTACTCTTTTACATGTCTTCTGAGATAAGAAGATCTGAAAGACTTTGAAATCTAGAGTATAGATGTGTAGAGATTGCTTGGACTCTGGATCAATTCAAGTCATTTCCATTCTTTTCTTGGGATGTGTCTTTGCTTTCCCTTTTAATCATTAGAGAGGAAATGTCTCAATAATATCTCCCTTGTTAAAAAACACTGTATTCTTTTTCCAGTTTTGCATGTTCCAATTTCTACCCTTTTCTCTCTCTCTGATTTCCCTTCTTCCCTCCCACTGTGGTTTTCTTTATCACTACAGTGAAAAAGCATAAAGGGTACAGAAGGAACTATGTGTCACTCAGGGTTGTATAGAGAAGGCATGACAAGGATGGAAAAAGATGGCAGCCTCATCATGGAACTTTTAAGCAGGCTGGCACCATCTTGTCTCCTGTCCCCTCCTCCTCACACATCCTCAGAGGAGTGGATATAAGGAAGAAGGAGTCCCATTGCACCTCCTCTCCAGGCTCCTTTGCCTGTGCTTGTTTAGGAACCAGATAAATTTGAAATGGATGTGGAATTCAATTTTCAAAAACAAAGCAACTGAAATGCACTTTAAGAGCTAAAATAATACTTCTACAATATTGAAGTGACTTAAAAAAGATAATCTCATGTTAGTATCACTAAAGAAAACTGAAAACCAGCTGGTTGGAGAGTTTGACAGCAGAGTTAAGAGCAGATACTGGAAAGTTAAACCATTTCATGTTTAAACTCCTAGCCATTTGACTGCGTACAGAACCAGCTTCCTTAACCTACTAAACAGGAAACTGAGGATGGGGAAGAAGAGAGCAAAACACCTAGTGATTCTTTCTTTGACAGCTCGTGGCAAAGTGTCCATCCCTACACTTCCCTGCCCCCACTTTCTGTACACTGAAGTAGGAACTTTGATGGGTTTGTGGACCAATTTCTTTCAGATAAGAAATAATCTCCTATGAGGCCTTCTTCTTCTTGTAGAAAGAGGGACCAACCAGGTGGCTGAGTCCATTCAGGAAGAATTAGTTGTTCCACACACTTGTGATCCTCGTAAAGCTTCCCTCTCTATTCTGAGTTCTCCTCTAATGTAGGGTGGAGCGTGAGGAAAGGGGCTGGTCCCAGTTCTAAAATGGTGCCTAAGACATCTTTAAACCTGGCATGGAGGATGCTAAGTTTCCTACATGCACATCAGTCAACTGCACTAGTTAATTCCAGAAAAACCAGACTTGTTATTCACTCATCTCTCAATAAACACTTAACACTTCACACTGTTTACAGTTTTAGTGTTTATTGTAGTTTAGTGTTTACTATTTATTGTAAACAAAGCTTCAAGGAACATGGGTGTACATATATCTCTTTGAATCAGTGGTGTTGTGTTTTTAGGATAAATACCCAGAAGTGGGATAACTAGATCATGTGAAATTGCTATTTTCAATTTTTTAATGAAACTTCTAATTTCTTCCTATAATGATTGCACCAATTTACTTTCCCAACAGCAGTATAAAAGTTTCTCCTTTTCTCTGCATCCTCACAAATGTTTGTCATTTCCAATCTTTTGGATAATAGTCCTTCTCACAAGTATGAAGTAATACTTCATTGTTTTCATTTGCATTTCCCTGGTAACAATAAAGGTGCAACATCTTTTCATGTGCCTGCAAGCCATCTGTATATCTACTTTGGGGAAGTGCATTAAGATGTGCTGCTTATTTTACAATTGGATTGTTAACTTTTCTGTTGCTGAGTTTTATCTTTCAAACATTAACCCCTTGTCAGATGTGCAAATATCTTCTCCCAATCAGCAGGATATCCTTTGTTTCTATGGTAGTTTTTTAACTGTGGAAGATTTTTAGTTTTATGTACTCTTCTTTGCTTATTTGCCAAAGACATCTTTTAGACCAATGTAAGGGAGTGTTTTACGCATGTTTTCACCTATGCATTTTATTGTTTCAGGCACTACATCCAAGTTCTTGATTCATTTTGAATTAATTTTTGTGTATGTGTTAGGTGGATGTAATGTAAAGGCTCCAAGCTAGGTTCTTTGCTAGTTCAGAGAAACTATTGGAGAGTTGGAGGGGAAGGATAGGCCTCTATTACTTACAGAGAAATCCAATGGCTGCTGGTCAGATATGTTTCCACCCTCCTTCCCCCATCAATCAAGGCAAGGTTTTAAGGACAAGCTGGCAGAGATTGGCACAGATAGTAGGAACATCCTGAATGCATGGGAACTGCAAGAGAGGCGTATATAACATTTCCTCAAGGAGAGACCCCTGGCTCTGGGCACATGCATGCCAGAAGAGCAGTGCAGCCCTGGGAGCACATCTATGTCCTTGTGGCTATCGGGCAGATGTCCACCATTCTGGGCCATTGGCTGGAGGAATTGAGTCTTGTTTCAGAGTTTCCCTACAGGTAGAAGTGATATACAGACACACAATGGAAAACTATTTGGCTATCAAAAAAGATGAAATTCTACCATTTGCAGCAACGTGGTTGGACTTACAGGGAATTATGCTTAATGAGGTAAGCCAGAGGAGAAAGACAGATATTTTATGATTTCACTTGTAGGTGGTACACAGAGAAAACAAGCAAGGAAATGAACTAAATAGACTTTTACTATATAAAATCAAATTAGTAGTTGCAAGGGTGTCAGGAGCAGGAAGCAAGCAAATTGGGTAGAAGGGATCAATGATATAGTAAAGGAAGAAGTGGACTGGTGATGGTACATGTATTATATACAGATGTTGATTTACAGTGATACACACTTAGACCTATATAATGTTATGATGCTTCTTGAATAAAGCTAATTAAAATATGGGTAGAAACTGACAGAACTATTGCGTAACCAATTTCTGAATCTTGCGAATCACAAGTTTCAGAGAGGCGAGCAAAATATGTGAGGAAAGGGAAGATGTCTTTTATTTCTCATCATTTCTTTGGATAAAATGATTATTGTTCTCTTAGATTGATAAGTTCTATTAGGCGATTTATTTTAATGCTACATTAAAGTGAAAATATGCTAGAATGCACATTATTCAGTTTGATATGTTCAACTAAGGAGTTGCCAGCAATCTCAGAACACTGTATATTTAAAATTAAACTTTTGAAGAATTTTATTGTGACCAACTAATACATCTTCAGTTTACAAAGAAAAAAAAAGGGCACGCCCTGGAAGCCTACAGGTCTAGTGCACCCAGGGAGCTGTCCTACATGCGTCCCAAGGTCCTGGGTTCAAGATCTGGGACTGAGAGGAACAACCAATGTGAACAACTAAATAAAATAAAGTTCTTCTTCCTTCTCTCTCTTCCTGCCTGCCTCTGCTTGCCTTCATTCCTGCCTGTGCCTTTCCATTAAAAAAATTAAAATTAAAAAAAAAAAAAAAAAAAAGGAAGCAAAGGAAGGAACAAAAAGAGGAAGATGGGAGGGAGGGAAGGAAAGAGGGCAAAGAACAAGGTGGGAAAAGTAAGGGAATGGGGAGAATGAGGAAAAAGAATACAAGGAAGGGGAAGAAGAAGAGAAAGAAAAGGAAGAAGCAGAATTCCACCCACCTCACACTGGCCTGTTGGAAATATGAATGTGGCTTATATGAATGCAGTTCGTCCACAGTGACTCTTTTTGCCCAATCAGCTTCTTGACCTGACCCACCAGCCTGGACTTCTTTTTATTCCTACTTTGTCAGTTACTAAACTCATGATAATGATAGTTTATAAAATATTATTAGAGAGTCTGGTCTGCTGTCCCTGCTTTTCATTATTTGTCTTACTACAATATAAAGCTTTTTCAGTCCACTTGACAGAAACGACTTTGACCCCTCTCTTCAATCTAAGGTCGGAGTTCTAATATTTCCTTCCTAAACTTGCACCCCACTGAGGCAAGCTAGGGGCTGTCATAGCCACACCCTGTCAGGGGAAGCCCCAGGCTGACCCTGTCTTTACCTGTCTCATTGAAGGGAAGGGTCATGGAGGAAGGGATTTTTCAGACCCGGGACTGGGGCCTTTACAAAAGTTTACAACAGTGATAACTGGATTTTCTGTTGAAGCAGTATGCAGACAATTTGTCTGAAGTATGCTAAAATTGACTCCAGGAGGGCCTCTGTTTTGATGGCTCTTTGCTCTCTGCCTTTATAACCTAGGAACCTATTACTGGGATTTCTCTTTTGGAGTTTTCTCTTCCCACTGCCTGACTTTTCCCCAGTGACTCAGTGTTCTGGTTGGTTTCCATGTTGGTTAACACTCAGAGAGGCCTTCAACTTCCAGATTGGACCCTATGAACAAGCCATGTTTCTAGATCAGTTTGTCAAATATCACCATATTGGTATGCTTGAACCTAACACCTCCCATTTATCCACTCCAAGAAGAGCGTAGTTGAGGTTTTATGTCCTGTAACATCAACCACCATATATTTTATCTGAACTGTGTTAGAATATTATATTTTAATATACCAAACAAAAAAGGTTTCATCACTACAAGTTTCCTTTTGCAATATGGTCCAGTCTTTGATAGGCACCCAAGAATTTTATTTGCTAAAGTTAAGCACAGCAGTGTCTACTTAGCAGAGTTAACTAAAAGCTGTCATATATCGCATTAAATTTGACTGCATACCGAGTTGAAATGTCAATAAAAGAAATACTATTAAGCTCTTAAGTCAATGCTAAACACAGGGAGACTAAATTAGGGAAGTAGTCATGGATGTGTTCATTCGAAAAACGTAAAGTCATTGCGCAAAAAGGACTATTTTTATTTATTGCAGGTGTTCTAAATTCTGAGCAACTAATGTCCTGGGTGAGCACAGAGTTTAGGCTTCCCGGGGAAAACCGTTCTCTGGAGTGGGGTATTTCTCTTTAAACCTTGCTGGACTGCAGATTCCAAGTGAATTCCTAAGCTGCCTGCTCCTCTCCAATTCTAACTAGAAGCATTTAGAGGGGCCCCTTTCCTCGCCTGACTCACACATCCGAAAATCCTGCAGCTGTTCACCCAAGATTGCCAGCAAGATAACAGCTATAAAACTCAACCTGTAAGCAGCAAATTTTTGCATTTTTTTCCCTTCGTTCAGGCCTAGCAAAAATATTCTACATCCTTCCCTGCTTCCTAAGAGCCTTTGCTCTGTGGAGTTTTATGGCCTTTCACAGGGAAAGAAGACCATTTGAGCTTACCACATGTCTCAGTTTCTCTCAGGCCCGCACTTTGCCCAGGAATGGCTTGTTTTAGAAAGGCTGTATTTGTTTCAAAGCCCAGCAAACTCAGTAAGGGCCATCTTTGAAGTGTACACATACAGGCCACCCTTTTGCTTTGGCAAAGTGAGCAAAAGCCCCGTCTTTCTAGTGCTAGCAGTTTGGACTAATACAGTGTGAAAAACTAAATATAGAATACTTTTGGTAAAATCAGATTAGACTAATTCTATATGAAGTGCTTTAATGAAAAATGTTTAATGGTTGAAATACTATAACTCTGGAGTTAAAGTGCAGGTGCAAGAATGATATTCTACACTCTCTAGAGAGCAAACTAGTACATACTGTGAAATATCAATTAAAGTTTATAGTTGCCTGGGTTAGCTAAATGTCTTTTTCATGGGAAATTTTCATTCTCTTATGAAATAATCATTTTGGGTTAAAATATGTGCTGAATTAGGTGGGCATTCCAAGTTATTAAGAAGTGGATTTATTTTACAAGCAAGCTGCAAGCATTCTTTGCTGTTTTTATGAAGTCATCGACATGACTTTTAAATGGGGCTCCAGGCCAACTCTGATTCTCACATCAGTTCATTAATTCACACAGCTGTCTCTGAAAACTACAAGAATAATATATACTGCAGACAGAGGGCCAGAGAGGGGGTGGGGTGAGATTTCAAGGCTGTATTTTAGTCGAGAGATCCTGCTGACATCATAAACTATGAGAAGACAGCTTAAGCTGTTTGGGGAACAGCAGTAGCCCCCCTGATGGAAATATGGCTGCTTTAATTGATTCTTTTTCGTTTCAGAATATACAGAGTGGGGACACCCAGTCGTTTTTATTCTGAGTAACATCAGAACATGAAAGGCAGGCACTGCAGGAATGCATTAGTAGGGAAACCCAAGCAGGGACCTAAGGTGTGGGGATGGATTTGATTGTGCTAATGATATATGAGCAGCCATGTTGACCTATGAGGGGCACTGGCTGCGTTTACTGCACAATGATTTTGTTTTATAGGCAATTGTGTGCTAAACGTCCCTAAAGGAGTTTTTCCAAATGAGATGTGACAAGGATGGCATGACTGCAGCGTGAGTGAGCGGTTAGGAGAAATGAATCCTCTGAGGACTGTTCCTCACTCTCTCTCCACTCTCTGATTCGCAGCAACTATTAAATACGGAGAACTGAAATATCTCACGAGGGAACTTTCCCCACTTGATCAGAAAGAGACATTGGTAATAGCTGCATTACAAGCTCATTCTGGTATAAACTCATTTGGAAGAGTTTGATACCCAATGAATTTGGAGGCAACTTATACAAAATAAGTAATCATGAGACTGTCCTAGAGTCCAATACCTCCTTCAGCATTAATATGATTCCAAATTTATATGGGTTGTCATGGGAAACTGAGCTAAGCCTCTCTGAGAGTAATTTCTGTTTTACAAATCCAGGCAAATTTTTATGTCTTTGGATGAAGCAAAGATTTATGAATTGTGATGTTTTTAAATGTGCTCTTCAGTGACTCATTAAAACACTGACACCTGTGTGCATGGGGATGGTCACCCTTATCTCATTTGTATACACAAATGTCTTTTTGTACATGTGAATTGAAGTTTTGCATGAAAAATAGCTGTGACCTTAAAGAGTCTAAGACTACTAATGCATAAGAAAACATGAAAAAGTTCAAACTTATCAAATACAGTAAATACAGACAGAGTTATCAGGGCTGAATCTCCTCCAGGTTTCCCCTACACGGGTTCTAATAATTACATCTCACTTACCTTCTATGCTTAGATATTCTATGCACAAATACTATGGATTTTTCTCTTGAAATCTTGAAAATGTATACAAGTCTAAAATGCTGCCAGGGTTGTGTTAGTCCCTTCTGACTGCTAAGACAAAATACCATAAACTGGATGACTTATAAACAAAGAACATTTATTTCTCTAAGTTCTGGAGGCTGAAAGTCCAAGATCATGTCTGATGAGAGGCATGTCCTCATACACAGCCTTGTTACTATGTCTTCACCTAGTAAAGTCGGTGAGTGGAATCTCTCTGGGTCTCTTTTAGAAGGATACTGACCCCATTCATGAGGGCTCCATCCTATGACCTAATCAGCTCCTAACGTCCCCACCTCATAATACCACCACCTTGGGAGTTAAAATTGCAATATCTGGGAGAACACAGTCTGTAGCATTCCACACCCGACTCCTCCAAATCCATGTCCCTCTAATGTGCCAATAACTGAAAAGCTTAAATCCAATGTCTTATCCAATCGTCACCTATCTTCAAATATCAGTGAAACTAAAGGAATAATAGTTCATCCTGAGACAAACTCCTCTCCAGCTGTGAACCTGTGAAATCAAACATCAACATGTTTTGTGCTTCCAAAATATAATTGGTAGGATAGACTTAGTATAGACACTCCCATCTTCAAATGGAGAAATAGGAAAGATGAAGGAGTCCCAAGCAAGTGAAGAACTTTATAGTTCAAGAAAAATATTCATAGACTCAAGGCTATGCCGTCCAGGCCCTACTGGGGCAGGGTTCCCACCTCCCAGACATACTGGGGTACAGCCCACACTGCAACACTACTAGACTGAAGTCATAAGTTGGTGGTGGCTTTACCAATCTGGAGTTGTGAGGGTGGCCTCATTCCTAATTGTACACTAGCCACTCTTAGTGAGGACTCTGTGGTGGCCCCACCTTCAAGGTGACCAACTGCCAGGTAGGCGGGAACTCTCACATGGAAGCAGCCACATTCCCACAGCTTTACTACAGACTTCACTGGAGTCATCAGAGTCACACAGAGGGCAGCCAAGGAGCACAGGGACTGAACACAGGGAGCAGAACCTGAGACTGAGACTTGGAGAGAAGGTACTGGGCATCGGTGACCATTTCTCTGAACGCTTTCTGCCCCATTGGCCCTTGTATTCTAGAGCCGTGATGGGAGGGGCAGTCCTGATGATGTATGAAATACTTAGGAGTGATACTTTCATTGTCTTGAATAATAGGTCCTGCTTTTGGTTTGGATGACTCCTTGTCTTGATGACTAGCACCAGACGGCTGTTGCTTGGCTAACCCATACCAATAACCACAGCAAATTTGACCACACCTTTCATGCTCTCTCCTGAACAGACTTCCTCATTTTTTTTTGTAGAATCGATAGACTGAGAATTTTCCAAATATTGAAAGTTCTGCCTCCCTTTCAATTAACAATTTCATCTTTAAGTCATTTCTCTTCTTACATTTCACTCAAGGCAGTTAAAAAAAGTCAAGTCACACCTTCAACACTTTGCTTAGAAATTTCCTTAGCCAAATATTCAATTTCATCACTCATGCAGGAGAGGAAAACTTTTCCCATTTCCTTCTGGTTTCTTTGGGTAGTCGAATAATTAAATTGACATAAGACAGACTAACAGGAGAAAATAATATACATTTGGGAAACCCCCAAAGACCTAAGACCCAAAGATAGTCAGGTAATTGAGAGTCATATGCCATACTGAGCTAAGGAAGAGGAGTTAGTACATGGAGGCTTCAAAGGCACTTCACAGGAAGCCAAAAAGAACAAATGTTTTGTAAGGAAATGCATGCCAAGCCATGCAGATAAGTCTTTTTGATATAAAAAGTTATCTCTAGTTATAGCTCTCTTTGCTCAGGCCCCCAATTTGATTCTTTTAATTAAATAAGAGGTAAGAAGCTTTTCCTGAGTTTGTTAGTTCCTAATTGCCTTCTGCTCAAAATAATCCACATGGCAAAGTGGCATAATTTTTATAACATATTCTCTCCCCCTCATTCACAACTTTTACCACCCATAAAACACAAGCACACAAGCATAATATAGTCAAGTTCTTTGTCACAAGAAAAGCCTTTCTTCCATTGCCCCAATACACATTCCTCAAGACCACCTGAGGCCTTATTAGGCATGTAATGTCCATTTTCTTACCAAAATTCTCCTCTGGATGACCTAAGTATTCTCTAAGAAAATGGACGTCTTCCTTATATGTCTCCTCCTCTCTTTCTGGAGTCTCACCAGAATATCCCTTAGTGGTTTGTTCACGGCGACATAGGCTTTTTCTGCCTACACCTCCAAACTCTTTCAACCTCTACCTGTAATGAAGTTCCAAAGCCACTTCCACATTTTTTAGATTATAGCTGTTTTTTGGTTTTGTTTTTGTTTTTACAGCAATACCCCCTCTTCTCAGCACCAGTTTCAGTCTTAGTCCTTCCAGATGTTATAACAAAATACCAGAGGTTGGTGGTTTTTAAACAACAAACCTTTATTTCTAGCAGTTTTGGAGGTTTTCATTTCATAAATGAAAATGGTTCTCAATTTTGCCTGTTAGAAGTGGTATACGGATGGAATAAATAAAAACTCTTGTGAATAAAGACCCTCCTTCACAAAATTGACAATTTTAACTAAGATGCAAACTTGTAAAGTAGACATGGAGCAGGAACTAAGAGAATATTTAGCACTACTAAGAACTTTAAATATTCAACAGAGAATTGGCTAAAATCAGAAACTAACCTCGACATTTTTGAGGGGTAATATCTCTGGAGTTAATAGTTGGCAGGTGTTGTGTATTTAATGTTCAGTGTCCCCACAAAATCCACATGGTAAAGACTTCACCTTCAGTGTGATGGCTTTAGGAAGTAGGGGCTTTGAAAGTGAACTAAATTTTAATGTGTTCATGAAGGTGGTGTCTCGTGAAGAGACACCAGAGCTTTCTCTCTGCCATTGGAGACATGAGAAGGCAGCTATCTACAAGTCAGAAGGAAAGTTCTCACCAAGAATCAGCTGTCACCATGATCTTGGAAAACTTTAAAACTACAAAGTTGTGAGAAATAAATATTTGTGTTTTACATCATCCACTCTAGAATATTTTGTGATAGTAACCCAAGCTGAATAGATAATAGGTATATTATAAATTTGAGTAATTTGTTTCAGTGAATGATTGCTTTTTTCTATAGTTACTAAATTTTATTTTTTATTATAAAGATTTATTTCTAGATTCCAGGTTTCCCAGAGTTTTTTTTTTTCAACTGAATCTTCTAAATTACATAGTTCAGTTCATTGTACAATATTATTCACACTGAGACAACTGTTAGTAGTAAAATTGGAAGCCAAGGGGAAGAGTGAAGAACTCAAAATAATTTCTCTAAGATAGGGAATATTTTAGAACTTGATGATCATTAATAAACTTTTTTATTTTCACATAAGTCTATTAATTTCCTTGCAGAATGAAAGTTGAAGGTATTAAAATATGTTCATTTCTTGTGAGACTATGTGATATTGTTTCAATTATCAAAACCTTTTTCCCCTTGAATATTTATTTTTGTACTCAAATAGAAAACTGACCTGGGAGGCAGACTCTAAATACTGAATAAATCCATACTATGAATAGCTTCTATTTCATCTATATGAGGTAAAGCAAATCATCCCAAATATGGTACTATGTAAGCAATAGTCTAAACTTCTTTTGAGACTATTAACATTTAGTCTCAAAATATTTCCTAATATTATAATTCCTTCTGAGATTGGATTGCATGTTTTTAGTGATATATCCCTCTTATTCTTTCTTAGAAAGAAAGCAGATCACATTAGATATTCCCATTACTTTTTTGAAAGGACTTTTTAATTATTCATTTTATTTATCCTCAAGAGCACCTGGAAACGATTCTTCAACCATTGAAGGTAGACTCTACTGATCTGCTGTCTGAATTGTGGTTCTGTCATGAACTAGGTAGCTGAGCCAATAACCCAGCCATCAGAATCAATTGGACTTCTCTTCCCTCCACTACACTGGTGTCCCCACATTCCCTTAGCCATCTGTTGCTTTCATAGCTTCCCCTAGATGTTTTTGGAGCACTGGGAACAGTGTTATGTGGTGGTTAAAAGCATGGATTCTGACCTCAGTTTAAACTGTGGTTCTTTTATTTAAATATTATATGACATTAGAAATGACTATTTCTTCATCCACAAAATAAGCATCATAACGGGCATACTACTTCATATAATGGTTGTGGGGTTTAGAATGAGACAATGTATGTGAGGTAATCGCACACAGCAGGGACTCAGTAAATATAAGTTCACTTCTGTTCTTACTCCTGGACCCATTTTTTTTGTTTTGTTTTGTTTTCTTCTCAGTTTCAACTGGAAGCTGATCTCAGATAGCTATTCCACTGGAATAAAATAACCAGGATTCACATATAGGTATTAGTACTAATGGAAGAGCGTTTCAGAGAAGTAATACAATTTTTCTTAAGATGATGGAATGAATGGCAAAGACAAGGATTAAACTCAGGGTGGTCTGATATCAAAGTCCATGCCCTTGACCACTCTACTGGACAGCCATCTATGAGTGGCTGCCAGTCCTACACAATTGGGAAATTCTCCTCAAAGATGGTTTGATATAGATAGTAAAAAGCAGAGTAAATACTGAACAGCCATAAATAAGCAAATGGCCCTCTTCAAAGGATTGTCAGTATTCTCCCTCAACAACAGTGGAAAAGCCATTTCTCTACACAGTAGGTGACACTAAATACCATTGACCTCCGTTATATTTTATATTCTGATGAATGAAAAATATCACCTTGCTGAGCATTTGTACTTCTTCAGTCATAGAGCATGTTTAATTTGGACTAATTTCTAATGTTCATTCATTCAAAGATATTTTCTAAAGGAAATATTTATTTTCTCAAGGAAATAAATTGTTATATAGATGACTTAATGGAATTTTACTATATCATTATTCAGAAGATAGCAACTCTTTTCAGACTAATAAAGCTAAAATCACAGACAGTGTTTCATGTGCTTGTTATATGATTAAGCAAGATAAAAGTAAGTATACTGAAAATTTCTAGGGCCTGATAGTAGATTCCAACAGATCTCTACCAAATCTTAGGTCACTGATTAGTGTCTGGTGAAGCATTTTTTTTGTCATTTTTTTCTCTTAGGTAACTTTATTTTCTTTAAGTTGTGCCATTCTCTTCATGCATTGCATTTTCAGCATCAGGATCTTAGCATCTATACAAAAGTAGTGTATTTTTGGAAATGGTTATCAGCAATGGGTATTAAAGAGTTTAAAGATAATAAATTATACCCAAGATTCTAGATCTCATGAAAATATATATACACATTACTTATAATTGTGCAAGCATAAACATATTCATAAAAAATCTATTACTAGAATGTCATTTGGGACAATTGTGTAACAGTCACAAAATATTTTACACACTGGAACAAAAAGTCAATGTCAAAGAATTTTTGTGTATAGAAACAGACAGACTGTATTCTCTGAGTAGAGTGCAATTAAATAAGTAATAATATAAAAGTATTCTCTAAATACTTTCAGATTATTGAAATCACTTCTAGATAATTAATGAATTAAGAAAAATAACAATTACACTATTACTTTAGAATATAGAATGGGTTCTGAATAAAATATTTGAATATCGACCTTACCAATGTGGTAGAAAAAATCTATTTGTTTATCACAGGAATAGAATGAGTTATCATTAGAAACTCTATTTAAGTAAATTAACACATTAACAACTAGTAGGGATATTGCATTAGAAATTAAAAGAAAAAATGATAGCCTCTCAAATTGAAAATTGAGGAAAGTTGTGTATGATATGAGAAAATAAAATTACGTTCAAAATTTATGCTATACACACACACACACAAACTCCAAATGATTTAAGCAATTCAACTTGAAAAGTAAACTTTACCTAAATTTTATGAGTAAAGATCCAAAACTTCTGATGGGTAAAGGAGAAGCTTCAATTTTATTTGCATTCTATCCTGGGCATTCCATTTTTCTTCCTCTTCACTTAAAAAATCAACAAAATAAAGCAGGTAGAAATTAAATGCAATTTTTATTGAGACACCCTGACTTCTTAAAAATCAAAGCTGAGTTTCCAACCTTCCTTCTTGTATTAAGTTGGAATTCTGGTAGTATTATACTTTCTCTTTCAGTATGTTATGGATTGGGAAGGACAGCATGTAACTGGAAATTGGGGATAAACTTTCAAAGCCATTTGCAAATAGCCAAAGTTCTGAACTTAATTTAGCACGTTCTCATTAAATATCCATTTTATCCTTAATATTTAAGAACCTCCTTAACAACAAATTTAATACTTTGCATTTATTATTTCTTCCACAAGAGAAGAGATTATCTCATTGTTTTAAGAAATCTGCTCATTTTTGTAACATTGATGTTTACTTTTTAAATGCTGGTATATGCAAATATTTTTATTTGGTTATTTTCGCAA
Source organism: Solenodon paradoxus (assembly GCA_004363575.1). NCBI lineage: Eukaryota > Metazoa > Chordata > Mammalia > Eulipotyphla > Solenodontidae > Solenodon > Solenodon paradoxus. The sequence continues at coordinate 1,006,737 of RJWH01000108.1, read as the reverse complement.
GCAGAATTTCTTTAAAATATTATGTTACCCTTAAATAAAATTACTTATAGCATTATTTAGAAAAATAAGTGCATTTAATTTGTATTGCCATGCATTGGCAATCATTAAGTTCTGCTTATTTATGATTCTATATATTATTATCACTTTCCCCCTACTTTTAAAATAAGATGCTTATGCTAGAAAACTTATTAAGATATAACAAGAAATAAAAGTCAAATGAAAGTTACTTATTTGAAATTTGCCTCATAAAATTCATAACTATAATGCAGATGATATTTCAGGTGTTGGCTATGGAAATGACTGGGTGTTTTCACAGGTAAACACAAACACTTACACAATGAGGTAAGTTTGTCTAGATGGAATTTCATATTGAACGAAATAAAAAAACTTTTAGATAAATTTTCTGTGCCCGTTTGACTAAACAGATTTTGTTTCTCTTAGGACCTGTCAAATAAAATAATGTTCCATCAGACACAAGATAAATTTCAAGTTTTAAAGTTTAATTGAAAGTGAACTTACTTGGGTCAAAGACTGAAATTTATTTTAGAATTTAAACGCAAGTTATATAATTGTGGAAAAAGCGTGTAACTGTTATCAAATTTCTATTTTCAAATTAACTCAGCTTGTGGACTTATTGTGGAGTTTGGCACATTCTTCTTTTCCAAATGGTTGGAATGGATTCTTGAATAGACAGTTACCATTTATTTGAATGGAGATGTTAAAGGGTTTCATGGAAAACTTTCCACTCCAATCTCTCTTCCATTCAAACTGCCACAGATTTTGGTGTGTCATTATGTACCTTTCAAAAAATTTTGTAAGCAATGACAGTCCAACAGGGTGACATCCTGTCACCTTACCTTACCTGTCTAGCTAAAAAATTGTGTTTCTCAGCCCCTATCTCTCACTCAATTGATCACAAATAGTTCTCAAATTCTGTCTTTCAATCCTATTGCCATTTCTGGAGCCTCTGAGGATCCTAATGCCACTCTTAGGCTGTTAGAAGCCTGCTGCTAAACTCTCTCTCTCTCTCTCTCTCTCTCTCTCTCTCTCTCTCTCTCTCTCTCTCTCTCTCTCTCTCTCTCTCTCTCTCTCTCTCTCTCTCCCTGCAGTCTCAGTCATCACTTATCTTTTGCTTAAAGTATAATAATTTCTAATTTTCCTGAAACATTTCTAGTCCTTTCACAGCTCCAAGACTGTCTGTTTCTGATTGTGTTTTTTCTTCTGCTCAGCCTAGAAAAAAAATCTACTCCTCTGTTAGCATTCATTTGAAATACCGTCCTCTTTGATTGTATCTTTGTGCTCCAACAGCCTTTGTCTTATAGTATGCAACATATTGCAATATATTTCGTAAAATCACACCCCACCCCACCCCGCCAAACACAGCTGCCTGAGAGCAGAGATGATTTCTTAACTTGCCTGGATCATTGACATGGTTTCCCAGCTCACCATGTCCCTAGCATAGAGCAGATGCTCAAAATGTATTGGGTGAATAAATGATGGAACAAAACTCGCCAACATTTGGGAGTAAAACATCAGTCCTCTGCCTCCAAATATTATTAATCAGTTGCATTCTCTAGGATCAGAGGTACCAAATAGCAAAGGGACAAAGGGATCTGGGAACCCTCATGGAGCAGAGCAGAGAACAGCAGAGGCTGAGTAGGCCATCAACCACACTTCACCTACTTCACAGTGGGGCTCACACCAGGCCTAGTGAATGTGACCAATACTAGGAGGCTTAACACAGCAACCCAAAAAAGTGGAAGGGAAGGAGGGAGAAGAAGACATTGCTAGATACTTGAATCACCCAGATAATGCTCTGTGAATAAATACATGACATAATTGAGGTGAAATTCACATAACGTAAAGGAACCATTTTAACATGAAATATTCAAAGGACATTTAGTACATCCATAGTGCTATACAACCAAGAGTGATGGAAATGTTTTGCAACTAGATAAACACATATTTTTCATCCTTCATTTTTACCACTGTTTCATGCAATATCTCTTCAGTAAATGAATGCACTTTGTTGCTAACCATAGAGACTTTCAATCTTGTAGCAAATGTACAAGCTGGGTCTGAGAGATGCATCCAATGCATAAAAGATTTGAGTTTTACCTGGTGTAATTCTGTTATGTGATGCTAAGAAAGAATTTGGAAATGTAGGTAGACTGTAGATCCAATGTGAAACTCACATTTCTCCTCTGAAGTTTGGAACAAGTAATATATTCGTTGTGACTCTTTTCTGATTTCAGATGAGAGATAACACACAGGAAATTTCTTTAACCGGCAATGAGCACACAACACATGAGTGGTGTGAAAAGATGCCAAATTGACATCCATGTGGCCTCCTAGGGAACAGTGTGTGTGCACGTGTGTGTGCATGTATGCATGTGTGTGTGATATTGACAGGTATATACCAATGTGTGCTCTTCAGAAGGGTGGGAGATGTTGCTAAGTCTTAAGATTTTAAACATATACATATGAGTTTATCTTCTCCATGTTTGCTGATTGTTAAAGTACTCAATGTAGTGCATAAAACCAACAATATTGCCTAGGGTAAATATGAGCATACCAAATTACAGTCTAGACATCTAAATATCTGAAATGTGATGATGGCAATCAAGGATGCATTTCTCTGCAAAATAGCAAGACCATATGACTAAAAATCTGTTTCAACTGATGGATTATAACAAATGTAATGACTGGTAATAGAGCATTTAGCTCCAAACTAAAAATGTACGACCTGGGCTGATATATTTTATTCGTGTTTCTTTAAATTTTGCTTTCCAATTATATTTCTATTGAAACTTATTTCTTTTTAAAATTGTTTTACTTTAGTTTTTAGATGAACTTTAGGCTCCATTTCTCCACGGCTACCTCTCACATTACTATTACCATCCTGTCACCAAGCTAAAGCTGTCTTCCTCATATTGTCCACATATGCTTGACTCAGTATAATTTCACATGACAAAAGGGAATAGACTGCCACCACCCGCCTAGACAAGGCTCCATTGCAAAGGAACTAATAGACTGTTAGGAGATTTATCCTGATACTCAATATGTGGTTTCCTTCCAATAATATTGTCTGTTGCTTGCTCCTTTTAAGACATGACTTAATCAGTGCCATGAAACCAAACCACATTTTCTAGCTCCTGTAAGAATCCAGTGCTTCTGAGCATTAGCCTTGTTTACTTAGTGACATCAATTTGTTTTAACATTTCCATCTGGGATTCTATTTTGAGGGGAGAAATGATTTGAGCATCGCTGTATTTATTATGAGTTTGTAATAAGCAAACTTTTGATAAAATAATCCTCAAAATTCTAAAGACCCCACATGCGAAGGTAGCACCTTTCAGTTTCACCCCGAATCATCTCATCTGAAATCCTTTTAAACACGAATGTTTTAGGCAGGAGACAAATACACAGGAAAGGAGTGGTGCTGGGGGGTGAAATCGGGGACAGATGAGAACTCCAGTCTTTGGTGAAATGTATCTGCTCGCTCAGTGTACCGATTCTCCACCTTCCAACTTCCTCTACTTTTCCACCCTGTTTAACTCCCCCACCTGCAAGGTCAGCTGCTCCAAGGAGCAATTTATAAACTTGCAGTTCATATTGTGGTTGCAGCTCCAGGACTGACATGAAATAAAATCAGTCTTGAGTGCTGTAGGATACAAAAGCTACCTTCCGAGTTTGCTGAGCCCTCCACGACTCCTAATAAATCTTGGAAAGGTAGCATTCCTCCAGTAACCACCCAGTTTCTCCCCTCACAAAAGGACCTTGAAATGGAAACAATGAAGTTTTCTTTGAGGCCATATTTCACAGCATACAGAGAAAGATATACTGGAAGGCACATTTCAAGCACCTCTTTCCAACCCTGGGGCAAGCACTCTGAGCCAATAGTAAACGAGCCTTTCACTTCCCCCGTGGTCCAGCATGCTGGGACCACATGGTATGAAACCATCCACAGAAAGTTGACTGTATCCACAGAGTTTAATTTTTTCAAGAGAGCAAGATAATTCTTAAGGGGTAAGGGTGGGCAAATTGGGTAAAAAGGGTCAATGTTATTTTGAAGGATAAAATAGGACTATGGGTCTTGAACTCAGTGTGTTATATAGAGATGTTGGCTTGCAATGATGCACACCTTAAACCAAAAACCAAAATAAAAACCAAAAGACTATAATCTACAAACATGCTACATATATGCCACCGCTCAATTTCCAGGGACACTGAAGCTGATTGCTAAAGGCTCATTCATTTGCTAGGATGAAGCAAATGCTGTCTGATGGTAAAGCTGTTATACCCTGTGGGAACTCACATCTTCTAATATCTTAAACTTTAATCTGAAATCATTAGTCATATCTGACAAAATCCTGGGATACAAAGTCAGTTCTCAAGTCCTATGCAAAATGTTTCATAGGTATTAGCACTTCCTTTCCCCTAAGCCCCTCTGAGTGAAATATTATCATTCTTTGTGATGGTTAACTTTGCAAGTCAACCTGGTGAGCCCATGATACTCCTGGGACCCAGGTTGGAACCAAATATCAGTGTAGATATTGCTGTAAAGGTATGTTTTAGATGAGATTAACACTCAGATCAGTAGACTATGAGTACAGCAGGTTACCTTTCACAATATAAGTGAGCCCATCCAATCAATTGAAAACCTATAAAAGATAATAAACCTAAGTCCCCCAAGGAAGACAGAATTCTATCTCCAGACTGCTTTTGAACTCAAGATGTAACCTCAACTCTTCCTGAGGCTCCAGCCCACAGGCTGGCCCTGCAGATTTCAGACCAGCCAGTTGCCACAATACGATGCACTGATTTCTTAAATTAAACTCTCTCTCCTTTCTGTCTCTTCAGATATAGATCTATCTGGAAAAACCCTGACTGATACATCTCTGTTTTACAGAAGCTGAAACAAAGTCTCAGATAGATGAAATAATTTGCCCTGGTTAGTAGAGGGACAGAGGACAAGCTGCTCTTTCTGGCAGGGCTACCCTCCAGTCCAAACAAGAGCCCATGCCCCTCCCAGCCAGAGGCTGACAACCAGAGAAGGGCCACGTGAAGACATGGTTGTGTTTAATCCTGTCATCAGCTCATTCGCTGCAGCCCACATGAGGAAAAACGATTTGCTCAGGATAAATGTGACCACCAGTGCGTTATTTTCCTTAATCTAAACAGAGTCTCAGGCACACTTCATTGATCACGCCTCTAAACTGAAAGGTCGCCTTAATGCTGGCCAGCAAATATTATGTTTCTCAAGCAGCCCTAAGCTGTCAACCACATTTCCTGATCTACTCTGATTAGATATATAAACAGCTTCAGTAAAACAGAATCCAAGCTTTGCTGTTAAAAATATAAGATAAGGCTTCTATAAAGATTCATCAACAGCAGACACTAAGTTAGGTCTGAACCCTAGAGCTTGTGTGTGTGTGTGTGTGTGTGTGTGTGTGTGTGTGTGTGTGTGTGTGTGAGAGAGAGAGAGAGAGAGAGAGAGAGAGAGAGAGAGAGAGAGAGAGAGAGAGAGAGTATGTTAAAAAGGGTCAGTGGGCAATCAAAAACCATGATTTATATTCATGCTTTAATAATAGCTAGGACCAGTAGTAGTCAGATCAACCACCTCCGAAGGAGGAGTCACATACATCCCAAGGACACGTACCAAGTCTGTGGGGAACAACAAACGTGAACAATGAAATAAAAATAAAATGAAAAAAGAAGCTTCTTCTTTCTCTTTCTTCCTGCCTATCTGCGTACTTGCCTTCATTCCTGCCTGTACCTTGCCTTTAAAAAAAAAAAAATGTTTCTCTGGTAAGGGCATCTTGGGAAGAGAAGGGTTAAAATATTGAATGCACTCAGCTCAGGGGTTACAATGGGGTCTTGCAGCCATAACCCAGCACATGATTGACATTACAAAAAGTTACTTGGTCATTGTATCTGCTAAAAAATGTTATAATATCCCAGCTTCCATCAGGAAAGAAGTCCACTGACGCCTGCGAGTTGCATAAAGCTTATGAAGGAAGACTAAGCACTCCCTTGAAACTAGACAATCAGGGAATGAAATCATCAAAACCAAACACCTTGTATCATCAAACCATCATGCCTGCTTCAGACACATCTTGTACCATAAGCATGAGCAAAGCAGGAAAAGTTTATGGAATTATTATAGATGTGTATATTTAATTTTTATGTATTTTGAAATTACCAGAGGTATTCAAGATTACTGGAGCTGGGACTCCTCACGACCTCCTCTGGCTTACAAATTATTTTGAGTGGAAGTTAATTGAGGCCTTAGAGGCTAAGGAGAATCTCTTGTCCTTTTCCTAACCAAAGACACAATCACTCCTTTCTTAGACACCTAGAAGAATGAGATTTGGGGGATATCAGCTAGGTGTAGGATTATCTGTAGAAACATCCTATCTGAGAAACTCATTTTCACTTGCAGAGCAAGCATGAAGTCACCTCTTCCTTGCCAAGTGAAAACAACTTCCCTGCATGTTGGTGCCCTGGTCCCTACTCTTTCCCTCAGATTAGGATTTAAAAACCCCATTCTCCCCGTCTGGAGATGGAATTCTCATAAAGCTAAGTAGATTTCCCCATGTACAGATTGATTTTTTTCCCTTCTGCCAACCCATTTGATGCTGCTATGATTACTGGACCAGCCTGAGAAGAACTCAGAAGGGCAGGGGAGTTTCCCTGGGCCTAACAATAATACGAACTTATTTTCTTTGTACAAAGAACTCAAATACTAAAAACTAAAGCGATATTAGGCTGCACTGTGCACTTGAGAAACTCGTGAAACTTCTCTGAGGTTTTCAGAAGAACGAGTACTGTACATCTTCTTTCATTCTTTCCTTGAGATTTGAATACCCTTTGACTTAGTACATATGCAATCAGGTTTGAATTATTAGATCGACCGGGTGTAAACGCAGGGCTGTATGGACACCTGAGATCATCAATGTTTCAGGAGAAGCTGACACGACTTGAACGTAGAATCAGAAATCCAGGTCGCCAGTGCTGCCCCAGTCCTTCCTGTCTGCTCAAGCCCTGAGCAAATGGCAGGACCTCCTCTGTATTCCTGCGCATTATTTGGTTGTAATTTCCTGTTTATTTAAGGTGAAGAAGAGTCTTGCTTCCCCAGGCTGGAATCAGGCAAAGGCCATTTGCACCCACAAGAGCTACAGTAAGTTAAAAAGGACCATCTCTTTTTAAACAAGCTGTGTTTACTCTAACCTCCTTTACTCCAGCCCTGCCCATTTCCTCACCGTGTTTATGCTCCATTGCTCTGTTTACATTTTTCCCCAAAACTCCACCATTGCAGCTGCACTTATTGTGATTTCTTTTCAATATAACACCTTCTCTTATGTATTACACCCTGCAACTGCTACCTTTCAACATTGCCAAATCCAGTCTCTCCTGCTGTCCATTGTCTGTTGCTGACCTAGTAACAACTGAGATAAATGTGAAGTTGACAATGATCACATTGATAAAATGCAGAAGGAGGATCGTTCTCTGCGGCCCCAACTTTCTGAAAAACAATTCATTCCTTCATATCTGTTTAGTTGAAAGAAATGTCAGCGGAAGTGTGAGCAACTTGACAAATGAGACTGTCTTTCAGGTACTTTTTTTCCTTTGTATTTTCACCTTTATTAACACAGTTGGGGCCCCCTGCAAGGCCGATTGACTACCTACAAGCCCCTTTGTGCCCTCTCTCTTACTGGAATGCTTCTCAAAATGCAACCACGATTGGTGATTAAGCCCTTTGCCTTCAAAGCAGGTACCTAAGAAATGATCATTTTTGGTTTCTGACTCATCTAATTTTCAGATACAATGCTGACTAAGCTTCCTATTTTTACATGCAGTGAACTTACAGGAATGCAAAGTAAGGAGGTAATTTAAAAATAACCAAAGTCCCTTAATGAGAAATTGATCTAGTAATGGGACCTCCATGTGGGTAGCTAGAATACATTTTGCGATTCTCTTACCATCAGAAAGCTAGATCTATGAATCAGCCCATGCACAGTGAAAGGAAATAAGTAGGTCAGATCTTCATGAAATTCAGTTAAGTGATAATCCTCTCAGTTTCTGTTTCTGTTCTGACTCCGTTTTAGCTCTTGTAGGTTTTTATGGACTCTTCGAGGAGTTCAGAATATTGCTCCTCTCATCCTGTGTTAATCAGCCTTGGGCTGTTCACAGTTTGGGAGCAACTCTTTCCTATGGGAGCTGTCCTAAACACTGTAGGACATTTAGCATCATACTCACTAGATACAAGAAACATTTGCTCCACCCAAGTTGTGACAACCAACATATGTCTCTGTCCCTCCTTCATTCCTCACCCCTTTACCCCACTACTTTAGTCCTACCTTTCTAAAGTCTGGGCAGAGTAGGGAGCAAGCTGCATCTCCACCAAGTAGGTAAAGGTATGTACTTGATATGAGTCACATGTAGACCCTATAAAAGGGAGTCAGTCAGCCACTACTCATTTTGGAAAAGTTTCCCTCTTTTAGGATGGGATATAAGCCATAAAAGGTTAGATACAGATTTCCCCACTGTTAGAAGTAGAATATTCCCACTTGCTGTGATAGCAGTATTCTCACTTGCTACCTTTGAATAGGTCTAGGAAAGGAATTTCCATTGATTTATATGGAAAAATATTTAGTCATTCCCAGATCCAAAAATAAGCAACTCCATCATACCAAATAAGAATATTATTTTGCTGGATAGTGGCGACAGTTTGTGTGTGACACTGAATAAGATAATACTCAGATATTAAAAAAGATGAAATCATGCCTTTTGCAACAACTTGGATGAAACTTGAAGTGACTAAGCAAAATAAGTCAGAAAGAAAAAGAAGAAATACTGTATAGTGTCACTCATATGTGGAATATAAAGACACAAAATGAATAAACTAAAAAAGCACAACAAAACTCTCAGGACTCTGAATTCAAGACAGTGATTATGAGAGGGCAGGAATGGGGAGGAGCGAGGAAATCTAGGGTTAAAGGAGCGAGTAAGAGTAGTGCTTAGTACTAGAATGCTGACTGTGAGTGTCTGTCGTGTGATAGTTGAATTGGCTGCGGGATGAATCTATTCTGAAATTAACATGAACTATAAGAGTAAATTAATCCACTTCATTAATAAACTAATGAAACAGTAATAAGAAATAAGACTTATTAGAGTAACTATATAATAATGTTTTGTTTTGTTTTTCAATAAAGGAACCTAAAGAGTATCCCACAAGAGAACCCAATTTGGATGTTTGCCATACTCCATGGATGTCAATATTAGATTAGAGCTTCACTCTAAGTCGAGTAAGACTTCCCTTTATCCCTTCCTGTACGAGTCAGAGGCAGACACTGAATATCAAAGGAAGGTTTAATGAGGAAAAAGGGGAGAGTAAAGTGTGATTCAGGATTCAAAGGCAAGTCGGGCTAAGACACAAAAACATGTTAAGTTAGGGGAGAGCCTTCAACCTTCAGACTGCACTTTGTATTACTGAAAAGTGAGTGGAAGGGTTTCACCAATGGATGAAGAGAAAGGAGTCCCAGAGTGTGTTTATAGGATCAGACTTCAAAAAGTGAATAAAATTCTTTCAGTTTATAACTTGCCAAGTATTTGATACTCTAACAGGCATAATCCCAACTTGGAGATCATCAAAGTCTATAAAACAACACACATTCTGCATTTGAATTGTCATTATTAAATGGAACAGTACTTCAATAGGACAATCAAATGAAATAAAGAAGAAAAATATTGGCTTTGGTTTACAGATGGCTCAAAGGTTGTCCCATCTTACCTTGGCTTCCCTTCCTACAAACAGTTAACTTTCCAGGGGGATCATATTCCTGATTCGTAGATTGCCTTCAAGGTCTTTATTCTGTATCTCATAATGATGAGATCCATTGATGTTCACTCTCCTCTCTAGATGTGCTTAAGTAATGTGACAAAGCTCCTACTGCATCCAAGTCTTTTTAAATTTTTTTCAAAGGCGCAGGCAGGAAGGAAGAGAGAGGAAAAAGAAGCATTTGTTTATTTTTATTTATTTCTTCACAGTGGTTGTTGCCTGTCCTGGGTCTTGAGTTGGGGACCTTGGGATACATGTGGGACTGTTCCAGAGTGTACTAAACCACCAGGATGCCAGGGCACATCCTGCATTCTAGTCTTTTAAAGGACACATTAATAAGTGAGACTAACAACAGGAAGACCACCCAGATAAGGACAGGTCTAGATAAGAGTATCATTGCACTTAAAAACATTAGAGGAAAAGAACATGTATATATAGAGACAGAAGGCAAAGGATAAAAATCATAGAAATGCACTTTCAGTTTGTAAAATTAGAAAGAAACATTTTTGTGCTAACCAAGAAGGCTAGCTAATGAAGGGTTTGAAAAAGCAGTTATACAGTTAAATATGGAGCATCTTTCTAAGACTTTGCCTATGTGGGAGATTGGATGGCTATTTGTCAGGAAATGTTAGAAGAGATCTTAAATTGGGTAACTGAAAAAATATGAACGGTCATTACTGCTTTCATTATTTGTTGTATTTGGGATCCCAGTGGATCCGGGTCTCTGTTCATTACCACCCTCATTATCAGTCCTTTCTTTCTAGTCTTTAGAAAGGATAGACCGGCTTTGTCCTCAGACCTGCCCTTACCCTTAATCCTTACCCCCAACTCCAGCCTTGGTCTGCATGAGAAGGCAGAGCAGGGCACTGTGTGTAGATGATGAGTAAACTACCTCATCAATGATTTAATAAAAATTTTGCCTTTTCTGTTTGCCTGGAAACCAAACAGGAAGAAAATGGAAGCCTCCTCCCACACCCAAACTTATTGAGAGGTAATTGACACCTAAATTGTGTAAGTGTTAAGCTGTACTACATGCTGCTGATTCGATACATTTATGAATTGAAAGCTGATCACCATTAAGATGGTGCCACTTCCATCCCATCACAGAGTTACCATTTCTTTTCTGTGGCGATAACATTTAAGATCTCTCCTAGCAGCAATCAAGCATATGTTATAGTATCACTGGCTAAGTAATCATTTTATTGTACTTTTAACATATCTTCCCCTCTGGAACACTAGTGTCTCATGAACATGAACTTTAGCTCCTGGACCTCCTGCTTTTAAACAAATTCTTACAACCACTGATTTTTTTTTTAAGCAGACCTCAAACTCGGAGCTGGAATGAAACAGTTTTGTTTTGCCTTTATTTTTATCACCACTTTCTATCTATTGCAAATAATATTTATTGTTATTGATGGTAGTGTTTAAAGTTTCCTTTAAATAAATTTTTTTGTGGATAAAGAAGTTAATTTAAAGAAAATGTGACGTTTATAGGCAGGAGGTATAGATTAGGCAACATCTTGATGGTGGAAGACATATTCAGAGTTTGGGGAAGCATGTTGAACATTCACTTGAACGTATGAAATCTCTATAATCCAAAAGTTTCTGCTCAAGAAAAATGTTGATGTCCCGCTACCTGGCTGGCCAGCGGGGGAGGGCACCACTACCAGCACCAGTGCAGGGTGCTTGTCCCCCGCGCTCTTTCCCAAATCAGTTGTGATTCTGCCGCCCGCCGAAGTGTGGCCACCATCTCTAGACTGTGGTGGTGACAGGTTGAGGTGTGAGCAGCCTCACAGATAGGCTGCAAGCTGCTCTCCCCCTTCTGGTTTGTGAATGGTGACACCTCTTTCTTCCTGAAAGCAGTGACTTCAGGGACAATCACGCTTTGGAGGGACATGGCTTCAGTGGCTGAAAGGGAACCTGTCTTCGCCAGCCCAAACAGCTGCTGTGGGGCCTGTGTGGATCCACTGTCGCATCATCTCCTTAAACTTTAAAACCCAGAAGCTGGAGGACAGGAAATGATCATAGACAGGATGTTTCTCTTAGCCTGGTATCCCAGTCTGGAAAGAACCCATTTCAGGTTTGTCCTGGCAGCCTAAAAAGTAATGAGGGAACTATGTCATGTAGGCCAAGACATCTTGGTTCTATTTCCAAATAATGGGCTGTGTGACCACTGGCAAGTGATTAGATGTCTCTGGAGTTTCTTCTCTTCAACTGAAAACAGAGTTAGACCACATGGCTATTAAAGTTCCTGTCAGCCCTGAGTGTTCAAGATGCTAAAATTCTGCATCCTGAGGAGGCAGAAAATATGACATAGTCTTTTTCCCCTTAGGAATATTATACACTTCTAGCAATCAAGACTAACAATTAGAAAGCAAGTGCCACAGGCCTATTTCACATGTTTCATTGAAAACAAAAGCAAGAAAACTAATAAAAGTATTTGTAAAAGTCTATTATTATGAGCAGCACGAAAATGCAAAATATTTAAAGCAGGAATTGATGACAACAGTCAAATAAATAAAAGGACAAACTGCACATACAACTCTCTTCAAAGAGCCTATCTCTAAGCAATTTGAAAATAAAAAGGCATTTACATTTAGGCACATAAATGCGAACAATCACAACCCAAGACAGCATTAAAATGACTAGAGAAACAGCAATTCAGAAGATTGAGACAAAAGTGGAGTTGCCCTTAGAGAAAAGAAAAAACAATGTCTTTCATACTTCTCTAAAGCAGTGAGTAAATCAGGGTTTTTTTTTTTTTATTGTTGTTTTATGTCAAGACAATTCAGATATGTCCAAAAATGTTCACAATGACCTATTCATAAACCCAATTCCTATGTCTTAATAACTACTCATGCACTGCCACCTAGTGTTAACTAGATAACTATTTTTTCCATATTGTCCTAAATTCCCTTCCCAACCTTAGGTATTGAGATTAAAACCACCTCTAGTACCTAGTTTTCTTCATGTTATATATCTTACAACAATACTAAATACCTCTCTGGGCATATACAGAAATGGCCTTTATTTCAAATGTTTCCAATCCCTCATATAAAATAACTATTATAATTATTTTTGTGAACTTGTTAAACAACACAAATTAACAAAATTAGAAATAGAATAAAAAGAAAAATAATTTACTCATAATAGTCTAATGTAAATCATCTATACTTACAAACCACTAGCTTAAGAATTATAATTCTATCACGTTTCATTTTGAACAATTTGCATAATCCCTTTACAGCAGTGTTACTAAAATACAGAGCATTCAGAATCATATAAGATATAAAATGAATTTTTCATTCCTAGATCTTCATAATTAAACTTACCTGGAAGATGAATTGAGGTCTGCTCTCTAGATACAGGGATGGAAAACAAATTCAGCATTTCATATTGATACTGGAAAATGTGTTGGAGCAGAGAGAAAATCCCCTGTTCTGCAGTTCATTCATTCATTCTTTTCCTCTCTATTTCAGTTTCTTCATAAAGTAGTTTGATGATATCCTGAAGATGGAGACTGTCAAAGAAACCCTCATTTATTGCTTCCTTTAGCTAGTCATGATGTTTCTGACATATTTGTAAGGCTATTTTGGCTTTAACCACTTGAGAGTAGTCTTTATGTAATTTCTAGAATGAACTGTCATTCATTAGTTCAACAATTAGTGTTGTGTTTGACTTTTCCGTATCAGGTAGAGCACAATGTTACATTTTCAGGAATTTTACCGATATCCACATAACTTCTTTGCCTCCTTGCTGTCAATTTCTAAGATGATAAGAGCAGGAATAAAGCTACTAACTAGTGCTTTTTGATCCATATTGGTGGTTAGGGACCAGCATCCCTGAATTGAGGGAATGAGCAGAGAATCAGTGGTCTAAGTATTCCCACCTTAGCTGAGCAGAGAAAAAGACAGAGAACTCTAGGAGTGAATGTGTGCATAGCAGACTGTGGAAGCTATGAACCTGCAGTGATGTAAGGTAGCCTTCTTTAATAAAACACTAAACCACACTCCAAACTTACAGAGTTAGTGTTTTCAGTTCTGTTAATAGGAAAGGAAGGGTGATAAACCCTGCAATATCACATCTGTAATTAGTGAAATTACTCTACTGCTACCATTTTGGCCTTAGGTGGGCTCTGCTTCATTAGCTACATATTCTGACCTTAGTGTGAGCAAAATCCCTTGACTCAGTAACTGGCTCACAGCTGAAGCAGGAATAAAATGTTCAAAAATAAACTATAGTAAATTATTGGGTAAAAAGAGAAATAAACATAAGAGAATATTGAAAACCTAATTGCACAAAAAGTACTTGCTCTGAGGCCTTTTAATGATTATCCCAGTTCCCATGGACCCTGAGAATGAAAAAGGCAGCCTTGCCTGGACTATGTCATTAACTAGTTTCTGTTATATTTTCTTAAGACAAGTTAACACTTAATATTTTGCAAACCGTGTGGATATTTGTGACATTTCAAAGACCAGACTGAGCAAAATTTTCCCTGCTATTTAACTAAGACTCACCTACCTGAGAATGCTTCTGTTACAAAGCTCATGCCTTCTCTTTAAGGGGAGGTAACTGATATACAAAATGGCTTCCCTCTTTGGAGACTACTCTTCCCACAGGTGATATAATTGTCTAATTTTCTCTTATAATCTGTAGGCGAGATTGCTGGTTGACTGTCAATATCTGTTGGTCCATTCTTCTAAATATTGGAAGTTTCACTGATGTTGGGGGCAGAAAGTAGATCAAGGACGAAGTGGGAGCTGGCAGAACATCAAGAACAGCAGGCCCAGTGCACCAGGTGAAGGCTACCATGGGAAAGCACTGGGGCAGTGTTCCTGTAACTGCTCACTCTCCAAAACAAGATGGAGTTCTACATAACAAAACAAAAGGCTGCATAAGCAAATCCTTGTTTGTATAAGCTGCTTGAAGCAATTCTGTGCTGTATATGAACTCAATAAATAGGTGGAAAGCAGGGTATTCAGGGCTTTCAGTCTGTGAGGCTGTTGGCCTCCTGACCCCACCTTTCTATCTCTCTCTCTGTGTTTCTTAATCTCCTGCAGTGCCCCTTCCTCTCCCCTATTCCCAGGAGCAATCCTGGCACACCGAATGTGCAACCGCATGGAATACGAACTGTATTTCCCAGTCTCCCTTAAAGCAAAATGTAGTCATTTTACTAAATTCAAGCAATGATATATAAGCAAAGCAATATGTATAGACTGCAAAAACCATTTTTAAAGAGACAATTAGTGCATTTTATTATTTTTTTGGCCCTCCTTCTAATCCACAGCAGACATGGATATCAATATTTTGGACCTTGAAGACAAAATCATACATTGGATGGTGTCTAGTGAGAAGGATTCTGTGGAGCGGGGTTGCCATACTAACCTTATTCAACTCACCTCTTAGACATTGTTATGTCACATAGAAGTCAACTTGTAGTTTGTCATTTTAACTTTAAAAT
The DNA here is from genome assembly GCA_004363575.1 of Solenodon paradoxus. Classification (NCBI taxonomy): domain Eukaryota; kingdom Metazoa; phylum Chordata; class Mammalia; order Eulipotyphla; family Solenodontidae; genus Solenodon; species Solenodon paradoxus. The sequence goes on along the minus strand of RJWH01000108.1, from coordinate 991,432 downwards.
TGTTGTTCATAGTCATGTTATTCTGAGTTCTCTCATAGACAGACTCATCTCCCTAACTCAAATTCATATGCTGAAGTACTAACTTCACAGGATCTCAGAAAGTAATCTTGTTTGGAAATAAGATCATTGCCGGTGGTGTAATCACTTCAGATGTGGTCATTAAGGTGGGCCCTGATCCAATATGACTGGTGTCCTTATAAAAAGGGGAAACTTTGATACAGGTGTGGACATAGAATTGCAGATGAAGAAGAGACAGATCAGGGTGATGCTTCTATATACGAAAGAATGTCAGCGATTCAGAAGCCAGTTGAGAGGTATGGAACAGATTATCTCACAGTCCCTCAGAAAAACTCCCCTGCTGACACCTTGTCCTTGAACTTCTAGACTCCATAACTAAGAAAATAAATTTCCATTATTAAAGCAATCTAGTTTGTGGTACTTTGCTATGGAAGCCCTACCAAATTAATACACTATTCTAACCGGTTAGAGGTCAACCAGACTATCCTTAGCTTAATCCAAGACAATATTTTTAGCATTTAGATAACAGAAACTACATGCAGAGCCAGATGCCCACCTGAACTTCCAGTATAAGCAACCAACCCATTTATGGATCAACAATTTAAGCCAAATCACAATTTACCTGGAATGCCAAAACAAGATAATCTTGTGTTTGTCCTATGAAAGTACAGCTCTATCACACAAGGATGTGTTAGCCACACCCAAATGATGGTTTATTTTAGTCTCTGTGGAATGTTTGCTCTCTAGTGGAGCAATTACAAGCATATCAGCCAAACTGTTTTCCCACCATTGACTACTCCTAATCAATTACTTAATGAATCATTGAATGAATATAATTAGCTGACACTAATCAGAGAATACTGGATTAGACTGTCTACAGGTAGAGACTCTGGAGTCACATGTCCTCAGATTCAAATCCCAGCTCTACTATTTACTATTTGCATTATCTTGGGAATTATATAAACTTTCTGTGTCTCAGTTTATTTATCTGTAAAATATAACAATTACCTTCTCACAGGATAGTTATGATTTATTCTATGTGAGCTACTTAAAATGATCCATGTCAAGATACTCTACAGATGGTTTCTTCTGGCTCACAAGGACTGATAAGGCACAACTTTTCTGATTCTCCAAATCTTCCCAAATCCATATTCAGTGACATATTAGTAGCTTGAAATTAGCTGGCCCTTTTGAGAATATGTACACCTTGGAAACTGGCAAACATTAGGGGTTGACTTGTCACCATGCCATTAGTTATATAAATCCTTCGTAGAAAGTTCTACATAAATGTTAACATTATTATTACCCAATAGGTACTGTAAAAGCCTTGTGGTTTTAAGAGGACATTCTGCTGGTTAAATCAATAATTTTGAGTTAAAATAACACGGAGGGGATTCCTCTGGAGATGTATTATTTTAGAAGAATCAATGTATGTATATTTGTGGCCTCTAGACCTTAACTCTTAATTTGCTTCAACAGATGATTTTTGACTTTGTGAGGGTGGGACCCATTTTCTCATTGCTGTAGTCTCCATGCCTAGTACACACCTAGGACAGAATACTCCCAATTATTTGTTAAGCGAATAAAAAAATTAATGAAAATTTGTCCAAATACTTGAATTTTCAAAGGACTTTCAAATCTCTTTTATCTTTTTCTTCAAACTATATTTGACATTGATAGGGTTTCATCCTCATTGCACAAGTGAGGAAACTTAAATCCAAAGAAATAACTAATTAATGATTTGCTTTCTAATGTCCATTAGTGCAGCATTTCCCAAGATGTGTCCTATCAACTATGAATTCTAAAGGATATTAATATTTATAATAAAGAGATCCATAGAAAAATAAGTTACAAAGAAGTAAAGTTTAAAAAGAAAGAAAGAAATAGAATTGGTTTATTTACTACATGTTCTGAGTCTTTTTAAGTCAATGTGCCTGGTGGGGTGATAAAAGCATATAGTATTTCCCATATTTGAACATAGATTTCTTAAATAGAGTTCCAGCAACATTAGTGTGAAACAATAACTAGAGTGGTGCTTTCAGACGCTAAGGTGCATATAAATCACCAGGTAATCTTGTTAAAATGCAGAATCTGTTTCATTGAGTCTAAGGTGGTGTCTGAGATACTGCATTTCTAACAAGCTCCCTGGAGAACATGCTGTCACATTTTAACTAGCAAGGTTCTAGATGTACTAGAGTCAAGAAAAAATAGTTGACATCTCAAAGAAAGATCAAATAACACCACTGAATCACAGCCTACTCACTACAAGGACCAAATATTTGAACAAGTTGGGTGTTTAGAAAGGAAGAGGGAATCAGGAGCAAATCCATATAAAAGGCAGTTCTGGAACAGGATTGAATTAATTAGGGCACATCTCATTCAGCTAAAGGTTAGGTGGTCAATTTATTGAGGAAGTGATACAGGGGTAGTTTAAAAGGCCCTCAGTTGGCATATGGATGAAAGTAGCTTTGTTTTGTCATTAAAACCCAAGTGATGGGAGAAGCAAGCCAGACTTAGTATTGGTTCATATTTAGTTATTTATTTCTCTATAACAAACTAGCTTCATGAACTATGATTTTTTTCAATCTCTTTATTACAAAATGGGATATTAATGTCAGAAACTAGAGGAGGAAAGTATGGTTTGGGATAAAAACAGACTACCTTGAGCCAGATGAGGAAATAATGCCACAAAATATAATCAGATATTTCATGGCTTCATAAACCCTTCTATCTTATAAAGACCCAGCTTCTGACTAGGTCCTGTTCCAATCTGGGAACCTAATTTTGGCACCTGTCCTACTCTAGCAGCTGGTAATCTCTGCCGGCCGCCCTGAGCAAGAGAATCTTCTCTCCTGGAACTGTTTTAACAACCTTTGTGGGTCACACAGTTCATAAATTTAGAGCTGGGATCAGGCTAACGTAGGTGTGGTAAGATTCTCCCACATTTCCATCAATGATTCTTTTCTTCCAGTTAGAGTCTGATGTATTTTGATAACTTATTTGAAACAAAAAGGTTAATAACTCGTGACTTTCTAGTAGATCAAAACCTTTACTAGTGTTAGGCAATAGTTTTGCCTAATTTTATATATTTCATTTGAGTAGGTTAAGTTCATTGTGCCATTCTTTTGTTTACATTTTAAAATTTATCTTTGCTCATCTTTCTAGAATGCTAGTTTCAATTATTCTACTAACAGTTAAATTTATAAATCCAAATGAAGGGTTGTTTGCCTTCTACTTATGTTTAGATATTATCAGAATTGATAGATTTTGTTTTGCTTGTGTAGCTTGCTGATATCTTTGAAATTTTATTGGTCTTGCTGTTTCTCATTTTTTAGCTTTTCTTATATTATTTTCCTTGTATTTCTTTTGTTGAAGTGTATTTATAGGTATTTATTCTGTTTAAATTATGTTTGCAGCTACTTAATTTCTTCAAGAAATTAACTAACCTATATTTCTTTAATTTCAAAAGTCAGGTATGAGAGTCAGGTATGAGATTATGTCTTTTACTTGGATTGGATTGGAACTGACTCCCTGCTAAGAAAAGTGACTTCCCCTCCCCCTAGTCACCACCTGTAACTGTGAAATGCAAACGTTGTGATTTTATTTTTTTATAATTGTCAGAGAGCTGTCAGTGATCAATATTGAGGGCATAATCTACTGTTACATGGACCGGTTTGGTCTCTGAAATGTACACAATGGATATTTCCAAAGGGGTTAGTCATTTTTTCATAAACATCTGTAGCTTCAGTCACACAGCTTCATGCTATGGCGCTCCTGATCACTTGGAACATTTGTTGATTTGTTGAGAATTCATAGGTGTTTCTTGTTCCAAAATTTAGGTTCAGGCCTTGCCAGTTAAAAATATGCTTTGAAATTTCATGAGACAAAGCTCCAGTGCACACAGAACCTTAGGGAACATTTTTTTCTCCATGTTTCAGTCCTGTGTGTTACTGCTCTTATCTAGTGGAATTGTCACACCTGGCAAAATGGTGCTCTTCCTTATGGTGAAAAATGAAACAAAGGGTGCTTTTTCCCCTCATTACCTTATATCCCGAAATAGTCAAAATATATACACTTGGCACAAGAACAGAGAGCTTGCCTTTTTCCAACTAGTTTTAACACTGCAGTGCAGACAGGCTAAATCCAGCTGAGAGTTGTATGGGTCACAAGCATCATTAACACAGCATTGAAGTTCCTGTTTAGAGCTGACTCTTTCCAATATTTACATGGAAAGGTTAAGCTGGAAGTGTTTTTTCATTTGTGTTGCTTAAATCTTTTCCTTTGAAGGTCATAACAACTGTTTAGTGACTAAGTGGTTATTATTTTTGAATCAGCGCTACCCCCGTAGTCTAATTCAAAAGCATCTGATACTTCTTGCCTTAATAATTTTAAAGTATACATATAAAACCATATTAACACAATGGTCCAAATGTTTTCTCCTAACCAGGTTTTTGACCCTCTTCTATGTGTCATTTGAAACAAACTCTTTAAATTAGATTTTACATTTCAAAATTTTTCTTCAGTAGTAACTCAGTATATTCACTTGTAAAAAGTTCTTAGAATGTCATCTTTCTAAGTATGAAGATGTATTTCTATATCCTTATGAGATTAAATTCTGCAGCTAATAACCATTTTCTGGTATTTATGTATCAAGATATGTTGCGCTTCAATAATAAGTTTTAAAATTATTTACTAGGAATCAAATATGAAATGAAACAATGAAAAATGAAAACAAGCAAAATCGTGCTTATTTTTATAATTAGCATTCTAAATATTTTAATCAAAACACCCATCCTGACATTTTCTCACTTGTTCTTTCTAAACAGAAAAGGACAGGACTCAGGAAACCTTTCAGTCAAGCAGCAACATTGTAGCCAGCATGAAAGTTCTGCTCCACTCTTAAGCTCTATTTGCATGCTTTTCAAACTAAAGACTATATAAACTGAAAATAGAGCACAATGACTACTTTAAGCACCCCAGCACTTTTTAACTTCATTTTACTGTTTTCAGATAGGTTATGGTAATTGTGTGCCTATCTTAGGGAAAACTAAAAGCAGCAATTTAGCTTTTCACAGATAATTCTCATTGAATCCTCATGTGTGCAAAGAACATCAATGAAACCCTAGTGGAATTACTGTACTGACAAGGAAATCCCTGTATTTTGACATGCCTTATTATAAATGCTAGGCCTTAAAATGATAGTATCAAGCATACATCAAAATATTTGCATAGAATTTAGCATTTTCTCTCACTAGTTTTTATGGTTAAAAGTAGATATTAAAATTCCGGAATAAAACTTCCACAGTGGAAAAAATCAGACCTGTCACATAGCAATAAACCTCATATTATGAATTGACATATACTATGCTTCAGAGGTTTGATAAGTTCTGTGGACTCTCATTCACTAGTTAGGGAAACTTGCAAAATTCCTCATATGGCTGGTCATTTACTGACGGTGTCACCTGTCAGTTGGGTCGAATACATTCCGAGGCATGATGAGGCAGCATAGCAATTACAGAATGGAGAAATGGTCAGGCATGACTTGTACACAGTTAGTTCAACAGTGATTTGGGTGAGAGACCAGCCTTGGGATTCTCTTACAAACTGAAAGGAGTGGCAGAGCTGTAGGCAGTGCTCTAACTGCACCACAGAACTAGGGTTCTCTCCTATAGGAAGAGGAACAATTTGACCTAGGACGTTTCCCATTTTATTTAAATTTGGATCTTTTGAAACACAATTGGGAAAATTTTCAAATTGTCTTTAGATGGTGGTGGCGCATGCAGACGTTTTAAGCCACCCTGGCACCAGGGTGCAGGAAGGCACACATTTTTAAATGAGCTCAGTGTGGCCCTTCTCCTGGACTTTTCTGCTTCCTGTGACACGTCACCACTGGAAAGGCAGACCCTTCTGTGTCATCAAGCTGCCTAAGGATCCACCGCCTCTGCTGGGGAGGAAAAGACTTTGTGTCCCTCATGTCAGCCTGGAGTTTGGCTTACTGGTTTCACTTCTTCACAGGACCTAACCTGCATCTCAAAGGCAGGGGATACCACCCGACGCCAGTCAACTTGAGACTGGCAGGCTTACCCAGTGGTAAAAGATTTTGTGTCTGCTTAAGTTGCCCTGAAAATAAAGGTGTCTGCGCTCTTCATCCCTGGCCGTTGGTTTGCTGTTGCTACAATTTGCTCAGTCTGCATTGTCTTCTTCAGGATCAGTGATCTGTGTCTGCACTGCCTCATGACCTTTACTGCTTTTGCTGTGGCTGAGTTGATGTGTAGATACAGACTTGACTTGGTTGAGTCACATGATTCTCCCCCCATGTTTTCCTCTCTGTGGAAGTACTTAAGTGAGGATCCTGTTTTGCCCCTGCAGCATGTCTGTAGCAGGTCTCGAGAAATTTCAGTTCTGTGGTGTTGCTATCTGACAGATCTCTGATCTTCAGTAATGCTTCAGAATCAGATCTTCACAAGTTTAATGGAAGGTACAAGTGAAGTCTTTCTTCCAGACTTTTTGGGGCTACACGCTGCTGAGCTCTGTCATGAGTGGTCACAGTCACCCCCTCCTCCTCCATACATTTTTAAAATCAACTGAACAACTGAAAATCCCACGGATCACTTTCTCTTCTGAGTTTTTTCCTTCGATACTCCTTTTATGTATTTATTTTTTCAGATTAGGTTCTAAAGATAGGATTAGATCTGCTTAAATTGCTAAGTAATTCTGAATCACATAAAAGTACCATTTTATACACGTAAGTGTACTCTACATCAATTTATTGGTGGCCTAAATACCATAATTCTACGACTGTGATTGAAGCCTCTGCAAATTTTACAACTTAAAAGAATACATACATGGTCAATGACATTCACTGAACTGGCCATCTCCTAGAGTTTATGAGGGGATAAATATGAAGATCAAGGTGAAGAGGCAATGACTCCGAAAAGATCAAAAGTCTGACTGATGTATACTTCGTACTAGACATCAAAAGAAAAGGAGGCCTATGTGGTAGAGATATTTTTGCAAATGTCAAAAAATGAAATGCATTAAAAGACACAATACTCACTGGAGTGACTATATAGGATTTAGCTTATTATGACCATTGGCAAACAAAAAATACAGAAATAATATATGCTTAACACAGTAAATTTATGCACATCACAAGGTCTATTAATTTGGACTTCAACTCAAAGTGACCCACGTATGTTGGGAGAAGCAAGAAGGGCAGGGCAATTTATTATGGCCAACACAGCATATATAGGGCTCCACCTACAACATCTTCTAAGAGAAAAAGGACAGCAAATGGTAGAAAAGAGTCTAATTATTATCTAATGCATTACACATTATAAAGTTATCAAGCAGGACTCCAGTATTGACATTTGTATTCTAACTTAACAGCTACATTTATTACTCCTTATCATTAAAATGTGTACTTTAGCAAATTAGTTTCTACCTATTCAAACAATAAGAGTTAAAGTCCAACTTGAACTTATCAGCAAGGATATTCCCAATACATAGTGACTAGCAGAAAACATGAATAAAGAGAAAAAATAAATTCACTTTTATAGAAGATGCAGGAACTATGGTTTTACCTGTAGTGAAATCACACTCAAATGTCTGTTTTTTCTGCACAATCTTTTCAAAATGAAACTTAGACCCAGTCGGTGATACAAACCCCCAGAGGAAGCCCCCCTACAGGAGTGGCTTACTAATGCTAAGGACAGTTTGTTTTTGCCTTTACTGCTTTCAACACAAAATTCCATTTGCTATTCCTTTGTTCTAACTGTTCTTTTTTAAACCTGTCCTGAAAAGAACTATGGTTATCTTCATCCTCTGTCTCCGAGACGATTTCCATCTTCTGAATGATAAGTTTAATAAGTTCATGCTGCTTTTCCAGAAGAGACGTGAGATCCTTCAGTCTAAAAGGACATACACATTTCATGAATTTATTTTTAATTATCCTTTTAGCTCTTCTCGGTACAGAAAGTCTTAGGTACTACAGGTCTTCTATATAAGATTAACTGTGCTGATTCTAGCCTCATGACAGTCATAATCCTCTAAGGAGTACTTCACCTTAAAGTTTAAGTGACTGTCCTAAGGGCACCCTATTAGTTTATGACTAGTTTATTTTTGTTCCCATTTTAAAAATTGAAACATCGCTGCACAGATGACTAAGAGCTTGTCCAGGATCTGTTAATAAACAGTTGAGAACGGCTTTGAAATAAGGCAAATGAACCCTTCATGCTTCAGTCTGGTACACTATTTAGATCCTCCAGGGATCTTCAAAAACACCTAAGGCTTTAATGAGGAATTCAGATGGCTCGTGAAGAATGCAGCTTAAGAAATGGTAAACTGGGACTGAAAAAATTTGTCTTTCAGGTGGCCTAGTGGTTATGTTCACCAGATGCAGACCACATACATCCCAAGGACACAGGTTCAAGGCCCAGGGCCAGGGGAACAAGCAATATAAACAATTGAAAATCAATAAATAACTTTTTCTTTCTCCTCTCTCTTCCTGTCTGCCTCTGCTTGCCTTCAGTCCTGCCTGCACCTTTCCTTTAAAAAAATCTCTTGATTCTCAATATACTAGCAACATTAGTTAAATGCAATTTATAAATGAGATAAATACAAATTGTAGTATAATCTAATACTATTTATCATTATTTAAAAGTTTTGTTTTTCAAGTAGCAGATAAATGAAAAAAAAAAACAAAAAACTTAACCTGTATTTCTGCTTCAATATTTCTGTTTCTAAAGATGTATCAACATTTGGAATTTCTTCTCTTGCTTCGCTGGTGCAAAAGATATAACGAAATATGCACTAGGAATAAAAGATTAATAGTTACTCAAGTTGAACTCAGTTCAGGAACCATTTCTTGAATGTGTGCCCTCATTTCACTGCTGAGTCAGGCAGGCTAGCACAGAGATTCTAAGACAGCATGGACCTAAAGAGTTCAAAGTCTATTGACAGAAATAAATATTTAAAGAGCAATAAGACAGAATAACTACATGATGCAAAACTATAGAATAAGCAGTAAACTGGAGCAGGGGATCGTTTGGGAAAACATTGAATTGAATCATTTCATATTTTCTTATAAAAAATGTGCATCAAAGTGGTGATATTCCATCCAGCATTAGCTTTAATTCTCTAAAATTTCTCTGCACCATTATCCAACACAATTGAATTTCACATGGAAACATTTCTAAAGTCTTCTTTTAGTGTATATATATATATTTTTTTTTTTTTAATTTTTTTTAATTTGGTGTCTTTTAAACCATTGGTGGATTGGAGAAAGGATTTAGCTCAGCTGAGAAATGACCGGGAATGAGATCATTCAAGAATCCAGGCAAGAGAAGATGATCACATGCATAGGCAACCCAGCAAGTCACACTCACAGAACATGGAATTGATTATGTGTAAGGGGAGAGGAAAGGGTAGGGGAGACATCGAGGATGACATCCTGCACAGGCACATGAATGGTGTTGACGTTCATTGACAGAAGAAACTGGAGGGTGAAATTTTTTTCACTTTTCCTCTGTAGGAGATGTCAGGGGAGTGGGAGCTGGAAGGACTGAATATCGTGATTTGTTCTGGACATGCTGAATGTGAAGTACCTTTGAAACATTCCAGTGAAGATGTCACATAGAAGTTCCAGGGCCCTGGAAATCACGGGAGACCTCTAGGCTAGAGAAATCAGTTGCAGAGCCTTCTGTATTTAGATAGTTATTATAGACTTGGATATCAGTGGAATCAAACAGGAAGATAGTGCAGAGGTAGAGTGTAGCTGAAGCTGATACTGAGATTGACATTATCATTTTATGGCTACATAACAGAAAATTAACCTACAAAGTACTCAGGAAGAATATTCTTAGAGATCGAAGGGAGCCCAGGTATGATAAGGATTAGACTTTCCATTATAATATAATAGCCTTGCTTAGTCTTCTAAACTTTGCGTATTTTCTATAACGTATACTCCCTATGTATGTGTGAATATTATGATACATGCATATGTGTGTGCGTAGGTATGCCCTATATATGTATGCAGAAACCAAACCCATATACATATTTATCTGTGCGTATATGAATATGTGACTGAGAATGATAAATAAAGTATACAACCTTAAAGAAAGATAATTAAAGGGTGCAACTGGTCTACCTACCCATCTTCTGCCATGGGAATCTGGGACAACATGAAACACAGATGCTACAGAGGAGCCACTTGGAAGAAAAGAGCAAACATTTTCCTCCACACTGCTTATCACTTTCACAATGTGGGTTGATTGTGGCCTTTTTTTCTTTTTTTTTAAAGCACAACTGTCTTCCCACAGACAGAGTAGATTCAAAGTCTATAAAAGGGCACCCCAGGGAACACAATAAATGAATGCTTGACACTAAGTATGAGGTTATGTTAGTTATATGTACTTACAAATAATCCTCCACAATATCTGGATCTGTTGGGATACACGATGACAGATTTCTGATCTACTTTGCGTAGGAAACAGAGTGGCAGCTTCTTCTCAAGGCTGGTATGAAGTTCCACCTAATGTGCATTTGGAATAAATTGATAGGAATGACTAATAAGCATCTGGAATTCTCATGCTGCACAGAGTACTCATTAGCACAACAAACTGAAAACTGACTCTTATGTCCTGGTTTATACAAGGAAAAAACCTCTGGTTTATACATGATATTCCATCCTCTTGGGGCTTACAGTATAGAGCTGTGCATAATGAGGAGGTGTGGATGGTTTGAATGTATGACAGAAGAGGGGAAGAATGAAGGAATATAAAGGTAAGGTTTGAAAGAACTAGAAGATGTAAAAGAAAGTTTTATAAAAGTTGGTCATACTGTGTAATCTGCTGTAATATGGCTTAATCCATGAACTTTGAGCATAATTTCTATGTTCAAGTATATAAATTTGAGTCTCATTTAATGTTTTTACTTTGAGTTTATATTTAGTTTCTCATATTTTCAACTTTTTTTGTGTGCATTTGCCAAATTTACTTTTGATTTTTTTTATAGTGCTTTGTGTCTCTTGTTTAGCTAGGTTTATGGTAATTACTATGTAAATGACATTTAGATTTCTTTCTTAACATTCTAATTTTATTTTATTTCAATATTCAGATTGCAATGTATTTTCACTGTACATAACTAGAAGGTATAAAAGTATAGTATTCAAATATAAAGATATAAAGTAAAATAAAGAGCTTTTTCTTCTTTTATTTTATTCAGTGGTTTTTAGCTCACAATTTCTCTTGCTTTAGGGTGTGATTTATCTCAAACACTATTTTATGCCAGTTCATTCTTTCTCTAAGTCTATTCTCTTCACTGGGAAAACACTTTGCTCAAGTTGAGAATAGTTGGTGTTCAGTTAAGGCAAGACGAAATGTTTGCCATCAGGAAGCCACCTGGGAAGACCCAAGAGTGAGCATCTCCATGAGGTTACTAGCAATTTAACTTCATGACTATGTTTTTTTTTATCGAAGAAACTCTGCATCATAACATCATATAGATTCAATATGTACATCATCATAAATCAACATTTGTATGTAATCCATTGACTTTACTAACAGTCTCTAATATGAGACCACATGCTTTTCATTGTGAGGACTTAGGTACTGAACAGTAACATGGTAAGGACCTCCTTGATCAGAGTCTAAAATTGTCACCGCCACCACTGCTTTTCCCCACCTAACACACCCTCTCTTGATTCCCTGCTATTGTCGTAGTACTTATTGCCACTAACATGATGTTCAATAGTTTCAGCTTCTAGACGATTTGTCTTCCAGTGTTTTATTTTCAAGACCGAGTTGCTGTTTTCTTTGAATTTCTATCATAAATACTTTTCAGGGTTCCTTTTTTCCTTTGGGTCTTTGGTATATACTATTTCTCTCCCCTTTTTCTCTACATTTTTCAGAGGTCACATAATTTTTACTCACATACTGTACTCAGACTTGATTGAAAAAGACATATTCAAGATTAGTGTTTGCCAACAGATAAAGTACACAGTGTCTGTCTTTTCTCTACAGAGCAGCTACCAGATTTCCTCTCTCAAATGTGGTTCTGGGACCAGGCAAGTGAAGGCCTCTGCTCAACCTTGGAGGGTCTGGTGAGACCCAGCCTGTGTGGCTCCACGGGGCTGTTTTGTTTCAGGGAGCAGAGCACACCTAATATAAAATTGTGCTTTGCAAACCCACTGAGCTGACAGTGTAGTTTAGTGAACTTCCTCCCCACCAGCCTCAGATTTTTTATCTACATCTGTGGCTTATATTATTCTTTCTCTTTATTCTCCCTAATGTTTTCAAGAGTTACTAGTAATGAAGCACTGCTGACATGCCTACCTATTTCTGCTCCTCTCCTCATATCCCTCTCTGGAGCCATATAACCCATCTTAGTGAGAATAATAAACAGGCATTAGCTTTTCCTTCCTCCAATCTTTCCCCACTAAGCCAAGACAAAAGCTGATCATCTTGATACCTACTTCTGCTTTGCTCCCATCTTTAGGAGGGACAATAATCATTTTTCACTCACTAATAGAACATGAAGCACTTCCGCACTTGCTGCGCATTCTTCCCAAACTGAGGGTTTTCTTCGCTGATTTTGAATAAAGCCTTTTATCACTGGGATCACCTTACCACCCTCCAAGAGTAATCCTTCCAGGCCAGGGGCCCTGGCACATCCTTATATTCATTTCCCCTTCTTCTTCCTTCGGTCCTTTGTTCCTGGTCTCCCATTCTGAAACAGCCAGGTTGTCCTTCTAAATCCCATCTTCAAATGCCTAGTTCTCATCCCAACTCTCCCATGTGCCATTCCATTCAATATTTTTGCATTTATTGTCTGTATCTCATATTTTAAATATGCAGTTCATGTATTTTATTCTTTAATGTACAAAAAACACTGCATAATACACAGCTTAGTCACAGAGAATGGTATTAAGAATGGTTCTAAGTTGATTTTTGATATTCTACTCTGAATTTTCAGCTGGTGTGATCTTTAGCTAGGGGGTCTACTTACAGTACTTATTAAAGTCAGATATCACAACTATTTAATTACTCTGGCTTCTAAGGCTAAGGTGTACTGTGTTTTGAACAAACAATGTAAGGAAGCATTTTAAAAATAAATATATGCCAAGGTATGTCTGACTTAATAACAAAGAAAGCAGTGACAGAGAAAAGTGAAGAGGAAGTTATATTTTAGCATGAAGTTTTCTTTCTCTTGAACTGCCATACATTCAACTGGCCATCAGATAGTTTCCAAACATCAAATATTCCCATCAAATGTGAAATTCAAAGACAATGCATATGAAAACAAAGAAAAAGTTTTGCATTGTATAACAGAAAACCACCTCATAGTATTTCATTGCAGAGGCCCTATCTAAAAATCTTTGACTCTAAAAACTTTAAAAACCTTTGATTCCAGACTTCACGTAGTTAATACTTAAATATAAGACACTGTCAGGACCTTGTAATTCCGTACTCAGTATGTGAAGTGCTCCTTTGAACAGCCGGGCTGTGATAAGACAAAATACTTCACACCTGTGATGCTCCTGGCCACATGTTGACATAAAAAGAGTGTTAGGCAATTTCACAATTTCTCTACTAAGATTGTTCTAGGCAAGGTCTTCATCATTCCTGATACTCTGATGACAGCAGGCACCCAGGGAACAAGTAGCGTAGACACACTACGCACTATGGTGTGTCTCTATGCTGCGTCTTCAGAAATCAGCTACTCTTCTATGTGAATAATTAGGATGCTGCTAACTTCAATATATTTTAAAGAAATATAATACCTGCATAGCAATCCTCTTCAACGACGCATGCTTCTGGACCTCAGCAATGTCACCAACTGCCAAACCAATCTGAAACATATCACTGAATCACTTCGTGACACACTAGGGTGGGGAAGTGGGAATGTATTTTCCTAGCAGTGACCTCAAAACTTTTCGCTAACATACCTTCCAAAAAACTGCAAAGCCCTAAATACCTTTGCAACAGTGTTCACACTGGTGATCTAAGCGATATCATGAAAATCAAAGACATACCTGGAATTCACCCTAATTTAAAATAAAAATGTTACTTTTGGAGAAAATAAGGATGATGTGAAATCACAACCAATTGGTGTAGCTAAGAATTATGACTGCAAAGTCCACAAACTTAGCATCTATAGTAATCAAGAATAACTATGTGACAAGGAAAAGTTAAAACATTAAGCTGAGGAAATGGAGGACTTTCTACCTTGCATATATTTGGTTGGAAAGGTACAGTTTGGGGATAGGTAAATCTCTGGTGAAAAAAAATTCCATCTAGAAATTCATGGATAGAAGTAACTGAGGAAAACCTATCAGCTCAGTTCTACTCAATATAAATTAAATCTGCTCACTTATTCTTTATCAGACTCTTAGCATTTGTCTATGATGAGATAGTCACCTGTGTGTTGAAGCCAGAAAGAAAAAGACAGTCTCTGTTCTCAAGGAGTTCAAAGACAAGTCAGCCCCACAAGACAAGGGTTCTGTCTATCCAGATCACTATTCTATGCCCAAGGTTTAGAATAAGGCAGAGTACACAATATAAGTATATAAAATAGCTACAAATGAAAGAACAGCAAAGATGTTATATGCTAGGGTGTAAACTAGCACTGAAACCCACATATAATCAGCAAGTACATTTTATTTGGCAGGTTAATAGTTTTGTTTTTGTTTTTGTTTTTAAATTTCAAGTTTTTAGAGAAGCACGCTCTCTAGTTTATATCACTCTCCATCAAAATCAGTCTCTGATACTTGCTGCTTCACATATTTAAGATACTAGATTGGGGTCTAAAGATACTGAGCTGGTAAGGCATACAGTGGATCAGTTGTTAATATTTAATCAGAGCAAACATGTTCTGAATGCTTATCATGTACCACTGTTTTAAGTGCTTTGTATTAGCTTAGTTCATCCTTACAGCAACCAAGGCCATATGTTTTATTATTATCTTTCTCTGATTTGCATCCTCCAAATTATGGTAACACAAGGATGGTGCCCCCAGTTCAGATTAAGATTAGGTTGGTGGGGATTGAAAATTTGCCTGTGAGAGATGATGACTGAGCTGAGGGTTGAAAGTAGAAAGAGTTAACTCAAGTGGGAGGACTTTCCAGGGAAAGGCTTGGTCTGTGCAGAGCTCAGGAAACAGAAAGAAAGCCTCAGGCACCAATGAATGAGCCTGTAGAGCGCAAGTCTGGGCCAATCTTGTAAACTGTGGGAAGTTGGATAAGAACCAGATTGTGAAGACCTTTGCATCTATGCTGATGTACTTAGACTTGTATGAAGGTTTTGAAGACCCATGGAAATAAATCTGAAAGAACCACTGATGTGCTTGGCTTTCAATCAACAGAACATTACTGTGGCAACAATTTGCAAGAAGGTGAGAGAGAAAAAAGTAAGATGAGATGAAAGACTTTACAGGCTGCTGTGGAAGTATGGAAGCGGAATCATGACAGCAAACAGCTTGAAGTAGGCATCAGAGGAGAACAGAGAACTGAGGAAAAGGAAATGGAGCAGTCCTAAAATATCTTCCAGTGACTTGGATCTCATGACTGGAAGGTCCTACTGAGAGGCAGTAGCAGAATTTGACAAAAGAACATTGTCAGTGTTGGTTCTGTTGGGTTTGCTTTTGGGATATTCATGGGTATTCTGGGGTATTCAGGGGGCATCTTGGGGTAAAGCCAAATTCTCTCCCACAGACTTTCCAAAATATAAGTGACTCTAAGAGAATAATGTGGACTTCATGTTAATTTTTGTTCTTTTTCTAGATCACCAAAATATACTTCTAAAGTTGTATCAAGTAAGCGAATCAAACATTACAGTGCATTATTGCTTTTTTCTTTCCAGAAACACTGCCTAGCATAGTTCTGGAGCATAGTCGAACTCAGAAAAAGTGTACTAAACATGCATATGTATATACATAAATAAATAAGGAAAAAGCATGCATTCAAATGCCAGGAAGGACTCTCTATGGATGTGGGTTGAGATGTGCATTTGCCTGCATTTGCCCAGAGGCACATGATGGAGCAGGTTGTCTGTGAAAGACACATTCATGTCTGCAGAGGATACCCAGCTTTTGACTGACTTAGAAGTGGCACCTGAATGCCATGGATGCCCTCTGCATGAAGGCTCCTTGCCACTTGAATTTCTGGTAAATGAGATGTCTGAGGGCAGAGAGGAAGTCTTAATTTTTCACTCTTGAGGGTCTCTGCCTAAACTTTGGTCCCCAGCCCAACTTCAGAGAGGCACACAACACTCATCTTTATTTTCTTATTCTGCTTTGTTTCATCATAGCGTTTATCATGCCCATGACATTGTACTACACATCTCTTTGTTTACTTAACCTCCATACTAGTCCATAATCACGGAGGGACTAGATATTTGTCTGTTTTGTTCACCATGGTTTACTAGCATCTGGATTGGTTTCTGGCATTTAACAAATTCTTATAAGTATTTGCCAGATAAATGTAACTTTGCATTCCCCAATCTTCACATTGTTTCTGGCACACCCTAGCCACTAAATAAATGTTGAAAATGGATTTTATAGAAGTTCCTTTTCCTTTCAAGGGGAAAGATGTGGGAGGTTAAGAATAATTATCATTATTAAATGCCCCAATGATGAAAAAATAAAAATGAAAAGGATAAATTACTTACAAGTAAATTCATAAGGACAATTGGCATAAACACTGTGAAGGCAATAAGTTGTGCAAAGGATAGAACTGGATATACCAGTTCATTTCTCAAAAACGGTTCCAGGAAGGCATCGTTATAATTGATATCTCCTAGCATCATGCTGAAAGTCTGGATTATAGAAAGCAATGGGGAGCTGAAAGCATCCTGAGAAAAGAGAGCAAAAATGAAGTGAAAAATGTATACAAAGATAAAATGTTTCCTAGAGAGTAAAATAATAAAAATCATATTCAAAATGCTTTTTAAAGTCATAGCATGATAACTAGTAAAACACAATAATAAGAATACTAAAAAACTGCTGTGAAGTCATCAAAAGATCTTTTCTACATATACAACAAATCATGCAATATACAGAAATCTTTGGATAATGAAAACAATCACTCTGTAAAACTACACTTTTCCCGACAATAAAAATCATTCGAGAGCTATTATATCAGATACAAATACAGTATTCAAATCTCATTCTAATTAATTTTCTACATTATTTAATGCATGAATAAATATCTTCAATATTCCCAACAGCAAAATCAGCTGACTCACCTGTACATTCAGGAGCACGTAAAAGCTGAGTCCAAATGCCAGAAGAAGGAAGACAGACACGATGGTAGACTTTAACAAAGTTTTCATAATTACCTCCAACATAACAATGAAAATTCCACAATATTCAAATCTAGGAAAATTGAAACACTTAAAATATTTATTCACTTTTCTGGTGAGATGGCATTTCATTCGATGTCAATATTTGTCATGCACTAGGTCACTTGCATCAAGGCCAATTACTTTCAAAAGAGAGAATTCATAAATAATCATCTTATTTTCAAGTTGTTCAATAAACAGCTTTATTTTTTCTATTTCTGGTTAAAATTTACCTTTAATCTTGTACCACTTGACCACTGAACATTACTTCAACCAAAGTAGGAGAGAAAAACCACTTTCAGATGATGCTACCACACACTTGATGAAAAAATTAGCTATATGACTTCTATGATGCAGTCAGTGGATATGGGTTCAATGAGCTACTGCACCTCAAGGCACCGATTCCACGGTGTACCCACGTGATTTACACGCACGGCCCTTACCCCTCCAAGGTTTCCTTTTCCTCTCCCAGCAACTCACATTGTGAAATGTTTGTAAAACTATTGAGTTTGTCATCTGACCACTAACATGTACATTTCCTTTCTGCAAAGGCAACTTGTTAAAAGTGGGAGATAAAAGCTTTTAAAGCTGAAAGGTACTTCAGAGAGCTCAGAAACAAACTCCCCAAAGATGTTCATTAACTAGCTACAATCATCATTGATAATGACAAAGCCAAGGGTGTGGCAGTGCTGGTACCTGTTGAAGCCTATTGACTTCCAATCCACTGCTGTTCCCACCATGCCATGAAAGTTCCGAAGAACTGGACTCAAGCCCATCGCACTGGGCTCATGATGCAACAATGAAGGTGATATGATGGGAAAAAAATGGTCCCCGGAATTGCAAAGACTGTCCAAATGCCTGCATCTTAACTTACTAGATGAGATCTTGTGCTTTAGCTTCCTTTTTTATATACACTGTGGGGATGAACATTTACTCCCCACTATTATAAAGATTATGTGAAATAACATATTTAGTTCAACATTAGCAACTGTGAAAGGTGAGTGAGCTTAGTCCTTTTTTTGCCTCCAGAATTAGATTACTTGGGTTTACATTTTCTCTTGTATTACTATAGTCCTATCACTTCATTTTAAAGTAAATTCCTACCTTATAATACCAGGTAAAGCAAGAATAGTCAATACATTTATTCTAATGTTTGCCCCATATTTAACTTAAACCAGTCTAGACCACTGGTTTTTTACTTGAGGTGATTTTGCCAGATATATGGCAATATCTGAAGATAATTTTGTTACCATAGCTACTAGGGAAGTTATCTAGTGGGTAGAGGCCAGGGAATGCTGCTAAAAGTTTACCAGGCGCTGGACAGCTTCCACAACAAAGAATTATGTAGCCCAAATTTTCCAGAGTTGCCAAGGTTAAAAATCCCTGGTCTGCACTCTGAACTCTAAGCCTACTTCCCCTTCCCCCTAACAGGATATAAAAGATATCTTTATAGTCTAAAATAATTGGAAAAAGATAGAAGCCAGTTAAAAATCTATAGAACTGAAAAGAGTTCTTCTTTGATATTAAAAATACCTAAAGACATATCAATCACTCAAGTTGGTTTTACCTCTGAAGATACAGTAGGAAATTCATCCAATACAAGTATATAGCAATTGCTCCACATTGCCACTGGACATAAGCTGGTATACCAATGAACAAGGGTGACACAAAAATGATGCTTGTTGTGTAGATAACCCATTCCACTATATTGTTAATATCTGAAATGTAATTCTTTTTCTGTGATTGAAAAGAATGAAGAATTAGCACTTGTAGAGATCAAGATCTGGCATTTTTGGGGTGATTATAAATATGAAAGCAACAACAACTTTTTCTAGCATTGTAGCTAGAGAGAAGTTTAAGATCAAGGGACCAGCTCCTGCCATCCTGGACTGAACTCAGAAGCCAGCCCTGGGTATGGATCAGTGTTAGAGATGACCCAGCTTCTTCTGTTGACCTGGCCCTTTGGGAGTCTGATGCATAAGGAAATTCTACAAGATTCTGGACATTCCTTGTAGAGTCCACACCATGTTAATGAAACTGCTGGGGGAAGATCTACAGTTTGGTTTAGTAATTCTTTTCTGACTATATAAGCAAATGTAAGTGACTCTCAAGAGACAGATGAATGAAAGCTGCTTTTAGGGAGGTTGTTCTAAGGTTAGTGATCATAATGATATAATGATTTGGTGTCATTTCCTATTCTTAAAGATTCGTGTTCCAGACATCAGATTTCCTATAAAGCAGACTATTTAAATAACAATTTAAAATGTGGAAACTAAATTTGATAGAGAAATCATGTAATGTTATAGTTCAATTTAGACTATAACCTGCAATTCCCAATTTGAGAAAATAAAAACAGTGACAAGAGAGATTAAAGAATATGCCCTAAATTATTTAAGCTATAATGGAATAATAAAACATAGTACTCCAAATTGTGATAATTTTCTAAAAAATTGTATACATATTTGCATAATAGTAAACAAATGCAAAGCACTGTTACCAACACCCTTGAATGCAAACATCAATGTTCTCATATTAGGTAACAAAGTAAATTTTCAGAGAAAATTGTTGTATAAAAGGTCTAGGACTTATAAAAAGTAACATTCACAAAAAAGCACCCAAAGGAATA
Organism: Solenodon paradoxus; assembly: GCA_004363575.1. Classification (NCBI taxonomy): domain Eukaryota; kingdom Metazoa; phylum Chordata; class Mammalia; order Eulipotyphla; family Solenodontidae; genus Solenodon; species Solenodon paradoxus. The sequence continues at coordinate 971,452 of RJWH01000108.1, read as the reverse complement.
ACAAAAGACTATAAACCTCCACAATAAAAAATAAAAGAATAATGCCATGTATCAGTTAGATCAAGGACCTGCAGATAATTTACATAATTCTTAGAACTGATGTGAATTTGGTTCACCTATTTTAAAAAACACAGTATAAAGCAAAAAGTTTCCATTTTTCCCCAATTTTACTGGAATTTAAAAGTTTATGCAGTGAAGAAAAATATTTCTGTTAGGAAAGGAACTGAAAAAAGACCCACTTGAAAAGCAATCTTGGGCCAAGTTATTTTTTTAATTTTAATTTATTTGTTTATATTTCAATATGATTTTTCAGAGTTATAAAATGTATGGCATACCTGTTGGATAATTTGAGCCACTTCTTTGAAATAGCCAAACAAACTTGATAAAAACACTAAAATCATACAAACTTTTATAGTATATGAATTCTGAAATGAAAAAAATAAGGACAAGACAAGCAGTTATAAGGAATTTAAAATTAGACATTTTAAATGTTTCATACATTCTCCTACTAATTATTTTGTTTTTTCTCTCACCTCATTTTTATGTACTGCCATATTTGCTTTAAACAGAAAATTACTGATGCAGATATAAAGGCAATACATAAGCATTTCATGGTGTCTTTATTTAGAGAAGTTGAAAAATTACCAAATGAATTCTGAAGGAATATAAATATAGACCTATGTAACATTTTTACTGTGGTAAAATTTACCATTTAAAAGTTTTAATTTCAACGTACATTTGCACTTTAAATTGTACATTCCTGTGGCATTAAGTACATCTACAATGTTACGAAACCATTACCACTACTAGTTATATAATATTTTATCACCCCAAGTGGAAATCCTGTACTCACTAAGTAACACTTCCTTCTCTCAAAAATAACTGGCAGTCACAAATATGCTTTTTAGTAGACTGATTTTATAGTTGTATACATTAGCATTCAAGTTTCCATCTCACATATTCCTTTTAAAGTTATTACAAACTCATTTACTGAGTTATTTTTTATATTCCCTGATATTATATATGAATTCTATAGGCTATTTTTAATAATCAGATCCTATTTCAGATTTGTTATTAGATTGTTTATTATTCTTAAGGAAACCCACATTTGGACAATACAAAGTTGAAATACGTAAATACCTTAGTGTCTAATATTTCTAAATGATCTCTAGTTTCATTGATGATTCCGGTTGAGTTGAAAGCCATACCTGGCTTTATACTGACAACTAGAAAGGTCATAGGCAAGAGACCAAGACAGTAAAATCCTAGGTTCATCATATGGGCCCTAAACCCATAAGCAAACCTACAAAAAAAAAAAAAAAAAAAAAAAGCAGACCTTAATTGAGTTATTTCAACCAAAATGAAAATGAAGTCACCATTTATCTCAGAAATCTATTTGGTAAATTCACTGTATTTGAGAACCAAGATCTTAAAAACCTACCTTTTCATTTTCAGAAAAGGACTTTCTACTTCTGAGCAAATCTCTTATCAACTAATGGAAGAACAGAGACTTTAACTATCTTATGACTCCAAGTTGAGAGGAACAAATCTTTCACTTGTCTGCCCATTTCATCCCCAAGTGCAAATATTTCATTCAATGTCAGATAAACAACATCAGCATTTTAATATCAAAATTTGCCTTTGACATACTTGTTTTTCAAATGTAAAAATAAAATATCTAAAACCATCTACCACATCAAAACACCTTGGAAACATAATTACTTAGAAAACATTTAATAAATTCAATGAGGGCATCATCAAAAAGAAATACTATTTAATACCCACCATTTCATAAGTAAATATTCTTTGCACACAGGATGGTTGAGAAGTTCTATGCGGTTGTGTTGTACCATTGCCTGGAAAATAAGATCAATAAAAATACAACCCTATTAAAATACTTAGTATAAACTACATGTTTTGCTGGCTGGTATTTTAACTTTATTTTGATAGTATAAAAGTGATATTTATTTCAGAGAATTTGAAAAAACAAAAATTATATCAGGAATATTATTTTTCAAAAATATAAGCTAGAGGATCATTTTACACAGGCACAAATATTCGATGCAGTTTGCCTCTTTCACTTCTTCCCTAGTTGAGATGCATAAACTTTCTTCTCTGATGCAAAGTTACACCTGAAAAAGGATATTGAAGATAAATAAGCAGGAGCCACACCCTTCTTTCCTAGAAGAAACTCGGGTTTATCAGTCTAGAAAGATTTTAAACAGCATAGCACACATAAATAGTAGCTAAATTAACCTATAGATTACGCGCCTTCCTGAGTTATTGGAAACTCCTGATATTTAATTGTTAATTATTTTTTGATTATTCAAGAAAGAGGGAGTGATGTCAGCAGAACAGAAATAGAATAGAGAAATGGAATAAAAAGAGTAGGATAGAATACCTGAGACCCACCTTATCCCACGGATAAAGGAGACAACTTATTAACAATACATGAATTAATTGCCTTTGTGAGAAATCCAGAAACAATTCTGAATTGTGAGGCTGTAGCCAAGAATCACACGAGAATAGGAAAAGTCACAGACCCTCCTTCAGCACAGAGCAATGAGATCAAGAGAAAACTCCCAGCTCCTGGCTTCTCCTTGAGGGAGAGGGAAGGAGAAGTGTGGAATATATGTCTGTCCGACGTTCTAACTCTGGCAGCGGGGGCTGCCCAAGGGACTGGTTTTGGTCTCACCTGACTCTATGCACAGACAGGCAGACCTTCAGACGTCTGTGCAATAATTCCTGCGCCAGACTAGCTACCCTTCTAAGAGGTTTGCTCCTATTCTGAAGGCGCTCATCATCGTGTGCTGCTATGTTGCCCACTGAGTACCACGTATGCATTCAAGTGAGCCTGTTTCACCTACTTTCCACTGTTTATAGGATACACAGTCTCTTTGTAGAAGCTACAAGGATTTCATTTCTTCCTATTCTCATTCTGGAGGTGGAGACAATAATTTCTTTCTGCGAGAAATTTCAGTTATAACGTAAAAACACATGCTCATACAGAAAAATTCGCCTAAATAGAACTGTAGTTACTTTCAGGTAACTTGGCTATTGAGTTTAAACCATAGTAACAACTGAACAATACAGACCAGCACATCTAAAGTGCTTTGTGCAGAGTAAATGTCATCTGGGCATAAAATCCACATGACTACATCCTTCACACTCCAAGTACTCAGTCAACTTTCTAGATTTCACTTCAGGTGATGGTTAGTACCATGGTGCTGTGGTCTGTAACCAAAGGCTTCCGTTAAGGAAATGAATTCATTTAAGGTGAGTGAATTAAATAAGACCAGTGTTATCTAACTGAACATTCTGCAGTCATGGAAATGTTTTCTATCTGTGCTGTTCCCTATGAGAGTTGAGGCTCACCTCAGCTACTGAGTACTTGAAATGCGGCTAATGAAAATAAAGAAATGAATTTTTCACTTTACTGAATTTTAATTAATTCTCATTTAAGTACTTCACATGTGGCTAGTGACTATTAAATAGAACAGATGAAGACTTGTGGCTACTATTTACAAATACAACCTTCAAACATGTTTTCCTTTTATATATGTAGAACTTTGATTTGTTGTCAATATTTACACACAGCCTGGGTTGCTAATAGCACATGGCAATAATTTGCTGAAATTAACAGCTGATTTCTTTATAGACCAGAGGCCCGCTTGATCATCTCTTACCTGTTTGTATGCAAGTCAGACCCAGTTTAGACTGCACTGAATCATCTGTATGGCTTTTATTACCTCATCTGCTAGATATGCAAATTCACTCTTTAAAATAGAGCTGATTTGTAGTAAGTCTCTTGATAAATTTGGGTCCATACAATGCATTTAAGGCCTGCTTCCTGATTGGGTTCGCTTTTCCAGAAGGATCTACAAACTTCTGAAAGGTCAGAATTTACCATGGAACCCAGTGGTTGGCTTAAGTTGGAAGTTATGACTGCAAAATTTCATCCCCTGCATTTTCTGGTTTACACTGGAGGGGACTGTTAACTTTTGTGTCTGTATTTAGGTGAATGGAGGTGGGGAGAAAGTACTGACCACCAGTCTGTTGTCCCTGGTTCATTGGAGTCTGCACTGGGACAGATTTAACATGACCATTAGGTTTAAAGTGGTCAAAAGTAAGGAACTTTTAATGGGACCAAATTATAGGAATTATAGAAAACTACTGCTCTCTTTACTAACAAAATAAAGGATATGTCACATGGCAGACTAGAATTCTCTCCAGGCCCCTTCCTGGAAACACTGCACCAAAACATGACAGAACCCTATGCAGAAACTACCTGGATGATGAAAACACTAAACTTACATTGACGGTCGCAAGAGGTTCATATGTAACATCTTGTGTATCTGTCACTTTTTTGGTGAATTCTAATGGACACTGAAGATATGTGAAAATATATTCAATCTGTAAAAGACGGAATTTTTAAAAATTACAGGCTATCATATCTCCAGAGAAGTTCTTTACAAATCAAATACACGAGCTATAAATCTGCTGAAAATTAAGTGATTCAGATAAAGTTGAGTCATGTCATCTGGAGAAAAGAAAATTAAGTTACTACATATGAAATTCAAAAATTAAATTATCTTAGAAAGCTGTTGTTTGATTACTTTATAACTCATAGTCATAGAAAAACATGAATTCTCAAAAGATCACTTAGATATTTTAGAACCTCATTCTTCAGGCAATGCTATCCAAGAAAATATAAAGACTGGAAACAACTCAAATAATATTATTAGAAATGATCAAAATTTGGGGGGAAAATTAAGGATCTAAGGGAAAAACTGTAGACAGCAATACGACAAATGAAGATAATAATTTGCAACTGAGTATTATCGAACTCTAGTAACTATCTTTAATATTATTTGAAGAATTGTAATAAAATAAGATTCAAATAATAATGATCAAAAAAACTTACATGATAATCTTGGCAAGATTTGTCTTCTTTGGAGGGGATCATGCAGAAATCTAAAAGTACCTTTGAAAGAGAAAAAACAACTAAAATGTTGGGCAGGAGACTAGATATGAGACAGAATTCCATCCCATGAAATTGCGTTTACTAGAATTTAGGAAGATGGAAATAACTATTTTTTGGTTGTGTTACAACAAAATCCTCACATAGTACATGCCAAGGATAGACCCAGAGGAGTTTTGTTGTGAGAGCTTACTTTCATGCATTCAGGGAGATATTCTACCATTTCCATGACTGGACATCTGTTACTTGGAGAATAATGACTAAAAACCTTCAAACATTCTTCCCATCTGCAAAACATAATAATAAAATAAATGAGTCTTGAGCCCTATGTTTTGCACAACAACAAAACTACCAGTTGAAACTCAAGATTATAACTTTAGGAGAAACCGAATTGGTTCCATTTGAACCAATACATGAACCAATATTAATTCATTTCTGAGGTCGCTGTCCATTAACGGAAATTATAAATGTGGGCACATTTTAGAACAGCTATTATAATTACTATTCTGTCTCCTCTAAATGCCTTAATTTACCTTAAATGAGATTGCTCACCTCTGTTTCCACTACTAGGTGACAATAAGCCCTTATGTCATCTGTCTGTGATTGTTTAGAAAAGTTTCTATAAGAGAAGTGAGACCCACTACTCTCTAATTCCATGATAAAAACTCCTTTGGAATATCCTGGTGGCTCATATGTTAAGTCCTGGGACACAGACCGCATACAGTCCCAGGTCTGGGTTCATGGTCTGGAGCTTGTGGGGCAGGGTGGAACAACTGAAATGAACAACTAAATAAAATACTTCTTCCTCCTCTCTTCCTTCCTGCCTGTTGTCTTCCTTCCTTCCTTCCTTCTTTCCTTCCTTCCTCTTTAAAAAAACAAGACAAAATGAACTCCTTAGAGTATGGTTTAAAAACATTCAATCACAAAGGATCAAGTGCTAAGGAAAATTTCATTAGATGGCACTAATAACAACATGAATTTACCTTGGAGAATATTTTCACCAATATCCAATATGGGGGTATCTCTTGGGAGGAAAGTGTCAGGCAAGAAAGGTAAGCAGAGTTTATTGATCATGATCTTGGTGTCACACATATGCCTGAACCCCATAAGTCTCCTTAGGGTGTTACAAAGGTGTTCTATGGCCCCTCATGATTTAGAAATGGAAACTGAAGATCAAAAAGATTAAGTAGCAGGTCTGCTGTCACCCAAAGAGTTCATTAAAATTTTTATGTCAGCAACTTTTAAAACATGTTGATTGACAGCTGGAACATTCTTTATATCCTGTTTCTTCTCAAATTGTGAATAATCCCTAATGCCTGAGGATGCTAAATGATAGTGAACAGGAAACTAGCATACCTTTTGCTCCTGATGGTTGTAAGAACCACCTCCTTTCTTTTCTTGTGAATTGCAAAGTGCAGAAAGGAGGCCTGCTTCTTGTTCAGGATGATGTCAGCATCATAGCTCAGAAGAAGGGCTACAGCTTTGGCATGGCCTTCCTTTGCAGCAAAGTGAAGCGCAGTGTTCTTTTAGAGAAAACAGAACACAGAAACTCCACTGATGATGGCTAATCACCATTAGGGTTTGTTTGGGTTTTTTTAAAACTATTTTGTGTGTTAAGTTACTTAAAAGATATTTGCAAAACCATTTAATACTAAAATACATGAAATATACAACTTGGCTCAGAATAGAGCATCAAACATGGTGAGTGTATGCAGTGGAGTGGGGGTGGAGGGATGTCTCTGTGTGTGTATGAATTCTAAGTGGGTTTGTTTTCTTTTGTTGTTTGCTTGTTTGTTGGTTTGGGGCTTTGTTTATTTTTTGCAGTTTGATGATTTCACAAAGACAAAGGACAAGCTTTCAGGGTAATGATGTTAGAATGAAAACAGAAGAAACTGTTCAGGGAGATTCTCATCTAGTAGAACAGTAGTATCCAGATTTGAGATTTTCAAGGCTTATTAATTTTTTGTAAAAATCAGAAATTGCTACAAGGTTGCCAGTCTTTAGTTGTGCCACACAAAGACATTAGCAAAGCAATGCCGATCATCTATCACCATCATTTCACGGCAGAACATGTATTTTAATACTTGCATGCCACAAAAAGGGGAAGAGCACTGTAGCAGAATAAAAGACAGTCCTTTAGATCAAACACAGCTAGTAAACAACCCAATTCACTTTACTTTTCTTAGTTTACCAGGTGAAACTTATCATCAGTCCACATGGGAGACTGAAGTCGTTCCTCAACATACACCCCACCCCTTGATTTTCCCTGTTTTGTTCCCTGCTCTTTCCTCATTCTAAGGGTCTGCATACAAAGAACCCAACAAAAAACTAAGAATGAGGTAAGGAAAAGGGTGGCTCTTAAGAAGGATTTCTTGCAATTTTGGTAATTTCTTCCATACCAAGATTTTGGGTAGATTATGAGGAAAGGAGTACCTACCCCTTCTTCATCTAGCTGATCTGTGCACTTGAGATTGGTGTCTAGAATGACCTTCATGGTTTGAGTGTACCCGCCCAAGGAAGCGTGATGCAAAGCTGTCCAGCCGTTGTGGTCACTGTAAAACAGTTTAGAAAAGACATGGGTATTCATTGTGGATGAAATGCAGAAAGGAATGTCACTTGGTGGGTCTGATGACAAAACAAATAATGCATATCTGAATTCTAGCAACAAAACACTGACTACATATTTATGACAAATGAGCTAACTTCAAAACCCAATGATCTTAAATGATTGACCTCATATGGTATGTACAATATTTTTCAGTTCAGCAGATTGAAACATACAAGTATATAAACACATTAGCAAACCTTGGGGGTAGGTGAGGCTAGAGTCAGTATGTCTGTGCCATTTTCTTTTTCATATTTGTTTAAGGCTGCAATATATTTTACAAAAATCTTTTGAAATTCTTTCATTGAACTGTGCATCAAAACATTGCCATGATGGTGACATTAGTCTTCATGACCACTAGTTCTTGTAGTGGCAGTTGCTGCTGCTCCTGCTGCTGCTACTAATGATGATGATGATGATAATAAACTACAAAACTTGACTATGAGATACTAAGCTTCACAAAAGTTCAGGTCTGAAATGATCGTTTTCTTGTGTTTTCAAGGATTAAGTGCTGCCGATCTCTTTGGAAAATGTCCTTTCTCATAAAAATTCAACATGTGAACACAACGAAGACAAATTAAACATTAAAAAAAGTGCGACACATTTTAGTGGTCCTGCTGCACACTGTGGAAGTAAGAGCCACACCACCATTTCATTTATGGTGGAATTAAGCAACGACTGGTCTGGGTCTACTTTGATTCCTTTTTGCAGGCCTGCTGCCTGGTGCTCCTGTGGCTGCAGGAAGGAACTGAACAGATTGCTGTTGCAGCTCTGTGATGGCTTTCTCTGGGGCCAGCACTCTGATGAAGAAACGTGTGTTTGAACTTCAGTCTAATGAGCTCTTTGCTATCACCTTGGCGAAATTAGAAACAGCTCATCATACTGCTGGAATATTTCTGATTTTCCTTTGCTTTTCACAGGGATGTCATTGTGTGATTCCACTCTTTATTATACTACCTATTTTAATTTGATTTGTTTCCCTTGTATTCACATCCCTGTATGTATAATAAAATTCAGTAATTTTAAAGGTCTCATTTTGTAACATAAACGGAACTTTTTTATGTCCATAATTCAATAGATTGAATATAAAATAGACTCTTTGAATTTGAATGGGTGTGTGTGCATGTCTGTATAAAAAGGTAAACAATCGTATGAAAAAGTCAAATATGAGGTGTTATATTTCAAGGAACTGTTCTGCACAAAACAACTTCTTCTATTCTGTGACCTTGAAAAACCTCTTAAACTCCATAAATCTCAATGTCTTCATTTATCAATTGAAAATAATACTTACTTCTCTTTTAATATTGGAGAAAGTTTCATGTTTTGAGCATCAACAAGAAGAACAAGAGCACATTATGGGATGGCCAGTTAGACATCATAAATTTAAAATGAAATAGAAAAAAAGTGTGAAATAGGTAGTTAAAAAGAACATATAAACATAATAGTCATATATCCTCACCTGAGAAATAATGCACCTCTTTTCAGAAGAAGTTGAACTACTTTATCATGTCCATTTTTTGCTGCCAGGTGGAGAGGAGTCATTCCATGAAGGTCACCTTCATTCAAAAGCCTTGTGTCACTTATGTCTTGTAGGAGCCTCTGACATGTATTGATACGCCCATAACTTGAAAACAAATAGGTTTCAAATTTTCAAAGAAAATAGTAGACAGAAAAAAGATGTGCTCATATGTCACATAAAATGATCCTTACCTGGCTGCAAAGTGCAGGGGTGATTTCTTATCTTTGCTTTTGGAATGAATGGACACATTAAAGTCAAGTAGGTTATTTACAGAGACAGGAACCCCCTGTCTGCAGGCATAATGTAGAGGAGTACAACCATCAATATCTTCATCCATTACCAGCTTTTTAATATGTTGCATCTAGGGGAAAATTAATATCCCATATATAATTCTGTTATGCTATTTTACCTTTTATATCATGCTTTTTCAAGTTAATTTGTAAGATAGTATTTTTCAGCAAGGGTTGATATAGCTATACACTTAGGGCAAAAGTATCAATAACTTAAAGGGTACTAGAGTCAAATAAATCTGAATAATAGTACATGCTCTGTCTCCTTTTAACATACATTGCCATATTAAAGGCTCTGAGAAATCCTGCAAAGAGGAAATTTACTTAACATTTTTAAGCTAGCATTCTCCAAACATACTTGACCATGAAACACTCCTTCACAAATAACATTTAAGAACTTAGTTCTAAAGTGTTCTGTTAGGAGAAAGAAATGGGATGTTTCAATTAGGTTTACTTTATCTTTCACATGCATATTGAATTTTAAAAAATGAATAGCAAATGAGTAGTTTAAACATACCAATATATAAACATAGTCTAATTTAAAAAATGTAAGTACATGTATGTTTTTGATTTTTTGATCATTGTCATCACAACTATGTTGTAAGTAAATATTCAGATATGGCTTCATTTTAAAATAATGTTTAAATTTCAGAATCTGCCTTCATAGTAACAATCATAATGAGGAAAGTCACTTTTAAAGCAAACTCCATTTGTGGAAATTCATAAATATATATCACCTGCATAAACTCAGGCTGCAAATTTTTTAATCCATAAGGTTGCTGTACAGTTAAATGCAAAAAATTACGTCCACGATGATCTTTTATGTCCACATGGGCACCTAAAAGAGGAAAATATAAATATAACTTTTATTCATTTATTTTAAAGGTGATCGATGGTGGACTTTCAATTGATAAAAATAAAAGATTTTTGGCTTAAAATTGCCAATCTATAACTTACAGGAAACTTTTTTTATGTAAGAGAACTAAACATTTAAAAATAGGTTTGCCCTACATTATCTGTACATATGTATATAAAGGATTTGAGTTGAGACTGTATCAGTATATGAAATTACATCAGTATATTAAATCTTCTCTTTTAAGACAGAAAATATAATTATAGAAAGATTGGAGATCAAGAAAGAAGAGGGGGGGATCCCTTTCTTCTTTGTTGTAATCACAGCAGATAATATCTCAAATGGGAGCAATTGCAGTATTTAAATCATAACATTGATTCGTTAAGAGAATGTAGAAAAAAATATTCAGCAAAATGCCTGGGAAATAGTAATTGCTTTATGAATGCTATCTACTATTATTCTGAAATTAAAAAAATTTCTCTTTTACAGGAAAAAAATTGTTCTAGACATCAGAAATATTCTGTTTATCTTTTTATTCATAGCATCTGGTCCAATTTCTGGTACAAAATAAATGCTTAATAAATACTTATCTAACCAAATTGAGTAGTAATTCTCAAGGCCTGACGTGGTCCCTCACAGTACCTTTAGAGAGCAGCAAATTTACAATAGTCCATGATGCAGAAGCAGTTGCTAATAGAAGTGGAGAACGTCCTTCAGAATCAGTGATATTAATATCTGCTCCCTAAAATAAAACAATTCATTCAACAAAGAGCTTATAAAGAAAGAAATCAGCTTATATTATAATTTTCAAATCATATTAATTCAGTGGATTAGAGTGTCCACAATATGGTTAGCACTCAAGCATACAACTAACTATAGAACTGCTTGAAATTTCCCTATAATTCATATGCTGCAACATCAAAAATTAAACATTCTTCTATAATTACAACAACAAATTAGCCTCATTTTAATCTTTTGAATGACATCTGGCAATAATATATATGTATATATATGTAACATATATTTTATCACCTAAACCACAAAAATAAAATCCTTTGATCTAGAGCAATAGTTTAGTTCTCCCTGCAAAGAAAGATATTTAAATATTCATAATTTTAAAAAATCTTCCAAATTTACTGCATATGCGATTAAAAAAGCATTCTCAAGAAACTGTTCACTTTTTGAAAATCTATTTCAACTGAAATAGAGAACTGAAATAACTGAATTGAGATAATTCAAATCCTCAGTTAAAAATCTGACCAGATTTTTGAGCAAATTTATGGTGTATATATTGAGGTGTGAAGCTATTTTCCTGATATTCATGTAGTATTGTAAAATAATGAAACATTAGTATAAAATGACTTTAGATTTTTTAATGGAAATCATATCATATATTTTGTTTATTTAAATATTCATCAACCATTACCATTATATATTGCAGTTACAATATTTTATATGATGAGATAAAAAGTTTTTAAAAGCTCATGGAAATAATTGTATCTTTTGGACATGAGGATAGCTTAACCTCTGATTACTGGTAACAAAATGATGATATCTAATGACTCAAGATTCTTCTAAGTAAATATCACAATTTAAATAGTTGCAATTGAAAACAAACACATGTTAAATACTACAAATGGAACTACATTCATGATACTGTGGGCTTAAATAAATATATATTCAAAGGATTTATTAAAATTTAATTCATAAGTCAACTGATTTTACATTTTAGAGTGAAAAAGACTTCATACTTTCACTTGTAACAAAGCTTGGACAATAATTGAGACATTGTTTTTCTCATGTTTTCACTGTTTGAAAGACAGTACTATTTAAGCTTGAGAAGAACATTTCAATGAAAATGAAAATGACATGTGCTATCTGTCCTGCCTTCATCTCAAAGACACACTGAAGTAGGGTCAGTGGAGAAACCAAGCCTGATAGTCTCCGAGATCCAGTCCATAGAATTGCTTTCCTTAGCATGGGACCAACCAACCCCTTACACTAAAAACAATGAATGGGTGTCTACAATATATGTTGGTATTTCTAAGTTCATGGTAATGAAATTTGGTCAACATATGTTCATGCATAATATACTCAAATTACGAATGGGTCTATTACTGTTTTGCAAACATCTTTTACTAATAATCAAGAAATTAAAATGTAATTTACTTTTGAAAATTCACAGTGTATAACTATATAATTTTTCAACTGTAGACACTAATAAAAATAAATGTGCTAGTAGAATAGTTACCACTGAAATTAAGTAGTCTGCTAGTTCATGGTGATCAAATAATGAGGCTCTGCAGAAAGAAAATTATAAGGGCATTAAAGTACTAATAATATAAATATATAACAAAGCTATTATATTCAGAATGTCAATCTAAATAATCATTTCATAATATGCAAAATGTTAGAAAATTAATAACTTTTTAACATCTATAATTGACTATGATTAGGGCAATTTTTAAATATTTAAGTAACAGCAATTGAAAAATAATATATAAAATTGTTTTCATCTTTTATCAAACCTATTTTCCCCATGTAAAATCATCATGAAAATATTCTTAAATGAGTAATAACATCATCCTAAAAGTTTAAAATAAAAGACTAAAGAACTGGTTATCACAGTGACCATGGAGGAAAACAACAAATTGCAAGTAGGTTATGTTTAAAATTCATGTGCATTGTTCAGAATGTCTCCTCTTTGGCAAAAGCTACCAAGGCAGCATTAGCTTTCCTAAGGGTTTATTAAGCAGGAAAAAAAAATATCAGGAGAACTGAAGTCATTTTGGTATTGAATGCTAGCCAGTCATAGAATGACACCAATTAAAAAAAACAAATAAAGGTTTCAATCTGTATTAAAGCACCACCATACCAAATGTTAATAGTAATGATCTCAAATTTTGTTTCCTATTGCAAATCTTATTTCACTGTTCTACAAGATTATCTCAGCATTTTTTAGCCCTTTGTATGTAAATCTTGGAATCAGTCTGCCAATTTTCTTTTTTTTGTTGTAGTTTTATTATTTATTTTATTTACATTGATAGATGCATTTTAGGACATTGAAATTCACAAGAGGTTATGTTTATTTAAATTATATTAAATACATTCAGTAATTTTAGGAAATAACAACATTAAGACTCCCATCTGACTTGTTCTATCTCCCCAGTCTAGAGCTTTGCAACTTGAAGTGTGAGCTCCAGGTCAACAGCACTGATACCACTGGTTCCTTAGAAAGGCTAATTCTCAATATCTCTGGACACTGAAAGTTGGAAAGGTTAAAAAAAATTGTCAAAGTCTGCATAGACAGGTAGGGCTAGAACCTCACTCCACTTACTCTAAAGTTCACTGTTTTAATTAGAATTATATTCTGAGGTTTTTATACTACAGTAACAAAAGGAATTCTAACCCAAATAGCAAACTTTCCTTACAAGCTCAAAATACATTCGATTAATAGAACATTGCAGGATTGTTGGTCAGTAGTAAATTCAACAGAATTTGTCCAATTTCATCAGAAACTTGTCCAAGATCTCCAGGAAATCCAAGTTATGTATGTCCAGCTAGAGCAGTCACTTAGCTGAGGATACTATGGGTCAGGTGGATGGACCTATTTTCCTAAAATAATTCCTATGTATATTTACATATTGAGCAATGTTCTAGATGGACACCTTTTAACTATATATTAGATTCTTGAAAAATGTCATTTCATTACTGTTGATGAAAAAAGAAAATGCTGGCTGAAGCAGAAGGAAAGATTGTCATTTGAGGACTTATTTTCATTAAACATCCTTTCACTTAAAATTGGCGTTTCTAGGTAACCTACCAATGGCTTTAAGTGGACTTCTTGCTCACTGATCGTTGCTTGTCTATATTGACTAAATGCTATAATCACTTAGAAGGCTTTTTAAAATTCCTGAGACTCATCCCAAAGATTCTCATGTAATCAGGAATTAAACTTATAGGCTCCCCACATGATTCTAACGTGCAGCAGTTTGAGAATCTCTAGTTTGGAGGCTAGTCTACAATTAATCTATTGAGCTTTTGTATTCTTTCAAAGCTCTTTTTTCATTTCAAGGATTTCTAATGGGAATCTTACATATCACCAGCCTTTGATTCATAAACACCATTTTGCAGTCTGCTATCTGAATCTACTTAGTTTACATAATGAATTAATCCTTTAATCTTCTGAGTGTCTTAAATATTCTTACATTAACATTACTTTCAGATGGCCCTATTATTTCTCTGTTTTAAAAAGTAAATTAGCCTTTTGAAGGTTTTCTTCTAAAAGTTTTCCTTTATGGTATAAAATTTTAACTTGCAAACTCATCCTGAGAGTGTTACTTTCTTTTCACCTATAACCCATTCTGTCTTATGGTTTTGCTAATGTGTCCATTCATGCCCCATCTCTTAAGTTTAGAATTGAAGCATACATTGGTGGTTTAGAATGTCTTTTTCTTTGAAGGATAGCATAGATTTTTCTGGTATGTATACCTGTTGGTTGTATTTCAGCTCTGTGTGTGTGTGAGAGAGAGACAGAGACAGAGAGAGAGAGACAGAGAGAGAGACAGAGAGAGAGAGACAGAGAGAGAGAGAGAGACAGAGAGACAGAGAGAGAAGCAGAGGAAGAGAGACAGGTACCACAATACCACATACCACCAATACCTCCATCTCGATCAAAAATATTTATCTTGTTTGGAGGTTGGCTATTATTTTCTAAAACTATATGGTTTGAAGACATTTATCTATAACTGTGAGAGTGAATAGAAGAGGACTCGGGATTGAAAAAACTGGAAAATCCTTATATACCTGCTCAACACCCTCACTAAAGTGAGGACAAGACATACATATGGAAACTGAACAGATTAGAAAAGACTTGTAAAGCCCGGTATGCTGGTCTCCTGAGCACCCAGGAAATTAATCTCGAGCCTGTATCACTGGATTAAGAATTGATTCAGAATATGTCTCTGGAGATTGTATTCTATGAAAATGTATTTAACATGCTACTTTAAATCCAGGGTGAAGAGATTCTAGTTGAACCACAGGATCTTCCTTCTCTCTATTCTTTCTTTTGAGCTACAGAATTTCTGCTACTATAAGGACTTTTTCTTGCAGGGTATAACTTAAGGTGTGAAGATTTAAATCTATATTCAGAATGACAGATACACTCACCTGTGAAGCAGTGTCTCCTGATTTCCATCCACAGCGTTAACTATATCACTGCTCCCAGAATAGGAAGATATCATCAGTTTCACAATCTCGGTGGCTCCCTGGGTGGCAGCAAAATGAAGGGCTGTGCACTTTCCATTCTGCAAAACATGTTCAGGCATCAGAATCAACCTGAAATCCCAATTTAAGGGCATAACTTCGATTCTGCCGTGAGTTTTTTGTTCCCAAGTCAATAAAAACCAGAATATGGAATTTCAGATGATGGGTAAAAATCGATTTCATCTATTGAGAGCATCAGTATAATAATCACAAGTGTGAAATTTGCTTCCTTGCAGTATGAAAGCTCATGACAGCTTCGACAGTACTTCCGCTGTCAGTATCAGTATCATGATATTCACTGTACATGTATTTATGTCTGCAATTCTTTATATTTGAATGTAAGGTATTCTCTTGTTCTGCTTCTACATGAATAGCAGCACATATCTATTTTGGTCTAAATTAACTATAGAAGAGTTCCAAAGCTTTTGGAAAATAATTTATGAGAATTCTAAAATACAAATAACATAGAGAATATGAACGATGACCTCCTGCAGGTCTATCTGAGCGCCATTGTCCAGGCACATTTTAATCATTTCCAAGTCACCACTCTGAACTGCCATGTGGAGAGGGCTAGCTTTCCCGTTATTCACGAAGTTAATGTGAGACTCTCTGCTCTTTCCATGATCTTCACCTTTTGAAGAAAATAAAAGAAAAAAATATAAATAAAATGATTTTTTAAAAGAAAGGACTTTCAGACACATAAAAAGTCTATGTATAAATTCTATTAAAGATTTTCAACTTAATAGAATCCACCACTACAGACTTCCTTATGGTATATATAATGCTGTATATTCATACATGTAACTCACCATACTTTAATATTATTTCCATGCAATTTTTGGACCCTGAAAATGCAGCCTGGTGAATAGGAAAACACCTCCATTTATTTGGTTTACATGGCATAGCTCCATTATCTAACTGGAGAAAAAAAAGAATTGAAAAAGGTCAAATGACAAAAATTAAAATCCAATTCACCTTGATGGACAATAATGTATATATCTCTTCTGGAAAGTTTCACTAGTCTGTGACTATATAAAACAATACTTTAAAAAGCCTCCTATGAGATGAACTCTAGGCAAGAAGGTAGTTATGGAATTAGGCTAAGCTTCTGAAATAGAGACTCTTTATATCTTCCAAATATGTAACAGTAGCAATGCAAACATCTAGGAAATCTCACCAGAGAGAAGGCTGGTGTTACTTTGGGGGTTGTGGCTAAATCAGTATATCAGACAAGACTTCCTTTTTGAGAACACATGACAGTGACTTCTTGTTGGGGAAAATTAGTAGCTATGGTTCTCTTAGTTTTTATTTCATGGGCTCAACAATAAGTCTGCAATTGACTAGACTGATCTTACCTTTGACTATACGAAAGCTCAGAATCAAAATCATGATCCACCTTTATTCACATACGGTCTATTATTATATTTTGTATTTTGTAGTCTACAACTTCACCTTATTTTATTTTCTGTCTATAGTTTGTTTTCACTTTTGCTCACTTATTTTTTTAATTGCTTTCCTGTTAGTTTTCTGTAAGCAATCTCAGATCATTTAAGATGTAAGGGATTTATACATATACAAAACACATAGAACTCTTTTGCAACTAATTTTTTTTATTTAATATTTTGCTAAGAAGAGAATCTAACAATTGCAAATAATTTGTGCTATACTAATAAAAAGGTAAAGAAAAAAGAAAAAATATGATTAAAAACAAACCAAAATTTTCAGGGCTTCACTGTTATCTTTGGAGCAAGCAATAATCAGAGGTGTGTTTCCATTTTCTCCTTCCAAATTTATATCGATAGTGCTGTGCCCAGTCAAGACCTATGCAACAGAAGGGAATAATTGCCAGAAAGTTAATTTACAGGTTTCCAAGAAGGGCATTTGTCTTCCACTTGATTAAAAGCTCTCAAATGCCAAGGGCCTATCTTTATTCGTCTTTTTTTCATCCTTCCACAGAATTTGGCACAAAACCATGCAAATAATGGGGACTAAATACACTTTCCAAATACATGAAACAATGCAGATTTCTGTATCACATCAGTTAAGGCAATACTGAACTGTGAACTGAAATAGAGTAAGAGTTATGATACTAGTTTAGACACCTCGCTTAGCATTTCTATTGTATTATGTGAGCTATGCTAACTAATCATTAAAGAAAATAAATATGTAGAACAACTTGGGATGTGTACATAGGGGGAAGAGGAGAGGAAAGAAGATTGTTTCCTCTCCCCTTCTAGTCATTTTCCTATTACCTAGATTGAAAGCATTCTAAGAAATGTAAATTAAAAACTCCATTCATTTCATTAGAGAAAAGAGTTTCATTTAACACTAGCATAACTTAACACAATAAATTCATGGAACAGAAATGTTCTATGATATAAGAAATTAACATTCCTAATAAAATGGCTAAGCAGTTTTTCTTATGAAATTTAAAGACCCTTTACTCCATCATCTGGTTGATTTCCAGCTGATTACTAGCTAAGAACCTATAAGCAGTTTTTATTTGATAGTAAATCTATCAACAATTATTCCATATAAATGTCTCTTTCAAGAAAGAAACTTTTGAATTGCCCTGCTAGAGGCCATTTCCCTTGCCATAAGACTATGATAAAAACAGAATGTGCTTGCAGTTAAATTGCTTAAAAAATTTTTTTTCAACAAGGAGTTTAATTAAAACTTTCATTTTTTTTAAGGCACCCACCCTTCTACTGGAGTCCCTTTTTTAACAGAACTTGCCCTGAATTGAGGGACAGTTCCCTTAACTAAAGGACATCAGTCTTATTATTAAGGTGTTTTAGTTTCATCATATGGCAAAAATCTAGATTCATATGCGAGTAACCCACCAAAGTACATAAAAAGAATTTTCTCTCTTTGCCTTCTTAGAATAATAAATTTGTAGCACTTGTTAGGGTGTTATTGGTAACTGCTATAAGCACAATTGTTCAAATTAGACATGGCAGGGGTCCCACAGAGAGCAACTAAATTGTGCATTCAATTCAAATTCACTCATGACCAGGCAAGTCTACAGTCGCGGCCTCCAGAGGCCCTGTCTAGAACGCCTATGGGAGGGTCGGATCATTGTTTACTCTGAAATTAAGCCACAAGAACCATGAGTTACAGGCTCTTGAGAAACAAAACTACCTCCTAAATCCAGGCCAAGGTGCCTTATCTATTAAAAAGAGCCTCTATATAAGAACTTTGTGTAATCTGTTTTAAGTTTTTTTATTTTTCACTTAAACAACCATATAGGAAGTGGTAGAAGGTTTAGGAGGTGTCGTGAACATTGGAACCGGAAAGTGAAATGTGGTAACCATACTACATTAAAAAAAAAACAAAAAACCGCAAGTACTGAGGATAACAAAAGCCTGGGTGGTGAAGGAGTTGAGAGATATTGCTGAGTCATGTCTGCACCAGCTGACCAGACGCCAACCAGACGTCCCTCAGCAGCCCAGAGCGTTCGTTACACCACAACTTCTGGCTGCTGATAACCACGCATCTGCCACTGACGGACTAGCTAAAGCTCACTGAAAAATGACCCTAAAAGCTACAGCAAAATGCATGCAATCAGTCATACAGACTCCAACCACACATGAGCCAGGTACTCTAGCATCTTTGGGACCTTTTGTTGCGACTCAACGCTGGACTCTCCCCATCTTAAGCTGTGTACTCCAAGCTTATTACTCTCTCTTTGAGATTTTACCCTGGATTGTTAAGTGAGTTTGCTTAGTTCTACTTCTGATTTATTTAAAAGTATGCCTTACCACTGCTGATTACCACAGCCAGTTTTCTTTGTGTGATTTGCAAATGTGTGATGTGTGAAGAAATCGAGCTTTTGAAAGACAACTTAACTTGTAGTCACTGACCATTTGCTACTGATCTGTTACAACAGGAGGAGGATGGCAGAGCTGACAATGGAGCAGTATTCAAAACTGTCAAGAGCCGATGAGACATAACTGGGAGAGACAGCCCCAAAGGAGTGCTGTCAGAAAGCACACTGAGAGACATTGCAAGTCACCTCCTCCTCCTTCTATTTTCTTCATCTCTGGTGAAGCAGAGGGATTCGAAACATTTTTTAGACTAAGTATGGCTGGCAAGACCAAATAAAGGAGAGACAATTCTAATTCTCTTACAACCCTCATTTTTCTTGTTCTGATGTCATTTGGGTGCTGTCAGAAAGCACACTGAGAGACATTGCAAGTCACCTCCTCCTCCTATTTTCTTCATCTCTGGTGAAGCAGAGGGATTTGAAACATTTTTTAGACTAAGTATGGCTGGCAAGACCAAATAAAGGAGAGACAATTCTAATTCGCTTACAACCCTCATTTTTCTTGTTCTGATGTCATTTGGGAAAATATTATATCTACCATCTAGTGAATCAATCAGTTATGAGCTTATTTCTAAACTTTCTTTTCTACTTCTATTTGATGCCTGACTTTATGTACTCCGTCTGAACATTTCTAATTTCCAATTAACATTAGGCTTTTCAACTGCTATGCGCCTTTAAATTCCCAAATCAAGCTTTCACAGCCAAGATAAGTCAATGGGCATGTATTTCTGAAAAGAAACTTCAGAGGATTTCAAGGAATCTCAGAGGAGTTCTGTGGAAAAATGGGGGAATCTCTGGGGAGGGGGGTCCCTGAAATCATGACTAGTCCAACCCAGATGATCTAAAAGCAGTGCTTGGTTTATGAATAAAGCAGCACTTAGAAAACAAATAAGGCAGCTTATTGACAGAGGCCTTTCCAGTAACTTCAAGGGAATGCCCTGACTCATTTTCTTAAATGCTAATATCTAACTCTCTCTCATTGCATTTACTCATTCATTCATTCAAAAGTCATGATTCACTAGCAGTCCTGAGGACTACTGGAGGTCTTAAATTACTCAGTCTCTCCTTCAGGGATAATCAGCCACAGGGGGAAAGGAGTACACTGTATTGATCGCAATACAATGTGCTAAGAATTATCAAAGAGCTATTTACCAGGTGCTTGAGAAAGCAGAAAGGGAGCTCAGACCATGCTTTTTACGTATGGCTTATAGAAGACAAGGACAAAGGGGACTTAAGAAAGGTATCTGGGTGTGCCCTGGTGGTTTAATGATTAAATTTATGGACTCCAACTGGTACAATCCACAAATATCTCCAGGAATCAGGCTCATGACTCAGGGCTGGGGGAACAGCCAACAGGGCCAACTAAATAAAAATAAATAAATATTTATTCCTTTTCTTTCTTCCTTTCTTCCTGCCTACTTGCCTTCATTCCTGCCTGCAACTTCCCTTTAAAATAGAAAAAAGAAAGGAAAGGAAGAAAGATAGAAAAAAAGAAAAGAAAGAAAGAAAGAAGGAAGGAAAGAAAGAAAGAATGAAAGAGAGAAAGGAAGGTAGGTACTTGGGTGAAAGGGAAGATGGAGATGCCCTTGGGATTTCTTTGATGCTCTATAGACAAAGTATGTTTTGGTGTGGTGTGATAGACTGAATGAGTTCCTCAAAATTCATACACTGAAACCAAATTCTCTGAATTATGATATTAGGAAGTCTGGCCTTTAGGAGGTGATTGTCTTAAAGGTAGATCTCTAATGAATGAAATTAATAGCCTTATAAAAGAGATCCCAGTACACTCCCTGCCCCTTATACCATGTGAGGACCCAGTGAGATGATGGTCATCCAGGAGCCAAAGACTGGCTCCTCACCAGACTTGGAATCTGCTGGTGCCTTGATCTTGGCTTCTCAGCCTTCATAATTGTGAGAAATAAATGTTGTTTAAGTCATCCAGTTTATGGTATTTTGTTATAGTAACCCAAACTAAGCTACAAAGACATGTGGCTTAGTACAATAGCCAAATCACTTGCAATGCTGTTTCTGCAGGGAAATTTGTTGTAAGTTCTAAATTTCCCACCTTGGAAATGCATTTCTAGAATATGACCCTTCTGTAAATTGTATTCTTCTCTATGTAGACATGGGTGTTTCTAATGTATCTGGGAGACTCTAGATTGTAGTTCGACAGCCATGGGCTAAACCATACCCTTTAAGAATGTATCAAGGTTTCTTTATTTGACCAAACTCACTCTCAAGCCTTGAGAAGAAAAAAAAGAAATTTCTCAATAGATTTGTTATGTCTTCTGCTGAAACATGCCATCCACTATGACATGTCATCCATTCTAACAAAACTAGAAAACCATAATGCTGCTTTCTGTCTTCAGCGAGACACTGAACACCTTCTTCCTTTTAATCATGAAATCAATCAGGTAAAATTGGTAAGGCCTTAACTTGCAAATACAATGATGAGAACAAAGTTCCTAATTCTTGCTTGCTTTCACCAGTTATGTACTATTAACCAAGTTATTTTCAGTTTTCTCAGCTTCGAATTGGGATAATAATAGCTTTGCTTCATAGTTTTGGCATTTTTTTATGAAAATCTTAAGAAACTGAAACAAAGCTCTTAAAAATCCTTGGTACATAAGAACTACTCAATAAAGTTAAGACAATTATTAATATCATTATCATCAACACCAGTTGAGCTGAAGTAAATCCCACAACATGATCATGATCATTCCTTTGCTCTGGCAGCTGAGGTTGACCACTCTAGCCCAGGCAGAGCTGGACACAGGTCCTCGCTTGCCTTCTCATGCTGAGAACCCTGCAGCCAGCCTGCACACTTACCTCCACAATGTCATTGTGCAAGCGCTGCACAGCTATGTGGAGGGGCGCCATCATGCTCTGGTTCCTGAGGTTTGGGTTGGCTCCTTTGCTAAGAAGAAGCTTCACACTTTCAACCTGATTTTTTTCTGCTGCCCAGTGCAGAGGAGTATTTCCATAATTGTCCACAACATTCAGCACTAGAAAAAGATATCAAAATACAGATCTGATTTTGCTTGGACTTTTTTTTAACACCTACTACATGCCAGTTCACTTCAAAGCCCAGTGCCCAGTGGTACTGATAGGCTTTACAGACCTGATGAAAAATACAGAGTTTCAGTTCTCAAGCAGCATCTAATGGACACCCGCTAAGGGATGGCACTGACTTCATTGAATGAATGTAATGTCTATTTATAGCATCCATAAGAAATAGACTCTCCTATTACTGCATGTCTATATCTGTGGTATGAATTTGTGGATTGTTATAAAAATATTGAGATTATGTGAAAGCAGCAATTATGTGACAAGCATTCTACAAAGTTCCTAAAACTCTTCAACAGTTCACAAGGAACCACTATCTTTTCTGCAAAGATGAAAAAGATCAAGAAGGATAAGACTAGAGCAGTCCAAAATCTTGTTAATATTACATAGCTAGTAAGGTGTTCTAGAAGTTATCTCTTTGAGTCTCAGTTTTCTCATATTCAAATTTGAAAGAAAGAAATGGATGGAGGAAAGGAAGAAACAAAGGAAGATACATATATATATATATGTATACACACATACACATGGGTATACATTATGTATAAATGTCTATCTACATATATATATATATATATATTTATCTTTCAGTATACAATGCTTTTGGAATAAAAATATTAAATCATGTATTTTCAAAGATATTAGTAGTGTGGTTGACCCAAAGCAATGGTTCAAAAAATGTTAACAAGGAAAAGGACACACCACTAGCAAATAGAGTTAGAAACCTGGGCCCCTGATGTCACATCTGGTTTCACATCTGGCTTCTAAAATACAATGTAGAATACTATTTACTCTCTGAAATCAACTCAAGAATATGTCCCTTCATAATGTGGCATTTACATCTATTCTGAAACAGACATGAGTGGCTGCTTTATCAACCATTTTAATTATTGGCAGTGATTTTCTATCTATGAGAAAGGAGAAAAGTATTTATACATATTATTTGGGAGAACATTCATAATCCCTGGAACCAAGCTGCAGTCACATTTCCTATTTTCCTCCTTTTAAAGATTTATCTATCTGCTTTCATTATTTATTAACAACACGCATACACACATACACATGCACGCACTCACACACACTTAGCCATTCTGTCTCATCAATACAAAGCACTCCATTCAGCACCAAACTTACACAGGAGCCTAAATTTTAAAACTTCACATTCATATATTAAATAACTTCAGTGTGTTTTAAATCCCTCTATTACAATTAACTTCTCCCTTGACTTCTGCATAATTGATGTCTTAACCACTCTCCTCACCATCCTTTTGTGACTTTTCCTCTGCCATCTGTCCCTTAATGTTGGTGCTCTACCCTTAACCACCTTTGTTTATCATCTTCTGTCTTCTAAAGGACTTACATACATTTACATAATCTCAGCTATTTCTTATGCAATAATGGCCCCGTTGATGTGGCTTCTTTCCTGTTCTATTTCTGGTTGTCTACCGGTAACATCCCAGTGGTTTGTATTCAGTATGACCAAAACCAAATTCATTATTTCCTCATACCTCTCACTTTTCTTTTATTGTCTCCTATGCCTCTTTTTCTTGGTGGTTATATTAGCCTTAATTAGGAACCTCAACATCATTTCAACTCCTTGCTACTTATATTTTGCATTCAATCTTTTATCAAGTACTGTCAATTCTGTATGCAAAGTAGCTCTTGAATTTCTCCTTATTCCAATATAAAAACCTTGGTGAATTCTCATCTTCTTATTACTACTAACATCATTTTAACAGGCTTCTATTTCCAACCCATCTTCCACAATATTAACAGACTCATCCTAAATAATAAAGGTCTCACTGCTTAAATCTTTGTGACGCAACCTTTCATTTGATTGCTGCTGGGTTTCTCAAACAAGGCTGGGTATATGAGTCTAGAGTGGGGGACAGCATATCTCCTGGAGGTGTCAGATTTATCCAATGATAAGCAACTTAAATGTAGAGCCACCTCAGTGGAAATATTATAGAAGAACACATAAAATTTATATGAATTTGTAGGACCTCTCAAAAATTCAAAGAAAATCTGCTGCAGGGTGTCCCAGATATATGCATTATCCTTTGCATTATTTCAGTGGAAAAATCTGAGGATCACTGTAGGGAAATCAAACTCCTGAGTGAGACATGCATGCCATTGAAATTTGAAACTAATCTACCCTTCAGAATTACTTCATACCACTCTTCCAATGAATAACGGGATGGTTGATTTATATGGTTTTCATTGTAACAATTTATTACCTTCACAAGAAGAATCATTGATGATCATCTCCATCAGTTCAGTGTTGCCTTCCTCTGCAGCATAATGCAAAGGGGAGGCATTTGCATTATATTTGCTACATCTCTTTCGTTCATTCATAAAGTTTTTTAATCCACATGAATTTCTTTCAAAAATCACCTAGAATGAAAAATAGTTACCTCAAACACATAGAAAACTTTCTAATTTTAGATAATCATTAATACCTTATTGCTATTCAAAACTGCTTATCATGCTTACTATAAGGTAAATTTCTTTTTGAAGAATAAAAAATGCTTATAGACATAAGGAAGGTACAAGCAAAAGCCTAAACATTGATAAGCATATCAAATAAATGATTTGATCTTCTGATCAGAATTGCTTATGCTCTAGATAAAAAGGCCTTGAGAAAAGTTTTGAAGTGAAAGGGATGTAATCGTAGAAAGGATAAGTAGAGTGAAAATATAGAGGAATTCTCCTTGCCAGGTGAGAATGTACATAACTACAGCATGAGGGATTTTGGTTGGACAGAAAGATTTTCACGAATGCAGCAGTGCAGGCACTTAAATTACTTCCCTCTCTTTTATCTTCCCACCCGAAGTTTCCTTATATACCAGCCCTAGAATTTTACTGACGCACTGTCATGAAATTTACTGGGTTAGCAATTAGAACAGCTGCCTATTCACGCTGGGGAGTGAACAATTCCTGATACCAGCACCCTGAACCAGGCCATCCCCTATCAGGTTCACCGCCTCATTGTTCTCTGTACTCTAGAAAAGCTACCACTGTACATTTGTTTAAGACCAGATATCTATCATTTGCCCAAAGAAACTGCGTGGCAAAGACAGAATTGAATTGGAGCTGCGTTGAATATATATTTTGATTGAATGCCGAATGCTAAATATCGACTTAGACTAGAAGCTGAAGATAAGATCAAAACTATTATCGTAGAGTGAGCACTGCCACAGAGTAAGATATTACAAAGTGTAAGAGCAGACTTTGTAGAGGAGGATCAGCAACACTGTTAACTGATGCTGGAAGCCAGCAAACCCGTTATTCCAATCAATTGCTCACTTCCATTAGTGTCAGGGGAGAAGCAAGAGCTTTTGTGAATATTTCATTTTTCTGACTTTATTTTCTTCTTCATGCTCTTTATATTCTTTACTGAGAGTAGATAAAAGATGATTTATTGTAAATGACATTGTTTCCTCCTTGTGAAACTGTGAAGTGATAGTGTTGTTATTCTGTTTTTGATTCATTCTCACAAGATACAAAAAAATTACCAGAATAGAACTCTTCATTGACAAGCTCATGACTTAAAAATTAACTTACTAAAGTTAAATGTTGAAAAATAATTGTATTTGATGTTATTAACATTACTGGTGCAAATAAAATTCGACAAATGCCTTTCTGTCATAGTTTGCCTCTAATATCTTGCTTTGCACTATTATTTTAATTTCATAAATATTTTTAATCAAAAAGTTTATTATGCTTCCTAAAATTAACTAATGCATTCCTATTTAATACTTACATTGACAATCTATTCTCCCTTCACTATTTGAAAATTAATGGGTTATACAGAAAATAATTTTCCAAATCGTGAATTATATTAATATCATGATTCAACTGACTGACAAGATTTTTATTCTAAAGCATAATAAGGCAAAAGGAAGGGAGTTTAGGTGAGAGATGAGATTATAGCTAAGGAAAGGTAAAATGCTAACGTATTGATTGTTTTGAAACCAAGTCATTGGGAAAAAGCTACAGGGATCAGTCACATGTTTCTTATTCTACATTTCTCATTTTGTAAGGTTTCTGCCAATCTTTGAATATGTTAGTATTTCTGTTAGTATTTCTAAATATGTTACTATTTGAATATGTTAGTATTGACTATGTTACTATTTCTCCAAGTGTGCTGGAGAAAATATCAATCACCACATGTTTCCACTCAGGGAATTCTGAGAGTTCAGAATTCTCCATAGTGTTATATATATTGATCATAATCAATCTCATCTTTGAGATTTCTAGATAAATGATCTGGAGTTGCTGAAGATAATAAAATATACAATTCCTAAGGCCACCAGCTCTTCCGTGATTTCTGAAAGACTTACTATAAATAGCTCTATATGACTTAGGCAACAAAACTCAAAGCAATTAAGTCAAAACATGAAGAAAAATAAGATTTTGTGCTGCAGAAATCCTTTGCCAAATATATCTAGAAGAAAGAAAAAAACAAATGAATAAACAAAGGAAGCCATTCTTTTGTGGTTTTCAAAAATTTTAAATTTCTTCCAGTGCTATAAAATTAATTGCAAAGATTATTATAGTTCTTGAAATTCATTCAGGACAGCAGTTCTTTGGATTAAACCAACAGACTTTCATCAACATGCTAATACAAAGGAGGGAAAAAAAGTGCATTTTCAACTTTGATATGCAAATAGACTCACCTTGTAAGGCCTGATTTGTTGGTTTTATGTGATTTACTAAGATAACTTTGACATGCACATGATTGACAAGTGTCAACTCATGAAACCTGTTAGAGGGCAAACTGGAAATTTCTATCAAAATTAAAGTTGTACATACCTCCTGATCCTTCCAGGACTTTTAACGTGTAAGTCATAACTTCTACGGTACCAAATGACAGAGAAGCCACATCTAAACTTGTAGATACACTCAATCACATGTAATAGCAAAACAAAAACAAATACAACCTATGTCCTTCAGACGTTGAAATGGTTAAATAAAGCATGATACACTCATGGGAAAGAATGCTATCAAAGCTGATAAAGAGTGAAGTCCAACTTCAGGTACTAAATTTTAAAGTATTCTAAAACAGATTTCTTGCATAAATGAAAGTGTAAATTCTGTGATTTTTTTTTTTTTTACATTTGTAATTAAAAAGATAAATTACCCTTTTTGGCTAAGTAGTTGCTCCCTGAGAAATATGTAAGGAGCTTTCAACAGGGTTCCACTGTGGCAAGGGGTTTGAGATGGGAGTTTGAAGAGGCACTTTTAGTGGTATCTTTCTTGAGCGTTTACAAAAGAGGATTTATCATCAATGACATTATTCCTCCTTGTGAAACTTCCAGGTGATATTCTGTTTTGATTCATTCTCCCAAGATACAAAACATTCCCAAACTAGAACTCTTCCTTGCAAAGCTGATGATCTCGAGTCACTATCTGACTACCAGATACAGCCATTTAGATATTCGATTCTAAATAACGTCTCCAAAAAAGTCAAGCGAAACAGCACATGCTACATTTCTGTCCTGACTTTAGGCTGTTGACTAAATCTGCCAAATGGCAGATTTTTGGGTAGGTCTCCCCAGAACACAGTTGTCCATCCAAGAGCAAGAACAGGTTGAACAAAGAGGAAAGCGTTAAACAGAAAGGACACAGCAAATACTGTGTAGGCGCTTTTAATACGGTCAGGTCACTGAAGTTCTTGCATTCTGAGGCCGCCCCCAAGCAAGCAGAATTAATCGCGCCAAACTCCCGAATTCCCAGTCCTCCCGTCCTAGAGCTATCCACAAATAAAAAATTAGAAGCCAGGAGGACAAAATTAAGAGCCGACTCCCGCCTGGACTTCGAAACCCCTCCTGACCGCCAGTCTCCAGGGTACCTTGAAGGAGTCCTTGGAGTTACTCATGTCCTCCTCCACGCCCTGGTAGAAAACGCTCTGTGGCTCCTTCTCTCTTGGGCGCAGCATCTTCTTCAGGTTGCGCTTCATTGACCCTACCCCGGACGTCACCTGCCGCAGCTGCTCCCCAAGTCCGCGGGCACCTGGGACGAGAGAGCGCTGAGTCGACAGCTGGAGCGCCGCCCGGGTCCGCGCAGGAGACGGGCGCTCCCAGTTCCTCAGCACCTGGCAGCTGGGAAAATGCACTCTGTCAGGTGGAGGGAACTTCTAGAATTCCTCCGCCCGACGTGCTGCTTGTAGCACAGGATGCAGGACGGATTCAGGGACTGTCCCAGACGCAGCCCCCCGGTCCACGCGCGGGAGGGAGCTGCACGCGGGACCTGCGGGTCCTGGCTGCAGCTGCCGCCACCAGCTCCCTAAGTCCGACATATCAGGTCTGGGTGAAATCAGCGAATACCGAGTCTTTTATAATAAAACCGCAGAGCGCCTTCCGGCCCCGCCCTGCCCCACGATCAGAGTGGGAGGTGCGAGAGAGGGGAGGGAGTTGTAAGTGAGGATGAGAGAGAACGGAGTACGCTGGCAAATGTTTCATTTTGTAGAATTTTTTTTTTCCCCCAGCTAAACGCCTTTCCCAGGTCTACTATATTTTAGAAGCCTCTTTGATGTGGAAATCAGGATTTTAACTTCCCTTTATAGCAGAAAAGGGGGTTGACTAAATCCCCAAGCTGGAGCTTTCTAATTAAGTTCCTTTGGACCTCGGGTTCCATTTCCTGTGGTGAGCAATACTAATCTGTTCAAGGTTCGGTATTTCAGAATGACTGATCAAATGTTAGGTTAAACATCAGGTATATTGACAGGTGTCAGTTTGTTTTCTCAATCTTATCTTTCCCAGTCTGCACTACAAACAAGGTAGGTGCAAATTGTGATGTGGAAAGTGTTTTCTCTCATTTGGAGTGACAAGTCCTCCATTTATGTTCAGACTTGGAGCCTCTGGGACTGCTGTCATTATGTTTAGACCTCAGAGTCAGAAAGCAAAACAAAACAAAACAAAGAAACAAACAAAACCCCCAAAACAGTCAACAGTGAGTACACTTTGCACAGGACAGAACTTAGCTTTTTCCTTTGCTTTTCTTTCTTTCTTTCTTTCTTTCTCTCTTTTTTTTAAAGGAAAGGTGCAGGTGGGGATGAAGGCAAGTAGGCAGACAGGAAGAGAGAAGAGAAGACATGCTGTATTTATTTTTATTTAGTTGTACATCTTGGTTGTTCTCCCCAGCCCATGAAGCGAACCTGGATCCTTGGGATGTATGTGGACAGTGTTTCCGGGTGTGCCCAGAACTTAATTTTGACAGTCTTTCTTTGGATATTCTGTGTACTTCTTTAAAGACCTGGAGTGTGATATTTACCTGCTGGTCTCCCACATCCAATACAAAATGCTTTTGGATCCAGGGTCAGGGTACACTGCAAGCACTAAATAAAGGTTTATGGACTCCCTCACTGGGAAGGGGAGGAAATGTGGTCATGACAATATTGCTGTATAAAGTTCCCCCCAACTCTTTCAACAGAAAAGGCAAGTTGCCATCAATAACAACCCCCCACCCCTGCTCCCAAATGGAATTCCTTGGGAGGGTAATAGGGAAGTTATCACCTGTCATCAATCCTTGAATGTGGCCTGCTAAAAGACTGGTGAGGGATTCAGCATTCAACCTCATCAGGGGAGCGCAGAGTCTGTGTTCAGGGACTGCACAACAGGGCTCATCTGCATAACTTACTATAATTCAATTGAAATAGTCACATATTTGGGGAAAAAATAAAGAATCAGAGAAATGCAGAAAGAGAGAACCTTTGAGTTATTGCTGTTTGCCTGGCATTTTACATCTATTAGAGCCTCATTTTTAAAAGGATATTTATCATAGGACATTAAGACTTTTTGTTATTGTCAATTAATATCTGATAATTGTTTTTCTCCTAACACTTAGCTGAAAGTTTCACTAAAACAAAAAGAACAAAAGAAAAGTCTTGAAAGGGGTCATTTGGGATGTGGGCTGAGAAGGCATGCGATGGTGCCATCAGTTGACTGTGTTGAGAGAGAAATGTAGGGGTCAGGGAACTCCAGCATTGGATTGGGTCCTGGGAGGAAGGTCACAGAAGGTCACCTCTCCTCCTGCAGCTGCCAGCACAGAATCTCTCCAGAATTAAACCTTCCGTGTTCATCTCCCACATTGTGGATTCTTTTAAGTGTCCCCTCTATCTTAACCTTGAAAATAAAGATGACTAATATTTTATAGATATTATACATATATAGATCTATAGATAGATAGATAAGACTCCTCAAGGCCCCACTTTCTGTTTATGAAAACAAAAAATTTCAACTATTATTTAATTCTTCCTTTTATTTTTTGCTGGACTAGTGCATTTCAAAAGTGTCCCAAGACCTCTCAGGAATTCCATCACTGTTTCACATTAATAAATTATTTTACACTCATCAAAAACATTCTTTTTATAGGTAGAACTTCCTTTAAAATTTACTGCAAATTTTGATTTTAAAACACATAATGTAGATAGAAATAAGATAGCATTTGCCATTTACAGTCAAGATCTTATTCTCTTTGAAGTTTAATTTTTCATGGAGACAACAAAATGCAATCTTTTTACACCAATTTTAATTTCAAATTACAGATAACTGTTAGTAAAAAATAAACTTTTATAGAAATTTCCAGAAGGTAATTTAAATTATCAAAATATTTTTGATACTACACAGGACTTTAAGAAACTGAAAAATGATAATATAAAGATTTTATTTAAATTCTCAGGGGAAAATTTAGATCTATACATACATCATTTCAGTAACTCTTTATAAAAAATATACTTTATCAAAAGTCTTATTTTGTTCCTGTCATTTAAAGAGTTTCCCATATTAATTATGAAAATGTTTATTGTTTTAAAACCATAAATAAAATATGTTATTAAAAGTACTTATGACTGAAAATAAAGTAGTTTGGTTACCTTACCTTAAGTGCTTTAACTCAATAATATACTGTAAATCAGTCCAACAAATTCACTAAAAGGAACAAAAAATTTGTTTTGCATATTTAAAAAATGAAATATAAAATTCACCCGTCATATGTATAGGTTGATGATTTTTTAGTACATTTATACAATTTGTGACTGTTTCCACAATATAGTTTTAGATACGTTGTACTTTCATCAATCCACAGTTCCCTTATGCCCAAAATAGTCAATCCCCTCTCTCACCTCAGCCCTTAGCAACCTTCAGTCTACTTTCTGTCTCTATAGTTTTACCTTTTCTAAAAAAAATTAGGTGATTTTTTTGTATCTTACTTCTTTTCCTTAGCATAATGCGCTCAAGATTAACCACATTGTAGCATATTTCAGTATTTGGTTTCTTTTTTTGCTCAGTAGATGAACATTTGAACTATTTCCAATTTTTGTCTATCATAAATAATGCTATGAATCTTTTATACACATCCTACATAGGCACTTATTTTCATTTCTCCTGGTTAAATATCTAGTAGTAAATTGCTGATATATTAGAAGAATGTGTTTAGTTTCATATAAGACCGCAAAACTCTTTTCCAGAGTGGCTGTACTATTTTACATGACCATCAGTATTATATGGGAATCCCAGTATCCTCACCAAAACTGTACAGCAATCTTTTTGATTATCATCATTCTAGTGGGTACATAGGTATGTCTCGCTGTGGTTTAAATTAGTCTTTTCCTAATGACTAGTGATAATGTCCATGTTTTCATTCCTTATTAATCATTCATGTCTTCTTAATAAAATATTTATTAATTTTTGCCTACTTTTAAGTTGAGTTGCTGTCTTTTTATTATTGAAGAGTTCTTTATTCTTGACACAAGGTTTTTATTAGATTGATTTATAAATATTTCTCAGAATCATTAGCTTATCTTTCATTTTTTAACAAATAATTTCTGTAATCTCTTCTAGCTAAGTTTCTCAATTTTTATTATTTTCTCAAGGAACCAATGTTTGATGTTGTTGATCTGTATTATTTGTCTACTTATTATTTCATTGTTTTCAATAATTTTTTCTCTAGTTTTTTCTTTTTAGTTACATTGGGTGTGATTTGCTTTTCTTTCTCTGTTTCCTTGATATGTGTAAACTTAGGTTATAGATTTTATATGTTTTTCTTCTAATGTAAACACTTAAAGCTACAAAATACTTTCTAAGTTGTGTGCTGTGTCCCATAAACTTTGATTTGTTGTGTTTTTATTTGTGGTTTCTTTTGTGACTCAGATTAAATATGTTGTTTAATTTCCAAATACGTGGGGTTTCCCCACATTTCTTTCTGTTGTTTATATCTTATTCAATATGGTTGTGTTCAGATAGAGTATTTTCAGATAGAGTTTTTTGCATTATTTGTTCCATCTAAGTTTAAATATAGATTTACTGAAGCTTGTTTTATGGTTGGCACATGGTTTATCCTGGAGATTGTGCCACTATACTCAAAAACAAGTGAATTCAGCTGTTGTTTGGTAAAGTTTCTGAATCTGTTATTAGATCCAGTGGGTTAATGGGGCTGTTCAAGTTATGTATATTCTTAGTGACTTTCTGAATTTTCTCTCAGTTATAGAGATAGGAGTATTAAAATCTCTGAATATATTTGTTAAATTGAGCACTTCAATTCAGTTCAGAATTTACTTCATGGTGGAGGTGTCTCAGTTCTTAGGTATGTGCATATTTGCAGTTGCTAACTTATATTTTCCTTTTTATCATCATGAACTTTTTTTCTTTGTCTTTCACAGTATTTTTCGTATAAAGTCTATTTTGTCTGAAAAAACTACTTCCACATTGCTTCCGTTTATCACTTGCATGGTAGATCTTTCCTTCATGTTTTTACTTTCAATCTATTTGTGTCTTTAAAGTATTTATTAAATACAGCAATTTAAAATCTCTGCCTTTTCATTACAATTAGCATTGACATTAAATGTAACTATTGATGTGATACTGCCATTGCATTTTGTGTTTTCTATGTGTCATTCTTTTTCTGCAACTCTTCCTTCTTTATTGACTTCTTTTCATTCATTCATTGAGAGATTTATCTAATGCTATTTTCTTAGTGTAGTGATTATAACTCTAACATCACAATCTGGTTCAGGTTATCATATAAACTACAGAAATTTACTCCTATATAACCTTTTACTCTCCCTCCTTTATGGTAAGATTGTCATTGTAATACATTTAAACATAGATGTTACATCTTTGTATGTTCTATACTCCTTAACACAATGGCATTAAACTTACCATATACAGTACTTTTCATTTCTTCCTATAGATTTTAGTTACTGTCCTTTCATTCTGAAGGGCTTGCCTTTAGAATGTTTTATAAGGCAGGCTCACTCGAATCAAATTATTAAGGGACATATTTGCTGGATAGAACGCCTTTACTTGATAGGTTTTTGGATATTTTTAGCACTCTGAATGTTATTACACTGCCTTCCTACCACTATTTTTGATGAAAATTCATTAAATATCTTCTTATATCTCACTTAAGCTTAAGATTTTTGCTATCCTCTATCCTCAAGTTACTGAATTATCTGATCCATTTACAATATAAGATTAACATGCTTTCATTTTTCTCCTTCCTAATTATTTCTCTCATTCATATTAATAAATATAGTGTTTTAGTTTTAAACTAGCTTGATTTTAACTTTATAAGATATTTAGACAATCATACCATTATGTTTTATATTGCTATTTCTCACCATCTTTATTGTTCTATTTTTCTTGAATACATATTAATTTTTAAGGATTCCATATATAAGGATTTCTTCCAGAAAAGATTTATTGATAGTAAAAATTTCTCATTCCTTGTATGTTCAAATTCCTATTCAATGGTACTTTAAATAGATATAAAACATCTTTAAAATTATTTTCCCTCAAAAAATTGAAAACTTTATTTTCCTTTCACAATCCATCTTGGTAGATAAAATGCCTTAGATCAATCTTATTCTCACTTTTTTAAGTAATTTATTTCATTTTCTCTCTGAATCTTGTAGGATTTCTGTCTTACTGCTGAGGTTCTGAAATTCACCAGTAGGCAAGACTTGGTGATCTGTTATGCACCCTGTTCTGTTTAAGTGGCCATTTCTTTCCAGGGATTTTCTTTGACTCTAGGAAATTTTCTCTCATTTTATTTAGTATTATTTTTTTCTACATAGGTTAGGCACATTTTCATGTTAAGAAAAGCACAACCAAAAGTGAATATAATTGTATCAGTGCTAAAAAGTCTTGTGGTAGTACTAGCTTCAGACACAGATTGTTCTGGAATCAGTGTCATCAAAACTTTCTTTCCTTCTATCTCCCAAGAGAGAGAAATTTCTTGACTTCTTTGAAGGCTCACCTGCAGCAGTACTTGGCTGAAATATTCCAAATGTATGTCCATGGGTATCATCTTTGAATTTTCTACCACTTCTACACAATTTCATGATGGTCCATCAGCTTTAATTGGATTATGAATTCAATCTCTGAATTATCATAGTCAGAGAAATTAAGATCTGATTATCTAGACCTGAGTTACATGCCCTCTATTGAAGCCAGACTTGGCCTCAGCTTTGCCCAAATTGCATGGATTGAAAAATTAACGGAAGGACAATTTCCATCAGCCTGAGAGAAACTGGAGTACCGTTGACAAAAGAAGGAAGCATTGATGCTGAATGTCTATATCTAGCCAGACATACAAAATTTTACCTACCTTCTTTCTGTTTGATTTTTTGTGGACATTTTATGCAAAATGTTTACATTTCTTAATCCACTTTCCTTATATCTTAAGATTACTATCATTTAAAAGAATTCTTTGTCTTTCACTTATGGAAAATTCTTTGACTTAATCTTTCAGTTCATAGTTTTATTCTCCAGTAATACTCATCTGTCAAGTTGTTTATTTTTTAATTTCATGAAGAAATTTTTATTTTACAATCTCTGATTAAGATTATAAATCAATATTCTCACAGTTTTATTATATTTTAGTCTAAATTCTGACCTACTTGTCCTGTTAACCTCATTTTCTGCTGACAAGCATGTTGATTTTCTTCAATTGTAGAATAATCTGTCTGCTCATTGTTGTGACTGGCACTTAGATTACCTGCCTTTTCTGTTCCCTAAGGTCAGACTCTGGGGATTGTGTTGGAAAAGCTGATGTGCCCTTGACGCCTCGTAGTATGTCTCAACTTCCCTTCTGGGTACAGCAGCTGCTGTCCTCCTAGAGTATTCTTGTCTCACATACTATTACCAAAACTCTGTTTTAGCTGATGGGCAAACAGTACTGCTGCCAGATGCTTAGTCTGAATCAGCGAGTAGAGGTGCTCGCTTGACTGCTGTTCCCTGGTTAATGACCACTGTGATGAGAACTTGATGTCTTCATCCCGGTGGTCACTGGCTGCCCAGTCATTCTTCCCATCACATTCTTCACATACATTTTTTTTTTCTTTTTAGGGCAGGAGAAGAGAGGCAAAAGAAGCGCTTCATTTTATTTTGTTTTTCATCTTGGTAATCCACTGCCTCCCACGGGACCTGGGTGTTGAAGCGGGGTCCTTGGGATGTAGGCGGACTGTGCTGTCTGTGGAAGGTGGCTGGTTAAACAGTATTCCAGCAGGGTGCGCCAGAGGCGTCCTTTTGGTGCATGTTTCCTTTCTGTTTCTGTATATCTGATTCTGTCTGTCCTCTATCTTTCCAGAATTCTTTAAGATTTCTAGACTACTGTCAGCATTGTTTTTTGTTTTCCTCTCTTGGTTGAAATTCACTCTTTATTGAAAAAAAAGCTTTTGTTTTTCCATTTCAGAGTTTTTCAGAGGGAAAGAAGGTAGATAGATATGTGCGCTCAGACAACTATGTCAATCTACTTACTTCCTCTTATTTTCTACGCAATTAAAATTAATTCTACCATGTTTTTGCCAAATTTTTTGGAAAGGAAAAATTGTTTATGTCGCATGTCTTGAAATATCAAAGTTACATTAGAAAATGATTGGGTCTGGGAAGAAGGGAAGAAATAACATTTCGTGATATTCTACTACTCACCAGGTCATATTGTTAGTTTGGTGACAACTGAGTCCCAGGTGGAGAATCCTGTTTACTCTGTACAGTGAGATAAACGACATACGTACACACGCATATACATATGCATGCACACATCCCACATTTACTGTGGAACCTATGACATCTTCTTTTCTACAAGGAATCAGAGAAATCTAGTGTTCTTTGCTACAGAGAAACCTGAAGCAGATTCTGCCCTGTTTCCCAGTACACCAGCTGATACACACAGATTATGCAACACAGCTCCATTCCCAGGGTCCTTGGCAACCATGATATAGAGAGATTATTTGAGCAATTAATAAAATTGCAAATCTGATAAGATTATTTAAAATGTGGTATATTAAAAAACTAATTAAGCTGGCCTCCTCGATGAGGAGAACCTTGCTCAGAGTCAATTGACTCATGGCAAAGATTATTTAAAATTTTAGGATAAATTAAGGTATATAAATGTATTTTATTTGTATTCAAATACTATTGTACAAATACTATTACATAACTTAAATGATGGAATTAATCTCTACATTGTAATTTTTTATTTCTAATTATTTAAACTGAAGCAACAGCCAACGTATAAAATATGTTTCTGTGATATCTACCATGAATGAGAGATAATGGTAGACGTCTCATAATAGCAGTATTACTTTATAGGATTTGAAACTACAATTGAAGTTACCCATTGATTAGAAAAAAAGTCTCAATGGTATGTCTTTACTGCCTGTGCACTTAATAAATACCCTAATCATTTTAGTCTGGGGCAGTAAGAATACAAAGAAAAATTCTCTTCTCTTTAAGCAACTATGCTATTTGCCTTAACAACTTTATTATATATGGATCTTCTGAGCACAAGAATATTTCAAATTTTTATATGAAAATATTTTTAATATATCTTTAGCTAATACAAGTAATAGCTATAATTCATTCTCTCTTCAGTATATGTCATCATACTTGTTTTACTGTTAAAAGGACATATTAATTTATCCAAATCGGTAAAGGGGAAATTGCTTTAGTTTCCTAAGTCTTAAGCCTCTCAGTAAATTCTAGACAGCCATAGCTCAAACATTTCAAATAGAATTAGTATAAAATAACATTTTATTTCATCCAATTCATGACGGGAACTAGGTCAAAAGTAATTAACAGAGATTTAAAATGAGAACCCACATTCCTGACAGTAGAAATCCAAACTGGTATTTCAGGTACATAATTAGTATTACAATTATACTAATTTATTTTCTCAGAAACCTTGTTTCATTTACCATCTGAAAGATATATATTATCTTTAAAATGCAAAAGTTTTAAAGTATTGAATAAAAAGTATGCTCACTTTTGTTCATGGAAATGGACATCCTGCTCCTGATGTTACACAGGCACAAGTATCCAAGCAGAGAACCGTTCCTTTTCTCACAGTCAACAGGTTGCACCTACTTTTACAATCCCATGTAATTATAGAGGAGGTTGTTCATTCTAAAAGTCAATATTATGCTTTTTTATTAGACTGCCTTATGTAAATGATGGGTGAACATTACGTTTTCATAATTTGAACTTTGAAATTTGATAGCTGATACTCAAAAGCAATCAAATTAATGATTGCTTGTAGGACTCTCACCTACCATGGCTTCCTTATAATGAAATACCTCAAATCAAGAATTAACAGTGGCAGCATTGGGAGAATTATAAAGCTATTATGGAAAAATGCCACCCTCTTACTGAATAAAGGACAGATAATGAATACAGGTAAATGAAAGCTGCTGTTTTGCCATTTACTTATTAAAATATGTTAAATGCCAGTAAGTTGGAGACAATACCGAGTTATCCAAGAGAAAATTATCCAAAATGAAACATGGTAAATGCCCCTACCATAAGCGCATACAGGTATCCCCAGCTTTTTGCAAATTTGTATTAGGTCCCTTAGTTTTTACAAACTGCATGTTTTCAATAACCAAAAGAAACCTCGAGAGGATTTTGCTTTTAAGACGAGAGACGTAAAGCAAATAGTGCTCAGTGTGGTTTTGCAGCAATTATGGAGGTAGTGGGTGCATCAGCGAGACTGTCACCACTGAACTCGACCTGCAACAATATTCAGCATCTCAGCATCCTCTGGTAGTTGATGAAGATGATGCTGAAGGGGTTTTGCTAACCCGTGACCAAGATGAGAGATAAAGAAATGATGCAATCGCAGAAACAAGGTTAAAATAGAAACCTAACACCCTAGCCCGCTGCCCAAAACGAACCATCCAGGAGCTGAGTGTGAAGCCCCTGACTGAGGTGTTTGCTACTATGGACAGTGCTGCAATGCTTGCAGAGAGGTACGCTTATAAGTTGGAAAGGGGAGGTACTCTTCGGATAAGTTTTCAGGATGTTTTGAGTGCCTACAATGAATTACATGATGGAAAAACATGAGAGGCTAAGCAGTCAAGCATATTGTCATGTTTCGAGTCTTCCACACCAGCCACACCAGCCACAACAGACAGCAAACCTCCACCTCGATACTGAGGCGGTCAGACAGAAAAAGGTGTAGATGTTAGTGACTCAGCTGTTCTGATGGATTCAGATAACAAAAAGATATGAATAAATGATTCACTTCCACTGTCTTCTATACCCCACTCTCCTATACCTCCCAGATGAGTCAACCTAACACACCATCATCACCACCTCTCAGCCTACTAGTGGGTTCTAAGTCTCCCCTATTCTGGTAACTGAGACTACAGTATACGCATGTTATTTCTACATTATACAGGTTCTGTAGTTACAACATCATGCCAGCTTTTACACTGTTAGTGTCATTTCAAGTTTGGTGTATTTTTTTTGTATGATTTGGTAGTTCACATTTTGGATATGGGAATGCTCAAAAATGTTTCTATATAAGTTAATGGTAATTACTTCTTCACTTTACACCATTTTGCTTAGGAAAGTTTTCATAGAGCTACTTTAATTTCAGATAGGAGGGGAAACCTGTATTTGTGTTTATAATAGATAAATGTGAAGAAAATTAAATTTTGAAGAGAATAATAAATAACTTTGTGAAATCTCAATTTTTTAAATTTGAGTTTGAAAATCACTATGACACCATAATTAAAGATGACCTAGATGATGCATTTTCTATGTCAAAGAATTTTAGTCATTCATTTAATTGTTAGTTCAGAAGTATTTATTGAGCAGTAACTATATACTATATACTGGATAGTGTATTGAGAGGCATAAGGATCTGCTAACTTAATTAGAATTAGAAGCAGATACTCATGCCATGTATAGAGTGTGCTAGCGTAGTCTACACATATGCTAAGTGCTGTTATCTTGATAACGCAAAGTCCCAAACAGGTACTGTCAGTCAGCCAGGAACTCTTCTTCTATTGTGGTTCAGAGTCCT
The DNA here is from genome assembly GCA_004363575.1 of Solenodon paradoxus. Classification (NCBI taxonomy): domain Eukaryota; kingdom Metazoa; phylum Chordata; class Mammalia; order Eulipotyphla; family Solenodontidae; genus Solenodon; species Solenodon paradoxus. The sequence goes on along the minus strand of RJWH01000108.1, from coordinate 931,740 downwards.
TGGATTTTACCATATGGTCACTCTACCATCTTCATCTCATGGCTGTCTAAGTTATTACATTAATTTATCTTGACTTGTAGAAAAATAAAAAAGCATGTGACAACTTTAGTCACTTTAGGTTGGTCATATTGTAGGCTTTAAACTCCTTTTTTTAAAAAAAGATCTCTTTAATAATATTACAAGGGATGAAGCAAGCAGACTAAAAGTGGGGTCAATAAAATTGACAAGGATAACAATAATGGTCAGAAAAGAACTGTGGCAATGGAAATAAAGAGGGGTAAAATGTTTATTAGACCTTTGGGACATAGACATTATAGAAGTTGGAGGACAATTTTGGGGTGAAGTGAATGAAAGTAGATTCTAGATTCACTTCAAGTGTTTTTTCTTATTTCCTGGGGAAAAGAGGAGAGGAAGGAAAAGGTGGGTGTGTTTTGAGAGGAGGGACGATAAAAAGATTCTGTCAGCCAGAAAGTCGTGAATTGAGAATGTTTCAAAATGATAAGATGACAAAAAAGAGTAACTTGCAACATGGTAAAGAAAATAAGAATTAAAAAGTATCCTTCCATATAGAAACTGGAATCTCACTGGTGACCTTGTAAAGAGCAGCATGAGAATTTAAATCTATTGTTGATTAATATTAAACATTGAAATAATACTGAAAATAATCAAATAACACAGCTGTTATGATAAAAAGTAATGTAATCTATTCTTCTGCTTAATTTAGTTATAGTCAGAAAGGGAATTTGATGTCATCACAATGATTTGGGCAAAGTTGAAAATGAATCTGAACATTAATAAAAAGTGATCTCTAGTACAGAACTGCTGCTCCAACCCTGATAATGTCTCCATTTGAAAGACTTTTATCTCTGTCTAAGATCATTGGGAAATTTGATGATTATAATACTTATGATTATTATTATTATTTGCAATAATGTTTTTAAAAATGAAATTTGAAATATATTTGAAAATTAACAATATAAGCAAAAACTTGAGAAATTTATTACAATAATATCTCAAGGCATTCAAAATAAAAATATTATTTTTCAAATGCTTTACCGAATAATAATAAGCTTTAGTCATGATTTAGTTGACAAAAATAAACATTTTGATAATAGAAGTTTCATATTCAATGCAAAATGATCAAAATAAAGAATGGCATATAAAAAATTAGGAAAACAAAGTGGTAAATGGAAAATTGTGGTTTTATTAAGATAATAGCGTCTCAAAAATTAAAATTTATTAATTTCCTGGAATTTTAAAAATCTCAACTAAAATTGATGCAGAAATTCACACATTAATGCATTTTGTCATACAGTAATTGATACCCTTACCAACTGAAATGGTCTACCCTTTTCATGAGAAGTTCAAAAGCTTAATGACCTATATTTACTCTAAATTTATAATATGGTTATTACAAATCCAAGAAAAAACAGGTAACTTTTCTTTTACATTTGGTTGTATTTGGTTTTGTTTATCTGTAGATTCAGCAGGGATGAAGTACATGCAATAATTTCATATTGGAAAGTAAAACAACTCTAGATCAATATAGAGAACACTATAAAAGTTGGTCTATTTCCCCAGTAGGATATCAGCAAACCCATACCCAAACTACCATCTATCTACAGAAGGTCCCACAAGCACTCTACTAAGTCAGACTTTTCAATCAAGAGATCAACTGGTTGTGCAATGACATGAAGTTTGAAGTGAGAAGACCAAGGCAATGTCTCAATCTGCCATCTAGTAATTCTGTAACATTTTGGTTGATCACTTAATTTCTCTGTACTTGTGATCTCTGATGCACAAAATGAAAATAATAAACCTGTCCATCAGGGTTATGTTAGAAACAAATTACACAATGGATGAGGAAATGCTTATTAAACTATAAAGTGCTATATAGCATAAGTATTTGGGTTTTATGAATATCATTGCAAAATGCTTATTTATTATGCTGATGGCTTCAATAATACAAGAAAGCATTAGCAGCACAGTACAAGACAAAACATTTATGAACCTTTCAGGTGGAGAAACATTAAATCTTGGACTCTCTAAAGTCAAAGGTGCTTCATTGTGGTTTGTGGGAATAAGAAACATCTTGGGGTAATGAGTATAGAGTAATTTTTTAATTGAGCTGCTCCAATAGAAGGAACATAATGTTTGATGTTTGCTCTTTATTCCAGAATTACCAAAATACTTAGAGTAATTACTGGACACTGTTCACTTTATTGATGGCTAGCATTTATTAATGATCACAGAGAGCCAGATTTTGTACTTATTGTCTTATTATAATAAGTGCTTTACATTTATTATCTCATTGGATTTTTATGACAACTTATGATGTAAGACCTCTATTTACTGTATTTTAAAGATAAGAAAATTAACGCATAGAGTGATAAAGTGACTTTCCCAAAATCATTGTACATGATTTTTAAGGACTGTTAGGGATAAAGATTTCATAACATCTTTGGTCGACAGTTCTAACACTGAATAATCTCCATGTATCAACAAGTTGCCTCACCTACTTCCTACATTGCTCCACTCATGTAATTATTATTTTCATCTATAAACATCCAGACTTGGTAGTCTGATTCATCCTGACTCTACTCAATAAATATTTCTAGACAAATTGCTTGCCCAAGAGGAAATCCTTGCATATATAAATTTCCTGTGTTGTAGTTAAAGAAAATAAAGCAAATTACAGTTATTCACTTGTTCATTAAGATGCTAAATTAATCCAATTTATGGATAATATTGAATAAATTGCTTATTACCTTCACTGGTAGATTCCAAGCACAGATCTAAGAGAAATAATCAGTTAATCAGTTAAAAGCCAAATTGAAAGAGAGGTGAACATAGATACGCTATTTTATTAAAAGTTGTTTTACTAATATTGAAAAGATAAAGGAAAATATTTCAGTATTCTGTGTTTTATTTAAGAGAGGTGGGTGGAAGAAATAAATAAAAGAAAGAAGTATCTTTATTTATTTAGTTGCTTATTTTTGTTTCTCACCACAAACCTGGTTCTCGAACCTGGGTCCTTGGACTCTACCTGGTCTACGGCCCAAATGTCAGCTTAACACCTAAGCCACCAGGGCACACATACAGTATTCTTTTATATTTGACAACATTTAAAATAAATCTCAGTGTACAAATTCAAATAAAATATTAGAATAAATACATAGCTAAACATCAATCTCTTAATTTAAAATTTACATTTATTCAATTAGTATTTACTGATAACCCTCTGGTCTAGAACTGGAGATAGAAAAAAGAAAGACATTGTTCCTGGCCTGGAGATCTTCTCCAAAAGGGAAAAGCACTTAGGTGTGTTGACTGCAATAAAGAGATGGTAACAGGAAAAGGCTTGAGGGTCTGAAAATCTGATTAAATTTCTCAAGGTTCTTGGATCATAAAACAGATAAGTGAGTGCATGCTTCGCTAGGGTAGAAAGGAGATTGTTAAGAACTTTATTTCTCAGGTTGTGTGAGAGGAAAATAAAGGAGGAGCAACATTCCACTTGCTTCTTCAAAAAAATCTGTCTGGTGCTGGTGTGAGAAATGTATGGGAACAGACAGAACTAAAAACCCTCTGACCTCACAGGTCACTGACTGATGCAAGTGGCAAGTCCTAGTAAATGAACAAGATTTTAAAAAGGCAGAAACAGCAAAATAACAGGGGTGAACAAGGGTTATTCACTTCTGAATAGTGGATGTTATTAATCTGAGGAACAAGAGAGTGATCAGAACTTCAGTGCGAAAAGTTAAAGCTGTCGGGCGAAGAAAAATCCCCCACAGTCTGGATGAACCAAAAAAAAAAAAAAAAAAAAAAAAAACATCAAACATGATTTGTAAGAGAAAAATCCAAATTTAATAACATACATATGGAGAATTTACATAACGTTTAATTCTGAGATATCTGAGACTTTTATCCTGTGCTGAGGCTTGAAAAGGACCTGGGATATCAAGAACAGAGAAAAGGGGTCTTCACACAGCAAGGGAGAGATGACTCATCTCTCCTTAGATAGAGTGACTCGTTCACAGATCAACTAATTTATGTATTAAAATCTTCCCAAATTATATTATTCTAAGGGATAAGAGAACAATGATCACTTCTTGGTTAGGGGTCGGGGAGGCTTCTTAGATTAAAGGAAGGGCAAAATAGAGGAGAATGGCAGGAACTTCTCCTTTGCCTTCACTGTTGCCACTGTCCTAATTTTTTGTCAGAGTTGGACATCTATAGGAGACCAATTCTGACAGATAGGGGTGATTGATTTTGAACCCCTTTAAGGCCATCAAAGTAAGTTAAATCAACTAAACTGAATAGGTAGTGGAAAGACTGCAAGCCATTCTAGCATTGCAAATATATGGGAAATGGTAGAGCAAGAAAAAAAGTTAATGTGTAAGCAAGGAACATAAAAGCAAATGTGTGAATCTATATCCTGTCTAAATTCCTTCTACACAAAGTGAGATTCATGAACTGTCAACACTGACTGACAGTTTGTTAGAAATTCAGAATTTCAGAACAAGTCCCAAAGCTTCTAGATCCACATATTCATTTTAACAAGATTTCTAACTTATAATCAGACTAAATTTTGGAAAACTCTGGTCTAAAAGGTATAAGTTTTTCTGCTCTAGGTCATTGTTTTGATGTGGGACTATGGGCTCAATATTGTCAATCTTCTGAATTTTTAAGAGCCATTTACCAGTTTTCAGAGATAGTAGCTGTGCAATCAGAAAGAATAAGAATTACCTCCAACTAGTTCAAATAAAAAACTTACATAAACAGCCTTCTTCCAGAGCCTGACTAGGATGAAGAGAACCATGATGAGGCTTCTGATGACCAACATCAATTCAAGTTGGATGCACTGTAGTCTGCTGGAACTGAAGCAAAAGGAGAAGGACTAGAATTGCCGAGTCCACTGAGAGCTGGAATGCTGGAGGAATAGGGTTATTGCCAGAGATGCAGCACTAAAAGAGGGAGGAAGCAGCAAAAAACCACCTTGGCTTCTCTCTCCTGCTGTCCATCAGTGTTCTGGTAGAGTCTTGTGTTGGCCAAACTCATCTGTCAGAAAACTAAAAGTGAACCCAGTTAAGTCACCTTCCAAGACAACTGAGCAGGCCAAAAAGGATAAAGACTGTATAAGTCCAACCCAAAATTCTTGGGATTGTATCGAGAATAAAGAGAAAGGAGTGTGAAGGGTGATGTCTTTTGTGGAAAACCATCTGGATCACAACACATGTTGTAATGTGTTGTCTTTCTAAATGGTGCCATTTTGAGTTCGGAGAAAGAAAGTGGTATAACGGAGTGCCTTAAGCTAAAAAAGAGGGCCCCCAAACCAGCAAAGACTTTCCAGAAATTGGAGCTGCCATCCCTATCCATTCTTATCTTCCAGTTGTTTTCAAAAGTTATCTTCCTCCACTAATCTCCTGTACCCTGACTTTCTATATTTATATCTTTTTCTAGGTGAGCTTTTTCAATAAGGATTCCAGGCCCATTCATGGGAATAATCCAATATAATTCCATGCATATGTTCAAACAGTAAAAATCTGCTCCCCTTATAGACCACACTGCATGAGATGCTGACCATCCTGGGATGAAGGCACAAAGGATGCACTACACACCCCAGACTTTGGTGCACACTGTTCTGAAAACTTATTTTTTTACACAGATATTAATTCTCCATTAGGATCAGGTGATTATAGTGCTGAACTTTGTCCTATTTTCTGTAACGTTGTCTCATCACTATTTTACAGTGCTGTTACCTACTCTCAAGGGTGTCTGGCCATATGAAAAATTTTAAACATTGGGAAATTCATCTTATAAAATGAAATAAATATTTAGGGAGAAGATAAACTCAAATGTGTTTGTTTTGGAATCGTAACCACTATATAATCTTCACTTCCATTTGTTGATTTTTCTTTTATTAAGATTTTTGTGCTTGCTTGGTTTCTTTGACAGTGCTATCTTGATTTCACAGAAATAACTTAGTGATCTGGTATATAAAAATGAAATATCAGAGGTGCATGTGCTTTTAATTATTTTTGCATGGTGGTGATAAGCTACTTTCATCTATCAGTACTCCTTTCTACTCATTCTTTGTAATGTTATTGTAGAATTCGAAGTATCTGCTCAAATATTATTTCATCTTAACTTACTCATTTAGTCAGAACAAGTTTATATTTTAATGTGCAAACTTAGGACTTACTAATATGTGTATATATAGTGTATTGCTATGTCTGTGCACTAAAAGTATTACTAAATAAGTTGCTTTTTGTTCTTCTTGCTTTTCATAATGATTTATGTTGACCTCTGTGTGGAACTTAGCATGTTGGAGAATGAAGAGTGAGAAAACTCATGTGAGGAATTTTGTTCAAAATAGTATGTGTCAGACAGCCACAGTGTAAACCAGAAGAGACATTGTTCATTGCCTACCCCGGGCCATTCCAATTTTTTCTTAGAAATTAGTGATTTGTATTTGATAAGCTCCAGGATTTAAGTCATAATAGGTCTAAAGTGATCCCAATAATTCCACTACACTTTGCCAGCAATTATACAGGGTATGAACACCTAGAATTCAAAACATGAGGAAATTGCCTGGGGGAAAGTGGTTTTTAAAAATAATTTTCTCCTTGCTTAGGAGAGCTGTATGATAAAACACCCTTTTATTTCTGCCTACCTCCTTTCTTCAACTTTGAACATTGTGTCATAGGAGGACCTAGTGAATGTCTGGATCTGTGGCAACTATTTTGTCACATAAGGCAAACAGTATGAGAATGGAAGCTGACCTGGTAAGAGAGGCACAAAAAAATGAATAGATCCCATGTCTGTGACACTATCATGGTCTTGAACCACCCTGGAATGATTTTTCTCTGTACTTTCAATAAAATAACAAAAACTTTTCTTTCATGCAGTTAAAAAGCATCCCTTATAATTCATATTACTTCAAAATTTTTCCTTGAAATGCCAATGATAATGCAGGAAAAATACTAGTAAATTTTGCTAGCAGCAAAACAGTAAATCCTTATCATTTACCCTTCTCTTTTATTAAAGTGGAAGTGGAAGATATCTCTTAGAAGCTGGAAGAAATGAAAATTATCATCATCAGCCAAAGAATAGCCTCCAGATTTTGAATTTATTTTTTACTGGAAGAAGGAAAAGTCATTACCTGTATTTTCAAGAATAAAATAAACTCTCAGGAGTTTCTTCCATTTCCTGCTTTCTGTTTCTATTGCAGGGAGGAAATAATCAGTATTGATGACTCTGTCAGTGTACTCCTCTGCATTTGTCACTGTAAGAGTTTATTAACTAAAAACGTATGCTAAAAAGTACCACTGTATTTCCAAGGTTGAGGTCAACTTCCTCAAGGATGACTCAGGGTTCCAAACATCAGGACATTTTGAGTAAATATAGGTCATGGTAATATAAATTCCTTCTGCAATCATAAAAGAGAGTATCATTGGTTTAAACATCCTGTGCTCAAGAAGCACCATAATTCCTTTATATAAATAGCCAAGCCACAGCAATAAACATGGCTGGTATATCATTATCTGTCACTTGAATCTACAAACTATAATTTGCTTCAGAAAGCTAAATTTCCATTTCAGACACTTGAATTATCTTATGAACTCCCTTATGAGTGTAAAATTTAAATAATGATTTTTAAAAGCAATGTCATCAAATATATTTTCTCATGTATATAATTCAGAAAATAGAATATAGCAAAACATTAATAAAACTAGAAAAATATTATCATAGCGACCCATAGGAAAGGGAGATATTTTAAATAGAGATTGAAAGAGAGAGAGAGAGAGACAGACAGATTCAAGGAACATTGTCATTTATTCATTTAACAAACTAGCAGTAATCAACTGAGCTTCCTTATTTTCCTTGTTTTGAACTGACAGAGGCAAAATAAGTCAGGAAAGCAATATGGGAATTAGGCATAATACTGAATGAACTTCAAGAATGAACTTCTTGATATACAGAAAATGTCCCCACTTTTCACTATAAATGCATATGTGTTTACATGATATAATTTCCCCAGTACTTAGGCCAAACTCCTAATTTTGGTTTTGTTTGACAACAATGTTGTGATAGAGTTGATTCTGAGACCTAAAGTTGGTACCCAAGTGTCTATAGTCATTCACCTCCCTGCACTTTGTCTTCCTCTTTGCAAAGTGTCTAGAACTTTGAACCCACAGGCATTTCTTAAGGAATGTTTGTTATCTGATATAGCCCAGCAGAAGGCTGGGTAACCATACACCAATGGACTTCAAAACCCTGGGGCCATTTCAGGTCTGTTTAGGAAGGTAGAAAGAGGAAAGCAGGAAAAGGAGGAGTTAGGTAAAGGCTTTCTCTCTCACATTAAGAACTATGTACATCCTGTCTTTGGAATTTTGAATGCTGATTGCACTTTTCTTAATATTAAGTGATCACTGCCAATTTTTTAGTGCAATAATGTTATTGTGGCTATTTTTTTAAAAGAATCCTTATAATTCAGAGATGTAAAATAAGAATGAAATATTCACAGAAAACATGAATTATATGAAGAACTTCAGAAAATCCCACATAAATTTCCAGAAATGATCACCATGCTGGCTTTTTGCATCACATTTTTGCCCTTTGTTTTGACTTATTTTTCTTTCAATATTAGAATGAGACATTTTGGAGCAGTTGTATAAAGTTGTATAGAATTCCTTTTCATTGATGCATGTGTTCCAGTGTGTGAATATACCAACATTTAATTATCTATTCTACTGTTGACTGAAACAGAATTTTTAGGGTATTTGCTCTTATAGTGTTACTATGAAAGTTCTATTTTGTGTCCTTTGGTGAACATCTATTCATGGTTTTTTTTGTTGTTGTTATATACCTAGTATTATTGAGTCATATGATATGTGTATGTTCAGTTGTAATAAATATCACTAAACTCTTTTCCAATGGGATTATGCAAATCTATATCCATATCTACATTGTATAAATGTTCTATTTTTTCACATCTTTTCCTATACTTGATATTTTCCATCTTTTTCATTTTTTATTTCTGGCAATGATTTTGTGGTAGCATGCTGTGGTTTAAATTTGTAATTCACTGGAACAATGAAGTCAAACATCTTGTAGGTTTACTGACTATTTGGATATTATCTTTTGTGATGTTAAAGTATTTTATCGATATTTGGAGGGATGTCTATTTTTTCTTATTGATTGGCAAGAGTTCTTTTTAAAGAAGTGTCTGTTTTTAGATATATGTAAAAAGATATCTTCTTAAACCCTATGAGTCATTTTTATACTCTTTTAGTGGTGTCTTGTGTTGTATAGAAGTTCTTAATTTTAACATGATCCTCCTTATCACCTTTTCCCTTTAATGCTTTTTATGTACTATTTTAAATTATCCTTGCCAGCTCAAAGTCACAAAAATAACTTCTTACATTTCTTTCTAAAAGCTTTCATATTTTTACCTGTCACATACAATTTATATGGTGTGAAGTGAGGGGTCAAAGTACATGTGTTCCTCATACACACGTCAAAGTAACACATTATTGTCATTAAAAAGATGTTTATGTCTAGTGTACAGCTTGGTCAGTTACTTCATAAAGTCTAAATATCTATATGCTTATTTCTGGATTCTCTACTAAACCCCTACTGAAGTAATGTTCTATAATTTTCTGTTACTGACAATGCTTGATTTAATTATTAACTATTTTGCAATAAAAATAAAGATAAAAAAGCTAATATCATTCTTCAGAAATAATTAAACAAATTTGAGTGTATCTACAATATTTTTAAATGAAAAATCTCTTCACTTCCAAAGTTTCTGTAAATCTCTTATTTTAATTTTGTTAAATCCTTTTTGGTGTACTTGTTCTTCCTTTTCACAAAGGTATAATTTATTACACCAGGAGAAAGTAGTTGTCAAATTTACCAGCACCTATATTAAAGCTATGATTCACTTTTAGAAAGCACACACATAAAATTATAATGGATTAGGACATTTGCTACCCTTTCAATACGGTCAAGGTTTGCCTTGCGTATTCCAGAGGGATGCACAATTGTCATTGACAGAACTTGAAAACTTTAAGAATAATCAAATCATGTGCTAAAGGGTGGGGATGACTGCATTTATTATACTGTTTCTTAAAATGGGGGGGTATTAAGAAAATACCAAGAAAGTGAGATGTTGAACAATAGGTACTGAAACCAAAAATGTGTTTTGAAGTGAAATCTGAGAGGTCATACAGGTAAAAGGTTTGATTTAGTTGTCTGAGACTACTGAAAAACAGAGACAAGAAAAGAGAAACTATCAATAGCCAGAAGCTAATCAACAATTCTCAATTTTTTTTCCAACAACAGCATTCTTCTAACAACATTTCATCCACAACCCCATGTGTACAAGGGGTGTGTATGAAGCCACTCTCCTCAAATAAAGATTGAAGGACTGTAAACCCTCTTTCAACATCCTTCAACTCACTGTGGCAGCCCTGGCTGGGAAACAGCGAAAACTTAAAGACTCTCCATAAACACTTGAATACCATTGACATGGAGAAAAATGTAGAGGGAAGTGCTATGCTAGTCCCTGTAGACAAAGATCATTGAGTTGAGTTGATGTTAAGAGAGACAAGTTTAAGATACAATGTAAGAACCTACTGGCAACCCAGGAAATTGCTGGAGAGTCTCTGTTCTCTCAAGAGACTCAGGTCCCTACTATCTTTCTAGTTCTTACTTCACTTCCAATCTAAGAGTGCCCTACACCAAACTTCAACTTGATTTTATTTCTCTGAATGACTTTAGTGATCTGAATTGTTTTTATACATCTTACAAATTGGGAACAAATCTCACATTTATTATTTTCATCAATGAATTAAATGCTGTTGGCAGATTGTTTCAATTTCCTTGTGTCTGTTCTCATTGTATTTAGGACTCTTGAAAAGTGATGAACAGTTTAAAGGTGACAGATAATTCAAGTTAGTATAAAGAATATTTCATTATTATTATTATTATTATTATTATTATTATTATTATTATTATTATGCATTCATTCATTTAACCTACATCATTTGGTCCAAGACACGGAAGGTCCTTTACTAGATGCTGGGAATAGAGTGGTACGCAATGAAGACATTGCCTTGCCAATGATGATTTTCATTATTTAAAAAATAGAGGAAGAGAGAGTCACGAGGCAGAGAAATCAGTCAGTATTTGTCTGAGAACATTAATTTCTTAAGTTCATCTTTATTTTCACAGTCTCCTAGTCTCCGTAGAATAAGACATGGCTACAGCCTGGTTAGTATGACAACAGGATGTACCTGCAGTCTCCGTAGAACAATATACAGCTACAGCCTCCGTAGTACATAATAGGATGTAGCTACAGCCTCTGTAGTATGATAACAGGACTTAGACACAGTCTCCATAGAACAGTGGATACAGTGGAAAATTCCTGGCAGAATAACTTTTGCTTTAAGGTCAGGAAATAGGTCTTCTAAAACAAAGGAATTTCAGGGCAATCATACAGCCCCACTTGCTAAACTTTTAATATTGCTCAGTTATTACTTTTGTATTTGTTGGACATTACATGCATCAATGTACTTTTACTATAAGGTTACATGGGAAAGTAGTATAGTCAGACTATAAATAAAAACATAATAATACATTTTTTACTAAAGTACAATTTTCAGAACAAGAGAGAGAATGGTATCATTCCCCTCCGTGTTGATGAGAAATCATAATCAGACATAACCCGGGTCACTTCAAATGTGACTTCTGTAAGCACTTCTATTACCTGTATCTTGAACTACATTGGAGGTATTATTAACTAGAGAATGATAGAAATGGGTTCTTATTGATGAAATGTGTGACTGTATTTTATTGTCATCTTTTGATGAATAGTATATTTAATGAATAGTATGAATAGTAAATTGGCTAAAATACTTTAGATATGTTTCCTCTTGTGAGCAACAGATAGAATCTAACAACTTATACCCTACACTCATAGGGCTAACTCTCAAGGATTGATCCATAAATGACCCTGAGGCCAACCATTTTTCAGTATTTCTGTTTTCCTACTGTTGATTGACTCTTGCTTCTGAAATGATTTTATGCTTGCCTCAAGGATGCTAATAGAAGGATGGTGGAAAGAACTGGATTAAGCTTAAAGAATTTGTTAGTGAAAGTCTGTAGGCAGAATTTGGTCTAATTTGTTTATATTCTAATCTGGTAAGAAGTTTGTGGAATAGTGGCTAAACCTCTTCATTCTTCTTCATGGCTACTGTTATCCACCAAAAAGGATAGTATCTCTGTAACACCAAAGGGGTTTTAATCTGTTTATAATAATAATGCTTTATATTTTTCTACCTCTTTATTTGCAGTGATTATTTTAATTATTTATTAGAAAGAATTCCTTCCTAATCCTGTTACAGTCAATCTGATTGGAACAAAAGGTAAATAGGTATCATTTACTGGTCACCTACTGTTCTAAGGAAATTAAATAACTTCTCCAAGATAACTAGAAGCCTTCATTTCAGCTATATTGATCAATCTGTTCCTTGAATACAGTACTGCCTGAAAAGATATAATGCAAGTCACAGTTTGGAACATTACAAGAAACAGGTAAAATTAACTTTAGTAATAAATTTTACTCAATTCAATACTTCCACAACCCATAATATTATCATTTCTACATGTAATCAATAAAAAAAACTATTAATTTCTAGAATTATAATCAATTCTAATTTTCCTTTTCCACACTAAGTGTTAAAGTAAATGCATTTGGGGTTAGTTTGTTTATACCTACTGTACATCTCAATTCATTCTGGATATATTTCAAGTGCTCATAGCTATTCATGATACTGGGCACATATGGACCTGTATAGCTCCAATCTTTCTGAACTGAATCAACTCAGTTCTACCTTCTCCAAAGCCTATACCAATCTCTTTCTCCACCAAATTCCAGTAACATATTTTCAGTATCATTTCTCTGGGTTATTAATTTTCCTCTATATGCAAATCTTGTTTCTTTACTTCATAAAATTCACAAGGGCAGATTTGTCTTGAATATGTCTAAGCTTTTCCTCAGTGGGTCTAGCAAGGCTTTCTGCATGATAATTATGATTGTGATTTCTTAGTGATTATTTGTCAACAATTAAATGAGGCATTTGTATTCTATTTTAAAGGAGAAAATAAATTACAACTAAATAATTGTGTTGCAGTGCAGTTCCACTAAAATGAATATTTATAAAATTTATGCTGGAAACTAGAAAAGGTTTCTGATATAGCTTTAAGCAAAAACAAACATTATTCCAAATGGAATCTACATTTCACTGCAGTTATATAAAAATGTTTAAGCACAAGTATGAGAAGATAGCATTAAGGTAGATATATTTTAGATGACTTAAAAAATTTCGTCATCATCCTGGTGTAATGAATAAAACTGTATAAAAACATTTAATAGGGGTTATGTAGTTACCACTTATTATTCTAAGAACTTTGTAGGTTATAAAATCATTTGTCACTATAACCTAATGAGACAGAAACTATTATTCTTTCCATTTTTTAGAAGCAGCAAACAGAAGGATTGAAGTCCACAGCTGGGAAATAGCAGCTGTTGCTTAAACTCAGGCATTTACCTTCAGTGTCTGCTTTAAAGGCTCCCATGCAATCATGTCTCACAATGATATTCTTCAGCTATGTCCTGTTGTCATGACTAAGGACAAACAAGTGTAACTGATAAGAGTTGCCAGTAGAAACCACAAGTAGCCAAGGAGATGAATCATTACCTCAGAGTATAAAATAAGCTCCCCTAGGGCCCCTGTTGCTCAGCTTTTGGGTAACAATACCCCTGAGCCAGCACCAGTGCGTGCAATAAAGTGCTGTTTTCTCTATCTTTGAGTGCCTGGCTGTCAGTCTTCTCACTGTCTGGAAGCTATGCCATAACACTTGGTGCATTGGCTGGGAAGACCGTCATCCAGGCCGGCCCTTTGTTGCCACCGCTAATGGGCCAGCAGTGGACCCAAGGTGGAGGGACAGCACCACTAGGTAATTTCTGTTCCCAGTTCATATCGGGCCCAGTGAGACTGGATTCCTGTTGCACCCAGGTGGACTTAATAAAGGAGAGAAAAGCCTTTCAGGACCAGACATCTGATTAGTAAGTGTCCCCTGGGAACTCAGTCTGAGTTTCTGAGTTCAGGCCCACCATTCATGGTGGAAGAAGTGCTTGATAACCCCTTAGGTGACTTTGCTGCCTCTGAGAACAGGGACTTACCTGGGTGGAAGTCAAATTCAAACTGACTGCATGAGAATGTGAGAATGAATATTCTGCTTCATGGCAAAAACTAGAGTCTGTTTGAGTCCCAGTCTGCGGTTCCTTGGTGACCTCATATGGCTTAAGGTTCTGTCGACACTTGGGGAACTGAAAAAATTCAGTTCCTCCCTGAAGTGTGGATCCAGGTCAGGGGTTTATACTGATGCACCCTCAAAAGCTAAGAGGCATCTAAATTCCCTACAGGGGAGTGGCCAGAAGAACAAAGTGAAAATTTCCTTGTGTTTGTCTTGCATCTTTGTTCATAAGAAGGGACCTATTGTCCACAATCATGAAAAGCAGTCCTTCTAAATGCACTGTTTCAGAATGTATGTTAAAAAAAACTTTAAGAAAGGATCTGCAAGTGATTATGGTATGAAATTGGCCCCTTGGAAATTATGTGAATTAGAGTAGCCAGCCTTTGGGGTAGGATGGCCATCAGAGGGGACCTTATATCTTCTCATAGTGAGGGCTCTTTAAAAAGTTGTGCCAAGAGACCCAGGCCACCCTGATCAGTTTCCATATATAGACCAGTGGTTAGAAATTGCCCGAGTGAAGCCTTTATGTCCGGCTTTTCTTTAGTGGCCAAGGACAGTGTAAGGTTTTAGTCAGCCAGGAAAGGAAACAGATGCCTCAGAAGAAACAGAGGACATCGATTTTCAAGGAGATCCAGAGGAGATTCCTCCATAGAACTCGCCACCACTATATATTCCTCAGGCTGTTCTCAATGCTCCACCAGACCCCAACATGCTACCACCCTCAGTCTTGCCACCCCAAAGCCCAGAGCCTCAGCCGGGCTCTCCATAGTCAGTTGGCAGACGCTTGAGATCAGCTGATCAAGGGTCCAGCCACCAACAGCCATGCAGATGCCCTCCGTGAGGCCAGGGGTCCTCTATGGCTGGTCCCAGATGGGACCCTACAAGAGGGAGGATCAACCTTTTATTATAAGCCTTTCTCTATGACTGATCTCCTGAATTTGAAACACCATACCCCAGCCTACTCTGAAAAGCCTCCGGCTATAATTGATCTCCTAGAATCTCAGACACAGTGGCCAACATGGAGTGACTGCCACCAACTACTTCTCACTCTTCAATACTGAGGAGCGAATGACAATTATGACAGAGGCTAGAAAGTTACTTAAGAGTCAGACCATGGTGGGCAACGTAAACACAGAAAATTGGGAAAAAGAAGTCCCTCAAGATGACGCCCCCTATGGGACCGTAACACTAAGGAAGGGAGAAATTGCAGACAGTAACTAAGAAGTCCTCTAACATGGCTAAGATCTCAGAGGGTCTTCAGAAAGCAAAGGAAAGCCCAGAAGACTTCTATGAGAGACTTTGTGAGGCTTTCAGGGTTTATATTCCCTTTCATCCTGAGACCCCAGAGAATCAAAGAATGGTTAACACTGCCTTTGTCAGCCAAGCTCAGCCCAATGTAAGAAGGAAACTTCGGAAACTGGAGGACTTTGCAGGCAAGAATGCCACTGAGCTTCTGGAGATAGTGAATAAAGTCTTCAGTAATTGGGAGTACTGAGGAAGGAGGCTGATAAGTGGCTAAAGAAGAAAGTAAATCTTCTAGTAGCTGCCTTAGGACATCCCCCTGCTGTGATGGAAAAGGAAGGTTATAAGACAAGGTCCAGGGGACTAGGGAGAAAGGTTCCATTAGGTCAGGACCAATGTGCATACTGCAAGAAAATGGGGCACTGGTAAAACGAATATCCAAACTGCCAGAGAGGGAAATCAGTTTCTTCCAACCCACCTAGCTGCTACTGGCCCAAGTCACCTGAAGCAGACCTGATTGCACTGACTGGGACAGACTGATTAGTACAGACCAGGCTCTTTCCAACTAGGCCCCCAAAGCCCATGGTAAAAATGAAAATTGGGGGTCAGATTGTGAACTTTATGGTCAATATGGGGGCTGAACACTCATTTGTTACTCACAAGGTAGCCCCCCTCTCAGAACATGAGGTCACTGTCATAGGGGCTACAGGAACCAAAACAGCCAGACTGTTCTGTGGCCCCACAGGTGCCGGATGGGAGGCCGCCAAGTCCATGAGTTCTTGTATCTGCTGGACTGCCCAGTAGCTCTGATGGGCAGAGATCTTCTGGTTAAAATGAAAGCAGAAATAGCCTTCACTCCAGATGACTTGGCGCATGAAAGATGACTTGCATTTAGGTAAAGAGATCACTCCAATGATCCTGTCCTTAGCAGTGCCATGCAAGGAAGAATGGTGGTTATACCCCTTGCCGACTGCAGAGCCATCAGTTGATCTAGATCTAGAAGCTGAATTCCCAATAGTCTGGGCAGAAGGAAATCCTCTGGACCTAGCAAAGAACCATAGCCCAGTGCTGATTGGCCTAAAGCCTGGAGAACAACCTGTTAAGCTCTGCCAATGCATTGTTCCAAGAGAGTCACACCTAGGAATCCAGGTTCACCTGGAGTGACTATTCAAATGAGGCTTGTTAAAGTGGTGTCAGTTGCCGTGGAGCACCCCACTGTTACCCATAAAGAAATCAGGGATGAATGACTTCTGCCAAGTCCCAGTCCTAAGGGCCATCAACGAAGCAGTCATCACCCTACATTCAGCACTGCCAAGCCCATATATTCTGCTAGGACTCATACCATTAAAGGCAGAATGGTTTACTTGTTTGGACTTAAAGGACGCATTTTTCTGTCTTTAGTCGGCACCCAGTACCAAGCCGCTGTTTGCCTTTGAGTGGGAGAACCCAAAAACAGGGGCTAAGGAGCAATTTACTTGACCTAGACCTCAAACATTCAAGAACTCACTGACCCTGTTCAGTAGGTTGCTAGTTTCATCTGACTTGTCCAAGTTTACAGGTCAGAACTTAGGGTGCATCCTACTCCAATATGTAAATGACCTCTTATTAACTAGCCCCACTCATACTCAGTGCTGGGAAGGAACAAGGGCTTTATTGTAACTCCTGACTGAAGATGGATCCCAGGGTTTCCTCTCCCTCAAAGCAGAGGAGAGGATACCTATTGTTTGGGAATCTGAACAAGAAAAAGTGTTCACAACTATAAAGACAAAACTCACTGAGGCACCAGTCTTGAAACTCTCAGATGTGGTAGGTACTTTAACCTGTTGTACATGAGAACAATGGGGTAGCTCTGGGAGTACTGATTCAGGAATTTGGGTCCTGGCAGAGACTGGTAGCTTACCTGTCAAAACACTGACCTGGTTGCAGCATGCTGGCCAACTTGCCTTAGAGCTCTTGCAGCCACTGCACTACTAGCTAAACAGGCAGACAAGCTGACAATGGGACAAAACCTAAATGTTAAGGTGCCCTATTCTGTCATCATGCTCATGGATGTCAAGGTACAGCACTGGCTAACTTATGCCTGGATGACTCAATACCAAGCCTCTTGTGAGAAAACCCATGGGTAAGACAGGAAGCAGTAAAAACCTTAAACCCCACCACCTTCTTGCCTGTTGCCACTGGGACCCCAGAGCATGATTGCCTAAAGGTTTTTGATGAAGTCTATTCTAGCCAACCAGACTTGACAGACACACCCCTGCAAAATCCCGACCTTGTTTTTTTTACAGATGGTAGTAGTTTCATAGATGATGTCAAGAGACACGCCGGGTATGCAGTTGTATCAGACTATGAGACTATAGAGGCAAAAACCTTGCCTGAGGGATGGTTAGTCCAGAGAGCAGAACTATGGGCCCTCGTCAGGGCATTATAACTCATCAAGAATAAACTCATCAACACCTACACCGACTCTCCCTATCTCTTTGCCACTCTGCGTGTATATGGGACTATATGTAAGGAAAGAGGACTTTTAACAGCAGGGAAAAAAAAGAATAAAAAACCAAGAAGAAATCCTAAAATTACTAGAGGTAGTTGGGAACCCAAGGAAGCAGCAGTCATACCCTGCAAAGGGCACCAGAAAGGAAAGGACTCAATATCAGAGGAAAACGGTTGAGCAGATGTGACAGCTGGATAAGCAGCCAAAAAACAAGCAGTACCATCAAGGATCATGCTAGTCTCAGAACTACCTACACCCCCAACATACTCAGTCCAGGAAAAGGAATGGGCACAAGAAGGGGGAAAGCTAGAAAGGGAGGATGGTGATGCTCCCAGACCACAGGCTCTATGTGCCAGGACAACTAGCACACCGGGTGGTCCTTCAGCAGCATGAACTTACCCACCTGGGAAAAACTGCTCTAGAAACCTTCTTGAGCTGGTACTACCTGATTAACTTCTGTCCCTCTGTGCCTTGGTGACACAGTGCTGCCTCCTTTGTGCACAAAACAATGCCCAACAGGGTCCTGTGGGGCCAGCAGGAATTCAATGCTGTGGCCAGACTCCCTTTGAAGATTTAGAGGTAGGCTTAATCAGCTAGGACCAAGCAGAGGAAATAAATATCCCTTAGTCTTTGTCTGCACCTTCTCAGCCTGGATCAAAGTGTACCCCACCCGTACAGAAAAGGCCAGAGAGGTAGCCAAGGCACTACTAAAAGATATTATTCCATGATACAGGAAGCCATTGACTACAAGGATCAGACAATGGCCCAGCCTTCATAGCAGAGGTAGTGCAAGAGGTTGCTAAGGTCATAGGCATCCAATGGAACTTACACATGGCCTATCAGCCCCAGAGTTCAGGAAAGATAGGATGCAAGAACTGGACCCTCAAATAGGCTATGGCTAAGTTATGTCAAGAAACTAGTCTACCCTAGAGAGACACACTGCCCTTACTCCTCCTACGGATACATTGTGCCTCTACAGCCAGAATAGGATTTTCCTCTTTTGAGATTTTATGTGGTAGACACCCCCACTTCCTTAAGTAGAACTAAAGGGGACCTAAAGGAACTAGGAAACTTAAAAATCCAGAAACAACTGCAGGGACTAGGAAAAACAATCCTTGAAGTACATAAATGGGTAACAGACAGACTACCCATCTCCTTAGGAATTACTGTACACCCCTACAAATCAGGGGACCAAGTGTGGGTGAAGGACTGAAAAAACAACCCCTGAAGCTGGCATGGAAGGGGACCTATCCAGTCATACTAACCACCCATATAGCTCTTAAGGCTACAGGTCTGAACACCTGGATCCACCACTTTCAGGTGAAAGCAGCCCAGTAGCTGAATGAACCACTTGAGTGGAAAGAGGACCCCTCTGAACGTTGTCCAAGCTGGACTGCCTAAAAACTGTCTCCCACTCATCTGACTGACACACATTCCTGAAGAGACTCGTGGAGACCAATAACCCACCCAACTTGCCAGCAGATGCTGAACCCGACCCTGTTTACCCTTCTCATTTTGTTCTGGACCCTACTCGTCCCTTTTGCTCTTATTCACCAGCTCTGTGGGTCCCTTGCATGGGCCTGTTGCTTCTCACCAAAGGCAGATCGCTAGTATGGCAGACATCTTTCAGCCACCGTGCTGCACTACTGCCAAAATATTTCTCTGACATACTAAACATGTTTCCCTCATTATTGCTTATAGCTCTCCCTTTTATCCCTAGTACCTCGACTGACAGGCCGGGATACCAGCCCTACGAATGTGGTCCATTAGAAGACTGCAAATGTTTTAACAGGGATCAGAACCAGAATCTCACAAATTCACCTGATCTTGGGAGCTCCTGGTTTGGAAACATCAGCTGGTTATTGTGGCTCTTGCCCCTGTTGGGACCCCCTTCTTGTATCATTACTGACACCCTTGTTTGGTTCCTGCATCCTGAACCTACAAACCCATTTTATCTCCTCCCACCTAGAAACCTTGAAGCTCAGATGTTACTCTAGACCAGGTCACCGAAATGCCATTACAACCCCCTGGGCGAATAAGACTCAAGCTGTTGAACCTCACAACATCCCCTTTCAGAAGGAAGACGCCAGAGGACTCATCACCCCTGTTCCCACCTCCAGTTTAAAGTCTCCCATATAATCCCTGTGTAATCCCCAAGGCTGTAAATCAACTTGAGGATCAAGAAGGGGGAATAAGGTAGAAGACCTTTTTCCCTGATCTCAATGCAGAAGTTAATTTGCCAGAAATTTTTCATAGTACTTTGGAGACTGTAGCTACATCCTGTTCTATGGAGACTGCAGATATGTCCTAATATTGTGACTAAGGATAAACAGGCTTATCTCTACAGCTGTACATAACTGATGAGTTGCCAGTAGAAACCACAAGTAGCCAAGGAGATGAATCATTACCTCAGAGTATAAAAGAAACTCCCCTAGAGGCCCCGTTGCTCAGCTTTGAGTAACAATACCCCTGAACCAGCACCAGTATGTGCAATGAAGTGCTGTTTTCTCTACCTTTGAGTGCCCAGCTGTCAGTCTTCTCGCTGTCTGGAGGCTCTACCATAACACCTTCACTAGAAAGTCCCTGCTGTATAGTATCCAAATCTAAAGCTCTGCCACTTCAAGAGGCAACCTATCTTTCTGCTAAAATTAAATTGAGTATATTCTGCTGTATGAAACTGAATATTGTCCATACAGACACAAGGTCCTAGGGCATAATTCTGAGGTACTCTGCTAAAGCTCTCCATTCAGTTTTTACCTCAAATTATGTATATATCTTCCTTGAGTACATGTAATAAGCCAGTCTAACGCAATTAAGATATTAAAATATTTAACATTATATCATAGTAGTATTTAGATGATATTTCTTCAATATTACAAAGGACAGAGTCAAATTCTTCTCTGGATCAAAAATAAACATGCAGCAGTCTACTCTTAGCCTACCATTTGAACAACCCACCAAGAAAGCTAACTAGCAAATTCTTCCTGAACTCTTACAGATTCTAGAATATCATCATTCCCCTCTCCATAAAATAGCCATGTGATTAACCTTTCCAGGACATCTGTGGAAATCACATTTATCTCTTTCAACATAATTTCAGTCTTGTATCGATATGTAGGTCTTTTTGTCTTTCAATATAAACTTGAAATACATAATTCAATATCTGTATATTAATGGGATATTGTTTGCATTAAATCTACAAATAAAGTTGGGAATATTTACACCTTAACAATATTAAATCTTCTAATACATGAATTTGAATTATCTCTCCATTTATTTATATCTCTTTTTTCTTTTTTCCAAGCAGGTACTTTTTTATAGAAAATCTAACACATATTTTTAATTTATACCTAAGTATTTCATTTTTGATGCTATTGTAAATAGTGCTTTTCCATTTAAAATATTAGCTGTACATTTCTGGTATTTAGAGAAGCCATTAATTTATGACTTGTTATTATTTCCTACAATCTCTTATAATCACCTTTTAGTTTTAGTTGAGGATTTTTTGTTGCTGATTGCTTGGAATTTTCTAAATAGATAATTAAATATTTTGTAAACAGTTTTACTTCATTCTCACCAGTGTGTATTCTTTATTTTATTTTATTTTATTGTCTTATTATACTAGTTAGGACTTCCAATACAACACTGAATAAAACTGATGAGTACATCTTTGTCTTGTTCCTGATTTTTAGGCAAAACATCCAGTGTCTTCTTATCAAATATGATAGTATCTGTCATTTTTGTAGATCTTAATTAAGTTTTTCTCTATTTAGTTTGCAGAGAATTTTTACCTTGCAAGGATACTAAATTGTGACAAATGCTTTTTTCTATAAAAAATGATTTTTCTTCTTCAGTCTGTTGATATGGTGAATTATATTGATTCATTTAAAAATTTTTGAACCAGTCTTTAATACTTCAAATAAATCTCATGTGGTTGTGATATATAATTCTTTTTATGCTTTGTTGGATTTTATTTGCTAATATTTGCTGAGAATTTTGCAACTGTGTTCACGAAAGGTATTTATCTATATTTTTCTTTTTCTTGGAGATCTTTATTTGGTTTTTATATTACAGTAAATCCAGTCTCATATAATGAGTCAAAAATCTTTTTTTCCGATTTTATTTTTCTGGAGTAGATTGCAAGGAATCATTATCATTTCTGTTTGACTATTTGGTAGAACTTATCAGGGAAACCATATGGGCTTACTATTCTTTTGAAGATTATTAATTATTGATTAAAATTTTAAAAGATATATACCTCATTTAGGTTTCTATGTGTGTGTTTTGTAGTTTGATTCTTTCAAGGATTTGGTCCATTTCATCTAAGTTATCAAATTTGTAGGCAAAGAGTTATTCATGATTTTCTTTAATTATCCTCTTATCAAGGATAAGAGATCAGTTTATTTCATGTAATATATTAATTTATAATATTGATAATTAGTGTTAGCTATTTTTATTTTTGTTTAGCTTGACTAGATCCTTATTATTTTATTGATCTTTTCAATGAACTACATATTGTTTCCTTCATTTTTTTGTTTTCCTGTTCTTAATATCATTAATTTCTTTTCTATTTTTTATTTCCTTTCTTCTGCTACATTTAGGGCTAAATAGCTTTTGTTTCTCTATTTTATGTTTTTCCTATTTTTTTAGTATATACATAGAATGCTATAAATTGTTCTATAAGCACTGCTTTCACAGTGTCCCACTAATTGGTAAGTTGCATTTTAATTTTAATTTAGTTTGCAATAGTTTTAAATCTATCTTCAGGGTACTTTATTAGTCACTATGTTATTTAGAATAGTATTGTTTAATCTATAAATATTTGTGTATTTTCCAGATATATTTCTGTTATTTATTTCCAGCTTTTAATCAGAGAACATGCTTTTCGTGATATCTAGTTTGTTAAGAGGTGTTTTATGGCCCAGGAAGTAATCTGTCTTGGTGAGCTAACCATGTGAGTTTGGGAAGAATATATATTATAATGGGATTTTATGGAGAATTCTAAAAATATCAATTAGTTCAATTAGTTACATATAGTTCGACTTACATATTTCGACTAAATCATTATTGATTTCCTGCTTACTTCATTGATCAATTACTAAAAGAGGAGTATTAAAATCTCCAGCTATAATAAAAGATTTGTATTTTTATTCTTTCTAATTATATCAATTTTTCTTCACACATTTGGACACTTTTGTTATATACATAAACATTAAAGATGATTCTGAAAATTGTCCTCATTATCATTATATAATTTTCCTATTTATTCTTTGTAATTTTTCTTGTTCTGAAAACTGCTTCATCTAAAATTAATATAGCTATACCTGCTTTCTTTTGATTAGTGTCACATCATCCCTTTACATGTATTTAAACATGTATTTATTTTACTTAGTTGTTCATCTTGGTTATAACCTCAAGCAGCAGGCCTCAAACTGGGTCTTTGGAATATATGTGGACTGCGTTCAGAACCACTATTAAGCCACAAGTCACACCTTATTCCATTACTTTAAATCTCTGTTAGTCTCCATATTTAAAGTGGATTTTCTTATAGATAACAGAGTTGAATTTTGTTTTTATAGTTGACTCTGACAATCATGTTTTTAATATGTTTTAAATGCTTTTTATTTATTGCAGTTGAGTTGTCATTGCTTTTTTTTTTCTGTATTTGTTTTGTTGGGCTGTCATAAAATTTATCTGCAAGACTTATTGACTTAAAACAACAGAAATTTATTCCTTCAGAGTTTGAGACTATTTATCCAAAATCAAGGTATCAATGTGATTGATACCTTTTGAAGATTCCAGGTATAAATATTCCTGTGTTCACTTCTAACCTCTTGTGGTTTACAAAAATTTTTGGTGTCCTTTGGCTTATAGGCATATCACTCCAATCTGTGTCTCCATTTTCATATTGCCTACTTCTCTGTGTGTCTTTTTGTGTGCTCTCCTTTTGTTAATTATACCAGTTATTATATTTAGGAACCATGATAATTTCAAAATGTATTCATCTCATATCATTGACTAATTACATCTCCAAAAATTCTATTTCCTAATAAGCTCACATTCTAGGTTCTGGGTGAGCATGAATTTTAAGGTACACTACTCAAATCGCCATTGTCTATTCCCCATACCTCCCCAAATTCACATCCATCACATATAGACATATGAAAATTCATTCATTTCATTCCAGTATGTTTTATATTCTTAACCCATTCTAAGATCAACTCTAAAGCAAAAAGACAAACACTGGTGGATACCACTTCAACAGATTTTATGGAATCTAAAAAAGAAAAAGTAAAACTCATTAAAAACAGACATTAGGAAATCCAGGGGCTAAGGGTAGAAGAAATAGGAAGAAGTTGTTAAAAGAAGGTACAAAACTTCAGCTATAAAGTGAATAAATCCAGAGGCTCAAATATAAAATAGGTGACTATGTTGATAACATTGATTGCACAACTGAAATTTGCTAAGAGAGTAGAACTTAAGTGTTCTCATCAAATTTTAAAAAAGGATAAATATGTGAGGTAATAGGGTTAAGTAGACTGGATAAATACTTTCACAATATCTACATGTATCAAATCATAATGATATACACTTACATATATTATAATTGTTTGTCATTAATACCCCGATAAAGCTGAAAAATATCATTGACTCCAAAGTCTTAAATCTCATCTTTTCTAATAGATATGAGTGAGACTCTGGGTATGGTATATCCAAGGGCTAACTCTATATCCAACTATAGACCTATGAAAAAATTTCTGATTCCAAAATTCAATGGTTGATATTTTACTTATGATAGTATATGTATTTTCTAGATGAAAATTGTTTTCTCTGCCATACTCTTTAATTTTTTTAAGTCCTCATCAGAATAGCCTTTTATGTTCATGATACAGACTCTGTGTCCTATGAAGGGGAGATCAGGAAAAGGGTCAAGTAGGAAGAACCTGCGACCACAAGGCACCTGGGAGAAAGTCTCCAGCATACCAGTGTAGATTCCCAAGCATAGACTGATCATCACAAGTGACTCTTATTGGCAGGAAGCTTAAGCTCCCTGGGTCACTGAGTCATTGCCGAGGGGCAGCTGGAGAGACTCTGGCCTTGATGTCAAAACTGAGTATCCCAAAGGTGTGGCTGGAGACAGTCAGCTAACTATTCTCCATACAGCAGGGATTTTATAGGAGGCATATCTAAATGGCACACTGAAAGCTGCCACATGGTGCCCTTTCTCCTGGAGAAACCTTCCAGTCATGGTAGAAGTCGACCCCTTAAGAATAGGGGAAAACTGGAAAAAAAAATCTGTCTTCCACAGGAACTAAAACCCAATTTCTTCTCAGTCCAGTTCCTGGTGGTGTTTTAGAGCTCTGGGATCACTAGTGCCATAACATAAATGCTTATTAAAAGCTGAGGCAAAGCCTCAAGGAAGAGAAATAATCACCCAGAACCTCAAAGTGTCTAAAGTTTTTTTATATTAAAAAATAATTTAAAAAACCCAAAGATAAAACCTTACATAGCCACAAATAAAGCCAAGTTTATCGGGTTTGTATAATGCTAAAACTGAATTTCAGTCTATAGGTCATACCTTCATGAACTAAATACCATGCATCACTTACATCCAATCTCATCACAGAGAACAACATTCTGAAATTCCATTCATAGGTATTTATTGAACAAATGGCTGTCTGAAAGGAACTGAATGAAGTGTTATGTCTTTAAAAGAATGGAATTATTTTACAAGAGAAAGAAGCAGATGAAACTGAAAGAGAAAAGGACCAATAAAAAGAAACAAGATGGACACAGTCTAGTCCTGACCAGGGTATCACCTTGCAATGTGATCTTAAAAAAGATGCTATTGCAGCCTGGTTCTCAGTTTAGTATCTGTGCAGTGAGGTGATTAGAATACAGGGCATTGTGTTCTTCAGATGGGTCACAAAATACATGATTCCTCAAAGCATATGAGATTATAGGAGAAGGCTTCTAAATATCTGGAAAGTTGAGTCAATGAATGGCTACTTGAATGTGGACAAATCTATGAATGATGTCTGAAGTGAGGGCAGTCTGGTGGAACTGAGCCCTTAACTCTGGAGATATGTGCTAACTCTTAGTAGTTAGTGTCAGAATTGAATTGTTTTATTGGACACCCATTTGGTGTGTGAAGAATTAGAGGACTGGTTGATGTGAGGGTGAAAAAAAAGATTGGATGTAAGTAAAAGCAACTCATAGAATAAGTTATAGAGGCAGTACTTGTCCTTGTCACTTTGTTGCTTATAATAAAATAATTTTTAAAACAACAAATGCCTTTTAAAAACAACAAATGCCTTTGTTTTACTTTGTTCATATGCAACTTATTGTAACTTGATACATGTTCATTATAAACAATAAGTTGCATATGAACAAAGTAAAACAAAGGCATTTGTTGTTTTAAAAATTATTTTATTATAAGCAACAAAGTGACAAGGAATAAGTTGCATATGAACAAAGTAAAACAAAGGCATTTGTTGTTTTAAAAATTATTTTATTATAAGCAACAAAGTGACAAGGACAAGTACTGCCTCTATAACCTATTCTATGAGTTGCTTTTACTTACATCCAATCTTTTTTTTCACCCTCACATCAACCAGTCCTCTAATTCTCCACACACCAAATGGGTGTCCAATAAAACAATTCAATTCTGACAATAATTACTAAGAGTTAGCACATATCTCCAGAGTTAAGGGCTCAGTTCCACCAGACTGCCCTCACTTCAGACATCATTCATAGAGATTAGATCCCTAGTTACTCACATTTTGGTCCAACTTCGCTACACATGAGGAATTTCCCCTCTTCCCTGTAGTTTGATAATTTGCCGGAATGACTCACTGAACTCCAAAGAACAGTTTACTTAATATTAACAGTTTATCATAAAGGATACAGTTCAGAAACACCAAATGGAAGAGATACATAAGACAAGGAATGGGAGCACCAGGTGGGGAGGGCTGTGGAGCTTCTAGGCCCTCTTAGTCCTCCAACCTCCCTGTACCAGGATGTGTTCATCAACTTGGTATATCTATAAAACTTGTTGTTTAGCATTTTAATGAAGAGTTCATAAGCAGATATAATTGATTAAATTATTGACCATTTGTGATTAATTCAGTACCCTAACCCCTTCTCAAGAAATTGGGGATGGGACTAAAATTTCTGAACCTCTACCCATGCCTTGGCCTTTCTAGAGGCCAACTCCCATCCTAAAGCGATCTAGGTGATCACCAACAGTTACCTCATTAAAACAAATGGCACCCCTATCACCCAGGAAATATCAAGGGATTGCTCCTTTTGTGGCTCAAGAGGCTAAGGCACGGCTATGAAAGCTGTGGAACAACATTCAAGACTTGTGGTCAAGGGGTAAAATTTCAGGAGTTTTATGTAAGAAATAAGACAAAGACCAAAAGATGAATATGCTGTGGTGACTCAGGCATTAAGTCTGTGGTTGAGGCATAATCCATGGATAAATCGGAACCAAAATTGAACAACTAAATAAGTAAAAAAATTCTTCTTCCCCTAGAAGAATTATTATTTGCTTATTTCTTATTTGCCTTCATTCTTGCTTCCTGAGTCGTTACCCTAAAAAAAAAAAAAAAAAGCTTATCATCCTATCACTTGAATTGTCTTGAGTTGGTCTCATCCTGAGTCTCCTGGATGAGAGACTTGACTTTTACAACAAGAAACTGGTTGAAACCTGGAACTGAGTGACAGACATCTTAGATGGTGGATTCTTTTTGTTTTATTTTATTGGATTAAAGTCTTAAATGGAGATTGTCAACATTTTCTGTAGGAAAGGACAAGAATGAAAGACACACAAATATGAAAAAATAGAAAACTAATGACATATCAGTGAAGTTGGTCAGAGATCCAGGAATCTAAGTGAAGATTTTATGCCATTTCTACTCTTGTTTTGGATTTTTATGAAAAAGAAGATATCTATATATCATATATCTATATATAGATATATTTAAGAGAAGAAGGAAGGAAGAGAAAAATGCATTTTTTAAGGTAAAGAGGAGAGGAGGAATCACTATTTATTTGTTTTTTTAAGGTTGCTCTTACTCCCTACTCCAGGTCATTAATCCAGATCCTTGGGCTTTACATGGTCTGTACTCCTGCCATTGACTTAACATCTGAGCCAGGGTGTGTGTATGTATATATACACATACATACACGCATACATATATGGCAAAATAAAAAATACGTATATATGTATATATGTGTGTATGTACTTTTTTCTAGTCTCCTTTAAGTATAATTCTTTTTGAAAAGGTTAAATTGCTTTATTGGGCTTTAGGAAAACAAGATAAAGGATTTGGAAAGAATTTTTTTCTCTGGGGTTAGTAATTGAGTGAGTTTTGGGAAAGACACCCTGAAATTCATGAGATGACCTCTTGGGTGGCTGTAAAAAAGGCACAGGACTGGGGTTATAGTTGCCGCTATGACTATTGTATTCCATTTAGAGACTCTTTCCAGTCCTTTCATCTGTTCAGATTATAAAAGGGTCTGGATTAGGAATGTCCTTATTTTACAACATTAAAGAAAAGTTATTGGGGTGACTTTTATGAAAGCAAAGATTTTTTCTTCTAAAGCATTGGAATACAATTTAGTATCTCATGATGGACTCTTGCTTCTAGTGATTTTGAAGACCTAAATTGTCTGTTGTACCAACAGCAGCTCCCAGAGACATAATTATTGTTGTTTGTTGGGATTATGAATCAAATATCTCTTGAAGATCCTGTCTCCATCTTGACCAACCTTGAGAAATCTCTTCTCCCTCCTTCATTATTGATCTGGAACTCTGCAAAGTGAGCCCTGTCTACTTCACTGCTGCTTCAGCTTCCAGTTACTGTTGCACTCCCTCTTCCAAGGTTTCTGCATTATTATTCCACATGATTGAAGCTTTCTTCATCACTTTTCTGAACAATTCACTGTGAGAAGCTTAATAATATTAAAATTGTGCTTTCAGAGAGCACTTTTCATCTTACAGATGTTTAATGCTGCCCAGCAGGGTACTTACCAAATGACAATGATAAGGCTTTTAAAACCCATTAGCTTTTCAAGAGCATTCACCCTTCTTCCTTGGATTCAAATCATTTATACACTGTTTTCTTCTGGGAGTGGCACCAGTAACAAAGGAATCAGCTCCTAAAGGAGTTCCTGAAATTAAATCCATTAGAAAGACTTTTTCCCTAAGTTCACCTTGATCACAGGTCCAACTCTTTACATAAATCTCAATTTAAGCTTTTCTCAGATACAATTTCTATGAACTTTTAGCTACAAAAATACCTCATTTAGACATTCATGCACATAAATTCAGTTAAAATAGAAAGCATTGAGACTAAAATGGCTTTTTTTTTTACAGAAGTTAAAATTGTTTTCAGGATGTGGAGTTTAAGAACAAAGCGAAGGAAACAGGTTTGCATTCTAAAGATTGTAATTATATATGTTTATAAAATATGAATTAAATATTTTGCTAGGTTTCCAATTGTCTTTCATGTTCATGCTACTACTCTGTGGGGAGATCATGTTAAATAACTGAAGGATAAAAAAAAATAACTGAAGGAGTTAGGTATTAAACAGATCAGGAAGATGTCCTATTGCTCTTGAGAAATGAACTACACCTAATATAGACAATATAGTGACTCCATATGTGAATAATTTTTAAATTCTTTTTGAAAGATGTAAATACATATGCATATATACTTGATATTAGCTAATGGAATAAAAATTAAAATGTAAACTTCACAAAGGGGTTCCCTCTTCATCCTATAACACCTAGCCTTCTTTTCTTTTCTTATCTAGAGTTTTTCTGCCTTTGGCTGCATCCTCTGTATAGTAAGAGCACCAGCATGTGAATCAGACATTTTCGACACTTCCACAGACCACTTGTGTGGTTTGGATAGGTTATGTGAACTAAATCTTGATGGGACCAAAGCATGACATCCCATGTTTTCTTAGAATTGTTCTCTTGTAAATGCCTCACTTTAACATGAGGAAACAAGGACAGTCCCAGAGGCAAAGGAGAAGCTCCTGTTCTTCTAAAACTTTAGTCCCTCCCTCAATCAAAGAAGCCATCTGCCATTTCCTTGGTCTAAATCTTCTAAACCAGAATGGTCTCTTG
This sequence comes from Solenodon paradoxus, assembly GCA_004363575.1. Classification (NCBI taxonomy): domain Eukaryota; kingdom Metazoa; phylum Chordata; class Mammalia; order Eulipotyphla; family Solenodontidae; genus Solenodon; species Solenodon paradoxus. The sequence goes on along the minus strand of RJWH01000108.1, from coordinate 901,540 downwards.
TCCCTATCCTCTAGAAAAATGTAGAAAGTGGAGTTATCTATCTGTATTTTTAGAGTAAGAGTAGGGATCAGTCATTCCTCCTTGCCACGTGGAGACACCCTTCCTCTCCCCCGAGACCCCTGATCCCCTTTCAATGCATCAGCACAAGATATAAATAATTGTTCTTCCCCAGCAGCCTCAGAATTCACTGCCATGTAAATTCTCCATATATATGTTATAATTAAATCTGGGCTTTTCTCTTGCTAATCATGACTAATGTGATTTGTTTATTATTCCAGCCCTGTGAGGAAACTCAGAGAAATGGGGAAACTTCCTTTGAGCCTCAATCTCCTTAGCAGGTATATTGGGGTGATCAATTTACCTCATTGTCTCATTATAAGTAAATATAACAGCAGAGTATTTAAAGCATAAGTTAGTGGGTAACCATTTTATTATATTCTGTACCTAAAGTGCTGCACTGTTTAAAAATGTTTGCAGACAGGAATTGTAGATGTGTAGGCAATTAAAAATTGTATATCTATATGATTTTGTTGCTTAAACTAGAGCTATTTCTATAGTATTTTGTTTCTACAAGTGTTTCAATTTACAGATTAGCTATATGTTGCAGCACTCATGTACAAATTAATGTAAGCTACATCTTCAAAGTTTTTCAGTACATCCCCAAAGAAAATGTAATAGAAATTGTGACTAATACAAATTTCTAGAATAGGTCTATAAAACTATGCCATTCACAAAACAGAAAAAAAATTATATTTATTGGCGTACATGGCCAAATCCCTTGATCTTGAGAGTTTTGGATTACCCTGGGCCTCATCACTTTTGAGGTTTAGTTACAACCTAATACTATCGAGACTTTGTGGATTTTATTAGCCTGAGCACAAGAAAAAGATAGGGAAAAATTGTGCTAAGATAACAGAGAAGAAAGAGAAAATTTCAACAAAACATCCATGAGAAGAAATTTGGAGATCTCTGAGGAAAAGAAGATCTGAGCAAAAGTAGCATTAAAAAGGACTATATTGTACAATCATGGTCATTTTCATAACAGCATTATTCATAATAGCCAGAAAGAGAGAGCAACTCAAGTGCCCGTCAAGAGATAAATGGTTTTACAAGATGTGATATGTACATACAATGGGATATTGGTCAGTCTTAAAAAGTAAGGAAATTCTGATGTGCCTTGGTGGAAGAGTGGTTGAGTGTCTCCACCTTCATCCCAAGGTTGTGGTTTGACATCCTAGAACTGGTGGGAACAAACAAGAAAAACTAAATAAAACTAATTTAAAAAAGCTTCCTCCTCTCTCCCTGCCTGCTTGCCTCTGCGTGCCTTCACCCCTGCCTGCACCTTTGCTGTAACAAAAAAAAAAAAAAAAAAGAAAAAAGAAAAACACAAAAAATAACAGGACATTCTGACACTTTCAATATGGTGATGAAACTGAAGACATTATACTACGTGAAGTAAGTCAATCACAAGAGAAAAATATTTAATTGTACTGATGTGAAGTACCTTGATTAGTCAAATTCATAGACAGAAAGTAGCATAGTTACTGCCAGGAGATAAGGAAAGGGAGACGGAGATGTTTAATGGATACAGAGCTTCAGTTTTGCAAGATGAAAACAATTCAGATTAGTTGCACAGCAATATGATTATCATTAACTCTACCAAACTGTAAACCTAAAGATGGTCAAGATAGTAAATTTTATGTCTGTGTATTTTACCTCAATTTAAAAAAAAATAAATGGATTAAGGAATTGTGGGGACGATATTTTCTGATTTTTTAAAAATATTGTCTCCTCTAAAGTTATGTGTGTGTGAGTGTGTGTGTGTGTGTGTGTGTGTGTATAAAAATTGCGTATAACAAGGAAAGAACCAAATGGCTTGACACTTTTTCTCAGAGGTATCCAGGGGGGGCTATGTAAACATGCTGTTTATTTTGGTGGTCAGCATCCTCTGAAACCCCTAGAAATTATTAAGTGTTCTCTTGCCAGGAGCAAAAGATTTATTTATTAAGGCTTTCTAGTGAGTAAGAGTGTTAGTCTTCTAGGGTTATTGAGACAAAGTCATCATAATCCAGGTGACTTCAGTAGCAGAAATGTGTTGTCTTCAGCTCTGCAAGCTGAAGTTCAAGATCAAGCTGTTAGTGGATTTGGTTCTTTCTCACTGCTTCTGATTGTTTCCTGATCTCTGAATTAACCTTCAGAGGGCAGTGTGTGTGTGTCTGTCTGTCTGTCTGTCTTTGTCTGTCTGTCTATATCTGTGTCTAGATTTTCTCTTTTTATGAAGACTCAAGTCAGAAATAGTAGAGGTCCACACTCCTCCAGGAGATTTCATCTCAACTAATTACATCTGCAATGATCATATTTTCAAAGAATATCTCATTCTGAAGTACTGTGGGTTAAGACTTTAACATATGCATTTTGGAGGAGGCACAATTCAACCCATAAGACAGACAAAGAGAAAATCGCTTTTGGGAAACTACTTAAGTCCCAGCATTTGTAATTTAGAAAATAAGTAAAGTAAAATACACATACCGTTAAAATGTATTTCCAACAAAGCACAAAATATAATAAAAAAAATTCTCCACATTTTGACAGTTGAGCATCACGCTCAGTTTATTCCCTGTGTTGTTAGGGGATACCATATATAAACACATACTTTCAAAAATAGACTGAAGTTTGCATATGAATAGAATTGTTTAAGAGACTGTCTGAAAAATAAACAAACCTAATGTAACATATACATGCACATCCTTCCAACCAAGCAATTATCTTCACTATCCTAAAAACAATTTGAGAAATTTATTCTCTAGAGATGATAATAACACAGCGATGTGGATCAGTCAGTAAAAAAAAAACCCATGAAGGTGAAGATCAAATAATAAGTGATTTATTAAGTAAATTTTTGCATATTGCAGTCTGAGATCTCAGCTTTCTTCCCCATCGGAAGGCCAGAGCTCTGGCAACAAGAATTGTTTCCTCCAAGCAGAAAATTAGAAGATTAAATTCACTGAGAACAGAAGACTCTGTGACAGATTTCCACACAGAAGGTATATCAAAGACAGATATGAGATACAACTAAATGAAAATTAAGAAGGCAAGATTAGACAGAGGGTAAGTCAATCCTTGATACAGTTGTTACTGAAGGCTCAAGCAATCTTACGGGCAATTCTCTTGCTAGTATTTTCCTTGATAATTATCCCACATTGAGGAGAGTGGCCAGGAATTTGTGTTTCTTCAGCATCCAGTTGTTTATAATGGGTCACCCTCTGAGATGGGGCACAACCTTGGATACAACAGATCCGTGTGGCATTGGACACTTTCGGTGAATCATGAAGTTGTGAGCTCTATGAAGCAGATCTATCCAGCACCTGGTGGTGTGTGTATAGGTTCTGAAAAGATGATGCACAGTACGCAGTAAAAATATTTTTTCTGAGGAATCTAACCAGATCAAAAAAAAAAAAATTAAAGACACTGATGTTAGCATTTGTCAATAACAATAATAAACTAGTCATTATACTCTTTAGTGACACCCATAGTCAACAAACTCTACAACATACATTCAGCTTCAAGTTTCTAGTCTTTAGTGTTCTAGTTTTCAATATGAGTAGACAGAACTATTAAATATTTAAGGAAATTTTCTAAATTGAAATGTAGAAGCTAACATGAACAAATAGGGATAAAGTGAGGCATAAAGATAAGACAAAGGGAAAAAATATATTTTAAAAGACTATTATTAATAAAAGAAATAAGGAAAGAGATCATACTGATGAAATCTGAATGTTGTGAAAAAGTTCTTGGAATAAAATTTAATAAGCCATTTCAAAATTTTTTAATTAATATTTAAAAAAAAATAAGGTGAAAAAAATCTTCCAGAAAATAGAGCAGAGAAGTAGATGAAAAATAGTAGGAAATTAAGATAACTAAAGGACATTCAGATATTTGGACAAAACTAGTAAAAGAAAAAAAAAACAGAAGAAAGGAAATAATTCAAGACAAATTCTGAGAGAACAGAAAGATATGAACTTGCAGATAGTAGGACCCACCAAATGTCCAAAACAATACATTAAAATGGAGTAAACTGCAGAAAAACAGCATCCAAACAAAAAACAAATGATTTCTATTAAAAAATGAGGAAAAATATTTTTAAAAATTACGAGAGACTCTTTAATACTAACACTAGAAGATAGAAGATAATATAATGGACTGATAACCTCAATATTCTGAAAGAAGTTCATCTCCAAACTAAAATTTTATACCCAGAACAATGATCAATTATAGAAGAAATGACGTGTTCGCAAAAGTTTATTCCCTATGTTTTCTACATAAAGAAGCTAAAAGGAAACATGCCACATCATATCAAGGATGTAGAGAAAAATATTGACATAGAATCCTGGAAACAAGACAGTCATTTCAGGAGGGGAGGTTTAGTAAACACCAAAATGATGGTGAAAGGAGATCCCGAGACAAGACTGTGCAGTAGGACTGAGAAGCACAGTCCAGACTAAACAGGTAAGAAAGAGAAGAGACTTAAGATAAAAATTGTCAAATTTTATGGAATTCAATATCTAAAGTTTTTGAAAATACTGGGGAGATTTCTATAATTAAAGAAGATTTGGGAGCAAAGAAGCACAAGATACATAGAAAAGTTAACAAATAAAAATTAATAAATGAAACATAGAAAAGGAAAACTGATAACTGTGTATTATAAAGTTCCATTTTCAATAGCACTTATATAGCCATAATAAAGTAAATGCTAAAGTTTTAGAAAGTGTGTTTTTGTGCATCAGGGTGAGAAAATGAAAAAAAGTTTATGCTTTGTCGTCTCTTTCAGTAGTCAACTGAAGACTACAGCTGAAAAATTAAGTACACTAACAAGAAGCATATTATTTGAGATATGGAGATTAATGTAAAAAAACAGATTAAAATGGAAAATTGTTGCCTTTATAGGGTGAAAAATGGTTAGCAGTACATGTAAGAGACTATATTTTAAGCTTTGGTTATTTTTTTTTTTGTTATTAGATAATACAGTAAGAGGATAATAGTCAACATGAGTTTGTCAAGTAAAATAGATCTAACCTGAGAGCATATTCAACTTTCACCAATTATCCCTGTCCCACTTCACTAAACTTCACCTTCCAAAACATTTGTTATTTGGTGGTGATGGTGGTAGCTTCTGCTTTATTTTTTGACCCTGGTATGTAGACCTGATCTAGATATCCTTTCCATCCAATATCACATTTCTCTACTTGCTTTAAAAACTCTTCACACAGGAGCACTTTAATTTCATGCAGTAAGAATTTTCAAAAAGTTCTTATAGTGATTTTGTTTAAAGTAATTATAGCAAAATGCAAACAGTTATTCCAGCAATAAGTATGTAAATTCTCTATTTCGGCCAGTTTTCTTATTTACAATATTTGAATAAAAATATCTACTTAGAGTTGGTAGGATTAATAAATAATTTATTAGATTATTTATTAAATCTATGATATATCCGTTAGAAAAGTAAATAGGGCATGAGACGTGATATTTTCAAGCACGGGACAGCATAATCTGTTCATATTCTACATTAAGAGAGGGTGAAAGAGAAGGTGGGTACTGCATACCTATAATAACACTAACAGAAATTATCAGTAAGAAGAAAAAGAATCTAAGCTAACAAAACACAAGAGAGGAAATTTGAAGACTTAACAAGTTTGCATATTTCTGTCTTTACTTCACTGAGGATAAAACAGTATAGATTGTGCATGTTTATCAAGCATCCACATGGGCAGTTTTGCCTGATTTATGTTTGTGGTGGGTCATCTTCGTGGCAGCTCGATTTGAATTTTCTAGGGAATGTGCTAAATGTGGCATATGTGGTATATAGCAAAAATATCACACGAAAGTTCACTGATGCACTTGACTGAAAGCGTCCATGAGACTGCTCCCAAGTTGCCTTTAATTCCGACTACTTCTCTAAATCTTCATTAATCTATTTTCTCCATACTCTTCCTTCACATAACTCTTTTCCATTAGTGTTTTCCATTCTGTTTATTCCCAGATCCACCAGTATCAAGCATTATTATCTAGTTAGAATCTCCCTTGTGATGGTTCAAGATTTTCCTCTCCTGTGGAAAAATAGTACCTTCTGTAACTATCACTGGATAAAATCTGGTGTCCCTAGAATCCTCCAGTGATCTAGTCATCAACCCATATGGGCTCCATGTAGCACTGGAGACTTGAACTATCTTCTTTGTTTTTAAAATTCAGTAACAATACCACCTACCATAGGTCTGTAATATATTTTGTCTTTTAAAACTATTTGATTGTCTAAAATATACAGAACTTGCTATGAAATAATCATAGTAGTTTCAAAATATTAAAATATTTTAGCACTATTGACCTCTATTAAAATGATAGTCCTCTTACAGCAATTAAAGTGATCAAGACTTTCCATTTTGGAAAACAAATGTCTCCACTGATTTCTGGAAGTAGCTGAGAGATGCCACACAAATGACTTCTAAATCTTCTGTTTCTTCTCACAGAAAATGTTCTTTATTTAAGAAGACAGGGAATAGTAAGCCTGGGTAACTTGAAATAGAAATAATATAATAGCCGACATATAATAATGCTAATAACACAGGATCAATTGTAATTTCCTGAGAAATTTAAACACACAAGAACACACTTCACAGATTATGTCCTGACAAATTAAGAAAATTCAATCAACTCTTAAAATTATTTAATTTCATTACAGTTTTTTTTCCATTATATAAAGAAGATGAAAGAAAATAGAAATAACGGCTTTTTCTCTGGATTGTGAATAGTCTGAAGTTTTATATCTCCATATTGATACCTGCAACTGTGGAGGTTTAAGAACTAGGAGGAAACTGGGACGCCACCTAGGAAAAAAAAAAAAACCCTCATGGAAGAAATCTAGAATCCAACAAAATTAACTGACTAATCTGCATGGATTTGATGAAAGACTAAACATAAAATAAGGTGCATTTATTATCTCTAGATACATTTATCTAGAGGTACAATTTAGAGAGTATGTGTAAAACCACTGTCTTTCATTGTGCCTCCTGGCTTCCTGGACCCAGTACAAGAAGGGGGAGAGTCCTTGGATAAAGGGGAAGAAATGGATTCAAGGTCAGTTTCAAGACAACCATTTAGAGAAATAAGTGGTAGTGGGAGATGTAGGTAAACAGAATTTCACAAAACCTATAAGCTTTTGAAAAGTTCAGTTGCCTATATTTGGTCAGGAAAAAGAATGTTAGTGCAACGTCAGAGAAGGAGTATCACGTAAGATGGTCATATGCCCTGTTCTCTGCCATCTTGCTAAGCTAGCTCTTGGGCCCTTCATACAGAGACACCTGAATGAAGTCCTGCTCTCATGTGCAGTGCCAGGCAATCAAAGGCAGGACCAGGATTTAGGGAAGGACTCTCCAACAACACAAAGAGAAACCTGACAATGAAGTTCCAGGACACTCCATGAAAAAATAACACAAATTTTTTAAATCACAGCTGTAAAATCAGTTGTAATACTTATATTTTAATCATATAGCAGTGATAAAATGTCACAATGCTCTATTATTGTGAAGTTTCATCAGTTCACTTTATATCTCAAAAGTAGCCTTTAGTCTCAGAATCTGGGGGGTCAAAGAATGTTTTCTTAGAAGTGGTTTTGACTGGGAAGGTCTGATAGCCTCAAATGATTGTATCCCAGAGACTCTACGCAAGACAGCACTTAAGGTCAGAGAGCTATTCCAAAGTCAGGATTCAAATCCAGACTTATGGTAGAGTGTTTTTGCCCTTTCTAGCTGATTCATGTCCCCTTCGCAAAAAGACATTTACATGTGTCAGATATATGAAACACAGATGGAATTCCAAGTGGCTGTGCAGCCTACTTCTCTCACAATCAATTTTAAAATTTATCACAGACACCTAACATACAATTCTACAAAACCTCTGTGCGACTGTCCCTCTTTCAGATTAGATGCTCACTTGGCTGATTCATGTGACAGAGGTGAAGAATAAAGTGTCATAGGGAACTGCCAATCTTGGAAAATTTCCCTGAACTTCAATGTTCTCATCTTTCTAACTTCTAATGCTATTCTCAGGATTATACAAAGTACTGTTAGGAAAGTAGCTAATAGAGTACATGCAGTTGGTGGACAAAAGAGGCAGTTCCTTTCCTTTATTTATTTTCTTATTTAGAGTAGTTAACATTTGCTGATCACACTAGGTTTTCTTACCTCTCTCAGAGAGAAAAATGGGTAAAACTATAAGTCCATTTATTTTAAAATTTAGATTTTATTATTCAGGTATGGTCAGGCCAACAGATCATGGATGATTGCCATGGAAAATACAGTTTGTTATTCACCGTTCTGTAGAGCAGGAGCCATACGGTGCCATGCAGGCCAACCTAGAGAAGCATCAGTTTCTATGAGAGGGTTTAAGGGAAGGGGAGGAGGGAGGTGAACAAGAGTCTTTATTTTAGTTTCCTTGGGAAGGAATAAACAAAGACAGGAAAAGCATTTTCAGAATTGACTAGTTGGAATAATTCCAGCAGGCTCTAAGGTAACAGACCAGACTAAGACAGCGACATATTGACCATCAGTGAAAGCCCAATAGAGGAGGTGAGGGTGTGTGTGTGTGTGTGTGTGTGTGTGTGTGTGTGTGTGTGTGTGTGTGTATTGAGCAGCAATGGGGAAAGAAGAGGGATGCATGGATTCCTAGTTTACATATGGAAGGCATGCTCGGAGTATGCAGAATACTTAGTTATCTCTAGGAATTGGCAACCCCTGAGAGGAACAGTCTCTCCAGGGTCAACAAAGCCCCCCAGATGTCAAAGTATTGGAAGTAATGGAAAAGAAAAAGCATGATTAATACACCATTCTAGATGAGGTTTACACAGCAATTTCCTTCTGCCACTTTGGGACATTTGGTTGTTTTGCTTTTTTTTTTAATTTTTATTTTTCTCTCTAAAAATCTTTTTGATAAATGGAAAACAGATCTGACCATTCATTAGCTACAGTATCAAGTTAATGTTTTCACATGGAATGGGCAATAATTTCTTTCACAATTTCAGCTCAAGTTTTTGTATATTGTCAGAATTTCTTATGACAATCTGCATTAGTTGAAGAGATCAAATTGATTTAAGACTATGGTCCTAAAATGAGGACATTTAAAAGTATTTTGTTTAGATTAATTTTATTTCCTTTGTTTCGCCTTTTTTCTCCCTCCCTTTTCTTTCCCTTTTAATTTTTTTTCTTTCACTTGAGTTATCAAGGCAACTACAAGTTAATATTATGACAAGTTATATTAAATTAAGTCACACTCCTCAGGGTGCACCAAAAAGTAAAATATATAAAATTAACTCATAAAACAATGTGTCAAACAATATAGAATCAAGTTAATAGGTCATCTCTCTTATAATGCTGCATATTTCACCTTAAATCCTAAGCAGAAAAATACTGAAATGTTATCATTTTTAATATTTTATATTCAAATTTATTACTTATTAGCAAGTTCGTTGACTGCAATAATACCCTTAACATATAGAAAAGATTTGCAGTTTGAAAAAAGATGACTAGTCCCATAATAACAGTGAGAAAATGTTGGGCAAACTTATTTTTTAAATCTGTTTTTAAACTATTTAAAAGTCGAGGAAGTAAAAACTAAATGAACTGAATTCTGGAGGTATGAGACCTATTTCTAGCAGAGCAGCCACTGGTGGTTGCTTTTATCACTGAGGAAAATTACTAAATCTGGGGGAAAGATTGGCAAAAAAAAAAAAGCTTGCTTTGGGCAGAAAAGTTTAAAAGACACAAGACAAAAACCAAACTTTCACTGGTCTTAGAGGGATTCTGTAAAGGATTTGAAGCTGAAAGCTGAATAGATTCCAACTTCATAGCTACCCTTTCCACCTAACTCCCCGCTCCCACGAGAGTTTTCATGCTCATGTTTCTCAGCTGATGCTTGGAAGCTTGAGATGGGACTGAAAGTAAAAAGATATCTTTCCCCCCCGCCATGTTATAAAGCTCTGCAAAGCAGATGTCTGAAACCATCCTTCAAGACATTTAAAACCAGAAGTGAACTGAAACTAATACTCAGGACAATCCCAATTCACTTCAGTTTCTCACTAGAAGAGAACTTTCCCTATCTTATCCATCCAGCAGGCAAGAGAGCAAAACATTGCTGAGAGAAGTTAGTATATACTTCAATCTCAAATACTCTTTTAATGAAAATATCTGACATATAATAAAAATGAGACATGCAAAAATATAAATGTATAACTCAATATCAAAAGGAAAAAATAATAAAAACAGACCTACAACTAAGAACTTTGTCTCTGGATTATATATTCTGGACATTTAATATAAATGTAGTCTCATAGTATATAGACTTCTTTCTTTTTTTTTTGCATATGGCATAATGTCAAGATTTATCCTTGTTACGATATGTATCAGTACTTCATTCCCTTTTTGTAGCTGAATAACCAATCTATAGATATACTTATCTTGTTTACGCAGTCATCAATTAATGGATATTTGAATTGTCTCTACTTTTCAGCTTTTTAAATAAGAGGACAGTGACTGTTAGTAATGACTACTAAAGAGCACAGGTTTTCTGGAGAATATGAAATGTTCTAGAATAAGAGAGCATTGATGGTTGTATATCTTTAGGAATATATTAAATTCAGTGAATTGTATACTCTAAAATTCTGAGTTTTATGCCATGTGAATTATAACAATAAAATAAGGCATGCAAATTTTAGAATTAGCAAACAAGAGTTTTAAAATCACCATTCTAAATGTGAAAAATAATTTGCAGGGCAAAATGAGTAAAAAGATAGACATCTATGGCAGAGAAATAAAAACCATAAAACAAGGAATAAGGAATTCTAGAAACACAATTATTAGTGACATAAGTCAGAAGGAGAAAGACAGACATCATGTAGTATACAGAAAAACCAAAATAAACAAATGAACAAAATCAAACAAAAAATAACTGACTAATGGTTGCAAGAAAAGAAGGGGGAAAGTTGGTGGGTACACTGGATATGGGAATTAATTGTATAGTGAAGGAGAAACTGAAATAGTGGTAAACTTTATATATTATATATAGGTGTGAATTTACTATGATGTATACCTTAACCCTATATAAGTTTATGATGAAATACTCCTTCAATAAAACGAATTTTAAAATTGAGCATCTGAAATAAATAATTTATTGACTTGAACAGCAAATTGGAAACAAGAGAATAAAGGTATAACAAATTCTAAGGAAAGTCAACAGAAATTATCTAAAGTACAAAGAGGAAAAAAATTAACAAAGCAGAACAGAGTATTAGAGATTTGTGGGGCAGTTCAAACAGTCTGATATACATTCCAAGCAGTTATAAAAATAGAGAAAGGGGTGGGACAAATGATATATTTAAAGAGGTAACTGGCATATATTTTCCAAAAGTAATTAAAGATAGCACATTCCTAGATACAAGAAATTCAGTGGACATCAAACAGGATGATTACAAAGAAAACTATACCTAGGTACTATTGTCTTAATTTATCAAATACTATAAAAGCAAAATATAAAGAGAGAATCATAAAAATAGCCAGAATAAAGTCACATTATAGATGAATATATATAAGAACTACTACTAAATTCTCATCAGAAATAATACAAACAAGAAGAAAATGGATAGTTTCTTTGCCATGCCTATAGGAAAATAAACCTGTCAATTTAGAATCCTATGCAGTGAAAATATCCTTCTAAAACAGAGAGAAAGCAAAGACATTTTCAGAAAAACAAAAATGAGAGATTTTATCATTAGCAGACTGCACCACAAAAAAAAAACAAAAACATTAAATTTACCAAGCTTGATAAAATTGATCATAGAAAGAAGCCCATGTGTAGAAAGGAAGGACATACCTGAATGGACAAAACTATGGAGTTCTACAAAATATTCTTTAATAAAGTTTTCCTTTAAAATGCCTTTGATAGTTCAAGAATGGGTTAACAAAGTTCTCTGTACAGAGTCAGATAATAGTTTTGACCTGGTAGGTCATAGGAAATCTCTGCTGTTGTAACATGAGAGTAGTCATACAAAGTGTATAAATTAATGGGCTATGTTCTAATAAAATTGTATATATAAAAAGTTATTCTAATAGCTCAGAATATAAAATATTAGGAATAAATTACTAAATATGTTCATGGCTTATACATTGGAAACCATAAAACATTGCTAAGAGAAATTAAAAGGGACCTAACTAAATGTAGCAGCATACCATATTAATGGATCAGAAGACTGCATTGTTAAGATGTTAGTCATTCTCAAATTCACCTATGAATCTATTGCAATTACAATCAAAGTTCTAGCAGGCTTTATTTTATAGAAATTAATAAACTTTTCAAAGTTTTATGTAAAATTCAAGAGCCCTGGAGTAGCCAAAATAACTTTGAAAGTAAAAAGAACAAAACTGGAGAACTTATACTACCTCATTTTATGGTTTATTATAAAGTATACATTAGTCACACAGTGTAATATGAGCAAAAAAGAACAATTAAGAAGAATAGAGAGTCTAGAAATTTACCAAATCATATATGATCATTTACTGGGGTGTTTTTTGGATAAGGGTGCAGATTCAATTGGGAAGGACAATCTTTTAAGCAAATGGTGAGCTATAGACACCTATATTAAACAGACCAGTCTCAACCATTCTCTTATACCATATGCAAAATTACTTTTAAATGTGCCATAGATCAAAATACAACAGCTAAAACATTAAAACGTCTGAAATAGAATAGAGACAAATTCAATAATCTAGAGTTTGGCAAAGATCTATTAATAAAGAAAACATAAAGAAGTCAATGGGACTTCATCAAAATCTTAAAAATTTGCCCCTCAAAAGGCGTTGTTACAGAAATGAAAAGGTAGACCACTGACTAGAAGAGATATTTATGAGACGTATTTCCAAATTAGGAATTATAGCTAGAGTATAACTCTTGCAACACAATAAGACATACAATCGAATTGAAATTGGCAAATAATTTGAACAGTTGCTTCATCAAAGAATATATATGGATGTAAAATAAGTCATTAGAGAGCATTATCAGTCATTTGTGTAATTCAAAATAACCTACATCAATACATCACTATAGCTACTATAATAGATACATCTTTTAAGGACTAGAGCTTTCAAAATATTTAATTTGGAAACTATTTGATGCTCAAAACAACGTAGATAAATCTAAAAATAATTTTAGATGAATAAGGTCAGACAATAAAGAGTACATACTATGTGGCTTCACTTATATAAAATCATGTTAAATACAATCAAATCTACAGTAACATAGAAAAGCAGGTCAGATATTGTCAAGGAACAGGAGTGGGTCACTGAGGAGTGGGAAGAAATAATTACAAAAAGGCATGACAATACTTTGGGTGAGGATTTATATGCTTCAGTGATGTACGTACATGATCAAATTGCAGACCTCATCATTTCAATCAAACGTGAAATTTATTTACTGGTAAATCAATTGAAACTCAAGGAAACTGGTGAGCCCTTGTGTTCCAGGCATTAAGTTGTCATCTGGAGCTTAGACTGCATAAAGCCCAAGAACCTAGGTTGGTGACCCAGGGCTGGGGCCTGGGGGCTGGGGGAACAATCAAAAATAAACAATTAAATAAAAATGCCTCTTCCTCCTCTCTCACTCTCCTTTCCTGACTACCTGACTTACTTCCTTTAAAAAAGCAAAACAAAACAAAAAATCTAATGAAACTAAAATGAGGGATACAGTATACCATAATTATGATAATGAATAACAGTTTATCATCTGCATAATTTTTTTAAAAAATACGTGCTCCAAACAGCTTGCTGATTCATAAAATTCCGCAACTGAAAGATCATTTTCTTGCTCTTGAATAAAATTAAATAACAATAGAAACACTTAAAATCTTTGTGAGTTCACCTCAAATTCCATAAAGTGGATCTGCTTGGGTCCTTCATAATCCACCTCATCTCCAGCCACAGCTTCCATCACTCTATCTCACTGAACTCGAGGAAAAGAGTCATAGTTTCTGCTTCTATGCTTTTTTTTCACACATCTGCCTACCTTGATTTCTGTCCTCTCTTCTACCTAAGGATCCTCTTTTCCCTCTTCCGTATCTGGTCACCCTCAATTGTCATTCAATGTAAGATTGCTTTTCCTCCAGAAATACCCTTATACCACCAATCTCCAGCCACCCCTCATTTTATCCCAAGCCCTGCTAGGGATAGATAAAGATTCCTTGTTCTGTGTTTCAGAGAATCCTCTTTACCTCTATTATCAGATTTAATTCAATGACTACAACCTCCTTGAGGACAAAAATGTGTGTGTGTGTGTGTGTGTGATGGCACCTTCCTGGGCCAGCATTCCTGTGTACCCTGGTAACAAACTGGATTTAGAGGCTACTTAAGAAAGTCTCCAGCTCACCATAGTCCTCACCTTGTGCTCCCAACATTTACTGTCAAAACCACATTTCTTTGAGTCGTCTACCACCTTTTCTGGTTTTATGTCTTTCATGATTATGTCTATCGTTGCATTTCATTTTAAATCCATGTTAAATAAGCAATAAATATTTTTGGAATGAATGAAGACTTGTATAGATTTGAATAAATGATAGCAAGAGAAGCCTTTCAAAAAAAAAAAGATAGCCTTTCATGTGAAAAGGTTGTAATTCTACTTATATCTCAAACCAGAATCATTCGCTTTCATGTTCTAAAATGTACCCATGTGATTTTCTACCTTTTCCAAAGGTCAAAATAGTCACTCCATGTTGGTCTCAGGTATGTGTTTTAAATGTATAGTAAATTAAACTGTTCCTACTGAAGAAACGAAAAACTGTAACTTACCAGTGTCACAGTTTATATTTTCCATTTTTATGAAGCTAATTCTAGGTGCATCCAAATAAGAGGCTCTCTAATCTGTAAACATTCCATGAAAATCCAATTAAAAGAAAATACTGGATTCTAATGAAATAATTCAGATATAATCATCTTCTTTCCATCAGACTCTTCATATTATTTGCTCACTGACTCTGTGATGGCTATTTGGTATCTCTTCTCATCTCATCAGTCAAGCAAATTATTTCCTGAAGTACTTCATTGGCATAGAAGTCAGGAAGCCACTTCTAATTGTAGTTAAATGATGCTGTTTAAAAGCCAGTTTCCAGAGCGCCATCCTGAAACAGAAAGCTAAGTTCCTTTTATGCCATAAGGTCAAAGAAGCACACTTGAGAAGTTTTGATTGCCAGTGTGTTTTTAAACATAAAGAGTGAACATATCATTCAAATATTTAAAAAAAACATTTTCTGGAAGTCACTAAAATATAGAACCAAATATGAAGGAAAATTACTAACTATTTGAAACTAAAATTATCCCTCAATGAATACATTTTCTACCATATGTAGCAATAAGTATTATGCTTTTAGGAATTATGAGAAAATTACCCTTTATAAATGGAAAGATACACAAAAATGATCTATTACAGTAATACAATAATAAATGATCTTTGACTGTACTGACCATTATGTTTCTAAGCAATAGGGCTTTACTCCTGCAAATGTTCAGGAAGTCAGGACTCCTTTATGATGAGGAAGGAAGTACTGCAGGTTGGACTTCCGGAACTTGAAGACAGAAAACCTATCATAAACTCAAAGGAGTCCTGTGATAGAGAGAGAGAAAGAGGGGATAAATAGATGATATAGATGTAAGCATATGTCTATATATGTATACATATATAGTGATCATTCCTGTTAATGTCCAGATTGCTAGTTAATTATTAATGTATTGTCCCCAAATGCCTCACGCTGAGCTTTGTACATTGTAGTTGCTTAATTTTTAATTTCCTGGATCTGACTCATAGCACCCGCAGCAGGAGTGCGACTGAAGTGCCACCCTGTGAGAGGCACTGTGTAATTGGTTTGACCCTCTGGTCAACAGAATCTTGGACACAAATATTTCTAATTATGCTCAGAATGCACAATAGCAAGAGGAAGCTGAGCATGACTGACCCCACTGCGTGAATGAAATTGATGGAGAATATTCTATGTAGTTAAATTACAGAGGGAAATTAAGTATGTGGATAGACAAACATGTGTACAAATAAAATGATTAGAATTCATTAAAAACCTCTCTAGCTACTTATCTTTTCTTCTCTACTACTATCTGTCCATCTATTCTATGAATGCTATACAGTGGTATTCTTGATAACTATCTTTTCATCCTTCCTAAGAAACTGATTAAACAGATGTATTAGTTTGCTCTGACTGCCCCCACAAAGTGCCACAAACTGGGTGACTTAAACAATAGAAATGTACTGTCTCATAGCTGTGGAGGCTCGAGGTCCAAAGCAAGGTGTCAGTGGAGTTGCTTCCCTGCACAGGTTTTAGGGAGAATGTGCTCCATGTAATTTTCCTGCTTCTAGTGGTTTTGGCCACCAGATCTTTGACCCTGATCTCTGCCTTCCTGTTCACACGGCTTTTTCCCTGTGTGCATCTATCAGTGAATCTAAATTTCCTATTTTTATAAGGACATCAGTCATGCTGAAATAGGGGCCCACCCCATAACAGTATGATCTCTTCTTAACTGAATTAATTGCAATGATCCCATTTCCAGATAAAACCACAGTCTGTGAAGTATTTGGGGGTAAGTGGGGGACAAAAATCCCACACTTAACACCAGGGACGTTTAAAGTAAATATCTGTATTCACTTTTGCTATGCTTCTCCCATCCAATGGACCCTTCTCTGTCGCAAACTTTTCTTGTGTAAAAGTGCCCAGGGACAGTCGCAGCTTTGAATCACAGTTTTTCTTGCAAGTGGCAATGCTTTGACTAGTTAAATAGCAGGTTTTAAGTCATCTTCACTGACTTCTGGACAGAGGAGGTAGTCTCTCAAGAGTGATATCTGGAGGTCCACCCTGAGTCCTGTGCTACCTGGGATGATGTCTCTGGGTGGTTGTTTTTACTGAAGCCCTGCTCGCTGCCTGCCTCCCTCTGCTGCCTCCTGTCTGCTGTCTTGTACTTTCACTGAACAACTTCACACCCACAACCAACCATGTGGTCTGCATGGATGTTTTTTGACAAAATCTCCAGATTGATCACTTTAACCTTTTGGCTTAGGCACAAACATGAGTTTCTCATTCACGCTGCAGATGTGCAGTACTTGTCAATTTGTCATTATGAAATAGAGAAACTGGGAAATTTTACAAAACTAGGCTAAAGACAGTCACTGAATTTCCCTTCATCAATGCAACATATCACCTTGTCACAATTAAAAATAAAATATCTGATATCTCCTATGTCACTACTCTCCCAGAGATTAGACTAGAAATGGAAGTTTATTTTATATAGTCATAAGTGATAATCAACAGAATTTACTAAACTCACACTGAGTAAATCAGTAATTATATAGTAGAACTTCAGTTATCTAAAACCCTGGAGGGATAAATCACTCTAAATAGCTGAATTTGGTGGAGCAGAGGCTAGGTCAATCGCCTCCAAAGAACACAGGTCACATACTTCTGGGTTTGAAGCCTGGGGGGAAAAGTGATCATTGTGAACAACTAAAATGAAAATAAAATAAGGTGTTTCTTCCTCTTCTCTCTTCCTGCCTGTCTGCCTATTTGCCTTCATTCCTGTTAGTATCTTTCCTTAAAAAAAATTAATAAAGAACTGAATTTATCAATGATTGAACATTATCATGCTCAACCATAACACTTGAATAAGTTAATAACCTTTGGATTACGATTTTTTTTCTTGACTCAACTCTGTGTTTTCATACTTACGTTAAAAGCTATTTTTCTTTAACTTCTGTTGAAAATATGTTAAAAAGTATGAAAATAAATTATTATTTTGAGAAGATGTTTAGTCATCACCCAAGAATCAATGTAAAAATAACCTTTGTCCCTATAATAAATCACCCCAAATGGTTCTTTTGAAATCTCATTAGATTTTCATTTTTTTCTCTAGATTTTGGGTCTTAGTGTCAGAAGCCCCGCAAGAGCAAGCCTTAGACCAGGGATTACAGTTTCACTATCAGGCCAGTGAATTGCTCTGGTTCCAGCACCCAGTCGTGGAATGCATCCAGATAAATAAGAAAAGCTGATGGATGAGTTTGACATGTGAGACATGTAGTACGTGACCAGGACAGACCCTTCACCAAGAAACAAAGGAATGACACAAGTTGAAGAAGACCACCAATAACTTCAAAGGACAATGTCAGGAACTGAAACCTGGTCTGCAGACCTCCTGTCTCCATCCCCCTTGCTTACCATGTGAGATTTTCCCTTAAAAACTCAGGATGCCGGCAAGGCCTGGGGTCTTAGCCTCCCTTGGCTGGCTCCATCCTCTCTCTGTTCCCCACTAATGAGGGAGTCAGCCTCCCTTGGCTGGTTCCATCCACTCTCTCTCTCTCTGTTCCCCACTAATGGGGGAGTCAGCCTCCCTTAGCTGGCTCCATCCTCTCACTCTCTCTCTGTTCACAACTAATGGGGGTCTTAACCTTGCTTGGCTGGCTCCATCCTCTCTCTCTGCTCCCCACTAATGGGGGTCAGCTCCCTTGGCTGGCTCCATCTTCTCTCTCTCTGCTCCCCACTAATGGAGCCCCAACTTGCTTGCTCTCTGTGCCTGTCTGATAATGTGGAGTGATCCTGAACCCACCAGGTCTGAACCTCCCTTGGTCAGCTCCATCCCTTTACCCTCTGATTAAATCTCGGCCTGCTCACTCGCCTAACTCTGCCGTGGGTTCTTTGAGCAGACCTGAAAACCCCCACACTTAATACATAGTCATACTAAGCCTCTTGTTTGTACTTACTTACATTAATCCTTTTGCTACTTCCAATCCATCATAGAAACCAGAAACTCAGATTTGTTAGATATTTACAGAAAGCAAAGATGCACTCAGGTTAGGCACCATATGTAAAACATTATCAGCATCAGTGACATTCATTTGAGTTTCTCAGATTCTCTCAGTACTTTTTCTTAGCTTATTTTCTATTAATTGTACCTACAGGACACTGAGGTTACCAAACACCCAAGTTCTGCATAGGTGAGGCAGAGTTCTACAAATTAGTAATAACAAGTGAACTTTCATAAATATGATCTCTTCTTCTCCAAACCCAGTTTTTATATTAGAAGATTAAGAATATTAAATTTCCACTTTCAAAAAGTGCATGCTCTTGTTGAACTACACAAGGAAACCAAATGAAGAAGACAGAACAGTCACAAAGGGCCATTCATTTAAAGATCTTAATAGAACATTTATGGAATAGTAAAATGGAGTAGCACAGGGGTGGAGTTAATCAGGAATAAAGAATCTGTACCCATGGGACAAAACAATATGAGACGGCTCTCTGGGGAGCAGAGAGTCAGATGAAATGACGTAAATGCCAGGATCCCTTGGAACTGGGTGAGGTGAAATGAAAACTAAGGTCCTAAGATAAGTCCTAAGAAATGCATCTTGGACATTGCTGGGAAAAGTGTTAAGGAGGCATAGGGCGGGAAGTTAGGTATGAATCGTCTTTCACTCAATAATCTGTGCCTCCTTTCTTCTAGGTAGAGAATTAAATGTCTTTCCCCAATGACAGCAGAGCTGGCATTATTATTTTGTCCCCTCTTCAGCATGGTTAGGAGGGACTAATGCTAAGGTCGGTGCAAATTAGTCAGTGCCCTAAGCCACCTTGTGTTCTCTCCCACAGCCTCACCACTCTACTTTACCCCTACAGCCCAAATAGTATGGCCTCTAGCTCCTTTGGAGGTTCTGCTGTGTCAGGGTTCCTTTTCCTCAGGAGCTTAGTCTATCACCTCTCACAATGTCATTACCATGGACGTGACATCTCTGGTGCTTCTACATCATGTTCTGGGAGAAATAACAATTGATATTCAAGTGTAGGAAGGAGAGATGTTTGGCTAAATCATATCAATTACCAATATTCCATCATTTTGACTTACAACATATTTTATAAAGTCAATTTAATATTTCATCCCCACTCCCTGTGAGAGAAACTACTGTATGCTGCTGTCTTGACCCATCAGTATGTGGTTACATAGACCCACTTACCCAAGCATGAGTTCATGGGTGATGCTTTTAAGTAAGTCCATATATTTTTTTGACCTTATTCCTAGTTTATCAAATTTTAGTTACTCTTTAAAACACCTAATTTTTCTTTTTCAATGAATGTATTTCCCCTACCCTGCCCCCAACAATTTCCCAACATTGCAGTAACAAGTATTTAAAGATTCATAAAATTAAGGGAGCCACTGTATTATCATATTCCTTCCATTGTAGGCTTAAGAAACCCTTGCAATTCTTTCCTTTGAGGACCCAAAATGTTAATTTGTATTATATAAACATTTTACTGCATTGGAAGTCAATATTAACTTTTGACTATTACTTAGTAGAGATTTGTAAGCAGGATCAACAACATCCATGCATCATACTGGCTACAGATGCTTCTTTTAAAACAAAGATGACCTGAAACTCATTTCTTTTAGATATTATTCATCAAATGAGTTCTCAAAAAGCATTTAAAATCATATACGTTTGAACAGAAAATGACAAGAAGCTATCTAACACAAACTTCGGATTTTTTAAGAATAGGAAACATAAGTAAATTAAGGAACTTGTTCAAAGCATATTGATAATTGATAGAATAAATTGGATTGTGATCCAAATTTCTTAAATTCCTATCAAATTTGTTGCCATGCTCACTGAGTGAGCTAAGGAAAAAAAAAAAGCAAGAATGATCATCATGAAGACAGCCATCAATAGGACAACTGAACTAAACATCAGTGAATGAGTCACCACATAGGGAAATGTAACTGCCAGAACCCCCAAAAGAGCAAGCCTTAGACCAGGGATTAAAGTTCAGCTATCAGAACAGTGAATTGCCTCTGGCTCCAGCACCCACTGGTGGAATGCATCCGGATCAATCAGGAAAGCTGATGGACGAGTTAGACATGTGAGACGTGTAGTACATGACCAGGACAGACCCTTCACCAAGAAACAAAGGAATGACACAAGTTGAAGAAGACCACCAATAACTTCAAAGGACAGTATCAACCTGCCCAATCAGGAACTGAAATCAGGAACTGCAGACCTCCTCTCTCCATCCCCCTTCCTCACCATGTGGGATTTTCCCTTAAAAACTCAGGCTGCTGGCAAGATCTGGGTCTTAGCCTCCCTTGGCTGGCTCCATACTCTCTCCCTCTGTTCCCCACTAAGAGGGTCTCAGCCTCTCTTGGCTGGCTCCATCCTTACTCTCTCTGCTCCCCACTAATGGACCCCCAACTTGCTTACATGCTGCCTGTCTGATATGTGGAGTGACCCTGAACCCACAGGGTCTGAACCTCCCTTGGTCAGCTCCATCCATTTACCCTCTGATTAAACCTCTGCTTGCTCACTCGCCTAACTCTGCCGTGGATTCTTTGAGGACCTGAAAACCTCCACAGTAACCTTCCTGAGTTTATTCTCCTTTTAAAAAAATTTCAGAGGAAGTGGAGCTTGCTGGGAACTCTGAGGTCATTTGCTACTAACTGAAGTTGGTATTTAAATTTATCTCCTGAAATGGCAAGTAACCAAAGCTGGCTCATAATGTTAAGGGGGGAGTGGTTTATTACACTATACTGAGTATGAAACTCCACGCTAACATTTGGAATTCCTGTGGGACCAAGAATAATGGTGTGATCAGATCAAACAATAGCTCTCTTGTCAAGAGCTCTGCCAGAAAGGAGGGTTGCAGTGGGTACCTTGATTTAATGTGACAGCATCTTCTTGCCTCTTTGAAAGTTCAGAGGTCCCCGGAGGTCCCTAGATTTAGAGCGTAGGCCTGCAGAGCTCAGAGTGCATCCAATCTGACTATGTATCTCAGAGCACCCAGAAAGTAAGAGGGACTCTTGCAACTGCATGGTCCTTGTCTTTCGATCCAGTGTGGTTTTGTTTTTAGCTATTTCAATACCTTCATTAAGTAATTTTAAATTGAACAGAATATCTAGTCCTTTCAGGAGTCATTTGAAATCATTTACCTAGAATGTGAATTTATCTAGCAAATGCAACCAAAGGAGTAACTGAGTGTTGACAGACTAACTTTATATTCAATTCCCCTAAAAGACATTTTGGGAGCTGTAAGGGCAGTTAGGAAATATAATTTCCTTTTTTTTAAGTTTATTATTTATATTGGTTACATTGCGATATGCATCTCAGCATATTTAAATGGCACCTCAGTCTGTATGTGTTTCACACCACACCCAGCACCAGAGTTCTAGTGTCGCTTACCAGTTTACCACCACTTGTTCCTGCCTCCTTTCCCTCCCCTCCCATCACCCTGATAGCCACTGTCTTGTATCATGTGAATTTTGTCACGATTTTTCTATTTTCTCTATTCCACATATGAGTGAAACCATCCTGTACTTTTCCTTTTCTTTCTGACTTACTTCACTTAACATTATCTCTTCCAGTTCCATTCAGGTTGCTGCAAAGGTCATGATTTTGTCTTTTCAAATTGCTGCATAAGATTCCATTGAGTATGTAGCACAGCTTCTTTATCCAGTTATCTGTAGACAGACTTTTAGGTTGTCTTGGTTTTTGTGAATTGTTCTGCTAAAATCATAGGGATGCAGCTATTTTTTCTGATTAGAGCTTCTGAGTTCTTCAAGTATATGCCTAGCAATGGAATTGCTGGATGGAATGGTAGATCTCTCATTATTCTTTTTTAGGAATCTTCACACTGTTGCACTATCTTACATTCCCATGGAATACATTAAAGGAATGCAAATTAGAAAGGAAGAAATAAAACTATAATTTTGGGATGGCATATGATATTATACCTAAGACTTCATAAAAAAAAAACTCCTAAAAACAATATAGGAATGCATCAAAGTGACTGGATGTAAAATCGACACACAGAAATCAGTAGCGTTTCTATATGCAAACAATGAAGTAGAGGGAAAAAATTAAGAGTAGAAATGCATAGTTGTCCTCAAAAAAGAAACTTATTCACAAGTGTAAAAGAAAAAGTTACCATACTATTATGGGTTTAATTGCTTTTTCATTTTTGAAATATAAATCATTCTTTTACTTTCTCTTTATCATAGACATAAATATATGAATTGAAAATTGACATCAATCTCATGTGAATAAATTACTTTCTGTACTATGAAGAGTTTGATTGACAACTTGAAACCAGCACATAACAATATGCTATTGAAAATAGATGAGCAAGAATTTAATTTAAAATAATTTGACAGGCACACACTGTGCCTCAAGTAATTCAAAGAACTCAGTAAGCTAAGATCCAGGACAAGGAAAGTCCAAGGTCCAAGGACCTGGGTTCAAGACCTGGGGCCAGGAAGGGAGATTGAGAGGTAGAGGTGGGGAATTTTGACAGTGTAAAAACTTCAGTTCATGAGATCAGCCAGATTGCTACCTGCCATTAATCCTTCTCAAGTTGCTTGGTCAGTATCGCAGCATGACTGAGTCAGCTAGTGCCTCCCAAATACTTTCCTCTCTTCTTGTTTTCATAACATATCTCCAATATTAACGGCACAGACAAGACATTTTTCCTGGTTCTCTGGTAGCAAGGCACAGTCATGTTACTAAGTTTTGTCAAATGAATTAAATAAGTAAATGTTGTGCACCATTTGGAGAAAACTTCTTACTAAGATGGAACACATATTTTTCCATTTCTTTCTTCTTGGCTTCTGCATTGGTAATGGGTTTCATACGATAACTGGAGTTCTAGAATCTGGCTTGTGCCATGTGGAAGAGAATTGGTAAAGCAAATAACAGGATGGTGACGGAGCTTCTGAGTTAGTCTGTACTGTAGTGTCAGCAGTTAATTTTCATGAGCGAGAAATTAGCTTCCATTTTTCTTAAGCCATTATTTTGTTTTTGATGACATGAATTAAAACGTGATAGTAAACCATAAAAACACGTAATGATCAACGATTTGCTCTGTAGAGAGCTTCTCTAAGAATTTACTGAAAACATATTTGGTACTGTTAGAATCTGGTTCTCATCACCCATCACCACAAAATCAAGGAGGAAGAGATTGGTATTAATAGGATAAAGTCTTTTATTCAAGGTGTCTATTTCCAAAAGTAACTAACACCCCCAGTGGAGTGGGTGTTTTTAAAGGACAATGAATGGTGGAGGGAAATGTCTCAAAGAGACCAAGGAAGGACTTCCTTGGGGTAAAGCAAAGAGGGAGTGCAGATTGGATGGTCCCAAGAAAATACAGATAAAGGAATTTGGGAGGGAACCAGGTTTGATGGGAAACCTTGGCAGTCTTGATTTTGGTCCTAGTACCCAGCCCCAGAGTTGTTTTTTTGTTTGTTTGTTTTTGCAGCATAAAATGTCTGATTCTAACTAAATTTCAAGAAAGGAAAAACAGAAAAATAGGTTTGTTATTTTGTTAATTATTGAATTTGTAATGTTTCCTTCCGTAGAAATAAGAATATTCTCTATGAGCTCACAAATTAGGAAATGGAATCTTTTCTCTAGTATTGGGAGGTACACCTTACTTTTTCCCATAGGAAGAAGAGGCAGAGTTTGAAGTGCACCAGCCATGTTCTGTGGTAGGTTTATATCCCCTTTTCTTATCTCAGTGTCTATCTGATAGATTGTTTCAAGACTATTCCTCTTGGATATTTTGCACAACTGTCAGTAGTTTCAAAGTCCCCTCCCTCAAAGTCCCCTTCCACATTCCTTGATCCCCTATATCTTCTTTCTGCCTCTTGCCCACATAGTTCTTTTGTGCCTATGTGGCCATCATCATTTTGTCAGCTACTTATATATGTCCTTTGTCTGTCCCAGCTCATGTCTACCTAACTGTTTATCTTAACATCCACTAGCAGTACCTATTTATTAGTTGCATTTAATTGGAATAGGGGAACTGGTATGCATAGAGGAATGATTACTTATTGTTAGGTAGCAGTTAGCAATGAGCAGGGACTGAGGAAAGGGTGAAAATCAGGAAAACAGAAAAAAAGTAACACTGAAATTGGGCCATATTAGTCAGTTTAAAGCTCAGGGAACCTACCAATCAGCAATCCTAAACAAGAGAGAACAGAGACAACTTTGTGGTCTGGTTTTAACCAGTGTCCAATGCACAGAAGGAGCAAGTTTCACCTTTTGTTGAACCTGGCTCATTATATGCTCATTATATAAAACATTTGTGTTTTTTAACTGCTTATGGGAAATCAGGGCAAAACACCCCTAGGTGGAGCCAAGGGCATGGAACTCAGCAGAGTTCCACAAAGTTCCCTAGAACTCTGGTCAGCTCTTCTGGGAATGATCACTCTACCCTTGAGGGTGTACTCTCACTTCATCTATCTTCCACCCTTGTTTTCACTGCACTACTTTGCTGTTTGCTTTACTTCTCCTGAGTCCTGGTGAAACTGTGATGCACTATAAGTGTCTTAGGGTAAATCTTCTCCCCAAGAACACAAGAAACTAAAGACAAGAGTCATGGCGGTATCATCTTCATTCAAACCCCAAGATCACTGAGAGAATGAGGGGTTGCCCATCAGATTTTTATAGGGTATTTAGTATTTCAACATTTATTAAGAGTATCATACAGCAAAGCTGGCATAACTACGCTTTGAATTACTCCTAGGAAATAATTGCCAAAGGGAATATTCATATTTCTAATTATTTAAATCATTTTATATATACTTTTCTGTTTTGGAAAGTAATATTTGCCAATTTTAAGTATACGTTTGTAGAGATATTGCTTAGCTTCAGAATTACACAGACATAGATTACAGGAAAAGCATTATAAAGTTTTAAATCATCTTGACTATTGCTGAGAAGTCACAACCTAGATAACTAATTGTTTGCAAGCCACAACATGGGGTATTTTTAATCACATAATGATAGATGCCTCAAATTTCAAAACAATTTACCACATTCTCCATGTTTCATCATCATATTCTTTCCCGAGACTCCACATGGCCAATCTGGATACTTTTGTAGTAGTCTTTCCACTCAGTCTTTTCTCTTAACTAGCACTGTGTCGGAGTCTAGTAACGAGTAGTCTTTCTCTTCCAGAATATGACCTTGGGAAACTCATCTCTCACAACTAGCTGAGAATTCCCTGGACAAAGTCTGTTCTTGAAATCCTAGCAAGCCTTCCCTATTTAGATGACATTCTCATCATTTTAACCCTGTGGTGAATTCACGTCAGCATTTCTGCAGGGCTCAGCACTTGCCTTGAGACCTTTTCAAGCCTTACACATGCAGCAATGGTTTTCTGACTCTCTGGTTCTCATAAATTTACACGACCAGGTATGTGCGGTCCTCAAGGGTCATGCCCAAGTCATATTTACTTGTATGTGTGATTGAATCCATCAGAAACTGAATGAATAAATGAGTTGTCAAATTTATTTTTAAAAACACCACCCAATCAGCTGATCAGTTTTTCTGCATACCTGCCTCTTCCAACCTGGCCCCAGGCCCCTCTTAGATTTCAACATCAAGCCACTAATTCATGACCTACTGACACTTTGGTAATTTAAATCACTTGATGATTTAATGACAGGTTGCCTTGGTCCTAATCCTGAAGATTTGTATTTAAGTACCCTGGGTAGAACTCTTTTAAAACAGGGGATCCTACTGAAGAGTCAAAGTTGAGAATAAGTGCTTTCTTCACATTGGTAGAGCATCTCAGCCCCAGATCTGATAAACTTTCTTCCACACCTGCATCCCAACTGCCTTTCATCTATGTAATCCCCAGCACTTTCAGTGCTGTTCATTCTCTCCCTGAAGCTGCCTGTGTGTACATTAGTGATGTGCATGATCACCAAAGGATTCATTCTCATCATTCCACTTGTCTGAAATGCTGCTTCCCAACCCCTGCCTCCCATGAAGAGATCCATTGTGTTTCATAAAGCCATGTAAAACAGGGAGTAGTTCTTCTTAGACGGCCTCTCCTAAAGTGGAAAGCGGTCCATTCATTTATCTCATATTTGGAATGTTTAGCCTATCTCTCTTCCACAGCACACTCACGCCTTTGAAACTAATGCTATATGTAATCTTTCTGTAGATTATTTAAAATCAGTCATTCTTAGGATGAAAGCATGTTTTGCCTGAGTATCTAGATATTTAGATTGTGCTTTTAGCTTGGTGTCCTAGAGAAAAATGGTTAGTTAAGATTGATCACAAATTAGTGTTTCTGTTGCATTTTTAAAGTGCTGCTCCTATTAGATGCAGTACTTCTGCCACCTACTGGACATATTCACAAATTCACAATAGTAACTTTTCAGGGCTTTGCCTCTTATTTTCCTTCTGTATTTCTTGGACAAGATTATTTAGTCTCTGTGTCTCTCTGTGTCTCTGTCTCTGTGTCTCTGTCTCTGTGTCTCTGTCTCTCTCTCTCTCTCTCTCTCTCTGTCTCTCTCTCTGTCTGTCTCTCTCTCTCTCTCTCTCTCTCTTCTCTGTCTCTCTGTCTCTCTCTCTCACAAAAAGATAATTTTCTATTTTTATTTCCCTGTCAGTCTCTGTTGGAAATGCACCCTGCAACCTGATCATGCTTGGGTGATCTCATGCCATCCTCCACTTGATCAGCTTCTCCTGGGTAACTATGGTTTGATTATTAATAGTACTAGAATATCTCAAAAACAAAAAGCAAACAACCCATTCAAAAACTGGCAGAAGAACTGAATAGGCACCTCTCAGGAGAATACATACTTATGGCCTGCAGAAACATGAAAGTTTTTGACATAACTCATCTCCAGAGAAATTCATATTAAATCCACAATAAAATGCCACCTCACACCAGTGAGAATGGCCAATACCAAAAAAACTAGAAACAAAAAATGTTGGAAAGGGTGTGGAGAAAAAGGAACCTTCCTACATTGTTGGTGGAAATATAAATTAGTACAACCTTTGGAAAAACAGTATGGAGATTCCTCAACAAAAAAAAGGTGGATTTACCATTTGATCTACCATTCCCATTCCTGGCCACATACCCCGAAGATATAAAATCTCTAATCAGGAATAATATCTGTATCCCAAAGTTTATATCAGCACAGTTCACAGTAGTCAAGACATGGGAAAACTATAAATACCCATCAACAGATGACTAGATAAAGAAACCGTGGTATATATTCTTAATAGAATTCTACGCAGCTGTTAAAAAAGACAAAAGTGTGCAATTTTCAGCAGGTTAAATGGAATGGAGGGGATCATGTTAACTGAAATAAGTCAGAAAGAAAAAGAGAAATACAGGATGGTTTCAGTCAGATGTGGAATAGAAAGAAACAAAACAAATGAATAGACAAATCTCAACAAAATTCCCAGTGCTCAAGACAGAGGCTACCAAGCCTGTGGGAGGGGAGGGACAGAGGCAGTAACAAGTTAGTGATAAGGGACACTGGAACTCTGGTGGGGTGAAACACACACAGAATGAGGTGCGGATTCAGTAACCTAAAATGAATATAGCAATGCAAACAAAATAGATAATACAATTTTTTAAATATAAAACTACCAATACCATAGCAAAGAGCTATTTTGTAATTTCCTACCTTTATCCTGTAAGTCATTTCACTTAATGTTTTATTGCTACTATTGTTTGCTTATCAGTAAGGCCTAGCTTCACAAGCATACATTTAAGAAGATGTTTTTACTTTTTAACCTATTTTTCCCAGTAAACCAGTGTTTTATGACCTTTTAATCTCCCACTTTATATCACTGAACAATTTAGATCATTTAGATTGTTGGTTTGTTAGAAACAAGTGACTTTTTTTCCCTCAAAGAAAAGTATCCCCTGATAAACAAAAGTCATCTATTGTTTTAATCACCAGGCAGATTTTTGAGAAAGTAAATGCAAACATCAAATACTTAGTTCAGTTTTCCTAGTCACTCAGCAGATGGCAGCATATCCAAATTTTATTGAATCAGCACTTAGAGAAAAGAATTTACCTCGACTCATTCAGTACTAGTAAATACAACGCTCCTCTCATTAGCTCCATGTACTATTCATCCTCAAAGGCTTATAATGTTATTTCTGTAATCTTTCGTGCTTTGAACATAGGACTGCATAATTACTGTGACCACATCTGTAATGTCCCTACTGGTGAACTTTGACTAGCACGTGGCTCCTTTCTTGGGCAATAACAGACCAAGTAATTTTGTTTTAGATCAGTCCTGTCCAATAGAACTTTCTGATATAGTGGTAATGAAACCAGCACTGAGCTAAATGTAATCAATGTATTTGTTAACTCTATTTAGCTAAGCCAGTTATAATCGATGCAATCATTAATTCTGGTTAACTAAAATGGCTTTAATCTACAAAATTGTTAGCTCTGGTTAATTCATATGTCTCTAAATCAGTACTATTGCTAACATGGTTTAACTCCAGAATTAACTTCTGATTTTTTTTTTAATCTAGAATACAGCCAAATTGTTTTAACCTTACTTTCTTTTTGAAAATTTTACTTTTATGTATTGTTTTAAAAACTAATGGACTTCTCATGGATTATAGAACTAATAAACACTTCATAGATTAGAAATCCACTGCTTGATAAGAATGTTTGTTTTCTTAAAAAAAAAGGTGATGCTTTCTCGCAATCAGCAGTTATGGGTGTCCTGACCTGGGTACATACCACCCAATGATCTTCAGTCTCCTGGGACAAAAATCACTGGTAGGAACTGAAATTCTAAGGCGAAAATGACTCAGAGCTTAATCAGAGGAAGGGTCACTCAGCCACAAAGACTTGGTCCTGATGCCTCTTGACTATATATGTGCAGACCAATCATATCGGCCAAGCAGGAAATCCTTTGTTCTCTTCCAGTCCTCAGCCCTTTAAACACTCTCCCAACCTCCAGTCAAGGACACAGATTTGAGAATTTGATTCTCCTGGCTCTAGCTTCTTGCCCGTCAAAACACAATAAAGCTATTTTTTTAATTTCCCCTCAAAATCTGGAGCCACATTGGCTGTCGTGCCCAGTGGACTGAAGAACAGTCATACGGTGTCTGTTCTATCTTAATACAGTAGTTGTCTGTAGCTTCAGGTCACTGTTGGGGGCTTGAGACATGCTGGTGTGTCTAGTACTACTAATATTACTATTAGTTGTGCTACTACTAAGTGTGCTGTTTACTTTCAATTCATTTAAAGAAACATAGCCATGTATGGGAGGCATTATCGTACTGGAGAATACAATTCTACCTGGTACAAATGACTTGCCAACAGACCAAAATATTTCTCCTAGTATCTAACTCACATGGGCATATCCTCATGGTTCAAGCCATTGAGATGTGGGCATGTGGGCCTTTCAAACCCCAAGGACCCAGGTTTGAGACCCCAGGCTGAAGTAAAAAACCTGAAAAAAAAAAAATAGGTCAAGATGCTTCTTTCCTCTTTGTCTTCTTTCCTTACTTAAAATGATTCTTCTCCCTGTCTTTCTTCCTCTCTTAAAAATAAAAAATAAAAAAAACTCAGATAACTTTGTGGGTTAAAGTTTGCTCAACAATTTTATGTGCATTAATTAGAGAAAGTTGTCTCAGAATTTTTTTTTTTTTTTTTTTTTTTTTTTTTAAGGAAACGTGCAGGCAGGAATGAAGGTGAGCAGGCAGACAGGCAGGGAGAGAGAGGAGGAAGAAGCATTTTACTTTATTTTGTTGTTCATTTTGGGCTGTTTGCCCGTGGCCCTGGGTCTTGAACCTGGGACCCTGGGATGTATGTGAATTGTGCTGCAATAGCTAAGCCATTAGACCACCAGGGTGCTTCTCAGAATTAAATTTTTAATGAGAGTTTTCAGTCTTATTCCCAGTCCGATCATCAGATTTTTTTCAATTCCCAGGATTCTTTCTAAAGCTCATCAGCACTACCTCTCTCCTAAGCCATACCTTCTTCTTTTCACTGATAGGTTCCTTTTTCTTCTTCACATGCCCCCCACCCCATTCATTCACTGCTTCTGACCATTGACCATTGTCACATTCTCTCTGAGTTATCCGATTCACTTTTCGATTTTAATCTCTATCTCTCTGTTGCTGGTCTCCTGAATCTGTGATAGCAGCCTGAACTCTGGCTATGCCTCTCTCAGCACATATCCTAATGGATACCTCCACCTGGAGAGCTCTAAAATAAAATATACCAAACTGCACTTAGTATTTAGCAATTTGGGGTAGAATGTTTCGACATCCCCATTGTTTCTCTCTAGTCTAACTTCTCAGCCATGATCGATTTTTTTTACAACATCATCCTCAGTGACCTGGAGCTCAGCTCTACTGCCTGCCAGAAGCATGAACACTCAAAGTCAATTCTGCCAGATTGTGTGGGTGAGGGAGTATCATAGACACTCACTAAGGGAGGTGACTAGGCAAGGTTTGTCTTTAGTAATGTTTATCAGAGTGGTAAGGAGAACTTAACCTTGAGCTACCTGCCAGGCTTCGTAATCATCGGAGATGATTCCTCATGACTCAGACTGAACTCAGAGCATGGGTCACTGAGCTCACACGAAGTCTGGAAGCTTCCTGCCTTGCTTCCACCCTTCACCTTGTGCCCTCAGATTGCACTTCACATCTGAGTTGGAATCCACACTCTTCATGTGTACTGATCCCCCGTCTCCATGGTTCACTCTCACAATTCAACATCAGTCCCACTGCCAAGAACGGCCCGTTTGTCCTCCAGTGCGGAAGTAAAGTCAGTTAATATTTTGCTAACCTTGAGGCATTGCATTTAGACGACATGTTCTTCCTCATGGAGGGTTGCTTATTAAAAGAGGGATGTGATTTTTTTTTCATTGATTTCACTGAAATTAATTTCCTTCAGGCACAGTGCTTTCAAATTTATGGGCTCATAGATGTATTTAGATTTCAGATACTTAAGTCGATTTTTTGGCTAAATTAAAAACTTTCCTATTTTAGAATGAAACTACAATTTTGAACTAGTACTTAATGATGTCCCTATCTGGCTTTCTTTCCATCCATCAGTTTGCAGAATATTGCTGACATTTCAAAGTTACTCTAGTGGAAAGACACAGAAATGCATATGAGAAATAGTTACAGATTGTTTTGAATCAGTAAACTTGTCCAAAAAATTCATAACTTAATTATTTTCCAAAATGTTCTCTTTGATACATTAATAAAAAAAAAAAAAGTAGGATGACTTGAAGCCTTTTAGTTTTCTTATTACTCATATAAAGGACCTTGTAACATAGTTTTACAAAATTGGAATGTCATAAAGCAGTCTCATGAAATCATTCCTTTCAAATATAATATATTCTTAAGGCAGATTGGTTACAGTTGGTGAATTTGCAATATTAATGTCTCGTTTAAAAATGCAGTAACCAAGAAAAAGAAGTTACTTAGCATAAATATGCAGCTAAGTTGCTCTTTTCTGAGAAAAAAATCACCAGCTTGGGCTCCATGTACCTTTGCTACAGCTTTATAGTTCTTTTAAAAAAGGTACAAAGTAGAATCAATCCCTTAATTACTGCTCTGTTTCAATAGGAAAAATAGAAATTCTTTCCATTTGACCCACTTCTCCAACTTATTGACATTGAACTCCTTTGAAAAACTTGGTTTTTTAATCTGTAAGTTTCTCTGGAGTTTTATAAAACAAACTATGATCCAAGTTTTGACTCAAAAATCCAATATGTCTTCAAGTACTTGCCTTTGCATTCTGAATACAAAAATGTGCTTTATATTTAAATGGATCCTAGATAGCTTGCACACACAGGTCTTCCACAGGGTAAGGAAGAGCTTACATTGGTTATATAAGCAGACTTTTCTGAAGTGTTTTGTATCCATTTTAAGGGAAGACCTTATGTAGCCTTCCACTTTGTTGCCAAATGTTCTGTTTTCTTTTTACTACCAGTATAAGATCCATAAGTATAGAGCAACAAAAAATAAAAATAAAACTATCCAATAGCCAAAGAACACCTTAATTTCATCCAGGATGGAAATATGATGGTTAAGAGGTGAGAAGGATTTTACTATTTTAATGTGGCTTTTCCTGGACTTTTTCTCTGTTTTCATCTCCTTCTTGTCCATTTTCTGGTTTTAAGCAGTTTATTTATTTTTTATCTTCAACCTTGCATCTTGAACCTGAGTCCTTGAGTTTTACATGCCCTGTAACTTTCACTGCCTGAGCCGAAGGAGTGGGCCTCTGTCAGTTCAGAGTAGTCTCTTCTTACAGATTTCTAGGAAGACAAATTTATTAGTTCCATCAATTTGGAGTTAAGGGGACCTGAAAGTTAGGAGAGTTAGGGACAGTCATAGCTTATCCTGTCTGGTCCCAGCATAGACAAGAGCTGGGCTGTGCTATTGGTTTAACTCACTCAGTCTCAGCAGGTGTGACAACTGGAAGGTGATTGGACCAATTGGTGCAACTCTTAGCCCCTTTCCCAGTCTCTCTCCTGGAAGGGAGAAGACTCATCTGGCTGAAAGTGTTGACTCAGAATACATTGACTCCTCTCTGCCCTCTGCAAAGCTTACAGCAGCAGCCATCTCCACTGAGGTCCAGCATCGCCCTTAGCTGTCCCTTTGTCTGACAAAGTAGGCTATATTCTCTAAATTTACCTTTCTCGTAATAGGCTTTTTTTTTCCTATTTCATGTTTTATTCCTCAACTCGCTCAAATCTCAAGCTCGGATAAAATATATGTTTTTATTTTAGCCTCTGTCTTGAGCAATACTTGATGCATGAAAAATAAACATGGAAGCCAATTTAAAAAAGCAAGAGTAGGATTTGAGAAAGACAGATCATTAGAGAAAGAAGAATTTTCTGGCTTTGGACTTTAGACTTTATGTAGAAGCAGGTATTCAGACTTTCCCCATTTCTACAAGCATATCTCAAACCAGATGGGCTTTTAAAATTGTGCAGTGGCCTGTGACAGAATTTTTATCTCTCTGGATAACTTTCATTTGTGACAATTTTATGTGCAAGCAATGTCTCTTTGTATAGAAATAGGCCTGTCCTTCAAGCACTTGAGAAAATTGTATACCAGGAAAACAAAACAAACAAACAAAAACTCCTAGCCCCCTCTCCCTTAGAGAAAAAATTGTACAAGTGGAAGTGAAAGAAAATATTGCCTAATTCTATGAGAAGACCAACAAAGAATTTACTAATTTAAGTAAGTAGTTGACTCACCTCACCTACTAGATAACAGAAAGGAGAGAAGTCTTTTTAAAACTCCCTCAGTCTCCTGTAACATTAACGTTTTAAATCACCCCTTTGCTTGCTTCTCTTTCATCGTCAGACTCGTGCCTGAAAATAAACCTCTTTTGTAATAAATTAATACAAACCAGACCAATCCCTCAAGGTCCACCTCAAGGTCCAAAGCCCACCCAAACCATGGTGGACGGTCTCCAAGGAGCCATCTGTCTGACTGTACCTGGTTTCGAATCCTCATACTAAATTAACTAATAAGCTTTGAAGTTTTGTAATTTCAGGAATCGTTTTACTTCATTTATCACTGAACTTCCAGAAGTGGGAGCCTCAGCAAGGTTAGAAGGATTGGGTGAGGGCCTCCAACTTGAGCACAAGCCTCAATAGCAAGGAACCACAGGTACCGGCTGTGGCAGCTTCTCCCATGCAGTCATTGCCAAGGTCAACATACAACTATAGGTAAAAGAGATTTTCTTTATTTAGGATTTTTACATGTTGGGTGGAGAACATTTGTGCTGGTTTTACTATCTGATTAGCTGGGTCTGCAGTTCAGTTCTATGTGATGTTCCATAGATACTACCTTTAAATAGAGAGTACCTTTACGTTATTAGATGATGAGCTCCAAATTAGTTGCCCAAAATTCAGTCTGTAAGTAGGGCCAGGGAGGACTTGGGAGAGATTATTTTATATTTCAGTTGTGTTATTCACAAATTTCAAAGAACATCTAGGTGGTAAAGCAATTCATACAGATGTCATGTACATATGCAAGAGGGAAAGTACACAAAAATTGTATGGAATTCAAAAACAGAGGAGACAAACTCTACTGGGGTACCAAGTGTGAGATCTGTTGCTGACTCGTCTTCAACACCATGATTCTCAATAGGGAGCATCAGAATTCTCTGGAGGGCACATCAGACCTCAGACAACTGATCTCACTTGGTCTCAGTGACCTGAGTACCAGCTTTCTTACTGACCAATAGTCATTAAGTGCAGAAGCCAGGACCACACGTTGAGGATCACTGCCCTAGGGAATAACACTGGAGCATCCACAGAAGTTTCAATTCAAGGGTCCACCAAGGTGATTTTCCAGCTAAAACAAACCTGGTTTGAAGGGGAAAATATTTTATAAGCAATTTACTGGGGCTAAGTAATAGTGTTATGTCAATTGAAAGCCAGAAAAGAAAATGGATGACAGTTACTAGATCCCTGAAAGACTTCATTATTCCTTTTTTAACTAAACTTAGAAAATTAATCACCATTTTTGCATTTTATGAAAAATAGCATGAACAAAAGCTGGAACCCTAGGTATCATCATGGGTGAGAATATCCTTTTGTTCACACATCATTTTTATTGAGTTCTACTCAACGTTCAACTGGTGATGTGACAAAGGTTTGCTGTGTTTTAGGTTATCATTGTCATCATTAATCATTATCTAGGTTCAGATCTTCACCACTGAATCCTGAAGAACTTTTCAAATGCTCATGTCACTATTTCCACCCTCTATAAATGGTGATATTAGTAATAATATCTAGCCCTCAGGACTGCTGTAAGAATTTTAAGAGTGGAATCATGGTTTAACAGAGTGCTTGATACATGGCAAGTGAGTTGCTTGTCATTTCCCATGACCAGTTGCTCTGGAGTAAAAATACAAGCTCTCAGAGGAGAGCACTGTCTAGTCAAGAGCCATTTTAAATTGTGACTTCAGGAGCTCCCTGATGGAATAATGGTTTGGTAAATTGCCTTCGACCACAGTGAGTCCACATACATCCCAAGGACATACATTCAGGGCCCAGGTTAGCAACCAAAATGAACAACTAAATAAAATAAATAAACTTCTTCTGTCTTCCTGCCTGCCTCTGCTCACCTTCATTACTGCCTGCATCTTTCCTTAAAAAAAAAAAAAAAAAAAAAAAAACTTCAAGGAAGCAGGAAGTGGCACAGGAGGAGGATTAGGGTGGGAGGAGAAAAGTCAATGGGATAAGAGAA
Organism: Solenodon paradoxus; assembly: GCA_004363575.1. NCBI lineage: Eukaryota > Metazoa > Chordata > Mammalia > Eulipotyphla > Solenodontidae > Solenodon > Solenodon paradoxus. The sequence continues at coordinate 865,422 of RJWH01000108.1, read as the reverse complement.
TCTGTTTGAACACCCTTAGATGAGAAGATGGTGTTGGATTTGAGAAATTGACAGAAAGCCAGGGAGGCTGGAGGAGAGAGAAGGAGAACAGGAGAGGTTAGAGTAAGATGGGAGAATCTAGCTAGGGTTAGCTTATTCCAGAAGTCAAGGAAAACACAAGATTCTTATTTTTTCATTCCATACAACTGAACTGGGGAAATAGATCAACACTAATAAATATCAGATACAAGTCAGCACATGACAGATCCTAAAGGATCATAGAGAACTGTTGGCACCTCAGCCAAGGGACCACTGATATTTTTTCAACTTCTATTTGAACTTTGACTGGACGCCCCATTACCTCTTACCTGCAAAGTCCCAAGTTTTACATGCATCTTAGCCCCATATTCCCTCTTCTTGAGAACAATAAAATCAGTGTAGACTTTTCAGTGACTAACTTTTTGAACCATTAAGCAGTGCTTCTTACATGTAAAATCTGTCAAGAGACCCTCCACATAGCTACATTAGTTCAAAGTCACAGATATGCTGGCCTTTTTGGAAGAAAGTTAGCACATTGTTTACAATTAGAGGATGTAAATGAATTTTGTTGTTGCCATCAGTCAATTTGCTGATGAATTTAGACCTGGCCACCTGTAATCAGAAGGAACCCTGATTTGGTAAACTAACTCTTCTTCACAGTACGACCATATTTATCTTAGAATGTACACATATCTCCTGAAGAGTCTGAGGGAAGTGAATGGGACAGAATGCTAGGGAGATGACTGATGCTGGGTCGTCAGTGTGAGACACATCTACGTGTTTCTGTATCTGACTAAAACTGATGCCTATTTGGTATGATAACATCTACATATCACTAATAATCTAAAGTTCTTTAATGAACTTTGACCCAAACAAAATCTTCGGTCTGCAGAAAATTTAGCATTTTAATCTTCGCACTGTCCACCTGGAAGAGGTAATACATGTCACTAGCTTTCCTGGTTTACAAGAAGGTGAGGCTTTCAGAAATATGGTTTATCAAGTATAACAAAAAATAAATGTGTGAGTTCTAGATTAATCCTCCACACTTGCAAGAATATCAAAAGAAGCACAATAAAGGAATAAAGAAAATTCTTTTTAAACTAGAGCTGAGTTATAAACCAAAGCAGATGGTAAACTAAGGGGAAGAGATGACTCACTCTATCTATTTAGAGAAAACCAGCAAACAGACTGTTATACATCCCTTTATGAATTTGTTTGCCTGTGAACTAGCCTACCACATTTATTATATAGTCCCATTGTAAAAATGATCATACAAAAAAGTGCAGGAAATCACAGTGGTCCGGTCTTTATCTATGTACAGAGAAACAGGCACACAGTAAGAGGCCCACAAAGGAACATTTTCCGAAGAACGCTTCCATGTTGCCAGTTGCCCAGGTTTGCTTATGTAATTCAGTTGTCTGCTGAGCCCTCATCCACCAGGACTGGTGATTCTAATCCCAGGTCAATCCACACATAGAACTGCACCTCCTTTTTCAATTTCTACCATCACTCCAAGCAGAAGCATTTTATAAGATTTATGGGTCACATTGCAAAATATATTGCCCTAAAATTCCTCTTAGAACTCTTCCTTCTCCAATGCCCCACTTCTAATGCTAATGCATGTGTTCTACATCTAATCCCATCTCTCCTCCCTTAGGACACAAGCTAAACTAATTTAAATAGAGCATAATAGTCTGTCCCAGCTGTCAAAGCTAAGTATTATCACTCACCAAGTCAATTAACATTCCAGCAGAGATCTACCCTTTTGGGGAGTCACATCTTACAAATGTTTATTTTATTAATTAAATTTTATATGTTCCACTGAAATATATTGATATACACAATGCTTTCTTCATAATGTTTAGCAAAAACCTTAACCACATTGTTAAAATCTGTTTTCAGTTTATATTTTTAGCCCTACTTGGGTAGAAGCTAAGACTTTATGTATACTTTTAATGATAAATCTTCAACATCTAAAATTGAGTTTTCACTTACACATTATGGTAGGATGGATGTGGTAGGATAAAACTAGAATAAATCTATATCCTTTCAGGTATCGGAAGCTAGAAAGGAATAAAAAGAATAGGACTGGCAAATAGTCTAAAGTTTAAAACAAACATAATTCGGTTTATATAAACCATTGTGCATAAGGCAGATCTATTTGTACACACAAGATGGAGTCTATAACAAGCTTTACACCCAGACAGCTCCAGGTTGTCAACCCCACATTACACTCTCTGTTCTTTTGAAAATCTACAAAAGCTTCTTAAGTCTTTGAATTTGTTCTATCTGCAAACAAAGTTACATACACGTACAAAAGCTCATGTACTGCATGCAGTCATTATGCTTCCAGACTATTTTAATCTGGGACCATTACAGCCTTTTTTGACTTAATATTTTTGTAGACTATCCATCATTTGGGGATATATTTGATGTTTCCTCATCATTCTATTCAGGTTATATATTTTTAGTAAGTATGACACAAAGAAAGCTGTGACATGTTGAGTGTATTGCAACCAGAGATCCATAATGTGTCACGTTTCAATATAGGTGAGGTTAACTTTGATTTCTCTGTTGACATCTGCCATGTTATTCTACTGTGAAGTTGCTGGTTTTCCCTTTCAAATTAATAAACATGCTGTGGGTAGATGTTAAGACTATGTAATATCCTATCCCTCATTAAACTTACACCCACTAATTTTAACAACCCTTTGACTTTTTCTTTTACTAAATCAATTCTTACTATGATGGTTGGTTGGTGCTGCAGCTGGGGTGGTGGGTGTGGTGTGGGACGTGTGCAAACTGAGGTGCGAATTCAATATCCTGAAATGCATGGAACAATGCAAACAAAAGGAATAAAACAATTAAAAACAAACAAGCCATATAAAATGACTTTGACTAAAAATGGACTAAATTTTAAAATCAAGAAGAGGAAGAACAATGGTAATTTTCTAACTATCATCCAGTTGCATTTATTATTTGTCAATTGACTGTGAGGAAGAGATATTTCTCCCTTCCCTTCCCCGCACTTATTTGCCTATCCATTTATGTATATCACATGGAGAGTGTTAGTGAATTCTTACTTTGTTTGATGGGAGATTCATTATCCAATACTTCCTAGCAAATCATGCCAAAACTTAGTGGTTTTAAAATAATAACAATCACTTTATTGTGTTTCATCCATTCTGTGCATTGTGAATTCAGGGTGTTTGGCTGGATGGTTTGGCTCAAGTCTCTGGTAAGGTTCCAGTCAGGTGTAAGCTCTTTTGTAGTTTTCTGAAAGTTGGACCAGGACTGGAGAATCCACTTCCAGAGAGACTCACTCCTAAAGCCCGTGAGGTGGCAAAGTGTTGTCATTTGTGAGAGGCTCTCTACAGGGATCTTTGAGTGTCTTGAGAATGGGGTCTCGGTTCCAGTCTAAGAGACCAAGGAGAAGCTTCACTCCCTTTTGTTGACCTTGGAAGTCACAATGCTTCCTCCATTGCATTCTTTGGTCCAGGGCAACGCTGATTCAATTAGAAGGCAGGGATCATTAAACAGTCGATGTTGGAGGTAGACCACAAGTTCATTATTACACTTTGCTCTCAGTATTTATCTTGAGGCTCACTTCTCCCCAGATTTAGCCTATAAGAAGAACCTTTTATATTAGCTTCTTTGTCCTTTTGACTGACCCCCATCACTAAGAACTTTCTTAATTTTAGGTACAGTGAGAAATTCCAGGCTCATCATATCACTTCCCTGCTTCAGTCCTAGAGTCAACTATTTCTTTAAGGGTTCCTTTAGCGAAGAACAATGTTAAGAAACCAAGATCTGAGTTCTGTGTGTGACCAACGCTACTAAAGTATCATTGCTTCCAGACCCTCTTAGCAGAAAGCTAAGAAATAAACGTATGTATATAAGCATACATTTCTAGTCTATAAGCTCAAATTTATATGGATACCTCCCAGTTTAACACCACAGCATTCTCTCTCTCATATATACATATACAAATATATCAATACGTATATATAAACTGAAGTAACTGATTTATAACATCATTAAATTTCAGGTTACAGCATTATATGTCTACATATGAATATACTACATTGTGATGACCACCAAAAGTCAAGTTTCAATTGACCCTGTTACCCAATTTACCCAACCCCTCCATCCCGCCATCCCCCTTCCCCCTTGGTAAACCACCATTTTGCACTTTGAGTCTAAGAGCTTGTTTTGGCTTTGTTTTGCGTGTTTATTTGCTTTGTTTCTTTATTGTCTACAAATGACTGAAATCATACGATATTTGTCTTTCTTCATCTCCATTCATATTGCCACAAATGGCAAGATTTCATGTCTTTCTAGAGCATAGTAGGATTCAATTGTGTCTATTTTATATATATATATATATAATCTTTTTAATCCATTTATCTGTCAATAGGTAATGAGGCTGTTTCCAAATCTTGGCTATGGCTATTGAATAGAAAACATTTAAAATTCTGCTAAAAACATTAGAAATCATAAATGCAATAAATTGTTAGGCTAAAAAGTAAATATACAAAAGCTGTTGAATTTTTATACACAAGGAACTAGAAGAAAGAGAAATAAATAGTTCTATTTATAGCTGCATAAATTAGTAAATTTTGTAGTAGTAAATTTAGGTAAAGAGGTGAAAGATCCTGTACATTATAAACTATAAGATTTTGTTGAAGGCAATAGAAAGCATAAAGAAATGGAAAGATAATCCATGCACATGGTTTGGAAGCATTAACATGTTTAAAATTACCTTTTTTTTTTTTTAACCTAAAGCAGTATACAGATTAGATTTAATACCATTCCTATCAAAATCTTAACAGTTTTCTTCACAGAAATAGAACCAAAAAAATCCTAAAATTTGTATGGAACCATAAGAAACTCCAAATAGTACCTTTTAAACTTCTTCTCCAATAATGAGAAATTTGGTTTTCATTATCATCAGTGTCATCTGGGTGAAGAAATGGACGCAGGAATGCTGAAGACCTAACTCTCAATGGTAAGTCATTTAGCAGTGGAGAAGCCAGGTAGTAATTAGGTGTAGATGATGTCATGAGAATGGAACTCACATGATGAGATTTTATGTCTTTCTAAGAAAAGGAAGAGTCCCCTCTCTCTCTACCATGCCAGGCAACAGCCTCACATAGCAGCTAGCTATTTACAAACCCCGAAATGGAAATTTAGCAAACACTAAAACTGCTGACACCATGATGTATGGCTTTCCAGTGTCCAGAACTGTGAGGAAAAAAAGAATGTGTGTTATTTAAGCCATTGAGTCAAGGAGTAGTTCTCCTCATTCTGTGTTTGTAGGTTGTGGTGGGTTTTTGCATCTTTTCTGAGAAAGCCCTTTGCCCTTCCTCTTCTATTGCTCCAGCCACCTGAATACTTGTATTTTTGCATAAATGTCCTACTCACTTGAAGGGATTGGGGTTACTTGACAGTGTGTGAGCTTGTCTACATGACTTCCATACAAAAAGCATAAAGCCAATGTTCTGTATTTTGTTTTCTAACAGATTTTGAGACAAGCTATCTTTTTCTACTCAGTCTTCTTCCATTCATTTTGAATTTGTATTCTATATAAAATACACTTTCCAAGATCTCAAGGAGAAGCTTTCACATGTTGAGTCCTCTGTCTAAACATTATAATGTAAAATCGAGGTCAGTAGAAGCCTGTGCTCTTCTCTAAAGATGAGTCAGGAAAACTATCAGCTTGAGCATGTGGGTAACTTCTGTTTTTACAGTTTAGATAGAAAATGCATTATAAAGAAATTTGGAAGACTTGTTCAGTTGAAGAATTGAATTTGAAAGATAACTTTCACCATGTGAAATTTCTGATTAACATCTTAGGTCCTGTAACAAATTAAAGATCAAGGGTCAGAAACATTCAAAAACAGAGACTGATTAATTAAAGAAAGACATGGAAATCATAGGAAAAAATATTACATAGAGAGTCAACACAGAAAATAGACTATTGTAATTATTGTCAAATATAGTGACAATGCTGAGAAAAATGCCAGAATGTTTCAAAGTTACCTATTTAATTTTGATGAATCATATGTTAAATAAATCAGATAAAATATCCACTTGAGCATTTCAACTTATCGTCTCCCAAAGATAATACTAGAAGTTTCATCACTAATAATTTTAACATGGATAGGAAAATGATCAAAGGTTACTTTATGAGAAAAAATTCTGTAATTATAAGGAAAGCGGTTTGTAAAGTCAGGTTCTTATGAAATTTCAAAAGTTTCTCCAAAAGATTGTTTGAAAATGTTGTTCTTTTGTATTTCAAAGAGAGTGAAATATATCACAAGAGAAATAAACTCATCCTGAAAGGCATGTATGAGCTTAACTCCTGAGCCACCGTGTCATGGCTATATAAGCATGTATTTGCTTAATATTTTAAAAATAAAACTCAAATTTCTGAGTACATCATCTAGCTCAAGCATAAGCAGTGAAAAAAGAGGATTTACACAAATTATCTATGCACCCAAGCATTTATTTATCTAAGCAGAGTGTTGAGAACTATAAAAATGGTTGAACCATGGAGAATAATTCTGGGAAAACATAGAAGAAAAACAAATGAGATATTAAAGGAGCTATCCCATAAGTAACAGGACCAAAATGAACCCGCATGAAACTTTCTGAGACTTTCCAGTGACCCTGATGAGTAGCAGTAAAATTGGAATGGGAAGTGTAAAAATAATTATATAGAATTACCAGATGAGAATATCATCTAATTGTTATGAATATAGAAGATAAAACAAATATGTCATACAACAATCAAACATGAGACATGTTGAACAATTATATGACTGCATAAATATATATGCAAAGATTTGTTAAATGATTACTTTTTTCTACCACATTTCTGGCAATTTTAACTCCTATAAATACTTCTATATATTTATCAAATGAAATATTAGAAAAGCATATCTACTTCTTTAAATAGAGACTCAAATACAGTGTGCAACCTTGAAACTGAAGAGAAAGAAAAAGAAAACCATGTTGAAAACATTAGTAGTCTTGCTTATTTGTAGAGGGATTGTGGTTTTTTCTTTTGTATTTAGCATGCATCACTTTTATATGTTAGAAAATAATACTACTCTTACTAAAAAGATTCGTTACAATGGCTAATATTTGAAAATATTTAATTTTTATTATAGTTAAGTTTAAAAAAATACCTAATTTTAGTAGTTTGTGATTATAAAAATATTTTTGCATATGACTTATTTGGGTGACCTGAACGCCTTCCTTTTATAAAATACCACATTCTGCCACTGGATGGCAACAACGGTTCATAAAACCAAAGGAGTTTTGAGGATGGTGCCTCAGTGTTGAAAATTACTCTTAATCAGTGGATAAGAGTAAACCGAACATTTGAAGCGATAACTACTAAATCACAAAAATCTATGTATGTGATACATGCCATGAGATATATAATTTCATGAAGCTATATCACATAGAAAATGAGGAATTTAAGAAAAAAACTTTTTGGTTTTGGTGTTAGGTTTTACTTAAGCACAAATAAGAAAACTAGTTAAAATAGTATACTCACAATGGATTAACTGGCATCGGATGGACAGAAAAAGGTACAAAGATATCAAGACATTTCTCTTTTCAAGAATAAATGTTTGAATTAATTCTTTGTTTTGAACTCCTTTAAAATAAGAATAATATAGTCATCTTAGTATCTTCTATACCACGAATTTTGTTGGTATGCACAGATTTTCAAGAAATACTTATTAAACAGAAAAAAGCTGAAGATACGTTCAAAATTATATGTATATATTAATTTGTAAAATCCCCTTCCAATCATTCCTGGCTTTTCATCTTTGCAATTTTTGTAAAGGATGGTTAGCAATAAAGGTATTGAAAATGAGGTGCTGAAGATTTAAATATGAATAATATCAGGATCCAATCCATAGGGAATTAATATTTTAATGGCTAGAGACTTGAAAATAAATAATTTTAGAAGACTTTAGGAATACTTAGATATATAGTGCTATAGGAGATGAGAAAATGGGACAATAAATTCTAATAAGAGGCGGGTCTTAAAATCTTCCAAAAACAAATATCACTGAGGCATTTTGTAACCATTTCATTTAACCATCAAAATATATGAATCTCTCATTGATCAGAAGCGTAAAATATCCAAACCACTGCACTCACCAGAGAAAACATTGAATTAGGAGTCATGTAGTTACGGTTAAATTCAGGGTGGGAAAAGTGGGATTCAAAGAAGAAATCTTGAGTATGTAGAGAATAGCATGTCTATTTACCAGTCTACAAAGCAAACAGGTTTGGACCAGGTGCAGAACATTTTTCTGTCTCCGCTGATCCCAAAAGGGCATAAGAACCTCACAGAGCCTTATGGAAGCTATTTCCCCTTGGGCGCTTATAACCCCTCCTCTAGAGCTCTTAGAGGTGGTCAGCCTCCTGACATTACCTTTGTATCAGGGAGACATCCTTTCTCCTCTAAACGCCCTTGGCAGTGCTTACACAGAATTGGAGAGTTACAATGGTTTTTACCTTTAGTCTAAGCCATTTGAATTCTCTCACACACCAGATTTTTGTCTCTTGACTTCTGTGAATATAATTTTTCTGTCAGACACTTGTTTATTTGGTTCTGTTAGTAAACACTGGAGCACACTCACAGTCATTCCTCAGAGCTAGAACTTCAGCTAGGAGGAGTTAAAAATAGAAGAGACTCGCAGGCATTTAAACAAATACTGACATTTGAGCAGAATCTCTCTTCCTGTATTCTAAGAATTCAAAACTAAGGTCCAGGTAATTATTTTTCACCTAGGTAAGTATATGCTATCTAAAAATAGTGCTTTGTTTTAATATATGTAAATCAAATTCTCATCGAAGTTGAAATGCATTGCAATAAATATCCCATGGGATTTTAGTCCATAGATACATTAATATTTTTCTTTAAATATGATGCCTCCCTAATGAAAAACATTTTTACTAGCCAATACATTTCTCTCCCATGTCAATAAGTTTCCCACCTCTACTAGAAGTCCTATTAGGAAAACAGGGCATCATTTGGTCTTCGTTATATTATGGCTGTCAGATAAACAATTTCCACAAATCCTGTCTTTCAGGGCATAAAACAAAGATCTTAGGGAGATCTTTACTTTCCCAAGGAGAAAAAAGATTCATGGGATCCAATTACATTTCAAAGATCATATAGCTAGAAACTGCCAATGTTGAGATTTGAGCTATGGTTGATAAGATTTTAAAGCTCTATTTCTAAATGTGTAAAATTTAACCTATTCTTTATACCTTATGGAGCAGTTAATAAAAACCTTCTACAATGTAGAAGAGTATGTATACAAAGAATCATGTTAATAATTACAGGTGGTTTAATTGTACATACATAGTTTTAATACAGGTGAGGCTCAAAATTGAATAGCAGCAATAAGAATGTGCAGTAGTCCCTCGCTATATCGGGGTTCACTTACCGGGTTTTTAAAAAAATATCTAATTCTGTATCGCGGAATTTTCACTATATCGCAGGATTTTGCGGTATCCTATACTTCACTAGTGAGTGCCCACATAGAATTTTACATGTTGTTAAAATTACATAGGTTTAAGAGTGTAGAAAGTGTTTATAAGAGTGTGGGAAGGGTTTATAGGAAAGTAGGAAGGGTTTATAAAGCCTTAAAATATATATAAACAAAAAATTATAACACCGCTATTTTGCGGATTTTCACCTATTGCGGGGGTCTCTGAAACATAAAACATATATATTATAGACATGTACATATATTTGTGAAATATAAAATGCAATTAAAAATTAATTAAAAGAACAGAAAAATATGCAGTTATCATTTCTCTTATAATTGCCTATACTTAATTGTTTTCCTTACTGATAACTTTCTTTCTCACGTATTCAAAGTGCTGTCATATAGTTGATTTCAACCAGGAGAACTTTAGTGCTCTTAAGGCACTAAAGTTAAGGCAGGTTCATCAGCAACAACCTCTTAGCTTTTGTTTATCTGGGAATAATGTTTTTATTTTTATATCATTTTTGAATGTTAGTTTTACTGGCTATAAGATTCTTGGTTGACTGTTTTTCACTTTGAATAGCTCAAGTATGTTTTTATTTGACTCCATTACTTCTGATAAGAAGTCAACTGTTTATCTTACTGGAGTTTCCTTTCATGTAGTGTCTCTTTTACTGCTTCAAGATGTTCTCTTTATTTTTGGCATTTTTACCGCATTGCATATGGTGTAGTTTACTTAGCATTCATCCTACTTAAAATTTCTTGGATAGTTAGATTCTGGCATTAAACAAATCTGAAGAGTTTTCAGTCATTATTTCTTCTAATGTTTTTTCTTGCCTCTCTTCTCTCCAATAGAACTCTTGTTATATTTATATTGATGTGATTAAAAGGTGCACCACATTTCTCTGAGGTTTTGTTCACTTTCATTTATTCTTTTTTCTCTGTGCTTTAAATTGCATAATCTCTATCAATCTATCTTTCTTGTGCAAACTCCAATCTGTAGTTGAGCTCCTCCGTGAAGTTTTCATTTTAATTATTGTATTTTGCAACATGATTTCCATTCGGTCCTGTTCAATGCTTTCTATCTTTAACTGATATTATCTATTTAATGACATGTCGTCATCTAACATTAAGAATTCAGACATGGTTTTCTGTAGTTCTCTGAGCATATTTATGATAATTCAACTCCTTTGAAATATTTATTAAGTCTAACATTTGGGCAAATCCAAAAACAATTACTATTGACTATTTTTTCCTTAAGTATCTATGTCTACATTTTTCTACTTCTTTTAATATCCTTTAATGCTTCATTGGAAAATACTCATTTTAGATAATATATTATAATAAGTCTAGATAATTATTCCTCCCTCAACTATTTTTAAATTTTTAATCCCATAGATGTGTTGCCATGTAATTCAATAGTAAGCACTAATGTGATTTACAAATATTTCTAAATCCTCGTTTGCTATTGTATTCTTAGATACAGCACAGCAACAAACGCATAACAAGAATTCAATAATATTTATGAATAAATGAATTTTATGCACCATATAAAAGGTGGAAAAGGCTTTAGTGTGGCTGCTGGTGGCTAGTAGAATCAAATGACATAAGTAAGGTTGCCAATAAGATAACTAACTGGTTTACTTTTTGTGACTCTTGCCCCATTAAATATTCTCAACAGAGCAGCCTTTTACTTTTACAACAATGTCACATTTGTTACTCTTCTGTTCAAAATCTTCCAGTGGCCTCCCATCACACTTAGAATGAAAGGTTTCTGTTGTCTCTCTACCTTATATCTTACTATTCTCTTCCCATCTTGTTCTGCTTCTGCCTCACTGGCCTCCTTCCAAGATTCACTTGCTTTACTTATTTACATGTTAGACTTTGTCTGGATTGTTTTTCCCTATACAATTTACATGATTTTCTCTCTCACCTATCTCCACTATTGATTCAAATGTCATTCTATTTATAATATTTCTTATCTCCCAATTTTTTTCTTTTCCTAAACTTTTTTCAGGATATAATTTATATTCTACTTTGCTTATTGTCTTCCTCCTTTATTAGAAAATGAATTCTATATGGGTGAGTTTTCCTTTTTTGTCCTTGCTGTATCCTGTTCATAGAAACATACTTGACACATGATCAACACTCAAAAAATGTATTCAAAGTATGAATGAATAAACATGACAGCATGAGTATTTTATAAGTAATACTTTGTTTCCTCATCTGGTATTTATTGTGTATCAGCTGTATGTCATGAATACCTCTAGGTACTCAAGACACACTGGTAACTCAGGCAGAAGTATCTGCCCTCATGTAGTTATAGTGAACCAATAAGCATAAAACACACACATATAATATGTTATAAAACTCTTATTCCAGTTTTATTTACTTTTATGTATGTATTTTGTGTGAACTGGGCAAGGTATGAATACTAGGTTGCAAAAATATGTAATTTTTGATGACAACATATAATGAAGAAACTTAAGGTAGGATGATGGGGTAAAAATAATGGAGAGATAAAGAGTAGGGACAAAGAGAATTTGTTCAGGAAAGTCTTCTATGCAGAGGTGACATTTGACATGATAATGAAGATAATGATGATAAGATGATAAGGATATGAAGACAATGATCAGGAAGACAATGATGGCAGTGGTGGTCAGAAGGTTAAGAAGAAAGTTCTGGACACTAAATGCAGCTTTGTAACTTTTCAAATACATAATTTTGATTCTTGAGAAAAAGTTGTATCTTGTATCTAATTTTTATGAATGTTTCAATGAAAGATTGTGTAAAATGTGAGAATAGCACTATTAGTACTGTTCTTGGAGCCATTACATTTTGTTCTTTTCCAATTTGCTTGCTTACTCTTTTTAAAAAATGTCTATACTTTCTAAGATGGATCATAACGTACTTTAAGTAATATCATAGCCATGGCTATTTCTTATTGAATAGAAAATTTCATAATTCTCAAGGAAAGTAAACAATAAATTCTTATTTTAATGAATATTTTGATCTAAAGCAAATTGAACATATCTAATCTATTTTCAGCAATCTATTAAAGATTCCAACAGGAGACAAGCAGAAAAAATTCCTAGTAATGCTTTTCCTTGACATAAACATTATTTCTTCATCTGAGTAGCTACTTCTTTTCCTACCATTGCCTCTAATCCCAACACCCCCCAAAAAACTTTTAGATGTGTCTTTTTAAAAAATATGTATTTATTGAGGCTACTTTACAAAGTAATATAAACCCATATGTACAATTTCTCCATTCCTCAAATATATATTAATATACTAATATACTAATTAATATACTAATAATAAGGAATTCTTCACTATTGTCTATTGGACCCCACTACTACTTGCCTCCACCTCCTGCCCCATTCCCTCCATTCTATTGCCAAGTTTCAAAGGTTGGTTTTGTTTCATCCGTTCCTTTGTTTTCTCTTCATATTCTACCTATGTGTGAAATTATTCAGTTTTCTTTGTTCTTCTTTTGATTTATTTCACTTAGCATGATCACCTTTTGTTCCATCCATGTTGATTCAAATGACAGGATTTCATGTTTTCTAATGGTATCCTATTGTGTATGTGTACTGCATCTTCTTTAGCCATTCATCCAATGATGGATACTTAAGTAATTTCTAGCTCTTGGGGATTATAGATAGGGTTGCAATAAACATGGGGGGGTGCATATATCTCTGTGAATTAGTGGTTTTGTGTCTTATGGGTAAATAGCCAGAAGTGGGATGGTGGGATCATATGGGATATTCATAGTCAATATTTTGAGAAATCCTCATACTGCTTTCCGTAAGGGTTACACTAATCCAAACTCCCATCAAAAGTGTAAGTGTTCCTTTTTCACCACATCATTGTCAACATTTGCTGTTTCCAAACTTTTGGATTATTATCCAATATAAAATAACACTGACACTCCTAGATAGAAAAGTGTGTATATTTAAATATGTGTATATATATATATATATATATATATATATATATATATACACACATACACCTAAAGGAAGCAATTCTCTTATTGTAATGCTATAATTTTTGCTTCTATTGTAAAATCATGTTATCCACCAAGATGGGAAATTCACCTTCCTTTTTCATATCCAATAATGACAATCATTTTTCTTCTTTTTATACTCTAAATAGACCCAGTGATAAGGAATTTTCCGAACTAATACTTCTTTTTTATAAGTTAAAAAATTGTGAAGTTATGCTTATTAACATATACTCCCTAGAGGTATATGACTATTTACTGATATATATCCTTTTATTTTTAGAATTAAAGTTGTGATTTTGACTATATTGTGTGAAGCCATAACCTAGGCACTGAGTAATCTCATAAAAGACTTCAGTTTTCCATGTGTAGGTGTGGGAAGTTGAAAACACAAGATCAAGAATTAAAGAAGAAGTGTAAGTTGTAGGTGACATAAGATTATTTTAAAAGATACTTCATAAGATTATTTTAATAAGCTTACTGGAGCATACGTGAATCTACCAAATATTGCATTGCTAAAGCAAAGTAAAAGATATGAAAGTGATGTCCTTAAAATACAAACTCTGAGGTACAGCCTAATATTTTCTCATTTTTTTATAATTTGCATTGCAAGAGAATATACTGGAAGATTAATATTTTTGCTCTCCTTTTCTGCACTGCTTAAAAAAATTACCTTTTCTATCAATAGTCAGAACCATGCAACATCTTGAAAAAGACTGAATGTTTTACAGTGGGTTGAAAAAAGCATCAATATCTCTTTATTTTTAAATAGACTTATGTGTTTAATCAGTGATTCCCTACTTTTCAAAAGTTAAAATCCTTGAAAACATATGATTACAAATACAACTTTCTATCAGTTTCCGCAGACTAAATAGAAAGAACACTATTAAGCTACTGATGAAATTTGTGTAAGAAGTAATTTTAATTTGACATAATATGCTTACAAGTATTGCTTTATCACAAGTAGGCTATTTCAACCCTTGGTAAGCAAATTCTTTTCACATTTTTCTTATTTGAATGTTAATGATTTCTCTGTGATGAAGTGTTTTCCCAAAGGAACAGCATCATGAACTCTATGTGCATGTGCTGAGATGGGGAACTAAGGGAGTATGAGAAAGTTTGTATGATAAAATGACTCTTCTTTACCAGAGAGTGATTTAGATTAATTAAGCAATATTTTTAAATATCCCTTCAGGCAGAAGAATTATTTTTCTGCAAGAAGCTTCTACCTACTCCAAAAATGGCCTAGGAATGCACACAAGATTGCACTTCTGGGAGGCAGAAATGCCACCTCAAAACATCCATGACTTGCCGTGATCACCACTAATATTCTCAGCAGGAAGTTGGACCACAGAGTTGACTAATATCTTACTGGCTAATCTATACCCCGTGATTTTTTTTTTTCTTTATCTCAGTCCATCTACAATCAATAATTATGAGATCAATTTAAACTGCGACTTTTAATGAAAGCTTTACCACAAGATTATGTTCCACTTCTTGGACTTTGTTTTGGGTTGAATTGTGTCCGTGTCTTTATGGACAATCCCTTCCCATCATCCCATTCTCCTCCCCCTGTGTCAACCACAGGTCTGATTGATTGTCATCAATATGATTTTTTTCTTGATTGTCATATAAATGAAATTACACACTCATAGTCTTTTGTGCCTGGTCTCTTTATGACAGGGAAATTCTGAAATTCATTTAAATGGAGTGTAGCTGCAGTTTGTTTGGTTTTTTTTGGTTGTTGTTGAAAATAGAATTTCATTGTATGGACATACCTCTATGTTGATTACTTTTCTTACTGATAGCATCCTTTTATAAAAGAAGCCATATGAAGCACCACAGAGAGGGAGGATGTCCTGTGACAATGGAGGCAGAAATTGGAGTGAAGCTTCTATGAACTAAGGAATGCCACAGAATGCAGACAACCACCAGAAGCTATGAAGAGGTATGGAAAAGATTTTTTTTTTCCCAGAGTCCTCAGAAGGAACCACTGTGTTGACACATTTTGGACTTCTAGGTTCTAGAAGTACTAAACAATAAATTTATTTGTAATTTTATTGCATTTTAAGGCACCTAGTTTATGGTACTTGGTGCCAGCAACCCTGGGAATCTAACAAAGCCTGAGAAACCATTTCACTGTGCACTCTGTCTTTCTTTCATTCTCAAATCTCAAAGGACTGGGCTGAAAGCAGCACACCTTTCTGACCACACTGGATTGAATCTACTTGCTGTTGACTCTAATTCACCCCCGGCTAACTTCAGACACTCACTAAAGGAAGAAAGCTACCATGTCTCCTTTCTCTGTCTGTATATTTTCTTATTCTAAGCTATAACATGACATTCTCTGATCATTCCTCTATTTTTGAGGAAACAGTGGTGTCCACATAGACTCACTATTTCATTCTTTTAGAAGGCAGGATGCCTTAATAAATGTGTTTATCAACTTCCAAAATTCTTGATGAGTCTATTTACTAAATAATATCTGTGTCCAGAGACAGAAAATGGTTCATTAGATTAACTTTTTACATTTTAATCCTACCAATTAATATGGAACTTGGGGGGAATCACTTAACCTTTCTGTTTAAAAGTATTAACTAACAGGAATGTCCTAAAGGTTAAGTAATGTTGAATTGAAAAATGCTTGGGAATCTAAGGATTAATGTAAAGGTTGAAAAGGAATGACCATTCTTGAAAAAAGAGGGAAATTCATGTCCTGATTAATTCACGTTACTACCTACCCACAACCATTCTCAAGGGATTCTTATTAAGTTTGGAACTATCTATTAAGCTATCTATTAAGTTTGGAACAATAGTAAGTCACCTTTCAAGGCAGGATTGTTACATCTCTTGCTGATTCAAATTATTCACATTTTAGCCTTTATATTAGATAATAGCAGGATAAAGCAATGTTTTTGCTTCTGTGCATTGCGTATTTGCATTGCTTTTTGTCTGCAGTATTTCTTAGAGGAAGCACTGTCAAAATTTATCATGACCCTAAGTAGTAATATACTACAGCTCGTAAACTCAAAGACAGACTTTATATTTAGAGATTCCAAGATGGCTCTTATGTTTGAATTCTGAAAACATATCATTTGCGGAGGAGACTGGGTCATTATAATTCATTTCACATACTAATTTTTATGGTTTGAAATTTACCTTCAAGAGTGTACAGACTGGGTATCAAGATCCTGCCTAGATAATGTAAGACATAGTTATGTTCTTTCATTATTTCATTGTAGGAGCTGTTTGTCCACTGTTAGTTCATTCTGAGTCCTGGCTGAATATTGTTGCTTTATTGTATTGACACTAAGATTAATGTTTATTTATAAACTCATTTTATTTTCCAACTTGCACAATTGTTTTATTGACAGATTTCTCTACCCAGGACATTGAAGAGAAAATTGTAAATGTAGCTCATATTCCATCCTGGCATTAGAGGAGAAGTAGCTGCAGAGCTTGCTCTCTGCAGTGTTAAAGAAAAAGATAACTGCATTCAGTGATACACTTGGAATGAATCTGTGGAACCCAGATGCCGGATTGCTCCATAATTGAGCTTCCATATTTCCTGTTGGCTTAAAGGCAGTCCCTAGATTCTTATACTCTTTTTTTTTGTTCTTCCTCAGAGACTGTTTTGTTAAGTCCTAGGGGAGATGTGTGACTTCGTCTCCTGTCCTCTACCTATAGAAGATAAGCCAGTGTGGTCACTTGTTAGGACAGCATCTCTTCTGAAAGCTATCTAACTGGAGGTGGGAAACCAGTCTATGGCTCTGTGTGTGAACTCTCCATTTCACATCTCCTTCACCCAAACCTGAGAATGAGCTTTCTTCAAGACTATTTTACTGTGATGCTTCCTGAAAAATATGCTCTTTTCTTTCTTATACTTTCTAAACTTTGATAACAGAATTTGAGGCTTCTTTTAGGTCCCTAATCAGTGTAAGGTTATGCTAAATAACCCCAGAAGTCAATTATTTTAGTAGAGAGTGGTTATGCTTTCTCTTCAGTAATACTTATCTAAACTACTACTGTAATAGTCTTCTTGCTCCAAACCCTTAAGTGCAATCTCCTCTGGTCTTTATATGCATGAAGCACGATCAATTTTTAAAAAATGAATGTTCTAATCACTATCAAACATTCACAAGTAATTCTTAAAACGTAATACCCTTAAGAATTTCTAAGCACAATTATTAAAAATGTAGAGTTCCTGAAATAACCTAGGGAATAGTAATAATCAGGTGAATTCTTTTCAGGTATGTGGCAGCTTGCCTTCAATATGGCTACCACTGGTTCCTCCCCTCCTTGAATGGGGATACAATTTGGCTAGCAAGAGGTGGAGTCTGTTCTTCTTGAATCAGACTGACCTGAGACTTCGACCAGGTCAAAGGCTTTGACCAGAGGAAGTTACACTGTGCAAGTTTTGAGCTGGCAGTTTCCACCTGATTTTCCTGGAATTCTAATTGCAGAAGCTACCTGTCACTGAGAAGTCAAGGTAACCTGACAGTGCCATGTTGTAAGGAACCCCAAGCCAACCACCATGGAGGGGATGTATGGGAGAGATCTCTGTCAAACCTCAGATGTCCCAGCCATCCCAGCAAAGGGGTCAAATGTATATGTGTAAAAAGAAGTTATCAAGTAACTCCACATCTAATCACCATCAAACGGTAACTGCATGAGCAATCACAAATGAGAACCCACTAGCTGAGCCCCATTAACTCCCAGAACCACAGACATCAATAATAAAACGAAAAATAGTTTTAAACCACTAGACTTTGAAAGCCTGCAGTATTTTCATAAGGTCTCAATATATGACTCTTTGAGAAATATTATGTTAGATCATCAAAGACACTGAAACATTTAAGATTGTGCATAACCTAATGCAAGGACACGAAAGCTTTAGCCAGTCATCTTTTCTCTGCTGACCAGAGCATTTCCAGTTTCTTAATATGTGTGTTGTGTGTTCTTGCCACCACACATCATCTTTTTATGCTCGAGCTCTTACCTTTACTCTTTTAGGGGATACACAATATTAGTAGCATTCAGTCGCCATGGTTGGCTATCTGACTGATCACCCATTCATTTTGAACCCATTACTGAACTCTGTTATGACAGTATAAGCACTGCTGCCATAGATTGTCTTTCCCTATCAAAAAAAAACCCAAAAAGGACTAAATTAAAAAAGACATACCATGTCTAGAGATGCTGGTGTTCTAACTCAAAATCTTTTTTACTTGAGATTCATCATGGAGATTTCTTTGAAATCACCTCCCTAATAAGCTCTTGCTACAATGCATGTATTTTTCTCTCTTTCTTAAATATCCAGCATCATATTGCTCATGCCACCAAATTCTGGAAGGCTGGTGTCAGATTTATTTCTTGTTCTGTCCTTCTAACCTATGTTAGTGCTCCAAGAACAATCACAGCACCACCTGGGTCTTAAGAAATCCAGGTGAGTTCCATGGTGAAGTTGCTGTCAATGGATTCTGGAGCACCAGTTTACTTAGAGATGCAAATGGGGTCCTCTTTAAGAAATAAAAAAATCCCAGGGTAGCCTAAAATAAATCCCCAAGACAAAGGTCTTCCCACACTCAGTTTGAGAGGCAATTGCCCTTGTGTAGCCTACAATTAATAAAAAAACAAAGTCCAGAGCCTACACATTTATAAAGTATGCATAATAATTTACTTATAATTTATATAAAAACAGACACAAAAATACAACTTAAAAGAAGGAGATTGCACATGAATGGAAATTATAAAATATT
This sequence comes from Solenodon paradoxus, assembly GCA_004363575.1. Classification (NCBI taxonomy): domain Eukaryota; kingdom Metazoa; phylum Chordata; class Mammalia; order Eulipotyphla; family Solenodontidae; genus Solenodon; species Solenodon paradoxus. Next base: position 846,112 of record RJWH01000108.1, on the reverse strand, counting down.
TTATTTTCATACCCCAGGAGATCATTTTGTACATCTGGAGACTTGGTCAAGTGCATTCAAGGAAAGGAATCCAGTCTCATGTCCAATTCTCAGGTTGTTCATACTGTAGCCCCCAAAACCAAATTCAAATTGTTCTCTCAAATCTACTCTGATTTTCGTGGGCTTTATATTCCCCTATTAAAAAGAAAAACAAAATTACCTTTTGTTATAATTTCAATATGCAAGAGTGAATAACACAATTAACTCTCATTTATCCATATTGTAGCTTAAAGAAATGTAAAAGAATGGTCATACTTGTGTAATCTATATGATCTTCCTCCTTGTCCCTCGTATTATTTTGAACCAACTCATTTAATTCTCTTCACAATATTTTATTTTACATCTACACGAATTAAAGATGTTTTCAGCCTAACTAAAATTAACAGCAATTCCATAATATACTAAAATATTGTTTTACTTAAATGTTCACAATTGTCACATGTATTTTTAAATATCTTTGCTCAAATCAATATGCAAATAGTAACTAATAGGTCAAGGTCCTCCCAGAAAGGCCTGGGTGATGCCACTTCGTGCTAAGAGATCCGTGTGCTCATTTTGGTGGGAATCTCCATTGACCTTTGTCTCAGTGTTTCCTTGTGGCTGCCTGAGAAGACAGGTCCTAGGCACTCTTCTCAGTCTCTTCTGATAAAGTTTCTTATTGCTTTGCCTAATGTCTTCATTAATCTCAATGAATTTCTGAACAGACTCTTTGCCTCTGGACTCTGAGTGAATGGCAGCAGTGCCATGCCATGAATCCTGCCTCCTAGAGCAACTACCCACCCTCCCCCACCCCCTATAAATAGCCAAGAATCTTTCCCCCCAGGGCTGGCTGATTCCTTTTCTGAGTCAGCCCTTCTGAAGTTCCAAAATAAACTCTTTGGGATATTTGAAGTATTTCTCTGGTCATTCCTTTTCACATCCCAAACCAAAACCCTAAACCTCCAAATCTTTGGGGAAACCCAACAGTAATTTTAATTGCTTTTCAACAATGAAATATACATATATATTTATTTAAAGAAGAAAGGCAGGAATGAAGACAGGAAACAAGCAGGAAGGGAGAGGAGAAAGAATCATTTTTATTTATTTATTTAGTTGTTCCCCAGTCCTAGATTGCAAACCAGGGTCCTTGGGTTGTACATGGTCCACCCCCAGATACAGGCGCAACCCCTCCACTTTCTCATTCCTCCAAATTCAGATCAAGTGTAGCAAAGTGCACTGATAGTTCAAATATCTTCTATCTATATGCTGTATAACAAAGCACCGTAAACTTAGTGACATGAAATAATATATTTATTATTTCACAATGTTTAATATGTCAGAAAAGCAAGTATGACTTAATTTCATTCTTTATTTTTAAGAGTCTCACCCATTACAGTCATGGTATTGACCAGGGTTGTGATCTCATTTGAAGCCCACCTAGAGAAGGATTTGCTTCTAGGCTCCCTCAGTTTCTTGGCAGAGTTCAGTTACTTGGATTTGTAGAGCTGAAGACTTCAATTCCTTACTATCTTTCTGTAGGAGGCCATACTCAGTAACCAGAGACTGCTCCCTGTTCTCTGCTATATGGGCCTTCCAACATGGAAGCTTGCTTTATCAAAGTCAGCAAGGGAAAAGACTCCAGCATGAAAGGCACTTAAATATTAAGTTCATGATACTGTACATGTAATCAGATAAATCCTGTTACCTTTGTTGCATTTTATTAGTTCCCAGGGGAAACAACTATCTATGGGCATGAATATCAGGAGGCAAAGATCACATGGGAACCAGCCTACAGTGTATCAAGCATTATTTGAGAATCATGGAAAAGACACAGAATTACAGATTATAATAGATAACTATCAGTTCAACATAGAGGAGATATCTCTTTGCTTTGGTTAGATCTGCCTCTAGGAACTATCCATTGACCATGCCCTCTCTCATTGTTCTGACATATTCCCTTACAGCTAAGTTTTGTGCTCTCCAGTTTAACAGTCCTCACCTTTTCATTCTGGTCTGTTTCTAAAAAAATGATTATTCTTATGCAAACAATTTGGCTTTCTTTATTCCTATTATTTATTATCTGATCACTCCTTAAGGTCTGTTTTTACCCAACTAACTGTGTTAGCAGGGTGTTTTGCTACAAAAACTAAAATGAATCTATATTTTCTTCCAGTTTTCATTTACATGACCAATACTCCATAGTTAACTCTGTTTAACATGATAGTCTGAAGAATTCTGTATGTTTTTGGAAAGTGAAACAAAGAATGTCATCAACAGAACTGCTAAACAAGATCTTTCCAATTTTCTTCAGGGTGGAAGTTGCACACTTTTTGGTTAAAGTTCTAAAGGACTCCAAATGTGCTTTAGATTTGGGTGAGAAATTGACTCGTTGAATCAAATCTATGTTGTTAGTAACCTCAGGGGGCTCCTACAGACTTCAGTCTTCCCACCCAGGTACTCTAATCAAACAAATGTCTTAGAGAATAAAATTAAATAAGAAAAACCTGAATAATTGCTAAAAATTAAATTTTGGGTCCAAAAGAGAAAAAAAAAAGGTATATACCAAAGAGATATCTCTAAAATTGTGATTCTTAAATTTTTGATTATGTCATGTGGAAGATTTGTTAAACTATGAACTGCTGGTGCCACCACTAGATTCGTATTCCGTAAGTCTGCAGTGATGTCCAAGAATTGGCATATCTAACAGTCAGGTGTTACTGATGCTTCTGATTAGGCAACCACTCTTACTAAAGAATCACAGCTCTGTTACCTGAAATACATCACAATACAGCAAAATGAGTTAGGTAAAGTGGAGAAACATGCCTTCAAATTCTGAAGACTATGTAGCCTTAACAATAGCCAGGCCAATTAGAGTAAAAGAGTAAAGTTTAGGTAATTGCACATTCAATATCAGTGCTAGTTAACTAACAGCCTAATTTTCTAGAGACATATAAAATAAGATTTGAGAGAGCATATGGCTATCTTTTAAGAGTGTCTAAAAGGATGAAGAAGTGAAGTATTGATAGGTAGAATGTGAGTCTATTGGACTCAATATAGCATAATGAGAAAAGGTGAATACAACGCGATCGTAAACTATTAATCAGTTCTCTAGCAGTAGCAATTTTAACTAGAATACAATTATAAGACGGCTTTTGGAACTTTAATAGTTTTCACTTCTCATATTCACCCATGAAGAAACTTTGTTCCTAATGTGCAGAAAATGTCTATAATCACCTTTCTTACTTACTTAGTAGTAGTCATTTTGTTTTATAAGTAAGTATACAGTTTAAGTCTTTCATAAAACGGTAAATAGAAAGTAAATCCCTGACATTTAAATAAAGGATCCATGTAGAAAAATAATCAACTTCACTATAAAGTAATTTCCATATCAAATATATTCCCATATAATTAATTTTACTAGTAACTTGCACTTCTAAAAGCATTCTTTCCAGCTTTCTGTTTGGAGACAAGCAAATTCCTATTATTTTACCAAAGTCCAAAGACCAAAATGAAACATTACAAAAATGTGTCATAGAAACATATTTTTAGGAGAGACATATGGAAGATGGTGGACTAGCAAGATATTGCGCTCACCTCCTCTCTGCAGACCCAAAAAAATCTCATCTAGATAAAAACACCAGGCTTCTAAAAAGAACTGAGCATTGGTGGACAAGCATCTCCATAAAGAAGTGTTAGAAACATCACAGTGTAAGAAAAGCCAAGACATGGTGTTATGACACTTTCTGAAGGATCAGGAAGGACACCAGTGATATTAAGCTTCTTCCCTAGGACTGAATGATTTAATCCACATTGGATGCCCCAGAACATAGGAACTATACCCTATAGGGAGCTCATGAATCCTAATGTGGAAAACAAAGGGCTTTCCTTTGGAGAAAAGAAGGACTATGGGGAACAGAACAGGGGAGGCCAAAAGATGAACAGTCCTAATTGAGGAAATTTATTTGTTAAACCAAAACTTCAGCAAGAGGAACAAGAAAGAGAGATAGTCTTCCAGTGAACAAAGACAATACTGGGTGTCCTCTCAGACTCTCTTTCATCTGTGTAGTGCTGGCCCTGATGGATACCATACTGGAGTTAGTGTCGCACTAGGGAATACCATATTGAAACAGGGCTGGAAGTCAAAATACACACCCACTCCACCTTCAGCAATGCTTGCTACTGGAAATAGTACTGTTTGTTCTCCTGGTTAAGGTACTTGTGGCTAGAAGGGCAACAAACACCTAGAATAGAAACAAATAGTCAGGGCTTGCAACTTTAGCACAGGCAGCTAAAGTACTTTCTTTCAAAGTTTAGTTTCTGGAGCTTCCACAGTCTGAGAAATTGCTATTCTTCCCTTGCACGGGGCTACTGCTCACCCACCTGCTTGCCTGCAATCAAAAGTTCCCAAGACCTGGAAGCTGGATCTCTACAGTCTGCAATCCGAAATCCTATCACAAGACTATTACATCGAGAGGGAAAGAAAGCCCTTTTGCTTAATCAATAAAAATAAACACAGGATACTAAAGAAAGAAAAAACAAAGAAATTTATTCCAGATGATAAAGCAAAACAAAACCCCAGAGAAAAATCCTAATGCAATAGAATTAAATAAACTACCTGAAGAAGATTTCAAATCAACAATCTTGATGCTTCTTTTTTAAATTAAGAAAACAATGAATGAACAAAGTAAGTTCTACAACAAAGAGAAAATATGAGAAAGTTCCAAACAAAATGTATAGAGTTAAGAACACAATAGCTTAGCTATAAAACACAATAGAGGGCCACAACAAACTAGAAGAAGCTTCCAATGAAATCAGTGAGTTAGAAGATAGGGTAGTGGAAAACAGCTAGGCCGATCAACAAAGAGAAAACAGAATTAAAAAAAATTAAGATAACATAAGAGATTTGTGGGATAACATTAAGAAGAACAACATTCTCATCACAAGGGTTCCTGAAGGAGAACAAAGAAAAGGGCAGAAATGATAGCTAAGAAGTAACTTAACCCAGAGAAGAAAACAAACATCATATCCAGGAAGCTGAAAGAGTTACAAATAAAGAAACCCAAACAAACACACACCAAGACACATTGTAATTATAATTGAAAAAAAAAAAAATCAAGATAAAAAATCTTGAAAGCAGCTGGAGGAAAACAAGTCACAAACAAGGAAATTGTAAATTTCTTAGGAAAACTTTACCAGCCAGAGGGAATGGTTTAAAATATTCAAAGTACCAAAAGAAAAGAGCTTCCAACCCAGAATATTTAGGTTAGAATTTAGAATTGAAAGACTGATTAAAAAAAAAAAGAGCTTTCCAGAGAAAAAAGTTAAAGGAATTAATAATGACTAAATGAGTGTTACTGTAAATACTAAATGAGCTTCTATAAAATGAATGAAAACCCACATAAACAGCAAGACATGAAAAAGTGAAAGTGTTTATGGGAGGGGAAGAGTGAAAATGTGGACTATTAGAATGAACTGAAGATTAACTTGCTTTCTATTTAAGATAGGTTATAAGAAAAACTACCTATCATCTCACACCTATGAGAATAGCTATTATCCAAAAGAGTAAAAACAAGTGCTTTTGAGTAGGCAGAGAAAAGGAAATCTTATGCACTGTTAGCGGGTGTGTAAATTGGTACAACCATTATGGAGAATAGTATGGAGCTTCCTATAAAATTAAGAATGGAAATTCCATAGATGCAGTTGTTCCACTTCTGGTTATTTACCCCAAAACAACTAATTTGAAGAGATATATGCACCTTCATATTCACTGTAGTGTTATTTATATATCCAAGAGGTAAACTACCTCAATACCCAGTAACTGATGATTAGATAAGAAGATATGAAATACAAAGTCTAATAACTACACAACTTTATAGATAGATAAAGATAAAATCCTGCCATGTGGAACAAGATGGGTGAAGTTAGAGGGAATTTTGTTTAATGAAATAAGTCAGAAATAGGAAGTCAAATATTTCATTCTTTCTCTCATGTGTGGTATATATAGAAACCAAGTAACAAATAAACAAAATTGAACAAAAATAGAATTTTAGTCTAAAAAGCCAAATTAGTGGTTACCAGAAGGAAAGGGGGAGAAGTTGGATAAAAGGGGTCAACTATATGGTGAAGGATAGAACTGGACTGTTGATAGTACACTTAACGTATTATATACAGATATTGATTTGATGACTTACAATGAGGTACACCTTAAATCTACATAATGCTATAATGCAACATTCCTTCAATAATTTTTTTCAATTGGAAAAAAGTTAAAGTTCAGTATCATGTAGTCTCAGCAGAAGATGGAGTTTGTTTGGCTAACCTGAGCATCCACATCACAGTATGTGTCTCTTGTCTAGCTGCTTCTCTTTTCCCAGCCCAACTGCCATTTCTGGTTGCTGGATACCTGTTTACCTTAGAGAAAAAACATTCTGCAGGGGTCTAAGCAGTCAGTTGTGGCCAAAGGACAACAGCACCAGAAGGTAGAGTTGCTAAGTTCAGTGCAATAAAGGATGGCCTTCACCCTGTGGCCCATGAAAGTGGGGCCTGGAGCATCTATGGAGTTCTCTGCTATTGATCTCCAAGATCCTGGGACACATCCTGGATCTGCTGGAGTCTCCCTGGGACATCTTCCAAGCTAGTCCTGGTGATAGTTACCAGAGAGCACATTTTAGGAAATGTGAAGGTCTAAGGTCAAAGTTGCTCTGTCCATGATATATGTACACAATGTGTACTGTGAGCACAAGACTGATGACACAGGCTAATGACACCCATAGGACACCTTGGGAAAAGACCAGTACCCCCATCTACAGACCCTCTGTATGATGGTCATGAACACTGATATGGGCAGATGGTCACTTCAGGACACAACGAACTTTCTACAAATGGTTCAGAGAGAGTAGCTTCCTAAACTGTCCAAGTCTCTGATCTAGAGTCAATCTACACATGTCAGACAATGAGGGAGAACATCTACAGAGGGAGCAATTAGGTCCTTTGAATAAAAACTCTCCTTTTCCAAAAGTTCTAAACCTAGAACTGCAGAGAGGGAGGCAGAAGGAAGGGGAGGAGAAAAAGGAGGGGAAAGGAGAGAGAGAAAGGCTGGTGCCTGGGATGAAACAGAAGCTAAGAACAAAGTTCACCTGGCTCAATTGCATGGCCCAAGACCATGCTGCCGACCACCACTGATTTCCACCTCCCAGTGACCACGGTCCCACAGGACATGGAAGAGTACTGTATAGGTCATCCTGTCTCTCGTTCAGAAGTCATCCATGCTGACATTGATGTCTGTGTGTCCCCTGCATGCCCTGAAGAGGAAGGTCAAAGATGAGCCAATGAGTGTGGGAAAAGAAGCAAAGCCTCACAGAGCTCGTAGTACTTGTGTTGCACTTCCAGGCTGAGTAAACAGCTGACGCATGAAACTTCTCAGCTGACATGTGAACTGCAGTGGCTGAAAACCTGGTTTCAGGCTCTGCTTGAGTCATACAACAGCCCTGTCACTCACCCGCAGGAACATCTATCCCAGGAGGAGGAGTAGGGCTGAGGTGGAGAAGAAAATTCACACCCTGGGCAGCCACAGGGACTGCCATAGAGGACATGTTCAGTCTGAAGAAAATAATGGAACGCAAGGGCCGTGTGCTGGAGAGAAGCACCTCCTACCACTGAAAGCAGGCCCTGCTCCAGGACAGCTGCACTCGGGACAAGTGGGTGATGACTGTGTCCACTCAGAGACAGCTCGAGGGGCTGAGGAAGAACAATGACCACAAGCAGCAGATGCTTGTCCACCTGGAGTCCAGGACCCGCTCACTCCTGATGCTGTACCCACAGACCACAGAGACTCTGGGTGTCTGGAGATCCCCTGGGGCATCAGGGTCATCCAGGAAGAAGGGACACTCTGCAAGGGCTTCGGGCTCTGGGGTCACCTGAAGAGGTGACTCTGCTCCACGTAGCCAGCCCTGAGACCTTCCTTTTTGTCTCTTAATGTAAATGAACTTCTCTCTCCCTACTTTAACTGCTCTTACTAAACTGATACACTATTCGAGCCTATCAGTATAGCAAAATTTTACAGTAGTATTTTTTCAGTAGAGACTGTTCATATAACTTCATGAAGACAGAATTTTCCCATGTCCAAGTCTTTAGAATTATTCATTATAAGTATTGTTTTGATTAAATAGCCACTTTCCTTAAACTGTCATTTAAGTTTGACATAAAGTGATGGCAACAGACAAATGTCCAAATTCATTTTAATAATAAAGACCCACTATATGCTTTGCACATTAGCATAAGTCTGTAGAAGTACCTTGAATTTCCCTGTGTATATTTTCACTGGTTTTAAGAGAGTACCAAAAAAACAAACTTAACAAAGCAAAATCCTATTTAAGCTATATAATATTTCGACTACTTTAGTCCCAAACTGATAGTTCGGACATAAATTCATTGTTTTAGTTTTGTCATATTTAAATATGAGAAAATTTAGCAACCATTTTTTTCTTAGTTTTTTTTTTTTTCATTTTTCTTATTCTTTTTTTGTTTTAAGGTACTTTTTGTTGTTGAAAAATTCTAAGTTTTATGTACACCATGTCATGATGGCAAACTGTCTCTCTCTCTGTCTCTCTCTCTGTCTGTCTCTCTCTGTCTCTCTCTCTCTCTCTCTCTCACACACACACACACACACACACACACACACACCACTATTCAGATAGAAAACCCTTATAGTTGCTTCTTGAGTAATTGAACAATATATGAAAGTTGATTTGCAAAATTTTTAAATACTATTAAATAAATAACTAAATGAAACAAACAAAAGCATATTTAGATGTAGGTACGAAATACAAAAGTACTTTGTTAGTGAATTATACAGTGAATTTTCTCTCCAATATATTTTAGCTACTAGTCCATGAACACTATAGTAAATGCATTGTGTATAAAATGGAGAAAAAGAGTATATAAGAAAGATGGGAGTAGATTGACCCACATGTGTGTTTTAAATCTAGGCATCTTGGCTATCAGATACTGTAATGGTCATCTCTGGAACAAACTACACAGGTCATGCTGAGAACTCCACTAGGAATACTTGGCTTTAATGCCTTCTCTGATGACATTTGTTGATACCTGATCTACCCTCCAAAAGCAGTTGTTTGTGTTCTCTCTTTCCCTGTACATGTGATTTCAGTATCTGTTAAGTTGAACTTTATACAGTTGTCATATTTCATCATTTTTGACCAGCAAAAACAATTTTGTATTACAACATAGTAATTTAATATAGAAAATTTGCATATTACAATATGTATATATATAAACTCATTTAATTTCTTTCGATTTACATTCTCATAGGAAGACTTGCTTATAAAATGCTTTATTTGTTTTTCAAATAAACAAATTTATTGATGTATTTTTGCATCCATATAGCTGATTGAGCAGACTTAGAATACCAGGAGAGGAGGGCTACCCAAGAGTTTCTGCTTCTTTAATAATAAATAGATACTTAAAACATTATTGAATAGACAAACAACTTCAGAAGAAAGTTGATACACAAATTTTATACATAGATGGAACACTAACAGGCTACCAAAGAATTCATATTGTACTTTATAGTCATTTTGACAAATAAAAATCAGATTCAGTCTTAATATCTGGGTTCAGTCAACAGAGAGAATCCGCAGCAGTAAATTTGAGAAAGAGAAGTCACATCCTTTCATTGATCAATCTAGTTAACATTTGTTGAGTGCCTACCTTACGCCTCACATCATTCTATCAATTGGGTCTGCACTCTTGTAGTAACCATATTAGCACTAGAGGGAGTGAGAATGGTTTAAATGCCCACACAAATGCTGTATAATGTTCCACTGGCCATCCATCCCTAATTTTGTGATGGTGTAGCTTATATGCCTGATTATCATTAGAAGAATACTTGTAAGAAGCATATCGAATTTTATAGTATATTTCAAACAATATAGATTTTATAATTTGACATGCATTCAATAACTGGAAATTAAAACTTCTTAATAATGCTATTTGCAACATGACACTACAAGTATATCCTGCCTCATATACATTGAAAAGAACTCTGATTATTTTCAGATCTGGCAGTTAAAAGAAAACTGATTATCTAGTTTTGCATATCTAGTTTCTCAATCAGGAGTGATTTTGGCTTACCCCATGCTCCCTACTCCTTCATTCTCCACTACCTAAGCACATTTGGTAATGCCTGGAGACATATGGTTGTTACTACTGACATTTGGTGGATAGACGCCAAGATGATTCTAAGCATCCTACAATGTAGAGTGCAAGCACCCTTCACCAAAACCCCAAACATTTTCTTGCCCAGAGTGTTACTAGTATGAGGATGAGAAAACCTGTTCTCACTAACAAAAGAGATTATCTCTGTGTCTTTTTTCCTTTCTGCCTCCACAGATCACTTATAAAGTTTAGCTCCATTGTTTTATCCATCCATTCATTTATTTACATTTTCCCCAAAAACTATTGCTAAGACATGTGTGGAGGATACAAAGATACATAAAACAGGATATCTGGTCTTTATATCTGATTGAAAGAACCTACCTTGTATCATCTGGAGAATAATTAAACTTTGTGAAAAGGATGAGCTACCAATTACAACATTTCTTTGGGTGATTATAGCAGGAACTCTTTTGAATCATTCCAGTTTTCTCCACCTCAAGTTAAATGCCATTTTGCATGTAGCAGTCTGGTTCTGAATTCTTTGGAAGATAAAAATGCAGTTCTATTGTTCAATTTGCATCAAAGGCAGAACTGTGTGGGGGTGAGAAGGACAGGAAAATACGACCCTTTGTAATCATAATGTGGGGGAAATGTTTGGCTTAATAACAGGTTACAAAATAGATTTCTTAATCTAAAACGATAAAATCTCTTGAATAGGGGCAAGCTGATACCTCAGATCATGAACAAATAAGGCAATATTATTCACATTGTATACCCTGGGATAGACTGAGCAAGTAACCCTTTCCTGTCTACTGTTAGTCACTTTGTACACTTTGACAATACGTATGCACCAAAAATGGCGATGAGTCAAATTAAGAAGAGAAAATAACACCAGAAGTGTGTGATAAACACAATTTTGAACTAATACAGTATCCTTTTACTGTATTTGAGCTATCAGAGACATAGACAAGCTAACCATGAACAAAGACAAGTTGCTATTTTTCCATCATCAACCACTGCACATGTCATACATGTGTTTTGTGTTTACATATACACACATAGATGTATGTAGTTATATGTTTGTATGCATGTGTACTTGTGTATATTAACGTGTATACATATATATATACACACACGTATATATATATATATATTCTGTATTCTCCAGAAACACCATGTAATGAAGAGGTAGCCAGCTTGTCTTTTCTTTAAAGAGCTGATTAAGTGGTTCACAACACAGCAGTGTGCTATTTGCTCTTATCCTCAATTTTCCTGATGATTCACTGAGAATATGGCTATCTAGAAAGAGCTAAAATTAACAGAACAATTTAGAAAACCCACTGAGCTAAAGTTGCACGGTGCAGACTAAAAGAAGGGAGGAAGATGGGTGACTCAGGGGATTCTTAATGGAATTTAAAACCTTTCGTTTTCATGCTCCCTCCATTTATGGGCGAAGCACTGTTCTGTTTGCTTGGATGCTTTCAAAGTGCTTTTTTGGACAACTCATTGCTTCAGATTGGAGGAGAAAGATATCAGGTATGGGGTGGCAGGAACCAGCGAGAACTAGAGGCCAGATTTACCACTTTGTGTGTCCAGTGTTTAGAAACTTGGTTTCTAGGGAGCACTGTCAGTGACACAGGGACTGCTGCAGCATCTGATTGCTGTGGAAAACTCACTCCAGTGCTGACAATTTCCTTACCTAAGTCACCCCAGTATTTGAGGAAGTTCTGAAAATCCATTGGTCTGGTGACATAGGGAGATATCAAAAATGATCCAAGGATCCCTCCCAGAGCAGCTTGCAACACCAGTGGAATTTGGGGTGTCCAGAACAGGCACACAAGAATCTTCCAGGCTGAGAACTAACCCAAGGAATGGGTCATCATTTTGTTTGTGTGAGTACTTTTCCCTAAAGACCACTTCAATTTGGGTCACAGCACTTGAGTAGTTATAAGATCTGAAACAGTTCAAACATGAAAATTTGAAATAAGAGTACTAGATACTTTTCCTAAAGTAGACAATCGTAAGTGTTAGTGTAAAACTTTCATAAGGGTGCATACTCAATCTGCTGCTTCTTGGCATCTCAGGAAAAAGTGGATGATAGATGGACATTTTGTGAAAGATATTTCCATTTCAGTCTTATTCTTATGAGGATAAATTCATGGCCTCATACTTGACTTTGATTCATGAACATGAGACTCATTTGAGCCCTGAGGTCAAAATTTAATCAATAAGAAGGAGCTTCCGGAAAGATCCCTGAGAAGGTATTGCCCCTTTGAAGGAGCCACAGTCAATGTCTGGTGGTGTCTCTATTGGATTTCAGGGTCAGAAATCAGGAAGACAAACTGGTCACAGTGTAGAGTAGAGCAAAAGCAAGTCTCACTGACATTGCCACATCTCTAAGCAACAACTTTCTGAGTCATAGTCCTTGTCTTCCTCTTTGATAACTAACCTGGAACTAAATAAGGAAGAGAATTTTAGGAAAGAAAGTTTCCAGGTTAACCAAATGAACAATAGTGCTCTTCAGCAAGAAACAATAGTCAAGTCAGATAAGGACTAGAAACTAATCATTGGATCCAGGAACGATGACCATGGCAATAGCAAAAGTGATGACATGGAAATCAGAGAGAAAAGATAAATATTTTGAGATGTTTTACTGTGGAGAGGAGCAGAGAAATGTAATAGTGGCTGGGTGATATGTGGGGCCAAGAGAAGATTTTAAGATGGAGGATTAACATGTTTATATGCTAATAATGGGAAAGATCCAGTAGAGTCTATACACCTGATGTTGAAAAGTAAGAGGATAATTTGTGGGACAGTGCATGTGGAAAGAAAAAACAGAGAGAATTCAGTACACTGAAGGCACTGACTTTATAAAGGAGTGTGGAATCTCAGCACTGCTGGCCACCTTCACTGTCACCTGCCTGGTTCAAGGCATCATCTCCTATCTGCATGACTGTAATAGCTCCTAACTAGTCTCCTGCTTCTTCCTTTCATCCACTTATAAACTGTTTTCAATATAGAATTATCTCTTTAAAATCTAGGACAGATTAGTTGACCCCCATGCTCCAAACTCTGTAATTGACCTTACATCACTCAAGGAAAAGTCAAAATTCTGGCAGTGATACACATGGTCCTCCCTGGTATCCTGCTTCTCCTTTATGTCTCCTTACCAGTCTCTCAAGTCACTCCTCTCTAGACCTTTTCACTTTTCTTGGAACTCCTAGAAATACATAACTTGCCACGAGGCACATAGTGAGCAGTCAATAACTATTTGCAAGATGAGTGAATATGTTTAGCTATCAGAAAACCTTGATCAATTCTTTGAAGATTTATGAATGACAAGTCAGAGATTGCATTCTTTGTGCCATGTAAATGTAGTACTCTGTAAATTTCATCAGAAGTGTCCTGGTAAGCTGCAACAAATTAATTTGAAAGCTAAAGGAAGTGAATGGTAGTTTTATTCAGCTCTTTATCATTTAATGCAAAGCTCATTCATCAAATAAATATTAATAATAACCTTCACATGTGCTTAGCATTTACCTATTTATAATTTAATTCAGGTGAACCTTTAGAAAAGCATTTTAATAATCATAATCATCCTCATTTAATTGGTAAAGAAAATGAAACGGAGAAGAATTAAGTTTCATGCTCAAATTCTAGCAAAATTAGTCAAGGAGGGCGCTAGTTCTCAATGATAGACTTTCTTACATCATACTAGAGAGGTGTTATAGCTTATCTATATAACCTAGAGAAATATCATAGGTAGCACTAAATAGAGTAATTGAATTTTAAAGGAATTAAAATTTTCATATCAGTTGCTTGAAAGCCTTTACAACAGATTTTAAGTAAATACCTATATCTACATCCATCAATCACATACACCCATATAAAAGTGTATTGATACTTACCGTGTGCTAAGTGCTATGCAAATATTACCCCTTTTTAGCCTATCCTAATCATTATAGCAAAAGTATCTCAGTTTTCTCAGATAGGAAAACTCAGGCTCAGAGATGTTAAATAAACTTCTCCAGGTTGACAGCAGGATGACCCACAATGTAAGCCTGGAAAGTAGAACTGCACAGTCAGTGAGAAGTTCAATTATCTTAGGTAATATTTAGAAGAAAATAAATAATTTATGAATTAATTTTCTGCATCCATGGAATAAGATTCTGTGCATTAAAATGTTTTTGATGGTGTTCTGCATTAGTTGATCAGGGCGGGGCTGACACAAAATTTCCATTGCAGTGATTTAGTGTGGGCAGAGCTCCACTTCTCCTTCCAGGCCCCATACCTGACAGAAACACTCACTCTTCAAACACATACCTCAGTGACTCTCCAGAGAGGCCACTGCCAACATAATTCCTGGAGGCTCAGCCCCACAGAGAGATAGTCTATGCTACTGGATAGATGTTTTCATAGATACCTTCTTATTTTAAAATATGGTTAGAAAGTCTTCATTGATTAAAACATCTCCCGCTCTTTGTCATCCTCACACCTACTGAAATTTTAATCTGAAATGTTTGGAGTTGGATGATGTGAAGATATCAAGCTAAAATTTCAAGTTCAAGTTGCAAATGGGTACTGTTAAAAGAAGGGAAACTAGAGAATCAAACCAAATGTCTGTAAGCTCACTTTAGCTAAACACCAGAGATTGATGCATCTTCTGAACCTGACCAGAATTTCATAGTTCAAGATCTGAGCTGCTTGAACATACATGATTTGGATAATATTTTTATTTTCATTTCATTATTTTTAGACAATATTTTTATTTTCATTTATTGTAATTTCATTTCATTATTTTTAGCCTTATTTTATTTTCATTTCACTATTTTCATTATTATTTATTTTAAATTAATTTTATTGAAGGAACATTGCACTATAACATTATATAGATTTGTAAATCAACATCTGTATATAATGTACATTAAGGTCACCACCATCAGTCAAGTTCTTCCTTAATATAGACAATACTTTTCATTGCATTTCCTTTATTACCACTGGAGGAAATAGGCAACAGGGGAAAACACGCTCTTATTTTTAAGATATCAAAATAGTATATCTAACCATGTTTCTGGATTATTTCCATCAGTTAGTGATTCAACTATCCTGCATTTATCTAGATTTATCCATAAGTCAGAAAAGTTTCTTTCATTTAAATAATGAAATTGTAAGCAGATTTGAATAAGACCAGAATAATATTTAGTCCAAAAGTACAAGCTCATTTTCTGAAGGGCTTATCAGAATAGTTTCTTTCTAAATATTGTCTAATTTTGGTAAGTGACTCCACTAAATTCATGTTAGACCTATTTTGATTTCTTTTCAATGCTGATCTTTTTTTATTCTTCTAACAAATATTTACTTGACATCTACCATGCAATAAAAACTGTGTTAAGTATCAATAAGAGAAATGAGCAAACCATTTCTTACCTGAAGGCACTCAGTCTCATGAGAAAACAATATTATAGTGTTCTAACTATAGCGATAGAATCAAAATCCTGTGCCTTGTAGGACTGTTTTAAATTAGACAACTTCTTCTATATATGAAAGCATATAAGAAACAGAAATTATCAGGCTACTGTGTGCAAAATTTATCAAATATACAATGCATATAGCCATACTATATAAATCTCAAAATAGAGACAACTCATCTTCCACTAATTTCACTACTCTAATAAAAAGCATCAAATCATTACACGCAGGTTATGGGACTACTTCCTTATCCTATCTGTATATTTGAAAATAGAAATTTATGTGATAGGCTTTGTTATCTTTACCTGTTTTGTCACCAGAAGTCCAATGCGTTATCCATTGTGCAACACAGTCACCTATTTTGACTTCATAACCATATTTTAAGCTATTTTGCATCTCAAGTTCTTCTGATTCACAAAAGATTTTTTTCTTCCTCTTTCTGACTGCCTCTATGTTTAAAACTTTCTATCTATATTTACTTATTCAGAATACAGATTTGCTTCTTTCTCTGATATTTTAGCTCTAAAACATCATTTTTGTGAATATCTTTTACTGTTTTTGTCACAGGCTAATCCTAGATCCACCCCTTTTAACACTAAATATTAGTGTCATCCAATCACATCAATGGCCCATAAGGTCCTACTTAAACTGAGACTGACATAGAATCTCTTCTGTGCTCTGTTGGGGGTAATGGCAGTATGACTTATGTCACCAGGAAAATAAGTCCCTGTGCTTCTTCATTTAATTTCAGGGGAGTGCTGGAAGAGGTAAAAAGGAAATGCAAAATCTTGGCAAGTTCTTGGCAAAGATCAAAACTCAACATAAGTTTAGGGAATTTTCTTAATCTACTTATATTGTCTTTTGATGTACACAACATATATTCTGCATTACTTTGCATAATCAGGTATTAAGCAATACTGGTTTGAACTGTGTGGGCCCACTTATGCATGTAATTTCTTGTAAACAATGTAAACAGGTAGTACTGATAAATACAATACCATAGATGTATTTTCTCATGATTTTCTTAACATTTTCTTTTTTCTAGCTTACTTTTCATCAGAATGCAGTACATACATCATAGAATATATAAAAATATGTGTTAATTGACTGTGTTACTGGTAAATCTTAAAGTCAACAGCAGGATATTAGTAGTTAAGTTTTAGGGGAGTCAAAAGTTATAGTCAGATTTTGACTGCCCAGGGGTCAGTACCACTAACATTCACATTGTTCAAGCATCTACTGAGATGTGAAATTGCCACTGCTCTCTGGGAAAGAGATGATGAGACTGACATAGAAGGAAAGTAGAAGAGGACAAAGAAACTAGTGGCAGGCAGAGGATCTGGAGAGAAAGACAGACACAGGAAATGAATGATATTGGAGTTAATAAAGGACTTCAAATAACAAAGATGTAATTAACATCCACTTCATAGTTTGGAGCCACACTGTGGCATGACTGCCTCAGATACAAGTGGTATGAAAACTCTGCTATATAAAGCACTTTCTTGTTTAGGAACACAAAAGTTAAAGGATCTTTAATGCACATTGAGGCTATCTTGGGGGCAGAGAAGAAACCAGCCACAGAAACAGAAATACAGGAGAGGTTCAGGTTAGATTTCTATGGAAAAAGAATAGACAGGAAAAAAGTAATGCAAAGCATTCCTGGAATTGTATTTCTATATGTCTCTGTGAGTGTGTGTGTGTGTGTGTGTGTGTGTGTGTGTGTATGAACATGAATAAGCATTTAGGTGTGTTTTAGAAGGTAGAAGATGTTGGATTTCTCACTATATGTAGAATGAAGGTAGCAACATTTTAATTTAAAAACTACACAAGTCATGTAGTTTAATTCTAAAGATCTGGTGATTCTGAGGCCAATAATACTTGTATTACTCAACGAACATGTTTCACATCAAATGATGATTCTCCCGACAAGTCATATATATTGAGGTATTTTTATTGTTGCATACTTATTTTATAAATTGGATAGCTCATGGTTTGCGTTTCTTCTAACAAAGCCAAAATGATGAGTTTACATCTCACTCCAGGTATTTCCTTTAGTGCAGAGGAAAATTCTATATCAAAGTCAGAGTCACTCCAGAGTGGTTCATACAGGGCAGTGCACAAGTCCTACCCTTTGGTAGGTCATTGCAAATGCACTCCTGCCTGAGTGCCCTGCTTCCCCATCCCAGACAAAATGCACTGACATTCACCTTGCAAGACTCAGCAAAAGGGTTACCTCTCCATCAACCTTTTATGCTGCCCATAAAGAAAGCCCTGATCCTATACTCTCCTGCTTTCCATTGTGGTCTGATTGGGCTTCTTCAATCATAGCCCATGAGGTCCTGTGGAAAAGTCAGCCACAGTAAGTGAATAATGCTGGGGTAACTATGAAGGACTTTTAAGGAAAAACAATACTTTGATGTTTAATTAATAAACATTCTCTGACACTTTAATGTATAGCATTATTTTGCTTTATCACATGTCAAGTTTCCTATGTTATACTGCAAGCTATTCCAGGTGCAGGATCCCAGCTTATCACCTCACCTTTGAACCTATGTTTTCCCATAACAGGTTTTTATGAATAAATATGTTACAAAAACAAACTATAAAAAATGGATAGATGGATGGTTGAATGAAAGGATAGAGAAAGTTCTTGTCTTTGAACTAAGAACTATTTCCCCAGAAGATGATAGGCTTTTTGTTGCTATTGTCTCTTTTTTTTTTTTTTTCTTAAGTGACTGGGTAAAGAAGGAAATGCTTATCTGTGAACTGGGATAAAACTTAAAAGGAGTGGCTTAGGGATCGAATCTGTCCATAATCACAAAATGCATCTCATACAAATATCTCATAGTGGTCATAAAGGAGAAAAAGAAAAAGATAGTGGATGCATTAGTAATACTTTGTCACCACAAGAAAGAAAATAAAACCAAAAGATGAGATAAAGTTAAATCACTGTTGTGGTGAAAAGGACATCTTCATTTAGGAGAGATATATATTTATCACCTATAACTTAGACATAGATATGGAAACAAGTATAAATGTAGGGAAAGATAGAGATATACATAAGAATTAGACATGAGAGCAAGACAGGCCCTGTAATTTTTGAGGTCCAGTGAAAAATGGAAATTCATAGCCTTGTGTTCAAATATTATTAGGATGCCTAAGACAGTGACAACAGAGCATTGAATTAATCTCAGGATCCTTTTAAGTGCCACATCCTGTGCAAATACACACTTTGGATACCATGAACTCAGGCCTGCTCAATTGTTCCTTTTTCTATGATCTTTAAATAATTGCTTACTTCTCAAACACAAAGGCCCAAAGGGCACATGAGATGAATAGGAAAAGTTTGTCAACATACTGTGTAGGCAAAAGCAGTGCTGTCATTAAGAAGTTGAGGCACATACAATCCTCGTCAACCTTTACTTTGAAAATAAATTACAGCTGCCACCAAAGAACAAACAAAAATAATAACTAAATAAATAAATAATTGCTTCCAATTACGTATGACTGACTTTTGTACTATCTTTGACCGGAGGCTACAAAATATCAAAGATTGTATTTATGAGCAATGCTATTTTGTGACAGTTATACAAATTCCTATCTCCCAAGACAAATGTTTTTGTATTTTAACCCATCAAAACTGTTTACATAAGGTCCTCGCTTAGCATTTGGTAAGCCTTTTATAAATGTTTAACAGAAAACCTATCTATTATCTTTAAACTTAATAAAGCCCTCCTCAAAACCCTTGGGTAGTGGTACATAGAGGCTATGTGGGAAAGATGAATTCACCATGCAATGTGTGCTTAGATATTTCGATGCGAGAATATAGATGGCTCTTTCTGGGAGTTATATTTTAAAGCCTTTGCTCAATTAAGACAAAGGTTAAATACTTTATTTCATAATAATTTCTAATGATGCTAAATATACCTCAGTTCCACCTTTCAAGGCACATCTACAAAGCAATGGTTAGTGAAATCTTCTGTCCTCTAGAAGGTCTTTTCAAGTCAGTGTTAATTGTAGCTACTTTGCTCTCACCCCACTCAGAACACTGATTATTCTGCATCCTCAGTAGTAGCCAGTGAATACTGAGAGTCTACCATGTGTTGTTGTTGGTAGTCCTTTCTTTAGTTCATTGTTCTACCATGTGACTTAATCTGATTATAGTGCCAGTCCTGTCAAATCAGCTCTGAAAAATTAGCTCTATTTTTGTAGCATTTCTTAAGTGCCAGCTCACTTTAATTCAGTGATTACCACAATCCAGCTGACACTTATTGAAGCATTTTTTCCCTCAATTCCTATGATATACTACCTAATATAATGGATACCTATACTTCAATTATCTGAAAGCCAGAAGTCTTTAGGCAGACAAAGTAGAATCATATTATAAAGCACTCAAAGCATTTAAATGCATCAAGACTCTGAAGAAAACAGTTTATTTTATCAAATTTACACCGTATCTTTGTTATTGAAAATATTGAAATCACATGACATGCTACTGTGCAAAACTCTATTCTTTGTATGGTACTGGGTGGTGGGTGAGTAAGAGGGAGTTGAGGTCTGAGTTTCCATTTTCCCTCATTAGCTTCTGGGGAAATATACCGTGATGTGTTCCCTGAGGCCTCTGGGCTTTAAGTCATCTTCCACCATTTACATTTCTCCTTTCAACTGATTAGAAGGTGAAACTGAAATAAAGCCCTTGAATAAATATTTCTTACATAAGTACTCATTTACTAGGGCTTTGAGTGAGATCGCCTGAGAGTTCTGTTAAAATTTCTTCGGAATCATCACTGGGCATGTTGATGGTGACACTCACCTTAGACTCTAGAGTGCATATCAATTTTGGTTTCATTTTGTTTAAACTATTTTTATAAACTATTTGGAGCAAAATGACACAGATAAAGACAAAAAAATAAATGAAGATACATCTCCTTTTGCTTCCAATTGACTTCCAAATGTCTACTAAAGGTAGTAAAGGACACATCCCAAGTGTCGCTTCCCGGAGAGGATGCGGAACACTAGTTAAAGGAACAGGCTGACTGAATGATTTTGGAGGAGTAGCACTGTCTTTTCCAAGAGAAAAGCTTGACAGCATCCTGGTGGCAGCAGATGGTGGTGGTGAAGCGTAGAAGAATAGAGATGAGTGGTCAAAGAGAATTAGAAGAACTAGAAGCAGATTTGAACTTTTCAAATATCTTGACTAGTTTCCGTACATGTATGATGTGCAAACAGAGTCACATTAAAATATGCTGAAAATACAGGAAACTGACTTTGTCAGAAAGAATGGGGTAGAGATAGAGAAGTATAAAAATGTTTAACTGGGTCTTAATAACTGAACTAGATGATATGGTAGCACTTCTTAATTCACAGGCTGTCAGGAAGCTTTGGTTCTGAGAGAAAGAAGGCTCAATTGAAACTGGTTGTTACAATGAGGCTATTGGATTACTTAAATGAATTTTCAAAGGTTAATTGGGCTTCAGGATAGGGTACATAAGGAATTTCAGCTCTGATTCCCTGCAGTTCTCTTACTTTCCCTGTCTTCTAGGTGACTAGATTCATCCTCAAGAAAATGATGGCAGCAGTTGCTCTGGGTCTAATATTTATACAGGACAACTCCCTCCACAAAGGGAGAGAGGGTTGTTTCTTGAAATTCTTTGGGAACAGTATGAAAGAATATTCCTGGAGTCTCCTTTTTAAATCGTATTGACCATATTGGACCACATGCCCACTCATGGAGAAGTCATTAGCAAAAAAGATGGTATTCCTTCTTCGTAGACAAATAAGAGCATCTCTAGATCTGTGGTTTGGATAGCTTGAGGTCTTTACTGGACCTACATGAGAATGCCATCAACCCTACCCTACCAACTCTCTTACACTAGGCTATTTTTCCACTGCTGGAACTAAAATTACATTTGAGAATATTTTGATAACAAATTTTGCAGTGCAACTCTTTCTATTATAAGAATAAACATAAGGATTTCTTTAGAAATAAATATTTCCTTATTTTATGATATACTTCATTGGGTTTTTTATTATGGAAATTTATGACTCCCTTCAGAAAAATATACATGCAGGAAAGTATAAAGAAGAAAAAAAAGATAAATACAATTTTCTCACCACTATTAACATTCTGAAAAGCTCTTGCTACTCTGTTCTCCATGCATATTTAGCCCATACTCTATTGATTGTTAATGACAGAAATCCATTTTAAACTGATTTAAACAACAATGAGAATTTATGTAAAATGCACTAAGGATATTTGAGGAAACCACAAGGGAAGTAGAACCATATATGGGACTAGCACTAGAAATTGGGAAGGAAATAAAAATTTAGAGGTTAGCATCCTCTCTCTTCATAGCCTGTTTTCTTTGCTTTGGCCTACAGTCAAATACCCACCTAATAAGTCCCAACATGAATATGGACAAAGTATAATAGAATTGTCTTTGGTGGACGAGCAACTGATAAATTATTTAACATCTTGACTTCGTACACTTATTTATATAGGAGACACAATCATTCAAGAATATCTATTTATTTAACATAGAAATAAATGCCATGAGGTTCAAGAGCATGAAATTTGGTTCCAGATAGATATGGTTCAAATCACAGCTTGGCCGATCTTGGGCCACCGTTCCTCCTATATAATCACAATGGCTTCTAAACATTATCTTCAGGGGCTGCTAAATATCCCTTCCAATGGATGTACCATAACTTAGTTTGAGAATGTTTAGATTTTCCCCAATGTCTTGTTATCATAAGTAATACTCGAATAAACATTTCAGTAAAGTGATTTTTTTGCCTTCATGTTGGATTGCTCTCACTGAATGTTATCTTAATAGTGCATGAACTAGGACACAAAACTTGTTAAGGATCTTGATATACATTGCCAAAATGTGTTCCAGAAAAGCTGTTATTAAATGACAATGCTTGCAGCAATGTCTGACAGTCATCATTTTGTATCTTTGATAATATATCTAATTATCCAGAGATAATCCCTTCAATAAATTAGTTACTCAGATGAGAACAGTTTTACAGATGCTGTAGCATTTATTTTGTTATTAAACTATAATTCTCAGGCACTTCCTGATACCATGATCCTGCCTAGCAGATAGGAACTCCGTGTTTCAGTCTACCTTTTCTGAAAGCATTGGATCCCTGGATATAGAAGGTCAGTTGGGTATTCTTCCAGCCTTCAACAGGTTATGAGTGAGAATAAGGATTCTTCTCTTTTGACATGTATACCTGGAGAATTATGACCAGGAATTGAGTCTTAAGTAAATCAGCTTAAGAGTGAATTCTCCCAAGCCAACTATCAAAAGAATGTCAAGGTCAAAAGTAAAAAAAGAAGGATCTAAGAGGGGAGAAGGAGATTGGAAACAGGATCTCAGTTCCCCAAGGGCCCATACAGAAGAATTAGCAGAGAAGATTTGGGGTGTTAGAAATGTCTCTGGTATGGATAGGACACAGGTTTTTGACCTGTGACCTAGTAATAAGAAAGCTAAAACACAGTATCTTGCTATGGTCTTTTTGTGGTTTTCATGATCACAGAAACAGCATAGTTGGAAAAAAAAAATTATGTTTCAAGAAGGGACAGTTGAAAGACAGGCAAATATAAATATTCTTAGAAGATCCAAATTTAAAAAGCTCTTGTCCATAAGTAACTGACCTCTATAAAAGACATGTAAATAAATGAAGACTCTCCATTTTGTATCAGAGAAGGTAACTTTACCTCAGCAGAGGCTATACACATCTAAAAAATGGTATTAACAGATGTTTATGCAAAGAGCACATCTCTATAAATGAATGAGTATCTGAAATAATGTGCTCAGGTAATTTATTTCACTGATGAGTGTCAGCATGCCTGGATTTGGTGACTGTTTTATAATGTATCCCTTCAGCCTGTGGATGTGTTCCAGATAGGACATCAATTTGCTATGCTCAGATCTAAAAATAAAGTCACAGTCTAGTCAACATTGCCCTTTAGATTCTATTTCTTTTTCACTTTGCTGTTAGCCAAGTCCCTGGGATCACCATAAATTTGATTATGAAAATAGGAGTCTATATCTAGAAAGAAAAACTGATCAGTGTTGGGAATTGTCGAAAATGGCTACTTTGATTTTCTTTCCTTGGTAAATATTAACTACCCCTTCTATCATCTCAGCAATTCCATACATTACATGTTAAGACTTTAGATTCACAGTTTTCCAAGGTCTTTGTCTAAGGATCAGTTTCTGAAGCACAGGGGAGCAAAGCCCCTTGGCTCCCTCCCCAGTGATCAACACCAACAGGCTCATTCTCCTGTCTGGAACTCTGGTCATCTTGGAGTATGCAGTAATCTGTCCCTGATGTGGGAGGACAGATTACACTGGAAAAGAAACCTCTGTTGAAGCTCTTCCTCAAGATATACACACAATTAAAGTTACCACTGATTGTTCAGTGACTTAACAGAACAGTCAACATGCAGACTTCTTGAACAGATCCGTAATTAGAGATCCACAAGCCAGTTCTGGTGTGGGAGCTACTGCTTGCCTTTTACAATGCTTCATTCTGCGAGCATTTGGATACTGAGGGACAGAGTTGGTCTGCAGGCTAAATAAGATGTACAATATATATGCCAGTGAATATGTGGTTCAGAATTAGGTGCTCATATGAATTCTAAGGAAAACCCCTAAATGAGAGTGTTTTAGGATTGAGGGTCCTTTTTTATTCTCTCTATATAAAGAATTCCATTACCAAATTCTACTATTAGAGTCTTAGTCTCTAAACTCTCAACTAGTCCCAATTAGAAGAAATCTCAATGAGTGTGGTACTCACTGAGATACGAATCACAGAAACAGAGAATATTTATTGAAGTCTTTCTATTGCCATGGAGATTATTTTATGTGCTTTTTCTCATTTAATTTTCAAATGAAAGTTGGAAGGAGCAGATAAATAGTAAAGCACAAATTTTATAGAATTAAAACTGGGTTCAAATTCTGACACACACCTGTTATTTACTTTGTGATACTGTAAGATTAACCACTCTGAGCATCAGTGACTGCATCTATGAAATGACCAAAATAATAATAGCTGTCTCATAAATTGCTGGAAAGTTTGAGATATATCAGACAATGGTTGGAACTAGTACTTGGCACATAGAAAATGCTCAATGCACATTTATTCTTATGTATTATAATTACTCTAAGTATGGAACAAAGAGACAAGTAATTTAAGAAAATGGCCCAAGATCACCAAATCATAATTTGAACCATATGTATCTGGGGTCAGATACATATAACATATAACCCATAGTATTTATATCCATGATAAATAAATAGATGTTCTCAAATGATTTTTTCTCCTGTATAAATAAATGAACTAAAGTCAAGATGCTGAATGAAGAATTTATCAGTCACTGGGCCACCAAAGACAATTTTATTACTTTTTGTCCTCCGTCTAATAAACTACACTTTTACCTGAAGAGAATAGTAACAGAAATTTTCAAAGTAATCATGTGTCTTAAGACAGAAGGAGTTGGGTCGGGTATTCCATTTTAGGTAGGATCCTATCACAGGAAGGTTTCACTGGAGAAAGAGTATGCCTTTCCGTTTTAGAAGATGATAGAGATATCTTTCTTCACACTCACATGATACATTGTCAAAAAATTGTTATCATAGAAAAATTGTGCTTCCTTATATATGTAAGGTCATTAAAATTTTAATTCATAATTTATAAAACATCATATGTGATCCAAAATGGTTCTAATAATATCATATATCAAGAATTATTACCATCATATTAGAACTGGGAAAACTAAAACTAGAATTCAGATGGCAAAGTCATTTAGCCAAAATCTCACAGCTGGTAAGTGATAAGGCAAGAGTAAAATTGCCTCTAATCCCAAAACCTGTTCCTAGTCTCCTTCGCCCATTGTCTTTTACTTGCATCTAAATTTAAATTCTACCTAATTCAAAAAGTCTTAAAATGTAAAAGATGCGAAACTATTTTAGAATAGCTCTGTTTCCAAGGCTCTTATTTCACAGATGAAGACATCAAGGACCAAAGAGGAAGCTGACTCAGTTACAGAGGTAAATACAAGGCAACATGAAACATACCGCGTTAACTTAATTTGGTCACGTACTTGCTTTATTGCCTACACCAACCTCCTATTTCTGCCAATAAGATAACAGTTATAAAGCACCCATTTTAGTAATATAGATAATATTTTTGTTTCTATTTTACATATGTGGAAAATTGAGATGCTTAAGGTATTTGTTCAAGCGCAAAAGTAGCATTGTTCTGAACTAGGTGTTTGGCTCCATGATTCATATTCCCAACCACTGTGCTGAGAGCTCCTTTTCTAGTCTTGGTATCTTCTCTTGCACAGTTGAGTAGATATCCTGCTGTGTTATACAATCATGTACATAAGAACCTAGTTCGTAATCAACAAAATGTCCATTTTTCTTTACTCCTATTAAACAGGAGCAACAGAAGGTATTTCCTACCAAGGACACCAAACCCTTTGAGATAGTCAGGGACTAAATTCATAAGTCCATCAAAGTAAAAATTGTAAGCAGTGGATTAGACTAACTGTTCAATAATCAAAAGAAAAAAACAAAGACATGAAAGAAACTGAAACAGAGTTTTAAATAAAGGCATAACTTACTCTACTATCTAATCCCTGCATTTTTCAACCCCATCATGGTTTATCAATGAAGATTGTTGATCTTACTAGTTTCACATCATAAATAGCCCAGACTCATGCTGTTCTTTTCTTAGTTCAGGATCATTTAACAGTACCTACTTCAAATATTTTGTCAATGAAAGCCACAAAAATGAATAAGAATAAAACATATAACTGTATAAAATGTGTCTATCCCTCACTAGATTATTAGCTCTTTAACATCAAGGACAAAGTCTTTATCATTATTGTACTCCCAAGATTGCTTACCTGACTTTTACTGGCAATACCTTATGAGGTCCTGACATATGAAGAGCTGCCTAATAAATACTAGATGAATGTATAACTTTAGGATTATTTCCATTAATCGTACTACCTTGATTGGTCTTTAACTACTACTGAATGCAGAAATGATGATCTTACCGCTAGTGTTTCCTTTTTCAAGATGCTATATACTTACCTGTCATGGAAAGACTTTGAAATTAATTAGTATGTACATAGAAAAAAGTCTTGATAAATATACACCAAACTGTTAACGGATTATCTCTGAAAGAACATGACACATTTAATTCATAATTTTATATATTTTATAAAGCATGATTTTCTTTGACACTGAATATGTACTATGAAAATAAGAAAAACAATAACTTTTGTAATAATTTGTATATACTGATTTGTATATACTGATTTTAAATGAATTAAATGATTTCTTCGATATTATTAGAAAATGCCTCTAATACATTAGCAAAATCTTTATTACATCAATTGGATTATACCTGTAATGACTCATCAACCTTCTGTACTAATTTATATTAATTTTTTTAGAGAAGTACATTTCATGATCTTCTGGGAATGCATAATATCAAGTGTTTTCACTTTCAAGCAACCCAAATGCATTGATGAAATGCCAAGAAACTTAGAGAAGAGTAACATAGATTCATAATGATCTAGAGTTGGAAGTTCACTGGTAATGAAATACCTTTGGTAGGTATCCCAACCTTTGCCATGCTGACCTCTCCCTATACTGGCCTGGTTGAAAGTTTCCTGAGAGGAAGCTTGGAGACTCACAAGGGAGGAGTCTTCATCATGTGAAATTTTGTTGAGAAAGATTTCCTTATACATTGAGCAGCAACTTTCCCTGCTGCTGCATCCATATGTTCATCCCTGCTCTGCCCTCTGGAATGATGTAGATAGGGCTGTGTGCCCAGCACCATGGTCCCCTCCACCTGCTATAACCTGACACAAGCTACTTACTATTTTTGTGATGGAAGTAGGCTAATACTAGTTGGGAGGAGTAGGCAAAGGGGAATGTTGAAGAACAAATGAAATGGGGCACAAATTGCTTTTGGAAGTGAATCTCCATTAGTTTCATGTGATATTATAGCTCAAAAGAGTTTCTATTTCTTTTGTAGAAACAAGGAGAAAAGTAAATGGCTTTAAAAGAAAAGAATAAAGAGTGGTCTTATTGAGGTATAATTTCTAAATGAAAAGTAAAAATAAATACTTAAGAGGTAACCTGGGTGTAATTCATGTTCAGATATGGGGGGTGAGGCTTGGTGACTTCCACTAATTCTGATCCTCAGGCGAGAGTGAGAAATTTTTTAGAGGCCACCACCCAGCAATGAGATTTATGATTTTCTAACAATTCTCTATGATTGTATGAAGTCTAAGAGAGGAAAGCTATGGTGAGGACACAAAATACTATCTCATGTTGCTGTGAGATCATTGGCCACACTATGCAATTAGATTCTCTTGATTCCATTACTACAGTCTGTGCAACTCATCCCAGGCAAGCTTCTGATAATAATATGACCAAATGACAAAGTAGAATATAGCATTTGAGTGGGACTTTTGCACAGATCTATCACAGCAAGAGCTACCCTCCAGCTTGACTTGATTCATTCACAGTATCCTTAGTGCTTAGTTCAGCCAAGGACAAGTCAATTGCTGGCCTCTAAAGACCATGTTTCTTCTTCAGAGTCACTGGGCTAGGGTGGATATTTTGCCAGGTTTCTGCAGCTGAGTCTCCACAGGTTTCAGCATTATAACTCCGCATATATATATATATATATATATATATATATATATATATATAACTTCAGCATATATATCATATGGCCTTTGGATCTTTCCATTGTTTCATGTCTAAACTTAGTAACAGAAATCACTAGTAAATTCTCCATAAAAACTTGGACCAGTCTTGCTTTTTACTTTTTATTACATATATTTTCTCTCTTTCATGATTTAGAAGCCAGTGAGAAACAGTTCCAGAAAATTTAGTAATAAGTGGAAAGGTAAATTCTTGTTAAGGTGATAGACTATTAAGATGTCAGGTTCACTTTCTCCCCACAGAAACAACAAACTACACTCATTTAACAGCTATGGGGACCAGCATCTCCACAAAGAGAAGGGCAAGCATCTTCATAAGTGATAGAAGAAACCAATCAATCTCAGCATGAATGTGGGCCCTGGGGTCTGTCAGGAGGACAAATCCTCTTCTTTGAACTAAACGGTTGGCCAGGTAAGCAGGGGTCCCCACACCTGGGATCTAACCCTTGTGTGTATACAACCTGGCATAGAAAGTAGAGGGTATTTCCCTTGGAGAACAATAGGACCCTGGGGAGTAAAGAAAATAGAATAGAGAGCACAGGAAGCTCTAGATGCAGTTTAAGACCTGACTGTAGAACATTCATTTGTTGAACTGAAACTTCAGTATGTGGAATAAGAAAGAGGATAGCTTTCCAGCTAAAAAAGATACTACTGGGTACCAGTTGTTCTTTTGTTCTTATTGCCCTGGAGGTTTCCATTCCTTGAGAATGAATTGCCTCTCCACTTCTGCCATCAGAGCAATTTTGGTACCTGACAGTTTGTGCTCACAGTTGTGACTCTCTAGCTCTTTTCCAACTTATGAAGCAGCAATTGCTGGGTTGGGATGGATAATAGGATTTGCCACCCTGGTATAGATAGCCGAGTGATTTCCTGCAGAGAAATTTGCACAGATATCTTAGGGAGGATCATTAGAGAGGTTCTAGTGAAAGAATAGCTTCACCGTTGGCTGGGACTGCAGCTAAAAAGCTTTGCATATCTGCCTACTATTTTCTAGAGGTCCCATCTCTAGAACCCAGGGGCTTGTCATATGCCATTCTGTGCTGAAGTTATTGCCAAACGAGAAGACTGAGAGATCTTTATGGGGGGAGTGTGTGTGGCTGCAGCCTGCTCCAAGCTCCTGAGGACCCCAAGAGAGGCCCAACTTCCTCTCACCAGTGGACTCATTTGGGACTATGTCCAATTCATGACTTCAACCCACATTGGCTGGGCCCTCTCCCTATGCCTCGCTATTCATGCCTGTAACACTCAGAAAAATCTCTGCATTTTTTGCCATGATTCTTATCCTGAAGGTTAGCCTCTCATGCTCCAACACAGTAATGTCTCTAGAGCTCCAACCATTCTGACTAGTGCAGAAATCACACAACATTAAAAAGATAAGCATTCTGGGTCAACTCATCAGGTCTATACTCTGCAAGTTGATACAGTAACACAAGGTCATTACATCAGAGAATGGGAGGAAAGTCACTTAATCTAATCCACAGAAATAAATACAGAATACTAAACATAATAAAGAGACAGAAAAATAGACCCCAAATGATGGATCAAAAGAAAGTATTAGAGAAAAATCCTGATGCAACAGAATTGAGAAAACTATCTGAAGAAAGTTTAAAACAACAGATTTAATTATGCTTATTGAAATTACAACAATGGAGAACAAAAAATGGATTACAATAAAGACAGAGAAAATGTGAGACAGTTCCAGACAGAATTCAGAGAGTTAAAGAGCATAAATGTTAAACTAAAAAACATATAAGAGGGACTAAATGGAGACTGGATTAATTCTTCAATTAAATCAGGAAGTTAGAAGATAGATCAGTGAAATTCACCCAAACAGATCAGCAAAGAGAAAAAAGATAAAAAGTAATGAATACACCTTATGAGACTATGGGATAGCATAAAGAGGAACAACATTTGCATTAATAGGATCCCACAAAGAGAAGTATGGAAGAAAGGGGAAGAAACATTATTTAAGAAATTATAGCTGAGAATTCCCTAATCTGGGAATGAAAGAAATACAGATTCAGGAAAATCAAAGAGTTCCAAACAAAACAGAAACACACCAAGTTACATTGCAACTAAAATGACAGAAATCAAAGATAATGAGTAATAAAGGCAGATAGAGAAAATTGAGTTACACACCAAAGACTCTACCTAAGACTGGATTTCTCAGCAGAAGCTTTACGGGAAAAAGGAAATGGCATAATTTATTCAAAGTCCTGAAAGAAAATAATTTCCATCCAATAATACTCTAACTAGCTAGGTTATCACTCAGAATTAAAAGAGTGGTAAACAGCTTTACAAACAGAAATTAAAGAATTTATCATAACCAAACCAGCCTTATAAGAACTACAAAATAAATTCCTATGAAATGTAAAGGAAACCCATTTAGAAGCAATAAGAGACCACAAACATAAATATAGGAGGGGAATTAAATGTTAGAGTGAGCTGTTAGAATGAGCTTGACTAAATTACTTTCAAGTTTAAGAAGGCTGTAACAAAGAAACTAATACATAAACATTCGTTTAGTATGTTAACATCAAAACATAACCTCAAATATTCAAAGCACGAGAGAAGAGAATAAGAAAAGAACAAAAATACAGTCAGTCTGCAAAAATGCCCATAAAACAAATAGCAAAATTAAAATAAACAATTATATACCAATAATAATCATAAATGTTAATGGATTAAATTCGTCAATTTAAAGAGAGTGGTTGGATAGATAAAAACCACAACAGCTTTCTGCTGCATACTTAAAACCCATCTAAATTCTAAATACTAACATAAGCTCAAAAGCAAAGATTAGAGGGCAATTCTACAATTAAATAATAATCTTAAAAAAGCAGGAGAAGCCATATTTATGTCAGGTAAAATAGACTTCCAATTAAAGAAAGAAACAAAACACAGGGATGGACAGTATAATGATTAAATGATCAATTTAACAAGAAGATATAACACTTATGAATATATATGCACCAAAAAGGGAGCATCAAAATATCTAAAACAATTATTAGCAGAACTAAAGAGAAAAATTGATATTAATACAATAATACTTCAACAACCTACTTAGGATAATGACTAAATCAACCAGGCAGAACATTAACAGGGAAACAACAGCCTTAAATGACAAATTAGAATAGATGGGTTTACGAGATGGAACATCCACCCGACAACTTCAAAATCCACATTTTTCTATGGTGCTCATGGTACATTCTCAAAGATAGATCAAATATTAGAAAATATAACAAGTCTTAACAAATTTACAAAGTTGGTAATTATCTTCATGACACAATGGCATGAGACTATAAATCAGTCACAAAAAAAAACCCAAAACAAATAAACAAACAAAAAACACTGAATAATTCCAAAATATACAGAGGCTAGACAACATGCTTCTGAATGACTATTGAGTACAAGAAAATATTGAAAAAGGAAAAAAAAAAAAAACATGGAGATAAATGAGAATTAATACCTGAACTATCAGATCATTTGAGATACAGCAAAAGCAGTACTAAGAGGGAAGTTTATAGCAACTCAGTCCCTCCTCAAGAAGAAAAGTGGCTAGCTCAAGTAAATAATATAGCCTGACACATAAAGCAACCAGAAAAAGATGAAAAATTGAAGCCAAAAGTCAATAAATGGGAGAAAATAATTAAAAAATAGAGGAATTAGCAAAATAGAAATAGAAAAGATGATTCAGAAGATCAATGAAATCAAGAGCTGATCCTTAAAACAAATAACTAAATTGACAAAACTTTGGCTAGGCTCACTTAAAAAGAGAGAAAACTCTAGTAACTAGAATCAGACATAAAATTTGCAACCTTACCACAGAAATGCAAATCATCATCAGAAAGTATTATGAACAGTTATATGCTAATAACTGGATTACCTAGAGGACATGGACAAATTCTTAGACTCATAGTCTACCAAGAATGAATTAGGAAGAAGTATAAAACCTGAACCAGCCTATCACAAGCATGGAAATTGCAAAACACAACCAAAAGTCTCTTAAAAATAAAAGCTCACAACCATAAGGCTTAGCAAATGAGTTTCATCAAAATTTCAGAGAAGAATGAACAACTACTATCCTCAAACTCCTCCAAAAATTGAATAACAGGGACTACTTCTGAATACTTTTTATGAGGCTTAAGTTACACTGATACCAAAAGTAGACAAGGACATTCCAAAAAGAAAATTATTAACCAATATCTCTGATGAACATATACGCAAAAAATTCTCAACAAAATATTAGCAAATCAAATTTAACAATACAAGGATCAATTATCAGATTCAACTGGGACTATAGGGATACAAGGATGATTTAACATGCATAAATCTATCAATACAATGCATCATAGCAACATAGAGAAGGGAAAAACTGATGATTCTATCAATAGACACAAAGTATTTGATAATATTCAGCATGAATTTATGACTAAAAATCTTTATAAAATAGGGATAGCAAGAACAATACTTCAACATAACAGAAAACCCTAAAGACACCATTAGACTCTATTAGAATGAATAGATAAGTACAGTAAAGTGTCTCGTTATAAAATATACTTTACATGCAAACAATGAGACAGAA
Organism: Solenodon paradoxus; assembly: GCA_004363575.1. NCBI lineage: Eukaryota > Metazoa > Chordata > Mammalia > Eulipotyphla > Solenodontidae > Solenodon > Solenodon paradoxus. Next base: position 813,101 of record RJWH01000108.1, on the reverse strand, counting down.
GAAAAAGAAATAAAGAATGTAATGCCATTTATAATTCAAACAAAAGGAATTAAATACCTTGGAATAAAGTTAACAAAAGGGGTCAAACACCTGTATATGATAACTAAATGAAATTGTTAAAAGAAATAGAAGATACAAAGAGATGGAAAGATGTTCTGTGTTCATCAGTGGGAAGTGTTTATATCATGTCAAAATGACCATCTTACATAAAGCAGTATACATATTTAATGCAATCTCCATCAAAATATCATGTGATTTTTCAAGGAAATAGAACAAAAATTTTTAATTTGTATGAAAACACAAAAGACCCTAAATAGTTAAAGTAATCATAGGAGAAAAAAAACAAAAGTGGAGGGATTGCACTCCCTGATTTCAAACTATTCTACAAATCAACAGTAATCATATAGAACGGTAATAAGTGAAATATAATCAGTGGAATAGAATTGAATTCCCGGAAATAAACTCACACATATATGGTCACTTAAATTTAAAGTAAGAAAGTACAAATGAATAAGGAAGTCTTCCAACAAATAGTATTGGAAAACTGGACAAACACATACAAAAAAAAAAAAACAAAACCCATCAACAAAGTTACTCTCTAACACCTTACACAACAATTCATTGAATTGGAGACTTGGATGTAAGACTGCAAACCATAAGACACAGAGAAGAAAACATAAGCAGTAAGTTCCATGACATTTATCTTAGAGAATTTGGGGGGGACTTGATTCTAGTGGCAAGGGAAACAAAAAAGCTATACTAAATGGAACTACATCAAACTAAAAATCTTCTGTACAATATAAAATGAAAAGACATGCTACCTAATGGGAGAAGATTTTTTACATCATATATCTGACAACAGATTAATATCCAAAATATATAAAGAACTCATAAACTCAACAGTATAAATCAATTCAATCTAAATATGGGCAGAATATATTAATACATATCTTGCCAAAGAAGACACACAGACGGTGACCAAGTACATGAAAGGATGTTCCTCATCTCTTGTCATTAGGGAAATAGAAGTCAAAATTACAATGGGCTATCACCTTACACCTATAAGACTGGCATCCAAAAGACTAGAACCTGTAATTGCTGGTTGAGTATGTAGATAAAAGGGAACTCTTATACACTGTAGGTGGGAGTATAAAATGGTACAATCATTATTGCCAGAGGTATAGATATTGCTCACAAAATTTAGAATGGAAATTCCATATAATACTGTTATCCCACTTCAGGGTATTTATCAAAAAACAAAACAACAACAACAAAAAACAAAAACAGAACAGAAAATGCAGCCTCGTGTTTACTGCAGCATTATTTATAATAGCCAAGAAATGGAAACAATTTAAACAATTTAAAACAATTTAAACAATTAAACTGAATAAAGAAAGTGTTGAATATATACACAATGGGATACTATGCACCCATTAAAAAGATAAAATCCTGCCATTTGAGACATGGGTAGAACTAGAGATTATTCTCAGTGAAATAATTCAGATGAGAAAGACAAATGCCAGATGCTCTAACCATATGTAGAACAAAAAGGAAACAAACAAACACAATGAAAATTAACCCTGGACACTAACAATAGAATTGAGCTACCAGAAGGGAAGGCAATGAAGGATGGGCGGAAGAAAAAGTCAGTGTAGGATCCAATGGACAGTGATCAAGGACTATTAGAAATTTGGTGGTGGGCATGTTATGTTATATACTCAGTTAACAACAAAACTATAGATCTAAACTTCCATTTTGTAAATCAAGGTTACCTCTGCAAAACCAAGAAATGGAAAGGTGAAAATCACAAGAATTTAGTAGGAACTTGGGCTTTAAATAATTAGCAGTCATTTGGAGACTTGAAAGAGAAGGAAATAAAGATACATACTTAGGCTGAGATTAGAAGATATGATAAAAACAATTTTTGAAGAAAAGATGGTGACTAAAATGATGCCTGAAGCTAGGATCAGTTTGAAGGTAAAAAAAAAAAAAAAAGTCATGTTCTTCAAAATTAGGAAAGAGGGAGCTTTGGCTATACGGTTGTGGTAGAGTAGTGCATTCATTTTTACTTCAGGTAATAACAATGAACCTCATATTTAATTGTTTAAAACAAGACAGTTATGTTCTTAGATAGTTACGGAGGTGATTTGGGTTTCACTGGGCTGAAAATTGAAGTTTCAGCAGGACTGCCTTTCTTTCTGGAGGATTTAGGAGAAAATCTATTTCCTTGCTGTTTCTAACTTTTAGAAGAGCCCACATTCTTTGGTCCATAGCCTCCTTTCTCTGTCTTCAAATCCTAAGCCATTTTAGTTATGATTTTCACACATCACATCACTCTGACCTGTTTCGGACTCTGTCTTCCACATTGAAGGAATTTTGTGATCACAGTGGATTTACCTGAATAATCCAGGATTATCTTCCTAGTCTAAGTTTAGTTAGTTAGCAGTCTAAACTCCTGCTACAATTTAATTCTCCCTTGCCAAGTAAGGTAACATATTTACGGACTCTGGGGATATCTTTGGAAAGCCATTATTTAGCTTTGCACAGATAGGAAATTGATAAAATTTGGATAGAATAACTTTAATAAAATTGAAGACAATCACTTCCTCAAAGTGAGAAAAGTAATAATGTTGGAATTTTATTTTCAAGAAGTCAATAATAAAAGCACTACGGGCAATAATAACTTTGACCAGCACTGTTCTGATAGTCCATCATTAACTTTGTATCCTGGTATAAAGGTTGCTTTGCTTACTAGTTCATTATTTACACTTATTTGTTTAAATAAGTGTAACTTCTGTTTCTCCCTTAGGCTGTAACAATATGACAGGTGAAGGGGTGAATGGGAAATTGTGTCTCCTTTGTTCACAGCTCTTCTGCTGCACATACCATCCATGGTAGGCACTATAAACTTATTGACCAATTTTAATAAGCTTTACAAGACAGTCTGATATTACCACGCTTGTCAATTTCAAATGGTTTCACTGGCAGTGAAATCCCAGAGTCTCTGTCCTCACCTACAGCTCAGAGCAGGATTCCAAACCATGTGGTCAAAGCTTCATTCACTAAGGTCACCAGGCCCACCTTCCCAGTCACACCCTTGACCATAAACACACTTCCACATTGTTCCTGACCCTCTTGAGCACCTAGAACAAGAAAGGCTCAGGTTTATCTTGTTGTCTGATGACTTAATTCTCTCACTGGAGTCCAAATCCCTGGTTTCAAAGTCCTGAGATAGCGTCTTTTCTAAAAAATCTAATAGCTTGTCCCAAGACAGCAAAGATTTTTCAAAACAGTTTTATTGCTATTTAAAACTTGGCATACAATTGATTTGCAAAAAAACTCTACATATACTCAAGTGTATAACTTAATTTGGAATACACATATTACATATATACATATAGATAGATATACATGTATATACATACACACAACACATACACATACATACATATATACACACACGCACACACATTCTGAGTTGGTAATAAGCATATCCATCACCTTCAAAAGTTTCCTCCTTCTGCCCTTTTGGTTTTTTTCTTTCGTTGCTTGCTTTTGTTGGTTTTAAAAACACTATAATGATATTTATGCAGTCTCAGTAATGCTAGGCACAATATTGTACAGCAGATTTTATAGTGAATTATCTAAGAGTAATGCTTTTCTTCTTTCAGAGTCCATAAATGATCCATTAACACTGAGGGGTCCTTTGCAATGTTTCTGGAGAAGTCAGTGGTCCCTAGGCCCTCTAATTTTCCTCTCTGGGTGAAGTCATCTGGAAGGGTGGACTTTTCCTGACACTAGAGTGGCTCCTGGGAGCAATGTTTAATCAGCAACAGCCATTACCTCATATTAAATTCCAGCCACAATACTGTGTGCAATCTGGTCATGACCCTTACAATTTAAATTGCACCTGACTTACATTACGTAATACAGAGCAACATATTTCCTTCACACATGAAGCTGTCTCTGCTGATTGAGACCATTTTTTTAATGCCTATGAGAAAAAACTAAACCATAGACTTGCGTCAGGAGTAGTCTCTGATGATCAAAAATGAAAAAGGCAAAACAATCTGTTTAAACCATAATATTAAAAAAAAAAACTTAAGGACTTACATAGTTTAAAACATAAAATTCACAATGTTTTAATAAGTTGTTTAATTAGAAGTGATTCATAATTCATAAACCTATAACAAGAGAATCTAGAAACCCTAAATGGAACACATTCATCAACATTAGGAGAAACAGTTAAAAATTATATCTAGCTCCCTAAAATAGAGCAAATCTAGACACATTAAAGAGTCAAACATAAAATAAAAAAAAAATAGAATCATATTCATAAAAACTCTGGTCTTTAAATGTGGAAGCAAAAAATGAAATTTAGGAATATTAAGCCACCTGCAAAATAAATGAAGCTAGATTATTCACTGATACCATACACAAAAAATAACTCAAAATGGATAAAAGATTCAAATGTAAGAACTGAAACTATAAAATGCATAAAGGAAAATGTAGGAAAAGTGCTCCATGACATCAGCCTCAGAGATGTCTTTGGGGAAGTGGCATCTACAGCAAAGGAAACTAGAGTAAAATGAAACAATTGGGACTACATCAAACTTAAAAACTTCTACACAGCGAAAGAAACCACCACTGAAACAAAAAGATAACCCAATGAATGGTTTGCACAACATATATCACACAAGACCTTAATCTTCAAAATATATGAAGAGCTCATATGTATCAACAACTAAAAAACAAAGAGCCCACTCAAAAAATGGGTGGAAGACCTGAATAAACACCTTTATAGAGAAGACACATAGATGACCTAAAGACACATGAAAGTATTCTACATCACTCATCATCAAGGAAATATAAATAAAAATCAAATCAGCGAGGATGACCCATATCAACAAAAACTAGAACCAACCACTTTTAGAGAAAGCATGAAGAAAAATAAACCTCCTATACTGTTAGTGGGAATGCAAATTGGTGCAAATTCTTTGGAAGACAGTATAGAGTTTCCCTAAAAAATATAAAGATGGATCTACCATTCTAGCCAGCATTCCCACTTCTACATATATACCCAGAGAATTCACAATAGCTAAGACATGAATTCAATCTAAATGCTCACCAACTGATGATTGGATAAAGAAGTTATGGGATATATACTCATCAGAATTCTATGCAGTTGTTAAAAAAAGATTAAATCATTCCTTTTGCAACAACCTGGATGAACTGGAGGTGATTATGCTAAGCAAAATAAGACAAGAAGAAAAAGAGAATAGGAAAAAAGGGTAGTCTCATTCATATGTGGAATATAAAGAAACAAAACACAATTCAGAGGATGCAAAACTGTGGCTATGTGTGTGTATAAAAGACATGGAAAAAGGAAAAAAGGAGGGAACAAGGTGATGATAAAGGACTTTGGTGATGGGTGTGGTGTGAAATGTACACAGAGTGAGGTATGAATTCAATGTCCTAAAAGCATGTAACAATGTAAAACAATAAAATGATTAAAAAATAAATAGTAAAAAATAAAAATGAAAGACTTTTATATACATAGTAATCTTAAATATCCATAATTAAGGAATATATAAATTTGAAATCAAGCAGTACAGTGGAGAACATGCTATACAAATAAAAAGTATTAATATTTTATGTAAAGAGTCAATTTTTCTAGCACTATTAATCCAGAATTTACATTGACACAATTACAAGTTTAAGTTAATACTCCAAATTGGGTATTTCACTGTTTTCTCTGTTAGTAAAGCACAAATAACATAAAAACAATTGTCAGTGTACAACACTTAAAAACATAAGGAATAACACACTTCTCACAAGCTACATAGAGAAATATTTTGAAAAAACGCATTTATCCAATCATATAGGAAAAGCGAAAGTTTTATTCATTAGGTAATCAAATATATAACTGAAAAATAAGAAAAAGACTGGGAATATTGCTTAGATAGCTGTCACCAGAGAGAAAATTAAAACAAATGACAAATATATTCGCAATCATCAATTTCCATCAATCTCCCATTAATGCTACCAACAAGTAATTTTCCAAATTTGTGCCTGCTTTAATGTAACATCTCTTAAGATGGAGGCAAGAAATAAGTGTCCTAGTAAGGAAAGGGGATGCTTACTACAGAAATCACATTAATTCGGAGAAAAACTGGATATGGAAGGGGTAAGGTCTGAGCCTGAAGAAGTGGCATAATGGACATATAAAAGCTATAAAAAATCGAAGGAATTTTGAAACTTAAGTCCATGGAGGCTCCACAATGAGAATCTAGTGGAAACGTGTGTGAAATCTGTTGCCTAAGACAGTACAGTCGCGTATGGTGTTTGGGGCTGTTACAGGTAGATGGAGGAAGAAGAGTGTGCTGTACCTCACACTCACTAGGTTCCCATGTATCTCTATGCTATACCTGAAGCTTTCTCTTTGATATAACTCACATTTACAATAATGCTTGAAGGCACAATGATAATTTTTTCACAATTCTTGCATTTAAAGTTTCTCACTAGTGTGTGCTATCACATGAGTTTCTGGTTTACAAAATACCCAAAGGCCTTCTTCCCACACTGTTAATATTCAAAGGATCACCCACAAACTGCATTTTTACATGTGCTTGAAGAGATGAGGAAGTAATGCAACTTTTCCTACAGACTTTTCATTCACAAACTTTTCCCCATGTTGAGCTCTCACATGGAATTGCAGGATTTGCCATCCTGCTCACATTCTCATTCGGGTTTCTCCACACTATGTATTCTCACATGTTCCTGCAGTTTTGAGGAATGTCTGAAGGCTTTTCCACACTGTCCACATTCACAGGTTTTCTCCCTACTATGAACCCTCACATGTGCTTGCAGTTTTCAGGCATACCTGAAGGTTTTGCCACACTACTCATGTTATACGGTTTCTCCCCATAGAAGATTTTCACTTGTGATCACAGTTTTGAGGAATACTAGATGGCTTTGCCACACTACTCACAAAGCATCTCTCCCCTATGTGTGTTCCTCACTTGTTTTTGAAGGGATGAATACATAATGTAGATTTTTCCCATGCTCCATACAGTCATAGGATTGATCACAAATTGTGTGTTCTAATGTTTCTGTAAGGGAGGAAAATCAAATGAAAAATTGCCAAATTTCCTTAACCAGTAAGTTTTCTCTCAAGTGTAAGTTTTGCATGTCATATAAGAGAGACAGAATGCATAAAGGTTTTACCATTTATTTTGCATCCTTGCATTTTCTTCTTACCATGTTCCTGAAAGGGTGAGGGACAAGTGAAAGCTTTTTCACATTTTCTATACTCAAAATAAAAAAAATTTTATTACCGAAGCTCTTATCTCTTAGATGCTCTCTCACTCTCCTGGGTTTCACTGAGTTTTTTTGCAAAGTATGCTTTCACATGGATACTTAGGCAGATGACGTAGCTGCAGACTTGCCCATACTGATTAGGCTTGTGTTCAGTGTGAGATCTTTGCTAATTCTTAGGAAAAGAGCAATCTGTGAAGGCTTTTCCACACTTAGTACATTCATAGGGTTTCCACTCCAGTGGCAAAACTCAGACCAATGGGAAGATTTGTGATCAGGTCCAATGTTCCTGAACGTTCATTACATTCATTACTTTCACTGAGTCTTCACCAAATAACTTTTCAGAAACTTCTGGGTTCGATGCTGATCTCTAATGTTATGAAACAACCATCTTTCTCCAAAAAATCAAACAAGGGATTATTTCTGGTGTTACTACGGTGTTTTCACTAGCTATTTCATTCTTAAACACATCTTGCTGAGGACTTGACCCATGGGATTGAACTTGTGCAGCAATCGACTGAAATCAGGTTTCTGGAAGTTTCCAGCATTACATCACTATAGACCTTTTCCAGAGCTCTATTCAGCAAAACCCACCCATCTGGGGTGAAGTTCACAGTCACATCTTTAAGGGTCACTGAATTTACCTCTGACTCACATCTGGGCCTTCCCTGGTGATCTCCTAGTACTGACACTCAGGCACCTGAGAGAAAGTGAGCAAAGACAGAGCCGAATTTGCAAGGGTGTATAAATAATAAGTTAGACATTTTGATAATAAAATCAGCAAAATCTGTTGTAAGTGGACAATGAATAAAAATATTCTTAACCAACAAAAGAGAAAACACAACTCCTTGATAAACATATCAAAAAATATTCCCCATTGAAAAAATTTAAAGAGTAAGATACTTTAATTATTTACGTATCTAGTAGGTTATTCACTCAACCAGTCTTTATTAAACAGGAATCAGCAAGGCAATGAGGATTTAGTGATTAGACATCCAGAGCTTTGTCATCAGTAATGTTGCATTCTGATGGACAGAAAAAAATGGAGAAGAGAGATGCAAAAAATGAAAAGAGTAGTACAACATACCTGGGGTAGGAAATTGTTTAAAAAGTATTTCATAGCATTTAAATACCACTGCAGATAATCATTAGATACAAATGGATCTTCTAATACAGTGAAAACAGGAGAAAATGATTTCTCCTTGTCTGGCCAAAAATTTATCAAATTATTTTAAGAACTCTAAATTCATAATCTTTGATCCAGTTATTATTTTTCAGGGCAGGGGGTCAAAAGAAAGCATATTATGTCCAGAAAAAATTACAAAGATATTTTTATAACACCACTGGTGATAATTATAAGAGCAAAAGTACATAAAAAATGTACATGGTCAAATTATAGAGAAATTATGATTCCTCAACTTAATGACAATTTTCATGAAGAGAATTAAAGATAATTTTCATGAAGAGAATAATACAGAGCAATATTTGAAATACAAAATTGTATATAAACTGATTTTTACAAATCTATGTAATAAATTAGCTGGCCTAAAAATATTTCTGACTGAAAATTTTAGCAAAAGAAGCATTTGGATATAGTAATTGTGGTATTGTTGCTGTTTTATTTTGTTCATAACTATATAATTCACTTTGTTCATAATGATAAGAGGACTCACAACTCCCTGTCCTATTAGTTCTGTACTTAGCATAAGACTTGCTTTGGCCAGTGATTTGTGAATAGGTGTGCATACACTCTGTTCCAGGAGAAACCATATATGGAATATGATTGGTCTCAGATTCTTTTTCCTTGTGCCATGAGAAGAGCACATTCAAAATAAGCACTACTCCTTCAGTATGGATCCTGGAATAAGAAGGCACAGGTCACCCTGCAGACCCTGTAATGTGAGAGAGGAATTATATGTTATTATTAGTCACTGGGGTTATAGAACTATTTACTCAGAAAAATCTTATTTATAGAGAAACTTTATTTTTATATTTTCAGAAATGTCTAGTAAGCATTTACATGATTTTTAAATTTTCAAATATAAAGCTATCTCTCCCTGAAACCTAAAAACAGTCCTGAAAATGAAAGAAAATAATTATTTTCAAACAAGATGCAGGCTCTTGTTTGAGTATCATGAGAAGTTATTATGACTTTTCTGAGGATCAAAAAAAAAATCAATTAAACTAACATTTTCTGTTCTTAAACCTAATCTATTCTTTCTTTTTCTTCTTAAGAATGAGGGGAAAAAGTCATTTAGAACTGAGAATCTGGAATAACTAATGAAGAACCAGATTCAGGAACAATTTTGTCTTTAAGTGTATTATTTACCTTCCTAACTTGTTCTTATCATTTCAGATTAATGTTCTTTTCATTACCTTAGAATAATAGGAATCAGTTCTACCTCCATTAAGAGAGCAATGAGTGCAGTTGTTCTGCTGTTGATAGGAATGACACCAAAGCTCCTAATATTTATAGTACAGAATGAGCCCTTGATAGAGAGCAGTAAATGATACTCAAAAATTTCTTTGAAAAAATTTTCTTGTTCCAAAAATGAGAATAAGAATCTGTCTATAAAGTCACTACTACCAATAACATATTTAAAATCATGCATAGGAGATTTCATTTTAGGGGGAAAAGAGATTTTTTTAATGAAAGATAAACTGAGTCATACTTCGGCATTGCCATTAAAAGACAATGAGATATGAGCTACTAAATTTCTTGGCAAGCATAAAAAATATACAATTAGTTTATTAAACAATGACAAAATGGATATTGTAATATATGTATCCATTCAACGAACTATTATTTAGCATCTACTAGGTACCAGGGAAATAATTGTGAATGAGTCAGACACAGCTTCTGCCTTCACTAATAATGTAGTCCTATGAAAAAGACATTTGATTTTTTTTTAATTCTGATATTGGAGAAAACAGCAGATAAATTTAGAGAGAGAAAGGAAGTCAAGAAGGAAGACTCCTTAGAAGGAGGACTAAGTTCATTTTCAAAGTTTTGACAAGTTACTCAGGTCTGTGGGGGAATGGAGACCCTGTGGTAGACAATGGTCAGGAATAAGGAACAGCCTGTTGAAAAATGAGTCAGAACATGTGCAGTAGAGAAAACTAAGTTCAATGTGAGTGAAGGATGATCCTGAGAGGCTGCTGGAGTGGTTGTCAGGGTCTAGATCACTCTGCAACTTGGAAGTCATGTAAAGGACCCGGGACTTGGTCATAAAAAGAATAGCATGCTAATACAATGACTTTAGGCAGAAATATTACATGATCAAATATGTGTTTCAGTGAATTCACTTGGATTAATGTGCTAGTGAGTGGATCATTGCTCTAAAGAATGCAAAATGGAAATGATGATGCAAAAGTAGAGTGAGGGCAAGGAGGATAAAGAGTAAATAAGGTCAAGCAAATTCAGGGGGAAGAATCTATCAGAATTATTGGAATCACCCAATTCACTCCTCTGGCTTGTCATCATAATCCCCATTATCATGCTAAAGTATGTCTCCCCTCACATTTTTTCACTGGAAAAAAAAATTGCCCTGGTACGAATGACTGCTTTATTCAAGTCAGGCAATTCCTATTAGTAAGTTAGTAATTTATATTTGTATGTAGATATTTCAGTTTTTGGATACTGATTTAATATATTAAAATCAAGATTCCCAAGTCTGTGAACTCTAGGACTTCAACAATGTTATCTGTATCTGCAAACCCAAAGCTTATTCCTAATGTAGTAAATTCACCAGTCATATCATCCTGTGCTCTTAGTAGGTGCTCTGACATCCACACTTACATCACTTTAAACTTCAGTCTCATGGAGGCTCTGAGTCATTAATCAGTGGTCATTCCACATAGTTCAGAGAACAAGAGAAGCACTAGTCGCCAAAATGCATCAATTAAAGTAAAATTTAATAGAGTAAGCCAACAATTAATTGCAGTTCCCCAAAATCTTTCAGTTTCAGTCATGATTTCCTAACCACCACGACTGAGCAGGACAGGAATGTCAACTACAAGGTGTGTTTAGGATCACTCTGGAAGGTGGCAGGACAAACTCTTAAGATTTATACTATCCCAAAGTCTTAATGAGAAGAGTTTCATAAGCAAAGTTTACCAAGCCTCAGTAAATTCAACATTTTTTATTTTACAAGTAGCAATGTCATTTAAGCCAATATTAAGCACTTATTCAATATTTTCTTTCAGTAATGTGGTGCCATATATAGCTCCCCATGATAGGCCTAGTGCTTTATAATATAAATCCATCTAGATTAGGAGCTCCCATTATATTCTCAACGAGTGATGAATATTCCTTTCAAGCTATTGGTATCATTTCAGTTATGCATTTCTTAATTTTCTTAATATATTCATTTCTTCCACTAGACTCATTTTGTTCACCGCTGAAGCCTCAGTGTCCAGTATCTGGTAAGCACTCAACATATATTTGTTGTTAAATGTTTAACTAACTGCTTGATTATAAAAGATCATATTAATTATAAGTATTACTTTATGGCATCCCACAAGAACTTTTATGCAACCTGAATGATGCTGACAGATTTCATCCTGCTTTCCCACAAAGTTAAAGTTGTGAATAAAGTTAAAGCTCAGAAAACTTAAAAGTAATTGATGGTTGAGCAACTCTGGGTTTAGAGATGCCAACTCCAGAACATTGAAAATCTAAGTACAACAACTGATACCCTTCAACATTTAACTTCAGTCATCTTTTGATAACCTTGGCATCGGGATAGACTGATCACATATACTTCTTTAAATGGGACAGTCCCATTTTCCATATTTCTGGACTGTCCCATCATTTTAATATAAATGTCAATTTCTTCCCATGTTTGATAAATCAGAGCTGTCTTTTTTTTTAAGGAAAGTTGAAGGCAGGAAGAGAAAGGAGGAGGAAGCACCTTTTATTTTAATTTTATTTAGTTGTTTACACTAGTTACTTCCCCCACTGTCCCGGACCAGGGACCCAGGGATGTGTAGCTTACTGCTTTGGAGGCAATTGACCCAACTGCTGCTCCACCAGGATGCACCACCAGGCTCATCTTTAATGTGGGACAAAAGGGACAATTGCGTTTCCCCAGGCCCAGTCTGTTGGGGAGCCTAAAAGCAGCAGCCCCTTGTGACCATGTTAAAGAGTCTTTACGGTTGTTACAGTTCCTGCCCCTTGTGAAGAAACAGGAGCCACCAGGGAAGAGGATTCCTCTCTACCCCACAGGAACCCAAGCCTGTTTTTTCAAAGGTTGCAGAACACTAGCATGCTTGAGATGCAAGTAGGTACTGGGTTATCTCGGGTACTGTGGGGTCAATCTCTGTCGCTGTAGGATTATTGGGCATTTGTGGTACTGGAATGGTAAACATGACATATGCTTTAGGCAGGACATTTAGAGCAAGGCTTATGGGAGCAATGAATTTGGTTTTTACTTATAGTGTCAAAATTATTGGTACTAGCCCTGGCTGTTGATATGAAGTCCCACTGGACCACATATGCTAGCTGATGGACATCACATAGCACTAACTTGTTTCTGGCTTGGCTGCTCTGTCTCCTCTCCTCAGTCTCCAGCACTTAACCCAGTCCAGTTTTTGTCTCAAGGAAATATGGTCAGCCTATATCAGGACTCTCCCCACCAATACCAAATCCTCACATACTCAAGTCCTGTATAGATGACCCTCCCTATCTGAGAGTTCCACACTGATGAATTCAACCAACTAAATATCCAAGATTTGTTGAATACATGAACATGGAACCCATTAGATAGAAAAAAAAAATCATGTGTAAGCGAACTCTTGTGTTCTCCAAACTCCTGTTGTTCGAGGATCAGCTTTATTTTTCTGTAGCTCATACCTTAGCGTTGAGAGCGTCAACTCTGAACTAATATAACCCATTGCTCATTAACGTGTGACCCTGAACAAACCACCTAAATTTTCTGTCTGGTTTCTCATTCATACATTGGGGCTAGCAGACATACCTACTTTATGGGGTTGTTTCAGGATTTATAGTCCTCAGGAAACTGTGCTACATAAATTGAGCTATGATTATTATATAATTGGATATAATCTAGGCTTTCTAATTCCTAGGCTCATGAGTCCAAACTGTTTCTATGGATTTTTATTTTTTTTGACATTCTATAGATTTCAAGGGTGCATCATCATAAATCAACATCTGTATATAATCCATTAAGTTTACCACTTACAGTTCAAGGATAGAATCAAACTTCCTACTCAGTGCAGTTACTGGGCTGGGCACTTTTTGTACTTGATGTAAATCTAGGTCTTGAGGCTACAAAAACAATTTAGATAATTCTTGTTCTTAAAGAGCATGCAGTCCAAGAAGGACAAGTAAGCCAGAGCACAGTTACCAAAGTGATATTATGATAAACAATGATTCTAAATTAAAAATCCGACTAATCCTGGAGGATAGCAAGTGAAATAACCCTACTTGTGACAAGATAAGGAGTACTTAGTGGGAAAGTTACTATCATGGCTGAGTGGTGAAGGATGAAGATGGGTTAGGTGGTATAGATTTACATGTATGACCCTCAACCTTCTCTGAAAACAGACTATATTTCATAAACCTCATAGACACCCCTTATCTTAAGGCAAGCAGATTTCCTTAGTCTCTTAGTTCCTTCTACCTAGTCCCATGGTGTACATTGATTTAAACCAGTACTGGTAATATCTGTCCCCTTAGCCTTCATTTGTCTCAATCTGTCAATTTTCACCTAAGAGGAGGTCATTTTTAACAGATTGCCTTTCCTGAATTTAGAAGACAAAGTCTGATCATTAGAAAGATCACTGCTTTTCCTTTCTTCATTTGCTAGTATATAGATTCATTGCCTGAAACAAGATGAAGTGGAGGTGAAGGCAAAGGTCCCTAGAGGAGAGAGCAGCGAGATCTAAGGGGACTTGTCCCTAGACTGTTACTGGTTGGTCACAGCAGTCCTCAACTTCTTGAAGCAAGAAAAAATATATCACCATTTTTTTAGGTCCTGTGGTCAGGTTTTCTCCTCCCTAACAAGCATTCTTAAAGATACTAAAAGGCTAACTCAGATATGTATTTCAAAGGGAGTAAAGTATGAACAACAGTCTGTTTTGCCTGCACATAAATCAGAAGCTTAGTATGGGAGGGTGAGTATGGATAATAAAAGGAAGAGGGAGAGGGTGGGGGCATTATAAGAAGAGGATGGATATGAAAGTCCCTAAATGCTATGAGTTTGAATATTAATTTGTGTCATTGATAATAACAAGCCAACAGAGAATTTTAAGTAGTTAAGTGATGTGATCGATACTGCTTTTTAGGAAAATAATCCAACAAACTGTATTCAATGCACTGGAAAACAGTGAAGAGATGGATATAGTAGTCTAAGAACGAGGATGAGAGGAAGGTCAGCCCCCAGAGACCATCCAGAGGAACAAATTTCTGGAACTAGCAGGCTACCAACTGTAGTAATCATTTCAGAAGTCAGCAACTTCATCGGAAGGAGTTGAGAAGTGAACTTCATTTCTGCATCCAGCTGCCAAAGTTGACTCGCCTCTCTGCTCTGCCACCTGGCACCTGTGCAAGTGGATGCAGGACCCTCCACATTGTAAAACCAGTTTTCTCATCTGTGTAGAGTGCTCAATAATACAATTATTCTAATTCATTTAACAGTTTTTATTACCACTTACTCTATTCCAGGAAGTTTGTTTACAAATATTGCCAAAATTAATTCTCATAACAAAGCTATTAGGCAAGTACTATTACTATTCCTACTTTATAGTACTGCCTCATTTATGATATTGTGGGAAATAACTGAAAACATGGTTAGTAAATGCTTAACAAAGTGCCACATTTAAAAATGAAATTTATTCTAACAATTTCAATAGAATAAAAGTGGCAGTAACAGAAGCTAATGTTTACTGAGGGTTTTCAATGTCTTACCTTGTGCATATATACATGGTAAATAGTGATACAGAAATAGCACACATTTATTTTCTTCTCTCCCTCCCCACATCTCTCTACCCCCCTAGGGGGGCTGGTCAAATTTATTAAATATAAATTATATATAGTACATTTCAACCTTTAAATGATTGATGATTTTTTAGCAATGTGTATGGTCATGTTTCTATCACCAATGTGCAATACTTCTATCACTCCTAAAATGTCCCTCTATTCCTTTTTAAATCAGTCCTCTCCCTTATCTTAGCCCCTAATAGCCATTGGTTTGATTTCTTTCTTTTTTCCTTTTATAAAGTATTATATAATTGGAATCATACAGCTTGTATTATTTTCTACTGACTTTTATTCACCTGGCAGAATATGTTCAAGATGTTGATGAATATATTGGCTGAGTACTTTAGGTTACAAATGCATGTCTTTTATCAAGTAAATTGTTATCAAATATTATCTCCAAATCTGCAATCCACATGCATTTTATAAAGCTTTTTATACAGCAGCAACTTTTAATTTTGATAGTATTCTCTTTTTTGCATCTTAAGTCTTTTTAAATATAATCTATAAAGATTTTCTCCTTTTCTATGAAGTTTTATGACTTTTTGGTTTATATTCAGAATTAATATAAATGGACTTTGAACTATATTTTTATATAGCATGAGACAGTGGTTAAAATCCATTGTTCTGTACATAGATGTCAAATCAATTAAGCATTATTTGTTCAATAAGACTACTATTTCCCCTTACTGAATTACTTTGGTACTTTCATTAAAAGTCAATTATTTGTACATATGTAGTTTATTTCTGAACTCTGTTTAGTTTCATGGAAGTATAGTCTTTTCCATCCTCTCTTAATTACCATAACTTCAGTATTTGAGTGGGAGGGTCCTTATTTTTTTCAAAAATAATTGACTATAGTTCTCGTGATTTTCCATGTAAATCTTAAAGAAAACTACCAGCTTCAGAAAGTGACTTGCTGAGATTTTGATTGAGATTGTGATGGCATATACAAACCTATAGATCAATTAGGGCAGAATTGATATCTTTATTATGTTAAATTTTCTGACACCCTAAAATGTCATCTTTTTCTAATTGTTTAAAACTTCTTTAACTTCTCTCAGCAATATTTTTTATTAATATTTATTTCTTCCATCTATTTTGTTAGATTTCCCTAAATATTTCCTGACTTACTTCTATTATAAATGGTGATTTTTAAATTCTTATTTCCAATTTTGGTTGCAATTGATTTTTACTTTTATCTTTTTTCCTGTTAATTTTTTAAACTCAGTTATTTAAGATATTTTTGTAGGTATTGTTTATATAGATGATCCTATCATGTGCAAATAAAGATCTATGTTTATTTCTAACTGTATCCCTTCTATTCATTTTTTTTTTCTCTTGCCTTACCTCACTCACTAGGATCTCTAGGGTGAATAAAAGTGGCAAGAGTATATTCCCTTGTTTTCTTTCTTATCTTAGAGAAAAGACATTCAGATTTCTATCAAATCTGATGTTCGTTGTTGGTTTTCACGGATGACCTTTATCAGGTTCTATGTGTTTCCTGATATTTCTGGATTCGTAAGTATAGTTATGTTGTATTATTGTTGAACCTTGACAAGTTATTTTTCTCTGTTGAGTTAAACACATGGTGTCTTCTTTTATATTCTGTTAAAATGATGAATTATATTAATTTGGGAATTCTGAAACAATCTCACATTCCTTGGAAAAACCCCAGTTGCTCATGAGGCTTCCTTTTTACATATATAGCAGGATTTGATCTACTAGCATTTTGTTAAAGGTTTTGGGTTTTGTTTTTCAATCTGTGTTCTGTTTTCTAGACGAGTTTGTGTAGAATATGCATTATTTCTTCCTTAAGCATTTGGTGGAATTTACCAGGGAAGCCAAATGGGACTGCAGTTTTCTTTATAGGAAGTTTTTGACTACAGATTCAATTATTTTGGTAGACACAGTGCTGTTCAGGTTGTCTGTTACTTCTTGAGCTAGCTTTGGTAGCTTATGTCTTCCCATGAAAATTTATAGAATTTTATTTAATGTACCACATTTATTAATATAAATTTCTTTATAGCATTTACTTGCTATCCTCTAATGTATGTAAAATCTCTAGTGATGACATGTTTCATTCCTCGTGGTAGTGATTTGTTCTTCCTTTCTTCAGCAGTTTCACTAGTTCATCTAATTAATTGCTTATTTAAAAAAACTTGATTTCATTGCCTTTATTGTTTTATGTTTTTTTACTTCATTAATTTTTGTTCTAACATTATTTCTTTTAGTTTTTTTGTTTAATTATATATTATTTTTCTAATTTTAAGGTGAATGTTTAAATGATTGACTTAAAACTTTTTATTTTCTCCTATAAATATTTAATGCCATAATCTCTCCTCTAAGCATGGCTTTAACAGCATCTCACAAATTTTGATATGATCTGTTTCATTTTCATTCAACTCAAACTAATTTTTAATTACCTTTGGCTTATTCTTAGATGTATAGGTTATTAGACATATATTCAATATCAAATGCTTCGGTACATTTCCAGGTATCTTTCTGTAATAATTTAATATCATCATGGGCAGAAAACATATTTTTTATAATTTCAGTCATCTTAATTTGCTGAGATTTGTATCACAGCCCAGAAACTTGGCAAATGTTCCACGTACAATTTTAAAAGTATGTCTTATGAGGGTGCAATAATCTATAAAATGACAAAGAATGAGCATGGCGCTTAGAATTCCCATATACTTGCTGATTTTTAAACTATTTTTATCTTTTGTGATAAATCCCTTGTGATGTTACTGATATATATATATATATTTCTCTTCTTATTGCTTATTAGTTTTGACTTTATGCATTTTGAAGCTCAAACTATAAATACATTAAGATTGTTATATATCATTGATGAATTGCAATGCCTCTCTTTAATCCCTGGTTACCCTGGGCATGTAGCTAGTCTCACAATAATATGTTTATTCCAGTTTTCTCTTGGTTAGTTATATGCTCTGTATTTTTTTCATCTTTTTTTCCTTAACATCTGTATGTTGAATTGGGTTGCTCTGCTGAAATCATATAACTGAAAGCAGCATTTTGATTCACTTTGAAAGTCTTTGCCTTTTAATTACAATGTTTTAAGCCATCTAAATTTAGTGTAATGACTACTATGGCTTAAACCTTTCCTCTTTCAAATATTTTAAATGTTTCTTCTGTTCTCTATTCCCCCCATGTCTGTCTCCTGCCTTCTTTTAAACTAATTGAGTATTTCTCCATTTTATCTTAACTAGTTATCTTTTATTTTTCTGGTGTTTGTTCTAAGATGATGGCTCTAAAATAGAGCAACTTTTCCCACCAAGGAATATATGACATTTTTTTATTTCCAGAACTTGATGGAAGTACTGCTGCATAGAGCTTGTAGAAACCAAGATTCTATAAAACACCCTGCAATGCACAAAACAATTCCTGACAACAAAGAATTACTGAACCAAAAATGTCATTGTTTGGGAAACTACCTGTAGCTTCTCACCTCTTACCTTCCTTCTCCTACACAACCCACAACCCTCTCTTGTTGCTGATATGAACTACTCAAGATCCCCTTCATCTCTACCATCTGAAGGGCTTTACCTACTTAGTTAAACCTGCCCTCCCTTGCATACTCTATTAAGATCGTTTCCATCAACATACTTGTGTCTCTAGCACCTCCCTTTTAAATGAAAGCAATCCTTGATGATCTTATCTCTTCTTCCTCCAGCAACCACCATATTCAGTGCTCCCTTTAACAGGCAAATTTATTTGAAGAGGTGACCATCCTTGTTCTCTCTGCATCCCCATCTATCACATCTACTCTATTTCCAGTTTCACCTCATAAGTCACTTAAAGAGGCCATGCCTTATCATCCTGACAAAAATAGGTTTCTCAAACCACTGCTTAATACTTTCAGATGACTTAATATTACACATTTTATTTTCTTTGTTTTTCATTTTTGTCTTTTGTTTTATATAGGCTGATGATTTACTGCCTCACCAGATTATAAAAACTTCATGTAGGCAGAAACCATGTCTAATTTACCCACTCTTATATGATACCATCTATGACCAGCATGCAGTAGAGGCTCAAAATATTCCTTGATGACTGATTGACTATAAGAGTGAATAAATTAATGGAACAGTACCACTGAAAACAAAGTATTAGTTTTGATATTTAAAATGCATTCATTCGAATGTGGTGTGGCTATTTAGTATTTATTATTCATATATTATTTATTGTTTTGGTCGAAGCTGAAATTTCTTTTACTATAATCATGAAATAATAAAGGTGTAGTGGCATCAGGTTATTCCCTTTATAAATCTGTCAATTTTTTTAACAATTTCCCAAACTTAGCTGCAAATCCTTCATAAATTTCCAATCTCTAATTTCAAGAATTCAAAATGAGATGACAAAGTATTTCAGTTCTCTGTTGGGTACATTTTCCCATTTTTCCCTCTTTTTCTTTAATCTTAGACCTTAAGTGGAGTGGAATTCTATAAAATATAGATAATTTTATTAAATGGCATTGTTTCAAACTGGCTACAATTTGACTTTAAGAGCCCCATTTATTAAGTTCTTGCAATTTTCAAGGAGCACTAATGTAAATTCAAATGAGCTTTTAAAAATATTTTACAAAAGTCAGTTAAAACACCAGACACTTCTTTATTTCATCTGCCATTAGTGGTGATAACCTTCAGGTATTCTTATATAAATCAAAACTCTTCATTCAGCTTTTTTCTAGACTCATAAGTGGACACAGATCATTGTTGACAACATCATATCTTTTATCATGAAAGCTTTTGTGAGCAATGATGACGTGACCAATGTTTAGAGCATTTAGTCCTTCGTTTAGCCTTAGCGCAGCTCAGTGATGAACTTTTTCCCTCCTTGGTTATTATCAAAGCTTTCATATTAAAACTAAAATAGAGGTTTGTATTCAAAACTGTGTGACATTAAATAGAAGCATTTCAAAAGAAAGAGGAGTTTTACAAAAAGACTAAAATCATTCATAGAACTATCAGGAAAGCAAAACTTCTCTCCCAAGCTTTCTGCTAATCACCCTTAGAATTTCAGGTGGCAGGAAAAATCCTGAAACAAGCAAATCAGTGATGACATGAATTCCTCTGAAAACATTCAACTGTTCAGGCATCTCATAAGATTTCAACTATTCTCAGCATCATTATATTAAAGATATCTAGAAAATTAGGCTCTAGTTATGTTGACAGCTTTGCAGATAGTAGAAACAAAATCATTAAGTTGAAGTAGAAACTGTTGAAGTCAAAAATATCTCCTTCTTTAACATTTCAGTTATTTTATTTGAAGTAGATTTCCATCCCAAAAGAACTCAGTCTAATTATTAATTTCTTCTAGCCTGAACATGTCTCAATGGTGAACAGGGGCATTGTCATCATTTTTTATTAGTGGTTTCCAAGAAGCTAAAATTACCAAAAGGGCAACATTGCTCATTATTTCAGGAAGAAATGATAGCTTCTGATTTATTATCCATATTTTAACTGGACTTAGTTTTATCATGTCACTTCAATGATCTTTGCCTTTAAGAAACATTTAAGGGTCAGTAGCATATTGTGACTGATTAGAATATAAACATTTCTATCAAAGAGATGGCTCCTTATTTCCTCTACTTCAAAGATTCTTGGACAAATTTGAGGAATGTTGCTTTCAGCTTTGTGAGAATCCCATAAGAAATCTTTGGATTATTTTTAGGAGAATTTTAAATATTCTCAAGGATAAAAGTTACTCCTTGTAATAATTATGAAACCTTAATCATATAATTCTATTATGTTTTTCTTTCTAGAACTCAATAATCTACTTTACATGTATGTGGCAAATTACTGACTTCACTAGCCTTTGGAGCTGGCCTTTTTAAAATATGGTGAAAATGATCAACAGGGGCCCTAATGTCAATGTCCCCTTTCTATGATGATGGTCATTGTTCAATTACATAAGAGCTGAAATTTTCAAAAGTATTTTTGATGTAGGCATTTAATTTAGCACTATTATTAAAATGTTAGAGCTAAAAACCTTGACTAGAAGAAATACAAAATTGTTTATGCCTACTATCAGCAACAAAATAATATGCTTGTATTCTCCAAAGGTGATTAAATTCTGACTATTTTATTTTAAGTTCAGTCTATTGGTGACATGAAGAACCCATATTAATAAGAGTAGTATTGGATTAGTTGCTCTGGAGTCATAGACCTCAAATAAAAGACCACATGCTCTAGACAAGGGGGTGGTATATTCATCTCTCAGTCCACGTGTAAAGGCAGGCATGCTTCTCAATGCAACAGGCCCACTGTAACAAGGACAAATAACATTGCTTCTTCCCTCAGTTATTTTGTGGTGATTTCTGTTTTCAATTTGAATGTGATGGTAAGATCTCACCCTGCTAGTTTCTAGTGCTCATTCCAGGATCATCGAGGGTCAAATACGGTCTATGATTCATTGTTGAAATACTGGAATTGATCAATATCTATTATGCACATTCTGTGCTCTACATGGTGTCATACATTATAGCCACTAGAACTCAAAAATAATAGTATGATTTTAATTCCTAAGTTTTTATTTGTTTTAAAGATAGGAAGGAAGGAAGGAGGAAGGAAAGTGGGTGAAGAAATATCTTTATTTAGTTGTTCATTTTGGTTTTTCACCCCAACCTCAGGTCTCAAACCTGGGTCTCTGGGCTGTATGTGGTCCACACACCAGTATCTCATTCATCAAAGTCACAATTTCAGTGTTAACTGGTACAAAAGCCTTTTTAAAAGGGACATTTTAACTCATCTTTTCCTTTTTTAGTTTTCATTCTATCATTGTTTCAGATTTTCAGTTCAATTCCAATGTGGTTTTAAGATAACTTTTAGTATTACAGATATTTAAAATGTTGTTTGGCTTATTTTATAAATATAAAAACTTATTTTGAATTAAAGAATAATTTTTTTTATCCCTAAGGCTGTTTTCTAACCTTTGCTTCACATTGGGAGTATGATGAAAATCCAAGGGAACAAGACTAGACTGGCACAACATTTTTAAATTTGTCTACAAATGATTGACAATCTTTCCCTCAAAGGTGGATCACCCCTCTTCTTGAGTATGAAATAGACTTAATGACTTGCTTCTAATGTGACAACAGTGACCATGCATAACTTCCAAGATTAAGTCATAAGCGGAAATGTAAAATCCTTCTCGTTCTTGCTCTTAGATCCTCTTTTCTGAGACAAATGAAATTCCATCTCATTAGGACACTCAATCAGCCATGCAGAGAGGTCCACTTGGGGAAGAACAGACTCCTCCAGTTAACAATCATGTGAATGAGCCACTGTTGGAAGCAGATCTTGCAGCCCTCATCAACTCTGAGGTCAGGAGTCAGCAAATTCTGGTGCACGGACCAAATTTCTACTCTGGCCTATTGCTCTATGGAACTCAAGCCTAGAATAGTCTTCACACTTTTAATGGAAGGAAGAGGAGGAGGAGAAGGAATAGAGACTACTGGAACCCATAGAGCCAAACATACTTGCTATTTTCTGACCCCTTCTTCTGTTGACTGCAATTCTGGTCAATATCTTGATTTCAACATCAGAAGACATCAGAAGCAGATACAGAAGCTGCTCCTGAGTTCCTGACTCTCAGAGATAATCCTGAATGCTTATTTTTGTTTCAAGTTGCTAGCTTTAAGGGGAATGTTTTACACAGGAATAAATGGCTAATAGAACTAGTTATAATATGAACTCCATATTACCTTATCCCTCATCTGCCCAAATTTCCTCCATTGATATTCTATTTTTAAGAACTTTCTCCAATCTGAAGTTGATTTCTTTTTCAGTGTTAGAGTCTGGCTAAACATATTGTCAAGAGTAGTGTATCAGTAATACCTTATTTCTAACTATCATTCCTGATTAACCTTAGGTCTCAGATTAAACATATCTTCTGAAGGAAAGTCTTCCCTGAACCTTTGCCCATTCCAGTAAACAAAATTTTTTTGTTGTTATATGTCTCATACCACAAAGTTTCTTTCTCAAAGGACTTTCCCCATCACATAATCCAAGGTATTGATGCTGAGTCAACATCTATTACTAACCACAGCATATCCATTCTGCAGGATCAGGGAATGAATGTCTTTTAACCCAATACAACCACAGTCCTTGAAAAAGAGTAGGTTCTCAAAAGAACTGTTGAATGAATGTTTTTTAATAAAGTCACTCATTTGTACCTATTTTATCCAGTTGTTCAAATACGCATTTGAATTTTATCTAGCACTCGCTGAATGCCTATTATGTACTAGGCTTCTGCTAAGGGGTTGTTTGTATTTTCTTTAATAAGTGCAATTCAATGAAATATGCAATGTTCATTGTATTTGTTAATTCATTCAACAAATCACTGAGGGTCTACAATGTATAGTTTATATAAGGACTTAGACTAGCAGTTAGTTGGTGCATTTATGAACCTCAAGTCTTTGAGCAACAAAATGAGTCAGAATTTCTTTAATAAATTTTAAAGAACTTAAGGAGGAGCTATATGCCTATAAAATTAATGAGAAACAATGATGTTCAAAGGAATGTGTGGTCTCAACTCACCCAATCTGGAACCACAGGGAGACAGAAACTAAGCTTTCTGTTCTTGTCCTACAGAATTTGGGAAACTTGAAAGGGATCTCTTTTTTTGATTTATGGAAAAACTGATTTGTTTAATTTAGCAAATATATTTATGAATTTTATGTTAGAAGAATAATCACAGATGGTCAGAAAAACAAGAGATGAACATGAAGAGTTTAATGGAAGGATTTGAAATTTCTAAATTGGGAAGGGTATGTATTTGGTGCCAACTATAGCATGAAGCACATGTGCCAGTGAGGGACACATTTATCAACTTAACACACGCTTGTTGTGTGGCTGCATCCCACTTGACTATACTGAGAATCCCCATTCAGTGGAATTGACTGGAATGCCCTCATTTGCTTATTTTTGGATGTAAAAAATCTGTTCCCAGAGCTCAAAAGTTCCTCTGGGTATACCAACCATGTCAATTACCAAACAAAAACAAAGGACAAAGAAACAAGACAGCAAATAAGAAAAGACCCAGGTCCTCTTCCAATGCTGCTGCAAGTGCTGCTTCTAATCAATATGGCAGAACTAAGGATGAGCATGAAGTCTAGCCATCTATCCAAGACTATCCACACTGAGGATATGTCTTGATTCTCATTTTCTCTTTTTTTTTTTTTTTTTACTTTATTGAAGGAGCACAGAATCATAGCATTATATAGTTTTAAGTGTGCATCACTGTAAATCATTTCTTTTTTCCTTGAACTCATATACACAGGTTAGCAAAATTACACTTGATATTTATTTTTCGTAATATTTTTGTGCAGATGAAGTAAGATCAGCAGAAACATTCACTGAGGAAAAATGATTCAAACGAAAGTCAATAAGTTTATAACATGATTATAAGCATATTTCTCTTTTAGATCATATACATACTTATATATACACCCTAGCCAAATTTATATACCATAGCCAAGTTAGTGAAATAACAAACTAAAAATGGAGACTTCCACTAAGCTTATTAAAACTGAACTATAAGGTTAAACTCCTCATGCCCTAAATCCTTCTCAGTATAACCAAAATAGTAAATTCACCTCAGAGGACTGACTATAACTCTTGGTCATGGAAATAGTTTTTAAAAAGTAGATAAACTATAAACCTGGTGACTAAGATTAGATAGAAGTTTAGATTCTCTTTGGTCAACACTTAGAACTTTATTTACCCAACTTTATAAACCAAGGTCATGTGCCATGAATTTTATGGAATTCCTTATTGCATTTGAGTATTGCTCACTCACATTAGACTGATGAAAAGGCTTAAGCTTGGTACACCCCAGTGGCCCAGTGGCTAAGTCTGCAGCCTCTAGCAGGCATAGTCCACATATATCCCAATGGTTAAGTTTCAAGGTTCAGGGCAACAACCAAGATGAACAACTAAATACAATAAAGTCCTTCTTCCCATTCTCTCTGGTTTGCCTGCCTGATTGCCTATTAGACTTCATTCCTACCTATACCTTTCCTTTAAAAATAAAAAATAAAAAATGGCTTGAACTAAATAATTTGTTTGGGGAGATTCCCTCGTCTCCAGAACTACACGAGGACTGTTATGAAAGTGAGTGTTGGTTTTTTTTGTTTTTTTTTTTTCAACCATATGAATGGAACTCAAAGTATAGTCTAAAAAGGAAAATTTTTGTGTTCTTACTGCATTCCACTTGAAATTTGTATCTTTTTTTTTTAATAATCTGCAATCCTAAAATCCTTAGACCAAAATTCTAGATAGAAAAAGACAGGTCTAAACGTATGGTAATTTCATTATGGCAATATATATGTGTATATATATTCTATATCCCCTCTTTCAAGTAGATATGCTGGGAATATTATAAAGTTATTTGCCATTTTCTCCTTTTTAAATTTTAACCATTGACTAAGAGAATTGATTAATAAGCAGTATGATTGATTTAGTACAGATTCTCATATGATTGCCATAAAATTTCATAGTGTGATATCCCTTCAGGAATTTAAGAATCATATCTTGAAACAAAACAATAATGTGCACTCATCATTTAAAATTTAAAATATTATACATTCTGGCATTCCTGCCAAGCTTTACCATGTTTCTATTTTACTTTTTATCATGGAAATATTCAAATATATGTAAGCAAAAAGGGGTAGTATAATAAATTCTCATTTGCTTATTACTCAGCTCCAACAATGATCAACTTTAGTCTTATTTCACTGTCTTCTTCAACCCCACCCCCCACCCCAGTACTAGATAATTATTGTTTTTCTTCCATCTTTCTTTTTCATTTACAACTTGATTACTTTATACCACCTCTAGATGGGGTGGACACATGCTTTATCCCACTACAGATAGAAATGTTAGTATTTTCGTACATACAGAGAAAAGGTATTTGTCATGATCTAAATTTATTGGGCAACTTGTCTGGCAGCACAATTCCTGCTGGAGAGGAGAACTATATAATTATTCTGAAAACAAAGTCACTATTCTTGCCATTGGCTATTTCTTAGTCTTCTCAACATTCCTCCCCCTTCTAAGAGGACAACTACTTTCTTATTTAAAGAAACTTGTGGGTCTAGTAGAGGCAATTCTGCTCTGCTCAGGAGTGAAGACATGATTGAGACTGTCCAGAGAAGTCCATTCCTACAGTCATTAAAAGTCATGGGCACATGATACCTGTGTCTTTATATAGGCTCTTATATTTCTATTGAGATTGTGAGCTATAAAGACAATGAAACGATGCAAAAAAAAAAAAAAAAAAAAAGAGGTAAGATAGACGTATATCAACAAAGAAAGGCAGAGAAAAAAAGAAATTAACATCATCATATGGACACTAGAATATGCCCTATAGTTCAGACTTCACTGGAGGCAGCTATGACATCTTTCCTTCTGTGGCTGCTAGTTATGTTGTGAATGCATAGAAGCTACTTGTATCCATACATGAGACTTTATGCTGAAATAAGACATAACCCAGGGCATACTGCTAAGTTCTAAAACTAGAGATGGGACTAATGATTGACATGGCGATAAAACAAAATTTCAGTTTTAAAACCTTGCTAATTAACCATAGAAATGAAATTATTTTTATATGTGATAAATAGCCCTGTTAAACTATACATGCTTGCATAGAAAAAAAGATCAGCAGAAAATTCACCAAAATATCCACTGTGGTTTCCTTTAATAGTTGAGGTCGAATATGGTACAACTTCATTCTTTATATTTTCAATATCCAAATTTTCTACATTGGGCTACAAATTATGTTTAAAAAATAAATTGTATTCCATGAAATATAATATAAAAGTATAAAGAGATAAATGATATTCTTAGAGATCTAACAAACTTATTTTGCATATCTGGAAGACTACTTTAGAGCAGGGCATCACAAACAATGTATTGAACTGACATATTGATAAACTTCTGGTCTACAATATCATCTTGTCCAGTATCAGGAGGATGTCATTTCACCTCAGTATTATGAGAACTTTTTGTGACTAAAAGTAATTCAATTCAAAATAACATTATTGAGATTCTGTTATGCACTACATTGTGATAAGTCCTCATTACATCATTTTTTAATACTTAACCACAACACTACATTTAGGTCTGCAGTTCTCAGTGTGTGGTCAGGGACCCCTGGGGGTCTCGGATTTTCTCAGGGGCTTACCAGTTCAAAACTATTTTAAAAATAATCCAAAGACATGGTTTGTATTTTCCAATGACTATTTCACAGGTAAGAAAAGATGTTCAGAAACGTAAGTAAAATGACCAAGATCACATAGAAAATGGTGGAGCTGAAATGAAAACTTTTGTCTCTCAACCAGACACCTATGCTTTTAATCTTCACACATCATGATTTATATTTCTTCCACTTCTAGGACAAGGAATTTTCCATGTGATATTGATAAAAACCTCTAAAAGTTGTCTGTGTCCTTGTTAGCTTCACATAATACTGCTTAACAGAGTAAACTTAGAAATCACAGATTTTGATAGTTGGAAAGGGACCAGGAGTAAATTTGACTTTCACTTTCCTGTTGGGGCTAAAATGTTATGGCTATTTCAAACATGAGAATAGCAACTTGGTTTTTCCAGACTTGTCCTGAAAATCTTACCTCCTGATTTACCTATTAATCCCATCCTTTCTGCATTAGTGAATTCCTATTCTTGGAGCCACTTTTTAATTAGAGACTCAAGTACTTCTTCATGTGGCACTATCGGTGGTACACACAGATACCCTGTACTGGGGGCATTAAGACCAGCCGCACACTTTTCACTGAGACAGACAAAATTAGGAAATTAACATAATTTTATAATCTACAATGCAAAATTGTTTATTAATTGCAGCAATAAAAGTGATGAACTAATTGATCGGAGTAGTTAATTATCATCTTGTGGAGCAAAAGAAACATTGATACTTGGAAGGAGAAGTAGGAAAATTTTGACCGGAAGATGAAAGCTCTCCCATGCAAACCAGGCATATGGTCACTTAGGCAAACAGCAAAGCATTGTATTAGCAGGATCCAGGATAATGAGTCCCTGGAGATGATGAGGACTGGGCATTGAAGTGAGCTTGAAGAAGTTCAAGATGACCTCTACCTCTTCAACCTTTCTGTTCATATCTTTGCTCAGCACACAAGAATTCCTAGCCCAGACCATTAGAACTGGGCAAATAAAAGAAGAAGGGAAATACAAACACTGAAATTATTATTCTGCCTGTTCAAAAAAATTTGTTACCTTAGCAATGATATATACACCTCCAAACAAATCTCTGATTCTGAGAATTTCTGGAAGTTGACAAGGTAGTAAAGCATAGTGTCAGGCAAGAAGCTACTTGCAGAAAGATAAAAAAAAAAAAAAAGAGTGGAAATACACACCAGTCATTGTTGGCAACAAAATGCTGGGAAAAATGTTGCACGCCATCTTTCAATTTCTACATAGTCACGTAAACTTTTGGGCCGGGAACATTTCCTTACAAAGATATAGAGTGTCACAGCTTGTGATAGGCGCATCTCTTTGTGTGGATATCATTCCAGGTTCTGGGCTTGATTTGTACTGCTTTGTTCTACTTAAACATGTGTGCCAAAGGGCACTTTGTCAACACCACTGCTTTATCTGTTCTTGGCAGGAAAGGAGTGAGGTCCTTTGCCTGCACCACAAACAATCTTCCTATGTCAGCTGTGGGGTGAGACCCACTGGCCATGGGGACTGACTCACAATGGAAGTTGATCTGCTCTGTCTCTTCTCTATATGCATGAAGTATTAATCTACCCAATGCCTTATAAATTGTGGGGTTTTTTTGGTAGCCACCAAACCTGCAAATTGTATATTGAATTTTCATCCTGGAACTGCTGCTTCTGGTCTTAAGCAACAAGAATCACATGCTTGACACTAGCGGCTCCTCTGGTACCCTAACCCCTAGCCCCATGAATCCTAGATTATAGACTCCAAGTTCATAGCCAAGACCCAAATTCCACTGAACCTCAATTCAAAGCTTTTTTTAACCCATAAAGGGTCAAAGGAATCATTCACTTAAAACGTACCATTTAACCCAACCATGTGTCCCACCACTAGTGGTTAAATTAAACACCAAAAACCAAATACAAATAATCCAAAAGCCTTCGGATATTTCTAAAGTACCAGGGATTCTGGCTCCACCCAAATCCAGTTAAATAAAGCTAGAATACTTCATCTAGACTATAGTCATATTTGTTCACTGATAACTATTTTCTCCTCCTCAAGTACATTAAAATTTATCTCAACCATTCTAGCAATCAGTTGAGTTTAAAACAGGGAATGAGTCCCAAACTCAGACTCAGAGAGAATATTACTTAGTACATCAAAAGTTGACTCTCAGAGAATATGGCCTCATATTGGAGGTTAAGAAGGCACAAGCAGGCATGCCCCAGTGGCCTAGTGGATAAGGACACCAGACACAGTCTGCATACATCCCAAGGAACAAGGGTCAAGATCTGGGTCTAGAGGGAACAACCAAGGTGAACAGTTATATAAAATGAGTCAACTCCTCCTTCTTCCTGATGGCCTTCTTGCCTTCCTTCATCTCCAAACCCTTCCTTTAAAAAAAAGAAAAAGAAGAAAATTCCATTTTAAATTCATTTTGAATTACTTTTTGCGTATGGGGTTAAAAAGTGATCTGGTTTCTTTTTGTTTGCTTGTGACGGTCCAGTTTTCCCAACAAAATTTATTAAAGGGGTTTCTTTTCTCCATTGTGTGCATTTGGATCCTTTGACATGAGGATTTATTTGAATTTTTATTCTATTGGTCTAAGCATCTATTTTCAGTCCAAATCATGCATTTTCTTTACAATTGCTTTGCAATTTAATTTGAAAACATGGAGCATAATTCCACCTTTGGTTTTCTTTTTCCTTAAGGATAACTTTGATTATTTGGGGTATTTTTGGTTCCACACAAATTTTTGTTGCATTTCCTTGAAAATGTAATGGAAATTTTGATAGAAATTGCATGGAAGTTGCTTTTGGTTAAGATGTCCACTTTAGCAATGTTAATTATTGCAATCAGAGAATATACCTCCACTTCTTTGTGTCTTCTATTTATTTTAATAATCTTTTGAAGATTTTAGTATTCAGGTCTCTTACCTCTTTTGTTTATTCCCAGGTATTTTATACTTTCAGATGCAAAGCTCTCGCACCTCTTTTCTTTATTCCCAGGTATTTTATACTTTCAGATGCAATTGTGAATGGAGTTAACTTCTAGGTTTCTCTTTCCTCTAATTCATTGTTTTCTTATAAAAATGCCATTGATATTTGTATATTGATTTTATATTCTACCACTTTATTATAGTCATTTAGTATTTCTAGTAATTTTTAATGGAGTCTTTAAGATTCTCTAAGTATTTTGTCATGTAATCTACAAGTAGCATTAGTTTTACTTTTTTCACTTCCAATCATGTATTTTTCTTACCTAATACACTGGCTAGGACTTCAAAAATTATATTTAATAGTAGTGCTGAGAGTGAACATTCTTTTCCTGTTTCTAATCTTTCACTTTTTCACCACTAAGTATGATGTTAACTGTGGAGTTGTTGTATGTAGCTTTAATTCTGTTGTAGTATGTTCTTTCCATTGACATGTTATTGAGTTTTTTTTGTATCATAAATGGATGTTGAATGTTAACAGATTCTCTTTCTGTGTTTATTGATACTGTCATAGGAATTTTGTTTTTCTTTGTCGATGTGCTATATTAATTTATTTTCATAAATTGAAACTTCCTTGTAAACCTGGAGCACTTGATGAAATACTTGACACCATAAAATGCACAGAAGAAACCATAGGCAATATATTCTATGACATTGACCTCAGAGATAACTTTGGGGACTCTACTCCAACAGTAAACTAAATTGCTTATATACAACAAAATAAACCAAACCAAAAAATGAAAAGTTACCTACTGATTGGGGGAAGATATTTGTACATCATATATCTGGTAACAGTTAATTTCCAAAGTATATAATGAACTTATACACCTTGACAACAACCAAGAAAGCCAAACAACTCAATTCAACATGTGGGTAGAGGACCTGAACAGACACTTCTCCAGAGAAGACATATAAATGGTTAACAAGTACACAAAAAGTTGCTCAACATCATTCATTATTAGGGAAAGGCAAATCAAACTCAAAATTTGAAAGCATCTCACACCTATGAGAATGGTAGAAACAATAATTTTGGAAAGGGTGCGGAGGAAAATGAACACTGCTTGTGGGAATGTAAATTAGTGTGCTGACTACAGAAAACAGAATGGAGATTCCTCAAAAAATTAAAAATAGAACTATCATTTGATGCAGCAATTTTGCTTCTAGGTATATATCAAAAGAATGCATAAACACTAATCTGGAAAGACATATGCATCCCTAGTTTACAGTACAAGTCACAATAGTCAATAAAAAGAATCAACCTAAATACCCATCAATGAATGACTAAAAGAAAGTATGATATACTCAGTGAAATACTATTTAGTTATTAAAGAAAAGATGAAACATTACCTCTTGCAACAACTTGGATAGACATTTGGTAATTATGTTAAGCAATAAGATTATGTAATGGACAAAACACAAAGAAAAATTTTCTTGGACTATGAAATTGAAACTGTTGTTGGGAAGGAAACAGGTAGAAGGAATAAAATTGATAGTGATGTGACTGATCACAGTCTAATGTTGACAAGAGTGTGGATAAAAACAAATTCTCATACACTGCTGGCATAAATGTAAAGTGACGATAACTCTGAAAAAGAGTAAGGAAAAATATAACTACTATATGACTCAGTAACTTCACTTTTCAAAACCTATAAAAATGTTTTTTTTACCTTTAAAATATATATATATATATATATATATATACCTTATAAATTTCACTAACATTGTTTTAACTCTACCACTATCAACCCAAGAAAAGTCTTTTAAAGGAAACTTGACAAGTTTTCACACCAGATGATTTGAACAAGAACAGTCACTCAGTGGGTGGGGCATTGTTTGCCACAGCTCTCCTGCCTGCTGGCTTTCTGGCTTTTAGGCACTTTGACAAAATGTAATCTTTAATTGGCCTCTTTGCAAATAACTGCTCCTCACTTTTGGCATTAGTTGCTAATTAATAAAAGCATGAAAATATCAGTATGTCAGCATATGAGCCAATACCTGACATTGAGGAATTAGGTAGAAATACAGCATTTAGACTGGGGATAAAGAAAATGAAAACATTCAACGGGTTCCAACATCCCTTCTTTAAACTTGTCCTGAAGTTGTAAGGGAGTCAATTTTCCCAGAATCTTTAGCACCTTCCATTTCCCAAGATCTTAGTTCGAAAGATTTTCAGTAAGCAAAGATGTCATCTCCTGCAAGGCCTTTACCCATACACTGCCTTGCTATTGTAACTACTACAAATAAGATCCTTGGGAACATTGTGGAGAAGGGTAGACTTGCAAATAATCTTCCCTGGAATCTGCTAAATACCAGGATATATCTTTGAAAGTTCAGAATGTCAATAACTAGGGAGACTTCCTTTCCCATGACTCTTTCCCCTCTAATATAAAAAAATTTCTATTAAGGAAAAAAAAAACTATGAATTAAAATGAAAGAAGAAGGACTACCAGGATCTATATAAGTCAGGTCTCTGAAAATATTAATTTTAAATGTGCTCATTCTTATCATCCTGCTTGAATGACAGACTGCCTCCAAGAAACTGAAAACTTACCACCATTGCTAAAAGACAGGGGGTATTGTGCAGAAATAATTGTCACCAATTCTTCACTTTTTTTTTCAAGTAAAATTATTTTGGTAGAGGAAGATACAAAGAGATGGAAAGCTATCCTGTACTCATGGCTGGGATGAATTAACAATGGTAAAATGACCATCCTACCTAAAGCAATGTGCAGGTTTAATGCAGTCCCCAGCAAAATCCACTGACATTTTTCAAGGAAATAGAACATTTTTTTTTTTATTTGAATGGAATAAGAAAAGACCCTGAGTAGCCAAGGCAACCATGAGAATAAAGAACAAAACTGAAGGTATCACACTCGCGGATATTTAACTATACTACAAAGTGACAGTGATAAAAGTTCTTTGGTACTGGAATAATAATAGAGACACAGATTAGTGGAATAGAATGGAAAAATTAGAAATATTCACTCATATATGATCAGTTAACTTATGACAAAAAAAGCCAAGAGCAGACAACGATGGAGAAAAGTTTTTTCAATAAATGATGTTGGGTAACTCAGAAAGTCACATGCAAAAGAACAAATCTAGAGCACTCTGTAATTCAAAATGGACCAGAGACTTGGATTTAAAACCAGAAACCATAAAATAATACTTAGAAGATAACATAGACATGATAACATGACATCAGCCTGAGAGAGATCTTTAAGGATTCAACTCAACAGCAAAGGAAACAAAAACAAAAATAAACAAATTGGACTACATCGAACTAAAAAGCTTCTGCACAATGAAAGAAACCATCACCAAAACAAAAAGACAACTTACTAATTGGGAGAAGGTATTTGCATTTTACATATCTGACTAGGGCTTAATATCCAAAGAACTCATAAAATTCAACTGAAAAATAAATAATACTATAAAAATGGGCAGAATAATGGATAGACATTTCTACAAAGAAGACATGCAGATGGACAACATATATATAAAAGTATGCTTTCCCCCAATTATTGATGTCAAATGATGTCAGAGCAACAATGAAATATCTTTAGACCTGTGAGATTGACTGTTGTTCAAAAGTTTGGAAACAACAAATGTTGGCAAGTATGCAGAGAAAAAGGAACTCTTACACTCTTGTGGGAGTGAAAATTCGTGTAATTCTTATAGAAAGCAGTATGGCGCTTCCACAAAAAAACTGAAAATGGAAATCCTATATAATCTCACTTCTGGGTAAAAATACATTAAAAGACAAAAGTTAATTAATTGAGATATATGC
Organism: Solenodon paradoxus; assembly: GCA_004363575.1. Classification (NCBI taxonomy): domain Eukaryota; kingdom Metazoa; phylum Chordata; class Mammalia; order Eulipotyphla; family Solenodontidae; genus Solenodon; species Solenodon paradoxus. The sequence continues at coordinate 778,779 of RJWH01000108.1, read as the reverse complement.
AACCCAATGTTTATTGCAGCATTATTTACAATAGCCAAAAATTGGAAATTTTTTCCATTTTCAGATGAATGAATACATGAGGTGTTGTGTATACACAATGGAATGGTACAAAGCCCTTAGAAAAGATGAAATCCTGCAAAGTGAAATAATCAGAATATGAAAGACAAATAACAGATGATCTCATTCATATGAGGAATATAAAAGCAAAGTAATAGACTAAAAAAACCAAACCTTGGACATTAGCAATAAAACTGAGCTTATCAAGAGGAAATGGGCACAGGAGCAAGTTGTGGTGGAGTCCAGTGGACATTGGTGAAGAATTTTTGGTAATTTAGCGGTGGGTAGGGTATGTTATCATGTACCTGAGGAATGGGGAAATGGCATACATATTATTTTATATATCAAAATTACCTTAATAAATATAAAATTAATTTTAAAATAACCAAATTATTTTTACAGAAAAATTGCAGAGAAATTAGAAACAATTTTCTTATATCACCCAGTCTTCCCTAATGTTTTTGACATTATCTTGTCAAAACTGAAAAACAGCCAATTTCAAGATGGCAGATTATTAAGATCTCAAGCTCTGCTCCTCCCCATAGACTCAACCAGCAAAACACCTAGTTAGCAACTAGACCTCTGAAAAGGAATGGTACTAACATCTCCACAAAGAGAGGGGACGCACTCCTCCATAAGTGGTAGGAGAATCTGATCTGTCTTGGCATTACATTGCCCTGTTCAAATACCTCTGGGCCACAGGGAAAGACTAGTGAAATCATCAATTCCCAGAGCTAAAGGGCTTTCTCTCTCAGTAGGTTCTCCCATTTCTGGGAGCTGGCTTTCAGTCACTGAACTAAAAACCTCAGCTTGGAGGGGAAAGAGGGCTCTCCTCCCTGTGAATAGAAATGATGCTTCCACATGGTGCTAACACTGTAGACCTCCATGGCAAGAAAAGCCCAGGGGAAAATGGCCACCCCCTCTGCCATTAGCACACTGGTCTAGAATTGTTGGTACTCACAGCTGCCTTCTGTGGGCTGCCAGAGACAAACAGCCAACACCTGTGAGGATAGCTAAGGGGTTTCTGACAAGGAGCACATCATTCTGTCCATCTCACTGAGAAAACAGTTGGAAGAGTTTCATCAAATTGCAGTCCTTGCCAATCTGGGGCTATAGCTAAACAACTTAACTATCTGTTTGGCGCTTCCTAGAACTTCCAACCTAGATCCCAGAATGTTTACAGTCTACTGCTGGAGACTAATTTGGAGGACTGAAGAATTTTCACAGGGGACTATACTTTGCTAAGAACTGACTCCAGCACTTTCTCTGTGACTTCTCCTGGGACTGTGGCCTCCTTATGGACTGGGCCCACAGCTCTTGTGTTTCTCAACCTGTGTCTTGTTCATTCCTGTGACTCTGGGTGAAAACTCTGCATTCCATACCCCAACACCAACCCTGTAGCCTGCAATATCAAGCCTCAAAACAGGGCCGGCTCTGGAGTTTCAACTATCCTGACAAGTGCTGAGATCACACAACTAAAGGAAGCTGGCATTTCACATTAATGCTTTGGACTATATTGTGCAACATGATACTTTAACAGAGTGAAGTCTACCCCATAAAATCAAACACAGAATTCCAAACAGATCAAAGAGACAGAAAAATATACATGGCATTATGGGCCAAACAAAACCCCAGGGAAAATCTGAATGCAACAGACTTAAGTAAATAACTGATGGAGACTTTAAAGCAGTAGTTTTAAAGACACTCACCAAAATCATGGAGGAACAAAAAGAAACTACATAAAAGATAGAGAAAATATGGGGTAATTCCAAAGAGAACTGATAGAGTTAAAAAACATAGTAGTTGAACTAAAGAACCCAATAGAGGAGCTAAACAGCAGACTGGAAGACGTTTCTAATTCAATCAGTGAGTTAAAGTTTAAGGCAGTGTATCGTACCCAAGCAGATCATCAAAAAGAAAAAAGAATGAAAAAAAAAAAGATGACAGCGTATGAAACCTCAGATGATAACATCAAGAAGAACAACATTAGCATCATGGGAGTCCTAGCAGGTGAAGATAGAGAGGGGTGGGAGCAGAACTGCACTTGAAGAAATAATATCTGAGAATTTCCCTAACCTGAGGAAGGAAACAGACCTCCAGACCCAGAAAGCTCAAAGAGTTCCAAACAAAAGATACACAAACAGAACTACACCAAACACAGCCTCATTAAGATGTCAAAAATACAAGCTAGAGACTCTTCAAAGCAGCTAGAGAAGAATGTATTATGTAAAAAGGAACCCCAATGAGACTACTGGTGTGTATCTCAGCTGAAATTTTACAAACCAGAATAGATTGGAATGATATACTTAAAACACTACAGAAAAGGAATTCCAAGCAAGGATACTGTACAAGGCAAGATTATCACTTAGAGTTATGAGAGTGAGAGCTTTACAGCAAGGATAAGTTAAAGGAACTTATTGCTACAAAGATAGTCTTAAAATAAATACTAAAGTTCCATAAAATGATAAGATACCCACATAAAAGCAGCAAGAAATCATAAATATAAAATGTGGGGAGGAAAGTAAAAATGTGACTATTAGAATGAGCACAAGACTAACTTGTTTTTAAGTAAAAACAGGTTATAAGCATAGAAACTTTTGTAAACACCAGGGACCTTAAAATATAACTCCAGGGAAAACTAAATATAAGAACATAAATTGATTTAAAGAGGTATTTATAGCCTGGATATACATGAAAAAGTAAGTAACTATATAAATGAAGTCATAAGTTTACATAAATATAAGAAACATTAAATTCTAAAATATTTTCTCTATGATATTCATTTTTTTTTTTACTGAAAACTCATAAAATGCCTTAGGGTCCATATAAAAAGTATTAACAGATTAAAGATTCCAATGAATTCTAAAATGTAGCCTTTGTGGAATTCAAAATGCTGCATAGTCATCTGGAGAAGTAGTGTGGATAAAACAGGAAGAGGCTTCAACAGACTAAGTCCTCTCTGTAGCAGAATTCAATTTGTGCCTTCCTGTTACACTGCTGTCCAGCTGCATTTTTTTCACCTGCATAGAGAGTGAGGATGAAGAGTAACCTGGAAGTTTGCAAGGAGAGTCTGCTGACTCAGCAGCTAAGCCTTGGATGTCCTCTGAGAAAACTTTTTTCCTCCTTAAGCTCTTACCTTTGATGAACCTCCTTTAGTCTCCATAACTAAAATGTTGTTAAACACTTTTTCCAAGACAGCACAAGCCTGTGTGTGTTGCATGAGGATCTATAACAAGAGTGTTTATGCACTGAAATTGAAGATTTGATCTAAGGCATGGAACTCCACACTCCATGAGATTGCTTGTATATTCCCTAAGACCGATCAATAGGATCTACTGAATCAATCATTACTCCAAACAAGCACATCTCATCTATAATTTATTCTGGTTTTCATCTGAATGCCTTTCTGCTACGGTTTAAACATTTCAGACACATAATTCCACACTGGAATCTGTTTCTGTGAAAATGATGTCATTTTAAGTTTCCCTCAAAAATCTCTGTTAAGTGATTCAGCATCCGAGTGTCAATACGTTTCTCCATGAAGTAGCTGCAGAATTCTGGAAAGCCTAGGCTGATTCTCACATGATTCATGTGCCTATATGCAAGCATTGTTCTTGATGTAGGAACTTGCAGCGGTCTGATTTCTTGAATGGCCAGTGTCAGCATCAATCTAAGCAGGAGGTTACTGAAGTTGATCTCACTCTGGATCTTGGTGTCTGACAGAGCACACACAATAGCCCTGTTTTCACTTTTTGTTAGCAAGTAGTTGTGTTCCAGGCAGGTATCTCAATCCAGAGCTCCAGTCACACAATCAGCCCAGCCCATTGTGTTAGGGCCATACTGTGAGACTGTTGAATGTATGCTATTGACATCCTTGCCTAAAGGTCTGCTGCAGCTTTTCTTTCAGGCATTCTTGTAACTGGCAGTTTTTATCCTCAGTTTGTTGATGCAGAGATTCTACTAGTGATTTTATTTTCAAGCTTATCATTGATCTCATAAAAGGTGATTTCATGCTGCACCATGAGGTAGCATTTCTCTAGAATAGTAATTCTCTCTTTGATATCTTCCTGTTGGGCCAGGTTTTTGTGAATGTCCGATTCCAGTTGTGTGTTAATTTATTCATATTTAATTAGATCTTTTCTAGTAGTGGTTCAACTCTTCCTCCAGCTCTGTGACCTGACTGCAAAGGTAAGCCAGGTGCTTCTTCATCTGGCTCTTTTCTGTTGACTGATTGTCAATGACCTCCTGGAGTTCCATTATTTTAGCCAGTTCTTCCTTGTAGCTTAAGGAACCATCAGAAGATATCTTTCCCTTTGTGCCAGGGTATTTTCCTGTTCATGGCTTATGTCAAGCACCACATCAATTAGTGTGGGGTTTTTTGATGATTCTGTTCTAAGAAATCGTATGCCATACTTAAGCGGGGTTTATTCAGGGATTTAAGGATAACTCAACACATGCAATTCAATAAATGTGATATACCGATTCATTGAAGGAAGGATAAAAACTCAAGATAATCTCAAGAGACACAGAAAAATCATTTGATAATATTCAACACCCTTTTCTATTAAAAACCCTCTAAAAATAGGTACCAATGGAATGTACTTCAACATTATAAAGGCTATATATGACATACACACAGCCAACATCACATCAATGGAGAAAAGCTGAAACTATTTCCTCGAAGATCAAGCGCAAGGGAAGGATGTCCACTCTCACTACTACTATTTAGTACTGTTGGCAGTCCTAGCCAGTGCAATAAGACAAGAAAAAGGCATAAATGGTGTCCAATGGTAAGGAAGAAGTGAACCTATCACTATTTGCAGATGACATGATAATATATAGAAATAACCTTATTCAAGTAAAAAGCTGCTAGAAATAATAAACATACTAAAGTGGCAGGCTACAAAATTACTATTCTTTTAAATTTCTATGAAAACAACAAAAAGAAAGAGAACTCAGGAAAATAATTCCATATATAATTGCATCAAAATAATGAAATACCTTGGAATAAATTTAACCAAAGAATGAAAGACCTATTCCCTGAAAACTGTAAAATATTGTTAAAATTAATAGGTGACAAAGAAATGGAGACATATTCCATTCTCTTGGGTTGGAATGATTAATATAGTCAAAATGGCCATCTTACCTAAAGCAATATACAGATTTAATTCTATTCTTATCAAAATCCCACTCTTCACAGAAATAGAACAAAAAATATCATGAACTTTAGTTGGAATTACGAGACACCAGAGAGCAAAAAAGAAAAAGAAAAAAAAGATTGAAAATGGAGTTGTCATGCAATTTGACTTCAAACTCTACTACAAAGCAGTGGTAATCAAGTCAGCACAGTATTGGGGGCCAGGGAAACAGACACGTAGCTCACTGGAATAGAAAAGAAAGCCCAGAAATACACCCAAATATATATGGACAATCAATCTTTGACGAAGGAGCCAAAGGTGTACAATGGGGAAAGGAGAGTCTCTTCAATAAATGGTGCTACCTGAACGCCACTTGCGAAATGCTGAAACTAAATTACAATCTAACACCCTACACAAAAATTAATTCAAAGTGGATTAAATACTTAGGCGTAAGGCCAGAAACCATAAAATATATAGAAGAAAATACAGGGAAAACACTAGTGGCCATCAACCTAAGAGATGTCCTTGGGAACTCCACTCCAATAGCAAAGAAAACAAGATCTAAAATAAACAAACGGGATCACATCAAAATAAAAAGTTTCTGTAGGTGAAAGAAACTCTCAAGATAAAAAATGACAAAAAAAACCCCCATACCGATTAGGAGAACATAATTGCATATCAAATATCTGATAATGGTTTAATAGCCAAACTAAAGAACTCATAAAACTCACCAACAAAAACCAATAATCCAATTAAAAACTGGACAGATTATCTTAATAGATACTTTTCTAAATAAGACATGCAGAAGGCCAATAGGCATATGAAAAGATGTTCTACCTCTCTTGTCATTAGGAAAATGCAAATAAAAACAGCTAAATACCACCTCACACCTGAGAGAATGGCTGTTATTCAAAAGACTAAAAACAAGTGCTGGAGAGATGTGGAGATAAGGCGACTCTTAGGCAATGTTGGTGAGAGTGTAAAATGGTGTATCCAATATGGAAAGCAATATGGAGATTCCTCAGAAAAAAAGGGATAATGATAATTCCATATGGTTTTCTGCTGAGCCTTTACCCTAAAAACACACCAATTTGCAGAGACATATGCAAGTTCATTGCAGCACTATTTATAATAGCCAAGAGCTGGAAACAACCTAAGTGCCAATCACCACATCAGTGGAAAAAGAGGTGGCACAAATTAATAATGGAATCTACTCAGTATCAAAACAGCAGCAACAAAAACAGGAAATCCTGTCATTTGCAGTAACATGGATGGACCTGAAGGAGTTATTTTTAGTGACATAAACCAGAAGGAGAGACAGACATTTTATGATATCACTCACATATGGTGCATAGACATACCAAGTAAACAAATGAAATAAATTAAACAAAATTAGACTTTAAAAATGTTATAAATCAAGCAATAGACTTTTAGCAAAAAAAAAATATATATATATATCATTGGTTGCAGGAAGAGAAGGGGAAGAGTGGAGAGGCAAATGGGATAAAGTTAATTGTATAGTGAAGGCAAAAATGAAATAGTGGCAAACATACTATAGTACATACAGATGTTGATTCACTATAATATAGACCTTAAATGTTTAATATTATAATGTGATATTCCTTCAATAAAATGAGTTTTAAAAAGATGAAAAGCTCTTTATGTGTAGCATCTATTCTTCCTCTAACAAGCTACAACTTTCAAATACTACTTGTAATCGCTCTCTCACCTTCTCCTCCGGAGTTCTGTGATAGTCAAATAATGATTTTAGTGTTTTAAGTACTTCAGCTTCAGATGGATACACCTGCCGGGTATTGTGCCTGCCTGTTGACCACTGTCATCGTGAGAGACTTCTAGTGCCTGGAGACAAGTCATTCCAAATGTTCTAGTAGCAACCTGGTATTTCTTTCCTCATTTAGTTCAGCAACTTCTTCCTTTCCAAGGAGCTGCTCTCTGTATACATTGAGTTCCTTAGTAAGTGCTGCATATGCCTTGTTTACTCTACCTTTTAGTCAAACTCTAATAACCTCACTTCCATGGCAAAAACAAGGTCAAGTTGTTCCTTGCCTCTGGCCGTTCCTCCCATGGTCCTGTATTAGACCCCAGCTGTCTTCTCTCAACCTTCTGATCTTTACTCAGAAGTGACCCCCTCCTCTGAAAGACCTTTGATGGAGGACAGTGTGTGAAGCAGTGGTTTCACATGATCTTGGTCATGTCTTTCCTTTTTACTCCTTTGTACTGTCTGGGTACATTTAATAATCTGTACTTACCAAGAGAAGGATAAGTTATATAAACTCTGAAGCAGGGATCCTCTCATCAAAACAACAGTCTCCCAAGAATGGAACCCAGAACCTGAACAGTGCATAGTCACAGAGGGGCCCCATCACCACGTGGATGATTAAAGGCATAGAGAGTTTCTTTCAAAGAGAAAGCAAGTTGAGGGCATGCAAGAGCAAGGAGCACCCTATAATCGAATATAAATTTGAAAGTATAGATTTAACTGTTTTCCTAAACCAGAAACACTGGAATAAGCCTGGTCTCCTAAGAAGGGTTTTGCCAATTACACCTACTTAAAAAGCAGTCAGTAAGGCACACTCATTGAAGGGGGCACAATCTAAACACAAGGGTATCCTTAGGATCTATCCTCAGTGGGAAGTCACTTAGCTAATTTTACCTCATTCTGATTTTGAAGTAAATTCTCCCTTATTTACTAACTAAAATGTTTGATTAAACCTTATTTAGAATATCAATAATTAGATTATGTTGTATTGTACCCAACTTTGAAGGACAGCCATTCGAAAAAAGATGGCAAATTTTGACTCCTATTCTCAACTTCAGCCCCTGGTTCTGTAGAAGGGCTTTTTTTGTCCATATTCAGGCACATCCATGCCTCTAGTTGTGACAACCAAAAATACCTTCAACCCTGTCGAATTTCTTCCTCTGAGTTCCCAAGTCATCCTTCACTCTCTCATCCTCCCAAGCAGCCTGTGTCTTCCTCCTGCCGAACTGCGCTCTCACACTGCTAGCTCTTTCACCTGCACACCTGCTGCCAGAGTAGACACACCCAACAAAGATAGACTGCTTTGCCACTAAGTAGTGACTTTAAGATTTTACTGCTTGAGTCTTCTGAGCCTTAGATTATTTATCTGTCTCAGGAATTTGCGGACTCTAGGAGAAACATGGGCAAAATTTGGGGTCCCATCCACACTTCAACATGAAGAAAGAATCTTTTCACTGTTTCATATATCCTGAATTCTCTGAAAACTTACGGCTGCTTTCAAAAAGACTGTAAAATCATTACACTAGCCGTTAAGAATAAAATCTGCATATTCAACTTCAAAATGAAAACAGAGGGAATTTTAAAATTCTATATTTTTACACAAAAAATTCAAAAATCACCTGTAATCCATTCACAAAATAAATGCCCTCCCCCCAACCTCCTTGGCTTTCTCCTTCATCAGGTCTGTCAACATGAAGTCACTCTGGGCTGGCACCAGGACAAGGGGAAGAGAAGAGACCCATCAGAAATGAGTCTGTGTTCCCAGCAGGTGGGCCGCTCACTCCACTATCTTTTCAGGATTCAATGTCTGAACCTGGGAAAACCAGGGATTCTGGAAGTGCTGAGTTGTCTCTGTAAGGATCCCTGTCATGACCAACCTCGTATAACCTCCCCTGGGTTAAGGCCAGCATTTGCAGCACACCTCTGGGGAGGGGATTGGACAGCCGAGGAAAAAGCATTGAAGAGTGAATTTTCACTCTATACCCTTTTGTATTACTCTCATTTTAAAGAATTCAATTATTGAATATATTGTGTATAAGTATTAACTTAAAAATTAATATTTGAAAAAAATAGAAACCTAAGAATGTAAATTTTATATAGAAGAAAATACTATGTTTTTAAATGTTTTGCAAATTAGTGTGCTTTCTCCAAATTGCAATTTTACCAAACTTAAAAAACTTTGTGTGAGCATACAGGCAGTGTATGAAAACCAAAAAAAAATGCTCATTTTTGTATAAATGAGAGAAACTAATTATTTTGGATTGACAAATGGGGAAAAAAATTTAAGTTAGTTTCACTTCATACAATAGACACTATTGAAACAAATTCAGGTGGTAGCCAATCTCCATCCATAGGTATGAAGGTTTTGTGCTTCTTGTAGAATTAACCCTGTCATGAAGGATTATGTACTGTGTTTGAAATGCGAATCAGTTCACTGAGTGCCAAATAAAATTTGGATGATGAGAAAAAAGATGTGGAGCTTAATTATTTTCCCTTTGAATGTGGGCTACACTTAGTAACTTACTTCTGACAAGCAGAATACAATGCAAATGATGGTGCATGATTTATGACCTAAGTAATAACAGGCATTGTTCTCTTTCTTTCAGTCTCAGTCTCCTCATCTCTCATCACTCACTCAGGAAAAGCCAGTTACCAGACCAAGAGGACACCCAAAAAACATTTTAGAGAGACTCAAGTAGCAAGGATCTGAGGCCTCTTGCCAACAGCCATGCACATGAACTCAGCAGTAGTTCTTAATCTCAGATCACTGCAGCCGCTGCCTACTGACTGCAGTCTTATGAGAGACCTTAAGCCACAATCATCCAACAAAACTGATCCAAAATTTCTGATGCACAGAAACGGTGAGATAATAATTTCTTGTTGTTTTAAGTCACTCATTTTGGGAATATTATATTACATAGGAAGATATAACTAGTATAACCACATTAAAGAAATATTTTAAGCAATTAAAATATTATCAATAGCCTAATTGTTTCTATCTTTGCATGTTATCTTCTACATGGAAATAATTCATATAATTGTTATCAATATGCAAATACAATTTTGATTTCTGCTATTTTCTGAATTTTTCATAAACACTTCCCTTGCTATAATGTCTTTGTAGGTAACATTTTAAGTGTCTGAATAATATTTGATCATAATTTATTAACTCGCTTCCATGTAGTGTATATTTCAGTGGTATCCTTGTTTGTTTGTTTTTTTAGATTTTACTTTAGCAAATACTTTTGAATATATTTTTTGAGTTTTCTTGATCTATTTAGTTAGAATAAACTTTTTATATTTAAGTTGATGATAAAAACAATGTGAACATTTTGTGGTTCTCATTACATATAGTCATATTGACATTGGCAAAAAGATATATAAATTCATCAGCAGTGATTTTATACTATAGCCATAATTGAAATATCTTTTAAATATTTGCCAAAGGTACATAATTACATCTCATTTGCCTTTATTTGAATTTCTTTGATATCAAAGAGGTTTATGGTTTTTACATGTTTAATTACTGATTGTTCTACCATTTGTTATGTTCTCCTGTATTTTATGCTCATCCTGGGCTTCATTTATACTTTGTGTTATAAATTTAATGTAAAAATACAGCTTCAAAATAATAACATTTGATCATCGTTGATTTAAATATTTTTTGAACCAAAGAAAACCTGAGAAACCAATGTTGATTCATATTTTTATTTAAACTCCAATACTGATTTAATTATCTTTTCCACTGATGTCCTTTATTCTGTTCTAGGACCCAATCTAGATATAGGCTGACCATATTTCCTTGAGACAAAAATGGGACATTGGGGTGGCAAATAAATGGGATGGGGTTATATGCTAGCAACTAAGGAGAGGGGAGGAGGCAGAGCAATCCAAACAGAAGCAAAGCAGTCAGGCCAGCAACAAGTAAAATACTACGCAATGTCAGTCAGTAACTGCAGAGGTAATTGCAGAGGTCAATCAGTAATTGCACAATGTGTGATCCAGTGGGACTTGATATAAATGGCCAGAGCTGGTGTAAGGAATTTTGTCACCTTAAGCAAAAACCAAATTTGAAAACTCTGCCCTGCTCTAAGCATCCTACCTAAAACACATGCTGCTTTAACCATCCACTATCAGAAATGCCCAATAACCCCCCCACAATGTCTGAGATAACCCCTACAGTGCCAGAGATAATCCCCATTGTAATTACCTAAAGCTCGACCACACCATGGTGTACGGTTCCCTTTAAAAGAAACAGGTGTGCTCAGGGTGAGGCGAAATCCTCTTCCCACTTTGCTCCTGTTTCTTCACAAGAAGTAACAGTAGCAGCTGATGATTGTCAGTCAGTTCCAGCAAGGACTGTCTTTAATTTGTGGCACAGAGGCAGCTGCTTTTGACCCCCCTCAACAGACTGGGCCCAGGACATGTCAACTGCTTCTTTTGCCCACATTAAAGACTCTGGCTTATTAAAAATTGGACAAAATTGATATTTACATGAAAACAATGGAATAGCCAGGAAATATGACACAAAAGGTAATGTCCCACTTCAAACGGTATATATCGTCAGCCTATCCAGATACCAAATTGCATTTCTCTCATCTCTTCTTAGTCTCCTCTGGTCTATGAGAATTTCTCAGTCCACATGTTTTTCATGCTCTTGATATTTTTGAGGAGTGCTACTTAGGTATTTTGTAAAGTATCTCTCATTTTGGACTTTTCTGATGTCTCATGATTAGACTGGGCTTAAAAGTTTTTGGAAACTGTTTCACAGAGATGAGTTCTCATCTTTATACTTTAAGAGGTATTTAATAGTAACATGATATAACAGGGGGATGACAGTCTTAATTATTAGGATTTGACAGGTTTCTACAAGGTGAACTATCATTATTTTCTTTCTCTATTTTACCAAAGAGTCACTAAGTCTAGCCGCACTCCAAAAGGGGAGAGATTAAATTCTACCTTCCAGAGGAGGAGAGAGTATTTATATCTATTATTTGGAATTCTTCTTTAAGGAAGATTTGTTCCTTCTCTGCTATGCATTTATTTAATTGATTGTTTAAAACATCATTATGGACTCGTATTTATTTATTATTTTTAAAGGAAAAAAGGTAGACAGGAATTAAGGCAGGAAGGAAGAAAGTGAGAACAGAAAGAAGCACTGTATCAGTTTAGTTGTTACCCCTAGTCCTGGGGCTCAAGTCCAGCTCCTTGGGGCTTATATGTGGACTGATCCCCAGGCAAGAGCTTAACACCTGAACTACCAGGGTATGCCTCATATTTATTTTATACTTTGGATTGTACATTAACTTTCTTTTGCCCAAATTATTTCAACATTAGCCACTGGGAGCTCTTTTATGTTAGTTCTGATGTTTCTTTGATATATATATATATACCATATGCTTGTTTTTGGTTGGTTGGTTGAAGTTTTTTAAGTTTTTCCTACTGTCTAGCACTGAAAGAATGCTCCAGATTCCTCTTGTATTTTCTCTGTCCCAGTCTAGGACTTAGTCTTTTCTGTAAGAAACTTCATTCCTTTTATTATGGAACAGTACTTAGAAACTAATATCTGGTGATGAGATGTGCTCATTATTACTAGCATTCACTGCTTCTAAGTTCTTTTAGCTGGAAGAGCTTAAAATATTTTATAATTATTTTTATATCTATCCATTTATATTATATTATGGTTTAATCCTCAAATTGACTCTGAAGAATCTCAATATTTTCTTTATTAAATTTGACTGCATCACAGCAATACTTTTATTTCAGCAACATAAGGCAGATAAACACAACTTAAGTTAAACTTAGTTTAACTCTTTATGAAAGACAAAGAATAATTGTTTCTACTTCATGATATTGCTTGTGAGAATTTCAATGAGATAATAAATTTAAAGATTTTATTAACTGTAAGTTTGGAATAATATTAGCTGTTATTACTACTGTTAATAACCGAAACTATTGAAATGAATTTCCTCATAAATTTATATTTAAAATATATAATTTTATCCTCTACATAGAGCCCTGAGACCATCATTCAGAACAGATCATAAATGGGTTCTGAGGTTAAAATGGTAGGTATGACCAAAATGACTGACAAGTACAGAAAGAAAAGTGTTGCCAGTGAGGTCATGATTCTGTTGCTGTATTGCTCTTGGTAGATTCCTCCAAATACCAGGGGCTCTGATTTTATGTGAAACCAAAAAAATATAACTAAAAAAATGTTTAGTGAGGATAATTCCAGAGTTAGAAGTTAAGTTGGAAATTAAACCCAGTAAGCTGTCCAAACACAATTTACTAAAGATAAAAAGGAGAGTCTTGTTTTTCCAAAATAGAGGGTACTTACTGTCTCCCACTCAGCAGTGTGCAAAATGTAAAGAACCAAAGATATAAGAAAGATTAAATATAACTACAGTATATGAGAAACAAGCAGATAAGACAGAAAGCCTCAAATATCATCTCTGCAGAAAAAACTACAAAGGCCCCATAGCAAGTAATTTCTAAATATGTTATAATATCTGAAATGTCCTCCTTTTAAAAGTATGATCAGTGGCCCACTGCTATGAGGGTCTTTACAACAGACTGACGATAAGAAATGCTAATTGCTTCTTTAGTTTTTATCAGTCAGATAATATACAGTTTTAAAGAACCTTTTTTCATTCTGATGCATGATGAATGTTGTCTTAAATGGGTTCTGCTTTTCATTTATATGTACTCTTGTTTTTAATTTCAAAACAGTTTAGTTCCTTCACTAAAACTTCAGTTAGGGATTATTTGGTCAATCCTGTAAAAGAAATAATACATGCTCACATAAACATTTGCAGTCTATAGTTCATGTTAACATTGTTATTTAACCATAAGTCATTCACACTATATTATTAAACCAGAAATGCATAATAGTTGACTCCAAAATCCAACTTTGTAACAAAACAGGTGTGCTTATCTGTAAGATTTAAATATGAGTTCCCATGTAGCTTATTTTTTTCCCTAAATGAAAAGTAGAACAGATGAAGTGATGAGTATTTTACAAAAAATCAGCAAGCCAAAGACAAATTAAGTGAGGTGAATTTGGTTAATAATTTTTATGCTGTGTAAATTTCCATTTGTAACCTATGTAAGTGTAATAAGTCATTGATTATGCAGTATTGTGATTCTTCTCAACTATGTATTTATCATCAAATTCCATGATACTGACATAAGAGATATCTTTGAGAACTTGATTCCAATACCAAGGAAAATAAATTCCAAAATAAAAAAAGAGACTATATCAAACTAAAGACTGTACAGTGAAAGAAACTATCATTAAAAGAAAAAAATCCTACTTAATGGGAGAAAAACATTTACATCATAACAAGGGGTTAATGTTCAAAACATATAAAGCAATCATAAACTCAGTAACAGAACACGCAATCTGATTAAAAAATAGAAGCTCTTAATAGATACCTTTCCAAAGAAGACATACATATGGCCAAAAGGCACATGAAAAGATGTTCTATCTCTCTTTTTATTACAAAATGCAAAGCAAAACAACAGTGAGATAGCAATTCCTATGAGAATGGCTATTATTCAAAAGTTGGAAACAACGAGTGTTGCCCAGGATACAAAGAAAAGGGAACTTTCATATACTGTTTGTAGAAGTAAAGATAGTGTAACCATTATGGAAAGCAGTATAGAGATTCCACAAAAAATTGGGAATGTAAATTCCAAATTATCCCATTATCTCACTACTGTATTTTACCCTAAAAACATAATAACAGTAATTTTCAGAGATATATGTACCCTCATTTAATTATAGTGTTATTTACAGTAGTCAAGAGCCAAAAGTGCCTATTGACAGATGAGTGGACAAAAAAGATATGGTATAGATACACAATGGAATACTACCCAACGATCACAAAGATAAAGTCCTGCTATTTGCAACAGCATGGCTGGAACTACTAGAGTGACATATTTAGTGAGGTAAGTCATAAGGAGAAAGATAGACATAAAATGATTTCACTCATAATTGCTATATAGAAAAACAGGCAAATAAATGAATTAATTCAAACAAAAAGAGATTTTTATTCAATAAAATCAAATTAGTGATTACAAGAAGGGAAAAGGGAAGGGAATGCAGATAAATTGGATAGAGATCAATTGTATGGTGAAGGAAGAATTGGAATGATAATCAAGAACTTAATGTATTATATACAGATATTGCATTACATTGATGTGTACCATAAACCTACACAAGATGACGCAATGCTCCTTCAGTAAAATTAATGAAATTTAGAAATCAATAATAAAATTAAAATATAATTATTTTATTATATTATATTATATTATATTATATTTAAAATATAATATAAAAGTAGAAAAACTCTAATGAAGTAGTCTCAAGGAATAGCAACCAAGCTCCTTGGGCATATATGTCTCATTATGACTGATGAAGATGATTTTCACTCTAGGATCATCTTAAGAGCAGTATCTTTTTCTTAATATATGCTACCATTTGTGGTTGGGAAATAATTTTACAATTCATAATCACTCCAGTTTATTTTCTTTTAAAGGTGAGACATTACATTCTTCTGGTGTTTATTTGTTCTTGGGAGCTTGTATTTTTTCTCCTCAAGGTGATGTCTGCAGTGAAAAATTTTAATTATCTTAGTATACATCTCTTTTTCTAATTTAGATTTTTCAAAATTAGATTGTTGGGCAAATTCGTGTTTGATGGTAACTTCTGAGTTCCTCTACTGATACTTCAGCTGTGACTAAAATAATGTTCTATTTGAGATTCTTCCAAAAGCTGAGCCTCAGACAAGAACTGAGATGCAAGTGGTTTTGCAGGTATTCCCAGGGAACAAGAATAAGAGAGAGAATGTGAGACGGAAGTGGACGAACAGCCAAGAGAAAGACTAGGTACCTCCTGTAACCAGATTCCTTTCAAACCTCTGAGAATTGTCCAAAGGATAGGAAGTTGGGCTCCATCCCCAGGCCCAATCTTATGGTTGTGGGTTGATCCCAGGGCCTTAAATTCCCTCCTACTGAATGAGAAGGCTACCATGTTTTAGTGAAGACCCAGAGGCAGAAAACCAGTGAGACTGAGTCTAAGATAAAGGTGGTAGATGCCAATGTTAGTCTGCACTCCCACTGAATTGTCACTCAGCTTCAGCTAAAATCAGAAGGAGACTCAGGGTGTGCCATAGCACACTAAGACTATCTTCGATAGTTGTACAAAACTGTTCTGTGTCATCAGAGTCAAAATCATTCTGCTTTAGTTGTGCTTTTCTTATCCCTTTTAGGATGGTTTACTTGTTTCACTCACAAATTAAAGTACCTAAAGAGACCATTATACTACAAAGAAGGAGAATATCATATTAAGGGTCTTTTAGATTAAATATCCTATCAATTTTAAAATAGATTGAGAATTTTATATGTATGTTAGTTACTTTTAAATTATACACAGATACTTTCAAATTAACAAATTATATATAGCATAATATACTTAATATTACTAAATTTAAGTAAATATAAACAGAAGTGTGAATCATTTTTCCAAGCCTGTTGATTATCTGACATACTCCTATTTCAAAGACTTTTATTTTCTTTTCCATAAATGATGCTACATTGTTTAGCTCCTGTTTGAAATTTGTGTTTAGTTGCTATATATTGCCAATACACATTTTTATATGAAGCTCATTAAGGTTACAAACCCCACAAAATATCCTAATTCTTGCGTTCCTTGTAATAATATGCTGGTAGGAGGAAATATATTCTTATATTCAAGAGATTTATGCCAAGGCCATAACCCACTAATCAGATTTGGAAAGACATTCTTCTCTTAATTTATAATGAAATGAGAGTGCACTAATTTTATCGTTGTAATCCTGCTAATGCATACAAGTAGTTAAAGATTTGCGTTAAAATTTAGGAGGAAGTTTTAGCAATTCTAGACACAAGAAACTCCCTAAAATACAAAGGTACAAAAGTAGAATTCCCCTGTTGATATGAAGAAAAACAATGTGAGCAATGAACATGAATTACTCTCTCCATATAAATACATTTTGTTTTATCTAGCAGTGAAAATTACTAATTGAGCTTTTTGCGGAGGTTCAGGTCTAAAACATAGTATCACCTTTTGGAGAGTTGTTGGGAAGTGTAAACTAGTCGGGTTAGTTATAACCAAACTTAGGGAGACCAATTTTCTACCCTGTCCCTAATCTCAGAATTATTGCTCATATTGACTTTTTCTCACTGTTTTATCTTAGTCTCCTTTTTCAAAAATGTTTTTCTCTCCACTGGTTTGTAGCATGGATATCAGCATGAATTTTTCCCATGGCATCTCATTGTTTCAGGACTGTTTGGGAAATGAATAAGGTATTGAATTTATCCTTCGATGCCATTAGCACTTCTTGATTATAAGAGATAATCGATGTTCACTCAATCTGTTATGTAATTGGGCCTAGATATATTTTCAGGGATGAGTTTATTTTAAAATAAACAGTCTCGCTTAGCAGATGGCAGGATTTCCCAACATTTAGACCCCATTCTTGAAAAATATTCACAAAGGCATAAACTCAAAATTATGGAATTATTTTAAGTTGATGTAACAAAGGAATGTCTTTACTGATTTAAAACAAACATTTCATATTTTTAGGAAAGAGCATTTAATGTAATATAAAACAAGGAGAAGGAGAAGGAAGAAGATTGAGGAAGTCAGTAGAAGGCATAAATCTTTGAGGTTGCTATTATAGCATTCCTTTCTTATTAATCACTGGTTTTCCACCCGCCACAAAAACACACAAAATAGTTACGGGTTTTGTCCATCATTTTGCTGGAAGAGAGATCTCAATGATTAATGGTAAGGGAGGCTTAGGTAAGAGCAGTGTCTACTTGCAGGAGGAAGAAAAGCTACTCCTGAATGTGAGAGGGCCAAAACCCAATAAACCACATCTGTTACTTCTTTCCTGAGGATTCTTCAAAACCCTGTCATAGAGGTTAAAGGCAGGAAGGTTCCAGCAGCCAGCTGCGTCAGTTTGAGTGCCAGCTTCATCACAGACATCTAGAAGGTTTTGGGTACCAGATATCTCTGTGCCTCAGTTTCCTCCCCCTGTAATAAAAATAGCACTTAATTTGTAAGGTTGCTAAGAGGATTCAACTATTTTTATGTTTGTAAATGTCAATATTTGTTGAGAGGGTCTGATATCTCGAAAATTATGTTTTTATTAAATTAAAAATGTTGTAAGTAAAATACTATTCTTCCTCTTAAAATCTAATTACTCTTATCTCACTCAGAGTAAACCCAAAGCCCTTCCTACAGTCTCCCCTTTGTGACGTGTCCTCCATTCTAGTCTGACTTCATTTCCTCCGTTCTAGCACTCAGATTGCATCTTTACCGCCCCTCGGAATTGTGTGAGGCGCACAGGTACTTTGGACCTTGGTGTGTGCCCACCACAGTGTATGTTCCCTCCCAGTAAACAGGGACCTAACACTGGTCTATAAAAACTTCCTTTAATTTTTAATCTTCTCTTCTGTCATCTGCAGGAGTTCAGTGTCCAGGATGATTTGAAATTCCCATGTTGAAGATGACAGAGCCATCAGCCTGGACTTCTAAATGAAACATTGTTACAGCCTCCTCTCCTGCTGGACTTGATATGAGCAAAAATAAATTTCTATACTCATAACCCATTAAGATTTTATTACATTAGCTGAGTGAATAAACTATTTACCATACTGGTCATTCTGCCCTCCTTTCTGTTCCCCAAACAAAATAAACACACACTGGCTAGTCACACTGCTCAAAATGTTCTTTTTCAAATACCTGCCTGGCCAACTGCCTCACCTTCAATCATTCTTTGTTTAATTCTTGCTTTCTATGGCATCTACTTGATCACAGTTTATTTACAGTTTATTCACAGTTCCAGCTCATTACCCATCTCCTTTACTTTTTTTTCTACAATAACCTTACCTCCTAATTTATAATATAACTTGCAATTCCTATGTTTCTTATGTTTATTATGTCTTTCCTTTCAGAATATAAGCTCCTCAGGGGTTGAGAAGTTTTCTGTTTTGATCACTGTATATGTTTAGCATCTAGAACATTACCTAACACATGTACATGTTCAATAAATATTAGCTAAATGAATGAATTACTTTATTTATTTGGAGTTTATCAAGTCGAAAAAAATAAAATTAGACCTTAAAATGGCCTTCCCCAACAAGTAGTAATACACCTCATTACACTTCAGAATGATTCTTTCCCACAATTTAAAGGATTTTATTATTGTTTTGAGAAATTATACACAAAATAATCCTGCCACCTCTTTTTCACAATGGCTTTTCCTCCTGTTGTGTATTCAAAGGTCTCCAAAGCAGTGAATCTAAAGTGAAACTGTCTGAAATCAAATGCTTAAACCTATCAATGTCTTGGTCCTTGTCATTAATTATTATTTGGAATCCTCTGTGCCTCATAATGTGTATTATTTGGACCTTGGTGTGTGCCCACCACAGTGCATGTCTAGGTCTGGTCTGCTGCTCCCAGACATCCTGTTTTTCTCCGGATTGCCTTGATTTTACCACTGTAAATCTTATATTCTGGGAAAACCTTTTTAATTCTGCAGAATTAAATCTGTAGCAATAGCATGCTATCAACATCTTAACATTTTCTACCGCTTTATATTTATACCAGTGCTTGTGTGTCTCATTAACCCAGGTAATTCAAAAAGTATTGCAGATTTATCTAATGCTTGCCCTTAAAGATTATAAACTCTCCTGCAAGTTGGAAGCAAAGCATCTTTAGCAGGGTGAAAGGTCAACAGAGTTAACCAGCTTTCCTGCTGTTTCATTATCCAAAATGAAGAGCATGCTCATTATTTTTGCTTCTTGCAAAGGCAGGTATTACTTATCAGTCATCATGACAATAAATATGGTGCAGAGGTCACAGGTTGCAGTTGTGGCACCTTTTCTTTTCTGGCCCAAGGTTCCAACTAATTCAGATTTGGATTTGGCAGGAATAACATCCCTGAGTGTTGCTTTTGGAGTGCCTGAAGCTTTTGCATTCAAGGGAATGTTACCATGGAGAAAGTCCTTGATCCTCTGATAGAATTGGTATGATTCTGGAAAACATTAAACAGGTCATCACTGTGTAATTTCATTGTTTATTTATATACTTCTGAGAATGATTTCAGATTTGCTATTATCATCAAAGGGTACATAATCAGAGAAGCTGCCTAATTAGAGGCAAGTTTGTGAATAACTAGTTATGAATGATCCAATCCAAAATATTTCATAATTAATTATTTATGATATTTTTTGAATTTATTTGCCTATGAAACTTTTCAATCACCCCCCAAATCAACTATGCATCAGAAATGGGGCTAGATATTGGGACAGTATTGTAGACAACACTCTGTGATCTCAGGGAGTTTGCAGGCTAATGGTGAGGATAGGATGACTAAGGAGGAAAATTTACTGAATGTCTTCACATGGTATAAAGGAGGGAAGTACCAAGTACCCAAACCTAGATCTTCGGGTTACCAAATAAATTTAAATTTTATAAATAGGTTTTTAGCAAAAATACTTCCCATGAAAATTGGGACATAGTAATACCAAAATATACTTGCTATGTCACGTTAATTTAGGTTAACTAGGTGTCTTGTTTTTATTTGCTAAATCTAACAAACCTAAAAATTTCTTATGCCTAGGAGTGGAATTGCAAAACCACAGGGAATGCCCAACTTCGACCCATTGATGGTGCTGTCAGAATGTTCTCTAAAACAGCTGAAGCATTTGTCATATACCACCAGCAATAGTGTATGAGTTTCCATTGTTTTATAACCTCACTATCATAGACCTT
Organism: Solenodon paradoxus; assembly: GCA_004363575.1. Classification (NCBI taxonomy): domain Eukaryota; kingdom Metazoa; phylum Chordata; class Mammalia; order Eulipotyphla; family Solenodontidae; genus Solenodon; species Solenodon paradoxus. The sequence goes on along the minus strand of RJWH01000108.1, from coordinate 757,976 downwards.
GTATGTCCTCCAAAATACATATGGTCAAAGTCACTGTGTTTGAAGACAGAGCCTCTAAGGAGATACTAATTAAATAGGTCATAAGAATGGATCTTAATCCAGTAGAATTGATGTTCCTAAAAGAAGAGGAGGAGACACCAGAGTGAGCTCTCTCTCTCTCTCTCTCTCTCTCTCTCTCTCTCTCTCTCTCTCTCTCTCTCTCTCTCTCTCTCTTCCTCCCTCCCTCCCCACTCCCTGTTCTCTCCAGGCCCCAAAGGAAAGTCCATGTGAGGACATAGAAATGGCTGACTGACATCCAGGAGAGACCTCATCAGAAACCCTACTTGCATCTTGACCTTGGAATTTCAGTCTCTAGAACTGTGCTAAAATACAAGTCTACTATTTAAATCACCTGTTTGTAGTATATTGCCAGAGTAGCCCTAACACACTCTTACATTCACCATCATAGGATATTTTAATTTTTGTGACTATGGTAGTAGGAAGTGATATGTCTGTGATCTTTATGCATGCTTACTGATTGCTAATGAAGTCGAACACCACTTGATATGTTTCTTGGCCATTTATATTTCCTTGTAAATAAGTGAAAAAAATCTGTTCCTTGAATGTATGTTAGTGCTTATCCATAAAAACATCTGAACCTAGTGTTTTCTTCGTTAACAGAATTTTAACTGTTTACTCAACATCTTCAGTGGCTATATGTATTTTCAGATTTTCTACTTCTCGAATCTGTTTATTTTTCTATACATATATATAAATTTCATGTGGCTTTGCAAAATTATTATAATAAAATTATTTTTAATATTATTTTTTGTTCTGCTGGACCCATAGTTACATATACTTTATCATTTATCATGTTCTTTTTGAAAATTTACTGCTCCATACCACCACAGGCTTATCTATTTTTTCAACTCTTCATTATACCAATAATTTTTATATTATCTTTATTTCTCATTACAATGAATTTTTAACCTCATTTTATAAAACACAGAAATATATTCTACATATGTTAAGTACTTGTTTCAACTCCATTCTTTCTGTATTAAAAAAATGTTCAAAATAAATTACTATCCTGTTATAGTTATTTCAAGGACAGAAGTTACTAACAGATTGAATGAAAATATTTATAGTGCAAATTTCTTCATTATCATGTGGCTTATAATAATCTTGGCAAATTTAGGTGAGCTCTTAAACTAATTAAAAAATCCCAAATAGCTTTTTTTGACACAAATATGTACATGTCACAGAGATATCTCTGTTACTGGAACTTAATAATAGCTATATATATTGTAACACACATAGAAGTATGCTCCTTTTGTTATAGCCAATGCCATTTAGCTGTATTATATTAGTATTACAAAGTGTGACACACACACAAGGTAAGAATATTTACAGAAAGCAAATGTTTATAGGTAATTACTTTGAGATTTTTTAAATACATCATTGTCTACTTTGATAGTGGTTGTCTCTGCATCAGAGAGAACAAATCAACTAGGACTAAATTATTTTTAAATATTCCAATATTTGATGGTTTTGTTTTTCATATATTTTGAGTATTTTTAAATGTCACATCCTGAATCATGGCTTAATAGTTCATTTTCTTGTTTTTGTTAAAGGAAAGATGCAAGCAGGAATGAAAGCAAGTAGGCAAGCAAGAAGGAAGAGAAAGAAGGAAGAAGTGTATTAGTTATTTTTATTTATTTGCTCATATTGGCTGTAGCTTAATTCTGGGTCTTGACTTTGGGATGCATGTGGTACTGATGCCAGGTATACTAGACTGCTAGGTCACCAGGGCATACCCTAGTTTGGTCACTTTTCATCATTACATAGAACTTACTCAGGCCATGTACTCAAGCTATCTAACTTGTTCTCATTTATTTAGATCATATATTTACATTTATTTTTCTCAAAGTGTATATAGCAAGTTCAATTAGTAGTCTTGAATTTAGTTCCCCAAAGTGTATAGTAACTTTTTAATTCCTCAAAGTGCTTAATAGCTTCAATTAGTATTCTTGAGTTTTATAAAATATAGAAAATAAGAGAAGAATACAAATGAGCAGAGTGTCACATAAATTATTTTCTACCTAGTTCATAAGCAGCATGATTTTCATTGTTTTGTGTGAAGATAGGACATGTTACTGTGAATATACCATATAATAGTCTTAATATATAAATACAAGTATATGAGATACAATATTTTGCATTCTCCATGTAATATATGGTATATTGCTAAAATAGGATTCTAATTACCATTCAAATATTATCTAACATGTCAATAAACAAAGGAAATTATTTTCCATTTTCCTCTGTATCTGTAAAATATTTTTGAAAATGAATACAAGAAATTTCCATTTCTGCAACATATTGAAAATTATAAAACTTCAATACACAAAGTTGTTTGATAATAAAGTTAAGAAAGCAATTTTCTCTACAAAATTGGTACTTCAGTCTCATCAAAAGAAAAAAATATTGAGATGACAAATAAGGACATATGAATTTAAGATCCCTGATGATTTGGTTGTTTACTCAGTGTGAATCTTCTTTTCCTAATACAGAATGTACAAATTAAAAATCTAGGGCTGAAACAAATACAAAGTAGGATATTTAATAATATAATATTTAGTCATTCTTTCTTATTTCAGCAATTATCTTTTGAAAACACTGAAAGGAAGAAGAAAAAATTTGTATTTCTTCACCTATTCATGATCTCCTGTGCACCCATTCCTTACCATTTCCTTTTTCCCAAGAACTGCTTTTAAAATTTATTATAGTTTATAAGACTCTCTCTCTCTATATGATATTATATATAGGCTAAGAGGAAAACTGTATGTTCCTTAAGGAAATATAGGGAAATTTGAAGAAGCAGCAACAGAAGGTATCTAACAACTAAAAGTGGCCTCTTATATAATTTGAGTCCCAGAGAGGAAAGAAAGTAAGGGAGAAAGAAGAATATTTGAAGTAATACTGTTCGAACTGGAAAATTATAGGTCTAGAGATCTGAGAAACTCAATGAGCCCCAAATACAAGAAGGAAGAATAAAACTATACCGAAATAGATCATAATCAAACTGCATAAAGCAGTGACAATGGGAAATTGATAGTAGTAATAGTGGGGAAATGAAATTATGTACAAAAGAGCAAAGACAAGCATATCAGAATCCTTAAATAACTCGTCACCAGAAAATGTAAGCTATAATAAATACTAAAAGCAGTTCTTGGAAAAAATGAAATGGTAAGGAATGGGTGCACAGGAGATCATGAATATGTGAATAAACACAATTTTTCTTCATCCTTTAGTGTTTTCAAAAGATAAATGCTGAAATGAAAAAATGACAATGTATTATGACATTTATAAAATATGCACAAGTAAAATAAGTGGCAACAATTTGAAATGGTGAGTTGGAAATATAGAGTTGAAAAGTTTATATGCCATACATGAAGGAGAATATTATCTAATGGTAGACTATGATGTATTTTGCATTTATACCAGAAACCTGAAAACGAGCATGATAAATAAAATAAAACAGAGACAACTAATAAGCCAAATATAAGATAAAACAGAATCAAAAGAATATAATTGAATCATGACAAAGAGGAGGAAAAAAAGCAAAGCAAAGCAGAAAAGATAAATAGAAAGCACAGATAGCAAGATAGTATTTTAAACAATATCAATAGTCACAATGACTGCAAACGTGGTTGGATCAAAAAGCAAAACCAAATGATGTATTACCCTAGGAGATACATGTTCAATATAATGACTTAAATAGCTAAAAGTAAAAGAATGGGAAAAGTATACTGTAGTAGACTGCTATAAAGTTAGTCACAGTGGCTATATTAGCAGACAAAATAAATTTCAGAGCAAAGAATATTACCGGGAATAAAGAAGGTCGCTTCATATTTCTAACAGGTTAATTTCATCAGGCAGCGTAAGAATCCTAAATATCTATGTCATTAATAGCAGAACTTCCAAACACATAAAACCAAAAAGAACTGAGATTCAAAAAAGAGAGATATATGATTATAGTCAGAGATTTAAAACATCACCCTTTTTGATAAGTGATAGAATACGTAAGGACAGAATGATTGTGAACAAAGGAAGGTGAGAGTTGGTTAAAAGGTATTAGGTTGGAGAGTCAGGATCTTGTAGGGAATGGAAAATGACTGAGCAAGAGGAGAGAACAATGTAAGCATGAGTGTGGTAGATGGGTGAACACACCAAGAATGCTGGACAGGAGGGAAGAAATGCAAGAATACAGACATGAATAAAAAGAATAGAGAATAGAAGCTTTGAGTTGAAGTGAAATTCAAAAATCTACATACCTTTCTCTTTTCATATAACAGTGTTAACTCAGTAACACTGCAGATACCATGCGGTCCTGCAGACAGATGTCAGTACATATTTAAGGTGTTCAATTTCATATTCACCTTTAGACTCTTGGCCCTGTTCTTAATGATGTTCTAGCTCTTTCTTTTCTCCTCAAAGACTATTCCAGATATTCACTCTATTCTCTGGGACCTTTCTTTCCCAAGATCCCTTTGTTCCCTTTCCATGCTCTCCTCTGTATCACTAGAAGTTGATCTCTGCCAACTGCCTTTTCCAGGCTGACTTCTGACTGGTTCCTCCAGTAGAAAGCACATCGGGTTGTGGTCAAAGTAGTTAGAACAGTAGAAGTCTAGACACGTTTTGCTCTTCCCTTCTGTTTCTGTAGGTCTTCTACAGTCTCCAGTCTATAGAGGGAAGGGTGATGGTGCTACGAATGGTAACAGCATGTCGAGAGACATTGGTAGGCTCTGTGAGTAGAGATGATCAGAAGATCAAGGAGACAGTGGAGAGCAATATATGCAGTGTTTATTTTAGCTGACAGGACTTCTCAGGATGGAGCAAAAATAGGATATGACATCATAAGACTGAAAACTGTAGGCACATGGGACCTCAGAGAACCACATAATGCATTTTCAGATCATGGGTCTTGTGTCAGCAAAAGTGATTCTTGTGTACCAATGAAGGTTGCATAAGTAGCAAGAAGAGTCATCATAATTAGAACCCTCACACACTGGAACCAAGAATGATGACTTGCAAGAAAAATGACGTGGAGCTAGTTAAGATTTACCCTTGGGGTTGGTTGGGAGTCCTCACCCTCCATTGACAATATCAAATGTAAATTATAAATGATAGTTGGTCATGGTAGCCATGACAGATATTCATGATTCTATGATTCTTCTGGGGGTGCTAAGGAAAGCTTTGTTTACTGCCTACAAGGAGGTCCTGGAAGAAAGAGTCCCTTTCTGTCCCTGAGAGTTTCTATCTCTTGACTATCTGCAAATGCTGTAGTCATTTCACAGTCATGAAGTAAGACAGCCAGAAAGCAAAGCTAACACAAAGAGGAGGCACAGATGGGAAAAAAGCAAAGTCCTTCATGATGTTGAGCCACTGTATCAACCCTGAAACCTGCTCTCCAGCTAGATGAAGTAATATTTTTCTATATTATTTAAACTACTTGAGCCAGGGTTTTATCTTACTTGAAATCAATGTCATTCTAATCATTCTTGAGAGTGCCTCAAGAAACCCAAACTTGCTCTTAAAAGCCAGCATAATCCTGCTTCTTTCCTCATTTGCAGGAATTTCACTATCTGTTGTGCACCCTTTATCAGCCACTATGTGTTAAAATGGTTCAATGAAACATCAAATATGTGCAGAAAGAGGTGGAGGCTACATGGAGTACATAATACATTTTATTTAAAAAATACAGCATATATCAGCTCACAAATGTTTTATAGGGAGTTGAGACTAATTGCTCAAGAGGGTGGAGTTTGGTTTGCAGTGTTCATTTTCATTGTCAGAAGGCACATGACAGGAGGTGACACACGACTGGAGGTAGCACATGGCGGGGGATATCCATGTAAGTTTCCTTAGGAAAATATCTCAGAGAAAAATATACATTTAATTAATATATAGCTGCATAAAACTATAGATTTAACCAATCTGCATGAGCAGTACCAAACATGATGCCTAACTGGCATGGTTTCATGGTCTCTATTCTCTACAGACTAGAAACCTAAAATACAGTAGAGAAAGCAGACAATGGGAGTTACACAGGCTGGTGGGGAGCAAGAATCTAAGTGACGGAGGAGAGGTTGGAGGACAAAGGAAGAAAAGTTAAAATATAATGAATCGAGGGTAGTAGTGATATCAGTTTAGCTCTTTCTGACCATAAAATCTGGCTGAGGAAGGAGGCAAATGAAGGTAGAATGGAGAGATAGTCTGAAATAATCAGGGAAGGTTGAGTAATAAGAACAAAAAGGGACAGAGAAGATCGACAAAAAGAGATAGTTCAAAGTCTCATATCTAAGAGCCTGATTAAGAGGGCAAGGCCTACGTTGTAACTGAGATGGTTAAGTGAGCATGAAAGATGGAGGTCAGTGAAGTCCCTCATGCAAGCCTGTTATTTAAATGGATGAGAAGACTACTTACATAAAGTAGCATTACCATTCACTATTGGTCAAATCTTCCACTGAAGAGATAAAAATTGCATTTAATAAAGGTGGTCGGCACAATACCAATTATCTCTTTTTACTTTGAACACACAGAGACACAGTGCATATTTTAAAGTGTTTTCCTTAGTCTACTTCAAAATTCAGTAACCATACACACACACAGCTTACTGAGCCATTTCTGGAGGAAAATTTATGGTCTTAATAGGTCATTTGATTAGCCTATACATAAATGACAATATTTATTCTTTTTTAATTTTCCTTTCTAATGTCTGATATTTTATGATAGCTTTCTGTTCTGTTTATCTAGAAAGGTTAATTAATATTAACCTTAAGGGAAAAAATTTAAACGAATCTGGCTCTTATTTTATTTCTTTCTTCCCTGTGTACACTGGCTACTTTTTGCTCTTGTTGTCTATTTATTGTTGTTATTTACTTCTGTAAAAGCTGTTACTCAAGTTAAGCCTTTGGATCCTAAAGGAGCTGTAGTTTCACTCCCAAGGCACAGACTTTGCAATTCCCTAGGCATTGCGAGGACTCCACTTAAGATGCAGAACGAGAGTGTCAGGAAGTCAGGACCAGTATGTTCTCTAAGGTACTGAGACCTAATGTCTTTGTTTCAACATTTTCCTTTGAGACTTAAGACTGGTTCATACAATGATGAAAGAGTTTGTACTCTGAGTTCCTATGCATCTTGTATTTTTTTTTCTTAATCATGCCTTTTAGATAAAGTCTAATGTCTCATGTCTTACCTGTTAAAAGAATGACAATAATGTTCATCTTTCACAACTTTAGTAAGGATTAGGCATAATGCATTATGATATCCCCTAAGTGTTAAATGAAGAGCAATTTACTCCTCTTGTTTTCTTAAAATAGTTTCCGTATTTTTTAAACAATGGAAAGATTTAATTTGCCTCTATAGTTTATGAGGAATATAAAATGCATTCCCAAAATCTATCTAATGACACCCTTGATCTATGATTTAGACTCTCATAGTCAACTTTACTTAAAATTATATTTTTTCTTGAAATAATAATCACTTATTATGATGACTTAATGAACATAAATGGACCACAGGGCACCATATAGTATATATAACACATAGACTTTCCTAATGTATGATTAATTGTCACTACTTTAAATAATAATCCACTCTAATTAATATTGAATTTGCAAATTAAATAATTTTCTTTAATTGGAAGTCTAAAGTAAAATATAAATGGTCTGTCTCTAAGAAGTTTTCTTTAAAACAGTGACAATGCTTTCTTCCCTTTAATCTACTTCCCTTGGCAGCAGATGAGAAACAGATTTCAGCTTTGTCCCTAATCGTGTTCATTAGGTGACATTGCTCAATCTTACAGCAGGAAAAATAAACCCAATGGGATAAAAGTCAAGAGACTTGGTTTTAGTTACAGTTCTGCTATCAAGCAACTGGAGATATTAAACTAGCTCACTAAATATTGTTATATTCAGTGATTAGAACAGAATTGTTTTTCCCAAATAGTCTTGAGCAAAACATTAGCATTCTGTTAATTAAGAAAAAAGAAAGGATGTTTCACACAAGATTAATCAGAGAAAACTGTTTAACTGCAGACTTTTTCAGAACCTTTAAGTATGCTAACTAATACGATGACTCCTTAGAAAAATTTATATACTGGATTTCTCAAAATTTTTGAATCAGGAGTTACTATTTCATGATACTATTGTTTCAGAAGGTAGAAGATAATTTGAGAAATTCTTCATGGGACAGTTTCTGAAGTTCCCTTCCTCATCCATAATTCTGACCACTCATTGAGTGATGCTTAAATGAACATTACATTTGTTCTTGAAATATACCAGGCAAGCTGTCAACACGGTAAATATTGAAAGATATATTCTCTTCCCACAAAAATTCTGCAATCTCATTAGGGAGAAATACAACATCAGAGCTATTCAAATCTGAATTATTTGCTAATTTTATTCATATCCATTCTTCTGTGATATCCAAGGGTAATCTTGTAGTGAAACTAGGGGGCATGTGTGAAAAAAGTCAGTCACACCTATTTGGTGAGAGTGAGTTACTTCTGGTAGCAGAAGAAACACTTCTGCTCATTTCTACTGTTTCCCTAAGAGACAAACTTAACCTCTCTATCTGCTGTTTGAATTATCTTTAGAGGGAGAAGTCATTGCAGGGGATTTTATATCTACATAAAGAATTCTCACAAGTCAGCACACAAAAAAGTTTAAAATACCTCACTAGAGAAAGCAAACATAGAGAGCAAATATGAATTTAAAATCTACAAAGATAAAGATAAATCTGAATATGCAATTCAATGTAATATTATACAATATGATCTGATATGATATGATTTACTATAATGATACCGTATAATATAATATACAAATACAAATACAGGAAACACCAACATTCTAGACACTGGAAATGTTAAAACAATGAATATAATGGAATTCTGGTCCTCTAAACTCTGACAGATTTACAGAGAGATAGACATATTGACAAGAAGTTACAAAACAGTGTGGTAATGCTAAAATTGAAAGCTCTAAGGGTCCTACTAGAGCACACAGGGGATGTTATCTCCCTCCAGGACATACCCACAAAGGTATGTCAGAAATAATATCTTAGCTGAGTCTTAAAGGATCCAAACAAACCAATGAGAAAAATGAATTCAAGCAAAGTATAAGTTGTTGTTTTTTTTTTTGTGGTGTTACCAAAAAGTAATATGGACTAACAGGTTCCAAATATGTGGTACCTAATAACAGTCATTTCCAAATACAAATAAAGACTATTGGCCTATTCTTTTTTTTTTTAACTTTAATATAATTTTCATTGAAGGAACAATTACATATTTTTGTTATGCATCATTGTACATCAACATTTGTATATAATATATTAAGTTTACTACCAATTCTAATTCACTTTACTCCTAAATCTGTCCTTTAGATACTTACTTTCTTTATATACAACCCACCCCTTCATGCATAGTACTAACTCACTTATTTAACCTATTTTCAAATAAAGGATCTAATCAAGCATATTTCACAGATTGAGGCACTTTCTTCGGTACCACATCACATCCTCTTAACCCATCTGGTTTTAGCCAAGGAATGCTGAAGCTATATGCATTCTGACACATTTCTCCACTTTGCTATTCATAAGCTGTAGATATCAGTCACCTGTGCTCAGGGACCAGTCCCAAATGAGGGGCGGGTATTAATATCTTTAAATTCAACACTCAACCCATGGGAAACAGGTAGTGGTGAAAAACCTCAACTCCCTGTCATGAAATGGACAGTTCTGAAATGGATTCTACACAAATCCTCAGAGAACTACAGAAAAATCACATCCCACAAGTTTAGTACACTCATGATCATTCATTAGTTTTTCTACCACTTTCTGTGAAAAGCAGAAAGATTCATCAAAGATGTTCACATCCTAATCCATAGGACACATTAACATGTAACCTTATTTGGAAAAAGAGATCTTGCCACTGTGATTGAGGTGAAAGACCTTAAGACAGAAAGATGATCTTGGATATTCTAGGTGAGCTCAAGCTAATCGCAGGAGGCTTTAAACGCAGTGAATGTTTTCAGGATAAGATAAGAAAGTTACATGATTATAGACAAATGATCATAGAGATGCAATAGTGTTAATTTTGATTATAGAGCAAGTATCCAGCAGGCAAAGAGTATAGAAAGTCTCCTGAAGCTGGAAAGGTAAAGAAAAAGTTTCTCTCCTAAAGATCTTCACAAAGGAATGCACCTCTTCTAATGCTTTGATTTTATCTCAGTGAGCCATCTGTTGTACTGCTAACCTATAAAACTGTAAAATAAATTTGTGTCACTTTAAGCCACTAAATTTATGGTGATTTGTTCTTCTAATGCTTCCTAAAATACTCTTTCAAATAAAGTACCTGTAGTGAAGTCCTTGACTTAGGGTTCAAGAGAGTACTTGTATTTATTATTAATTAATTCATTAATTTATAACACCCTTTATTAAAGCATTGATAAGTGCCTCTTGTTGTAGGAAGCTGCCATATTTGAAGTTTTAATTATGAGTGTCCTCTGTGGGCAATGGTGGATAATAGGAGATACTGTCATGAACAGACTCCATAGTTTCAATGGACTTAAGATTTCAGAATAGCAGAAATCAGAAGAGACTTGAAAGGAGTGCATAATTACCATAACAGGCAGCTAGGTCAGAGTGGCTAACTGTTTGCCTTTACTGATATTATTCTATCATGATAACTTAAGAGATCACGATGTTAGGGATGAGATAGGTGGGCTTGACTTGTCTAGAAAGAAAAGAAAAATTAAGAGCTGACAAGCCAGTCAATTTCTATTGCTACAAAGAACATTGCAATTTCTTGCTCACTTTCCACAGCTGAGTAAAATTTCAGGTAGAGAGTCATTGATTGACAGAGATTTTCCTTAAACAGGGACTCTGATCATTAGTGCCAGTATATCCAAAACACTTTACCCCAAAGACAGGCTTCTACTTGTCAGAATAACCTGACATGGAATAAAGGAAAGAATTCTAACATTTTGAGAGTTGTTATTTATAGAGTTTGAAGTGGCAATAATGCCAGAAATCCCAAAATTTCATGATAATGGTTATCATGGACACTTATAGAAGCCAGGTGATAAACCGATTCCTGAACCAAAAAAATCTTAGACTGTATTCAATGGTTATATGAGTCAAACTAGTATGTATTAGAAGAAATCAACAAAACTTCTGCCACCTTAGGATGTTCTGTTGTTCTAGAAATATATTATTTTTAGTCCCTATCTGTAAAGAGAATTGGAAGAAGTTTTTTATATGAAAAAAACAGCAGTTCATATTCCACGTATTTCCCAAGAGTTATATCAACTCTCATTCTCTCTGTCATAATATAGTCAACGAAGATACCGGTTGTCTTAAAATCCTGAGGAACAATTTTAATGATTAGTCCAATATGACAATAACAGCATATTAAGCAGAAAGTGGCAAGAATACATGGAATGTTCTGCTAACACACTGTGTGTCAAAAATAAGAAATCATTTTATAAGTCCATCCTGTTGGTATATCATGTGTCAGTCTGTTGATCTCTAAGGTGAAAGACAAATTACTACTTCACGCACCCTGTTTGTTCAGAATTATGTTGCATACTGGCACTATTTGGATTTTGAGGAAACATAAGTCATGCTTGAAAATATTCCCTAGTCCATTCTCCATCAGGTGGCTCTAGAAGACTCATTGTAAGCAGAGCCAAAATCAACAAATGCCTCTGCAACAAATTAGAACCGTGTGAAAGTTTCATATTTGCCTCTCACCATCAATCTGAGAGTTCCACTTGCCAACACTGAGCTCTTGCTTCTATTTAGGTTATATAGAGCGTTATTTAGTAAATATCTGCTCCCTCTGCTTTCTCAAGCTGTTCCATACACCAAATAGAAATAAGATATTTCTCTGCTCTGCTGATGTTTGACTTGGCAATGTAATATGCTTGGCTTCTTATAGTGTATATCACCACAATGTGACTTTTGGCACAGACAAGTGACTTATTACCTAGTGGTATGGTAGCGGAAATGGACGAGAAAAATTTTGTCATGTGCTGGTGCAGTTGGCCTTACCCTCCTACACTTCTACCTTTGCTGTCAGCAAATAACACAAATGGCCTGTTTTTTCCAAGAGAACAAGATAGACAACTCAGTCAACTAGTAGACCTACAACTTAGAGCAGAGACTTACCAATAATCTATGAGCATGATAATACATATTCATTGTTGGAGACAACTGAATTATTTTTATAGCTTTATTGAGATGTAATTGACATATAATATTGCGTAAGTTTAAATAATTACAGCGTGAGGATTTGATCTCACACATTCTGAAATTATTACCACAAAAAGGTTAGTTAACACATTCATCATCTCACATAATTACTTTCATGTATGCATGTAGCAAGGACATTTAAGATCTATTCCTTAACAATGTTCAAATATAAAATAGTATAAAATATAGTTAGCTATATGTTATACATTCAATCCCCAGAATTTATTCATCTTATAACTAGAAATTTGTACCCTCTGACCAATATTTTCATATTCTCTCCAACCCTGGTTCCCCTGGCAATGGCCTTTCTATTCTATGCTTCTATGAGAAGTTACTGAGTTTTAAAGTGGTAAGTTATACAATAACAGTTAATTACACAGAAGCTCTAGTTCCAGGGGAGGTGGGGGATACTGTCATCAAAGAATAAAATAAACAGTTACACTACCATGCACACTGAAATCCTCATGTTGTTAGATGAGAAAGCAATTATGCTGTCTTGTCAAGTATCCCTGATCACAATAATAAGCTAAAGTTTCTATTAAATAATGAGGCTAGGGAAATGCATGCCTAAAACATGGTAGGTGCACTCCATATCCACTGTAATGGTGAGCATGAAATTGCTACAAACACAACCTGATAAAGGAGATATAACCAAAGCCTCAGAGTTCTCAGAGAGGAACACCTGTGTTGTTCAACTAGGTAAGCAAAGTGGACCAGAGTAGACTCTGAAGTCAAAGATGATTAAATTATAGAATGCCAAGTAGAAAATATAACTATGCTTTCTGTAGGTCAACTGAAAAAAGTAGGGAATATTGTTTTTTCAATTAACCTTTATCCCAAGCCTTTAAAAGAACAGATGTATTACGATCGCCTTGAAGACTGAGTGAAAGATTGGAATTAATGTGGAAATAAAAAGACTTAAAATAACTGACTGGTGTGAGGTGTAGGTTGAGAAGAACGAAGGAGAAAAAGAGGGAGGGATGAATAGAATGTCCAAAAATGGTATGTTCAAGTCCTGACCCCTAGTACCTATGATTGTGAGCCTATTTGTAGTCTTTGTAGATGTAATTCACAAATTAATTTAAGAATCCTGGGATAAAAACATGCTCTATTTAGGTAAAACCTGAATCCAGTGACTGGTGTTCTTGTAAGAGAGTGAGGTGGGACATTAAAGAGATGAAGACACTGAAACAGGCTATGTGAACACAAAAAAAGAAGACATTGGAGTTGGGCTGCCACAAGCCAAGGAACATCTGGAGCCACCAGGAGCTGGAAGGGGCAAGGAAGGATTTTCCTCTAGAGTCTGCAGATGGACCACAGCCCTGTAGACACTTTAAATCAGATTTCTAACCTACAGAACTATAAAAACAAATTATTATTATTTGATAAACCAAATTTGTGGTAATTTGTTGCAGTGACCCTAAGAACTTAGTATAAGAGAAAGGAAACTAAATAAGCAAGAACTGCAAATATGGGGACATTTCATAATGTCTTAGACAAATTATAAAATGAGGGATTGGTAAGTGATCACAGTGATTATTTCTAGCCCAATTATTCATGAGTCTCAAAAGATCTTACTCTCAGTAGTTAATCACTATATTTTGAAGGCCACAAGAGAAAACAAGCAAGATGGTATTCCTTCTAAACATTTTTTGAGATATAGTTGACATATAACAGTATAGTAGTCTCAGGAGTACAACATGATGTTATAGGTATATATTATAAAATATCACTACAATATGTCTAAAATACATCCATGACCATGCATACTTACAATTTTTGCTATGAGAGTTTATAATATTTAATCTTTCAGCAAATCTCAAATATTTGATACAGTATTATTAGATATAGTGACTATGCTATACGCTACATCCCATCACTTATTTATTTTATAATTGAATATGTGTACCTTTTAACCACTCATTTTGCTCACCAATCCCTGCCTCTAGCAACTACCAATCTGTTCTTTATATCTATGGGTTTGATTTTTTTGCCTGGTTTTGTTTTTTTCTTTATATATATAAATGAGATATTTGTCTTTCTCTGTCTTATTTCACTAAGTATTGTGCTCTCAAGTTCATGTATGTTCTCACAAATGGCAAGATGTCATTCTTTTTATGGCTAAAAGTCATGTTCCATTATAAATACACATCACATTTTATCTACTCATCCATTAGTGGATATTTAGGTTGCTTACATATGTTAGCTATGGTAAATTGTGCTGCAATGAACATAGAAGCACAGATGTCTTTTAAAGTTAGCGCTTTCATTTCCTTCAGATAGTCAGAAGTGGAATTGCTGAATCACGTGACGGTTATACTTTTGATTTTTTAAGGAAGCTTCATACTGTTTATCAGTAGATGGAACCATGGTATGATTTCTTAGCTTAGTCGATGCTACATCAAGTTTCTCCTACAGAATGGGTAAATCTTTGTTCCAGTCTATAAAATAAGAAAGTTTCCTTTAAATTCTTCTGTGAAATTGAAAATTGTCTTTCTAAGATTTTAATGAAGACTATTTGATTCAAAAGAGCTAAAATAGTGTTTAAATATATATAATAAAGAAGTTATATTTTATTTTAGTCTTAATACAACAGAGACCATAGAAAATGGGAAATACTGATGACTGCAATTCACATATAAAATATGCAGAGAAATAAAATTAATAAGCAAGTTACCTTCTAGCCCTAGCATTAGGTTTCAGCTCTATGAGTAGAATAGTTATATAAAAAATCTTTTTACTCACTAACATCTTTGGTTCTCAATGCTTGTTAACCAAAGTGAAAGCTGGAGCCAGTTCTTAGGCAGAGATGTACGGTGAACAAATTTAAAATCTGTGTCTTAGAAATTCAAATATGAATATGAATTCCCTTGCTTACATATGACTTTATTAACTACACATTTTTTTTCTTTCCACAGTCAGTCCCTGGTGAGCTTTAAATATCTTACTGCCAACAACTCCCAAATTTATGTCTCCAGTCCAGACTTCTCCCCAGAACACCAGACTCATACATCCAACTGCCTTTTGACATATCCACGTACATGTTAAATAAACATCTCAGACTTAATGTGTTTCAAAACCTACTGCAACTGTTCACTTTCCCATTTTCATTATATCTCCATACTTGCTACTTCCTCTCACATCCCACACTCAGTCTTTCAAGAAACCCAACAATCTCTCCTTTGAGAATACATCCAGATTCAGACCACGTCCACCACTTCTACCCTAGGTTAATTCCATCGTCCTAACACACAACTTGCAAAAGTCTTCTAATTGATATTTCTGCTGCCATCTTTAGTCTCCTAAACTCTAATTCCTAAATATCTGTGAGAAAATCATTTAAAAATGTGTTAATTACGTGATGAAGGAAGGAGTTAGACTGTTGGAGATAAAGTTAATATAAATCAAAAGATGTTGATTTACAATGTTTTACTTCTTAAGCCTAATATCTGTTACGACACAATGTTCCTTCAATTAAAACTATAAAAACAAAATAATTTGTTACATCATGCCATTCTTTTGCTCAAAATCTTGTCATTTCTTTCCCTCTCATTTGGAGGAAAAAGCATTCATTATCTACCTTCCTGAAATTACCAGTCACTATCCGTCTCACCCACGTTTCCCAGGTACACTGGCCTTCGTGATAACCCTGGGACAGCAGGAAAATTTCCTTTCAAGGGTTTTGCAACTGCTACTTGCTCAGATAGAAAGTTCTTCCCCCAAATTCCTACATGATTAGCTTCCTCCATCACCTGTGTATAATTTCACTCAAATGTCACCTTCTTCCTTCAGGGATCCTTGGTCATCTCTGTTCATCCAGATCCTCCAAGAAGCAGACAAGACGGGATCAGGTGTGCAATTTCATTAGGATTTCAACTTGCCAGAGCACTGGGGAAAGCTAAGAAATCCATCAGACTGTGATGCCTGTCTGACCCCAAGGAAAGGTGAAAGGGAAGCAAATTGGGGTAGAGGGGTCCAAGACTGTGGGCAGTTGTAGGAGAGGCTTTTGCAACATCTTCCAGCAAAACTGAAGCGCTAGTTTTTGCTAGGAAAGAGCGGACTACCTCGGCAAGCCCACAGAACCTAGAGTCTGGAATAAGGGGTGTGGGAACATGAATATCCTCAGAGGCACTCTTAGGGATGTCCCTGTCCCATTTGTCAAGATTCCCTGAACTTCTCCTAGTACACCTAGGTGAGCTACACCCAAATCCCCATCCTACCACCTGCCCGTTTCCTTAGATAACAGGTGGCAGCTCTCTTGTTCATCTGGGTCTCCCAAGTGGCAGACACTAAGATGGGTAAATGTGCCTGGATTTTATTAGGGACAATTCCTACAATGCAAATCTAATCCAAGGCTAAGTAGAAGTATCCTAGACTACCAGGGAGGCTAAGAAAGGTTTTGCATAGCTCTCAGGGTGTCAGTTTCAGAAGAAAACTGTATGTCCCCGGAAAGGACCTGCCTTACTATACAATCTACAATGCCTGAAACTTGAGGTAGACAGAATGTTCCCCCAAAGATGATCATGTCCTCATTCATGGCACCTGTCAATATTACATCCTATGAAAAAGAAAAAAAAAAGATTTTGCAAATATAATTTAGGCTAGAGATCTTAAAGTAGAGAAATTATCTGGGAGTGGGGCTAATGTAATTACATGAATCCCTAAGAACAGAGCACTTCCCCTGGCTAAAAGCAGAAGGGCTAAATCTAAAAGGGTAAATAAACCAGAGAGTCTGAAAGCATGAGAAGGTCACCTGTGTTGTCACAGGAGTGCAAGCAGACTTTAGGAACTGGAGCAAGCTCCAGATGACAGCGAGCAGGGAGTGAAGCTCACAACTGCAAGGAGCTGAGTTCTTCTAAAGACCTGAAGTGAGTTAGGAAGTGAGTTCTTCTCCAGAGTGCCGATGAGAGTCCAGGCCTGATAACATCTTAATTTCTAGCCTCATGAAATCAAGAGCAAAGGAACTAACCAAGCCCACCCAGGCTTCTGACATACAGAAATCATGACATATGTTTGTGTTGCTTGAGTTGCAAAGTTTGGGATAACTGGTTATGATAGTAACAGAAAAAACAAAACAAAACACACACTCTCTGAAGCTGGCAGTCTGTGTGGTCCATTCTGCAGGCTCCACATCACCTTATATTAAGTTGCAGTCAACACCTTACTCCACAGTTTTCCCCCTGCTTTATTTCTCTTTAGAGACTGTCACCCAGCTTTTTCCCTAAAATTCGTGCTGCTATAATTGTTCCTATAATGCAAATAGTAAAAGAGGAATGGATGATTATAAAAGTAATTATTATTTTAGAAATTTTGAAAAGCAGAAAAGAATAGGAAAAACGTTGCTCAAAATGCCACTCTCCAAAGTCAGATAGCTCTCCACCCAATTCATTTTGTAAATTCTATATAACATAAGTATTCTTATAAGATATAAAATATTTATAAATTTTAAAACATTTAAATTATGTGCATTACATATTTTTTGTGGTTTAAAATTTTTGCAAAAAGTCTAATATATTGCACTAAAATTCTCTCCAACTCATTTTTATTTAACCCAATTTTGTGATCTACTCTTACCGTCAAAAATGAATGCATTGTTCTTGAATTTTAACAGCTAGATAACATTTAATTACACAACTAAACTATTTTATTTATTCCTTCTGAATAGCATTTGGATATTTTTAGTTTATCTTATATTTAAACAACCCTACAATGACTAGTTTTAATATATAAATTTCCTGGAACACAAATGCGACATTTTCAGAGGAAAAATTGCTGAATCCTAAGGTATACGTAATTTTAGTTTCACTTGATATTGCCAGCTACTCTCTATATTGGTTGTACCAATTCACATTATCACCAACAGTGAAGTGTATGAGTTTTTTTTTTCCAAAAATGTCTACCAACACTTGGTGTATATATTTATGCAAATAAATATACACATAATATGTACATATATATATAGTATTTATGTATGTTATATAGTTATATACATATATATCCTGTATATGAACTTTAGTTTATATACATCAATTATCTTCTTTTAAACTGGATTATCATACATGTTTCAAATTTGATTATAGTCAAATGTATCAATCTTTTCTTCTAGGAGTTGTGCTCTTTCATATGTTATCAAAAGGAATTTGACTGACGTGGATATTCAGTTTGCTCTTCCAGATACATCCTCCATTCTTCTCCACTATGTTCTGTGCTCTGACAAGCAAACCCTACAGCCAGCATCACCTCTACCCCTTGGCTATAGTGTCAGTTGGGTTTGGCCAATGGGATGCATCTGTAGGTGATAAAGAGGAAAAAAGTGGAGAAAATGGCGCTATTTCTTTTCTTGTTTTATTCCCTGCTATGTAAAGGTTTGAAAATGATCACATTCATCTAAGGCCACAGCTCCTATTGAGTAGTCTTTTTTTTTTTTTTTTTTGCCATTATGAATGGCAAGTTTCTTTGTTTTTTACAGCATGATGGAAGTTAATTTTTTAATTTTTGCATTTTTTTTATTGAAGGGGTATCACATTTTGACATTAACTTGTTTTGAGGTATACCTAATAGCAAATTTACATTTACATATAACACAATAGGTTTACCAGTATTTCCCTTTTTAATCCCCCTTCATTTATAATTAATCCCCTTTACCCCACTTCCCCCAACCCTCTCCCACCTCTTTGGCACCCTTCGATCTGCTTTTTTGTCCCCCACCACCTATTTTCTTTAAATTTAGCATTGTTTAATTATGTCATTTGTTTGTTTTCTATCTCTATAACCATCATATGAGTGCTATCTATGACGTCTGTTCTTCTCCTTCTGACTTACGTTGCTTAGCACAATTCTCCCCAAGTCCCTCCATATTGCTGCCAATGGCAGGATTTCTCCATTTTTGATGAGCTCACTCTAATTCACTGTTGGTAGGTGTGTAAAATGGTGCAAACCTTCTGGAAAGCAGTACGGAGATTCCTCAAAGAATCGAGAATGGAAATTTCATGTGATATAGTTATTCCCCTACTGGGTATTTACCCTAAAACCACAGCAACACTTATTCAGAGAGATATAGGTACATTGAAGCATTATTCACAATAGCCAAGAGCTGGAAACTACCTAATGCCCATCGACAGATGAGTGGATAAGGAAAATATGTTATCTATACATACTGGAATAGCCCCTTTTTGGATACCCTGAACCACTCCCTTCTGCTTCAAGCCTAGGAACCAGATTGATAGGGCTGTTTTCTCTGGCCAGCCCCAGAATGCTTCATTATCCCTTGTTGTTTTAATTGTTCTCACAATTTTATAACTAGTTGAGTCATTAAAACCTCTTTAATCAGGACTGTTGAGAGACCTTCTATTTCCTGCCTAGCCCTTGACCAATATCAGTATATTGTTTTATGCATTATACTAATAATGTTCAGTGTTTCTGCATATGGTTTGAGGTCAGGAACTAATTACACTTTTGTCCTATGTGAAAAGTCACGTGTCCAACACTATTTATTGAATAGGTTGTTCTTTACTCACTGACACCTATATCATGCACTAAGCTAAAGCCACTTATACTTGGGTTTATTTCTAAGTTATTCATTCAGGTCCAGAGAAGAAAGACAATTAACCTCTTCATACAGATAGTACTAGTATGTACTCCATATTGCTGTAAAATATATGTTGCTGTGAGAAATAAGTGAGTTAATACCCAACTATTACTTTGCTTAGTGTGGGACAAATCAACCTAAAAATGTCAATTATTGGATTTATTAATATTTATAAATCCCTGCATAAGTCCTGCATTATTTTTAATAACTCCAGCTTCATAATTAATGTTAATATATCCTAGGCCAAATATTTTTTCTATTTTTTAATTTAAAATTTATCTTAAGTTTTAAGCATTGCTTAAAAAATATAACATTTTCTTAAATCACTAAAATTATTGGTAAAAATATTTCACCAATATGATTATATACTATTAAATTATATCTTTATAACCTAATTTTTCCACAAAAATGTCTCAGGTTTTAACTATTGCCAATAAAATTATGACATATTTATGTAAGTTTTTGTCTGAATTTCATATTATTACCTAGGACAGAGTTCTCTAAGTGGAATTTATGAGTCACAGTGACTGAAATCAGGGAGCTAAGGATATTGATCAGATTATTTTTACACTTTTAAACAGTAAAGTGATAAAAGAAATATCTGTCAAGCTAATCGCTTTTAAATGTAGTGCATAGTTTGATCAATGGGCCTCACTATTATACACCTGTTGTACCTCTTTTGCTGTAAAAGCTGAGACAATGATATATGGGACCCCATATCAGTAAATCAGAACTCTTCGTGGTCTAGGATTATGCAGACTGAAATATCACAGAGAGAAAAGGAAAATTCATACCTGGAATATGGTTTAGTTGCATTAAAGCAAATTTCTGACCTTTTCAAGATACAAGGGGTCTTTTGTGGATATTCTACTTGTCACCCACTAACTTACTAGTTTCCTCAAAGGTAGTAATGTTTTGGAGGCTTAAAGTCAGTCTTTGTGACTCATGAGTTGGACATTCGGAAGCAGTAGTAGACAGTTTTGGTAGGTGTTTTTTTCATGTACAGCCTCCACTCCACCATAGTTACTCCACTCATAAACCAATCGCATGGATCTGAGGTAGTGAAGGACATAGATTGCCATTTGCTGAACCAATTATCAGCCCACATGTAGGCTAATTTATCTTCTACAGTGAATGGTCTCTGGTGGATATTAGCATGTGATACCAAGACCCTTATACTTGATGACTTCTCCCACTTCTGTATCAACACAAAATGGATGATCAAATGATCATTAGGAAGTTTTTGCCAATATCTTTCTGAATCACCCATGAATGGGGCTGCATTGCAGTACCAAACATTTTCATTTTATACTAAAATACTAAGTCATGAATCAAGCTTAATTTTTCCTTCGTGCATTAGCTGGTCATAGACAACCCTCTATGAGACCACAGACCTAATCTAAGGGAGAGACTGCAGTGCCAAAGTTATGGGTCTTGCAACTCCATGGCCTGGTTGGCAAGCCTCAAATCCAGAATAATATCAAGAGCAGTTTTTTTTAATGATATGTATCTCTCTGCTTCAGATGACATTCCTTTGCTTCAGAATCATTGGGGTCTGTGCTATAATACTCTTATTGTGGCTTTCAGAGATTCCACATGGGCTTTTTAGCTTCCAAGAGAGCTTTGATGAGATTTGCCATGTTCATAGGCATAAATGACAAGCAAAGGAATCATTTCAGGTGATTTTCCAGGCTCAGCCTTTTTCTGCAGGGAGGTCTAGAATAGAATATGCTCTGTTTTGAAGATGTAAACCATTCTTTCATATTTCTGTATCAGTCATTGGACTGTTCGTGTTTGGGGGAAGACTAAATAAATGCTCAGTTCTTTTGTCAGCTGACTAGGTGATATCACTAATGGTGTCTCTTGAAGAAAGTTCTGTGAGTAATCCAGAAGGAGTAAAGCATATTGAACCAGGAGACTGGTAAAGAGGTTCAGGGGGCATCTGTGCAGAGCACCACTAGAGCAGGCCCATGCATGTTGTTTACAGAAGGCATGGGAATGTGGGCCTGGCATCCCAGTAAATGTCAGATAAAGTAATACTGTAATATGTAAGCAAACCTCTTCAATCAAAACCAATCCTTAATATTAATAAAAACATGATTAAGCCCCCAAATATTATGCAGTAAGTTCTGTATTTTTGTATGAGATGTACATAGATGTTAATCCCTAAGTTTTTGTACTTTTTTTTTGTTTTTTTATTCATAAAAGGAATTTTTGTGTTCTATATTAATTCCTTTTATGTCTTATTATTCATTTTCTTTATTCTAACTTAACAGATGTTATTTTGGTAATTAGCATTATTATTATTTAAAACTTACAGGACCCATGCTATTACATTTCCTAGATTCAAACCCAATATTTTGGAGGGAATTTGGTATTTCCACCAAAATAACTTTTGTTAATGGTTGATGGTTTAAAAATCCTTAGTACCTATAGTATATGGCTCTGGTTTTAGAATGCTGGTAGGTACCTGAGTGATATAACGGGAAACTATCTGTGGTAATAATAACCTCGGAGAGAAGAAACAGAGAAACACAATGCCATTATGGAGGTATGAAGACTACTTCCATAAAAAAAAGGACAAATAATTTGTTAACACCTAAAAAGCAAATCATTCTCTATTTTTCACATTAACTTGAGGAGATTAAATAATGTTTAGGATCATATTCTCAAAAGGAGTGTCATAAATATTATGACATTCTAAAAGTATGTATTAGTCATTGGGTTAATCTCAAGTGAAAAATGAAGTGATTTGTTTCAACAGACACAAGAGATCACAAAACCTAATTATTTCATTGCTTCCTCAGGCATAATCTCCCTGTCTGTTGTTTTAAGAAGCTAATTCTCTGAGGATGCTATTAGTAATTCACTTCTGCACTGTTTGTCCTACACTGGAAATAGTACAGGTGTTATAAATGTCACTGTTTCCAAAGCATAACCCTCCATTAATCATTTATATGTATGGGCTACCAGGAAATAATGTCACTAGGTAGTAATAGGATATTATTAGGATGAAATAAATAGGATACTAAGGTTTTTTTAAAGAACAGTGTGTACTTTCTCTCCTCTGTTCCTTAGTGTGTGCTGTTCCCTTGTCCCAGGATTCTCTTTATATATCTCTGCTATTGAATTTCTGCTTGGACTCATGGCCCAGATCAAATATCAGCTTTGTAAAGCCTTCTTTATTCTCCTCACTAAAAGTCACACTCTCTCTCCACTTTGATTATATAAATATCTTTAAACTTAACAGTCTCTCACTGTGTTTTTCTAGTTCTGTACCTGTTTCTTGTCTATTCCACTCATTCTTAACTCTTAAAATGGATACTTTTCATCTTCATTGCTCCAATATCCATAACAACGATCAATTACATTTATGGATGCCTGCACCATATGCTGATTTTTTTAACTGAAGGGTTTCTTTACTCAGCTCATACCTTCATCAATAGTTGCCAATATGGATGCCTCTTTGCAAATATTTATAGAATGGACTATAATCCAATAACATTATAAGACAAATATTTGATGAGTAGTTTAATTCTTTAGCACTCTCCAAATGGCACTCATAATAGTACATCAAAGTTTATTACCACTGCTATGACAGTTCAAAATGGTATTTATGAATGAATAATTGATGTCAAATTTCTTCAACAAACGTCTATAAACTGAAACTATTATATGTGTATTCTGGAACTGGACAATTAAGGAAATAGATGGAAGAAGGTGGAAGCCTGTTTTCTCATTGTTGGAGTTGGAGGTTATAGACAAGCAAGGGGAAAACACTAGAACGATCCATGTGATAATAAATTGGAGACATCATTATGAAATAATTTCTATTTTAATATAAATACAGATAGATATATTGAGACATAAGAATATATAGGGTTAATATGCACATATGTATCTCCTTGACTGAGACACCTAAGAATACCCCAGTAGCAGCAGGGAACACACCTAGTACCTAGATCTTGATTTCTAATATCATTCTCTAATCAAAGGAATATGTTGATTATAGAACTGGAGCAGAAAATATGCAAGATGAGCCTAGAATATTTTGTAATAGCAGAAAATAAGGAACTGATCAAATGGTCCTAGAAGTGATCAAATGGGAAGGTGTCAAAGGGACACTGTTGTCATTCAAAGTAGCTACCCCTGGCCAAAGACACAATTTTAGCAGCAAAACAACAACCTAAAGTATAAAATAGCTATCTGTGAGTCTGTACTAAAATAAATAAATTATAGATAGATAAAACATAAATAAACAAACACGCGAACAATAAAATGCAAAACCCCTCTACGGAATTCTAGTCGTTTATATAAGTACTCTCTGTTTAAGAGATGGAGCATGGTTCCTCGTTCCTTAAGTATGTGGTGTGTACAGTGACTTCTTTCTAAGGAATAAAGTGTAGAAAGGTGATAAAATAATAGCTTTACAGTGGAAGAACTTTGGTTAATCTTTTTAAATCTTTAAGTATATAATGTAAAGAGCCAAAAGTCTCATGCAAGACAACTTGAGCTCAGTCCTACTCCAGTCCTACTGTTTATGACTGAGTTACTGAAGCTCTACATTCTCTAATTAATATGTCAGATGGGACAATAATTTATCTTTCACCTGGTGAAAGAACCTATAGGATATACGTTGAACACTTATTGTAGCATCCAGGTACATGAGCATCCAATACGTTTCTGTTGCTCTTTGTGTGTTTTTTGATGCTACTCAATCCCACTGAGTTTGTGTGATCTTTCTTGTGGCCTTCCTGCTTGTGGCAGACCTATCATTGGAGACTTATCTATGCCTCTGGCTGCATAGTCAACCATTTGGATTCTTCCAGTCATTGAAAATGAACCATCTTATTTTTTTTTCATGACAAGTCTTATTTTTATTAAGATATATATTGAAACTGCTTTTGCAATTTTTGCTTAACTTTCCATGTAAAATATTTTCTAGAATTCTTCTCTTAGAAATATGAACATCTATGAACAAGACAATTCCTTTTTTCATTTTTCGACTTCTGAATAATTTACCTCTGCTACATGGGTGAAAAGGGCAGATACATGCATCTGTCCTTGTCTCCCTTATCATAGGGGGGAGGAGAAATACCCTACTCTTCTGTGGAACCCTGAAGCTCAAAGCATCTCCTGAGAGTTTCTTCCTTGAAAATTACTATCCCTTAAATAATTTAATGGTAAGAGTGGCCATGCAAGTAGGAATGAAGAGTAACTTTTTGGCCAGCTGAAAAGGAAAGGCAACTACTATTCTTAATGGTTTTTCCATGGCTAGGACAGCCAGAGGCCAAGGGTCATTTTACATAGAAACATCAGGACTCAGAATAACAGACTAACTCATAATGTCCCCTTACAACATTGCTCTATTGGAAACATTCTAATATTTAATTAAATACCAAGTTGATCCAGACAGAGAAAGAAACTATGCAAGGTAGAAATATATTATGAATAGTTAAGGGGATGGAAGCAGGAGTTCAATCCCTCCAGCTTTGACTGACATTGACAGAGAACTGACACTTTATATATGTGTATATATATATATATATATATATATATGAATGTTTGATCTTTATTTAATATTTTCTGATAGAAACCCCCTATTTCATCAGTACCCTGAGATGATACTCAGTCACAGAAGCCACCTCACAGAAAACAAAGAGTGAAGATGATCATTTTGATTTTGCCACAATCTGAGATGACTTCTGTGATCAAACGAGTGACATCTTTATTCATATTTCCATGCTCTGTCAAGTGTATTGAGAGCATCTGACTCAGTGAGGACTTAAGTGGGAAAGGCAACATGAAGGAGATAGTGGCAGTGTTGGGATATGCAGGGGAATACTCCTGAGTCACACTCACACCCTATATGGGAAGAAGCAACCTGGGACTGATGCAAACCTTCAGTCACACAGCCAGAAGGATCACAGCATTGAGGGAAATGGATTTCACATCTGAGACACAAAAAAAACCTTTCCTAGGTTGAGACCAAATGCTAATCACAAAATCAGGTGTCTACAGGCCCAAATTGGGGCCTGGTTGTCAAAGTGAGGATCCAGTCCCTGACTGAACCATTGGTCACCAGCCTCAGATATCAGTACCAGATGACAACTGAATAGGCAGAGACATCTCTCAGAGCCAAGAGAAGATGAAGGACAATAAAAATAAAGTTATTATGTACCTCAAGCTTACCATGCACCAAGCCTTGATCTAAGTTCTTTGTAGTCACTCCTGATAACAGCCCCCTGAGATGACTAGTCCTATCATTACCACTGAGACTCAGTGACTAAGTAATATAGTTGAGACTTAAACATTAGGCTGTGTGTTTCCTGAGACTACAATACAGAGTCAATTACTTGTGGCTGATTAGACAAAAATGTTCACTTCTTCCTCTTCAACCTCTATTGGTGAAATGTAGCTCCCTGCCTCCTTGATTGTGGGCTTGACTGAGTCAATATGGACACTGGTTGAACAGTGGATAGCATAACAAAGATTTAAAGAGTGTGTGCACCCAGCCTTACTCTTCAAAGCCTCTGCCTTTACCATGAGACTGTGCCCCAAGTAGGCCCCTGCTCTATGAAAGACGGGAATGGGAGCTAATTAACCAATAGGGAGACCTGTATCTCAAGGCCAGCAGCCCAGCTCTCCAATCTCATTCTTTCATACAACACGATTAACTTACAGACTCAGGAATGAGTCCAGTTAAAATAGTAAGAATCATGTCAGTCAAACCACAAATTTGCAATAAAAAAGTATTTTTTTAAGACACTAATGGGGCTATTTGTTATGCTGATTATTGAGGCAATAGCTAACCAATAAATGACTGTCCAAAACAAGTAATTGAATATATAGATCCAAATTGCTCCCATTCTCCACTATGACAAAAACCTGCAGTCTTTATCTAAACCCCTATCAACAATTAAACAATCCAAGCACAAACTTGAAAAGAAGAGAAAGGTGTTGAAATCTGTACACTCAACATTTACTTGAAAGAAACTCAGTTACTGATTGAAAACTTTAAATCATCAAACGAGAGCTGGGAGGCCTCATAAGAAAGAGTAAACCAATTACTGACTTTTAAAAGGCTGTTAATTTTCAAATCTGACTGCAGAGTATTAAGTTTGTAACCATGTTATAAATAAACTAAATTTAAAACAAAATCAACAATGAAGTCCAAGGCAGGGGTAGGTGAAGTTTATGGAACTTAATATTTAAGTAATTGAGAGATATCTCTTTAAGAAAAAAAATGTAACATTTAAAATATAATTTCTTATAAAAAGAATGTTTTCAGAATGAGAAAAAGAACCACAAATTCCAAAGCTTACAAGATTACAAATGCAAAATTATTACAAAGTCCAGAAAAAAATACCATAAAATTATGATTAAATAATTGGCTTACCCACTTCAACATATTTCCACATTATTTACCTACATACATGATCACTTCTTCATGTAGTAATTAATTTTTTAAAATCATCTATAGAGAAAATTGAAAGGTGACAATTTTTTCCTCTGAAAAACTGATTTTTAATTGTTTTTCTATTGATAGATACAGAAAATATGAAGAGACACATAGACATGTGTTATGTGGCAATTACACACCTTGGTTGTTTATAGTACTGCTATACTTCTGTGTGTGCAAATACAGAAATTCCCATTAATTCTATTTTGTCAAAATCTTCCAAAACGTATGGCATCTTTGCAATTATAGCTGTAAATTGCACATTTATATATGTATATGTATTGTTACTGACAGAAAAGGACTTCTGTTTTGATCAGGCATTAATGCAAAATAAATATCTTACTCCTAATTTTACATGTTGAAAGATAGGAATAATTTTTGATATGCTTACTAGACATTAGGATTTTCAGTTCTTTGAAATCTGTTAATATTTCTCTCTCTCTGCCTTTTTCTTATTGATGTTATGCATTCTTTATATATTCTTGATATATAATCTAATCTCATATAAATACACATTTATGTTTTTACATTTAAAATTGTTCACACTTACAACTTTCTCTCTGAATTTTTCTTTTTCAAAGGTGTAAGTTTAACTTTTTTTCCACCAAAGGTAAGCTAATTGTACCACCATCACACATAAAAACTTTTCCTCTCTGAATTAAGGTGCAATTTATTTAAGGTGCCATAAAATAACTGCCTATATGTTTTAGATCTAGAAAAGAGACACACTATAATATAAAAAGTTAAATACAAATTTCTGAAATAGGTGAATGATAAATGTTAGGATAACCACAGTCTTGAAGGAATACACTGTTTTGAATAACTTTTAAACTGTTATTAGTTTTAAAGGAATATTATTTAGTGTGAAATACTATTTTATTACATTTACTTTTAAAAATGTATCCTTTGAATTACAATGTTCTTTGTAACATTTCAGACTATAAAGGGAAATTCATTTTGGCACTATTGCAGGATAAACTAATTTTTAAAATATCATTATAGATTGATAGAAATAAATATAAACAAATTTCAGATAATACACAACTGAGCTAGAGAAAAAGATAAGGGAAACCCTCAGTGTTGAGCTGTGAACTCATCACTGAAGGTATGGCAACCTGGAGAAGATGTAATCAGAGATAAGAGCCTAGAATCCAGGACCTGTGGTTTGACTCTCCATTCCAGGACAAGTGTTACTTTGTGTCTCCATCTCTCCAGGGTAGGTAGCTAGAACTAAGATACCTGTATAAAACTAAACTCTGGAAAGACTCTCTAAAAAGAAAATGATAAAACTGAAAAATTTGCTCTATCAAAACTGCTGCCCACCCCAGCAAGTGCTAAGTTGTGTGTGGGTGAAGATGGAAATAAAATAAGTCTGAGCCATATACCAGTGAATCTTTCTAAGAACATGATAAGAGAACCATCATAATAAAAAATCAACATCAAAATATAGTTCTGAAGTCAGGAAACATCTGGGGCACCAAGCAGAAACAAATGCACAGCCACTCTGCAGTAAACTTCAGCCCTAAGCACATAAGGTTCTCACAGAAAAAAATAATCCCCATTGAAGGAAAACTTACCTTCCAAATTTATAAAATGCACAAGGAAATAATACGCTTTATGCAAGAGTCGACATAAGGAAGTAAGTGCCAGATCAGACTTTCAGAATATTCATATATATAAAGTCACAAATGTACAGTCACGCATCACTTAATGTTTTGGTCACTGACAAACAACATATATGATGGCGGTCCCAATTGGCTATATCATGTAACCTTGGTGTGTAGCAGGCTATACCATCCAGTTTGTGTAATTGCTCTCTGACATTCACACAATGAGGATATTGCCTAAACATACAGTTCTCAGAATGCACCCCGTCATTTGGTGACACGATTCTGTATTTAGAATGTTAAAAATACTTTTTAAAGGAAAAGGACAAGAAAGAATGAAGGCGAGCAGGCGGTCAGGTAGGGGGAAGAAGAGGAGGAAACACTTTATTTTATTCATTTGTTCATCATTGGTTGTTTTCCCTACCCCAGGTCTTGAACTGGGGATCTTGGGATGTTTATGAACTGCTCCCAGTTTAAACCATTGGGTCACCAGAACATGTCAAAAATATTTTTTAAAGTGGAAATGTTATAGAAAATGACATAAAAATGGAGTATAGTTTCTTAAACAACAAAAAAGAACATCTTGAAATGAAAATTCATTTATCTGATCTGATATTAAAAACTTAGTGAGTAAATTAGATGGCAGGTGAGACACAGTAGAGGAGAGAATTGATGAACTAGGATAATGACTAAGGAAATTTATTATAATGCAACACAGTGAGAAACATATGTGGAAATATGAAGCAGTTATTAAGAAACAAAAGAGGAAAGAAGAAGGAGAATATGGTGTGCCCTGATGGAGTAGCAGGTAGGTCCTCCCCCTTCAGCCAAGCACAGTACCTATACATCACATGTTCGCCACATGGGGCCAGGGAGAGCAACCAAGATGAACAACTAAATAAAATAAATAAAAACTTCCTGCCTGCCTGCCTGTTCACCTTCTTTCCTGCCTGCAAGTATCCTTTAAAACAAACAAACAAAAATACCCTTGATTAATCTAATAGAAATGCTCTGTGATCCTAAAATTCTACTTCTAGATACATAGCCTAGAGAGACCCTTGCCTATGCAATAAGAAAATATAGACAATATTCATTGCGTCATTCATCTCTATTGATAAGTAAATTGTAAGGTTATATGACAGAAAATTATAGGCAATTTAAAATAATTATCTACTTCAACATATAAAATGTTAGAGAAAAATGCTGAGTATAAAAAAAAAGTAGAACAACAGATTAAAATACCATTTATGTAAAATTGAAACACATACAAAGAAATTCAATTGATTATGAATACATTTATGCAGAGGTAAATGATAAAATCATGTACAAGAAGGATTCATCCCTACATTAAGACGCATGATAAAGTGTTAGAGGCGCTGTGAGAAATGTTTGGCTAAATAAAGTATAGTAAACTACCTTTGGAGACCCCAGGCAAGACTGGAACTCTATACAGCATTTGATGCTTCTACTATTGGATCTCGCAAACGAGTAGGTATGTGTTAGACATTTCCCAAGGCTTGGCATCTGTGAAAGTGAGGAAGGCAGAAGGAACTGACTATAAAACCATGCAGATGTTAACAGTACACTGTAGATTAGTTCTCCTGAGTCAGGCCATGAAGAAATGAAATCAGGAGGAATCGGAGCTTCTAGAGAATTAAGATGAGAATTTGAATTGCCTGTGAAATATCCATCTGGAGATATTCAGTGGGTAGAACTGAATAAACACACCCAGAGTGCAGGAGAATGGTCTAAGTTAGACATCTAGGTTTGAGAGTCTTCATCATATAGTAGTGATTTGTCAATGCTGAAGCTGCCCCAGTGCCTGGCAGGGGCTTTCTGGTGTCTGGGTGTTTGTCAGCAAACTAAATGGCCTCCAACTGTTATTTTTAAAACTTTTCTACCTGTCTTAATGTTTTGGGTTTTGTCTCGTTTATTAGCCCTTGTTTTATTTATTTATTTTTGCAACAAGTAAACTTTTACTTTTTTAAGGGGTAAAAAAAGAACATTGTACCTTAGATTCTATTGGCGGAAATATAAACTGGTGCAGACATTTATGGAAAGCAGTATGAAAATTCCTCATAAAGTTAGAACTAGAAATTCCATATGATCTAAATATTCCGTTTCTGGGCATTAAGATGAAAAATCAAAAGACTAATTCAAAGAAATATATTCACCCTCATGTTCATTGCAGAGGGTGGTCTATAGAAAAATCAAACAAATGAATAAACTAAACAAAAACAAACTTTTAGGCTCTAAGAGCTAATTAGTGGTAACCAGAGAGGAAGTGTGTTCAAATTGGGTAAAAGGAATCAATTATATAGTGAAAGATAGAATTGGACTATTAATAGTGATCTTATTGTAATATATATTATATATATATGCATGGTGATATATAATCATACACACCTAGTATATATATATATATATATAGTTTTATAATGCAGTTACTTCAGTAACATATTTTTAAAGAAAGGAACAAACAAATGAAAAATCCTACAGAATGTTAAAAAGAGAGGCCTGTATTAGTGTGTGTGTGTGTGTGTGTGTGTGTATACACATTTTTTTCATGTGCCTATTGGCCATCTGTATATCCTTTTAGGAAAGCTGTCAGTTGAGTTCCTCTGCCCATTTTTTAAAATTAGGTTGTTTGCTTTTTATTGTTGAGTTGTGTAAGTTCTTTATATATCTTGTATACGAACAGCAGGTTCACCCCAGGCCGGGGCTGCTGGTAAACAACTTTGCATATCTGCCTGCTGTTTGGTAGAGCTCCTATCCTGAGGCCCCAGGGGTTACTGTCTGCTGCTCCCTGCTGGGACTGCAACCTAGCTGGAGGACTGAGAAATTTTCCAATAGGGAGTGTGCTCTGCTTCCCTGGCTCTGGAGGACCCCTGGAGACATCCAACTTCCTCTCACCTCTGTTGGGACTATGGCCTGCTCTTGACCTGGGCCCTTAACTCCTGGGGCTCTTTTCTGTTCCTTATTATACTTTCCTGTGACTCTGGGAGAAGCCTCTGTGTTCTCTGCCCTGACTCCAACTCCGAAGACTGGACTCTCAGGCCTCAGCACTATGCTGGCTCTAGAGCTCCAACTCTTCTGACTAGTACAGAACTCACACAATGATTAAAAGTTCAGCATTCTGGGCCAACACACAAGGCCTGTCCTGTGCAATCTGATCCACTGACACAAGACCACTACATCAGGGCTAGGAAGAAATAAACAAAGAGACCCAAACAGAATGAATAGACAGAAATATAAACCAAATGATGGACCAAAAAAACCGAGTGAATAGTAACCTCTTGCTGTTGTGTGATATGTCAATATCCTCTCTAATTCAGTAGGATATCTTTTCATTCTGGTGATAGTTTCTTTCACTGTATGATTTTTTTTTTCATTTGCTATGATCCTGTTTGTTTATTTTTCTTTTATTTCCTTTGTCATTGGAGTTGAGTCCCCAAAGATATCTCTAAGAGCAATATATTTGAAACATATAACCAATTGCTTGTTTCTATATGTTTTAGAGTTTCTGCTCTTATATCCAGGCCTTTAATTCATTTTGAACTAACTTTTGCTTATAGAGTTAAGGAGTGCTTCAATTTTATTATTTTGCATATGGCTGTTAGTTTTCTCGACACCATTTGTTGAAAAGATTTTCCTTTATCCATGGTATGGTCAAAGCACCTTTGTCACAAATTAAATGACTTTATGTGTGTGTGTTTATTTCACTGCTCTCAATTTTATCCCACTTATCTATGTATCTGTTTTTATTCCAGTACTATATTGCTTTAATTACTATCACTCTGCAGTGCATTTTAAAGTTGGGAAATGTAATACTTTCAATTTTCTGCCTTTTTAAAAAGAATTTATTAAGATACTTGGGGCCTTTTGTGGTTTCACCCAAATGTTAGTATTATTTGTTCCACTGTGTGAAAAAATGTCATCGGAAACTTGATGGGATTGCATTAAACTTGTATATTGCTTTAAGGGAGAGAGCACTTTTGACTCTTTTGACTATGTCATTTCTTCCTATCTATAAGGATATAAAAAAGTTCTGGAAATAAGGTTGGAATACTTTCCCATCTCTTTTGTGTCTTCTTCTATTTCTTTTGCCAATGCATTACATTTTTTCTTGTATAGGTCTTTTACTTCTCTGTTTAAATTTATTCCTTGTTATTTGGTAGTTATTCTTGATCCTGTCAAGTACCTCTTATTCCATTTTCTTCTACTTTTCTACTTTAAAAAAAGTTCTGTACAGAATTTTTGGGTTAACAGAAAATTTAGGATTATATGTCTGTATTAAGATCAATAATTATTCATGTTTTTAATAGGAAAGGGATGAGATACTAAATTGGTAAAATATTGAGACATGGATTTTTTTTTTTTTTTTAATACTTTATATCTTATCTCTGGTATATTTTCCAGGATAGAGAAAAAGGATCAGATATTTGGATTCTGGATCAGTGAAACATCGCTCTGTTTATAGACTCAAAAGCAATCTCAACATTTTTAATTGCCTTAATTTTGCAAATAAGCTATTTATGAATTGAATATTTAAAGAAAGTCATTTAACGAAATGATTTACAATTTAATTTCAGACATACTTTAAGATGAATCTTTAATGGCTCTACTTCTATCACCTGAGACCTTATCAGGCATTTTTGATCTAGGATTAACAATGAAATGCAGATGACACTCATTATTTAAAGATCCCCATCACTGAATCCTTAGTAAATTGAATGATATTTTGTAATCAGATCAGTAACCCAAAATATTCTGATTTATGAGTGCAAATCTGATCTCATATTTTGTTTTATTTGACATTGCACCTTGTATTTCTTTTGCACTATCAAAATAAGATATGCATGTGGTTGAAAATCAAACAGAAGGACTTAGAGTGAAATGTCTGTTGATCTATCTTTTCAACCAACTAAGTAGTTCTCCCTTTAGAGGCAACTCTTCCTAAATGCTTGTTTTTATTTTGGGGGGCACCTCAACAATCTCTAAATTGCTCACTAAAGCTCATTGCTCCTTTGTATCTGTGGTTTCACAATTTTTTAGACAGCATACACTGACTTTCTACTATGATAAATAGATACTTATCTAATCTATCACTCCACACTTCACCTTCCCTTTTTCCTTACTTGCCCATGTTTTATCACTATTCACATCTCTGTGGGCTACTTCTGCAATTTTAAACAGTTTATTAAACCTCCATTCCTAGTCCAGTACCTCTACTATAAAAGAGCAAGAAGCAAACACATCAGCTTTTTCCCCATCTTTGTTATTTCATATGCCATCTTCTTAATTATTACCATTTATATTTTCAAGGTGAATAATCTTTATATGCTTTTTTGTGATATAGTTAAATCTCTGATTTGTCTATGGATTAATTTTAAAATTGATAATTTAATAATCAAAAGTTTCCAATTTCACAAATATATAACTTTTGTTTCCTGCTGAGTAAAGTTGTGTGATGGTATTATATTTCTTGTTATACAACCACAATGTCACAATTACTGTGCTATTCAAAGGCAACTTTCCAGCACTCGGGTTAAAATAAATTTTCCTTTTCTCTATTCCACCATTTGTCTTTACTGTAGTCTTTATTTAATTTTTTAAATGATTGATATTTATTATCCCTTTTATTCACAATGCAACATTCATTTTTGAGTATTGACTTTGTATCTCAATCTATATTTTACTCCACACACAACCTCCACCAGAGCACCAGAGCTCCAGTATCTTTTTCCACCACCTTTCCCTCTCTTTACTTCCCTCCACCCACATGCCCAGCAGCCATCATCTTGTATCCTGTGAGTTTTTGCTGGGGTTTATCTGTTTATTTGTTTCATTCCATATATGAGTAAAACCATTCTGTATTTCTCTTTTTCTTTCTTTCTTTTACCTAACATGAACCATATTCTTAAATATATTCTTAAGCTTATCAAGACTCACAATCTACATCTATCTAATCCTTCTATCTTCAAGACCTGCACTGGGAAACTTCTGAACTCATGCTCCAGTCTGAACTGTTTACTCTTTAAGTCCTAGTAGTACTACAATTAGGGATTGCATACCATTGCTATGGTCTTCACTTCTGTTTCCATAGGCCTGTCTTGCCTTTGTTTGTTTACCCAGAAACTTCCTTAAGTAACTAGTTGATATATTATTATGATCATTAAAACAAGATATATAGACCAAGGGAAAAGAAAAAGAGAGTTCAAAAATAAACCTTCACATATTTGGTCAAATGATCTTTGACAAGAGTGAACAGATAATTTGATAAGAAGATAGCCAATGGTAGTAGAAAAACTGGCTATCTACATACTAAAGAATAAAACTGAACCTTTATTTTACACCATACATAAAAATCAACTCAAAATGAATCAAAGACCTATGCGCAGAGCTAACACTATAGAATTATTAGAAGAAAACATGGAGGCAAAGATTCATCACACAAGATTCAATAATTTCTTAGATAAGACACTAAAGTCAGAGCAATAAAAATAGATGAAAATAAAATAAAAACTTTGTCATCAAACGACACTACCAGCAGACTGAAGAGGCAAGTCTTAGAATGAAGAAGATATTTATAAATCTTTTGATAATGTATTGATATCCCGAATATATAAAGAAGTCCTACAATTTAACAACAAAATCCAACAAAAAAATTGGCACAGGACTTTAATAGACATTTCTACAAAGAAAATGTACGTATGACTAAGAAACAGACATAAATATCCTCACCATCACTGATTAATTGGAAATGGAAATCAAACTCACAATATTACACCATTTCATAACCTCCAGGATGACTATTATAACATAATACTCTTGGTGAGGATGTAGAGAAATTGAAACACTAATGCATTAATGATGGAGATATAAAATAGTGCAACTGCTGTGAAAAGCAGAATGGCAGCTCCTCAAAATATTAAGCACAGGATTATATGATCCAGGAAGTTCACTTCTGCATATCTATCCAAAAGAACTGAAAGCAAGGACTCAAAGAGATATTGGTACACCAGTGTCTATAGCAACATTATTTATAATAATCAAAGGTAGAAACAATACAATGTTCATTCTCAAAAGAATGAATAAGCATGGTGGTTTACATATACAATGAAATATTGTTCAACCACAAAAAGAGTGAAATTTTGATGCAAGATACAACAGAGTGGACCTTGAAAACATTACATAAGTGGATAATCCAATCATAGAGATCAAATATTATAATATTCTTACTATTTGAGGTACCCAGAATAGTCAACTTCCTAGAGACAAAAATAGAATTGGAATTACCAGGGTCTGGGGAAGAAGTAACTAGTACATATTGCCTATGTGTACAGAGTTTCAGTTGGTGATGATGAAAAAGTTCTGGAAATGAATAGTGGTGATGATTGCATAGTAATTAAAAGTACTTAATGTCATTAAATTATATACTTCAAAATGTTTAAAATCATAAATTTTATGTCACGTATAGTTGACCAAAATAAAAAAATTACAAGAATATGAAAAAACAAAGTCAATTAGACTATTTTAAATGATGAAGATAAAATATTTTCAGTTCCTCAAAGTCTAAAAATCTTTTTAATTTCCAGGGATTTTACTGATAATTCAGTCACATATATAGTTCTAGAATGAAAATAGTTTTTACCTATAAAGATGAACACTTTGCCAGTGTCCTCAGTGTCTGATGTTAGTCAGATTCTTGTTTCATATCTCCTTAAAAAAAAAAGTTCTTAGGAATTTAGCATGTATTCTTACAGTAAGACATACCTATTAAAGACCTAAACAATCCAAGATGGTATTTTACCTTACATTTACAACAGATAAAGCTTCAAATCTAACATCAATACTTGAGCTGCTATGAAATCTAAAGATTAGTTGTAGTATCTGAAGATAACTAATTCTTACAGACTTCAGAATTCTGTAACAAATCAACTATAAAATCAAATTATTAAGACAGGATCTTCCATATATATTCCAATAAGGAATGTGAATCTTATATTCCAGTAATGAGTGGGATTTTATGTGCATATTAGTTTCTTTTTATGTTATTATAACTTAAAAATAGTGAGGTCCTATTGTTTACTCAAGCTAATATAAAAATAACATGAAAATAATGATTAAATGTAAAGACAAAAGCACTCTAGGGGCTCATTTTATTAATGGAAATTGTTCAATACTAGAATTTTAATCCAAAAGAATGTTCTTTAATCTTTATTTTCTTACTTTAAATGAGAAGCCTGTCACAACTCAAGGCTTAAATTCAAACCAGAAATAATTAAAACAACATAAAGGCAAGAATTTTGAGTCAACTTTTTTCAAGTTCTTATGCTCTGAATTCATTTTCAGTAAAAAGACTAGTATTATTAACTTATTTGAATTGTCCCCTAAAGAGACTATGTACACAATAGAAAATACAATCCAGACATTCAATAATTTTATTCTTTATATGATTTTGTTTTGCTTATTATTGCCAAAGAAACATAATCTTTTCTGCAACCAGAAAAATCAATGATGAATACACCTTAAATGCTATCAAGAAACATAATATTACTGATGATTGCTTTCTCCCTAACTCTGTTTAGAATTTGTGGGTAATTTCAGATGGCTTATTTCTGAATTTGAATTGAATTATCTTTGTTTCTTGGAATCATACAAGATTTGGGGACTAATTATCTTTATATCCAACATCCAGCACAGCCAGGTAGAGAGCTGCCATCAGTTGTTCCCATACATGAATATGGAAAAACAAGGCAGCATTTCCACATGGGGGCTTCCCTGCTAAAATTGCTTGTTGATCCAGAGGGCTCAAAGCAAAATGTATGCTTTTGTTTTGCAACTTTCTATTGAATTTTCTGCCTACTAGATTTAGCTTAGCTGGATATAATGCTATTACTTCAGTCTGCTTTTGAAATTTATCAGCTCTGAGGCCAGAAAAAGAAGAAAAGGACAAATAACAGTTGAATGAGCCCCTCTTGCAGGATCATTGCCTTTGATACGCTTATTTACTTGTTTATTTATTTATTTATGCAACTGCAATTCTCCTTTAAGAGTGGGAGTCAATCCACCATTCACTTATCATTAAACACCCATTCCAACATAAGATAGACCTGCCTCTTAACTGATTTTGTGGAACATTACAAACCAACTGGTATATCTCACCAAATCAAACTCTAATGATTTTATGACCTATGACATAGGACACAGGTTGTTTTTAACATTTTACATTCATGTACTTTATATCTTATTAATTTAGATTTGTATATTTAATCTTATTTAGTCCTAAAATTCCAAGAGAAGAGAATTATTAACTGTGTTTTACAGATAAGAAAGAGGATAGGAGAGGTTTTGCCTAGGGTCACTCTACTATCAATTGCCAAAGCAAGGACATTAGCCGAGTCATCTGAAACCAAGTCCATGCTTTTTTAAATATCTAGCACCTACTCTAGACAAATTAAAAAGAGATTAGCAACTCTTATGTCTCTCAGTTCCAATGTTTCAGCATGTCCTATTTCAGATTATATAAGAAAAACAGTCCATAGCCTGACAACTAAGGTTTTCCTCATTTTTTTTTTTTTAGTAACCTGCTTTATCTATTCTTTCACTCTCTAATCTTTTGTATGCCCTTTTGCTCGGAGACTAACAACCTCTTCTCTAAAAATGTTTAAAAAATTGAGGTTACTAGAGGGGAAGGTGAATGAGGTGTCAGAATAGTGAGTAGCCAATGGACAGTGGTGGAAGATGGTCAGAATTTGGTGGTAGGTGTGGTCTGTCATGTGTTTGTTGAAGAGGGAACTGAGTTATCTGAACTTCTATTATGTTGTGAATCAATGTGACTTCATTGTTTTTAAAGAAATGTTTAAAATGGAAATCATTGCACATTTTTGTTATCAATTAATTTGACCAAACTATTATTAAGCTACTTAGAAGACAAAGAGGGAAATAAAGAACTCATTCATTTATTCATTGTGGTTGATATTTTGCATACATTAATTTAGTTAAACTTTAAGAAAACATTTAAGATAGGTGTAGCTCCTATTTTTACAAACTAAAAAATTGAGGTTTAGAGAAGCTAAGTAACTTGCTCATTTTTATTGTAAGGTCTTGAGCTTGTTTTGAATGTTACAGATGACTATAATTTCAAAGCTAATTATTTTCAACTGTTATTTAACAAATTTTTCTCAAGTTGTTGATCATTTAATTTGAGAAACAAGTAATTATGACACAGAGTCTAATACATACAGAATATATTAGAAGTCTAATTTAATATGTGATAGAAGAAAGGATATATATTCACAACGCTATAGTGTTCCAGTATAAATGAATAGAAGATCATGTGTTACATTTAGGGGAGAACAAAATCTCTTCTGTCTAGTCAAGGAAGGTATCAAGGAACGAGATTTCAGAATTCTGATTGATTAAGAAGACAGGAGAAGGTATTACAAAATAAGAACACAGTGTAGTTAAAAGTGTGGAACTGGGAAGGACTAAATCTCTTTCAAGGAGAATGACTAAAGGAATAGGAGATCGAAAAGGAGGGGAGGGGAGGGGAAGGCAGAGGAAGGGAGAGTGTATAGTTAATGAGGTGGAAACACAGAGTGAAATTATAGAAAGGTCTGAACCTTAGTGTAAGGGGTAGGACATTTATTCTACAAATAGAAGGCACTTAGTTTTTAAATCAGGTGTGCTGGACGTCTGGCCAAAATGGTGACCTGATAGGAGTGAGAGTCATATCCTCCTCACAGAGCAACTAGGAATTCACCTATTTTCCATCAACAAACACTGAGGAAAAGTAGGCAAAGAAAATGTAGAGACACAGCAGCAATTGTAAAAACAAAGGGTAGGCAAAAACCTCTGGTTCAGAGATACACCACAGACTCAGATGGGGGATTCTGGCCACAGTGGAGACGTGGAACTGTGGGAAGAACCAACCCTTCCAGGGATTGCAAAAGCAGCAGAGAGCCTGCCCAGAAAGACCTAGACACCTAACTGTGGGAGAGGATCTAGTCGCAGGCCATAGAGGCACCAGTGCCCCAGTTGTTTGAATAGGAAGCCCAGTGAAAAATTACACTGGGTACTGCCATAACTGGAAGGTGGTGAGGGAAATGGCCCACACCCTAACACCAGATTGTCCCTTAACTGCAGGACCCACCCTCAGGAAATCCAGCCCTCAAGCTTAAAGGGAGAAGAGTCTGCCAAAGGGGAAATCCAGCAATGCTACCCACTAGCACCATCTTGTGAGTGTAGATGAAACTGCAGTCTGATTGCTGACTGGGCCAACAGCAAAGTGGCCATTGCAGTTGGGAGCTGGGACACTGGGGTTAGGCTCTGGATCCCACAAACAATCTGCAACCCTATACACTGAACTTTTGGTCAGCAATAGAGGCCCCACATAAGAAGTTCAACAAATCCAACCAGTGGTGATACCGAAAAACTCAAGAAATCCCAGTGTCTAAACCAAGATCCAGGCTTACTCAGTGCAGATGAATACCCTACACAACGCCATCACTGCAGGGAAACCTAAACCACAGAAACATAAGCAAAATGCCAAACAGAGCAAAGACATGGAGAAATACATGTGAAATGATGGCTCCAATAAAAAAACTCAGGGAAAAATCCGAGTACAACAGATGTCTGCAACCTACATGAGGATGAATTTAGTGCAACAGTGATAAGCATACTCACGGAAATCAAGAAAACAATAGAGGAAGTAAAAGAGAACAATGAAAAAGAGAAGAAATGAAGCAGCTCAAAATAGTCAAAGAAATAAAGAACACAATAACTGACGTAAAGAATTCAATAGAAAGATTCAAGAATAGAATGAATGAAGCCTCCAATAGAATCAGTGAGCTAGAAGACAGCACAGAGTAATGCACTTAAGCAAACCAGCACAGAAATAAAAAGAATGCAAAGAAATAAAGACTACATCCAAGACCTATGGGATAGTATCAAAAGAAACAACAATCTCATTATAGGTGTCCCAGAAGAAGAGAGAGAAAAGGGGGGCAGAAATTATATTTGAAGAAATAATAGTTGAGAACTTCCATAACCTGAATAATGAAGCAAGCCTCCGGACCTAGGGAGCAAAAATAGTCTGTAATAAAAAAAACCCAAGGAGACCTATACCTAAACACATTGTCATTAAAATGCCTAAAATATAACATAAAGAAAAAAAATCTTAAAATCATCCAGAGAAAAATT
This sequence comes from Solenodon paradoxus, assembly GCA_004363575.1. Taxonomy (NCBI): domain Eukaryota; kingdom Metazoa; phylum Chordata; class Mammalia; order Eulipotyphla; family Solenodontidae; genus Solenodon; species Solenodon paradoxus. Next base: position 716,812 of record RJWH01000108.1, on the reverse strand, counting down.
AGTCATATACAAAGGAGTCCCCATAAGATTGTCAGTGAATTTCTCAACTCAAACTCCATAGGCCACGAGTGAATGACATGATATATTTAAAAAACTGAAAGAAAAGAACTTTCAGCCTGTGAGATTATCATTCAGAACTGAAGGAATGCTTAAACAAAAAAAAAACCTTTTCAATAAGCAAAAGTTAAAGGAATTTATATCACAAAATCAGTTCTATTAAAAAAATACTAAAAAATGCTATATGAAATATAAATAAACCTCACTTAAAAACAGTAAGAGAGCAAATTTTGAAAGTGGGGAAGAGGAGAACAAGAATGTGGACAGTTAGAATGAGTGGAAGACTAATAAGCTTTCAATAAAAACAGTAAATAAACATAAATTTCTTAAGGATGACTTCAAGATGAACTCAAAATACATCTCCAGGGAAAAGCAAAGAGGGAAAAATGGGAAATCAATCGAAATGCAACCACACCCAACCCACCTAAGAAGAGAAGAACAAAGACATTGTCTGGAACAACACACAGAAAACAAACTAAAAAATGACACTGAGCAACTGCATATTAGTAATCATCCTGAAGATTAATGGACCAGTCAAATGGCACAAAGTGGCCAAATGGATTAAAAAGCATAATCCAACATTTTGCTGCATTCAGGAAACTCACATTCTTTCAAAAGATAAACAAACACTCAAAGTCAATAGCTAGAAGACAATCCTACAGTCAAGTGGTAGTCATAAAAGAGCAGGACCTGCCATAATTATATGTGATAAAACAGACTTCCAACTAAACAGCATAACAAAAGACAGAGATGGACATTATGTAATTATTAAAGGGTAAATTCAGCAAGAAGGCATAATACGTAAAAACATATATGAACCAACTGAAGGAGCATCAAAATATATTAAACAATTACAACTGATGAGAGACAATGACAACAACACAGTCATAATAGGAGACTTCAACACACCACTTACAACAGTGGTCAGGTCAACCAGTCAGAAAATTTACAGGGAAACAGCTGCTTTAAAAGACTATTTGAAACAGTTAGGTCTAATAGACAACAGACATATACCAAGCACTTCACCAATTGATTGCAGATTTCACATTCTTCTCAAGTGCGCATGAAACATTCTGAAGGATAGATCATATGTTGGGACACAAAACATGTCTCAATTAATTTGCAAAGATTGAAATCTTTTCAAACATATTGTCTGACCACGATGGCTTAAAACTAGAAATAAACTGCAAAAAGAAATTGGGAAGACGCCAAACTAATTGGAGACTAAACAACATGCTTCTAGATGACTCTTGACTAAAAAAGGGAAGTCAAAGAGGAATTAAAAATTACTTAGAGACATGATAATGAAGACATGAGCTACTAAAATATATGGGATACGGTGAAAGCAGTAATAAGAGGGAAGGTCATTATAATCCAGGCTTTCCACAAGAAACAAGAAAAACCACACATAAACAATCTAAACCCACATTTAAAACAACTAGAGAAAGAAAAACAATCAAAGCCAAAAATCAGTAGAAAAAGGAATAATTAAAATTCAAGCAAAAATGAAATGGAAAGCAAAAAGACAATCTAGAGGATCAATGAAACCAAAAGTTTGTTCTTTGAAAAAATAAACAAAATTGACACATCATTGGTTATACTCATGAAAAAAAGGGAGAAAATTCTCATAACTAGAATCAGAAATGAAAGGGGAGATGTTACAGCAGAGACCAGAGAAATACAAAACTTCCTAAGAGACTACTATGAACAACTCTATGCCAATAAAGTATAAAATACTGAGGACATGGACGGACTTCTGGAAAAATGCAGTCTACCAAGACTGGGAAGAACTTGAATATCTGAATAGAAAAATCACAAGCAAAGAAATTGAAGATGTAATCAATCGTCTCCCTAAAAATAAAAGGCCAAGTCCAGATGGCTTTTCTAAAGAGTTTTACCAAGTCTTCAGAGAGGAATTAGTACCTATTCTCAAACTCTTGCAAAATGTTGAAAAACAGGGAACACTCCCAAATACTTTATATGAGGCTACTATCACACTGATATCAAAAGCTGATAGAGACATCATCAAGAAAGAAAATTACAGACCAATATCTCTAACGAACATAGATGCAAAAATTCCCAACAAAATATTAGCACACTGAATCCAACAATGCAGCAAAAAGATAATCCATCGTGACAAAGTGGGATTTATCCCAGGAATGCAAGGATGGTTCAGTATACATATATCCACTGATGCAATGCATCATATCAACAAGAGCAAGGAGAAAAACTACATGATCATATCAATAGATGCAAAGAAAGCTTTTGACAAGATTCAACACCCCTTTATGATAAAACCATGTATAAAATGGGGGTAGAAGTTACATTCCTCAACTTAATAAAGGCCATATATGAAAACCTACAGCCAGCATCATAGTCAATGGTGAAAAATTGAAAGCATTTCCTCTAAGTTCAGGAATAAGGCAATGTTGTCCACTCTCATCAGTGCTATTTGATATCATACTGGAGTTCTTATCCAGAGCAATTAGGTAAGAAAAAGAAATAAAATGAATCCAAATTGGAAAGGAGGAAGTAAAATTCTCACAGATGAAATGATCATATATATTGAAAACCCTAAAAACAGTCAGAAAACTACTAGAACTAATCAACAAATTCAGTAAAGTGACACACTAGAAAATCAATGCACAATAATCTATTTGATTCTTATACACAAACATCATACTAGAAGAAAATTAAATCAAGAAAGCTATACCATTTAGAATAAAAAATAAAAAGAATCAAACATCTTGGAATATACTTAACTAAAGAAATGAAAGACATGTGCAATGAAAACTACAAGTCCTTCTTAAAAAAATAGAGGCTATAATGAGATGGAAAGACATCCCTTGTTCATGGTTGGCAAGAATTAACCTCATTAAAATGGTCATCTTACCTAAAGCAATATAAATATTTAATGCAATCCCCATTAAAATCCCTCAGGCTTATTTCCAGGAAATAGAACCAAAAATCTTAAAATTTGTATGCCAAAAAAAGATCTCGAATAGCCACAGCAATTATGAAAAAGAAAATGATTCTGGAGGGATTACAATCCCTGACATTGAGCTACACTACAAAGTGATAGTGATCAAAACAGTATGATACTGGAATAATAACAGAGCACAGACCAGTGACATATACCTGAATCACCAGAAACTGACCCACTCACTTACAGTCAGTTTAATCTATGACAAAGGATCTCAAGAACACAACGGAGAAAGGAGATTTCTTTCAATAAATGGTGTTGGGATAACTGGACTGTCACATTCAAAAGAATGAAGCTAGAGCACTCTCTAACACCAGTCATAAAAATTAACTCAAAATGGATTAGAGACTTGGACATAAGACAGAATCCATAAAATTGTTGGAAGACAACAAAGGAAAGATTTTCCATGATAACAGTCTTAGGTAGGCCTTTGGGGACTCGACGCCAACATCAAGGAAAACAAAAAGAAAAATAAACAAATGGGATTATATCAAAGTAAAAATTTCTTCACAATGAAAGAAAATATCAACAAAACCAAAAGGCAACCTACTAACTGGAAGAAGATATTTCCATTTTGTATTTATGACAAGGGCTTAATGTCAAAAATACACAAAAGACACATAAAACCAGCAACAGAAATATAGGCAATCTAATCAAAAAATGGGAAGAAGAATTGGATAGACTTTTTCTGAAGAGGTTATATAGATGGCAAACAGGCACATAAAAAGATACTCCTACTCACTGGCTATCAGGGAAATGCAAATTAAAAGAACAATGAGATGTCACCTTACACCTGAAAGACTGGCTATTATCAAAAAGTCTAGAAACCACAAATGTTGGTGAGGATGTGCAGAAAAGAGACAACTTTTATACAGTTTATGGGAGTGCAAATTGGTACAACCCCCATGGAAAGTAGTGTGGAGATTCCTCACAAGGTTGAAAATGGAAGCCCCATATGATCCAGTCATTCCACTTCTGAGTATTTACCCAAAAGACAGAAAAATACTCATCCACAGAGATTTATGCACCCCTCATGTTTATTTTAGTCCTATTCACAACAGCTAAGAACTGGAAACTACTTAAGTGGCCAATGTCAGGTGAATGGATAAAGAAGATGTGGTATAATGGAATATTACACAACCTTTAGAAGAGATGAAATCCTGTCATTTGAATCAACATGAATAGATTTAGAGGGAATTATGCTAAGTAAAATAAGTCAAAAGAAGAAAGATAGATACCAAATGACCTCTCTCATAGGTGGAATGTGAATGGACAAAGAAAGGAACAGATGAAATAAAACCAATTCTTAAACATTTGCAAAAAACTGAGGTTACCAGTAGGGAATGGTCTTGGGGTGTGGCAGAGGGATGCAAATGGTGGCAGAGCCCACTGGGCAACGGTGAAGAACACTTGGCGATTTGGTGGCGGGCTGAGTGCATTGCCATATATACGAGGAATGGGGAAACTATACATACGAATTTATTTTAATGTGTACAATAAGTTATTACAATAAAATGAATGGGAAAAAAACCCAAATGTAATGGGATGACACTAGTGTTTGGGAAGTTGGGAATGGAAAGAGGATTCATACTAGAAGGAACTTTGAGAATGAGGTAAAGTCGGGGGCAGTGTGTGTGTGTGTGTGTGTGTGTATGTGTGTGTGCATGTGCCTGTGTGTGTGTGTGTTTCCATGCCAGCAAGAATGGGTTAAGAGATTTTATGAAAGAAATGTCAATGGGTCTTAATAAATAATTTAATATTGGAATGAAAAAGTAATGGGCTAAGAAGGGAACCAAAGTTTTGATGCAAGACAATGGAAAGAACAGTGGCAACTATTTGTAAGCATCATGATCAAGGGGAGGCACTCTTCTGGATCAATTCTTTTGAATTGTCCTTGATAGTTAATATCCAGGTGGAAAGATTCAATAGACAGAAAAGTAACACTAATTGCAACTGTCAAAATTTAGAAAATAAGACTTCCGGAGCATCTGCATGCAGATAGAAAACTATTGGGTAGTGATGGTCACCAGGGATTAAAAGATTGGAAGAGAGCATATGGTCAAGCCTGATACTGGTTTTCCTAATTTTCTCATTTCCATGCAACTTCTGAATGGGTGCCCTAACTCAAGGTAGAAATTTCAAAATATATTTTAGCTATTAAAACTGTTGCTCCAGCTGTGATAGATATCATTCATTAAATGGGATAGTGTGATGGGAGTAAAACACTGCTAAATCCACCAATTTCTTAAGAAAAAAATGAAGTACTTTGTATACAAATCATTTACTCTGATATAATCAAGCAAATTTTCATTTGCATATGACTTACTAGAATTTTAATTCTCTAATTCATAAATAATTATAGGCTATAGCAATAGGTAGATCAAGTATTTAATGATGTTATTTATTTGCTATAATCATACCCTTTCACTATAAAAGGAGACCCCAAGATATATAATGTGCTTTATTATTTAAATGATCAAAAAAAGTAAAACAGCTCATATATGTTCACTACATAAGCAACTGGTATCAGGAAAAACTGTTCTAATGTACATTTTCTTTCTTAAGAGTATGAGAAAAGAGTTTGCAACATGAATAAGTTCTTTAAGTATCTTTTTTGTTTTATTTTACTTTGTTTTGCTTTAAAGAGGGGCTTACTGTTATATATACTTTGAGAAGGATGCTTTATATAACTTTTCACATCTTATGAAATAGATGTTCTAAAAAAAGGAGGTTTAGTTATCTTCAATTTTCTCTGTAATTACATCATTTTATCTCATTGAATATAATCTCATGTTATTTCCATTCATATTACATCATCATTCTTTATTAAAACTTTTTAAAATTAACTTTATTAAAGAAACAATGCATCATAAGATTGCATAGGTTTAAGGTATGCATCACTGTAAATTAATATTTGTATATAATATATTAAGTTTTCCATCACCTATCCAGTTCATCCTTCACCATATAGTTGACCCTGTTCACCCAACTTACCCATCCTCACCCACTTTCCCTCCTTGAATTAGTGATTTGCATCATCATTCTTTAGCTATGGGATGTCTAGATCTATTTTCTCATCATTCACTCTGGTAGTGCAATTTAAACACTCCTTTTCCTATTTTCCTCTTTAATCATTTGTACTACACTTTTCCAAATTTCCTTTAATCTGGACACACTCTTCTGGTAATAAAGTATACAGTACTGACTGTAATTTTCCAGGTCAAATCTTAACAGAGTCGTTTAAATGTCAGCAGCCACATTTTTCAAATAGGATGCCAGGAGTACTTTGTAACTCTGCAAGTCAAACAATAATATTGTTTATGGGCACTTAAATCTCATGCTTCAGGGAATAAATTGGGGCATTTGTAAAGAGACAGGAAAGTGTTTCTTCCTGCCTCAGCATTCACTATTTAACTGATGAATTTATCCACTAGCTTTTTGGTTAACTTTTATTTTCCCATCATCTTATTGGTAAGTGCCATATTCAATAGTACATAAATCAATGACCTGGCACTATTCAAAATCTTTTGCCTGGAAAACTCTCTTGCATTATAGTTCTTAACAGGAAATTTAAGTTAATGCATTTTTATAGAAGCATATTCTTCTCTAAACAATAATTTCATGATAACCTATATGGTATCCTTCAAATTTTCAGATGAAGTTTTTGAAACATGCTGAACTTCAAAGAGTACTCATAAGAATATAAGTATCAGAAATGGTTTAAATAATGTAATGTATAATAGGAGCATATGATGGGGCTTACATTGGATTTCATTTGTGTCAACTGATAGAAAATGCAGTTATGACTGCTGCATCTCACAATTTCAAAGCAATGCAATATAATGACCTACTCCTCTCTACTCCTCTTTGTGTGCACTATTAGTAGCTAACTTGGTAAATATATATACATTATGTATATGTATATATACACACATACATATATATAGTATACCTGTATTTGTTGACACAATTATTTTTATTAAAAAGGAATAGATTAATAGAAATAGAAATAGCTAAAATATGCACGGACAATATGCAAATTCACATATTTTATATAATGTACTATTATAGTTATATACTTCATATAATAATATATGGCATAAGAAGCAAAATATGACGTGTCACAATTAGCATATATATTCAATTTCATAAACCGACAATTTAATGGTAATTAAACAACCTGAAGATTGCCACTATTGAAAAAAGAACCTTCATTTTATAATATATTTTAAGCAACATGATTATTTGTGAGTTTGTAGCCTCTCTTATTTGAGCTTCTGACTTTTCACTTGTTTGGTCACATCTTTTCATCTTAATGCTAAATGAGTTTCAATAATTATATTGTTAAATTCTTGATATTACATTTTAGTGAATAATTTTTGATAATATTTTAGTGAATGCTATGGCATTTTTTAAAAAAGGTCTTTAAAAAATATTTTACAATAATTTTATTTTAAACTAAACCTTAAAACACTACTTTTACTAAGTAGTGAGAAATGATCATTGTCATGCTAGTAAGTATCAATATTTCCACCTGATACTGAAAACGTTTTGAAGGTACAAGTATGCCACCACCTACCAGGAAGGCCAACACATAGAGCAGCATCACTTTTCTGTTATTCTGAGAATTAATGGTCCTTTTTGGAAGTAGGTCTGTGCTGAATGTACTGTCAGCTCAGGCTTCGTTCTCAGAAGAGATCAAAGACCCTGGTGAAACTATCTGCCATAACTTAAACCCAACTACTTTGTTGAGTCTTGGATATACTTGGAAATTTCTCAGAAATGATTGTGACTAATTCTGTTGGTTGTGGTTGTGATCTTGGCTTCTGATAGACAAGGTCTTTGCCTAGCCAGGAAGGACATGTTATATCTTTATATCCACTTTTTTGCTTATAATGATGTGATATCTTTGGCTGGGAATAAAGCCCTTGTATTTACAAAGTATGTTTTTTCACTGACTGGTGTCCTTCCTCTACTTTTGGAGATTATTTCATTTCCTACTGCTCCAAAGTCAAGATATTACAAGAATCCCAGAGTTTGTTTATTCTGAGAGCCACAGAAACTTTCTGTTACAGCACTGGTAGAGTTATTTAGTCCTTCTGGGTGGATCTGAAATTATACAGCTATTTTTCCTGGGTAACCTTAAAAGCCTTCCTCCTAGTCCAGAGCAACATACCTCATTTCTAGTGTGCCCAGTTTAGTCAGATCAAGTCTCAGATGAATGCTATGCAGACAACTGGTGAGGGGTTTGATCAGTATCAGTTCAACAGATGGGAAAACAAAAGATACATTTCCTTCATCCCCATTCTCCTTTAGGACCAGGGAGAAATCCTTGTCTTGTTCTGTCTTTATGTAGATTATGTTTGAAAACTGCCATATTGATCTCAATAAGATTTCTGTTTAGGAAATTAAAAACAATATTTTATGAAGTATTTTCCCAGATGAATTTGAGACAACTCAGGGAAACAGGCAGAAAGATATTATCAGTGTGGGATGAGATAGAGGGGACATTGCCTAACATTTTAAGATCATACTGCCTGAAGTTAAATTTCAGTTCTGACAGTACGATCGTGAGCAAATAACTTAAATCCTCTCTGGTTCAGTTACTTCCTTTACTGACTGGAATAATAACAGTAGTATCTACCTCAAAAGTTACTATAAGAGTTAAATTAGTCACAATACCTTTAAAACTGAAGCCCGTAGCATCTTGGTAAAATTCACCTGCTATTTCACAACACAAATACATAAGAGATGAAACTGGACTGACTTGGAATTCAAACCTTCTTAAAGTGTGTACCCAATAACAGTTACATTTCAATCCCAAAGTAGCATTTTTGGATAATTCCAGTTCACTGGCCCCAGAAAACCCTCATCTAAACCTTATGAATTGCTAAGAACAACCTGGCTGCTTAGCTACTAAGGTCTGAAAGTCACTCTAGGTATTCCAGCACAGCACAGGTATCTCCCACTGCTTTTTAAAAGTCTCTGCTATGTCACTTTGCTTTTATGACAGACTTATTTATATTAGTACCTACCTAGCTAATCTAAAGACATTTGAAAAAATGTTTGCTTTTATGACAAAGGGCAAAAATTCAAACAGCATTTAGGCTGTGTTTTGCGGAGCTGTGGACCCAAGCAGTAAGTCACTCTGACAAGCTTCTTCTCTAGAAATTGCTTTAAACAAGGTGTGCGTGTGCTTCTTGTCATTCCTGCTTTTACATAGGTTCATGCTATTTCCCATTGTGAGTATTATTTGATACCATTAAGGATCTGGGAACACGAAATATTTTCCATAGAAATTAATAGTAATTGCTTCTTTTTTATTTCACTCCCCGCCCCTGCTATCACTTCATTGTTTTATTTTTTGAAAATTGTATTAAAGAAACATTACATGAATGCTTCTTTACCATTTCAGTTTATAGAAGGATTCATATGAACACTTCATTTTTGGATAGCGAGGGAAACTACTTAAATTCCTGCTGCTTTGTGGCAGACAAATGTTGAGTTTAAGCATCTGGGATTTTTTGTAAAGTTCACGTTTAGTACAAAAACTGGTACAAAATACAAATACAATCAGTCTGGAGCTTATCTTTTACTTTAGTCTTCAAAGGACAGCCGAATCTGTCTCAACTAAATTCAAAAGAATCAATGAGTTAGTACTTACCTCCTCAATGAAGCACACACAGTTCATTTATTTTTCAAGCCTTCACTGCAATGTGGTTGTCTAGGATCTCAGTGGCTGCTGGGATTCTGTGAGTTTTCCTTCATTTTCACTTAGAAGAGCAAAAGAAGGCATGCGGGGTCTAAGAATGTGGTCAATTCCAATCATCTGTTAGTGGCTGCTTCCCTGTTAACAACAAACAGCACGGCAGTATTTGCCCCTGCAGGCCCTCCAGATCAATGCATACAGTTACTTAGCTTATGACTAAAAATGTAAAGTATTGTTCTCATGGTGCTGACGTTTAAAGAAGATTATTGTTCATCCATCCGTTTTTGGGTATAAGCAGGTTATGGTAAATAAAGTAAAGCCTGAAACCTGCCTCCCAACTCTTAAACACCTTCAGTGTATTAATGTTTATCCTTCCAGAACACACACACAGCACATTTACTTTTATGCTTGTATATGCTTGTATATACTTCCAAAAAAATTTTAAAGGAATTTATATCACTCTTAAAAATTCTTTGGAGATGCATTTGTTTTTGTTTGGTTTTATTCAATACGTCACACAACTTTATTTGATTTTTGTTTTATTAAAGTTTAAGCCCAACTTACTTTTTGGTCTTCAGAAACTTATAATTCTTACTCTTATGCTTTTTAACATCTTAAAATAGGTTCATCTTCCAGTAAAGACTGATCTTAATCTATGCAGGGTCTCTCTTCCCAGTGAAAATTTCAACTGATAAATGAAAGCATGGTCAGTAATGATGTTATTCAGAATACATGAAGGATTTTTCAAATAACTTATTAAACAAAAAATACCCCATACTTATTATGCTTGATGTTGTGTATATGGATATATTTTAATAAACTAGCATTATATATGATTCCTCATCTAAATTACACTTACTGATACACATAAAAGAGTATTTCAGGTTAAACAAAGTTATTTATTAATCATTAAGAGGGAAACATTTGATACAAAACAGACATTTGTTCCCTTTATTATTAACATAATTTCAACAAAACTTAATATAAACCTGAAAAACTGAAATACAGCCAAAGAAACTTTTCCATAAATACCAGTAAAAATGGCTCAAGGAGTAATGTGAAAACATGCTTGTCTTTTCAGCTAGAGCATTTAAATTTTCCTTTGGAGAGCAAATGAAAAACGTAAATTTTAAATGTAAAATATATATGTAAACTATAAATGTAAATAATAAATAAATATATATAAAAATTATACACCATATTTATCATATACACAGTGGAACTACATGGAGATAACTAACACAAGAGTCATTTGAGATATGAGTAACTTAGTAAAAGTATTAGATTTTATTTTCAAAGATTGTTGTTCTGTGTCATTGCATGCTTTCAGACACAACTCAGGCATGATGGACACCCTACTCTTAGCACATTAATTCCCAGAAATAAAGATACTCGCAATGCATTTTACCCACTAGATAATTAGCTCTGGGTGCTAATTACCACTTAGGAAAACGGATTCAGATTTCTAAACTATAATGGATATTTAATGTGAAAAAAAACTTAGAGAATACTTAGGAAATAATTTTTATTGAGGTAATCAGAATTGTTATTGTAGGATGAGTAAAGTAATGGCATTTTCTCCACCCCTAAAATTTACAAAAACTCATACCACTTAAATTAAAGCACACCCAAAGTGACCTTAGGTATTATTTCTAGGCATAAAATATTTTATAAATTCTAACATATATTGAGTTCTTGAGGAAAGTTGCAAAATCCTAAATGTTTGTTGGATGAATAAGTATCTTACATGTGTGACTTTGGGTTAGGTATAAAGAATGCAAGCCATAAAGAGGTGTAGAATCTACCCTGAAGGAATTTATTTAAAATAAGGCATGGGGGGTGCTTATATCTGATGGAATTAGTGTTTTTATATTAAAGCACAACATTATTCACAATAACCAAGAATTGTAAATAACCAAAGTTTCCCAAAAGTGGTAAATATACCTAATGGAATACTAATCAGCTATTTAAAAAATTAAGTCCATTTTGCAACAGCATGAATAGAAGTAGAGGGTATCATGCTTCATGAATTAATTCTGTGGAGGAAGACAAACACCATATGGTCTCACTCATATGTGGTAAATAAAACAATGAACCACAAAACAAAACAAACTTTTTGACTGTAAGAACAATGTAGGGTTGACAAGAAAGGAGAGGGGAAATAAATTGGGTTAAAACAATAAAAAATATGGTGATGGAAAGAAATTAGTATTTTGGTAGTGAACATAATATAGGGTAAAACCTGTATGTTATAAACCAATGCTACTTCAATTAAAAATAAAACAAAATGAAAAGTCATGTGCATATGAAGTACACATATTCTGTTGGAAGAGAAAAAAGCTTGCTCAGAAAAGGTACTGGTGGTCAGCAAGCACATGAAAAGATGTCCTTACTCACTGACTATCAGGGAAATACAAATTAAAACAATGAGATATCTCCTTACACCTGAGAGATTGGCTATTATCCAAAAGTCTAGAAACAACAAACATTGGCGAGGATGTGCAGAATAGGGAAAACTCTTACCTGTTGGTGAGAGCACAAATTGGTGTAACCCCTATGGAAAGCAAGGTGGAGATTCCTCAAAAAGTTGAAGTTGGAAGTCCCATATGATTCAATCATCCTACTTCTGGGTATTTACCCAAAAGATACAAAAACACTCATTTGCTGAAATTTATGTGTCCCCATGTTTACAGCAGCCCTACTGAGAATAGCTAAGAACTGGAAACTACTTAAGTGCCCAACATGAGATGAGTGGATAAAGAAGATGTGGTACATATAAATAATGGAATACTACCTTACTCTTGGAAGTGATGAGATCCTGTCATTTGAATCAACATGAATGGATCTAGAGGGGATTATGCTAAGAGAAATAAGTCAAAAGAAGAATGATACCAGATGACCTCACTTATAGGTGGAACATGAATAGACAAAACAAAGGAACAGATGAAACAAAAGCAACCCTTGTACACCTGCTACAAAACTGAGGTTACCAACAGGGAATGAGAGCAGGGAGGTTGAGGGGAGGGGAATGGTGGCCGAGGCACTGGACAACCATGAACAACACTTGGTGATTTGTTGGGGAGCAGGGTGTGTTGACATATATATGAGGAATGGGAAATCTATACATACGAGTTTATTTTAATGCGAAAAGTATTTAAAAAATAAAAATAAAAAAAATTAAATAAGAATATTTAAAAGTGCTAGATTAGCAAAGAGGAGGGGTTAACCAGCCGGGAAGCTGAGTTTGAAGTGGTCCTTTGAAGAGCTGGAATGATTTGGACAAAAGACTTGAGAGAAGTGTGGCAGGAGACATCCAGCATTCGTGATACAGAAGGTGCAGACATTGTTTGATAGGGAAAGAGAAGCAAGGGAACATTTGTGAACAGGAAAATACTATGGTCAGGGTTGTAACTGAGGAAGAATAATCTGCAGAAAGTATCTAAATGCAGGGAAGGCGGAAAGATTGGAGGCAAAAGAGGGATATCTTGAAGATTCCTGGAAATGTAGGGCTTGGGAACAAGTTGGTATTAAAGGTTTTGGGCATCTGGGAGTTCTCTTCCTCGTGTTCATATTTGCAAAGTAGCGCAGAGAAACAGGCAAGTGCTGGTGGAGGCCAATGGCATCGGAAGGGTCAGTCTCTCTAGTAAACATCTCACCCAATGTCTGGCACCTTGAAAAAACTCACCCAGCATATGATAAGGCCCATGGAGGCGGTAAGTCAAAGTGTCCCTAGATGATAGTGGATCCACACACCAAGACTAAAACAGAAGCGAAGATTAAATGAGATATATTTAAAACGATGTATGCATACCTCCTTCAAAAAGCACCTTCCTGGTCTAAAGCGTCTCAGAAGGGAGTCCCAGCTTTAAATATACTGTCACGACCTACAGTCTTTCTTAAAAGGTGTTTCGAGCTATTTTATTTTCCTGAAAGCCCCTGGAACTGTGTCTGCTGTCTCTATCTTGTGTCTGTAAAGGAGCACACGCCTAGGAAACCCGGTGAGTGCAGTGGGGTTGCCCAAGGCCACCCGTCTTTACCGCGCCCTGAAAGTGGGGAAGGGTCCGGGTGTCGGTCCGAGGCCTAGCTAAGGAGTAACTAGTCTGATGGCAGGAGAGCGAGCGGGAGAGGGAAAGAAAGCGGAGTGTGAATAGCGCCCCCACGTGAAGCAAGAGGTAAGGCTGCCACCCACCCCGCATTTCTCTGGAAGCCAGGAAAGCGCGGTTACTGGGAAAATCGAATGCTGTCGGTGCTTCTGCTGATCCTCGAACTCCTCCGAGAAAATCCTCAGGGCCCCCACGCTCAGGACCCCATCCCCGGGGTCGAGCAGCGACCCTGGGTCGGGGTCTTCTAGGCGCAGGCAGAGGTAGAGCCCCGCAGCTTTAAGTGAAGGGCCGGGGGAATCCCGAGAAGCGGTGGCCGATCGCATCCCGGCGGGCAGCCACGGGCTTTCCCGGCCGCCGCGTGCGCGGCGCTCGCGGGGTGGCGGACCCTCCCGCTCGGCGCAGCCCGGCGGGAACCGCAGAACCAAGCAGGTGGGTGTGGAGCGGGGCCCCAAACATCTGGGAGCAGCAGGCTCAAGGGAGAAGAGGGAGGTGCCCACCAAAGAGTGGGCGGCACCGCCCGGCCGCCCTGAGCCGCGCCCTGGACCCTGGGGCGCTGTCCCCAGGAGGGCGCGCAGCTCCCGCGCCTCTAGACCGCTGCCGAACGTTCCCAACGGAGTGTGGCCCGCCGCAAGGTCCCGTCACGTCGGTCCGCCGCCCACCTCGGAGCCGGCAGCACCGCGTAGAGAGAAGGAGGCGGCGGCGGCGGCGGCGGCCGCTCCAGCCCGCGGGTGCGCGGAGCGCGGGAGGAGGCGGAGCGCGAGGTGGGGTGGCCGCGGGCGGGTGTGCGCGCCGGGCCGGCGCTCCCAGCCCCGCCTCGCCTCCCGCGCCCAGCCTCTCTTCAGCTTAGCCATAGACACACACCCACCAAGCACCCACCACCCTCCGCCTCCGCCGGCCGCCGCCGCCGCCACCGCCGCCGCGGGCCGCCGAAGCGAGTCGCAACTCCCCGGCCGGTTCTGCTTGCCTTCCTGGCTCCTTCCTTGCGGCGAGCTCAGCCCCGCTCGATTTTTCTTTTTTCTACCCCAGCCCTCTCCCGTCTGGGCGACGGCGGTGGTAGGGGGATGGGGGCTCGCTGGGGAAGGGGGTGAAGATCGATGAAGATTATTGTTCTTTTTAAGGATGCCTTAGCTTCCTCCCGCCGCCTCGCCTTTGAGCTTTTCTGCTAGAGACGGCGAACCAGAGTCAGGGATGTAAAGAGTGGGGAAATACGCCGGGAGCTCCAGCCAGCCGGGGAGACCCTCCTCTCGGCGGAGGGGAGGGGGATTTCCAGCGTCAGATCGGTGGCGAAGGGGATCGTCGCAGGGAGAGGAGCCCCCGAGGGAGCGGGGAATCCCACAGCCCTTTGTGGTTCTGGAACCCGTGCCGCCGGCTGAGCCGGGTCTGTGGGAGCTCGGTAAGTGGCGGGGGCATTTCTGCTCCGCTAAAGGGGTCTTCCTTTAAGAATGAATCATTCGGAGCAGCCTAGCCAGACTTGAGTGGCTGAAGGAACTGGAAACTGCCAGATGGCGCCGAGTGGACTTACACACAAAGCTGACTTAGCCTTGAGAGGGTTATTAATTGTAGAGAACCTTTTCTGTGGGCAAGGCACTCAAGTGTTAGCCCCTGAAAAAGCTTTGGAGCATCCTGCCTGGGAAGGAATGCGGAATGTATTTCTAGGAGATGAGCTCTTGTTGCCTCCTGTTCGTTTGTTGGTGAATGCCAGTACTCACCTGCACACACTTGTGGGACTGGATTTGGGGAGTGTGTTGTCTGATAGTGAACAGCCCTCAGAACACGGAGGCCAGCTCGCATTGTAGTCTTCAAAGAGTGCGCGGTCTCAGTTCTACGGCAGGATTCCTGAGAGGGAGATTGAATCTCTAAGGAAAGAGCTTCATGGCTGTTTCCAACACACTCTGCTAGGGGACTTGGGAATACAGTTTCCCTGAATGACACCAAAAGATACAGAGCGTTTGCTTCATCCTTTGCTTCCAGTGCTTAATGATCATTTTCAAAATAATATGCTGCCATCCATTTTCTCAAATTATGAGCATTTTAGTATTCATTCATAAAAAATTGTCAGTGTGCATTATGCACACATATGCCATTTATACATCAGCTATCACTGCTCAGTATTGTAATAATGGATACACTATACTGAAAAAAATGTAGTGTGCACAGATGTACACTGGGTTAGTTTCATGTAGGTTCAACTTTCCTTCTCATCAAGTCACACAATAATGTCAATATTTACAATAGCATTTTACATTTGTATTTTGCATTGATTGGTTTTTGGTTTTGTTGGGAATTTGATTTTTAAGCTCCCCTTAAAGGAAAAGCATTTTATTGTTATTGGTTTTAAATGTTCAGTTTTGTATGCAAGGTCTCTCGTTTTGCTTACTAATAAGTGTTACTAGAGATGTTACATTTTATAGGATAAGAGAAAGATAAATTCCTGTCAGAAATCTAAAGTCTTTCTTGTTAACACTGAGTAACTTGCAAGAAAGAAAGAGGGTAAAAATTGTTTGAAAATTCTTATTTGTATAGCTTACTCTTTATAGAGTTTTGTGTGTGAATACACATAAAGTTGTCCAAGGCTTGCTTGTAATACATGAACAGGCTCTTTAGACATCTTGGCTACAGAGCTCTTAAATTAACCAAAACTTAAACAGTTTAGGAATTGGATACATCGTGCATGCTTATGTGAATTTAATTTCTGGTAGAGGTGGTACTTTTAAATGGAGGGCATGAATAATGTGGCTATTTGTGTGGCTGAAAAGGCCTTCTGATAATATTGAAGTCCAGTTCATAAATCTCTTTTCCCCTCAATGTACGAAAAGTATCCTCTGCACCTAAAAGAGTTAATTTGCCTTCACAAAGCTAATAGTATTATTCCCTCCCTCTTGCTGTCAGGTACAGACCAATTGTTTATCAGGAATAGAATTCTGTCTTAGGCACTCTTTTTCTTTTTCTGGCACAACTCAGACTCTTGGAGAAGGAGTCAATTATTTGGCAGTTTGCTTTTTAACCTTTACCTTTTCCTCTCCATGGTAGCGTTCCCCAGATCTCCATCATATATAAAAACACCTAGAAACTCTAGAAAATAACTCCATGGCCCACCACTTTGAGAATTCTTCTATGTTTTCTTTTTCTCATATCTTTTTCTAAATAGAATCAGTCCTTGCATCAGTTGAAACTGTTTCCAATTTCGCTTTTCTCTAAATCCCACAGTTCAACTCTCCAATTATTCAATGGGACTGTGAAAATTAGGACTGTTTCCAAGCCTTTCAGTTTTGTTTTTAAAGTTTCCTTGTTGATGCTCAACTGTGAACATGAACTCACCCTTCTACGACTTCCAGAATGGTAACAAAAAGTAAGGCTAGAATACTCAAATGGCAGGATCTGCTTTCAGCTGCATTTCTTGGCAACTTAAAAGCATACCTTCCTCCATGTTAGTGGAAAATCTTCATTAAGCATTGAAATTAGTTTTCTTGAATTTATGTTTAGATTTTGTAATGATACTTTAGAGAGACTGCTATACAGGTATATATATTATGAACATAGACCAAATTACTGGTCAAATTTAGGAAACCTACAGGTTATCTTTCAATCTGAACTAGCGATTTTTCCCTTGATAAATTTTAAGGAAGTGATTAGTTCCTTGAAATTTGCTATCCTTAGAAATGAATTCCTAAAACATTGAAGTTGGTAGATCATCTCTTCAGGTACAGTGATGGTAAATATATATGATCAAGTATTCTCTTTACTTCAGAATGTAAAATTATTTGAGATTTGTGTATATTTATCAAGTGACTTTTGCATAAAATCATGGTACCTATTATTTTCACAAGGGCTTCAGAGGAGTAGGAGTACACATACATTATATGTGCTATTTTTAAGTTCCCAGTATTTTTTTTAAGGTAAGAGTTTATAGCCTTGTTACTCCTGAAGTGATAAAATAAACTTTCTAAAGCAGGTACACTCTTAAATTTTTTAGTCATACACTACCAGTATCTGCGTACTCTAGATCTATAACCCATTTTTGTTTATTGTTTATTTCCTCCTTCTGCATTTTAAATATATATTCCTATCAACTCTTTACTACAAGCCCAGCTTATCAGGCAGAAAATCGAGTGTGAGACCAGGGGTTCCTTGGCCCATGCTGTGTTAACACTACTATATTAATCTGAGGAAAAAATTCCTGTTCCTGTAGGTTGAATTGCAACTATCTTCACTGTCTGATTTGAAGTTCTTTGTCTACTCATTAACTCATTCATTAATTCATTTGTTATTCATTAAGTGTGTATAAGAGTGCTTGATGAGAATATAACAAATGCGAAAGAAGAACACATAGTCCCTGACCCTCAAAGATATTTTTTTACAAGTTAGAGAGTAAAATGTGAATAACTAATTGAAGAATCCTATATGTAGTGCAAAATCAGGAGAATTTGCACATAGAAATGCATTAGGCAGTTTCATACTTAAAAATTAAGGCAAATTCATGAAGAGGATCATGAAAAAGTGTCATAGCCTATGAGTTGGGAAATTATTAGGAAATAAAAGCAATAATGACTTCTATTAAAATGTCCAATTTTTAAATGGAAATTAAATTAAGATATTATAAATATAATATTATTTATTTTAAATAAGCAAAATAAAAGGTATATTAAACACTTAAATCAGGCATTACTTTGAATATTTTACAAATAATAAATGTATTAGTTCTCACAATCATTCTAAGAGACAGCTATCACTAATACTCTTTTTTTTTTATAGATATGAAAATTAAAGTACCAAGGCGTTTCTTGTCTAAGGTTCGATAGAAAGTACGCTAAACGGCACAGTCAAACTTGAGCCCAGGTATTGTGGTTCGACTTAAGCATCGTAAGATTAGGAAGTATTAAACAACGTGATCCCAGAAAGAGTAAGAAAAGTTTTTTGCAGTTCCTAAATTTATTTGGAGCTCTATCTTACTATTCAGAGATACTTTATTATTATTCCAGGGATGCTTGGAAAAGGCCCAAAGTAGGGACTTTATTTTAAATAGGAGAAAGCATCAAAATTTTCAATAATAATTTGAAATAAGAAGGTAGTTTAGTTAGAGGCTAAGTTTTAAGAGGTGGGTAGACTTTTATTAGAAGGCTAAAATATTAGGAAGTACTCTCCATAAAGTGAGCACAGAGAATAAGGCTGACTGAGAGAGATGATTTCACAGGAAAATTTTTAATGATTGTTGATTTTCTTTTCGTTTTCATTTAAAAAATATTTTGTGAATTAATTTGAATAAGCAAAGCGCTATACTTTTTTAGAATTATGTATTCATATATTAAAAGAAAATTATTCGTGTTGCTATATAATTAGGTTTTACTCATATCCACATTTTCCTCTATGAATTTGCCCCCAGTATATTAATGGAAGTTGGAATATAGACACCTTAACAGGTTTACCTTCTAGTATATCTATAATGCATCTATTATATTATATGACAAATAGCTCTAATAAAATCATGAAAGCATTAATTAAATAATAACTTATTGAGAGTTCCATCAGGAAAGAGTTTTAATGTTGCTTGAAGTCAAGTTCTTTCTAAATAGCCACTGCTTCTGTTTATGTGAAAAATACCATCTGGATTAAATTTGGAAAATGCCCGTAGGATACATACAATCAAATATTTAGATACAGCCTCATGATTGATTGGCGTTTTAATTTTTCTCACTGCTATTAAGTATCCAAGGTTTAGTCATAGTATATACACAGCTCTCAGCCTGCAGTTAACTTGTAATGTATTTTAAAAGCTTGTTTTTTTGTAACTTGTAATTCATTTATAGAAATAGTACTTTAAATGGTATTTCGTTTACCAGACCTATCCACAAAAACCCTTTTTAATCAATGATATACCTGAAGTACAGCATTGTTATTACTAAAAACACAGCCATTATGTATAGTAATATTCCTGGAGAATAACTTAATTTAAATAATAGTTATTGACTACTTTCTGTATGTAGGCTCTTTTAGATAAAAAGGTGGACACTGTCCTGCCTGACCCTGTGAGGAGGAGAGAAAATTGAGAGAGTTTGTACATAACTGACTTGGACATTAGGCAGAGAGAAGGAAGCTTTATAATATTGGTATAGGCAAAATGTTGAATAATTGATTCAGAGTTCTATTGTGAGAGCCAGAGACTGCATATCTCCTCAGAATTCTCATTTGTTATTTCCTCCTCAAGGTATCTTCTGAGTTCCTTCTCTATGGCAAGCTCTAAACTAGGTGTTTGAGAATATAAAAATGATTAAGACATCATGCTCTCACAGCCTATAAATCATAACAAGATGTTATAAATGCTATTGGCAGTGCAGGATGGCAATTCAGCTGAATAGTTGCCTAACAGAATCATCCCAAGAGTGAAAAAAAAATAAGGTTGCTTTGAGTTCTTTGATGGATTTAGTCATGGTTTTCAACTCACTCAGATCCAATGCCCTCTTTTTATAAGGATTATTTTGTAATGTCTCTTTTACTTTCCTAAAGTGATGTTTATAGAAAAAAATCCTCTTATCTACACTTGTGATATTTTAAAAATCACCAAAAATTTCCTATTTCTAGTAGAAAGGAGAGATAAAAGGGAAGCACCTTAGAATAAAACTGGAGGTATATCAATATGTATATACTCAAGTATAATGACACTACCAAATGTCATAAAAACAGTCAGATCCTTGCTACTTAAAATGACTAAGTTTGAGTTTAAGAGAAAATACGCAACTGGATATTGGTAACACTTTTGTAGATTTGTATCTTAAAATAAGAACAAAGTAAATGTATTCACTGAGCGTGGCAGCTACAATTGCAAGCAGATGTGAGTGTGCTGTGTTGGGGACTCTGTTAACAGGGGCAGCATTACTGTTGGTGGCATGAATCTCCAAAATGGTGAACAAATCTTGGTCAAATTACAAATATGGTAGCTAATATACCCAGAAAAATAATCTCTGTACCACAAGATTAGAAACTAATCACAGCAAGTAATTTTTGTATTTACATATATGTTTGGTGAGAAATGTAAAAATTATGGAGGATGCAGGAATTCTGCCCACATTGTAGTGTTTCTTGTTGTTTTGCATTTCTGGGCCTTGCCTTCTAAATTGACAATTTAGAAAACTCGTTCAAAAGACCTTACTAATCCTATTCAACAACTCTGATTATGGCTCTATTCTCCTATTAAAGGAAACCAATACATAACTGGACTGTTTTGAAAAAGCAGAATTCTTAAAGTTTTTACAAGAAGGTAAGGTTAATGGTATACTAAATAATAAAATAAACAGCAACAAAATTGGACCATGTAGATTACTAAACATTAGAAATATCTTCATAGTAGGCACAGTATGTGAGACTGGCTAATCTGACAAACTCTCATTTTCACCTTGTATGTAGGAATGTTAGAAAAGACTTCACAGGTGAAGTGACATCTTAGCTCATTTTTAAGAGATGAGTAAGCACTTTCCAAAGGTCTAAAGGAGGCAGATGAATAGCATTCCAGGCAGAGGGAACAGCATTTACAAAGCAGTGCAATAAAAAGGACATCTCTAGTAATTAGGACTCAACATTGGCAGTTGTAGGGAAATGGTGGGAGATGAGACTGTAAGAGAAAGTTGTGGATCAAATGTGAAAACTGTTGTCTGCCATGCTAGATCATTTGCTTTTTATCCTGTAGGATGGGAAGTGGGGGGTCAATTGCATTTTTTAATAAAGTGACATGGTCCACTTTGGGGGATGGGGTGTGAGGGGAAACAGTCTCTGAACTAGCCGGAGAAGATGGACTAGGAAAGGAGAAAAGATTGATGTCTGAAAGACTAGCTAGGAGACTGCTGAGAAATACTAGGATGACAAGGTTTTGGACTTACCTTAAACAGGAATGGTGAAGACAGGGAGGAGGGTTTGGAGTCCCCAAAGTAAGCACTTGTAACCCGAGTGTCTCTAAGTCCCCCAATTCCCAACATAGCTCATAACAGCAGGCTTTAAACCTCCCTTTTGCTTCTTCAGGGGCCGTTGTATTAGTTGAGGTAGCTTGAGCTTCTGTATTAAACTTCCACATTTCTGTAGTTAATAGAAGTTTATGTTTTGCTCACTGAGAGTTCAGTGTGTGTGATTTGTGCAGTGATATTCTATGTATACTAGGGACTTGGAGTTCTCTGTATCTACCTGGCAGTTATGGGAGAGAATCGGTTTCCAGAAGGCTCATCCAAAAACTGAGACACCTTGCTTCTGTTTACATTCTGTTGATGAGATAATCAGAGCTCCATCTGTATACAGAAAAGAGGAATATATAATCCCTGCTGGACAGCCACTCTCCAGCAGCATTTCCATTCCTGGAAAAAGTACAAATTTTGCTCAACAGCTATTTCTGTGATATTTCATCTCTATGATCACATGAAGGAAAACCTCAGCTCCAGGAGACCTCCCAAATCCCTTAGTTCCTTCATTTGTCTCAGATTCCGGTTTCTACCAGAAATGCTAAGCTCCCTACCCTCCTTAAGTCTGGATATACACTCATTGTCCAGAAACCTTTATACTAAAAGGTAGGCTATTGGCCCTCCATGATACAATGATGGCTCAAGTATAGAATAATTGAATTCAAAGTTCCCATTTGGAAAAAAGAAAAATGGGAGACATGCAGTAAGTATTGACCCATAACATGGGAAGAAATCCTGTTAGACATCTAATGACTTCCTGCCCTGGCAGTAAGGAAAATTCCTTTATTAGACTCTGATTTTTGCTGTATTGGAAAAACTTTTTTATTATTGTTCTCTGTAGCCCAACCATCTCTAGATGCTTCTTCATTGTCCATTACTTTCCATGACCACATCCAGAATAGGGGGTGTGAAGTCTGCTCTTCTTGGGAGTTACATAATTTTCTAAACCCACTTCTTGCTCAGCCAAGTTTGAATGTCTGGAGGTGGTTTAATAGTACTGATATTCCCCATCCGCCTTAAGCCAAGCTCCTAATTTCTTTAGACAATAAAATTTCCTTCAAATTCTTTATAGGTCTTATCTATTTACTTTCTATTATGCTACTGACTGCACTGTGAAAGTCCTTCTGATTCATAATTTTATTTTGCTTCTTTACTCATGTCTCAATCACCCATGTCTCAAGTGACTACTTTAAGGTTATCTGAAACAGTAAGCTTGAGTGGTTCAGTAATGTCATTAATCAAATCTTTGCTGCAAAGCTGAGTTTCTTTATCTAATATGGAAGTCTTAATGGACATCAGTTATTCAAAACCTTTTGCAGGCTTATTCTTCACCATTAGCATCCCTGAAACAGTTTACTGTTCCAGTTTTATAGCCTTATATTTCTAGAGTTTGGCTGTTCGCCTTATCTATGTTTTCGAACTGGCCTTATCTGTTTTCTTGTCAGTGGCTAATGCCATATATTTAGATTTTTATAAATGTAGCACCCACTTCAAGGTATCAACTTCAGAATAAGTTACGATGATGCTGGCTGCTGGAACAGGTATCAACTTGTTAGTTGCATTAACATAATACAAGTTTATTGCTCAACTATGTAACAATAAAATGGGGGAGGGAGGGAGAATCCGAAAGCCACATCCACTTCTTCAGCTTTCTGGCTCAGAAGTGATGGCATCACTTTGTTTATAGTCTACTGATGAAAGCTACTTAAATGACTCCTGTAGGTGCAGGGAGGCTGGGAATGTAATTTCTGGCTTAACAGGAACTTCTCAGTGACACTCTCCCTTAAAAAGTGAGATAAGCAATTAACTAGCCCTGCTGTAGTCATCTTCCTCCAGAATAAAGCAGGGTGAAGAAAATATTTGCACTGCATTTCTTATCAGTCTATGCTATGAGGGGCATCTCCCTATGTCTTCACTGCCCCATTTCTGACTTCCCTTTGACACTTTGCACAGACTTCTGAGATGATCACTCGTGTTCTTCATTCTCTAAAGCATCCTAAGTATAAGGTTCTTGTATATACAGACTCTTAACTGACATGGTGGTAATTATTAATAATCAAAAGAAATGAATTCTAACTGACTGTTCGATGTTAACCAGTCCTGGAAATGTATTTACCATTTCTTACCAGAGGGTTTCACCTACCTGCTGAGTCTCAGAGCTCAGACATTAGCATTTTCTAGGTCTTTCTCTTCCTCTAGATTCTTCTGCACATCTTATCTAGGATTCCCCTCTATCCTTTCTCAAGGTGCCAGTGGACTTGGTGTGCAGGTCCACCGGGGAACTTGCATAGCCAAATAGTTCATTATGAGATTTTTTTCTAAAACAAAGCAATAATTCTTTCCTTAAGAGTGCTTATTGCTTTCTCCATCTAGCTCCAAATTGTAGCCAGCTTTTGAAAGACATGCACTTAGCACATATTTATTAAACACTTTTCATAAGTGAAAAACTCATCAGGGCCACCAGGTTAGATAAAATTGGTCTTTACTCTCATAGGGCTTACAGTCTGTCTGACAAGAAGCTAGAACCCCCCAAGTCCCTCTCTAGAGGCCAAGTGCAATGAGTATGCCCTAGAACCAAAAGATGGTTCTCTATGAAGGGAGAAGGAAAGAGGAGGGTAGGGGAAGGAAGAGAGGGGAAGGTGATGGGCAGAGACAAGACTGTTGGAAATGAAACGAGTGACGCTTCTGGACTAGGAGCAGCTTGTGCTATGGTGTGCTACAGCGGGGGAATTGAGGCATTATAACTCCATTATTAATCAGTAATACCTCGATGTCTACTTCTGGTCTCCTGGTTTATTTTTCATAGACTCCAAAACTTGAGTTATTTGGTACTTTTTCCTTGGTCTCCCCTTATTTTCTAATAGTGGTCACTGAGTCTTGTCAGGATAAGCTGGTCCAAAAAGGAGATGAGCCAGGTAGGTAAACCTGGCATCTGCAAAGAGACAGATGGTAGATGGCAGTCCAAGTAGGCAGGATGTTAGGGTTGAGGAGTATTGGAGGAATTCCTAGATAAATGTGGAAAAGGTGCATGGGAACAGGTGATATTTCAAGATTTATATAGGCAGGGACAAGCAGTGTGAGGATGATCCAGCCCCACAGACTCAAATGCTATGGTTTGTGAGTGCTTGGAGGCTAGGAAGAGGCGTAGATTAAGTAGCTAGAAGATAGCAGGGAACTAGCAGGAACCTGGACCAGTTTAGAAATATTGTGTCTGTTCTCAGAAAGTTCTGTAATGGTCATTTTTCTCAGCACAGGGGCCCAAGCAGTGCCATCACTGAACTGCCAACATCCCTTTCTAGGCTTCCACTAAAGATTCCTCACTGGACTCTGCTTCTTTTCTTGTTCTCTCAATTCATTTTGCTAGGTGTTTTGTTTTGAAACAAAAGGTACGAATGATCCAATCACTCATCTCCCTGCAGCCTTTAAAAGATGTCCCACTTAGGATAAAGGCCTAAGTCTTTCATTTGGAGGTTACCATATTCCTTCCTCATTTCCCGGGGTATCACTAGTGTGAGGCTGGTGTTCATAGCAGGCCCTGGTCAGTCTGGCTCCTGCCCTCCAGCCTCTTTTCAGACACATTCACACCTTGTTTTCTACTGCAATTTATGACTTTTCTTTAGTCCATTTAAGGTGTCTGAAATCTCTTTCCATAAGATCTTTGCGCATACTTGTTTTGGATGCTTCTCTTCCTGCTTTCACCCACTTAGTTCATACTCCTGTCTCTGATCTCAGATCAGAAGTCACTACTTCAAGAAGTCTTCTCAGGCACACAGAATAGGACTGGTCTCTCTACTGAGCTCTCTCCTGACATCCTCTATCCTCCTTTGCAACATTTACGCAATTCTAATTTTTAATTGTGAGTAATGACTTGTATAGTATCCTTTTCTTAGGCATTCGAGAATGTAAGTTCAATGAAGGCAGGGCCTGTCCCTCTTATTCGCACCTTGTCCACAGCACAACAACTCCATGTACATGGTAGGTGCTTATAGCTTATCTGTTAAATTAGGGAGGGAAGGAATGGGTGGCATTGAAACAGAAGCTAAATCGAATTCTGAGTCACAAAACAGCACTAAGAGCCATTACTGAGAATTGTTGCCCTACCTTACTAGAGTAGACCAAGAAGAAGTTTGCCTAATGATGAATGAACTGCCAACATGTGACGCCAGACTATTTTGCACTCACACACATTCTGTATTTGTTCTTGATGATGGTCCTAGAATCTGGGATGGGATAGAGGTTGTAAGTGGAGGCCCAGGGACAACCACTGATAGGAAAGGAAACAGTGGTAGACAGAGAAACAAAGGCAGAACATGGTACTTCCAATAGAATTTTTCTCTGATCCCTACTTCAGAATAGAATTCAGATTCATCCCTTCACAGGAAAGTTATCTAGACCAGTGCCCTCCAATAGAACTTGATGTGATAATGGAAATTTTTTATATCTGTTCTCACCAGTACAGTAGCTACTAGCTGCATAAGCTGTTGAACTCTTGAAATGTGACTTGTGAGACTGAGAAATTAAAATTTTAATTAAATTTAAATTGAAATAGTCAGGCTATTGGCTGTTGGCTATCATTCTAGACAATGCAGGTCTGAACTATTATTAGCATTAACTACTTTAGGAAACCCTACATTTCCAAATCAGAATGGTATTAAAATTCTAAAAATGTCAACGTAGAACCGATGTTGGTCTCTGACTTGCCATGTATAAACATTTTCTCCATCTCTGGAGTTCAGTGTCTACTTTCATGAGTATCTCCCAGAATGTCCTCATGAAGAGATTTGAGTACACTGTGTCTTGTTTATATCCATAGGAATTGTTTTTTATTGAAGGCATTCTTCCTTTGTGTGAGCTGTACAAAATTTAAACTACTATGCAAATGTAAAACATTATCTTTGTAAGTATCTGTGTAATATGACCTTACATGCTTTTTCATGCTCACTTTTCCCAACAAGGTTTTTGGTTTTGTTTTGTTTTTATTCCCCTCGCCTCTCTCTCTTTCTATTCTTATTTATTTTCTAACCTCTAAAATGACACAGACGCAGCACTGTGTCCTTTAACAAATTCCTTTTCTTTTGCATATTGATTTCTTTTCCTTTGTGCTTATTTACAAAAGCCACTTCACCAGTTGAGATCATTCACAGAAAACAAGACAAAGTTCACACAATTAGCAAAAAAATCCCGAAAATCGTCTGCAAAATTATGATAGTCCTTGAAATACCAATTGATACATTTTTGGGGATTTATCAGATATAATTATTCCAATATTGCTAAAAAAGAATGTAAGCTATTATACTGGTTTTTTCCACAGTTATCACCTAGATGACATTATAGCTGCTTTTAATCCTTTGAAAGTCTCCACGTGATTCTGTCTCTTGAATTCTTTGTCCTGCTTTTCACAAATGAAAAGCTTTCCAGTAAGAAAATATCAGAGTTAGAAAGTGGTGTTTAGAAAGCAAAATGCTGAGATTTAGTAATGAAGTAACATTTAAAAGAGACTGTTCATCTTTAGCCCTTTTCCCTAACTTAGAACAAATGTGTCCAGAGGCTTTCATGCTAAATGTCTCCAGTTCATAAAATCACAATTATTAATCAGACTATCATTAAATATTAATTTACTTTTGAGATAAATGTCATTTTAAATTTGGAATCCTGGTTTTTTCTAAATCCAAAGAGAGCATTTTCATTAAGCTTTATAGAAAGAGTGCACATAGAAAGCTTAAAAGCTATTATAGAAACTACTTTTAAACTTGGCTTCCAGTTTCATTCAGGCCCAGCAAAATGCTTGGTCTCCAGCATAATAAACATAGTTTGCAATCATATATATGCAGCTTAAGTGGAACAGGAGAGTAAGGATTTTGCCTTTTTTTTTTTTTAATCTAGGGAGCCATTTTCTTGCAGGCATTTAATAAAAGAGATTTTAAAATTCCAATTGGTGGCTGAGGCTATAGCTCCCTTAAGTGGCGATTATATTCTACAAAGCCCTGTGAACTGGGATATCTGCCTCATTTGCTGGCATTTTATACCTTTCTCTTCCTTTACATAAATATGTTTAACTCAGCTAGCAAGCTTCAGGTAAGTGCTAGTTAAATAAAATTTCAGTCCATAAAATTATCTTACCCTATAAAACACATTAACTAAAATCATAAATCCAAAAAAATCCCATGCTGCTCCTTCTGGTAATCTTTAGAACAAGGCCTACTTTACCCAATTTTCTATCCCCTGCACTTGGGCTATGATATGCCAAGTAACACATTGCTTTGGAAAGAAGGGAGGGAATGATAAAGGAATAATAACTCTAAATCAGTATCCATTATATATAGTTTATGAACTTTTTCCATTCTGACCACTATTGAAATAAGTAGAAATTACAGATTTACATTGTAGCCAGGAATCATGAATAATTAGGTTCAACTCATCAGTATTTATAGGGTATTATTAATATTGTTAATATTATTAGTTGGATATGAGAGAAGCAGATTGCTTTTGCTTCACATTTTTCCATATCCATATCCCTCGTTTTAGTTTTATATTTACTTTGATGCCCTGAGGTTGCAAGTGGAAAGAATAGGGGTTCAGGAACAGGAGTCTTGGCTTCCAGACCTGATGCTGAAAAGACTGTGGGCAGTTCATTAAATCCACCAGTGTTGTTTTCTAATTAGAGTGATCCTCCTCCAAATACAGTACATTTTATGTTTTTTAACATTTTAAAGTATTTTAAGCATCAATCATGATCATAAATCTCAATTATGAAGACATAGCATTACTTTTGAAAGTCACTTGCTAAAATTTATGTTTTGCTAAAAATATTTACAGTTTCAAAATCAGTCCCAATGCCATCATCTCTACCCATAAGAAAATTATAACATTTGGTATATTTTATACATGCCAGTTAGACCAAGATATCGATATCATGGTACAGGATTTTCTGAGGTTCATTCTTTCATTCTATGCCATGCTGTAAAGATTGCTTAACATTGGTCTCTTATTTCCATTTTTGTATTGTTCTGAGGCATCCAGAGTCCTCCATTCAATGAAAATCCCTGTATCTTCTGAGGTTAAAATCATGGGCTTTGAATTCAGATAACACTGGATGGGAATCCAGGAACCAAAACTTATTATTTACCTTCCTGAACCTCAGTTTCTTTATGTGTAAGTGCAAGATTATCATCCCAAAGTGGGTTGAGAATGAATGAGTATTTTCATTAGGATAATTAAATGGGATAAGCATAGTGGCTGCATGTGATATTCAGTCAATATGTGGTAATGATGAAAGCAATGATGATTAACAAAATTCACAAAGCAAGCAAGATCATAACTTTGGTTCTTCTTCAGATACAACTCCGAGACTATCCTACCTTCTAGGAAATATGATTTTTATACATGGACATTTTGCTCTTAATCTGAAATAAAATCCAAACCACAAATATGAACCCTAAAGCAGTAGCTTATTTCATGGATATGCTCTTTTATTATTGCCTGACTTGCAAAGGTGGAAAAGAGTCCTTTACAAACCACCATTTCTCAGTCCGATTTAATTTGTTCTCTCCTTGAGGGAAAAAAATGAAAAATGAATATAACAACATTAAAGGAGAACCGAGAAAAGGGAAACTCTCCGTAATTTCACCACCCTGGACCATGCTACTCCTTTCAGTGAAACCAAAAATTCTCCTTTATTCCTGAATATTGTCATTGTTGGTCCAAATTAATAGTCCTGACTATACTACTGCAACCATAATTTTTATGATTTTTTTCCGCATGGTTTTTAAATTATTTATTTCTAGACTGTATCATCTGGTACAAGTCACATGAACTCAGGATTTTACTCAGTCCATCTGTAGTCCCTAATTTTCACATTTTTATTTTAGAAAATGTTGATGAGATATGATGAGCTCACTTTCCTCATCAAATGCTTTGATATTTCTTATCAAATTGTGCTGAATTATATTATTAGCAGTAAATATAACATCCCGAGATTCATAAATGTTAGTAGGTCATCTTGTCCATCTGCCTTACACTCTTGCCATTAATTATTTATCATTGAAGCTTCCTAGCATTTTATACAACAGAGACACATGGTAAATTGAGAAAAGGGGCAGGGGCGAAGGGAGGGATATTTATTAAGTGCCATACACAGATGGATGCTTAATAAATGCTGTTTAATAATCCTCACTAATGACAAGGGTGGATGCAAAACATTTTACATAGGGATGTGGCGCCAATGTCTATAATTCATCTCTTCCCTTTTCTACCTAATAATGTACTGGAGGGGGGGAAAAAAAGCAAGCCTACAATTACTTGTGACAGAGTCTACTTTTTAAAATTAGTTACATTAAGGATACATTGATTTGTTAGAAAGTTATTTTTGTTCTTTTAGCTGAAAATATGTTTGCAAAAATAACATTGAATTAGAACATTACAGTACTATTTAGAGACGAACATCATTGTAAATCAACATTGGTATATATCATGTCCATGACAAAAAGTCCAATTCCATCCTTCACCATATAATTGAACCCCTTTACCTGATTCAACTACCCTCCTCCACCCTTCCCTTCTGGTAACCACTCATTTAGTCTTGTAATCTAAAATAGAAACTTTTCGTCACGATAAGATCTAGAACACATTGTTTTGAATATGAATAGTCAGGAAAGGATGTGGTCATACTGAGTACCCTAAGATAAACTTCAGCAGTATCCTACATACTGTTCAAAGACGTGGCCAGACATCTTCTATTGTGCTATGAATACATTAAAAAAGATTTCCTGGCACATCCTGGTGGAGCAGTGGTTAGGTCATTTGCCTCTGAAGGAGCAAACCACATACCTCTGGGTTTGAGTCCCCAGTCTGGGGGAGAAGCAACCACTGTAAACAACTAAATAAAGATAAAATAAAATGCTTCTTCCTCCTCTCTTTTCCTGCCTACCTATGTACCTTCATTCCTGCCTGCATCTTTCCTTATAAAAAATAGAAAAAGATTTCCTTTTACCTTAAGTTATTTTCCAACCCAAATGTTCTTCTGCTTGTATTTCCATTATCACAGAGTCACTCCTTTGACTAAGCTTTGCTCTCTCCTGATAGTCTTCACATGGCAATACTTACTTTACTTAGAAAGAGGAAGAAAGATTGTTTAAGGGTCTCAACTCATCACATAAAAAAAGTTCTATTTGTTAACTTTGATACTTTCTTTTCTTTATTATGTTATTGGTGGAAGCTTTATCACATTGGCTTTCTGATTTGAGTATCTTCCCTAGGATAGGAAAGTAGTATAGCTGAGAAACAGAAAATTACTTCTGCAAAATTTTAAACTTAAGACTTGAGAAGAATGAACTATTTCCTATTCTTCATCTGTTCAGTGGATTTATAGATGAATCATATTTGCACAGAACTGTCTTAGAACCTTACAATTCCAGTGATCAAAGGAATGTTGGAGGCAGTCTCCCAGCAAGGCAGGGGTTTCTCCCACACATACTGGACAGGCGGTCACCTGCAGTCCACTTGAACACTGCCAGCCCCAGTAGAGTTTGAGGAAGCATGTCCCATTTGGGGGGCAGCAATAATTATTAGAGAATCTTGCTTATCATTTGTTTCCAGCAGAGTTCCAGAAAATACAGTTCTTATTTTCAACCCAAGCCTTTTAAAATTGGCAAGTAAGGGCCAGCAGAATTTTCAAACTGATTGAAAGCTCCACTAATCAATAGATACTAGATGATAGCAACTAAAGCATCTGACCAAAAGCAAAAAAAATACAGTAGTGCTTTGAAATTTATTATTGACTCATTGATTTTTTTTCTCTCAAATAGTCCACAAATATTTGTTGAGCACCTTTTTTTTTTAACCAAAGAAGCATACATGGAAAGGAGGTGTTGATTATTTTTAAGAACTCACAGGCCAAGGTATTTTCAGTTAAAGCTCTCAGGAACCCTTCTCCACTATAGCTTTGATCATGTTGTTAGTTGACTTATGTTGTTTTAGAATGTCTATCTACCTCCACTAGGATGTAAACTCCATGATGTCAGAGACTCTCTGTCAAATAGAATGGGGGCTCATAAATATTTTCTGAATGAATGAATAAGAAAATATTTCTAAGTGAGGAGTTATGGTACAATGAGAAAAACATTATACTAGAGAGAACGCACTTTTAACCCAGGTGGCAGAAGAGATAAATTCTCAGTAGACAAGTTAGTTGTTCTTGACATTGAAAAATGAATAAGAGTTTATCAGATAGAAAATGTGGAAAAGAGCATTTCACACAGGAAGGTTATGTAGGACTTGGAGAGTGACAGGTAATATGAGGTATCTAGAATGAGAAAGTAATAATTTAATAATTATTAATTAAAATATAAGTTTGATCATTACTTTTCATTCACCCAATGTTTGTGGTGTATCTGCCATATGCCAGGCACTTGGGATACAGGGATGCACAAAATCAAGCATGATCCCTTCCCTCAAGGAAATTAAGGTCTAGTGATGGAATAATAATGGAATAATAATAATAAAGGATGGAATAATAATGGAATAATCAAATAAGTTATCCAGTAAGTCTAAAACTGCCACTGTGATGTGTTGTATGTAGCAGGAATTCTATAAGTTGTTAGGTTTTCTAAGTTCATAAAATAGAAAAGTTACTGTGTATTGAAGGAAACTGGTGGGGGGAGGTACCGAATATGTGATTCTTGAGTTGATCTCTGAAAGGAAAGAGAGAGAAAAAAGATGTGCAAATTCCCTATGGCAGAAAGACAATCATCCTTGAAAAGAAATGAAAGTGAAAGCTGCAACAGTGACAGTGAGAGGAAGCAAGGTACATGATAGTACTCCGAGACAAGTAGAGTGCAGACCTTTATATCGTTTCTTCATTCTGAGAGTAGGAAGCATGGAAGCATTGTCTAGAGGAGATGACACAAGTCGCTGATATTTGGGCTACAGTATGCAGAAGTGAGCATTAGGATGTGATTAGTATCAAAGCTGCTGTTGTGGAAGCAGAGGTGATGGAAAAGCCATTCTGTGAAGTGCAACTCTCTTTAGAAGAACACTGTTAAGTTGCTTGGGTATAGCCATTACCCTTTACCAAAATGAACAACATATAGAAGGTAATGTATCTCAGTTTGGTGTGGTTTGAATCAGTATTTTGACATGGGGGTAGACAAAGAAAGAAAAGCTTTTTCAAACTTTGACTAGAGGTAAAAAACAAAGACTAATGAGGCGGCTGTAAGAAAGACTCATGGGTCTCTACAGGTCTACGTTTAAGATCAGCAACTTCCAGAGAGAAGTCAGCCAAGTCATGTGACCTCATTGGATCTCATTTTTGAAAGCTGTAAGTAAGGAAATTGGATCAGATTATATCCAAATGTTCCTCTGCCCCATTCTGTGATTCTGTTCTGCAAACATGGGAAGAGATAATGCATGGTATAGTGTTTAAATCAGAGACTGATCTCAAATCAGATTCAGTATTTAAAGTTTAAATGTAAGTCACCTTGTCCATAATGTGTTTGATTATAGAGTACTTCAGGAACAAGAATATAATTAAAAAATATGGTTTTCCTATTAAGTAGATCCCAACTCAGAAACATCTCTTGTGTAAGAATATTACTACTGAGCACTCCAAAACAATCATTACATGACCAAAAACGTAATTAATTTATTGGAAGAAACCTAAACATTCAAACCCTTTTCAAATTTCAAATTTTTTATTTGGTGTCATAGAGGGTAAATCAAATACCCAGACAGAATGGTAAATTTGAGTCAATCAACCTGACAGAAGATTATATCATCCACAAAAAATACCAGGTAGCTATTGAAGTTGGTGATTTCTTTATCAGGATATTGCAGGGTGGCCTAGCCTTGCTTTCCACTCCTTTCAGGTCTCCAAAGATCTCTGTTGGTTACTTTTTGTTATTTTCTCATGGCCTTTTATCTTTATTTATCTTTTTCACTCCATGTGACTCTGGGAAGACTTTTGCAAAAGGATACATTTAAAACAACCAATCTTGGACTTCAATGTAAAGGGCACTTTTGCTGTCATAATAGAAAATCTGTCTGCTGATTGGATTAACCTTCATATAAAGTTGGAGGGATGTGTGTGTGTGTGTGTTTGTTTTGAAACAGATTGAAAATTTCAAGCTATGATTATATCTTGAAGTTTTTAGAAGATCCAATATAGTATTATAACATAATATTTTATATTTCAGAGTAGAGAAAGACATTTTTGTCAACTATGTCTTTTAAAGACCATTTTTCTAAAGGCAAATGTGTTTTATTCTAATTTTAGGAAGCATATATATTGTAAGTTCTTTAAGTACTTTTCTGATAAAGTAAAATATTGTGTATCTAAATAAAATAGTTTGTTTATAAATCTGGTTATTTGGAGACATTTATGATAGTGAAAGATGCTCATCTAACATTCTACTTATTACTTGTCTTTTCCTCTTCTCGCTGCAACACAATGCTTCCTTCGACCACTGAAAGCAAAGCTTTTAGGATTTTGTTTGAGTGTATCTAAAAAAAGCAATGTTATATCAAGGATAAAAGTCCTGGATTTTTTTTTTAACTAAGGAGTAAATAACGATGCTGAAATCAAGCAGCATTGATATTAGCAAACTTTAATTGCAGCAAAGAAATGCCACTTTCAACCTTTCTGAAGACAAGGACAGTGTTTCAGTTATTACTAAAATTCGACTTATTGAAGAACAATAAACAAAATAAAATTCTTTAATATTTCTGGCCAAGTTCTAAAATAATTCAGCAGATTTATTAATTTCTTACAGAGCTGAAAGTTTCTAGGACCTCACGTTAAAATTCTTTCTGTCTCTCTGTCTCTCTCTCTCTGTCTCTCTCTCTGTCTCGCTCTCTCTCTCTGTCTCTCTCTCTGTCTCTCTGTCTGTCTGTCTGTCTGTCTCTCTCTCTCTCTCTCTCTCTCAGTTAACATATGTGTGTGATATTTTTGACTTGTCTTAACTTGTCATGATTTTTTGGTTAGTAAATTCATGAGGTGCTTTTTCAAATTTTAGCAAATACTGAAGTTAAAAAAAAGGGATTGATTACATTTTTAGCTAACAGTTATGTTGCTTTTCTCTCCAGTTATCTGTCACAGATCATCTTTTTTGGCTCTCTGAAATAGAAATAGCTGTTACCAAAAGAGATGTACTTACTACTTAATACCATACATAAAACTTTCAGAAAATGCTTTAGAGCTATACAGAGAATGATGTAAACTTAAAGGTCTCAGAACTGCTTGTTTGCAAATGCCTGCTCAGTAACTGGCAACACAGAAATGAATTGTTAAGCATCACTCAGATTTTTTTAAATTTATTTTTGTAGTAATTATTCTTCACATTAAAATGATTTCCTATGTATAGGTTCCCCATTTCTTAGATATATTTCAACCCACCATGCCTTCCACCAAATCACCAAGTGTTCTTCCCCATTGTCCAGTGGGCTCCACCACCATTTGCCCCTGCCCACTCTA
This sequence comes from Solenodon paradoxus, assembly GCA_004363575.1. Taxonomy (NCBI): domain Eukaryota; kingdom Metazoa; phylum Chordata; class Mammalia; order Eulipotyphla; family Solenodontidae; genus Solenodon; species Solenodon paradoxus. The sequence goes on along the minus strand of RJWH01000108.1, from coordinate 681,558 downwards.
TTCACTTTTGATGACCTCAGTTCTGTTGCAGATGTTTCAGGGTTGTTTAAAACATCACTTAGATTTTAAGAAAGATTTGCTTTATCTTCACAGGATCACATGTGGGACTTATCTGCCTTGCTACACTAAAGAAGTATCAAGTATATGACATAATGGTAGTATTTTTGAGACTACATTTAAAAACCTTCCCTCCCCCCAACTTGGAGTTTTAAGCTGTAATTATGATGCCATGATCAGAAAGTTGTGTTTTGTCAGGTTTGGCCCTGAACGGGTGGCAGTATAATTCCACACTGCTGATAGGAGCACAGTGCAGCTGTGCAAAACAAGAATGTTTGTTGTTATTTATTGTATAAGAGTCATTTTTTTCTCTAACAGACTAATAAAGGGATGTTTAGTACATTTGCACCAGTCGACTGATTGTTGCAAACGTAACTTTCAATTGATCAAGGTGAAATAACTCAGCACACTGCCAAAGGAAATAGTCACTGAGATTTTGTCCTTGACATAAAAATGTGTATAACTATGTATATAAATGCAGTTTAAACATTGCATTATTACATTTGATATTATACTTCTAGACTGAATTGAATTCCATGATTCATTCTTAAGGGATGTAATTATTATTATAGACATAATTTCACTTATAAAACTACATGCGAGAAAATATAGACTCATATCCACTTTAATTACTAAAATTAAAAACATAAATTTTGTAGGCTCTCTAGAGTGTCAAGATACAGTGCCTCACCCAGAGGGAATCGACAAGCTTCAGTGTTAGAGGTAAAATTTAATATGGCAGAAAATAGATCACAAATGAAAATCTGAAATATAGAAAATCAAGTAAAGACTACATAAAATGAAACATTTATGATGTTCTGAAGGTAGTCTTATTTCAGGTCATGTTAAATATGAAAGGGTTCTTGAAAGGAAATATGAAAGACATCTTTTTTCTGATGAAATGAGACATGAAAAAAAATTTTCATTCATTGTGAGGTTGTATGATAAATTAACTTCTATTGAAAGTAAGTATGTTAACTAGAGGGGGAAGATGGTGAAAGCCACAGAATCATAGTGGGAGGTAGAATTCATCAAGCATAGGAAATAAAAGCATTATAGGCATGGAAATGCCATAGTTTAATGGTGGAGGAAAAGGAAATCCAATCAGAAAGGTGAGGGGATGCAGAAGCTCAGTTCATTTGGACCTGTGAATCCTGGACTCTAGAACAGCACTCCTTTTGTGATCTCGTGCAACTTCCTATCAAAAAGAACTCAGCTTGAATGTTTTTTCTCTTCTTCTGGAGAGAGGAATAGTACTTTCAGCACAGGAGGTTTTCATATTAAAACAGGCTGTATAAGTTTGAAAGAAGATAACTTGGTTTTTGCGGTTGGTTAAGAGACTGTGGGATTTAGACAGATCTAGGGAACAGAATAGGAAGAGAAGGAAAGGGATGGAAGAAAGATAAGTGGCATGGGGGGGAAATTGAGACAGGAAAGTGGGACAAGAAGCATAGAGTATGACAAGGGTGACAGGCAGGCTGATTAGGACTGATGCTGTGTACTCTACTTGAATTATGGCCTTCCAGATGTGACCATTTCTTTTCTACTGTTATTCTGAAAGCTGCATTAACTCTGAATACTTCACAGCTCTTCAACTACTCAAGAATTTAGGTCTTTGAACCTCCACTTTTTATCAGGTATTAAGCAGAACATCTGCAAAGAGAGAATAAAAAAACCATTGTTACCAAGTAGCAATAATCGGAGCAGATCATCTTTAGGTCTTAAGACAAATCAGCAAAACACTCTCATCCTGTGTTTTCTATCCGCACTTAGAAGAAAGGGCATTGAATTTCAGTCTGTCTCTTACTGTGGGATTTGCAATCAACACTAGGCTTCTTATAATAGAAATTTCTTGATCAGTAAGGAAGATATTTTGTAATTTATATCTTCTGACCTCTCTTCACTTGAACCACACTCTCTACACAAAGGAACATTTGCCATAAGTCATAAGTGTGATATTATTTAAGACAAATGGTCACCTACTGTTGACTGTGGCATAAAATTTGCTTTTAGTAATGACTTTTACAAGGAAGTCAGTTGATCTAAGCCTTTGACCACAACCATGAGATGTTTGTATTTCATTGAACTTTGTTCCCTTTTTGGAGAATCTCTTTTCTGTTAAATAACTATTTATGATATGATATTCCAGAGTAAATTAATGTTACATTTGTTTGTAACAAAATTCAAATGAACTAGCTATCCTGCTAATTATTCATGTGCACCGTATACATACTCCACATGGATTGCCGAACCAATGCACCTACAACCATGCTATTTAATGGAGAACAGACATTCAGATTTGCCACTGAAAGCGTCCCATCTCTAATATTTTAGCTGTTTGGTCTGATCCTACTATTATTGCTCAATTAAAAAAATAGAACCATTGTCACCTGATTACAAAATGTGGACAGATACACAGCGTCAAAAATACGTACTAGAAGGTGCCTGTTAACGTATAGGTTCAGCCCTTGGTCAAGAAAAGATGAGACCCAAATTACTGCCTTACATGTTTATAATTCAGCTGGGAAGACAGAACATAGCATAAGGGGAAATATGTATATGCTAGCATTCATTTAATAACACTAACATAGCTTTTAATCAGTGTTCTTTCAGTGATTGGAAACCAAATAAAGAAATATGAATATTCTTATTTTATTCAGATATACCTCCTTATAATGAACATTTCACATATATGCTCTCATTTAATTCATTTAGTTATCATAATACTGCCTGTGAAATAGCTACACTTAACCCTTTTTTTGTATATTAAGAAATTAAGGTGGTGAGAATTTAAGTTACCCAATCATTGTAACTCTTCTTTATTTTTATAAAAATAGGTATTTTTTTGTCATCTGTAATGAAAGTATATGATTAAAATATTTCTATAGCTGTGTAGTTGAAAAGCTCCACATTCAAGAGTGTTTATTGGTCATATTTGAAATACTTCTTACATAGTGCATCTACCTTTTTTTCATAAACTTGACTTATTCACATATGAGAAGATACTTAGCTTCCAGATGGAGAAATAATTTTAACTTATAGGAGTAAAGAAACTAGAGGCTTGCATAAATTGGTATGTAGCTTAAAAGAGAATTCTAATTATAAGAATCTCTTAGACCTAAAGGCTTTTCTCTTAGGTGTAAACCGTCAACTGTGAAACATGGTGTCTTACATTAAAGGTAGTGTTTTGAATGAATTACTTGAAGCTCCTTGATTTTCTGTAAAAACATTATAGGGGAAGATTAACTAAGATGCTTGCTGCAACAGATCAGAAAAATAGATCAACAAGAGGGAATACCAGATCTAGTAATGTTTTAAAGAATTAGTACATAGGAGAAAAGAGCTGTGAAGTAAAAGAATACGCACACACACACACACACACACATACACACACACACACTTTCTGATATATTCTATATTAGCTCAAGCATTTTATACACATAATATGTAAACACACATGCATTTTAGGCAGGTGACCCAAATAACTCCATTTATGCATGTTGGGGCCATGTACATTACTTTGATTAGTTGGCTTTTGGAAAATGAAGAATTGATTGTTTTGCACTTACTAAATTCTCACAGTTTATAAGTATTGTGCTCAGTGATAGGGATACAATAAAAGATAGTTTTTATTGTTTTCAAGAGTTTCCAGTGTCCTGTGGTAGAGGTGTTATTGCAGTGTATATAGAATTTCATGTTCCTAGAAGAGCAATCATCATGGAGAAAGCTCTTGAGGAGATGATGTCTGAGCTGAGTCTTGAAGAGCCAGCAATGATCATTCAAAAGGAAATGGAAATGATGTAAGCCCTTACAGGACACAGCATGAAAAAAAGTCTAGGAGCTTGAGACAATAATTAGTGTACCTGGGATTACTGGAATATAGCCAGCCGTGGCTGAGAGGTGAGGATGGAGGTAGGTCAGATCTAGACTAGAATGTGCATGGTTGAAAGCATGGCAAGGTCAAATGTGTATTCTCGTAGATTATTCTAGTAGCTATGTAGAGTATGGTTTTTTGGTAAACAAAGCCAGTATTTAAGATCTAGTTTAGTAAGCTTTTGTAGAAACATAGACGAGACTGGTTCAGGGGAAACAAAGACTGGATAATGATGATGGAGAGTAATGGCAATGTTCAGGAGGTACATTTGGTAAGAACTTGTGCTTATTCAGCTATTGACAAATGGATCATGATCTCTCAAGAGTTTTAGCTTAGATGGCTCAATGTGGAGGGGTGTGGAGGGCCAGCAGTCTGACATGGAAAAGGAACATGAACTAATTGGGTAGGTTGGAGTTATGATCAATTTAGTTTAAGATATCTTTGGTTTATCTAGGAAGAGTTGATCAGGACATCAGTATCTTAATCTGCAGCTTAAGAAAGATCTCTGGTGACAAATTTGGGAATTGTCTACCTACAGGGGTATAGAATTGAATACATTATTATCTTTTTTTCCTTTTTATATCTTAGAGCAAAGATGTATATCTCCATAAATACACATGGGACCCCATGGTTGTGCATGAACAACAGAGTGATCCTGTGAAGTATGAAATGTTTGAGGAAAAATATAAGTAACCCAGTGTTTGTTGTTTTTTCTTCCAGTTGCATCTGTGGAAATGCTTGCCTCAGAGGACTGTTGCTTTAGTTGACCATCCCACAGCTCATTATTTTGAGGACCCTGGCTCTGTGGCTTTGTTCAGTCCAAAATGGCAGAAAAGGTTCTGCCTGGTTTGAGCAGAAAGACTTCAAGGTCAACACTTTCTCTTCCACCAGAACCTGTGGACATTATTAGGAGCAAAACATGCTCACGGAGAGTTAAAATCAATGTGGGGGGCCTGAACCATGAAGTTCTCTGGAGAACGTTGGACAGGCTGCCCAGGACGCGCCTGGGCAAACTCAGAGACTGCAACACTCACGAGAGCCTCCTGGAGGTGTGTGATGACTACAATCTGAATGAAAATGAGTATTTCTTTGATCGGCATCCAGGAGCCTTCACTTCCATTTTAAATTTCTACCGGACGGGGAAACTCCACATGATGGAAGAGATGTGTGCTCTCTCTTTTGGTCATGAGCTTGATTACTGGGGGATTGATGAGATCTACCTAGAGTCGTGCTGCCAAGCCAGATATCATCAAAAGAAAGAGCAAATGAATGAAGAACTAAGGCGAGAGGCAGAGACAATGCGAGAGCGGGAGGGAGAAGAATTTGATAATACCTGCTGTCCTGAGAAAAGGAAGAAACTATGGGACTTGCTGGAGAAACCCAACTCATCGGTGGCTGCAAAGGTATGAAAGGGTGGTATTGCTGTCCCATGTGTGGTCAGAAAAGATGTTGCCAACATTCCAAAGAGTATAATTTGCTTCATTGAAGAATTTCCTTTATTGTCTTTGCAAAGACAGCAAAATGTGGTTATCTGGGCAGTGAGAAATACTTTCCCAAATCTTTAGTCAAATAGATTTATCCTTCTTATGTCATGACATAAAATGGCAGTATTCTTCCATTAGTGTCATGATTGGGCCCAGGCTACAGAGTATAGGAGACTTTTGGTTCCCTGGTGTTATGTGGTGTGAATGACTTGGAGGATGAAAAAAAGCAATGGCTCAGGTCACCTGCATAGTGTCTTACAGAAGATGTGGGTATTGGTTTCATCCTGAATAAAGGCAAGGTGCTGATTTTGAAAGTAGGAAAGATGCCTTCTGGCCTGCATGTTCAGTGAGAGAGAGGAGAGTGTGGCTCCATGTAGCTCAGAGGGCTAGGTAACTCTACATATGAGGAAGGGGCTATGTTAGTAGTTGTGTAAGGAATGGGCCAATGTCCAGAATACATCCATTCCTCCTCCTGAAAATAGTATTTCTGCCTGTGGGTGTATAATCTTTTCCACTACTGAGGTATTACCATATCTCAGCATTCATAAAGAATTTGCTTAATATGAAAGTAAATTTATATTTTTTCATTGTGCCTAAATATATCTAAGTCATAGAGTAATTTTTGCCATTAATTTTCATATTTAATTCAGATTCTGTTTATCTAATTTATTGAGAACTTCAGGGATTAGTTAAACTGATTTTCATCCACTTGTTTAGTTCTGTATTTATTATTAATTATAAGTCAAAAGTCAAAAGGGTAATTTAGCTGGGGAAGCAAATTGATAAAATGGAATAGAGAATAGAGAAGAAAGTGTCATCATATGAATTCTTTTGATTGCTTATAGTTTTTTCTAATTATTCTTATAAACAGTAAAGATTACAGAAAAAAACATATGTGCCTTTTGACTGAAATTTAAGATTCTACAGGATAATCTACAAAAATATAAATAGTGCAAATAATCAATGGAGTGCAGATAATTATAAAACGGTTTCTTATACTTTTTGATATGTCTAATATTGTGTCTTGCCAACTCATAAAGACATTTTCTTTCTTACTGATATGTGGAACTAAATAAAATGTATTTCTGGTGTGTATAATGAGGAAATTCACATTTTATGGCAACTAGAAGATTTCAGCTAGTCTTTTGTTGTAGTTGCAAATGATTTATTTACATTTGTTTTACCTATAAGAAATAGGTGTGCTATATTAGTCAAATCCTTACATTGAAAAGTTTATTGCTTTTTCGAGTGTCAATTGTCTAGTTATGTTTTTTAGTCACTACTAAAATATGGAGTGGATTTTGAAAGTGAATGAAATAGAATCTGGACTTAAGGGAGTATTTCACATGGTAAATTAACCCTTTCATGCCTTTAGGCAACTAAAGAATCCATCATTGTTCTACTAAATGTTCCTGAAGGAGTTAGCCAACTATGCAAAAATAAGCAGTTAAATGAATGAAAATTTGATAGGTTGATGTGTCTTATAAGCATATAATAACATTACTAATATATATCTAAAGTTAAGTACTATTATACAAAACAATGGAAAACCTATGTCTCTTTTTCTTTTCTGAAGAATTTCTAGTAAGGATAGAATAGGGTCAATAACCTGATTTCCCAGCTGAGGAAATTTTAGAAGTGGTCTACCATTAGCTACCCCTATACATCAGATAGATTATTCTGTCTTGTTTTAATTTACATATGTACAGAAAAGATATCTACCTACAAGTTATACCCAGCAGCCAAAGACATTGGTTTTGGAAATTTTATGTAGTTATAAATAATAAATTTATTTTCAAATTATTAATCAAGGGAAGCAAATATTTGCTAACCTAAGTAGATTCTTTACTAAATTTTCATAAAGGATTTATTTATTTACATGTCTACATTTTTTTCTCTGTTTGAATGGAGAAATATTATGGAAGTTATTTACATTTAATTATATAGCAGTTTAGTGAAAGTATTATTCATTTGCCTGAGGTTTGGAGCCCTTTAAAAAAAACTCTGTATGATGTCCTGTATACACCTCTACCTCTTTTTGTACTCTTCTCATGTCACAAAACTTGTTGTTTTTCCAGAATAATTCTTGGTGAGGGAAGTGCTAATGCTAGGTATGTGTGAAAATACATTTACAACTTAGCAACAACTAGTTTTGTTAAAGCCGTAGTCAGATGATACACTAATCTTCACTTTCTGTTTTATGAACACATTAGGGTCCTACTTATGCTATGACATTCTTGTGTAGGAATGTTTGAAATCTATGTGTTTTCCCTAATTTGTTTAGAAAGTAAGATATCTTCAGAGGAGAATGATTTTTAACTCAGTTTTCAAATGTTGCTTGTTTGGCTTGGTAATTCAATTGTGTAGAGAGAGAGAGAGAGAGAGAGAGAGAGAGAGAGAGAGAGAGAGAGAGAGAGAGAGTTCTCTATACACTCTATACACAATAAACACAAAGGCTCTTCTCTTCAGAATTAAAAAATATATCGTCTTAGCTTAAACAGGGATTTATTTCATATTCTTGAAAATATTTATTTTCTTCTCATTTTGTTTTCCTGTATTTTGTTATTTATCTATAAGATTTCTGTAGTAAAGTCTAATAGTTATGGGATTACTTGCTAAATCCTTGACATAGAAGGAAAAACCTTTTAATTAGATGGTCCATAAAAGGTTAAAATATCTGTTCACTGATATGGAATTAATATTCAATCATCAATTAAGCGCTATTTTTTAGCCCTTGTTTTTTACTTCCGCTGTGATATACAAAAGTATTACAAGGTTCATACTTTTGCTTTGTCCTTGGATTTGACCCTAACAACAATTGGTCTCTTATATCAGTCTTACATAGTTCTTATAGTACTTCTCTGAATTGAACTTTCTGGTATATTAATAACTGGAAAAGGTGACAAAACAGTTTAAAAGTGCAGTTTTTTGAAATGTCTATATTTAGCAAATTAAATTTTATACATGGGTAGAATACATGAAATATAATTTTATTTTTTACAGAATGACAGAACTAAATAGAAATTGCTTTTCTGTAGTTTTCTATGATATAGTATGTTCTTGTTATGTGACATGAGTCTATACTTGTATGATGGATTTTTCAGTATATCTTAGTGCCTGGATATAAGCTTTCATGTATAGATAATGTACAAAGTGCATTTGTGTCTGCGTGAATGTGGGGCCCAGCTAAGTGGACCCAGGGGACAGCTGGTTGAATCTGGGAGTTACCAGGATATGGAGTCACTGGCTCTGGTGTGGTTTCATAGGAACGTGCAAGGGGAAGAGATGGGCTTACCTGGTGCCAGGTTCCTGGGCCAATTAGTCTTGATCCTGTACTTCTTCCAGTTCAAGGCAATTTAGTCTGCTCTGGACTTGGAAACACTTTTCTCTCTTTTCTTTGGCCTCTTCCCAAAGGAACTTCTGTAGCTTTTTCCCTTTAAATATTGCATACAGTGACTTCAGTCTAAGAGGTGTTTGAAAGCATTTAAAGGAAATAAGTCCTATGGCGTGCAGTGTTATCAACCACAGGGATGAAATCAAAGCCAGGAAGTAGCACAGCCCACCTGAGATCTGAGGGAACTAGACTCCTTAGTGTTGTACAGCACTCTTCACTCTGGTTATCTGAAGAAGGTCAAGAACAAAGGAAGTCAACCAGTTCTTCAGGCAAATCCAATTAGGCATGGCTGAGCCCCTAAGGCAAGCTTCTACCTGGGCAAAGCAGCAATGTATGGTGTGCTGAACAGTACCAGCTAATAGGCCATTCTCAGGTCAGGTCAGGAAGTTATACTGTAAGTAGCCCTTTTTAGTAAGAACATTATAAGACAAATTCTGCAGAGGACATTTCTGTTCACCTGAATCAATACAGTGAGACCAGCCAGCAGCCCCATTGGACAGAGTTCAGAATCTAGTGGGGAGCAGGGGCCACTGTTTATTATTTGCTTTCCTCTCCTCAATTTCCTTGTTCATTCACAGCTACCACTTATTTATCTAAGGACTTCTCCTTAATTCTCTGATATATTTTCCCACTCTCTTTTCTTCCTTCGCTCTTTATTTCTCTTAATAAATCTTTCTTTTATTATTCCTTTCCTCCCTCCCTCCTTGAATTCCTCATTCTGTTTTAGCTTAAGAAAAGGTAGGATGATTGACTAGAGAATTATTACTCAATCTTTTTTCATGAATGAGCCCCTAAGGAGAAAAGTTAAGGTAAATTTAAATTCTCCCTAAAGAGATAAACTAATACAAAATAAGGTTTTGTCAGGTAGGGAAGAGCTTGGACGGCTATATACTGTTGTAATCAATGAGATAATTTTCACTTCTTACAAAAATTAATTTTCTTCCCTTTTTGCCCCCATTAAAATTTCATAGAATGGTGGAGGTCTGCTGAACATGTGGTTAGACTGTTAGAAATTTGATGGTAGGCACAGTGGGATCTCATATATTTGGTGAAGTATGAGCCTGCACACCTAAAATTTAGTGTTCTAAAGCAGTGTTACCTCAATAAAAATGTATTTTTACAAATGTATAGGAAGGAGAGAAGAAGATGAGTGTGTGTCCTACCTCTGATTCAGAACCTTACACCCACATCACCATCGTCATGGGCATGACACACACAACACCTCAACATGCATGGGACATGTCGAGAGACTTTAGTCATCTTTGGGTCTACAGAGGAGCCACTGGTGGTAAGTGCATGGTCTGTCCCTGCAACTCCAGCTCTCAGACAGCCAGAAGTCACAGTTAGGAATTTCCCAGAGAATGCTGCCTGTTTCTTCACTGTATTGGTGATAATTCCTTGAGAATCATGTTGTCTCTTCTAAATGAATTCCAAGTCACAAAAATAGTAGAAAGAAAGCAATTCCCTGTGAAATAAAGCTCCTATGTACTCATCAAAGGTAAAAAGAATGTATAAGATTCTCTATTTATAGAGTATAGATCAGTTATTCTAAAACTTTGAATGAGAAAGAGAAAGGTATTGGAACACAGCCATAAATGAATTATTTTAAATTCAACATCAGAACTTTTATATGTTGTTCATATGCTCACACACACACACACACACACACACTCACTTAAGTGAACTCCACCCATATGAAAATCTCAGTTTAGCTTTCTGATGACTTTCTTAATGATAAAAAATAACAGTAGCCATTAAGACCATAAATGGGCCCCCAATTATACGATCTTGTGTGAGCACAAGAACTCTATCATACAAAGGCACCTCTGTGGACTTCACAGTTCTCAAGTTTTTACCCAGGATTGCCGGGGGCCTAATTCGTGTGCCAATCATACTGTTTCGGTGTTGATTGTTTACTGTTTCCCTTCTTCCCCTTTCCTTTCCACATCCAGCTGTACAGATTAATTGTGCTCTTTTGATAACATGGCAGCAGAGTTCAGAGGCACAGGAGATTTACATAAAATAACATGGCCAGTCTATGGAGGGTTAGTTTGGTAATAACATTTTCTTCCTTTCAAAAATGTGTAGTAATGCAGACTAACAGATTGAAAATCCAAGGAAATTAGATGTATTTTTAAAAAATAGAACAAATAAGATGGAAAGCAACATTGGATTTTGATTGAAATGATTCAAGTACACCATAATAGGACCAGGTGGTCCTATTTCTAGATTCATGCTTCTCTCCTCTCCCCAGCCCCCCACAAAACTGCCTTGGAAATATACCAACTCTTTGCCCACTTGGTCTATTAAGTCTCATTTGATCAGAGAGCAAAGGGAAAGAAAAGAGGACATTGACAAAAAGCTCACATTCATGTCCTCTTACTTAGGGTGCCTCAAGCTCCGGTTTACTGAGAAAGCCCTGCTTAATGCCATTTGTTGTAGCTAACTATTAGTCACATCTCTTTTCACTGTTAAAAGTATCCCAGATTGGACATGACTATATGATTACCTTGCATGTGAATATTCTTGAAAAAAAGAAATTAGCCAAGAATCATATACTTTTCATTTCCTTCTTGTTTCTTGGTTATATTAGGGTCTGTCTCAATTTTCAAGCGATTTTTCCATCTCTTCTGAAAAAAATCACTACTTTCCATTAATATTAAAGAGAAACTTTCAGGTTCCTTTTAAATTTGATTTTTAAACCTCAATAAGTAATTATAATTTTCAAAGTGAAAAAAAGTTTAAGGAGTTCTGTCTGCTTTATTTAATGGTATCACAAAGCAGAGCACATTGGTAGTATTTAAATATTCTAGTTTTAAAATTCCATGTACGCTGCTTTGGTTATTAACAGATTTGTTTTCTTTGTTTCAAGTGGGAGACTTTCTAAAGTGAGTGATGTACTATTTTGGGTTAGCATGCATATTATGAATGAATGGTCACAATATTTAACACACTCACTTTGGAATACTTTGGAAGGGTTTGAATGGTGTTTTAAATTAAGTGTTCTTGTCTGAGTTTTTAACTGAGTTCTTAACTGAGTCTCTCAGTTAAAACATGTAAGAAGAAAAAGAACTACCTTCCAAATACTTAGAATTTATAAGAAAATTCCAGTGGTATATATGTGTTGACCTCATATAGCAGCCCCATGTTATTTGCTTTTTAAGCAATTTATCTTATATAGCAGAACTTTGCTCTCGAAGTTTCATTTGAGAGTTGCATGAGTGTACAGTCATGTTACTGCTTTGATTATTCAGAGAGACGGTTCATAAATAAATATGGCATCATCCATATTTATTTATATTGCTACTATTTAACTTTTCCTTCAGCAAATTATCAAGTATTCTGGTCATCCTTATGACTATAGATTAGCATTGCAACATGGTACAGATATAACAATTAGTTGCATCATAACTGAATGGAAAATGCTGTGTTGAATGTCACTGATCTATTTTACTGGTTGATTTTATATTTTATGGAAATATTTGGTGTAGAGCATGAAATGAAATATTTCCAGAGAAGCTGTTAACATAAGATTTCTTGTTATAGAATATCAAATCAACTTATATTATTGAATATTGAATGTCATTTATAAAATATTAATATTTATAGAATGTTTGATATTGTCAAAATCGAATTATCAAAAAAAAGCTTTGAGAATTCCATTGATTTTTGATTCCTCTGTACTTTCACCTTACTCCACAAAAGAAGCAGCCCACTAGAAATACATACCCTAAATACATACACTAGTAACTCAAAATTACAACAGCAACAAAAAAGAATTCAAAGCTAAAAATAGAGCTAAAGGAAATAAATGATCATAGTAACACTAGGGAATGCTCCATTTTATGCAAAATGTTTTACGTACTTTTAATTAAAAAGTGACATTCTTATAATTTAAAATGGAGTTAAATTAATAAACAAAATTTTTGTTCATGATTAGAAAAATCATCTAGCCTTAGAGAACACTGCTAATTGACATAAGGTAAGAGCCATTCTTAACATACAGACTCTGTCTGTATGCCCATAGGAATTGATAATTCTGATGAAGAAAGATATTTTCAGTGTCATGAACAAAGTTGATACTAAAATAATTACTTGAATAAAATTCCTTTTTGATCAAAGCATGATTACACAGGGGAAAATTTCAGCTGCTAATGTATAATTTATGAGCTAAAGCATAGGTAACCATGGATATTTTGGGTTGTGGCATTGATCGATCGATCGATCATTGGTGGTTTTATTCTATTTGAGAATAACCCCACAGTTCCATGATACTCCACAACCTGTAATTTACAGAGGCATAAATCTGAATTCTGTGCTCTGTAGTAACTTTGGTAGTGAGTGTACTGACTACCCAATGGTGTTAACCTAGCCCATTTTCTTTTCTCTTACTGTCACATGTAATAACTCATGATATGTTCCTGTATTTTATATGTGAGAGATTCCATAGTATAGTAGAGACTTGTGAAGCAATCAGGACAACCTATTATGAATATCTTATTTAGATATTGTAAGTGATGGAAGTTTTTTAGGTAATATGAGTCTGGAAGTTATTGCTGCCCACCTACTGCCTGGGTGGTCCTTAGAACCCTTCCTCCCACTGTCATGAAATACAGAGAACAGTGTCCTCAGGCCGTGGCAGCCCTCATATTCTGCAGAGCATGTGGACACTGGAACAGGCTATCCTGACTCTACCAGCATCCTTGCCCCTCCTTATTCTTTCCCCATATCTCCTGTACTAGAGGTGACAATGACCTTATAGTTCACAATAAGAACTTTGAAAGATTTGAGACCCAGACTTCTGCAATTACTGTCAACCTTGATAGAGTGTACAGACATAGCCAATCTAGGATAAAGCATGTAGACATGGGCCAGCTGGGAGCAGAGAAGTATAGTGACTGGTTCAGAGACAAGGGAAAGGAAAAGCAGTAGAGAAAGATGTTTGCTGTCATCCCTTTAAACCTTTTCCAGAAGACATTAAAAGATAACATCAGAGCTGTATCAGACATTGTACCTATATATTATCTATTTTTGCCTATGCGTACATCTATGTGTAAATTAACTCCTTAGCTAATGCATTAAAATTAATGGATTTTTACTCCAAAATCAATCCTTTAAATAGTTTTAATTGATATATCTCTGAATATTATTCATGTTCTTGGAGTAGATAGATCCATTTAATGTTTATACTCAAGATTTTTGGTCTTGAGTGGATGAACCAAGTAGTATCAGCACTCACTGAGTGGTAACTGAACTAAGTCTGTGTGTGTGTGTGTGTGTGTGTGTGTGTGTGTGTGTGTGTGTATGAGAGAGAGAGAGAGAGGAAGAGAGAGGTTGAAATGTTATTCTTACACACTGATACTTCTCCATTATGCATATTATATTACAAAAAACACCTGCACAAAAATGCAATGAAATTCAACCCATTTGGTAATTTAGGGTAGGTGATACTTTGTCATTTAAATAAAGGAAAACTCATTCAGAATATCAACTTTTGTTTTAATCTGATAGGCCATGAGTCCGTGGCAAGTGTTCTAATGGTCCATAAATAGCAAAAAAAGCTATTTTCATTTGTCTACCAGGATTTTGTTTCAGGATGCTAAGAGGTCATTGCCACACTGGATTTCATGCTCTTACTTATTTCTCATTGAGTCATTTCTGACACAACCACAAGTGTTGATGCCACTTTAAATAGCTTCTCGAACCTACGCCACAGCAGTGCCAAGTAATCCTGGTGCAGGTCCAAATGGGGTTCCTTGGAGTATCCTCCAGTGCAGTGAACCTCAGGATATTTGCACATGACTGATAAAACTCTCTGCCTTTCATTGTTTGACTGGATAAATAATATAAAATCTAGAGGGCAATTTTGGATATTTAAATGAAATTTGGCTTAGCTGGTGTCCTATAAGTTAAATCCTCAACCAAGTGTGTTTCTCAAATTAGATTTTTTAAAAGAACATTTAGATTTTGGTTTACAACTTAGAGCTACATCTGTCTTTGGCAATATTTTGTATGGGCTACCTAACCTTTTTATAATGGTGTCTGAACAAGTGATTTCAACCAGAATTGAGCTGAATTGAAAAGTTAGTTAGTGCCACTGTCTGTGAAGGCTAGAACAAGTTTGTACTGTGATAAATGAGATGCATTTCATTAATACAATGCAAATTTTTACTTTAGGAAATTACAAGAGACCCTACATAATATCCTTAAGGGAAGCAATATATTCCACTTAGCACAGTTTTTAATTTAGAAGCAGAAAAACATGGGTAGGCAATTTTGTTTTTAAAAAGGTGATAATAAGCTATACTACAGATGGAATGAACTACAAATACCATGAAAGAAAATGTGAAATAGTAGGCTAGAATCTAGGATAACATGAATTTGCCATTACATATTTGCTATGCAAAAAAAGCTAGCACATTTTATTGTATTTTTAAATGAATTCTGCAGGTGTGGAAATTATTGTATTATATAAGCAAAGTAATTGCATTATGAATAATATTAAAGTTCAAAGGAAAAATACATTTTAAGAACTGGTCTATATTTTTTAAACTAGCTCATGAGCCATTATAAAATATTTTAAATTGCATGGAGTGTTTACAAAGTACTAATCACACACACTTTTTTCCAAACTTTTGTGTATAGATTTGCATGAGGTAGCTTAAAGGGGAGCAAACTGTTTTGATACACATATTTTTAACACTGTATCAGGTACACTTATGTGCTTAAAGAAAGAAACTCTATAGTACAATTGAAACAGTAGTTTTAGGTTCTGTGGTTGCCTGTCTTTGTTAAGGACATATGCTGGAAATGAAGCTTTGGTAAACTATTTTAGCTTGCAGCACTTTGATGCAAACATCTCACATTGAGTCTGAAGACTGGATGACAGGTCTCTGTTTAACAGACATTCTGGTTGTGAAGGGCAGTCTCGTGATGTACTTTTATTTCACCCTATAGCTGCCTGTGTTTCTAAAATACCCAAATGCATTTCTCACTGCAGCGCAAGCCAAATGAAGATATGTCTTTATTGCTTCCTTCAAGCTCTTGTTTCTTCTCTGTCTGAGAAGGCTCACTGTCTACCTTCTGAAGGTGATCACCTGATCAGTCTTCCAGAAAAATGCAGAAGAACCCTGTCCCACCACCCGCTCTACATGCAGTACTTCTGCTTCCCTCAAGAGCCCAATTCATCAGGGACTGTTGGGTTACACTTTATTGAACAACTGCTGAGTTTCCATTGAATTTCCATTGAATTTGGATCCTGTTGAACTTCACATTTATTTTTAGCCTGGTTCTAAGTCTTTTCATGAAATGATAGCTACTCAAATATCAGTGAAATGAAATATAGTGACAAGTCCTAATTGAGAAGTTAAATGCACCTAAAATAATCCAAACTTCATTTTGTCTTTAACTTATGAAGTGGGCATTTGTTTTTCTTTATCCTAAAACCTCCACCTGAGAGTAGGTAGACATTTTCCTTTTTAACTCTTGAAAATCATTATTTAAATAGTACTTTCTCTCTCCATTTGAGAAAACCTGATTCTTCCATCACTCCGAATGCTCCCTTAATCCATGAACTCTGGCTGTGCAAATTAAACTTATTTTCCTTTTGACTCCCTCATAATAGTTGTCACTATCCCCAGAGCCTTAAGCTTTGAACAGAAATTTTAACTGTGGAGGAAAAGACTATGACTAACTGCTCTGATACAGTAACAAGTGCTTTGTGAAAACAAAGCTATATTGGCTTCTGTTTTGAAGGTCTTGAGTGAGGTATAGCACTAACTTGGGAATAGTGTCAGCATATTCTTACAACACTAACTGTCTTGTTTTTGAGACCAGTTATTTTCTGACAATACTGCATCCTTCACAACTTAGGAAAAAAAAATAAACCGTTGACTTTAACCTCAGAGTAATGAAGGGACAATCACATTTCCATGTCCCTTTAATAGTTAACACAACCCTCTTCGAAGAGCAGGAGAGAAAGAATTTATATTGACCATACCCTACATTGAGCTTGGGGATTCTTTATATTGATCCTTTCTTTTCAAGAGAGTTCAACAAACTTTTTTCTGTAGAGCCCGATAGTAAATATTTTCAACTTTGTGGACCATGTGGTCTCTGCCCATGTAGTGTGCAAGCAGCCAGAGGCAACACATAAACCGATAGGGTGTAGCTGGGTTCCACTGAAACTTGACTGTAGACTGGATTTGACCCATGAGACTTAATTTGCCTATTAGTTCTTTTTATCAGCTTTATGAGAAAACATCATTAATTCCATTATGCCTGTTAAAGAGCAGAAACTCAGAGACATCAATTCATGTCTTTGGGCCCCTCATTAAGTGTTATATTGGGATTTGTATCTTCTTAAGATTGGCTTTCCCACAATCCTTCTTCCTATACAATTGTTTCTATTATTCCATTCCCATCATCGATAATCCAAAACTCCCAATAGTCAGTGAAGACTTTGGTTTTTGATTGAAAAATGTCTTACTACTATCCTCTCTTGCTATTTTACAGGGCAACTGCCAATCATACACTCAAACCTAAGTATTCCCCATCTTGAACTCTGTTAGCACAAGGATGAAATTTCCCTAGCTTCTGAATCTTGAATTCCGATTGCAACCAATGAGTCATCCATTTCCCACCAGATCTATGGTTTACTTTGCAAGCTTTTTTTTCTTTTTGACTATTACTTACCTTGTTTTATTTCTACTGAACCTCAACTGGAATCACTGGATCCACTGCTGTGGTTTAGGCCTTGCTTATCTCTGGCATAGTCCTCAATCATTTCATACTTGGATTATATGGTGAAGTCACTAACTGGACTCTTTCACCTCGTTGTCCCTCCCATTTTAATTTCCATGGAGCCATAAGAATTACTTTTCAAAAACATATCTCTGATAGAGTCCCCTCTGAATTCTGAAACTCTATGATTTCCCATTACCTGTAGACCATTACCTGCATTCGGGATTCTATAACCTTCCTGTTCAACCATGTTCTTACCACTCCTCATGCATAATCTCCGGTTACCCCATACTATCAACCATTCCTGGAGACAGAGCTATACAAATTGTTTACCGCATTCAACAGTAGTCCTCTCCCATGACTAAATTTTTCCGTGGGGGACATCTGTTTTTCTAGTTTGCAAAGAGTGCCTTCTATTCTAGCTGTAACCACACTTGCTCGCTCCTGGCATATTGTTGGCTTCATGGCCACCACTGCTTCCCTGACCAGGAATTCCCTGTGTTCCTGTCTCTACTTATGTCTCAGTTCACATGTCACTCTTTTGTGATGTCTGCCTGACTCTCTCTCCCTCCTTTATTTTACCCCAACTCTTTCTTCATGCTTGTAATCTAGAGATTCTTTGTTATGCTCATCAACTCAGCTAGGTCGTCTCACTTGAAGGATCAGATCACATCTCTCACCCTCTATTCCTGACTCCTAGCACAATTTCTGGTGCATACTAAACACTCAGAACTGCCACTAAATGACACTGAAGGGAAGAAATAATAACAAGGACACATGTTTCATAATATTTCTGCTTCTCTGTGGAGATTAATGTAGAGGTTGAATATCTCACCACAGTGTTTAGAACTGAGTAATGCTAGGTTTGTTTTAGACAGTTTAAGGAAGCTGGATATCTTATCCATTCTAATTGATTTATGTTTTTGAAATAGGTTGAGAGCCATCAATGTGTGTTTTCCATTTTTACTTTGTATAAATTCTCCATCTAGAATAGCGTGTAGGCTGCTCTGTATACCGCAGAGCTTATGCAAAGAAAGGCATCAGGTGCAGCTGAAAGGCAAGCTTTCAGATTCTTTGCTTTGCTAAGACTGCTCATTTTTAACTGAACCGCAGGTTCTGAGAGCTCTTGTCTTAGGTAAAACACACAGCCCTGTGTGTTTGGAAGGAGGAGGATTTGATCTGTCCACCAAGGGATGGGTAAACCTTCCATGGTATCTAGATCATGCATAGACCATTTATTTCAACCATTCACCCTTTAGAGGACATTGACTCAAGTGGGGTTATCCTATTATTCAGGATAAAACACACATGTATAAATCTAGTATTTGGATCAAGACTGATCTATATTATGGTTCTGATAAATTGAATTCATAATGGCATAAGGTAAAAAAAGCAAAGTATTTATTTTTTCATTGAAAGAGCTAAAATAATCATAATGACATCATCTTAGGAGAACTAACTTTTGTTATCAGAAAAAATAAAGTTTAGGAAACTTCTAGGTTAACATTTTATAAATAAAAATTAAGTGTTCCTTTTTGTCTCAGAATTGCTTGCTCCTGGCACAAAACTTTATCATCAAATGTGTTCTAATATTATTCTCATATTTCACACTATTGATAGGATTTTCTAACTTGTTTTATTAGAAGAATCAGTAGATCCTTTTAAATTCTCATTCATTTGCTGAATAATGTTTACTAGTTTCAATCTAATAATTTATAAGATTATTGTTTGAAGAGCTACTTTATACATAAGAAAACTTCAGCCTTCTAAAGTTTTTAATGATATAGCTGTGAAGAGTAAAAATGTTTCCATTTGTTAAATCCTTTCACATTATCATATCTGTTTTTCAGAGTTTCTGGTAGTGTTGAATTATATTTTAATCCTCTCAATTCTACCACAAAATATAACCTGTCAAGTTAATGTTTTAAGTTCTGCTGTTGTTTATTTGTGTACTGACCACAGAAAAAGTAATCTTTGAAGAGTCACAAGATATAGGAGACAAAACTGATAGATATAAAATGATCAGATAAAGTTCTTCATACACTCACAAATTTGAATAACTTACATTTTGTATGGTCTTTAGAATTTCCAGGGCAGGATCTAGTTAAGGGAATCTGTAACAGGAAAAGCTGTGTGAATGGGAAGGAATAAAGTAGGAGGGACAGAAATACAGTCTGAAGAAAGAGAAAGCATAAACAAAGGCACAAAGAAAGGGATACGGTGCCTAATGTATGCATGGAACATTCAAGAAGCTGTCAGCAGTAGAACTTAGGTTAGAAAGGTCAGGGAGGGTCATGCAGTGCACCAACTTGAGTACTTCCCTGAGAGACTGGGCTCCCACAGAAGGTCAGATGTGACTGACTTTGCATCTCTGCATGTCAGTTGCTGAGGGGAGGTTGGTAGCAGATGGGGCATAGACTCAGGGTAAGAAAAATTTGGATCAGAGAACTGACTCTGCCACTTAGTGGAATTGATGACCTTGCCTCATATTCTCAGTGGAAGAGTAAAGAGGATATTAATTGTGCCTAATCCAGTTTTGGGAGGATAAAATGAACTTGTTAGCTGAATCCCTGGTACACAAGCACATCTAATAATATATTACATATTACTCTTAATAATTATTTTCAGTGATTATTCAAAAGAGTTCATTCAGAACTGTAACCAAGAGTAACTTTTCCCATAAATACTTTGCACTTTGAGTGATTTTTATTAGACTATAAAAACAACATCTGCAAAAACTCTTTATCTCATTTTTAAAAAACCCTTTAAAAGGCAGCTAACTAAATTAATGTTTAGAGATTTGTCCACGTTTTTGTGAAATGATACTTTAGATAAACGGAACCTGGACTACAAATGAAAATTTAAATCTTAAAAAGCATATGTTTGGGAAATGGATCCTATTAATGGCAACAATGAAACCTAAAAGCGTGAACTGACCATTCCTAAGTTTGATTACAGTATAGCATTTGTATTCATTGCTGTTCTCCTGATGGCTGCCATCATGGTAATCATTGCTATTAATATAACTGCCTGGAAGTAGTACAGACGTAAATAGCTCTATTCTTGTTCACAAGCAGCGCATTTGACTTAGGAGAGGGAAGTGATTAGGCTATCACTGTGCACTTTCCAGTGGGCTCTTTGACTCATATTTGTTTATCTAAATATCTCTTAGAGGGTATGAAATTGAACACAGATCATTAACCTTCTAAATCCCTGTCATTATGATTCATTACCAGTAATATGTTTGATTGAAAATAATTATTTGACTCAAGAACTGGATTCAAAGTAAACATAGTCTCAGCCATAAAATTTTCCATGCTGACCCTCAAAGACTCTCCAGCTTGTTAGAAATAGTATCAAAACTCTGAAGCTCTGGAGTGGTTATAAGAAAATGGTTTCTCATTGATAATAAATTATTTTTAAATACTAATTTTTCATGAAGAATTTAAGATTGAGACAGACATGTAGCACGCTGCTTTCCTGACGTGTATACTCTATTTTATTTATGAATGCTAGTTATTTTAATTTTTTCTTTGAAGAATAATTAGGAATAACTGACAAATATAATTAAAGAATACAATGTGACAAAATAAATGAATAAGTAAGTAATGTGTTAAAAAATGATCGATGACGTGGGAGAAAATAAAGCAAGAACATGGTTAGCGGGTGGCTGGGCACTGCTGGTTCCATTTTAAAGAGACTTTTTAGGGCAGGTTTTACTGAAAAAGTGTGGCACAGACTCAGGGTAAGAGAAATTTGGATCAGAGGGCTGACTCTGCCACTTAGTGGAATTGATGACCTTGCCTCATATTCTCAGTGGAAGAGTAAAGAGGATATTAATTGTGCCTAATCCAGTTTGGGGAGGTTAAAATGAACTTGTTAGCTGAATCCCTGGTACACAAGCACATCTAATAATATATTACATATTACTCTCTAATAATTATTTTCAGTGATTATTCAAAAAAGTCATTTTTGGAACACTTCTGAAGAAGAGAAGAAGCTGTAGGGGTACCTAAAGGGGAAGGGTCCAGGCAGGGCTGGAAGAACGTCTGACAGCAGAGATTCTCAACTGGGGGTGATTTTGTCCTTCAAGGAACATTTTGTAGTCAATGTCAGAAGTTGGTTTTGGTGTTCAACACTGAGGGAGAAAGGACTGCTGTCATCTGGGTGGGCCTACGTAGTAATGCTGTTAAGCCTCCTATAGGGTGCAGGGCAGTCCCACAACAAAGACTGATCAAGTCTAAAATGTCAGTTTTACCAAGCATGAGAAACTCTGGTCTACTGCAAGGAGGCTGCAGCATAGTGGACATGGAGCAATTTTGTAGGAGATGAGCTCAGAGATGAAAAAGGTGTTTAGGTCCAAGATGGCCTTGGTGGCTCCTGCCATGGCTTCTGGTTTTTCTGTGAGAGACAATGGGAGCCAATGACGAGTTCAGAGCAGTGTCGATCTGACTCATGGTAAGAGTGTAAGAGACTCATCCTAGCTCCTGTGTTGAAAATAAACTGTAGCAGAGGGAAAAGAGGAAGCTGGAGACTGTTGTAATATCTGAGAGACACTGAACACATTGAATAGTAGAACTATGCAGGATAAATGAGTATGTTATTTATTCAACATCTAGAATATTTATATTTTGTCTTTCATTTTAAAACTGGGCTCACAGGCCCATTATCTTATATACTATTTTCTTTAGTTATGGAGAAAAAATTTCTGTCAACAATTAACTATCTTAGGGGTAGAAAAGGAAATGAAAACAAAACTCCCTCCTTTAGAAATATAAAAGTTACAAATGGTTTAAGAATGCTAGTAGTGGTAAGATTTGTCTTCAACAATTTTTAGCATTAATTCGCCCTGTTTAGTGCTGTTTAAAAAGGGGGGCATTTATTAAAAAAAGTCATACCAGGCTCAAAGCCAGATACCATTTTTAAAGGTACAGAGGCATCTAAAGAGGATTACGTTTAAAAAAGCAATCAGAGAGGATAGACAGATATGGTTGTTGTTGTTTTTAAAGACAAATCCAGATGCAGACAAACATAAGGAACTCCATGAAAGCGGGGAAATCCAAAGTTAAGGAAATGTCTTGACCATATTTGACTTTCTGTGCTTGCAGTTGGGTCAGAGCTGACACTCTTCCTTTATGCTTTTATCCCTTGATAGACATTCAGGTAGTTTCCAGATTTCTGAATGCTGCATTGAACACTGAGGTGCATATAACTTTTCGAAATAGTGTTTTTATAGTCATTGGGTAAATACCAAGAAAAAGGATAGCTGGATCATTGGAATTTCTATGCTTAATTGAGGAACTTCCCTCTGTTTTCCGTGATAACTGTACCAGTTTGCACACACCTGAAACTTACATACTATAAACCAATGCTATTTCAACAAAAAAATTAAAAATTAATTAAATAAATAAAAGCCTTCTCCCACCTGAGTTCCCAGAACTAATTCAGTTTAGAGGATGCATTTCTTTCTCTTACCCTTATCGTAAACAAATATAAAATAATGTTATGTATCTACATTGATATATTTTAAATATATCCTTAATTATAATTAGCAGTCATGATTTACAGGAAGTGAAAGCAATATTTTTAAAGATTCACACCAGATTGAGACCATCACACCAATGTCCACCTACTGACAATATGATTAGCCAAACATCATCACTTACATAGGAACGTAGACTGTGTCTCAGGAAAGCAACAACAAATAACATTGTAATCTTAATTCACTGAGCAAGTGAAATCTTACTGTTTCCACTGTGTGAAAAAGGCATGGTCTTGCACCTTTAGAATGTTTAAAATCATGGAGTACACTTTGGGACTCACTCTGTGTTACCGAGAAAAACTATCATGGGGATCCCATCTGGAGTCTGGTGAAGAGAAAACAAAACCTTGGACCCTTTCTCTTTGCCCACCTCCCTTGACTCCCTACTCCAGATTATTATAAAGAGTGTGAGGTGGTGAGGCAGGCTCTCTGGAGCCTCATCCTTGCAAATCAGATCTGAGGGCCTCATACTTTATGCCCTGACCAGGAGCATAAGGCATTCAGAGTCCCAGATCAGCGTCTTGCTGAGGATCGAATGGCTTCCTGCATGCTATATAGCTTCTCAGATCACCCGGCTGCTAGTCTGCACTAAATAAGGGAATTTGTGTTATTATTATTATTAGTTTCCATCTCTGGCTGAGTGATATGCCTTCAAGCTTTGTAAACAGCTCCCAAGTAACAGGAAGAAAAGTTGCAAGTAATTCCCTAGGAACTGATCATAATAGTTAAATTGATGTTTTCTCTTAAGAAATAATCATGCATTTAGTTACCAGTTTCGTTGAAATTGAATTCTCTGTGAATTTGTGCTCACATCCCCAGTTATATTTCAAACAGTTTGAGAGCGAGTCTCCTCTTTCACATTTCCCTTTCCCTCTATTACACAAACCAGTGTTATAATGCGGTACAAGGCATTAAGCACCTGGTTAGCAAAGGCTTAGCTTTTGAATGTTTTTTTTAACATCAAATTGTATCAATGGTGAAAAAAACTGATGTTTTTATTTATGAACAAGATGATGGAATACAATTTCTTGTAACAGAGATCTCTTGAGTGTTTCTGAGTAGGTTTGGAAAATACCCTCTTTAAGCCAAATAATTGTAACTGACATTTGTTTGAATTTGTCATTTGATATTTTTTAAATCTATATTTTCAAAAAAGAAAGGAAACCAACAGTTGAAAAAGCTGTAGTTAGAAACATTTTAAAGGGTATGGCATTTCTATCTAGTCAGATCGCTTCCAAAATTAATTACTATTTTTTCTGTTCTCTCTTGTGCTAAGTAGACTCTTATTAACCCACCCGCATTCCTGAAAAGTGACATACTAATGTTTCTCCATGTGGAGCAGAAAAAAGCGTCCACACTGCCAGATGCCTTAGGCATAGCAGACTGAACTCCTACCTCCTTACTTCAGCAAAAAGAAACTTGTACAAAATAAACTGCTTAATAATATGCAAGACTGGTTACCAATGCACAACCCATTAATCTGGTTCAATTCTACTTTGAAAGACTCTCTATAAGAAATAATGAGATTCCATTTGTAGTGGTTTTGTTGTTGTTAAGGTTTAGGTGGAATTCCAGAGGCTGGGATATTTAGTACTTCTCTTTCCATACATACATTTGAAAGTAATTTAGCTAAGCAGAAAGAAAAAGAAATTTATCACATTGAAACAAGTATGTTGAACAATTTATAGTTTCTGTTCTTGGTCACAGAGTGAAATAAAAAAGCTCCTCATAGAAAAGAACTGATCAGATTGAGGAACATGATGACATAATAATGCAGAAAGATGAGATATGTGGGAAAGAGCAGGCATTAATTATCTACCATAATGCTTTTCCTGGTATCTCATTTCAATCACACTAACAATAATCTTAGTAGTTAGTTGCCCTTTTCTTTTGAGGATGCAAAACTAAGTTCAGAGAGGTTCAAAAACACAACTAGGGGCATTTCCAAATTTTAAATTGTGGTTTGAGTGAGTTTATCATCCATGCTGTCAAGAAAGTATAAATAATTATATAAAAAATAAAATAAAATGAAAAAGTGAGACTGTAGTTAACATCTAATCACATCACATTGCTTGAAAGTCTCCTTGATTCCTGGGACCGAGGTCTCTTCCAGTAGTCATTTATTTAATTTTCTAGCTGCCAGCAAATGTCACCCTTAAACCCTACAAAATAGGTAGCATGTATTATCCTCTCAAAAGTTGCTGAGTACTCTCAATTCTGGGGTTACCATCCCAGCATTATTTCTTCAAACATGACCTATAGAAAGCAAAGATAAAATCTTAGATTTTCTCTTGACTAAGTGGTATAATGTTTTACTATCAAGAAATGAAATGTTCTTTAATTGTTTCTGGAATTTACCCAGTATGGACAGATTGGACAGTGAATAAATAACAAATCTTGATTTTGTGATCTTGAGTTTTCCAGTTCAGCTTTAGCTCCACAATCTTAGCACTGTACTTTCTAGGTCCGCCTCATTTTTTGTATTGCCATGTGTGTCAGCTGGTCTGTGTCAACAGACAGGCTTCCAGAAGACAGGAATTATATACTCATGGGCTCTCTGTAAATGGTGGCTAACAAAAGAATGAGCTCGTTACTTCTAAATACACTTCATAGACTTTAGTCTAAATATGGAAAATGCATACTCGAAACCGGATGAAACTTTAAGTTTCTTTGTATTTGTGTAAATTATTAATTTTAGTTACATCTGGAAAAAATAGTGTTGAATATTATTTTTCAGTGAACATGTATAACAAGTCAAAGCTGGAGTTAACTTTCTTAAAATGATTCACCAGAACCTGAAAAATAATGGATTTAAGCAGCCATCACAGTCAAGGAAAGTTTAATACTGGGCTCTGTGTGCACTGTCCTTGTGGAAGACATTTCCTAAAGAGCCATTTTCCCGCTTGCTGCCTTAGAACAGAATCGGTACTGTAAAACGTAGTCACATATTTCAAACCTGAAAGTTCCTGAAAATTTTCATAATGACACACTCTTGAGTTGAAGATTTAAATTTTCTAAGTTTTCTTCCCATCTGAGATTTCTGAGACTCTTTGGGATTCTTTACTTTAAAAGACTCTTGAATGTCTTCCTTGTATTAACTTGGATCATAGGATCTGTGGTAGCACCCAGCACCCAACACGTGGTGAATGCTTTACATCAGATATTGTCCTAAGCACCTTCATGTATTAACTCACTTAATCTTCACAAGTCTAAGTAAGAGATTAGGATTTTTCTCACTCCATTTCACAGGTGAGGGAGAGAAGCACAAATAAATTAAGAAAACAGACCTTGACTCATGTAACTGGAAAGTGGCCAAGCTGGGGTGTGAACAGTGTGTGTGGTGTGTGTGTGTGTGTGTGTGTGTGTTTGTGTGTGTGTGTGTGTGTGTGTGTGTGGAGGGAAGGAGGGCTTCTCAGTGATTGTGATGCTGTTAGCAGCAGGAGAACTCTCCCTCTGTCATGAACACAGCCATCCACATAAAGAAGAGCTGATAGAAAGCCTGTCTAATTATCTGAGTTCTAGAACATAATTCTGTGGACGTATTTCAAAATTCAGTTTCATAAACATTATTTTCAGAAACACAAGTGAAGTGAAATCTAAAAACAATTTTTTTTTGCTCTGAATTTTGCAGGATATGCCCAACAATTCTGCAGATCACGTAAGCAGTAGTAGCACTGTTCATGGTCTTTGAATCTCTAATAACACGTATTTGCAAATACTGCTTTCATGATGATTATATAACTAATAGCAGACATGCAACTATTTTATTCTCACTGTCCGGTATGACAGTGTACTTTATGGAAATATGGATTACTTTATTATAATGAGATTCCTTTATATGTTCTTATAATGACTTCTTTACAAAAAAGTGAAATGTGTAGGTAAATTAAATTATCCATGAATTTCATTTCAGCATAGTAAATGAGTCCACAGTAAAAAATGTTTCTCGAAGATGTTGTGAGTGACAGACTTGAGAATCCCTGGGTTAAATTCCATTTGGACATTAAACACTCAGAGTCATTAATTTTACTCTTCAAAATTTTATGGAAATTTTAACCATAAGTACTTTAATCACTTCAGAATTCTCTCCTTTTAAAGTACCTCATAGTATTCTCTATATAATGTATTTATAATTTATTTATTAGTTTATTTATAGTCAGTCCGTGTTATAATTTGAGCTAGAGCCAAAAGCTATGCAAGAAATGGAGTTATCTTCCTGAATGGGTTTCATTATTTCTTTTTATTTGTTTAGTTTTCTAAAAACAAAACAAAACACTGGAATCAGAGCAAGGTTAATACTGTTGTGCAAAAGGACAAAGCTAAAATAACCGCATATCGTATGACAACATGCCACACAGCCCATGAAATATTAATGCTTTCATCAATACATTTTTACCAGAATATAATGATCTTTCGTGTCAGTGTAGTAAGGATTATAGTTAGGCAATACTAGCTTTTTCTTTAAAAAAAAAAGAAAAGAAAGTGAACTGTATGTTGTGAGCACAAGTTAAATGCATTCTACCAAATTTCCCATTTGTTATGAGTGTTAGGACCAAGAAGAGTCCTTGAATATTCATTTTCATTCTGTTTCTCAGGATGTGTATCTGTAATTGAGTGAAACCAAAAACAGAAGTTAAAATTTGCAGCTCATCATGACATGCCTGTAGCCACTGTTCTTCCTTTTAATTATGGTGGCTAACACCTTTGGTTCTGATTTAAATGCATGATGTTTGATGAAAGACTAAAAATAAAAGGAAGAGAAAAAATATTTTATAAATATGCATTACATCTTGGGAGAGTATAAATGAAAATATTCCATTCAACTTTTAGCTGTCTTTGCCACTTTTTCTTGAAAACACCTTTTTTTCAATTAATTCTTTTCAGTTCACTTCTTTGATAATCTCTTCTAACTGTAGAACATCCTAAGCGTACTTTCCCAGTGCCATGACACTTCATATTCAATTGCTCTAGTGTCATCGATATTCAGAAGTTTGTTGAGTCCCTTAAGACTCTGGGTAGTTTCAGATCTGATGACTCACATAAGCACAAATTTGTATAGCCAGAGTCTAATCTGTTCCTTTCAGGCCTTCCAATAGGATGTTAGTGGTTTGGGAGCCAAAATATTTCTTTACAAGTATATAAATTAATGTAAAATATCATGAAAGTCTGGATCTGAACTGAAAGTTGATGGATACATGAAACGAGGTGGACTTCTTTCAAAGTTTACTTAGAAATATAGCAGAAATTAAAACAGAAACCTACTGTGGAAGTGGAAACTTATTTAGTAATCCAAATGACAAAACTATAGAATCCTGTCTTGTGTAGTCATCAGTAAAAAGTTGGGAATTACATTTCTATTTCTTAATCCAATTCCACTTCCCTTTTCAAATTTTCCTGTTTCCCTAGACTTAAATTCACCAGATTTCAAGGAGAGGTTTCAGGGAAGATATGTATACACATGGAAAAAAAAATCACTGGAAGGGAAATCAGACCAGACTATCAATGGATTAAAGATCAGTCTTCATTATGATAATTTTATTAAATCTTAGAATCCTTGGATGTAGCATTGAGAATTAGTAGATACTCAGTAGATCCAGTAGATGTTTGATGAAATGAAATTATTTTGGTGATAATTTTATGTAAATCTTTTTATATAAAATTGATTATAATGTTAGCCTTTTGAATTACAAGAATAGTATCACTGAAAATAATCTTATATAAGCTTATGTAACTGAGAACTAGATAGTATCTCAAAATGAATATTTAGCTACATCAGAATATACATCTAAAACTTAAAGCATGAGAAATTTACATTTTGGCTTTAGAGATTCACATTATTACTGAATTATGCTATGTCCATCTGCTCAAGTACTGGATATATTTAGGCTCTAGTGAGCCAGAATGAAAGATTCAGTGGATTATCATCTGTCTCATTCTCCTTTGCATAGAAACCTCCTGATTTGTAAATTTTACCCAAAAGTCGTCATTGTCTAATTCTTCTTCCTCCTCCCCTCCTCCTTCTTTTCTTCTTCTTCCTCTCTCTGTCTCTCGCTCTCTGTCTGTCTCTGTCTCTCTCTCTCTGTGTCTCTCTCTCTCTGTTTCTCTCTCTCTCTCTCTCTCTCTCTCTCTCTCTCTGTCTCTTTCCAAAAGAAAATTATAAAATGCATACCTGGGTTAAGGATGACTATAATTTTCTTCTTCACTCTAAAAGACAGAAGATGGCATCAAGTATAGTAGAGTGAGTGCTTTCCCTGTCGCTGAATTTTATAATGACTTTTTTATACTGATATTGCAAATAATGTGTCACTGTATATCTGCATGTTGTAAGGGTTGGCCGAAAGTAAGAGTTGAGAAAAAAATGGAGTAGTGATTTAGGGGAAAGAGAATTATGAAAAAAATCTATAATAGAAGTGGTTCATTTCTGGATACCAGGTCCACCTACAATTGATAGTTTTGAGGGCTTATACACAAATGTGGTGTTGTGACTTGAAATGTGAATATCGAAGTGGATGTCAATTCTGGGCACACTGTACTGCCATTTGCACCTACTCTTTTCCAATGTTAGTGAATGTGGAAATTTGTATTGAGATGGGTCTTCCAGCAATCAGGGTCTCCCAGTGACTGGGAAGGCCCACATTAGTCCCATACAGTGAGAATGAGAAAAAGACTTTTGTGTATTAAGCTTCTGAAATTTTGCTTATTTTTTTTTCCTTTTAAATGATTTTGTTTTGTTTTGTTTTGTTAAAGCAGGATAAGCTAACATACTGAAACAAAACTTAAAATAAACATACAGGTCATTTTTGCCTTGTACCTTTAAAGGAAAATCCAAGTTTGTATCTGGTTTAAGTGCTCATAAGAGAATCTGAGGAAATGAAAATAAAGAGTATTTGCATTTCAACTATTTTGAAATTTATAGACTTTAATTTTAGGCTTCTTTTGTAAAGTTGTCACAAGTGAAGACAGCATGTAAAAGGAAGTTTTCTTTGATTACAGTGAGTATTTGGCATGCTTGATAGCTGGTGGTTGTAATTTAAATGAAAAAATAACAACTACTATATTTAGTATTCATGGTTGTTTGTAGACATCTTTTAAAGTTTGTATAATATTTACATTTATGACGATATGCTGAGCCCTAAATATCTGTGAGGAGAGAAGTACTTTAAAGTGAAAAAAACTAGCAGAGTTTTATTAAATTCTTTAATTTTGTCCTCATGGTAGCTGTATTTATTTATTATTTATTTGGGAAAGTACAGGCACATGCCTTCAGATATATTGTATCTTCTTTTTTTGCCTGTGAAAAAGGCAGAAGAAATCAGCTCTGAGGTCTTTAACAACTAAAGGGAATGATGTTAAAAATTCAGTTCAGTGAGAAAAAAAGACTTAAAGAATGTGTCACTTCTGAGGTGAGTGTTAGGAAAACCAGGGTAACGGCCTTGCTCTCCTAATTTTGTTTTAATTCCTGGGCAACTCCAAGGAAATAGTTGAGAACTTATATAAGCAGGGGCTGTGTTTGAGCACTTTCTCACCTTGCTACTCCTTCAGGAGACAGTGTCAGATGTGGGGTCACAGAACTTTGGGAGCACTTTGGGTTCTGGGTGAATTTCCAATAACCTTCCCGATCTGGAGCAACAATGAGTTGCCATAGTTGAATTGATTATGTGATGATCAATTGTGAAAGCCATTGTTATAGCGTCTAAAATTATTGAATCTGCTGGGTTATGGTTAATTTCATAAATATTGAATAAGCCATAGTCTGCCAAATGACTTTGCTGTGTTTATTGGGCTCATAGGTAGCAAATGGAAATTTGTTCCTTTTTTTTTTTTCCATTTTGAAGGGAAAAGAAAATCCTCTGCATAGATGTTAGTTAATACAAGCCCTTCAGTAAATTTCAGTGAAGGTTGCTCTACTTATCTCTACTAAACAGTAATGTATTGAACAAGATGCTCTGCTAGACAGTGTATTGGAGAGAAAGATAAGTAAATTACCCTTAATTTCAGGGAATGTAGAGTCTGAGGAAATTATAATCTAGTTATTATCTCATCCATATGACTCATCTCTGTTGATATTTATGATAGCCCTCAAAGAATTTGAATTTGGAAATAAGACAACATGAATCCCTGTTTAAAAATTTAAGGAGTTTTGGATTTGAAAATTACCACAAGAAACAATTCGCTTCCTCTTATCCCTGCTACCCACCATGATTCAAATACATGTCTACCACAGTCTCTGGTCCAGATCACTGAGAACTTAATTTCCAAAACCATATGTAAGTAGAAAAAAACATAAACACTTGTGATGAATATTCTTGGAGATATGAATAGGGATGGGGAGGGGAAGATAATATTGTAGGTGTATTTTGTTGTTTATGGAAATAAGGTAAAATGTTTTTTTTTGGATGGCTATAGTCTAGATTTTTCTTTTGGTAATGACGAAGATTTCTAGACAAATGTATTGGTAGAAAAGCTCTGCAAATTCCAACAAGCTGTCTGATCTTCCCTCCACCTAGAGATCATCAACCCAACAATTCTAGTTAAAGAAATGCAGGTAGTAACAGAGCACAGAAGCCCTCCATCTCTGCCTCGTATGTCACTTATGAAAGCACTCGCTCGGACAGACAGTAGACTTACTCATTAGTCGCCCTCCCCCAAACAAACTAACATTTGAATCAATTGTTTTAAACACAGAAGCAGATTAAAAGCAACAAATTAGAAGATTAAAGTTCTTCCTTGTACTTATATTTGTCAAAAGGGATAATTGACAAATGCCTGGACAAAGGAGACAGTAAAACTATGAAAAAC
Organism: Solenodon paradoxus; assembly: GCA_004363575.1. Classification (NCBI taxonomy): domain Eukaryota; kingdom Metazoa; phylum Chordata; class Mammalia; order Eulipotyphla; family Solenodontidae; genus Solenodon; species Solenodon paradoxus. Next base: position 649,666 of record RJWH01000108.1, on the reverse strand, counting down.
TGGTATAAAAAAAAAAAGCTCAGCAGTCATGTAGTGAAAAGAAATTGTGTATAGTTCAACCCTTCTGAGGGTACTGCTACTTTACAGGATAGTAGTGCAGTCTAATCCTGTCATTGTTCTAGGTAAAGCATCGACATTTTCTCAGTATCAACTCCATACTCCTTAACAGATCCCTTCCTGTGCTGACCATGACTTGGCCTGCCCATCAGTATTTCCTACTCTGCTCCAGCCCTTAAACGCTTTCACATGCTGGTCTTCAAAGAAATCGTTTATATCTTTTGTCTTTGGGCCTTTGTTTTCTTCCTGAAGTCCTTCTTGCTGATTTCTGCTCAGACTGTCATACTCACCTTATGTAATGAGCTCTGAAAAACCTTCACTGATCCTCCCAAAATGAGTAAAGTGGCCCTGCCATATTGTATTCCTGTAGCATCCTATATTTCCTGAGTCCAGAATGTTCCACATTATCTTATATTTGCTTGTTTAATAGTCTTAGGCAGGAATTGGCCAACAATGACCCATGGACCACATCAGCTCCTGCCTACTTTTATAAATAAACTTTATTGGAGCGCAGCAGTGCGTATTTCTATGAGTCCTTTGACACTATAATGACAGTGCTGAGTAGACGAGGCCAATCATATGTCCTCAGAATCAAAAATATTGCCTATCTGTGCTTTTATAGAAATAATTTGCTGATTCCTGGTCTCAAGAACTAGCAAAATATTTATCTCATTCATCACTAAATCTCTAACACCTGGTGCAGTGTTTGTATAACAAAAGCATTCATATTTTTTTAATCAATTAAAAATAAATGCAGGAAAAGTAACCAAGGAAAATTTAATAATTTAATAATAATTTACTATCTTTCATGTGCTAGATACTGTCATAGGTAGTTTACACATGTATGCATGTGTAATCATCACAGCAACCTGTGAAGTGGGCATTATTATATACAATTTTCAATGAAGATTTTAATTAAAGTTAAGGTTTAATAAATGATTTTCTTAAATGTTACAAATCAAGTAAAAATGGTTTACCTGAATTTTGAACTTTGAATTCCCTTGTAGTAAAGTTCTATGCCTAACCCAGAGAGACTATATTATAGGATACTGTAGTGGCTAAGAGAAGGATCTGGCATAAGTATGTTTAGTTTAAATGCTGGCTCTACCATTTAATGAACATGACATCATTGAACTGTACTGTACCTGGTTTTTCACAGCTGCAACAAGTTATTTAACTTCTCTGACTTTTGTCTCTATACATGATAAATGAGATGATTTTGCGTCTCATTTGGATGTTATGGAATTTAAATAAGATATAATGTATAAGGTTCTCTGAGGTGCTTGGAAGGTAAGAAACATTGCAGACATGCTAATCTTTGTTATCATGTGAAAGTGCCTCAAAATCATGCTAATAGATCAGTTTTCGAGAAATTCCATTCCATTTGTAATTTCTATTTAGCTAATTTAAAAGAGGACTTCCAGTTATATTTTGCTTTTTGTTCTGTTTATTAATAAAGGTTAAGAAATGTTTCCAGTTACCTTATTTTCTGTGTTGCGCCAAAGAAATCATCTGCTATTGCCATTTGTATTAACTGTGCCTATTATTTGGAATTTTCCAATTATCAAATACATGATGTCAAAGTGTAATACCTGAGTCAATGTGTGGTTTACCTCCTAAGAATTTCTGCTGATGTTATTGCCTGTGCTATTGGCCCCAGCATTGCAGGAGTACTGTGATACAGCCAACTTATTTCCATTTTCACATTGCCTGAAGCTGGCATGGTTTTCTTTCTATAAATGACAATATCAAGTCACTGCATTAAAAAAAACACGGGATGGCTAGAATCTATTACAGTATTGGTGTTTGTTTTGTTTTGTTTTTTATTGTTGTTTGTTTTTTCACTAAAGCATCCTCATGTTATCAGGGCACCATAAGAAATTTTTATGAACATGCTAAAAGAGCAAAAATATAGCTACTCAATAAAAAAGTCTTTGCCCATGTCTTACAGAAATTGACCTTCTAGTTTTGCCTCACATCTGTATCATATTCTTAAAACTTAACAGAGTTCAACTATTTTCTTCATCAGATCACTCTTAGAGAAAAGAATTAACTTTATTGGATAGATTGGTAGAGTTCAGCCCCAATGACATTGTTGAGATTGTTTTTTTCTGGACTCGTATTTGAATACTAAGTTGTCCTGATCCGGATTTCTAGATTCACCTCTAACTTTGCCAGCCAGCAGGTCCCAATTCACGAACACTTAAAAAGAAGTAAAGAAAAAATATGTTCTATTTGCAATGAAGCATGTAAGTTAGTCTTAAAGTTGTGTTATTAACTCTAAAGATAGTCTCAATAAACTTATTAATCATATGTTTTGATTGGCAAATGAAGAGCATTTTATTTACTTTTTTATTAATCATAATTTTAGTTCTGAGTAGAAGCCGATGAATTTGAGTTGTGTTTCCTACATTGACCTTATCTTTGTGAGCTAGGATTATCCCTAATAATCAGCATTTTTGTCACAAAATGATTCCAAATATAAAACAAATAATTAAGCTGTCAATGTACATACTAGTGGAGAATATGGAGAATGCATTCATTAGAGCTCTGCCAGTGAGCCTCCTGTCACTTAAAGAGGAGAATTGTGCACCCTGTGCATTTGAAAAAGGAGGCAAAGTTGGAGTAACAGACCTTTCAGCAAATGCTAAAATAAGAAGATCTGGTTTTAAACTTCTTTGGCTTCTTTAAAAAAAAAAAAGAAAGAAAGAAAAGGTGCAGGCAGGAGTGAAGGCAAGCAGACAGGCAGGAAGAGAAAGGAGGAAAAAGAATCTTTATTTTTATTTAGTTGTTCACACTGGTTGTTTCCCCCAGGACTCAGGACTTGAACCCAGGAGTATGTGACTTCCTCTTTTGGAGGCTTTTGACCCAACTACTACTCCAACAGAGCGTGCCATCATTGACTTCTTTTAAGTAGTGATATCTCTGTGAAAATTTAAGCTTCTTTAGGTTGAAACTGGCCACTTTCGTGTGGAGTCGAAGATCAAATCTTATATTGACTATTGGCCAGCAATTTCACCTATTATAGTTTGATTACTGACTTAAATTCCATAGTGAAATATTTTAAGGGAGAATACTCAGGCAGGTTATCAAAATATTGGAAATATGACTATCATTCTAGAAAGGGAAATCTTAAATCTTGAAATAGATGCTGATGTAGTTTCTTAATTCATATAACTTGAAATACCAATTCCATGTTGGACCTTGTAACACACCCACACACACACACACACACACACACACATGCACCCCAATTTGTGGAGAATGTCACCAGAGAACTTCTTCAACAATGTTAAATAATGCTAGCATTAACCAGGAAGGATAAGAAGTCATAAACTTAAGCTACACATATATGCACAATTTGGGGGATATATTTTAACTTACTTCAGTCCTCAGAATTGCAATTTAAGTTTGGTCAGCGATCAAGAAGTTGAAGGTTGTGCTTTTCCAGCCATGCTCTATTTCTATTCACTCCTGGTGTGTGGGCAGGAACCCTGGGAATGCTTTGTTATCATTCCTGAAACGCAAAGTGTTCTATTTAACTTAGAAGCTCTATTTTTTGTGCTAATAGCTGATTTTAGGCAGCTCCAGCAACTTAAAAAAAATTGAGAGAATGTATCTTGGTATTTAAGTCCCAGAACACCTGAATTAGTAATTGAGTGGTCTGTCATGTTTTTACCTGATTAAACTTGGGGAGGTGGCCTCAAATTGGTCATCCTTCCTTCCCTTCCTTAGAGTTGCATAATGCAAAAAGTATAATTTTTTTCCATTGATATCCACTAATGAATCACTATAGGAATATTTTCTACCCTACTGAATTTTAATCCAAAGATGAATGTGCATTTCAAACTACTTTATGTCACCCTTATCAATAGTGTTCATTTAACTTTACGTAACATCTATGTGAGATATTGAATGAATCATAGTACTTCATTCTATGGGTAGATCCCATCTATCTTTTCTAAACTATCCCCAAATGTAGTAGCTTTAGTAACAGCCAGATTATTCTGACTCACAATTTTTTGCAGGTTGGGAATTAAGGCAAATTATGGCTTAGCAATTCTTCAGTGTCAGGTGTCATCAACTGAAGTCAACTGACAGAATTTAGCTGGTGGCTGACTTGTCTTTCCTTCATGGAAGATGACACCTTCATGGAAGCAGTGGCGCTCATACAGGCTTTCCTTTTTGCCTATGCAGTCTCTGAATTTTTCTATTTAATTTCTCCTGTAGTATAGTCAGACTTCTTACATAGCAATTCTGACCTTCCAAGAGCTCAGGTAGAAGCTGCCTGTCTTTCAGGGACATAGCCCCAGGAGTTCCAGGACGTTGTGGGGCCCACCCAGAACCAAGGAATGGAGATGTGAACATTGCCTTTCTCTAGATGAAAGGAGTATTAAAAACTCATGGGTATCTTTAATCTGCCACAGATGTGCTTATCACCTTAGTTTCTGCTGAGGTTAAATATACCAAACAAAGCCTGCATGCTAGTCACTGACCATGAAGCCATCACCCCTACTCCCTGTAGCCAATCAAATTATTGTCTTGCACTTTGCACTTTGATTTTAGCCTCTGAGCATCTCTTGCATAGCCTCCTAACTGGTATCACTTTCTTTATGACAGCTTCTCCACTACTACCAAAATAATTGTATTAAAGCACACATGTAATGTTTCATTTCTCACTAGTGACTCTACTGTTAATGAGGCAAAGTCTAAATGCCTTAGCCTGACACACAATGTCCATTATTCCCAATCTCCCCGACCCTGCACTACCTGCTATATTCCAGTGTGCTCTGGCCGTGCTGTTTCCCAAGTGCATCATGCCTTTGCATGACTATGTACCTTACTTAGCAGTTCGCTTCTCCTTGGTTTTATCTCCTTTTTCATATATGCTTGCTAAAAATGGACAGCCTTTTCATCCTTCACTGTTTCATTCTAATGTCACCTGCTCTGTACTCCCATAGCACTACTTATACCACCCATGCAAGAATAAACCACACCTTTACTGATACTCATGTCTTGTTTGATAGACATCAGGTCACATGGTCATAGGCAAAATCTTTGACCCAGAAGGAAACATAGTTTCACAGTTTTCTAGCTGTGCTTTGTTGAGTAGTGTCCTCTCAAAATTCATATCCTTTTAATGCCTCAGAATATGACCTAATTTGGAAATGATTGTTCCAGAAGTGATTAAGGTTAGCTCATACTGGAGCATAGTGCCCTTAATACAATATAAAGAGTTTCCTTTTATATGAGGAGCCACAATAATAGACGTGCACAAAGGAAGACAATATGAAGAGACATAATAAGAACCCCATGTGACAATGGAGGCAGAATTAGAGTTACGTATCTTCAGGATTAGCAATGCAAAAGATTGTGGCAACATCAGAAGCTAAGAGCAAGATAAGAAACAAGTTATTCCATAGAGCATGGTCCTGCCAACACCTTGATTTCTGACTTCTTGCCTCCAGAACTGAGAGAATAAATATTTGTTGTTTCAAGTCACCTGATTTTTGGTTCTTTGTTATGGCAACCCTAGGAAATTAATATGACTTTGAGCAAATTACTTATTCTCTCTCTGTATGTTAATTTTCTCATCTTTAAATGGTCATAATTGTCAACCTCATTTAATGGAGTTTTGTGTAAATTAAATGAATCAAGACATTGTAACTGCTTAAGATATCATCTGCATACCGAAGTGCTAATGTTTATGTGTGTGTCTTCTCCTAGGATAGGAATCATTTTCTAGTTGGTTTTCATATCTTATTTTAAGAAGCCACATGACATAGCAAAAAGAATTTGTGCTTAGAAACATAAAAATCCTGAGTTCAAATTCAGGTATTTAAGAGCCATTCTGATTTTAAGCCTATTTCCTCATCTGTAAAGTGAGGCATATAATACTGATTTTGTATGTTTTCTGTGGAAATTAGAATTAACAATCTCTGGTAAATAGTAGGCCCTTAAATAATGAGGTTATATACTTATTCTGCACAATAACCCAACCAAGAGCCACAAACATATTAATTGCTCAAAAAATGTTTTTTAATCAGATGTATTGATTGATCACTTAGTACTTGTTTAAATGAGCATTTTTGACAATTCTGTATTTTTTTCCTAAAGTATTTTTGTGGTTCTATAATTTATGTCCTTTCACTTAAATTCCAAAGGTCATCCCTATCAGGGATTAAAATGCTAAGCAGAAGCACATGATTTTTTAAAAAATGTATTTTGCATTATTTTTGAACTAGCCATCAATCATACCTTCTCCTATGTGTTGTACAAGAGGAGAAAATGACTTTAACATTCCTGACAAGCTTTTCGTGGTTTTATCTTGATGCCAAGTTGGTTTTCTCCTGTTCTTGCAACTTTATCAGCAGTATTGCTTAGAATATTTACTTTGTTCCTGTTGTGCTGTCATTTTTGAGATGCCAGTCAACCTAAGCGTGATTCACCGTGGTGTGTGTCATTCAAACGTGTAATAATAAGAAAGCATTTCAGCAGAAGGCTAGAAGATGAAGTTAATTAATAAAAGGAGACTGTAAAAAGTCACAGGGAAATGTCACGGTGGCATGCAATGCCCCATCACTTCACCGCTGTGCTTGTTAGTGAACCTGAAACAGCACAGCTGGGACTCAGTGGAACAAAGGTGCCCACACAGCCATTCCCCTTCATGGCAGTTGGTTAGCATCTCTATACTGGGGATTGTGCACAAGACGTTGTTATGGGTTTTGTAGTCTTAATAGCTCTTGACTGTTCTTTGGGTCCATCGTGTCATCACTACAAGTCTGAAACATGAGGAATTTTAACTAAAGGGAAACTCTTGCATGGACTTAAGGAATTTTCTGAGGAGAAGGGAAATTAATTTAAAGAGATTGGTGTAGTCTTATTAGAACAACTCTCTAAATCAGCTGATGAATTCAAGTAGAATGTTTTTCAGTGCTATAAAAACTGCTTCTGGAAAATTATGAGCAAGACTTTTATGTCAAAGTAGTTTACTTGTAGACCAGTTTATTGAAGAGTGATGTTCCAAATGAATCTTTTCTCCAATTTCAACTTTGTCTCTGTCAAGATACATGACTCAATAAAGATGCTAATGATGGCAGGTGAGCATAAAACTATATACAAGGTGGTAATTAAATGCAATTTATTTTATAGGAATATGCAAAACATCATTTTTAGACTAACTTTTCAGCAGAAACTGTAAAAATATGCTCTTAATAATTTAAAAACAACTAAAGGAACCCTGCCCCACAATTGAAAGATGAGACAAAGAGCCTGAAGAAAACTTACAAGTTAGCCAATGTATTACCAAAAAGTGTATATTGAAATGACAATCTGTTATTTTCATACTACTCATCTATTTAAAAAACTGAAATCTTTCCATTTGTGATAACATTAGATGGTTCTAGATGGCATTATGCTTATTGAAATAAGTCCAATGAAAAGATATATTGTCATATGATTTTACTCCGACGTGGAAGGTGAAAAAACAAAACATATAGCAAATATTTTGTTTTGTAGATTCTGAGAACAGAATAGTGGTTATCAAAGAAGAAGGGGATGGAGTGGAATAAAGGGCATCAGTTGTATGTTGGTGGATGGAAACTAGAATTTTGGTGTTGTTAATAATATATCATGTATATACAGATGTTAAAATATAATGTTCTACACTTGTAACATGTTATAAATCAATGTTACTTCAATAAAGTTTTCTTAAAAACGTATTTTTTCAAATTTGTGGCAAAGATTTCAAAGATACAAGAAAAAGCAAGAGGACACGGTGCTGTTAAATGTGCAGAGACACAGGCCCCCTGGAATAGGTTAGCTGTGTCTTTTTCTGGGAAACAATTTGGCAGCTTGTTTATATTTTTTGACCCACTAGTTTTATCTCCGGAAAATGGTCCTAAAGAATAAGAAAGTCATCCAGTATTAGGCTGAAATACTTCTTTCACAGAACTACTGTAATAAGAAAAAAACTAGAAAAAAATGTAGAATGACTAGATAGTAGTGACAAATTCACAGAATCCTGTACACTTTTGATGAATATTTAATGTCTATGAACATACTCATGACTCAAGTAAAACAAAATTTAGAACTGTAGGTGAAATACTTTATTATTGAATAAAATGTATAATATTTTAAAAGATAGGAAAGTGTTCAAAATGTTAATGATTGCTCCTGGTTGGCACCATAACGGTGACATATGGTTTTATTATTTATAATATTTAATGTACTAGTTATTTTTTATAGTCAGAAACAAGTGGGCATTAATTTTTTAGTTTGAAGACATCTAGAGAGAGGTCCTCAGCTGCTTATATCTCCTATGAGTTTGTTACTTTTTGAGGCTGCAAGTTGGTTAGTTTGGCCAACATTGATTTTCATGGAATTTGTAAGTCAAGAAGGAAAGATTATGAATAAACCATCTGGGAAATTGCCCCTGGAAAAGAGATGCAAACAAAAAGAAATATATCCAGTACTTAACTGCTGCAACTGATAAGTACCAGGTGATAAAGTAATGTGGAGGAAAATCCAGATGGAAAAGTATCTGAGAAGAGAGCTGGTTTCTGGGTTCCAGGATTTCATTGCTGGGAAATTAGTAACTCCACTGGACTATATATTAAAGAGAAGTTGTCTAAGAAAGCAGGAAAGGGACTAATGTTGGAAACTGGGATTGGATCTTATTGGCCAAGGGTGCAGATTTGGCTAGAGAAGAGACTAGGACAAAATTGGTTCTAAAATAATGTTCTGTTCTATGTGCTAATGTCAAGATAGAAGGTAAAGAACAAGCTAACTGCCTCACCCACTGACTGGCATTTTATGGATTCCATGAAGGATTCCTTACAATAGTGTGTTTTGTAAAGTGTGTGCTGGGGAATGCTGAAGAGGTGACATGTCAAATATGACCAGGGAAGAAGCAGCCTTTAGAGTAAGAAGGATAATGCTGGAGGAACACAGATAGGGGTCAGTGCAGAGGCACATGCAAAGCAGAAGGAAGAAAGGTAGACTTCATAAAGTAAAATGAGCTACCTCCTCAAGACTGCTGCAAGGTATTACCAGGACCCCTGGTTTCCAAATACAAGGATTCAGAGGAGGGATTTAGGGGACTGGAATTTTTGCCATCTATTTATTGGCGACTGAGCTAGAGAATTTAATTGTGTTACTTTTACAGTGATTCATTCTTTACTATTGCTTTACTAGGCTGAATTATACTGGCAAATGAGAAAATATTGAAATGTATGAAGAATAATGAGGACAAAACGCTTAGGTGCTTGTGTCTAACAGTAATACAATGAGCAAGAAAATATGGTTTGTGATTTATATTTTATGACCTATTTAAAAAATAATCAATTTTTTTTAAACTTCAATGTAGCTATAGAAAATTTGCTTTCTCTAGCCCCTGAAGATTTGATCACTTCCACAATGGATAATTCATCTTAGAAAAATAGCTTATTATGAAATGGAGAAGGTCCATATATGTACTTTGCATTATAAATAAAATAGAAGTTTGAGTAAGAATATGAAATGCTATGAATACATTTTGATTTCTCTTTCTCTAACACATTTTGTTCATATATATGTATTTATAAAATTAAAATTATAATTATGAAATAAATGACTTATTTGGATAATATCAGTAAATTAAAAGGCAGGATTTATTTATTCATTTGTTCATTCATTCATCATTGCTAAACAAGCATTTGTGAGCACCTGCTACATGTTAGGCATTGTTCAAAAAGCCAGTGGTTTGGAAAACCAACCAAGCAAACAAGATCCCACACTGATAGAACTTATTTTCTCATAGGGGAAAGGAAGAAAGACAATAATCTGATTTTTTTTCAGAATGATGAAATGTTCAGAGATTTTAAATTAGACTGATGTGATAAAGACTTCTATATGGCTACTTGAGATTATGTAGTTGAAGAAAGCCACTCAGAAAAGAAGGCTGCCCTGTGCATACTTGCAGCTGCATGGGGTGGTCATTCCTAGTAGATAGGAGTCACTAGAAAGGGAAGATGAAAGTGATAGAAAGAAGCCTATTAACATAGGGCCAGAGAGGTGACTGGACATGGTTTTGACCGCGTTGGACAGATTTTGGACAGTGTTAAAGCAGGGGTGTGATGAGATCTGATTTACATTAAAAAAATAACTGGCTCTTATGTGGAATGTGACTGTAGGATGGCAGGAGTGGAGGCACAGAGGATGTTAGTAGACTATTGGGCCTGGGGAGTGAGAAGTGATAATAATTTGGATGAGGATGGTGGACCTGGAGATGGAGAAATACGGGATATAAGTAAGAGATGGCATTTGGTGTTAACCTCAGAGCGAGAAGGTATAGACAGAAGAAAGGGACTAGGGTTCTACCCTACGGCACCACCAACATGGAGAGATTGCGCAGAGCGGGAGAAGATAGCAAAGGAGACTAATAAAGAGTGGCAATTCTATTGTGGTGTTTCAAAATATGAGAAAGGAAAGTGTTTAAAAAAAGGAAGGCATGAGACGTAAGTCCAAGATCTGGTGTAGGAAACCACTTTGCAGATTAATTAACTTGAAACCAGGAATCTGCTCTTCTTTTCCTGAGTTGGCCCAATTTTCAGTTATCTAGATCTCAGCCATCCAAATATTGTGTCAAAGGATAGTAGTAAAGAAGAGCAAGATATATAAATGATTATACTGAATAATTCATAATTTTGTGCAATTGTATCTTACAAGTGTTTGGGTGCAGGAGAAAATTTTCCTGTATTCTTCTGCATTCTTCTAAGCTGGTAAATAATCAAATAAGCATTAGGCAAATTAATAAGAGAAAAGAATCAAAAGAAATTTAATAGCAACACATACACCTGTGGTATTTGTGGGAGAAACCCAACAAGACCAAGTAGCTCACCACATGGCTTCAGTTACCACTTTAAACACTTTTTGGTAAAACTAAAGAATTTTGGGGTTTGTGGGGTGGGGGGGAAATCAGCCACATGAGGCAGGAAGACGCAGTAAACAAAAGCATGGCTGTGCTGCAGACTTAGGTTCTACTTTCTCCAGGGGTAAGTTAGTCTTCCTGGTATGGTGAGAGAGATGACACCCTTACAGAGAGAAACTCTTCCTTTATACCTGTAAATATCTTTTACAAAATAGTACTCTTTATTCAGTCTTCAGAATTCTTCTTATGAAATAATACCTTTGCCAAGAAAGACATATTTGTGGTAGTGATTTTTTTGCTCCACTATACAAGTAATTGTCCACAATGGAGGTATAACTTAAAGCAAGAGTGATATGATAGACAGTGGATGAATTGTTTCATAGTATTAGAATGAGAAGAAATCTCAAAGGTTATGGTCTAACACCCTTTCATTTTACAGATGTGGAGACAGAATCCCAGAGAGTTTAAAGAACTGGTAGAACTGGTAGAGATCACATGACTCGACCATATGAGAAACCAGTTAGATTATACTAGATCTTTATACACCTATAGACACACATTCTCACACATACTCACAAGTGTGTAAACACAAATGATCACATGATGCTAGGTGATGATTATTCCTTTTAAAGTTGATTTAAAAGTAAATTGTGAAAAATAAACTTCTGGCACATTTTTAAAGGTTTCATTGATTGGTAGAATTTCTGTTAGCATCTCTTTTCCAAAAAATTTCTCTATAAACTGTTACATTTGTCCTCAAGGGGGAAAAACAACAACAACAAATTCTGATTCCTTCTGAGCCAAAATGTTAGCATAATAGATTTCTTCGTCATAATTTGTAACTTTAGTATTTTTTATCATTAGGTACAGGAGTTTACCCACAATGCATATTGTTAGTATTTTCTACTCCCCTTTTACTTGTGCTGAACTTAAACTAGAGTAGACACAGATAAAGATCAGATTTAGGATGTACTAAAAAAAAAACCTGTTATCAGTCAAAACAAGTAAGAGCAATAGTTAGTATTTTATGTTATAATGTCAATTAGGCTTAGCTAAATACAATTTTATTTGGAATTTTTTGAATATCTGTAAAATGTTTTAGACCATCAAGCATTATGCTTAGGTTGAATTTATCTAGATCATTTTTCATTATAAATAAGGCATTATAATGTAGGCATCTTCATGGCTGGTACATTGCACAGCACCCGGGCACTGCACATTGAAACCCTGTGACCCTGGGGCTGCTATGCCCTTGGGACATGGTCATTGCTCCCCCAGGAGCTCTACAAGGTGTCAGCCTGAATGTCATCTTTTTTCTTATATAAAAGATCTAAAAAACCTAAAATGTCTTTTTCTTATTCCTGTCAAACTATAATAATATAATAATATTTGGAAAGATGTTGGTGACTTTTCTGACCATAGTGTTATGATAAAACAACAGGGGAAAATCTACAATCAATCAGCAGAAAAGATCAGAGCCAGGGGTTATTGGAGGAAAGAGAAAAATAATGACTCTTAAGGCACTTCAAATCACATCTCTGGAAAAGTAGATGTTGTACTGAAATAATCCCCCTGACATCAAGAGTTTAACATGTCAGTCTTCCTGCTTAAACCAGTGGGATATCTCTTGTCCAGTTGAAATATAAGGAAATTGAGCTCCAAGCTAGGAACATAGTTTAAAACCACCTGGAACTTAGGCAATCAAATTCATGATGACACAAAGATGTTTTTCATATTTTTACCAAGTTTTAAATTTAAAAGCCTAGAGATGCAATTTGTTTCTTCTTAAAATTTTCAAGACAAGTTATGCCTCACAAAAGATAAGAATGTTGTCTCTTATTAAATATTCAGTAATAATAACCATAAATTACACAGCACTTCTTAGATGCAAGGACTCAAGACTTACATGTATATTAACTCACTGATCCTCAAAACCAGCTGTATGATTTAATACCTATTATTAATCCTTTTAAGAGTGGGTGATGAACTAACGATATAATTAAATTAAAACTGGAATCTTTCCAAAGGAATATGAAGACAAATCAGCAATTACACTAAGTAGGTTTAGAAGACAAGTGGTTTTTGTAGTATAGGGTTTTGGTGATCTAAAATATGCAAGATAGACAGGTTGGTTCATGGAAAGGATGATAGAGTAAGTTAGGGCAAACTGAATGAGATCATATTGTAAGGAAAATGGTTTATTTTGTAGCAGTAGTGACTTCACAATCTAGCGTAGGGTTGAAAAGCCACCATCAGAACACTGCTTTTATCACTGATACTGATTAACAATAGCTCAAAGAATAAAGTTAGGCATGTTGAGATTATTATAAATTCATGTATCCTATTGTTTTTTAGGGAATAAGGAATAATGAATTTTTTAAAAAAGAGGTATGTGCTATGAATCCTAAAACTGAGACCGTATTTCATTTCTCAGAATATCAGTTTTATTATAAATTCTTGACAATTATATATCATTTTGGTATCTTAAAACATCATTTTTAAAGTTAATTGGTATTCCAAAATAGATAACTGTCTTAATTTTGCCCATAAATTTAGAAAGATAAAGGTTGGTTAACTGAAAGACTCATAAACATGGAGGGGGTCACAGTTTCCCAGTGCACCCTGGGATTAGAGTTGGGCTCATTGCTTACAAGCTTGGAACGCTTAGTTCCAACTTGTGACCCTGGCATATTAAAGTTCCTTAACTGAATCTGTCAATACCTCCCTATTATTTAAGTTACATATAATGTGTATGTTGCACAATATGTCATCTTTCAATGATCTCTACTCCTGTGTTGAAGACTGACTCCCTTGCTAAGTAGATTGTACATGGCATGTTTGGCAATATTGATGGACACAGAGAGGACTGTGTGACCATTTGCTTTTCTGTGTAGTACACTGACTCTTTTCTGTGGAAGAAATGTCTTTGATTGAAATGTACCTTCCTCCCTGCAATACATGAAGACCATGATATGCTTCTTATAACTTCAGTTTTGGGGGAATAGAAAACATTAGATCTTAGCTCATTCCAACTTTGAGAAATTGATTTATTTTTTCAGATCCTCACCTTCCAAGTTTGTGAATAAGGATAATAGGATTATGATAAGGAGTAAATGAGTCTTAATTAATGTAAGTACCCAAAATATGTTTAAGCACTCACGTTAACTATTTTTTTAATGTAAAAATAATGCCAGCTCACCTATTATTGACTTCAAATGAAATAGTACACATAAACCTTAAATGGAGTACAAATGCAGCTACCTTCAAATAATACATCCTACTCAACATCATTGTCAGCCCCATATTTTACTTAAAATTCATAATCAATCAATTTTATGACTTTTCTCAATTCATAATGGTTCCAGCAATATTCATTATCAGCATAGAAAGCCTGCCTATTGCCCCATCCCAACTTAGCATACTAAAAATAGAAATGTATTTATTGTTCTGAGATCGAAGGATTCAAAAATGCTGGGTTCTGGATGTAGAATGATGCTTAACCTGTCCACAAGTGACTAACTAGTGGTTGTGCTAAACTTTTGGTACTTGTAAACATACAGAAAATCATTGTTGAAAAAGCAAGGAAATAAAACTTTGTCAAAGACTTGCTGGTAAATTTTTAGAGTAAGGTATCAATCACTTCTGGTTCTTTGTCATTTTAAATTGATAAATTTTTCCCTGCTTTCTTCTTCATTTAAGTTTTCAATCTCTGTTAAACAAATCATCTCATGGACTATACTACAGGCATTAGAAACAAGTGCCCCTGAAAATATGGTTCTAATTAAGATCTCCTTCATCAAGCTTAACATATTACCGCAGACAGGCCAGGAACCCAGGACTCAGGGGCAAAGTCTAGAACAAGAGAAGCAGAAACAGTAGCCTTGAGCTTTGTGAAAATAGAATGGACTTCAATCTGAATGCTGCTAGGTGAAATCATTGATTTTTCCCGAGACAAGTATTATTTTAATCCTTAGAACTTCTAGATGTTTTTACCTTTTGACAATCACTAAGAATTATTTTTAATATAAAGTCCAGCATGAGAAAATAAGCTACAATATTCTTTTTAGTCAATTTCAGAGTTAGACTCTGCTTTTTATAATTTTTGTTGAAGATTAAGCATGATGGTACTATCAGAAGATAGAATGTCCTATTGAAATAACATCTCTATAAAATTAATGTTATTTTATTCACATACACGTTTTAAAAAAGAAAACTAGTGACTCAAGAACTGTTCCATACTTACATATGGACTTATTTGTTTCTGTCCCACAGTGTCACCATCATCATATTTTCCACATTATAGACAGATAAAGTGAAAATATAATTAGAAAGATGAGTTGAATCTAGAAATAATAACTGTGAATTTTGAATAGGTGATTATCTTTCAGCTAAATTTAATCCTAATAAGTAAAAACCTTCGGTAATCTGCTAATCTGCCTATTGTAATTGTGAGTTTATATTAATCAATTTTTTAAACATCTTTTCCACTCTTAGCCAATATGTATGGAATCGCTGATAAACTATGAAAAATTTTGTTATGTAGTCTTAAAAAATATTTCTGATTAGTTTCATGTTTCTAGAGCATTTGACTTAGAAGAAAAAGAAGCATAAAAATAAATCATTTCTTACACAGAATTAGTGTCTTACTATGTACCTGGCCATCTAAGCATGTGCTCAGCTGGTGATGTATTATGCTGTGGTTTAAGCTGTGTTGCCAGAGGCAAATGTCTGCCTACTCTGATCTGTCACTGGCACTCTGGGATGTCTGATGACCATACTCACACATCTAATACAATTGCATTGTAACCCTGTGATGTGGTTAAACAGTGGACTGGCTAGTTGCTATCTGTTGAAAGACTGAACACACAATTAACAGAGTTTCTTTCTTTTATTGGTAAATTTGGAGTGGTCTACATTTAAAATTCATCACCAGAAAAAAATAATACGGAACAGCTGCTTTTTTGAATTCTCGAAGTTATTCAGATTAGATTTATCCTTCTAAACAAGCAGAGATTATGGGTTTTAGCTCCCACCCTGCCACTGAGATAGCACCAACTCACCGCTTAAACAATCTAGTTTTAGTCAGGTGGCAGCAAAATCTGTGGAAATGCTATTTACCTTCCTGCTAAGAATGAGAGAGAAGCACACCTTGGCACACCATTGCTGCAAGCTAGTTTTGCTCCTATCAGAGGGTCAGGTCAGGTTATGATCTGCATTAAACAGTTCTTGTTTCTGATTACATCACAGCCTCTTCTCCCAGTGCTATTGATTGGGTAAAAATAGTTTCATTCAATAGTGATTTAAGGTCAAAGAGGAAGGACACACCTTTCTAATTAATTAATCAAATACCTTCTAATTTATTTCTAATTTATTTTATCTCCTACCGGTGGAGAATTTTTGTTGCTGTTCTGAAAAGTCAGTGCATGATGTTAAATGTAGAATCAGAGAGGACGTGTTGTAAATTCATGTCCTGTCAATTGTTTTTTAACTTGAAACTAGATCTGTGAATATAGGCCCATTTTCTAATCTAGAAACTTGATTTCTTTTGTTGATAAATGAACACTTCTCACCTGGCTGTATTGTTTTTAAGATTCCATGAGATCACACAGTACAACATAGGAATGGGTACAAAGTCAACACCGGTCCATGATTGTTCCAGTTAATTCATATGTTTGTCCTTGATATTTTCATCTGGAAAAAGTTTCTCTGTTAAGGATGTGTGCTTTTGTATGGCTTTTCCAATGAGAATTGCTGAGGATACTTTCAAAGTGTCATTTTGTAACTAGGTGATCAGAATCTCTCTCCCTTCTATAGGTTCTCTGCTTTCTGAAAATATCTTATTTCACGTCTTGAATAATTTCCTGTCCCCACTCCAGTGTGACAGAGGAGTTCAGAAGGAGACTTGGTTTCTATGGAGACTTGGAGAGATGCCAAAATTTTGCACCACACAATGGCATGCATGTCAGTGATTTAATGCCAAAATCCCTTTGAGGAACCAAAACTATCAAAGAAGTTGGACCTTTCTTAGTCTGACTGGGCAAAATACCATAGGCTAGGTGGTTTCAGTAGCGGAAATTTATTTCTTCAGAGTTCTAGAGGTCTGCAGTTTGGGATTAGGGTGCCAGCATGGTTGGGTTCTCGTGAGAACCCTATTTCTGGCTTATTAGTGGCGCTCTTTTTCTGTTTTCACATGGCAGAGAGAAAGAAGGAGCATGATCTCTGGTGTTTTCTTCTTAAAAGGATGCTAATCCAATCCTGGGGCCCCCACAATGATGACCACATATGAACCTGATTACCTTCTAGAGACTCCTCCAAATACTATCTCATTGGAGATTAGCATTTTAGCCTATGAATTTGATGGGTACACAGTTTAACCCATAAAAGGTACTATGTGCTGTCACTGAGCAGTCTGCTTGACAGGATAACAGAAGTCGCTGGGGCAATAGCAACAGTCCACCACCGAAGCAGGACCTTTTTTTTCCACCTAGCACTGGCTGCCTGAGATGCACCTTAGATTCCATAGTTGTAGAGGGGTGAATATGGCCAATTTAGGAAACGAGCATATGACTCCTTAGAAGCCCTGAAATCTAGCCTCCAGCCTACTGCTTACTAATACATGCAGTGGTCATATCATCTTTATATCCTCTGAACCTCAGGTTCCTTATATGTAAAACAAAAATCATAAGCTGTCTTCTGCCTCCTTAGAAGGGTGATTGTAAGAATCAACTAAGATGTGTGTGAAGGCACTTGGTAATCTTCAGTATTATTTAACATCTTTACCTGACTCTGAAACTGGATACCTAGGGGCACACCAGACTCCAGATGGAACACAAATTCATTTTAAATCTCTGGGGTACAATTTCTCAATGGCATGAGAATTACCTCTGGTGCTGCTTTAAGATACAGATTTTAGGGCCTTAGTCCATGAGTTTCTCTTTTATTTGACCTGTGGTAGAACCTGGAATCCACATTTAACAAACCTGCAATTGATGGTTGAATAGAGCTGATCCATAGACCTTATTTTGAAAATTGCTGTTCTGCACAAAGAGAGGCCAGACCATTGGGATGGGTGTGTTTGGGGGGATTACAAAGAACTAAATAAGTAGAGAAGTATATATTGGGGACTGGCAATTCTGTATTGTACTCCAAATTTTGGAATATTTACAAAAAATTGAATACGATAAACATTCTTTAAACCTATAAATTATCTTTTCTTTGTCCAAATTAGACAACAGCATGTTTTAAAAGTTAATGAATGGAATGAATGGAAGAAGAATAACACATAAGTAGATTCATCCTCACTGGAGTCCTCATAGCTTCGAGTGTTATAATTTGCTTTGATAAGTTTATGAATTCAATGAACAAAGCTTAAATCACACAGAAAATAATCTATTGCTGTAGAAATGCCAGCTGCCCTCTGCAGGATTGTCCCAGTTATTAACTTTCCCTTGTTCATGAAATCATGGCTATAGGGGAAAGAACTACTCAGAGCAGCTAAATAAATTAATTTTCAAGTTCTCAATGACTCATCACACATGCTTGCTCTGTATTCTTTTAAACTTTGTGTTAAAGGATTTCTTTTGAATGTATACATTTTGTCAGGATTACATGTGATCATCTTCTTTATATTTTAGGCCTTCACATTTCCAGATAGAAATTTGGAATAGTTACTTTAAAAAAAAGTTAGATCTAGAGTACAAATACAGTTGTAATTTTTAAGGTAATATGGATTTTGATTGTACAAGTGACATGCTTAAGAGCAGTGGAAGACAATGAAAACAATGTCATATATCACCTTCTGAGAGTTAAGGGTTTCTTGCAACAGGTGTTTTTTACTCCAAAGTTTATTCAGCTTTTTAAATCTACCAAAGTTAGGCACATTCCAGTGTGTCTTGGTGTAAAATTCTCCAGCTCTTAGGCTTTTTTCCTACATTCAGCTTTCTGTTTAAAAAATAAATATCGTGCTAATAATTCATTGCAAACTACCCCACATAAAGGAACCTGTTTTACCATATTGTTTGATTTTACTTGCTTAGCATATAGTCTTGTGTCTTTTGTCTGTGTTGTTTTCTGTCTTCCACTTCCCACTAGAATATAAAGCTTATGAGATCAGGGTTTTTCTTTTGCTTTTTAAGTGACCACTCTTTCCAGTTTTTAAAGCTATATCTGACACACACGGAGAGAGTTAATAAATATTGCTTAATGTAAGGCAAGGTTGGATGGGGATTGGTTTAATGTGCACAACTTCTTCAGTGCCCTGCATCCTCCCCTTGCCTTACACTGAAATGATAGAGGAGGCTTGGCAGAGCTTGAGATAATGTCTTAGCACTCAAACTTCCCTTGTTAACCTCCAGAATTCCGTCTTTCCCCAACTTCTATGACTTTTTACCCTCTGCCAAGTTTTAGCTCTGTTGTGATTATGCAGATAAATTCCGAGTAGTCATTAAAATAGTGACTGAATAACTAAAAACCTATTGTAAAAATGACCATTAGTTAGAACAGTTATGTAACATTGTCCATTTTTTTGTGTTTCCACCCTACCAGCCTATGCAAATCAAATACATGGATTTCTGCTGTTAATTAGGTAAGGACGGAAGGGAAGTCTTAGGGCATGGAAATTGGTGGTGTCATTCAGACTTGAGAATCCTGGAGGAAGCAGTAAACTTGATTTGGGCCCGAAACCATGTCTTCTTAAAATGATGCCCCTGCTTCCATTCCAAATGCTGCCTTTGCTATCTTATTCTTCCACTGAAAACACATCACTGAGCACACATCTTTGTTTTTAGAATAGACAGTAAGGGTATTTTCTTCTAAAATCCTCTCCAGATGCTAGTGGAGAAATCATCATCTGGGAAAGGCTGGAGGGATAGAACAACTTTGTCTGGCAGTGAATGGATCTTTAAGATAAAGTTTATTATGCAGTGAGAGAAAAGGTTTGGAAAAATTGGGGAAATAAAGTGTTATCTACAGAATTGACCTCAAATAAGGTACACACATTGCAGGCAGAAGGTGACATCAGAATCTTCCCAGCTAAGAAACCTGGAGGACAGAGAAGGAAAGAAAAGGACATGGACAAATTTCCCAGCCTTACAGATGTGCCCAGAACCAAGGCTGTTTGTCTTCTTAGTCACAGGGATTTCATGCCTTCATCTTACTTCTAAACTCCCCGATCTAGTGCTTTTAGATCTAGACACTGAATTCTACCATGCCCTTGAAATAAACAACCAAATAAAAATAGAGCCATATTTGGCAAGTGCTAGCTATAGATTTTTGTTTTTGTTTTTAATAAAACACAATAATTTTACATAAGCGTCTCACTCAGGCTATGTAGAGAGAGCACAATGAATTGTGTGGTAGAGGGAGTTGGGGGCTCATAGTATGGAACATCAGCAATGACATCGGGAGTCTTTCATTCTGCAGTCACTCTGCAGCTTCCCACGCTGTGTACCTCCACACACTGCTGTTTCTCACCAGCCCTTGTGTTGCTGCATCTGTGTGACAGGGAGGCTAAAAATACCTGCCAAGATGGCCGTGTAGACTGATGTTATCTCACAAGCTTACAAGCTGCACACTGTGTGCAAGAAAATGATCCCCAAGCACTAACATCCCACATGATTCAAGTTTCTGGAGGACCTGGAAACAGAACTGTAAGTTCAAGCTTGAAAGCAAATAGTGCCCCCAAATTAATTTTGAGGTCTCATACACTCACCATTCTCCTGTCACTCAAAATGTTATTTATGCAATGTTTACGCAAATTATCTTTGAGGTTTCCTAGTCTCGGAATTCTCCTTTCACTTGTGCCAATTAATTCACCCTAAATATTAATGTAAAAGTAGCAGTGTTGTTGCTTTGTTCTGCCTCCATCTCACTGATAAACTTGATTTTATACATTAGAGACAAACTAGTATGAAAAAATGTGTACTCACTCTCTTCAAACACATTATTCCATCATTTTCAATTTTTATTTTACCTAAATGTTATTTTTTTTTTAAAAAAGCTTTGTTCTACATTTTCGTGGTATAGACACAGTGAATTTTAGACAATTAAAATAGTCTTCAAAAGTGCGACAGTAAAAGTGAGATGTAAACAAATTTCAGAACCATTTGGTTGATAATGCTATATTGGAGGACTTAATACCCACTCATTTAATGTGTTAATACTCTGGAGCTATGTGTCAAATATAGTAACTACTGAACACTTCATATGTTGCTAGTCCTAGCCGAAGCCGTGCTACAATTGTTAGTGCACACATGTTGCAAAGAATTAGTACAAAATAAATAAAATATTTCAGACATCTCATTCAGAATAATTTTATATTGATTGCTTGCTGAAATCAGATTTTTAATATATTGTGTTAAATAGAATGTGTCATTAAAATTAATGCCATCTGTTTATAATTTACTTCTTTAAATATGTAATTTTAAATTAAATGTATTTTTTAAGATTTTTTTCATTAAAGAAAAGGGACAGATAGGAATGAAGGTGGAGAGGCAGACAAGGAAAGAGGGGCAGAAGAAGCACTTTATTTATTTTTGCTTAGTTGTTCTCATTGGTTGTCCCCTCTCCACTGCCGCCACCCTCAGTCTTAAACCCAGGACCTCGGACTTAACGTTGGACTGCTCCCAGGATGTACTAGACCATTAGGCCACCAGGGCATGCTGAGAATTTTTAGTTGCATGTATTTCTATTAAATAGCGTGACATTAGGTAACTAAAATTTTCTAGTGAGTCTACTAGGAATCCGTTAAAAACAATATTCCCGTTTAAGAGGAAATGCAGTACATAGCTTAGATGTTCTGCTCAGGAAACTGGGTAGTGCTCCTCCTGCAGAAACTGCAAAGATGTACCTGAACAGCAACAGGCAGGTGAGGGTGCACCCTTCTGGGTTCGGTGGCTGAGATCTGACTTGCAGACCACATAAAGTGTAAGGTCGCAGGTTCATGTCCCCAGGCCCTGGTAAAAAAACAAAAATAAATAAATGAGGATGCTTATTCCTTTCTTATAATGCTGCTTCTTCCTCCCTACCTTCCATCCTTTCTAAACAAAGGTAGGTTTATTATCTGTGCTGATTCAGTATCAACAAAATCAATTAGCGCTAATGGAAGGAGTTAATGGAACTTAAAACTTTGTGAGAAGAAAATTATTCTAATGAACTAGCATATGCTTAGAGGCAGGCATTTTAGTGCCCTTTTAAATGTATCTCTGATAAATCTCAATGTCCCTTTTTAATTAATATGTTTCTCTTAGAAGCATTGCTACTCAAGATTGTCAGAGTCTCCAGTATTATGTTCTAGACATAATGACTTGGTGTAATATGTGTTAGACCCTCAGATACAGAAGTAAATATAGTATCTGGACTTTTTCATATTAATTATGGTAAAATGCACATAATACAAAATTACCATTTTAACCATTTTAAGTATACAGTTCTACTGCACTTTACTATGTTAGGTATATTCATATTGTACAATCAATCTCTAGGTCTCTTCATTTGGAGAAACTAAAACTATACCCATTAAATAACTTCCCACCCCTTCCTCTCCCATGGTGCTTTGTTTTTGTTTTTGTTTTTTTTAAGGAAAGGTACAGGGAGGAATGAAGGTGAGTAAGCAGGCAGCTAGGAAGAGAGAGGAGAAAGAAGCACTTTATTTGTTTTCTTTAATTTTTCATCTTGGTTGTTCCCCAGCTCCAGGTTTCAAACCTAGATCCTTGGGGTGTATGTGAACTGTGTCTGGTGGTCTTATCTCATGGTATTTGAACCTTTGTCTTTATGAGATTTTTGTTTCTCTGAGAAATCTAACCATCATGTTTGTGAATATTCAAGAATTAAGCATATAAATATATTGTGATTAATGTAAGTGATTCTGCATCATATGGGTCTTCATTTTTGCTATGAATAAGAATATATGCAAATGTGTTTTTCAAAAGAATTCCAATGAAATTACATATCTTAACTCTTTCTGATCTGAATTTTTAATTTGACCCAAATTATCTTAACTCACCCTGTCAGTAATGACCTCCCACACGTAGTGAGGAACTTCTGTCATCTGGTGGCACCTAGAATACCAGGTAGTCAGGATCCCTCAGCGTGGTCACGTCACCCATCTACACCTCAGCTTCTAAATCTTACTGCTCAAAAAAGTAGAGAGATGAAGTGGATCATTAGTTCGTTTAATAACTCTGATACTTCCCCAACATTTTGTTTTTGCTTTTTTAAACCTCAGTAACCTTACATGACTCAAATAATTTCCTTTACTCATTTTAATTAGCTGTGGTTTGTTTTCCTTTTTAAAATCCATATCAATACCATAGTTTTAATAAAATTAAAACTAAAATCTTAAGTTAATTATAAAATCAGTTAAAGAACTAATGAAATCTATAGCATAATTTGATCATCTTTTGAAATTTGTTTTGAAAAATTAACTTTTAGGTAAATGTTGAGAGCTGGTCTTCCTGCATCCGATAAGTGTTGATGTAAATCCAAACATGTACATAGAAGACATTTTCCTCTTCAGCATTATTTCATCTGCCCTATTTGACCCTTAGACAAACGATTTACGGTTAACAGTTTGCCTTTTAAAATATAAATTTATATTATCTCTATATTAATTAATTATTGTATCTATTGTTTCATATTTAGTAACTCCCTCTGATGTGCCAAACCCTGTGTGAAGTGTCGGGAGTAAGTTGATAAGTAAGATATCATACTGATCTTTGTGGAATGTGCAAAGAAAATGAACATGCATTAGACTTTTTTGTAGTTTTGTTTTATTCTGTGAAAGAGGAATACAAATATTTGCCTGGTTTTGATAGATTATAAACTTTGAAAAAAATATTTTCAAATAATTAAGCAGAAGAAAAGCCCTCCACTTCTGTAACTGGTCTTATGAATAATGTATGTACAACCTTTCATTATTTTCCAATAGTATTGAGTATTGACTTGAGTTAGAGTATTTCTTAGTCCTCCAATAATAGGATACTTTCAAACATGTTGCTAACATAATCTGTCATCATATATAACAGCTGAAATAACAAGATAGTAATACCATGATCTGCCATAAAGTCCAAGTCAATAATACCTTGATAATAAGCAATTGAATAAATCTCTTCCTACATGTACAGAGTGTTGTGAGGATGAAAGGCATCTCCTCTGTGTTGAGCCTCCAAAACTGGTGCACTTATTCATTGGGACACTTTAGGCAAATAAGAAAACACACACAGGAATTTAATGGAGGGATTTGAGCAATCTAGATAATTAGATCCTATTGTGCAGTATTTTTTAAAAATTTATCTACAGTCAGTATAGAAGAACTATATAAGCACTTGCTAAGAGAATCCTAATGTTTGACTTTTCTATTCTGTACAAGGATGTTCACTCAAATATAGTTGATATGCAGCTGAATTTTATTTAAAGTGGCTTCATCTCAGAATCCTATCTACTGAAGTGTATCTTACTTTTGTTCGCATCGCTTGTCAGAGTGCATGGCGTGGCTCTAAAATGCCCAGGACCCCACGTCTGGACCTGGGAATAGTTCCAAGTTGTTCTTGAACTCATCCTTTGGACTTGTGCAAGACACTTAAGCTCCTTGAGCTTGAATTTCCTCATTTTAAAACAGAGGGGTGGGTTCTGCATTCTGAGTTTACAAAATCAGGATAGAACAAAATGAAGGAAACTGAAGGTTTGTAAATGTTACTTTTGCTGTGTCTTCACTGATGGGCTTGTTAATCATGATGCCCTTTCATTGCTTCATTTCTGTTATAAAGAATTCTGTTCCAGTCAGTCAGAGTCAATCAATGTTGAGGATAACTTTCTCTGGCTGTATTGATCGGGTGAAACAGTTATCTTCAAAGCTGGAGGAAGGAAATAAATTCCTTCTACCAATTTAGATCAGAGAGATGCCTGTCATGATTTAGAAGCATTTTTTTGTCATTTGCCCTTCTGAAGTTGACATGGCTTCAGGAGTGCAGACACTCAACTGGAACTGGGCATAAGCAGTGGAAAGCCTTTCTGGGCCTGAGGAAGACAGATACTGAGGAATGAGATGGGAAAAGAACTGAATTGTTACTTACTGACATAGGGAGGATGGAGACATCAGAAGCAGGAAAGTGAAAGCCGTGATGTACAACTGCTGGTTTGATCTGAAAGAGGACTTTGGAACCCATAATTTTTGGTCATATTACAGGGGGCAATGAAAAAACAAAAAGGTTTACAAATGAAAGTGACAGAATATCAAAAGAAGGATTTAAGTAATGATCTTATTGAAAGGATAGAGACTTCTAGAACACAGAAAGTTTAGAACAGATTACAAAGTCTACCCATTTGTGACATCTCAGAACATGGAGCCTACATTCATTATTGGTTTGGAAAGAAAAGGACAGCATCTCTTGGTAATGGTGCATTAACGTGGTTTCTTCTAAGGACAGCAAAGTGAGTTTACAAGCTTTTGTTTGTCATGTTTCTCTGAAAGAAGGTGTTTAGATCTATATACTCAGTTGGATAAGTGTAAATCTGTTTTACTGACAAACCATACTAAATCTTGTAGCTAACATTTATCTTCCTGGCTGTATTCTGAATGAATCATCTATGTTAACTACTGGAAGTATATGTTACTTTTCTTATTTCATAGATGAAAGTAGAGAAGTCCCCAAAGTCTCTGCTGTGAAGGGTCACACCTGCTCAGACTGGCCTTGGAGACATATTTCCATTTGTATGAAGTAACCTCTCTTGCCACTGTTCCCTCAGTGCCCTCATGATTTCCCCCCAGTCTTCCTTTCATAGACAAACACTTGCTTTCAGGGCTGCTTCACCAGTACATAAGTTATGTTCATTAGGTAGAGTGGTTAAGCTGAGCAGTAGCTTATCTTTTAAATCACTAGTGGACACAGAACTTAAAACATTGCCTCCCCCTTTTTCTATTCCCTACACTCAAGTAAATCATCCCCTTGATCTGATGTTTGCAGTAGTAAAACACTTCAACATAAACTGGTTTACAAATGCATGCTAACGTCATAATTATCTTTGTACTGTCTGATATTTGCTTGCCCTTCTGTACTAGTTTCTCACTCAAAGCATATGGGAGGACATAGTTCTGAGGAGCAACTTCTCCAATTATCTGTGCTTAGAAAATATGAGAGAACAACTTAAAACCAGAAAGCATGTATTCTGTGCCTTTTTGTTGATGAGACGTAGCACTGCCATAGCACGTAATCCCTTTGTGCTTGTAGAAACACTGTCTTCAACAACAACAAAATGCCAAAACAGTTTGTGACACATTTATGATCTCTCCCCAAATAGTTCTACAAGCCCAAGGTGGCTTTTAACAAATCAGTTGTACTCAGATATGTGCTTTTTTTTGGACTAAAGAAGAAATTGAAATTATACTGATTCTAGTGAAACAAAGAATATGGAGTTTAAACTTACTTTACCTGATCATATGACTAGATGCTAACTAAATACTGTGTCTGTGTATTCATTTATTTGGTTAGAGCATTATATTGAGCACTGTGCCAGAAGATTCTGTGACCCCATGATCATCACCTCCTGGTGTCTTCAATTTTATGTCATGCTCAACCCCTGAGTGTGGATGAGACCTATGACTTGCTTCTGATCACTTAAGCAGTGCAAAGTATGTGCATGATGACATGTGTTGTTGTGTTAGGTAACCTCACAGCACTTATCTTGCTGGAGTCTTTCTCGCTTTGCAGATTTTGAAGAAGCAAGCTGCCATGATGTGGGCTACCTGTGCTGGGAACCCATATGGCAAGAAGCTGAGAGTAGCTTCTTAGAACTGAGGGAGTCTCCAGTCAACAGCTGCTAAGAAACTGAAGCTTGCAATATTGCACCTGTAAAGAACTGCATTCTGCCAACAAAGGCAGTTCTTTTTTTCAGTTAAGCCTCAGATAAGACCCCAGGGATGGCTGACATTTTTAATGTAGCCATGTGAGATCCTAGCAGAGACCTGATCAGGCCATATCGTACTCCTGACTCAGAGAAACTGGGAGACGCTTTTAAAGTGAGGTCACTTTATGTAAATGAAAGTATGTCTCTGGGTCCAACCTGAGTGAGTGTGAATATTCAAAACTGAGACCTGACTTCTCCATGAATTTTAATCTAATAAATGTTCCTATTTTGTAGAAATATGAGAAGGGTAGCAGATCTACCTCCAGTAGTTGTTATTTTAAGTTGCTAACTTTGTGGTAATATTTACACAGATATAGGAAATGAATGTAAGTGTTCTAAGCAGTTTTACATGTTGGAAATGTTGCAGTAGACAAAACAAAATCCCTGTCCTGAAGCTTGCATTGGAATAAATCTAGAATATGCAGGTGCTAGAAGTTTTAATTCATCTAAAATTATCATTTCAAAGTAAAGAGCTCAATAACCTTAGCTAAATCAGAGAGAAAGTCCAACGTTGCTTAAAATATTTCCTTCAGATGTGGTAGATATTTCACATTTGAGAGTTTCATTTTTGGTCCAAATGAGAAAAAAATAAGCTGAACATATGCTAGCATTGAATTAGCAGGTGATTGTATTCAAGAAAAGAACATGAGGACCACATTATCAGCTGCAGAGAGGGAGTTCTCTTCGCACTTTGCACTGCCCTGGTAATTTGGTCACATAGTACATGGAATCATTTCAAAATCAAGATACTCAAGAGCTTAAATACAGAATTGCCAAAAACCACCGCAATAAAAGAGCAATCACAAAATCAGCTTAGCATGTCTATTTCTATAGAAAGATTGCTGTCTAAAAGAAAATGTAGAATTTATTCTGCATCTTCAGAAGGTTGAAGTCACATTTATTAACATGGCAATACACTGGGTTTGGTGTTCAGGCTGGAGAACTCAGGAGGAGAAAGTCTGGAGAGTTTGAATTCTACACAAGCTGTTGGGATTTACATACAGCCCTGGGATACCCAGACACACAGGCTGCAGCGTGTCCTGGGTCATCTGACTAGCAATTTTGTGCTTCTAGTCTCTTGGGAGCCCAGGACCCTGTGCTGTATACAGAAGACCTCACAGTTAAGGCCTATTCTTTGGAATAGACTTCAGAGTCTCTTGAAGTTGTTAAGTAGCCCACCACATTCAGAACTTATTTGGGCAGCTTAATGGATAGTGTGCTACGTGCTGTTAGACAATTCATGTTTGTAGTGTGGCATACAGAACAGGTCCACAGAGCTAGCTCTTTCTGAATTCTTGTTGCTATTGTTAGTAACACATGTTGAGTGCTAGCCCTGTCTGGAAATTGTGCTGAGCAGTTTGCTATGTATATAATTTTGTTTGCTTAAGCACATCATTATCCCATTTTATGGATGAAGAAACTGAACCTTAGAGAGCCTATGAGACATACCCAAGTTCCAACAAAGAGGATGTGATGGGTCAGGGAATGAATCCAGGCATTCTGATTGCAGAGCTGGTGCCCACAAACATGCATGCTGCTTCCTATTGACTGCTGACAGGGCGATGATGGTGCCAGACACTCTTCTTTCATTTACTCCTCATGTCAACCCTGTGGAAGATATCTCGGAGTACTAGGATGTACCTTGAATGACTCTTCAAACAACTAGTTTAAAGAGGAGCTGAGACGCCAACATGTGTCTTCTGATGCCATAACCACTTCTCAGGCTAAATGGAGGGTTATTGTTCTAGCAAGTGGCCATTGTCTGTTGATATTGATGAAGTATTTGAAACCTCCTCTACCTCCAGCAACTCCTTTTCTGTTTGATAATGCCTAGCATCTTACAGTACATGACATGTTGGATTTTTTTTCAGCTGAAGCTTTGATCACCATAACATTATTCTTAGTCCTTTAACTTTGTAAGTCTTGTATACCTCAGGAAGAATAAATTTATCTTACTCTTTTATCCTCATCTGTGAAAAAACAGACAAACAAACAATTTTATGCAGAAGAGAATGCAAAAATATGAGGACCCAAGTGCTGAATCTAGAGAAGGAAGTCACTAAGGAGTGAAGGAAAAGAATAATAGTTAACCTAATGTCTATCAGATATTAAAGGCACTTTCTGAAGACTTTAATTTGAATTTTCTAATTATTTTTTTATATTAGAGAAAGCCTTTTTAATAACATAGAAACAGTAGAAAGTGTATAATCAAAAACAAGGGCCTTAGTAGTATATACATCTATTGAAGGATGAAGTTATATTGCTGAAATTCTTCTGATTTTGTAAAACAAGATTAATCAGTTTTTAAAAAACAAGCAATGGCCATTTCTGTTAAAGATTTATTTTGACTATATAGTTAATACATTAGGAAACAATTCAAGCACAGAGGTAATTTTTTGCTTTCTTATTCATGATTTTGTCTATGATAAACATTAGATGGATACAGAAAATCACATCTGGCTAAAAGGTGTTGTGCAGGAGCATGCAAATCACAGATATACACACATCTCAAACATCTACAGATACCTCAGTTCATTGTGCACATTATGAGTCAATTTCATTTACATCCTGAGTTCCACCTGTCTTTCTGATTTCAAATAGCCCTCCTTCCACCTCTTGGCAGCAGCTCACAAATTTCAATCCCCCCAAAATCCTTGTCCACAAGCAAATTCCAGATCATTTCAAAATAAAATATTATTCATGTTGTATTTATGTATTTCAGAACCATTTTACATGTTCAAAGCTGTGTTACCATTTTTATTAGGTAATTAATTTAAATGTTCTACTGCTGAAGTTTCTTAGCATTCATTTTTCAAATGAGCCCTGTGGCTTTTCGCTTTTGTTTGTTTTAAAGTATGGATTTTTATTAATAATAATACATTGATATTTGTTCACAAGTAGTGATAAATTTACCACACAAGTTGAAAATGTTTGCAGTACTGGAAAATAGGTGTAGGGTGTAAGGGAATTGTCTGTACTATCCTTCCCACCATTTTTATAGACCTAAAACTGTTCTAAATTTTTAAGAATTTTAAAGAATATATTAAGCATAAAAATGTACAATTTTGGACATTACTATAAATTTTTGTAATGTTATCTTTGTACATGGTGCCAGGCTTCTGTGGAGATCAGAATTCTCTTATTCCCTAGACTTAATGTTGATAAATTTACATTTCCCAGTGGTCAGATGCATATGGAGGCTTATAGCTTCATAGTATGTATACATATATAACTTTTATGCATATAGATAATTTACTTATAAAGCTCAGCATGTATGTTTCACTTAGAATACTGATTAAAAATATCTCAAATATTTATCTAGAGACTGTATGTTATATGCAAATATATGTAATTATTTTAATTAACCCAGATAATTAAATTCTGTTTTGAGCTAGAACTTGACCCCTGTGGGTTTTTTGTGGGATTTGCATAGCATTGTAAGTTTTTGACATCTGTGTGTAATGTTATAATGCATTACTCTTTATTATGTGCATGGTATCCCTCTCTGTTAGGATGTATGAGTTCTGTGCACTGAAAGAGTAACTGATATTATTTGAAGCACTTTTTTTCACAGTGGTTTAGCAGGGTCCCAGGTTCTTCAGGGAAAGAAGTGCTAATCAGCCCTCAAAATAACACTTGTTCGGAGAATTTTCAGAGCATAGCCCCAAATCATGAATTCTTGAGGTTGCTCTCTCAGAAGAACTCATGCTAATTAATGTGTCTCCCCAGTGCCTCAGGAGGCAGCTTTCAGATAATGGGTTCTCACATTTGTACCTATCTACCCTTACATCCTTATCTGTAGTTAATTTTGGGAATTGATGGATCTACCTTACAGCCAACATTGGGAATACCCCAAGCCTTGCTCCCAGGACATATTTATTGGTGATTAACATTCTAATGAGGGTCCCACTGTGGAGTTAAAGTCTTAACCTGGTAAGCATGCTGGCTCTCTCTTTTTATCTCTGTAAAGTGCCTCCTTCCCTATACTTCAAAGCTTCCAGATTAGACATGTGCCTTTTGAGCTATGTGCAACTCAAGAATTTATTAAATCCACTTATGGAAAATATTTACATTTTTAAGCACTAAAATATATGATCATGTAACCAAGGAGAAGTCAAAACCATTGTCAAAATTGAGTAGAAGACAGTGACACCAAGGACAAAGAAAGAAGACGTTTTGAAACGTTAATGCCATAAAAATCCTGATATATGATAAAGTCAGATATAATAAATCTAGGTAGAATAAATCCAGGACTTCTGAAGAATAAATTTCAACTTACACTCAAAGAAACACTAAAGAGAACGTTTGGGTGTTAACAATGGGAAAAATTTCTTTGAAGGATGTAACTGACCTATGGTGGTCCTAACCCGTCAGTAGGGTCACTGTTATCACCTAAAGTTAACCCCCATTCTGTGTTCATCAGTTTAAGTTAGGCTGTCCCCTTGTTAGAGTTTTATGACTTTCAAACACTGCAAACTCTCAAAAATCCCTAGGAAAAAACAGATAGTTCTTTACCAGAATGTCCACAATAGTAACAATGATAATAACTCAACATGAACCTTATTGGTCTAGCTTGAATGGAATGCCAATTCCCGAGCAAGGCAAGATAGCCGGTGTGGCAAGGGAAGTGTGATGCTCAGATTGGCTGGACCTGACTCACAAGTTTAATATGGAGCCAGAAAAGGAATAAATTTTACTTGAATCACATTAATTGAGAGTAGAAGATAAGCATTTCTTCAAGGGAAATTGCAGAAAGTTCTGGACAAGCAAGTACCAGATGGCCACTCTCAGAACCTCCTAAGCAGGCTCTGTACTAGTTCCTGTAACAATGAGAAGACAGAGTCTCTGGCCTCTGCTTGCAGTTGTTTGGGGAGCATAAGCATTAACTGAGTAAATACAGAGATAAAACTGAGGCCAGGAGAGAAGAATTACTTTTGCAATGTCCTAGAGCTAGCAGAGGCAGCACAGGGTGTGGGAACACTAGAATCACTTCCAGCATCAGGGTGCTCTCTTACATTATCCTTTACAGAAAGTTGACCTTTTTGAAGCATTTCATCTATCTAGTATGCAGTTGTGTATATTATTGTTGTAACCAGTTATACTCTGAAACTGGTTCATACCAGCTGATGATAAATGGCTGTGTATAGCGCTTCCCTACTACATATTCAGTGAAATAGTGCTTGTAGCTTGAAATCCTCTATGGTGGGGATAGTTACTCCATAGAAACTGGCAAACATATGTCAACCCCACCTGTCCCAAGAGCCAGTTATTAAACTTTGCCAGTTTACCACTAGTTACAATGGTTATAGGAATTAAATTTTGAGTAAGTTCTTTTCTTGTCCACAATATTTCCTAAAATTCACATAATTATTAATGTAGGTGGAAAATGTGACAGGTCAGGAAGTTAATAAACCATAGGAGTTTTGTTCATCTTTTTATCCATCCTACCCCAATTTCGGAAGTCTTACATTTAATATATTTGGTGTGATTCATATTGCATTTTTTGCATTTAGCTTATGGTGATCAAATGGTCACTCTCCATTTGTGAAGCATCTGTAGAGAGCATGTGTGAATTCCCAGCTACTGACTTGACCTCTCCAGTGTGGGTTTTGTTTTGTTTTAGCAAATAAGAGACCAGACTTTAGGTATTCCTTACAGTGCAAACTGGTAGCGAAGCTCCCATATGACCAGATTTGTTAGCACCCATCTTCCTACCAGCAGCTAGTTGCAGGAAAAAAAGATACATAGAGACACTCTAACTCTAAAAGTAATAAAAAAAAATTTCTATTAGTTTCCTAGGTCTACCTTACAAAGTACTCACAGCCAACTGAATGATTTATATGACACAAATTGATTGCCTCATAGTTCTGGAAGCTGGAAGTCCTGGATCAAGATGTCAACAGGGTTGGTTCCTTCTGAGTGTGTGAGGGAGAGATCTAATTCATGTCTCTCTCCTAGCTTCTGGTGGTTTGCTGACAATCTTTGAACTTCCTTGGCTTTTGAATCATTCCACTTTCTGTCTTCACTTTCTCATGCCTGCTCTCCTAGTATGCATCCCTATGTCTTAATTTCCCATTTGTGTAAGGACACCAGTCATACTGAATTAGTACTTGCCCTCATGACCACATTTTAACTTGATTACTTTTATAAAGACTCTATTTCTAAATAAGGTCACATTGTGAGGTGCTGGAGAGTTGGCAAGGACTTTAATATAGGGAGTGGTGGCATAATTCAATCCATAACAGCATTATAATTAAATTATTAAAGTGTTAGATACTAACATTAATACATGAGCAAATATTCTTCGTCAAGTTCGAATTCTAACAAATATTTCATTCCTTTTAAAAAACACATCTTCCTACTGAGTTGATATCCATATTAATCAGAATGTCCTGGAGGAGTTTTCCATCCTTGCTGATCTTCAGCCTTGTGCCCATGTTCCTTCTTTGTGGAAGAACAGCCTTAATTTTAGGCGAGAGGTCAGCTAATGCTAACTCCACTATCTCTTTTGTCCTTCGAACCTGGAGTGGTTTTCATATTTTTAGAGCATTTTTAATCAAAACAAAGTAATATTTTATGACATTGTAACAATTATTTAAAATTAAAATCTCAGTGTCAATAAAGTTTTATTGAAGCACTAGACATACTTGTTCATTTGCATATTATCTGTATCTGCTTTCAAACTACACTGGCAGTGGAGTAGCTGCAAAATAGAATATTTGGTACTCAGATCCTAAAATATTGACTGTGTAGTCATTTGCAGGACACATTTGCTGACCACTGGTTTGGAATGCTAATTCTGTGAACTATAACCCACTCACACTAATTATTAGCACTCCGAGATGACATTGGCCAGCCACTGTGGCAGATAAACATGATGGTGCCAGCCTGCATGCCGTGAGGAAATGTTTTCATTCATCAATGATAAGATCATCATGATTTGGCCTGATCTGTTACTATGAGGATCATGCAGTTAATTATTAAGCATTTGATTAGAAAACAGAATCGGCACTGTTAATGGGCATGCTTAATATTTCGGTGACTAAAAGAATTGTTGGAAATCACATCAACCTCCAGTCTTCCCCCCAATATGACAGTGTTTGTTAAATATAGCCTCCATGTGTAACTTTCATCTTGAAATAATGCAATTCAGTTAAACTCGGTGTGTTTGGAGTTCATTCTTTTGTGTTAGTTTTCTGTAGTGCCAAAACAAAAGATCACAAATTTAGTGGCTTAAAATAACAGACGCATTCTCTCAGAGTTCTTTGATTCAGAAATCTGGTGAGGTTGACTGATTTGTCTGTTTTGGGTCTCACAAGGCTGAAATCAAGAGGTCGGCAGAACTGCATTTCTAACTAGAGGCTCTGGGGGGAAAATCTGATTCCAAGTTTATTTGGATTTTTGGCAGAAATGAGTTCCTTCCTTGTGGCCTTATGGCTGAGTCTCTACTTCTTCACTGGCTGTCAGTGGGACTTTTCTTAAGCTGCCTGCATTCCTTGTCTTGGTGCCTCCTCCGTGTCCAACTAGCAATGGCTGGTCAGATCTTCCCTATGTTTTGGATCTTTTTGACTTCTCCTTCTGCCTCATCTGACCTGCTACTAGCTGGAGAAGATTCTCTGATTTTAAGAGTTCATGTGCTTAGATTGGCTCCTTTCAATAAATCTAGGAGAGACTCTATTTTAATGCTTGTAATTTATCATTACAACTGCAAAATCTCTTGCCATGTAACCTAGCATAGTCACATTGCAAGAATATGAGCAGGGATTATCTTTGAGAAGCCATTCTGCAGGCATGTCTTCTCTGGGTTCCACCTTTCTAACACAAGCATTCTGTTTCTCTGCGTTGTTCTTGGGAACTCCGAGGATCAGCAGTTGGCTCTGGTGACTGAATTCTCTTTTTCACTCTGGGGATCCTTTTTGTTGGGTTGTTTCTTTCTAATGTAGAGTCAAAATTTAAAAGTAGCCTCTCACCTGTGAATCATCATCTTATTTCCATGCAACATGCTTAAATGACGTAAGCCACAGTTGCCGAGCTCTTATTCTTAGTCATTTCCTAGAGCTCTGTCACTAAAGCTCCTCATGCACAATCTATGATATGAGCATGGAAGCCTAGAATTTTGCAGTGCACAACCTGCTCAGTCTGATGCTACTGTTCTATCAAAAGGTTTTGTGTACATTTCACTCATGCTCCCTTTCTCTCCCATTTCAGAAATCAGAAAGTTAGTTTGAAAAATATGGATACTCTCTGAATTTTGCAGTATATCCACTTATTCACAGTTGTTCAAATTAGAGGTAAATTATCATCTTGCTGTCCATCCTAATGTTCTGGTTACCTAATTAAATCTAGTTGATGTCCAGATTTAGAAGAGTTCCTAGGATCTGATTCAAGTAGAAGAAAAATAGCTCAGGTTCAATTATAAGTACCTTTAGGAAATGCTGGATAACTAACTAAAAGATTCTGACCAAGATAAAAGGGAAAAAAGTAATGGTGAACTTACCTTTCTGTTCACTATAATCACATCACAGAAATACTAAGTAAGTATAGACAACGGCTTCTTAAGCTCTATGTTCACGATTACCTTCGAGATCTTGTAAAGATGCAGAGTATGATTTCTAAGTCTGGAATGGGAACTAAACTCCACATTTCTAGTCACCAACTAGATGACATAACCTCTGAAAGTCTATAGGTCACAATTTGCTTGGCAAGAGTTTACACTATGAACAGAATCAAAGAATTTCTTTCCAAGGGATTATTTTTTTTTTCTCATAGCAATTAATTGTGATTTCTAGATTAAATATATTCATATTATAGGGAGAGTCAACTCAATTTTACTTTTCTTCCTTGGCATTGGGATTTAAATATATTAAAGATCCTGTATTTCCTCAGAAGGGAAATAACAATTACTAAGGATGCCATTAGTTCTAATCAACTCAAATCTAATTCAGGGGAGTAACAAATTTATAATAGAAAGTATCAACTTAAAATTTGGATCCAGATGTGTTTTTTATGACAGAGGTTTAGCATAATCAAAATATGTTTAAAATGTTTTAAGTATAATTTTGGAGAAGAGGAAAATGAGGTCTAATGATTTGTGCCAATGGGCAGACATTTGGTTCTGGGCTTAAACATTCCCTTCCACACTTCCTCTACTACATCTCTTTTAAACCACCTGGCACTCTTTCAGACCCATAAACATGTTAGCTTCCATCATATTTGGGAGGAGCTGGGCTGGGCTGTGTGAATCGTAGCTTTAGCATGTGTATAGCTACTCCCAATCCTGTTGTGATGCTCTGTGATGCCTGAAGCTTAGTGGGACAGCTGGACATTTCTGGAGAAGTGAATGCTTATCTATGTTTGTTGGCAAGACTGGACCCAAACAGACTTCTTCTGCTGCTTTGGAAGTCAATCCACATGAAGGTAGACAGAGGCAGCACCCAAGAGAGGAATATCCCGTCTTTCACCTGCAACCATCAAAGGGTTTGAGAGTGCTTCTAGAGTAATATAATTCAACTTAATGTGAGATACTGAATCATCAAGATTAGGTTGGTCACTGTCGAAATGAAGGAATTATCTTCCCAGGGACTTTTTGTTCTGTCTCTCAGCTGAGTTTGCCTGATTAGTAGAAAAGGCACCAAAGGAAGCCTTGAAATCCTAGGGAATATGGAGGCCAGAACTGAATAGAGTGCCGCTGTCTGTTACCAAGATCTCACCGAAGTGTTGCTGGTCTTCTGTTTTGCTTCCTCAACCACTAGTGTTATCAGATTTGCCTCTTAGCTATTTTTATAGGATGCACATTAACTGTAAAGACTGGTAAAATACTCTGCTATGTCTAACCATGAAGAAGGGTGCTAAAACTTTAATTGGAATATGAAATATACAAAGGAAAAGCAATCAACAAGGCATTCAAAGTAGATCAACTCCCAGCTGTTTTCCTCTGAAAGAATTTTGTAATTTGTCTTCTCTGTGGCAGGTTTCAGAGAGAAATGGTCTGATTTCTGACACCAGCCTTTCTGCCTACTGGTGGTGTCATTTTGAGCAAGTTCCTTAATTTCCTTGTACCTCCGTTTCCTTCTCTAGTAATGGAAATAGTAGTACTTACTTTATAGGGTTTTGGTGAGGATTATAGATTTACACATCTTGGTGATTAGAACAGTGTCTGATAACAGAGATGTGCTCAGTGAAGAGTGATTCATATGGTTGTAAGATTTCTTCAGAGAAACGAAAACAAGTGAAATCAGAAGACCTGAGTTCAAATACAGAATCTGCACAAACATGGGCCTATCACACAGTACCTTTTAAACTCCTTTTAGGTAAAACAGAGAACATAGTACCTGTCTCTGATGGTTATCATTGAGCTAAAAGGACAATTTATGCAAAGAGTCTGGTATTTATGTTGTTACTTGGGAAGAGGCAGTTGAAATTCACCTCATTGTAGCAAATGTGTACTACTAAAGGGTATTAAATTAGCTGATAGCAAGCAACCTAGCTTCTTATCTAAATTAGAAATCTATTTGCAGACAAGTATCCATTATGAACTATGCAAGGGATGCAGTTTTCCTCTAGTTAACACTAATCCTTTCAATTTGACTATATTAGGTTGTAATCATGACAGTGGCATTTATTGAATGCTTTACATACTTTAATCATCAATTTTCACCATAATCAGGGAATATTATGATCCCTGTTATACTTCATATTAGAAATATTCAGTTACAAGAAGAGGGAAAGTAATTTGCCCAAGGTTACATTGCTACTAAGAAACAGAGGCAAGGTTAAAGCCAACTTCAAAGACATTGCTCTTTCCAACAATGATGTTCTTCCTTCCATAAATCCAGTCAAATCTGTTGATGTCTCAGAGAAAATTTTGTCATGATGGTTCAGATTATTGAAGATCTTAATTTTAGTTCAACATGAGAATCAAAGTAGTCAAACGAGAAGAAAGAACAAATTAGGTATTGACTTATTTCAACCACTGACAGATAATCTGATATCCTATGTGAATCACTATCTTCCAGTCTTGAAATATCTTCTATAATTTCCTCAGCTGATGGCCTTTTGAACAGTATTGAATTGGAAGTGGGGGGTGCTCTTGCCTTGAAGTTCCATTGACCATGACAGCCTATGGTTTATATTAAGATGCTGTGTTTGTTGAGGTGGCTTGACATGTGATTGATAGAGATCCTGGAACTAAAGCCTTCCTGCCACCATCATCATCACTAAGTGATACATGTGTAAGACCTTTGACTCAGCCTCTGCTAACAGTAACCACAGCTACATCAGGAAGAAGAGTTTATTGCATTTGTGGCCTGGTTTAACCACATATTAGCAACATTACTAAATTAAACCAGGCTGCAAAGAAATTCCTCCTTTAAATAAACTCTGTATTTTAAAATGGCCTTTATGGAGAGTTTCTCTGTTGTTGACTTGCCAATTTCACAATTAGTGCATTGCTTTAATAAAGTTTTTTTTTTCCTTCTCTTTCTGAATAGATATTTTCCGTAGAGAAATTAATGCTATCAATCCATCCAGTGATACAGTCACTTTGCTCTTTTCCATCACATGCTCCCTAGTGGCTAATCATGAAGCACTTGTGTGAGATGGGAAATTGGAGAAGTCAGAGAAGGATGTAGAATAAGGAAATATATGTCTGGTTGTTAGTGTGCTAATGTAGCAAAGATATGTGCCCCAGTGATCCTTGTCACTATTACCTCCTTTTTCTCCTTCTCTCTTACTTTTCTTTTTAAAATAGTTAAGCTTGGAAGCCAAGTAGACTTCTTCAAGTTCCTCTTCTCATCTGCTTCCCAAATAAATTCCTTTTAGGGTCACACTGCTATGCACTTGACTATAAGACAATTAAATCTACAGGACATCAAAGACTTGTCATTGAGGAAGCACACAACCTCATATAAGAACAGTGAGGACCAAAATTAGAGTAGATGCTGAAATGTTAGCACTACCAGAAACCAGGTTAGAAGGCAATTGAGCAGAAAAAAAAACAACAGCAACAAGCTATTGAAAGAGGAGTAAATAGAAAAGGGTCAAAGTAAAGGACCACAGTAACTAGACATTTTCTTATAGACTGCTCATCTTAGCCTTTGTGTTCTCATCTATAAAATGGAATAATAATAAGACAAATCTCATAGTTTGTAAAGATTGAATGAGAAAATGAATTGAAAGCAATTGGCATGCATTTACACGTAAATTCATTCATTATTAGACTTATTAGTTACACTCACCTTAGTAATTAGATTCCTGCCTCAGCCATTCAGAACTCTGTAAGGGATCATTTGAGATTCTATGAGCTTTGAAATGGGTCAGAACCTATTCTTCTATTTCTTCTTTCTTCCTGCTCTGCTTTTATCTTTCGCATTACACTTACGCTAGAGTGAACACCCCGAAGTTTTCCCCTGTAGATATATGGAAATTTATAAAAAGTTAGTAAATTACCATGAAGTTAAGCCTTTTTGTTCATTAACCCCCAGAAGCCATTTCTACAGAGGACACTGACCTTCATAAGTATGACTAATTATTAGGCCTCGCTCCAATATAATCACATCCCAATCTCCTTCACAGCTCCAGAAAGTCCTTCTTGTAGAAACCATATTAGTCTTTAAATGAGCATTTCTAATTATGCAGTTGCTTAGATAAAGCCACCATATTTTCAGGTAAGTCTTAAAATTTTAACTAAAATCTAATTTCTGCCTCCTAAACAGAAAACACACAAGCCAGTGGAGGCCCCCGGATTCCTGCAAAATGCAATTTAAATCACTTTATAACCTTTTCTAACTAGCAGAAACTCATCAGCCTTTGATGCCTTTTGCACCAGTTTATGATTGAAGACATTATGTTGGAGAGGTTAGATGACCTGCTGGGACATGTGGTTATTCTGTAAGAGTCTAGGCTTTTCCCACTTCACCGTATTGTGTTTCACCCACAAATGGAAAAACTCCAAATAAAAACAGCCTTCCTACCTTTAGAGGATAAATGCCTGAAGGAAGTACTTCCAGCTTTAGACAGTATTAGACCCATTACCCAATTTATGTTGTTACTTCTTTGAATTCTCATTACTGGCTCTAGGCATGCCCAAGTGTGCCTGAAATTCCCTCTTAGAAAGCTCATTTTCTTTTCTCTCCAGTGATGGCACAGACTGGAAATATGAATTGATTTTTAAATTTTTAGGTAATTTTGTGGTTAACAAATCTTTTCTGCTACTAAAATATACTCAACTTTTCTTGACAAGGTCCCTGATCTTGGAGACTGATGAATATGTCCTTCCCCAAAGTGGCCTTTCTTGGGTCCTAGAAGAACA
Source organism: Solenodon paradoxus (assembly GCA_004363575.1). Taxonomy (NCBI): domain Eukaryota; kingdom Metazoa; phylum Chordata; class Mammalia; order Eulipotyphla; family Solenodontidae; genus Solenodon; species Solenodon paradoxus. The sequence continues at coordinate 609,491 of RJWH01000108.1, read as the reverse complement.
CTGAGCCACACGACTCCTGGTTCTGAACCAGAATCATTGTTAATCAGCTTGCTCTACCACCCACAGCAGAGAAATATAACTAACAGGCCCCAAATATGTTGATTGGATGTCCACCAGTTCTATTAGTGATTATCTGCTCCTTAATCATCAGAGAAACATATTTCTAGCTCCCATGCGTTACTAGATCTCATGATTTAAAACTTCTTAATATTTTATATGCTCTTTCTTTGGTTTTAGATTTCTCCACCTCCTGTGGTGAGGGCTGCCCTGTGTTACTGTTTGACAGAGCCTCTTTCATCAGGCCTTTCTTTTGCTTCTCAGCCAGTTAAGCTGCTGAATTGTTCTCTTTGAGGACAGGGAGGACTGTGCAGGAATGACGATAGAGTCTGTGACTTCATCCAAGCTTGCTTCTCAGTGTTCCTAATAATTGGGGAGAGCAGGACTGTGCAGTCCCAGCTGGTCTCTAGAAATACCCAGAGAACATTGAAAAATTCAAGAATGGGGCCACCCTCTGGACCCATTGAAACACAATTTCAGGGACAAGGTCCTGGCACCAGTCTATCTTTTCAATTCCCAAAGTTGATCTAATCTACAGCCAAGGTTGAAAGCTACCTTCTTGGAGTCTTCCTATAACAAAAAAGAAATCTAAACATAGAAATAAGGTAAGTGAACCCAGAAGGGTTAAACAGATGCCACAATGTCAAGTGAAGGATAGTTGGTAGTACAGAGGCAAAGCTGGAAGTGTACATCATGGGTTTGTTTTACTGTCTTTTCAATAGGAGTTGATAAATGCATCATCATGTAAGTCTAGAGCGAGAACCTCAGAGTGATATGGCAGTATTCCTGACCAGTGACAAAGGGGCTCTTTGGTCCTAGAAGGCAAAAAATAGAGAGAAAAAGTAGTATGTGTCGTGTTCAATCAATAGTGACCTTTCACTCTGATTTGAGTTTTTACTTGCTGGTATGATACTATTCTTTGTTTATCAATCTCCAGTGATGAAAAGAGACAGTGACTTCTCCAGTAATGGGAACATCTATCTCCAGTGTCAGATACATAGCAGGAGCTACACATATGCTTTCAGAATAAATGAACTGAGGAGGAAAGAGTGAATAAACAGCAAAATTGTACCTATGAGAGAATCTTGTGTTTTACACTTTGTTACTATGGTCAATGATCAACTCTCAGGGTATTTCATGGAAATGAAGTAATCCAAATCCTGCTTTATCAGAGTGAAGTCCTTTAGAAAATCATGCCCTGACCTTTTAGAAAGTACTATTTCAATGAGTAGCTATAGTGGCATTCAGTTAGTGTGCTAGAAACACTAATGCTGAGGAATATCAGATAAAAAAAACTTTGTTAAAAAATTCAATTTTTAAAGTCTATAAAATCAGATGCTAGATGAGAAACTAAAAGAAAACCCATAAAACAAGCATACATAAAAATTTATTAGGAAGAGGAAATTTAATTACTTTAAGGAAGAACAAGCTACACTGAGGTTCATTATGACTAACTTCAAGATCGGCCTATTGTCTATTTATGATTTCCATAAAAAATATTATCTTCTCATCCTAAAGTATTTTAAATGCTTCTGTTATCAACTAATCAATTTTATATTATAAAATTGTAAAATCATCTTAAGAAAAGATATAAAAGCAAAATAATTTGGTCTTCAGTGCTCTTCCCAGCCATAATCTTGGAAACTAACATTGTGTTTATTCTGTAGATGACCCCACAGAGGAATAGAAGGTGTGTGTGTCTGGAGGTGGTAAAGATTCATGAAGGCATAATGAGAATTAAAAGAATTTTAAAAATGGAAGCAGAAGTGTGGGCTTTCTAACAACAGCTACCTTGTATTAAGTATGTCATTGTCAAAACTGTCTACATCCACTCTTTAAAATCTAACAAAATTTTCCTATTTAATAAAAATTTTAATGCACCAAAGTGACTTTGTATGCTTTAATTTGGGGATGATTATTTTAATGATAATGTTTCCACTGGTGATAATAAACTTAGTTTCTCCATACTTGTAGATATGTTTATTTTTTTCACATCCCCAAACCCCCATGTTACAAAGTACCTTCCAGCTTATTTATTTTACTGTAACTATCTAAGTTGGTTAAGCTAACTCCATATAATTAATTCTTCACTGTCCACTAAAGAGAAATCTATATATTGAGTGTACATGAGGCAAAAAATGACATTCCTGTTATATTAATCTATACCATCTTTCTTTGCTTAGTTACACTTTCATTTTCAAATGCTTCTATTTCTTTTAACCTTTGCTTTTATACCACTCTTAATTAGAAATCAATGGAATTGTATACCTTTGGCTCACCATGAGTCATCTGAATACTGTGACTACGCCAAAACTTTGTGATTAGGCTGCCTAGACTTGAAACCTCTCCCTGTTTCTTACTAACAGTATGCTTTGGGCAAGTTGCTTAAGGAAGTCTCAGTTTCCTCTTTTGTAAAATGAGCACAAGCTAGTAATGAAAATTGATAAAATAATTTATGTAAAGTACTTAGCAGTGCCTGAGACAAGTGAAGACTTATATAGTTGTCAAATATTAGCTGTAATGCCATTATTTTATATGAAGCCACGGCAGTTGTCCACATGCACTCTCGTAAATCCAAAATACTCAATTAGTGAATTTTCAGCTATTTTTTAGTCATGTGGTCTGAACTCAAGACTAAGTTAAGAACGAGATTTGAACTGAGACTTGAAACTCAAGTAATTTTAATTAAGTACGTGGAAAGGAAGAAGAACCTATACTGTGCAGTATGATATCCTCTAGCTCCAAGTGGCTATTGAGCCCTTGAAATGTGCTGAGTCTGAATTGAAATGTGCTGTGAGTATAAACACTCACTTGAATTTGAAAGCTTTGTGCTTCTGCAAAGCATGAAGATTTAAAATATCTCAATAATATATTGATTATATGTCGAACTGGCAATGTTTTGGATATGTTGTGTTAAATGCAATACACTGTTATAATTAATTTCACCTATTTTTATACTTTAAAATGACTACAAGAAAATTTGAAATGACGTATGTGACACACATTATGTTTCTAGTAGACGGTACTGTTTTGAATGATGCAACCATCTTCAAAGCAAAGAGCTGGGTGGGAAGTGACTCAAAGAACAGAAGTCTAGTAAAGGGAAACAGTGCTAAGTCACTTGAGAAAAGATCCCACAATACTTTATATAACACCTGGAGGCTTGAGGTCACTTTTATGCTCACTGGGGCAATGGGGGCGGGGTTCAATGATGGCTGTCACTCTGAAAACTCACCTAAGCAACAGAGGAACTTTTCCAACCAGTTCTGAGACTGTTACAGCACCCCATTTATCTCCTGCAAAGTCAGATATAAAAATAGCAAAATGAAGGTAAAAAAAACTCATGGCCGGTTAAGTAGTCTCTAGAGCCTCTTTGTTCAGAGAACATACTTTTGCAGCATGGGTTTGAGTAGTATTTATACAATAGAGTTGAGACATATTTTGGAGTACTTTGTTGAAATAATATGTGAGATAGGCTTGGATATAGAACGCTTGAAACCTGAAGATAAAAGGCACAATTTAAAGCTCTTAGCATTGTCAAGAAATAGCTATTTGGACTTTCAGTTAGAGGGCTTTTGAGCCTGCCAAGAAAAGGAAACAAAATTTCAACTAGCCTACCAGAACTCTGTTTTCCTTTTCATATCTGCCAGATTTAAAGTGGTTGTTCGGTCTTCTAATACAAGAGCATGCATTTATAGGGTTTCCATTACCACTCAATGGGTGTACCCTACATATCCTTTCACACACAGTCAATAAATACAAAATATCTTGCATCTTCAATTTTGGAGATATAGAAGGGAAGAATGGAAGTATAGATAGAAAGGACAGGCCTTTTATGGAGCTTCTTTTATGTTGCAGGCACCATGCTAGATATTGTCATGTTTAATGGAGAAATGTATTGGGCTAAAACTCTGGAAAGTCGTTTAAGATATGGTACTAGTAGTTTCCTGGTCATCCTAGGATAATAGTGACACTATGTCACACGTCAGACTCTGCACCCATTCTAATCTCATCTGAGACCATTTAGTAGACATACCACAGGGAGGAAGGTCCCTCCACAGTGGGAGATTATGGCCCATTCCCTCTGCTCAGATGTGGTGATCTGCCTTTTGATGAGAATGTGGTGCATATTTTGAGACCTACTGCATCCTTTCCTTCTGAATTTTTGTGATCATCTTTGCTCACTACTGGGTTTTCTCTTTAGGAAAATACCCTTTAATGTCATGAATCCCTAATGGGAAATACAAAGCTTCTAGACACTTCCCATACAGAACTGATTTTTGAAGATTAGTGGACTTCTCCATGAGCAATCGAAAATATATCTGATAGACAGATTTTCCTTTGTTGTGCAAAGAGGCCTATAGAAAAAACTTGTTAGGACAACATCAACCACACTCAAGGAAAGTAATAATCCTGCAGAGAATTTAAATATTTTTTTTCTCTCAGGTTCCTAGCAATTTGAAGTTGTCTTAAATGGACCAAATCAAAGGAAATAATCTCTGTCTGTCAGTATGTTATATAGTGCTTTGAACATTTAGGGAAAGAATGGCCCTTCTTCCATTGAAATGTATGTGTAGTGAACAAGTAATGACAACATTAAGATCGGTAACTTAAATATGTACGTAAAATACCATGTTCTTTGAAAGTGACTTTTTTGCTGTATGTGAAACAATTGTTTTCATACTCTGAAAACAACAATTCATACTAGAAACTTAATTACCCATGTGCAGTGTAACTATGCCAACCACTTAAGCTCTGATTTTTAAAAATCCCACACTCTCTCTCTTTAGATGAATGCTATCTGGAAATGAAATAGGGTTTTTTTTTTGTTTTTTTTTTTGCTTGTTCTTTGTTATTTTGTCCTGAATTATCTGCTTGATGATATCAATCACCCATTACGAGAGTTATATCCTATACCATTTAGTCACATTTTGGCCACTCTGCTAGTGCCTGTTGGGACTTCACCACAAAAGAAGCAAAGAGCAAAGATAAACATACACACACACATTTCACTTTGATTCATTGGGCTCAACTCTTAGTAATACCAGAGCTTCTGCATTCCTATTCCTATTTCAGAGAAATTTGTGGGTGGCTGTGTTCACCTGGAGTTTCAGAGAGGGCATGAGCTTGCTCTAAATTCTGTCTGCTAAACTGCCCCAGCATCTCAAAGCAGAACCAAATTTTATCCTGATGCTTCCAACTGCCAGCTTTAAGTACTCAGGAATTGAACCATATCAACTTGATCATAAAACTGGAATAGAAACATCAATAATTCTCCTGTCTTTATCATTTTGAGATGCTGATCTATCAACAATATCACCTTCTTAATTGGTAGGTGACAGAGGACATTGGGAAGTATTTCCAACTGCTGTAGTGGTATTCAGCTCATGTACTGTTTCATAGATTACAAGATGGCATGATAGGCCACCTGTCACTAAAATGACAATTATTGTCATCTTTTTCTCTTCAATTTTTTGTTCATGTTGGCAGCAGGCTTTTTCATTTTCATTTTAAAAAAGTGAGCTAAGATCTACCAGGGAGTGCTTTTGAGGTGTGAATGTATTATATTTTTACTACTTTTTAGGTATGTATTATTTAATATAACCTGATCATAGTTTAATAATATATCTAGATATTATTATATCAGGAATACTTTAATACAGTCAAGTGGTATACTATATTCAAATATTATATCCTAACTACATTATATATGTTAATACTATTATTTGAATTATGTATCTTTGCATTTGAATTTTGTTTTTTTTTTAATGTTTAGTGGTTTATAATCCATATCTTGTAAGAAATCTAATTACTTATTACTTTTTCCTAAAGTCCTTTCTTCTTATGGGGGAATATTATGATCCTCAGACCTGAACCCTTTCAAGAAACTGAAGAATCAGTTCATAAATCTTCCAGAATCTCTTTAGTTGCATAATGAAAGTTAGAAACATAAAATTCAGACAGGGGTAATATTTCCAAAAACATTTGATCAGTAAGTTTTCAGCCTTAAAAAAGGAAGGTGATTCTGATACATACTTCACCTTGGATAGACCTTGAAGACATTATTCTAAATAAAATAATCGGACACAAAAGGACAAATATATGATTCTATTACACTCATAGGGTGTATCTCAAGTAGGCAAATCCACAAAGGCAGAAAGTAGAATGGTGGTTGCCAAGGATCTCAGGAAGAGGGAAATGGGAGTTATTGCTTAATGGGTATAGAGTTTCAATCTGGGATGATGGAAGAGTTCTGGAGATGGATGTGGTGATGGTTGTATAACAATGTAGAATGCACTTAATGACACTAAACAGTACACTTAAAAATGGTTAATGTGGTGTTTCACTTTATGTTTATTTCAACACAATGTGTGAGAAAAGTCATTCTAACATGGTTTTCCTTAACTTAGGAGATTGTTTCCTGAAGTCCTGAGAGAATTGCAGACAGGGAGAGAATGTAAAAGAAGGGATAGGGCACACACTGAATCATCTATGGTTTGGGAAGATATACCTTTTCTCAGTAGGAGAGTAGGAAAATGGTATCTTCTTCTATTCACCTGTCAACAATTCCTGATAGAGGTTCTGCAGTTCTGAGAAGGATCACAGAGGTACAAAGTAACAATACATTTTTACAAGATAGCATGTTTTACTGAAATCTTCTAAGGAAAGTTATAATGATTCTATTTTCTTGGCTGGAGTTCCAAAATAAAAGGAGGTTAAGTAACCTCAAGATCACTCAGTAAATAAATGGAAGAGCTAAAAATGGAACTGAGGATTCCCCGACTTTCCCCGATTCTATCCTGTCTCTCGATAAGCACACTCACATTCTTCTCTGCTACAGCGAGGTTGGCAAGATGCATGAGGGACTGACAATGTGAAGAGAATCTTCAATGTCTTAAAATAGTTCTTGAGTTCTAAAAACCTATCATGGCAAAGCAAATTCTGTTACAAATGCTGACGCTGCAGCCCAGCCCAGTGCTACCTACTATGAAATGTAACTTGAGGAAATAGCTTTCCTTTTAATAGACTTGTTGTCATTTCTTGGTGAATTCTTCTATTTGGATATATAATTGTTCGGGTAATTTTTAGCACTGTTTATTTTTTCTTTTCAAAAATAGCATACATTGAGTTTGCTAGAATTTTTTTGGTGCCAATGATAGAAGAGATAATTATGTCAATTCAGTTTCAACAAATACACCGTTCTTCATTTTGCTTTACAAAGCATTATATTCATTAACATTCTTTGGATATTTACCCAAAAACATAAGTATAATAATTATATTTTGATTAGAAAGGCAAGAGCTTGGTGCTGTTGAAGCTGGACCTTAGTTAAAGCAGTAAAACTTTGTAGTAAGCCACTGCTGACTGTAGGGGAAAGAACCCAGCTGATCTGAATTGTGCAAAGGTGGTGTGGAGTTTTAAAGGGAAAGTGAGCAGATAAGGAGAAGACAGTCTAGTTCAAGTAAAGTCAAAATTAGGATTCTACTCTCTGAGCAGACTGAGATCCACTCCTTTCTATTGATTACATTTCCAAAGAATAGCTTCCAGGTTCTTGAAAAAGATACTCCTGAGTTGCAGTAATATCTCTATGTCTCAAAGGGACAGAGGAAGGATTCACACTTTTAAGTTTCTTTGAGTAAATGCTTCTGAGGAAGGTTTAGGTGTTGGCTGGAAGAACCAGCATATTCTGATGTCCTTGAGCTTTTCAGGACAAGAATTCAAAAGAAGGCTGGGTCTTGAAGGCTGGGTCTTAAAGTCTGGGCAAGTGTCTTAAGGCAGGGATTTGCATGTTTTGCAGTTCTCAAAAATCATGATGCTGTGTCTACAGAAAAGATATAATGTTTCCATAGAAGATAATATATAATATCTGAATCAGAGACAGAAACTAAAATCTTGATTTTAAGTTCTTCTTTCATTTTTCTGTGACATTAGATATGCCAGTGATGAGGAAGGTTTGAGCGAATGCCCTTATGCAATTATTGTAAGGTGTTCCTCTCTCAAGATATTAATCTGTTGGAAAATAGCCCTTCTATCTTGTTTTACCCAAAAACCCCTCACAGCATTTATATTTACTATATGGTATCCAAGACCTATTTAGTAGATTGATACATTTGGAAACTTAAAATAGCACTGGATGTTTTATGTTTGGGAGAAAATGTCTGTGGTTTACTTTAGGATGAAGGGAATGAGATTTAAACTCCACAATAATATTTTTGCATCAAATGCACAAAAAAAGTCAATAAATCCCTCCAGCATCATATATATTTTATTTTTCAAATAATAGAAATTCATAGTTTGAGTCAAATATTAGCAAATTAATATTGATGAATGGGTGTTCATTAATATATTCAGTTTTCACCTACTTTCAGTTCACAAGCCAGAATTTTCCTGATTAAAGAGGATTTAAGATTTATTAGCCTATTTAGAGAAATCTCTGTGGAATAATGCATATCAGAAAAAAAGAAAGAAATTACTGAATCAGAAATAACACCCTGTCTAAATAGCTTTGTAAGCAGATAGAAGTCTATATTCCTCACCTACAAATCAATAGAACATACCTGAAAAGTAGGCATTTACTTTATAAGAATTAAGATTGCCACTAAATTAATTTGACATTGTCTCTCATCAAATTTTACGTTGTGCAAGGTTTTAAAATTGTTTTTTCTTGCATTGCATACTTTTCTTATCTTTACAGATATGTACATAATACAAAACTATGCCTGCTGTGTTTTTCTATAAAGTACCTTTCTCTTGTCTTTTTTTTAAAAGAGGTTTTTATTGTGTATCTGGTACCCTAAGAATAACTTTTGTGATAATTCTGCATTTTACAGAATGGCAGAAGTCGTGCTTATTTGGATATTGACTCACTAATAGTTTCCAGAACTATATCACATTGCATTTGTAGATATGGATTTTTATTTTCAAGTTATTCATTGCTGGGAGTCTGTTGCTTTTCTCATTTCAAACTTCAAGAGATTTTGAGGCGCATCCTGGTGGAGTAGCAGATTAGTCAAGTGTCTTTGACCAAGAGTGCAGGCAACACATCCCAAAGACCTGGGTTCAAGACCTGAGGCTGGGATGAAAACCAAAATAAACAACTAAATAAAATAAATAAATATACTTCTTCCTCCTCTCCCTCCCTCCCTGTGTCTTTTTGCCTTCATTACCTCCTGTGCCTTTCCTTAAAAAAAAGTTGAAAGAACAGCCCCCTCCCCTTCACTTAAAGGTTTAAATATCATTCCATTTGCAAGAGGGAGGTTGAAAGATGAACCCTTTTGTCATGCTATGGTGTGACGGTTTGGTCTGCCACCTTGGCCAGCACAGTCCACATATGTCCTAAGGACCTGGGTTTGCATACAGGGCAGGAGCAAGCAACCAAGATGAGAAATTAAATAAAATTAATTTATAAAATGTTTTCTCCTCTCTTCCTGCCTCCCTACCTATTCATCTTCATCCTTGCCTGCACCTTTCCTGCAAAAAGAAAGTTGCATTTCCCACTGTCAGAGAGAATAGGTGCTCCAGGGGTTCGTGAATCTGTGGGGTCACACATGTCCAGTAGTGTACTGTGAAAAACTCCCCAGGCCTCCACACTAGCTAGACAAGAAGCTCTTAGAATCTCAGTGAATCTCTAAGAAAAGAGATCCTTTCCTCTTTATGGGATTCTGAACAGTTCTGATGCTGACATGATCAAATAAAGTGATGAACAGACCATCTGGAATCACTCCACCAGGGACAGATCATCAAATTACAACTGAAGGTGTGACACCTGTATCTCATTAAACAGAGGGCTCTTCTGATAGTGACAGGTCTATTCTCGATTATTTGGCAGTGAGAAAATATCAACCTGGGAAAGCCACTGAAGGAGAAACTAAGGAAGAATGGGCCAGGATTTAACCCATTTCATGTTTCCATGGTTCATAAATGAATAAAAGCCATCTTAGATAAGCAATATCTAGACACCTTTAACCTAAAGTAGTCACGGACATATATAATTCCTTAAGGAAAGTCTATTTTTCATGGCGGGGGCCAGGGTGAATAGGAAACATTCTGTAAATGCTTTATAGCCCCTGCCTATAAGCCAATTTTATACATAACCTGTCTTAAATTTCACAAGTCTGTTCAGCCAACAATTCTAGAATTCTTAGCTACTTTACACATTTTTCTAAAATCCAAACCTGAGGTCTCAATCTGCTGTCGCCTCTTCATCATCTGCCAATTCCTGCTTAGTAGCTTCATTTTTTTTTTTTTTTTTTTTTTTTTTAAGGAAAGCTGCAGGCAGGAATGAAGGTGAACAGGGAGGTGAGCAGGAAGAGAGAGGAGGAAAAAGCATTTATTTATTTTTTTATTTAGTTGTTAATATTGATTGCCCCAACCCCCATACCCCATCTTGGGATGACTTGGGACTGCATCCGGTGGCCTTATCCACGAGTCTGTGCCCATGGTTATCTTTTTCTAATAGCTCTCCTCTGCCTACTTGCTCTTATTTACAACAAAAGGAGAGAGGTGATGGCATTGGAAGAACTCTGGCTTTGAGTTAGGTACCTTGTAACTTCAGTACATTTTCTCACTTAATCTTTGCATCAATCTCCATTTATTGCTGAGGAAACTCAGGTTCAGAGAGGTTAAGTAACTTGTGTCAGATCATATGATGGCCTTTACCAGGACCAAGCATCACCACCAGCCAGGGCCCTCAGATGCCACCTGTGCACCTGGCATTTCAAGATAATTGTCACCGAGTTTTCCTCCCACAGATGAGCAAGTTGTCTGTTATACTCTGCTTGAAAAAGGCATTCTGGAATTTATATTGTATTATTTATCATGTTTTCTAAAGAGCTTGCCTTTCAATGTCTGTAAGCTCTGATGAAGATGTAGAAATAGATATGTAGAATCCCCACCCCCAGTAAAAATTACTCTTGATCTTCCCGAAGACACTTTTGTATTTACTACATGGCAACCAAGACCTATTTAGTAGACTGATGCATTTGGGAACTTCAAGATAGCACTGGATGTCAAAACTGACATTCATTTTCCAAACCCTAGAATTACCATGTCATGAGACTGTAGGAAACATTGGAAAAATGCCTTTTTCTGTGCTCTGCAGCATCCATTGAGAAAACTTGCATGAAAAGACACAGGGAATGAAGAAAAGACAAAACATAAGTCTAATGATTTTCTTTCAACATAGACATGTTTAAATTTTACTCATGAGGCATAATTGTGTCATTTTATCATCTGCAAGCCTTATAAAATAATTAAGATTCTCTATATTAATATTCAATTTGACCTATAGTTGATTAAAGTCATTACTTCTATAAGTAAATAATTTTTCTGTGTGGACCCAGGGAGGTTTTTGGGCAAAGGAATCATAAACCATTTTCTCTTGGGAATTATTTCAAAAGTTGCATTTCCATTAAAATGGTATTAGATAACAAAGGCAGTGTGAAGTGGAATTATGGATTTGGAGTACTTACTATCCAACAGGAAAGCAACTCATTAAGCCCCTGCTGTTAAAGACTACTTAACATTAACATCCACAGAGACTTTCAGCCCCCCAAAGTCAATGAAGGCAGGACTGAGCCACACAAACCAGTGATAAAGTCTCAGCAGTGATTTGGCTAGAGGCCCAGATGTGGTTCATCCACAATAAATTTTACTAGATAATCATAGTCGATTCCAAGCACCTTTGTAAAATGCTTTTGTTTTTTTGTTTGTTTGTTTTGGACACTAGATTCAGCCCATCCAATCAACCTTCTGCTATTAGGAGTAATTTTAACATCAATTGATTATATCATTTCAAGATATAATAATGCTGGAAAAGAGCTGATCAGAAACTACCACCCAATTTAATATATGCAACTCTCTACTGAATCTCTTTACCTGGATGTTCAACCGGCATCTCAAAGCTAAGAGAAAGAAGTAACCTTTGAGTCCATCACTACCCCCAATAAACATGTCAGATGATCAGTGACTCAAATCAGAAAGTTATGCATTATCTTTGACTCTTGTCTCTATCTCACTCCCAATTGGCAGCTTGCCCATCAATTCTATCTTCATGCTCTGCTTTGAATTTAACGTCATCACCATACCTTCTCACCACTATTCCAAGGCCCAAACATCATTACCCCATACAAAGTGCCCTTGTGCAAATTCTTGAAAGGCATCTTTATCTGAAGACATTCATCCGTTGAAAAATAGTCCTTCTATATTGTTTTGACCCCCAAAACCCCCACAGCAGTGCCTATCTGCAGGAAAGCTACAATTACAGATACATAAGTGACTTGACCAATATGCATTGTTCATGCTGTGGATGGCACCCCTGTGATTGTACTGTGTAAAACCTACAGAATCTGGTGTGGCAGCCCTGAGTCAGACAACTGATATCTAGATTACTTCGAGTTATTCAACTATTGTAGTTACTTTCTTTCCCTCCTGCTATACTCATATTTTTTTCACAGATCATCTACCATGATCTTTTTAAAAACCAATATCAAATTATGCCCCATCCCCAAACTTTCCACTATTTTCCATATACACTCAAAGTAAAATCCAAATTCCCTTCGAAGTACTACAAATTCCAATAAAATTGGGCTTCAGTCTAACTCTGCATTCTGTTTTTATTTTTCTTCATGACACTTCAATCCCATCTGACATCTCATTGTGTAGTATTTTTGTTTGTTGATTGTTGTCCCCAGTAGAACATAAGCTGTAAGAGGTCAGGGACTTTGTGTTCTTCACCTGAGTATTACCTAGAACAGGAATCAGCAAATTATGTCCCATGGGCTATATCTGGTATGTCACTTATTTTTGTAAATAAGTGTTTTTGGACCACAACCAAACCCATATGTTTTCATATTGTCTATGGATGCTTTCATGCTATAATAGCAGTTGAATATGAAGGAGACCATCTGGCCCACAAAGCCTGAAATTTCTACTCTCGGATCTTTTCAAGAATTTCTACATGTGTGTGCATATGTGTTAGGTCAGTGGTATACATTGATTTATATTTTGAGAAGTTTATTTATGGACAGAGAAAAATTTTTAGAGGAAAGGTGCAGGCAGGAATGAAGGAAAGTAGGCAAGCAGGCAGGAAGAGAGGAGGAGGAAGAATTTTACGTTACATTTATATAATTGTTCATGTCGGTTATTCCTTCTAGGCCTTGAACTTGAACCCAGGGGTATGTGGCTTGGGCTCTTTTGTAGATGACTGACGTAATTGCTATTCTACCAGGGTGTGCCTAAGAGAGAAATTTAATTTGGTTTTATGGCTGACATTCTGAAGAGGAAGATATATGGTTATTTTTTTTCTGTTCCTAATATAGAATAATTCATAAATGCTAATTTGGGTGTTTGAAGGGAGAAGAGAAATTCTATGAAGATAAAATTGCAGAATGCACTTTTTAGATCATGGGTTACTTTGAAGAATGTGCCATCTTGTTTAATTTTTATTTTTTTATAACTACCCAATTAGGTCAGTATCATACTATTTTATAGGCAGATAAAGTGAGGTTAACTAGTCAATATGAGCTAAAGACAGGACTCCAACTGGACTTTGACTTCAGGTTTAGTTATCGTCCCTTTGCTTCTTTTCCACAGAAAATAACATCTTCCAAAGAGAACAAATCCCAAAACTTCACTACTAATGCTTCTAACAGTTTTTAATGGATATGTACATCATCAGGAGACATACCTCAAGATTCCCAATCATTGTGCAAAATGTAAAGATTAAAGATTATCAGCTTCTTCAGAGTGTAAACAATGCTATATATTTATTGTACGCTCATAGCATCTAGAAGAATGTAAGATAGCAATCTAAGTAGGTAACAATACTTAGTAAACGTAACTGGATTCTGATACCCAATGCAAAATAAAAACAAGTGCTATTTAAAGACCTCTGTGACTTAAAATATTTTCTTGAAATCTCAAATGGTTGTCTAGAGAATAAAGCAATAGGTATATGAGTTTGTTAACTTTATTAGACTGTATAATTAATTTTTTTCAAGTTCTTCAGCCATTTGCTTTAATAAATAAATATTAAATAAAAAGACAGGTAACATCATAAAGGATGTTTAAAAAATTAGTGAATAAGACTAGCTTGAATAATTTTCCTAGAACATGGAGCAGAAAGATAAAGCAGGGAAAGCTATGAGAGAAAAGATATGGAGGACAGATCTCGAAATTCAGTGTCTAATAGTAGGAACTGCAGAAGGAGAAAAACAAATATGATAGAAAATAAACTATTATGGAACAGTTTTGATCATGGAATTAGAAACGATTAAGGGAATAAGATTAATGAATGAAAAACACACAAAGCTATGTCCTGGGAAATTATGTTTCTAAGGTAAATCGAGTACTATAGACCAACAACAGACTATCCATAAAGGGCTGTTAAACAACAACTGTTGTTTGAACATCACAAATGTAGACATTATGTTAGTTGGTAACCTAGTTGTAAGATTATTGAAGGGATCAGAATCATGACCCTAATCATGATTAAGACTTTAAACAGAAGAGTGGAAATTTCATTCTAGTCTTTTCAATCATGTCACTCTAAAAGATTGCATTGACATCTCTACCTGAGATTCAGTCTTTTCTTGCTTTAATTTATTCATCCACTACTGACAGTGTTGAGTGCTTGCTCTTTACTAGATATTGGTGGTGTACAGTTGAATAAAGAATTCTCCTAGCGAGAGACAAGTAATTTCAACTGGCATTGTCCATGAGAGATTAAAGAAGGCTTCTCAGTGGAGGAGGAGTCTGAACTGGAGATCAGGGACAGAGGGACATTATGGGCAAAAGAACACACACAGAAGCAAATGAGTTTTAATTTAATCTTCATCATCAAGGTTTCCCAGCTCTTCAGCCCTGTGGTTTTCGTTCTGCAACTTAACACTGACGGCCAGGCCAACTATATTTTAGGAAAATTAACATCTTCATTCACCACTTCAATAATCTTCTCCAAATGGAGTATACAAATTAACACAAAAGGTTAAAAAGAATAACAAAAGGCCAAATGCCATAGAGAAAAAGCCTCCTGCACCTTTGAGATTTATTAGCTTTCTCCAGAATTGAGAATTTTTAATATGAAATATTTTGCCCATCTAATTTATTCAGTGAGTCCCAAAGCAGAAGCCCTGCTTATTCTCTCACTTATATCATGCCGAATTAGCTGTCAACATTCAAATCATAAATAGTAATCAATGGCACACAAAAACCAGGAGATACAAAAGTAAAGGTTTTCACTGGAATATAAACTCAACCAAATTGTGCATACAGGTTTTTCCAATATCTAAATAAACTTTCTAGAGTAGTTTTATTATATGAAAAAATGTGCAATATAATCAAGTGACCATCGTAATGTGAACTTTAGATTTTCACAATTTGAATTTTTTCTAACCATTATGGCTTAAAGTTGTCACACTATTAGCAGGAAGTCTTGTATTAAAGAACAAAGGAGACTATTCTTTGTATTTATAAATAATCCTCTGCCTTGTAGAAGCAAGAGAACAAGTACTGTAGAAAGTGTTCTTCAGCGTTGGTCACAGATTTCCTTAATTACCTGTGTGCTTTTTCTACAAGTCTATCTTACAGCAGCTCACTTTAATATTCTGGAAATGTCTGAGGGGAGGAGAAAGAATAGCTGATGGTTTGTTTCTGAAAGCACATTTGTGGGATCGAGCCCCAGCCTCTGATCACTCTCCATAGGCTCCATCTTATTATGGTTTAGAAAAACACTCGTTATGTTTTCAACTTCATTTAATTAAAGTGAAAGTAATTTAATTTCTACTTAATATTTCTTGACTACCTCTGGCATTTTCCTGTTCAAAAGATACACTAGGTACAATACTTGGATTGAGATATACTCCCTGTAAATCCCATACATACAATTATAATCTATAGGAATAGCAGTAGATTACCCGAGGATTTAGCAGGATTGTGTACAATTGAAGAAATACAAAGTATTTTGAAAGTGATAGGGAGAAATTACAGTAAAGAATCAAAAGGGGCGTGCACTGGTAGAGCAGCGACTGGGTCAGTCTCCTCTGAAGGAGTGCAGGCCACATACCCTGTTCAAGTTCCAAGTCCAGGGAGAAGCAACCAGTTTGAACTGCTAAATGAAAATAAAATAAAGTGCTTCCTCCTGTCCTCTCTCTTCATTCTTGCCTGTACCTGTACCTTTCCTTTTATATTTATCTTTCCTGAAAAAAAAAGGCAAATTCCTAGAAAGGACACCACTAAAGATAAAATTTTAAACACAAGATTGTTTTTAAACCAAAATGTATTTAAATATATTAATCTTGAGAAAATTCAGCCCCAGTTACACAGATACATAAACATTGTGTTTCAAATGTCTTCAACTGAAAGATAGTTCATGTAAAATTCTTACAGTTCCATGTTACAGGTGGAGTGGGGTGGTTAAAACATCAACGGTTGGCAATTTTAAACTTAAACTCTATAGGAGAAAAAAAAAAGGAAATTTACTTTTAAGCTACAATTATAAAATATTGCCCGATAATTCTAACTCCTGTCGAGTAATTCTATAATTACTTAACTATAGCAGTGAAACTAAATGAGAGAAAATTCAAAATTACTTTAGAAGAAAAACAAAAACTTTCTGTCATTAGAAGAGATTTTTTTAATACTTAAAATAAGAATATTAGACAATCTAAAAATCAAATATGGTATAAGTCATTTATTAGGATTCCCCTTTTTTTAATGTATATCTATAAAACATTCTCCTAAGAATGATATTGTCAAATTTCTATTTGAACTTTTTATGTATAATCATTAAATAATATCAATAAAACAAAAAGAGAAAAAGTTCAAAGTTATATTCATATCAAAAGCAAATTCCTAGAAAGGAAACAACCCATGATAAAATTTTAAAGCAGGATAAGATTTTTTCAATCAAAATTTGTTAGTTAAGTATATTCATCTCAGCCCCAGTTAACAGAAATTAAGCTTGCTTTGTTTCTGGATGATTTTAATGAACTTGTTAATGACAATAAAAAATATAATCATGCTACTTACAAATAGAATCAAATAGATGTAATTAACTTACCACGATTCTCATTTCAATAATTTACAATTGTAAAACATTATCCTAAGAATCGTAATTCTATCAAATCTCCATTTGAGCCATAAGCACTCAATGCAGTAAGACTAATAGAAAAAAATAAAATTGTTTTTGTTTCAGGGGAAAAAGCATCTTGCTGGAGTTCCGGACCTTCAGAAGGTGACTTTGTTCGGTTTTAAAGTTGTGCAGAGGCAAGATCAAATCCAGAGCTTGGTGTACAGACATTTCTAATTGCTCGTAGGAGATGTTCTGGGCCAGAAAAGCCTCTCAGAGGAGAGAAAATTATTGGGGGGGTTTGGTCTTGATTTCAAAATATAGAGGAAGGAAAGGAGTTCTTATATTAGGTTCTACCTTCTAGAAGCCTTAGGTAACTTCTGATCATTGATGGGTCTCTAAAAGAGACCAGTGCTTTAACCTGTGGGTCGTTGTTTAGATGGGAGGAGTGAATCAAAAAGGTCCCAAGAACCCACGTGAGGAGTCTCCGGAGAAGTTCTGATGAACCCTCATGGAAAATCTGCTGCGTCAGAATGGAGTTGTCCTCTTGGGGGCAGATTCTGCCTCTGGAGTTCTGGCCCCAGCAAGGTGGCATGTAGTTCACATGGAATTTGACCAGAATCCCTGCACCATCATAACCAGATGTTCCTCCTTCCTTGAGGATCAGAAGATTCCCTAGTGAACTCTGCAAGCTTCTGACAAATGCTTCATTTTCAATATAATTATACTATTTGAAATTTTTGATAAATGATTCATTTGAGTATTGGAGAGAATTTTGCTTCGTATTTTATAGATGTTCCTGTTCTTCATATGTATGAGTGATTTTTCATTAGCTTTGGAAAGATACACCTCTGATTTCTATGAGTTAAATTAGTGCTGAATTGGATAATTGGGGAACTTTCATCTCATTTTTATTGTTGTAATGTAGTTCAAAAAGTCGTAAAATTTTGCTGCATTCTTCGTGTTTCCCTTTCTATTTTTTTCTAACTGCAAGGAAGCTTTCTCAATGTGGGGACTTCTACTATGATCTTTAAATTCATTGGTTATTTTGTTTTGTTTATTTATTACATATTTTTATTCAATATGTATTTGACTCAGTCATGTCAATTGGTTTCTTCAAAACTACTTTTCATTCCTGTTTTATAAGGTCTCCAATTTTAACGCATTTGTTATATCCAATTTCAAGTTCCCGCCACCTGCTTACTTGTTCAAGAATAACAATCATGTCTCTTCTTTAGCAAGAGGTTATCCACAGGCTTCGTTTGACTCTGTCTTTTAAACTTCACCTAAATCTGACTTTAACTTTTTCTCTATTTTTTTTCTGTTTAACACATATGTTCACTCTTACTTTACATTTCTGAGCCTCTTAGGAGAGCAGCATGTATTTCTTTGAAGTGTATAATTTTCATCCAAAGCATCTTTTAGTGCTGTATGAAGTTGTTCTTCATTTTTCTGATGTGTTTTGAAAGCTGTTTTCGTCAAGCTATTTGAAATTGGATGTGTTGATGCATCTTCTAAAGATTGAATCTCTCTTGTAATGTCAGGCACCAGCACTTTCATAAATATTTAGATCTCTCTTCTTGAAGACCTTTTCTAAAAGTCTGTATTTTAAACTCAAGTAAAGAACTGGACCATTCATTTATCCCCCCCCCCTTTTTTTTTTTTTTCCAATGCAGCTTGGCTGCTCAAAACTTGATGTTCTTCCTTCTGGAGGACAGAAACACCCATGCCAGTTTTCTGTCTTAGCTGCATAGAGTAGACTGTTTATGATCAAAATCCCCACCATGATAGTTAATACCCCTACTTTGATGTCCATCTATGGTGCTCTAAGCTTGGCCTGAGGCCCTGGTATCACTGCTACTGCCAGGCACAGTGTCTTCATAGCCAGCACAATGCAGAGCATCATGATTACAAAACATTCATGGCTTTCAAGGCCACCACTGACTTGACTCAGCTTTCCACGGTCCTGACTGCAAAGATCACTGGTGAGCATTTCTCCAGGATCCATACCAGAGCAGGGCAACCAGCTCAGGCCTCAGAGGAGGTGAGGGAGAGAGGACAATTTCTCCCAACCTTCCTCACTTCATGAAATACATAAGTAATGGTAATCCACAAGACACTGGGGGTTTATGAACTGAGGCTGCTAGAGGTTATGCATGAGGTCTAGGGCTCCAGCCTCCCCAAGCCCTCCCATACTACCCAAGAGCTAAGGGAGTCACTGTCACTCCCATGGGCAGCTTTGCTGTTGAGAATTTGCAGACCCCCAACTCCTGACCAATGCTCCCTATTTTCTTGAACAAACATTTATTCTGTGGTACTAGAGACCTTAAGAGTCACAGAAAACTGCACTCTCAGCCTCTTGGTCTTTGTCTCACCTGCTCTGAATAACGTGGGAAGGGATACAGGAGAACTATGGAAGGTGTTGGCTGTTTTCACTAATTTCACTTTTAAAACTGAAGAAGTAAGTAGAATTATTGTAGTTCACATGTCAAGAATGTAGTCCAGCTGTGCACCAGAAAAAAATGATTTTCAGACTTTTGTGCATGAGGTAAAATGTTTGGTGATATGAAAGTCTTCAAGGCAAGTCATCTTGAGAGAAATCATGTCTGAGGGTATTAGAGCTCTTCCTGAAGTCTCAGGGGTGCTGGACCACCTGAGCTCCTGCCCCACATGGAAGCTGACTCCAGGCCTGGGGTAATAACCAACACTGCGGGACACATCTGCAGTCCAGGTGGGAAGCTGGTTGCTTCTCCTGTGTTGACTCATAGCAATGTTATGAAGGAGTTATTTTTATTTTCAGCTCTTGCGGATATAGTAACAAGGCTTTTAGAGATTCTAGAACTAGTTAAGATTCATAGAACTAGAAGGTATTTGATTCCCTTCTAATTTTTTTACGATGGAAGAATGGAACTGAGGAAATATTCCAAGTAACAGTGAGTAGTATGAAAAGGATGATTGGATTTAACAAGGGATAGATGTTGGATGTATTATCAGAGAATAATTGAAGGTAATTCTGGGTCAGCCTTTGTGGAAGATCATGAGGGACAGTGGGGAAAAAAAATAAAAGCTAAAATATTCAGCCAGTATTTTGCAAACAACTCTGCTGAACACTAAATGTTTCTAATATGTGTGTATAATTTGGGATGGTCATGGGAAGATGGACATAAGGCTAGTCAACTGGCTTTAGACTTTCCATCCCCAACCTATTTGAGGCAGACCATTTCTACTTCTATTGACCTTATATTTTTGTACAACATTTATTTTTAAGAGTCTGTTGCTTAAATATAAATTTTAATTACTTTCAAATAATGAAAAGTTACTGGAGATATTTGAGAGGGGATGATATGACAGAATTTAGATATTCAGATAAGATGGACTGGAGTAGAGAGAGATGAAAAGTTGGGAAATCAGAATGCATTGTTTTTACGCTGGTTAAGTAATAGCTCTCATATATATGCATTTTTACTGTTCATTTTATAAATAGACTTTAAACATCTTAAAACATTACTTCCAAAAGCAACTGCGCTTTGTCGCTTTGTCAATGCAACATCATTGCATTCTTATGATTTTCTTTCCATAAATAAACGGGCTTTCTCTGTGCTGCCTTAAATGAAATTCTCTTTGAATATAAAAGTTGGATCATTTTAGCCTTTTGCTATGATTCAGTTTTCTGATTTAGGTGAAAATCAAAAGGGAAATTTGTTTTCACTGCAGGAATTATATGACTCACCTGGACTTTCAAAGAGTTAAGTCCCCAGGAGATAAGAATGATACCTGCTGGCCTTTCTCCTTGTGTCAGCTTCCTCTCGGATAAGTCTGCACATGGGATTCTGTGTAGGGCCCAGGAATTAGGTAAAGATAAAAGGGGGTGGCATCTGAGAAAGGGAGAATTCTCCTGCATTTTGTAAAAGGTGTGTTTGAGATCAAAGAAGCATGCATTTGTTTCTGTGTTTGAAGATAAAGTACCATAAACACAACCAGGAATAACCTCTACAAATGCCCGTCACTTCTCCCATCCACAGCTCTAATACTTTCCATTAGTTCTAGCTTGATTAATATTCCTCTTGCTGAAGATCAGCATAAAATATCACTTGTGTCACCCAAAACTGTTTCTTATCACAGGGACCATCTCGGTAGCATCTGCTATTTCATAGGCTAGTTTGAACTCCCTGATCTGGATTCTAGAAAGCATCTTTCTTAGAATATTCATGTAACCGACCTTTACTGCTTACCTACTATGTGCCAGACACTGTTCTGCATACTGGGGATACAGCAGTAATCAATACCTACCTGGCATTGCCTTCCAGTGGCGAGAAATAGACAAAACAAATAAGTAAAATCATAGTATGCTAGAAAAAAATAACTGCTCTGGGAAAAAAAAATAGTACAGAGAAGCCATTTAAGAATTGCTGGGGATTTGTATAGTTTAAGAAGGGTGATAAGGAAATTCTATGGAAGAAAACCAATAAACACGGGTAGAGGAAACAGCAAAGACAAAAGCTTGAGGCAGGGGAGTGCTTTCAGGATTCTGTAGGCCTCTTGTGGGCCAGGGAAGTTGAAGTGTGGAGAATGGAGGAAGAGGAAGACTTAAAAGATCTGGAAGAACCTTGCTGGACTGCTCTTCACTGCACATGAAATGGGAAGCCTGGGGATCATATTGACATGGAGGGTGTTGCCCTGATCTGATTCACTTGAATGTGTTTACTTGAGTTTCTATGCTGAGAACAGAATAAAGGGGAAAGAAAGATCAGAGAACTCTGTTATGCAGCCATTGTGATCATATCCAAACAACAAACCAGAGTAGTTACAGGAGAGAAGTTGCAGGAGAGATTGTGCTATTGTGGGAATTGACTGAGACAGGATACAGGATGTGTCTCCATGGTGTTTTTGTAGGGCAGCTGGGGAAATGTATTTGTCATTAACTGAGACTGGAAGACTGCAGTGGGGGACGTTTGGGAGATGAAAATAACAAAGCCAGTCTATGAAATACTTGTTGGTAGTCCTTCACTTCACTAAAAAAAATGTTTTAAAAAGGTAAGAAACATATTAATGAGAAAAAGCATATAGACAAATGGTTTCTCACTTAAAATGGTTCAATTTAGGATTTTTCTACTTCATGAGGCTACAAATGCACTGTACATTCAAGAGAAGGCAAACATCAGATTTTGAACTCAGCTCTTTTCCTTTTATATGGTGTGATACTCTCTCCTGATGTTCTCTGGCTGTAGCTCCCAGCCAGCCACACAATCACCAGGGTAAACAACCTCTACCAGTTCTTCTCAAGCCTCATCAGAAGACAAAGAAATTGATGATGCTGTTGCTGTTGCATTCCCATCATCCAGCAATTAATTTTAGTTCAATGCTTCAAACATTCTTCAGAGCCAGTGTGCATTCAGCTGTGTACATGCATGACGAGAATCCATACAGTCTCTCTTTCATTGCAGTTTTTGATAAATTACAGGGGATAGTCAACATTTTATTATAAAATAGATTTTGTGTTAGCTTATTTTACCCAGCTGTAGACTAATGTGAATGTTCTGAGAGTATTTAGGTTAGAATCAATGAACCTATGATGTTCTGTAATTTAGGTGTTTTGAATGCATTTTAACTTCACATATTTTCAAACTGTGATAGGTTTATCAGTCCACTGGAGTTATATCCTAATAAATCCATCCCAGGTCAAGAAAGCTCTGTATGTGGAATTACCAGTGATTTTTAAATCAACATTATAAATAATATTATAGAGGGAAATCCTCAGATTACTTGGAGGAAAATCTCTTATTCATTATGATGTCCTCAGCACCTAAGATACCCTGGCAGAGATTAAGCATTCAATGGCTATTCATTGAATTTGATCAGATTTACCATGTGGAAACTAACCTTAGCAAATTTATCCTTCTATCATTCCTGTCCCTATGAGTATGTACAAATTGTAAGACTGTGTTAATTCCAGTCAAAAACTTAGTACCATCTACATGATTTTGTTTTATTCCACTAAGAAAGCAATCATAGATCCAGTCAAAACAGACTAGTGGCCTCCCATGAAGCTAATCATTAAAGCTAATCATTAAACACAGAAAATCTTTCTCCTCCTAACCAGCTGCCTTACTGTGAAAATAAACTGGTTACCACAGTAAAGATGAAGGGTGGAGTTGTGTGAGAACTGGCGGGCTGTGGCCATGTGGGGAGGGTGTTTCCGTTCTGGTTTGTCACAGCTTCACTTGCTATGACAGTATCTCTTTTTATTTTTTAAATAAAACAAGAAAGATATGTTCTTCACTCGATTGCTTAAACAAAAATAGATCTCCTTATGTATGTCTTCAACTTTTTTTTCATTACAAAAAAAAATGATAATGTGCTCAATACAAAGAAAAGTTATTATGCAGGTGCTTCCAGCAAGTCTCTTCTTTCCAGAAACACCCGAGACTGTCGCTCTACCTTGGAAAGTTGCCTTTGGGGTCCCCTCTTCAGACTTCATTCTTCTGTTTAAAAAAGGAGAAAAAAAGACCCTTCCTCTTTATTCCATAAATCATCCATCTAAAGAAAATGTGAGTTTTTCCCATTCTCTAAAGACTTTAAGAGAATAATAGTGACAAATATCTTTAATACTTTGCAAAGTAATTTTGAGTGCATTTTCAAGCGCAATTTTCATACCTCTATCCTGATTTTATAGATGAGAAAAGCAAAAACCTAGATTGAATTGTGAATGAAAGGTTGGGGAGCAATATTTTATGGCATTATGTTTTATTCAGTAGTTGACTGAAATGTGGAAAGTTTTATATTCTGTGGCTTTTACGTAAAAAGACTTTTTTTACTTCTTTTATGTTATGAAAGTTTATGTGTGTTTTTCTGCCTCCTGGAAATTATAACTACTCAAAATTTCTTTAATTCTTATCTATTTTTGTTTCTCATTTTGTTGTGTTGGGGTTTGTTTTCCTTTCTATTTATGACATTGAAGTAGAACAAAAAAGAACGTAGGTTTTGGAGCAGATGTTTGGAGTCTTTGTCTCCCACGGAATTGTGTGTGTGTGGAGTGGGGGACACTGAGATATGTAAAACAAATTATCTATATTCTCTGTCTTTGTACTTCTAAAAAATGGGAGTAATGACCTCCTACAGTCTTCATTAGGATTTGCTGAATTAGTCATGGAAAGCAGGTAATACAGAGCCTGATACGTTATATGCTGCTTCTTTGTCCTCTTCTTGACCTCTGACATTCAGAGGTCCTCAGGAATTCTGAATCTCTGCTTTTATCTGCATACAGTCTCTCAAGATAATCACATCTATTACTGTGACTTTAAATATTATACATCTAGCTATCTGCTTTCACCTCTTAAATTTCTCTCTTTGTCTAACCCTGGACATTTAGCCTTTCTTTAATCCCACAAACCCTCCGTTTTCTCCATTTCAGTGGCATCAACACATATATTCAGTTAGTTTAGAGAGAAACCTAGTAGGTACCTGTGATTTTTCCCTTCTTCATTCCTGTTAAAATACAGCACATTATCAAATTCTGCTTCTCCCTTATCCACTATTTGTTGCATTTCTGCCATTTCTCTCCCTGATAACCAGCCTCCCCTACCCCTGTTCAGTTTAAGTCACCATCTGCTCCCTTCTGGTCAGCTGCCTGATTCTACTCTAATATTTTCTCCACTCATCAACTATAGAGAGATTTGGAAGATCTAAATCAGATATCACTCCATTACTTAAAATCCTTCAGTTGGGTCTTGTGCTGAAAACACAAAACTCTGTGATCTTTATAGTCATGTCAGAGATTCCTCATAATCATTTCCTTGTTACTCACTACTCTCTGCTCTGTTTTGGGGTTCCTAAGACCAGTCTCAGATCAGTGATTTGCTAGAAGGAGTCACACAACTTGGAAAACCTGTCATACTCATGCTCATGGTCTATTGCAATCAAAGGGGAACAAACTGACTTCAGAAAAGGATGAAAGCACATAGTCAAAATTCAGGAGAAATCAGCCATGAACTTCAAGATGTTCTCTCCCCTCTCCCCATGTCATCATATGAATCATACTTAATTCTCCTCACAGTGATTTTTGCATGTGACAACACAGATGGAGTAGATATAACCAGGGAAGCTTGGTTTAGTCCTGGTTATTGGGGAAACGTCATGCAGCTATGGAGCACCCTATGTCTGACCTTACTTACTCTCTAGCCTCTCTAGAGGACAAAAAGATATCACATAGCCCAAGATTTCCTTCATAAACTGTCTGGGGACCAAAGCCCCATGAAAATAGTGACATTCTGATGAGACAGGGAATTCCAAGGGTCTAGGAGTTATTTCCACTTTGACAACTGGTCAAACACCAGACTTTTCTTTATAAACTGAAAGATTTGGACAACCCAGTCCTGCTGAGTTAATCCTTTATTGCACATTGAATAGGTAGAAATTTTTAAATAGCCCCATCTATCCCTGTCCTGCCTTGGCCCTTTGCATCTGATACCACATCTTCATTTTTCAGGTTTTGCTATATATATAATCTCTTACAAGAGATATTTGTTAACCACCAGACCTATGTAGGCCCATTTCTTTATTCTCCATCACAGAATCCTCTTCAAATTCTTTGTAATGCATATACAGTGTCACAATTCTATTTCTATGTAGCCCCATTTCTTTATTATTCTCCATCACAGAATCCTCTTCAAATTCTTTGTAATGCATATACAGTGTCAAAATTCTATTTCAATGTTCTCATTTACCTGTTTATTTACCTGTCTCAACTCGATCTGAAGATGCACATGGACAGGATAATGTTTATCCCTTGCCTAGAACATTGTCTGAAATGTGGTTGTTACTCAAAAGATATATTTTGTTAAAAGAAGCTGTTATTTGCACTTATCTCTTTGGGTTTTATGTGTAATTTTAATGAATATTTCATAAATCATTCTAATTGACAGATGTCAAAAATCAAAGCATTACATATGAGGATATTCTGACTGCTCTCTCTGTAACCTCTCCTGTCAAGTAAACTGGTCAGGAAATTTCTAGTTTTCTGCTGACCTGCCAGATATGTCTTCGAGAAGCTACCCACTCTGTCAAGCAGAGTCAGAGTTCAACCATGAGAGAAAGCCACTTGTCCTTCATAATTCCTCACCAGAACCGCTCACACGGCTCAAGATCCATTATAGTCATTTGATTATGTTTCCATGTGTTCCATGGGTAAAATTAATATTTCACAGTTTAGTAAGACTTTAAAGCATTTATAACATTTATTTTTCATTTAAAACATTTAATAATAGTTATGGAAATAACTGAATAACAAGTTACCTTTATCAGTTCAAAGAGACCTGACACAGAAAGAAATGAGATAAATACATTCAAAAGATTCTGATTCAAAGTGACATGTATAATTTTGGAAATGTCACTGTAATAAACAGAAACTTCTTTCTGCTTTGAAGTTTTGAACAAAATCTAATTGCCTGTGGCAATTTTCAGAAAATGTATTATTTCATAGTAATTAAATCATGTGTCAAACATTTCATTCAGATTTTATACAAGAATTTAAGATAATATAGTACTTTTAAATAATGTAATATTTTAAAATAAAGTACAGTTATAAAAACCTTCCATGATTTCATATTTTCTATATCAACAGATTTCAAATCCCTTGGCTTATCATTACAGGTCTTGGAAAATTAGGAGCTAGTCAATATTTATAGCCTCCTGATCACCTAAGCTTATATCATATCGCCTTTACTGCTACCCCCTGCCCTCAAATATTTGATAGTATAGTTATAGATCTCATGGTTGAGAATTGACTTAAATCTTTTGGACACCCATAAACATGGCTGCATACTAATTACTGTTATAAAAAGTGCACCAGATGAGCTTGACAAGGAATCCTGGGGTCTTTACAGTCCCAATACCGATGAGCTGGATACTTGACCAGCATACCAACCTTTCCTTATTTGGAAGATGAAGATATTAAACAAGGTGATCTCTAAATTGCTTCCATCCTAAAAACCTGGATTTTGTCTCCTTTATATTGATGGTCTATAGAACTTCATTAGTTATTAAGAGATTAGATCGTGCTCAACCAGTCAGGTGGATAGCTCAGCCTATTCAAATGTGAATGAGCAGTGAACTGCTTCTAATGGGAAGCCACCATTTTTCAGTGATAAGGCAATTTGAGCTACTCATTACTCCAAGTGTATCTTCAAGAATAATTACTGTGACAAGGATCTCTGTCTTTAGTAGAACCTGCATTTAGAATAAATGCATCCTAATAGAAAGGTTTGGGAAAATTTTTGAGAACTACCATTTACTGTAGAGCATATATGATGTAATGTATATATGTAATGCATGTAATTTAACTGGCTTCCTATGAAAAATGTTTTAATGGGCAAGATGCTGGATGATTCCTCTCTTGCCCTTGGCCCTCTCTCTTTTAGATCTTCTCTACTCTCACTGCTGTCTTTGTAATTTAATTCTCATTATCTTTGACCTAGACAATTTTAATAATCTATGGACTTACCTGCTCACCTACCCAATGCAGTTCCATACAATGCTGTCAGATCAAATTTTCTACAGCACAGATGTCTGATGAAATAAGAATTTGTACTTATTTCAGCTTGCTATTCAATACCATAAACAATATAGATCAAACCTACCTTTTTAAAGCCTGCCAGGTTTATCTCCCATCAATTGTCCAGATTCAACCTTTGTTTTAGCAAAATTGGATCACTTCATGACCCTAATTATGGCCAGTCTCACCTTCCCCTGCACTTTCACTGCCACCATTGATTTTTAAAGATCTGTGAGTCCTTAAATGTTACTTTTCTCAGGAAGACTTTATTCTCCCATCAAAAATGGATATGACCTCTTTTTCCTTTAAATTCACCTCTTATTCTGGGTGCTTTTCCTGTGGTAGTTATTTATGTCTGACTTATATTAAATAATAAATTTATGGAATTTCAGAGCTGAATAAAACCTTACAGATCATTTTCACTTGAAAGGTATTTTACACATCCTACAGAATTCTAAACAGGGATGGAGACTGATTTTTTATCTAACCCATTGATTTTTCTCCAGAGTGATACCACTCACATTCCTAAGTTATTAGCATAGTATGCAATGTGTTCAAAGGAGATACACTTTTCATATTTGTTGGATAAATTGGATGTAGTCACCTCAACCTGGAAAAAATAAGTATAAGTTTAGACAATCACAAAATATACTCTCTTCTTATGTTAATTAAAGCTGTTAAAAGTTACCACCATGTTGAACTCCACAGGCTACAGAACATTTCATTCTTTTAATTCATTCATTCATTTAACTTTTATGAAATTGCTCTACTCTGTGTTAGGCACTGTGTTGGATTCTTATTTTCCTGGTATACTTAAAGATTAGCAGGATACTTCTTATGAGACTTTTGGATAGGCCAAAGATAAAAAGAACCCCTGCCTTCCCCCAAAACTATAATAAAAAAAATTTTATCGCAACCTAAGTCTATAGAGGCAAGTGTGGTTGACTGTTTTGCATGAATGGCTCCATCTTTCTCCCCATTGGTTTTTCTGTTTGTTTGTTTGTTTTTGTTTTTGTTTTTTTTTTGTCAGTATAACTCTACAGTTCCTCCTTTCAAAGAAGTAATACATTTCAACTGCCTCTTGATGCTAAGGCTAGTCATGCTCACTTGCCTTGGCCAAAGTATTGTCAGCAGTTGTATCACAGGCAGATGCTGGAAAATACACTCACCTGTCTCTTTCCACTCCTATTTTATTGCCATGATCACAAAAGCATGCCCAGACTAGCTTTCTAGAAGATAAGATGGGTCAGTTCCTGCATATCTTTTTAGTGTGGCTGTGCTGGATGAGCCACCTGTCAGCTGATACCTTGACTGTGAGCAAGCCCAGCCTCTATCAGCTTAGTCTAGAACAGATGAGTCTCTACAAACTCATGGACTAAGTAAATGGTGATTCCATTCCACACAAGTTAAATTGATTATTATGTTGCATTATTGTGGCAATAGATAACTGATACAGTGCAGGAGGTTAGTCCTCAGTCTCATAAATGATGAGTTCTTCAAGTAAAGTAATTTCTCATTTCCTTAAATATCTAAAAGCAGCTGGAATTAATATTCCTTAAATAATCACAGGTTTTCTGAAAAGTTTGTTTTGCTTAAAAATTATTTTGAATTGAGTTAAATGAATTAGAAAAAAAAAAAATAACCTAACTATTTAGAACCACAAAAGATAACCATAATTCTCAACTAACTCATTTCTCGTTATTGGCATATGCATCTCCACCACAGTTGGGGTGAATTAACATGTACTCTTCTTCCATGCCAACAATTATCAACATGTTAACATATCCTGAATCATGAATAGTTCAATAAAAAATTTGACAATGGCAACTTGCTCTTTATGAGACAATTCTAGGGCCTCCATAAGACTCCATAAGACCATTAAAATAGTCATGTATTTTTAAATAATTCTTCCTATTCATTGATACTGTCTAGTGAAAGATGAGTTTGTTGTCTCTCTTTTTTTTTAAATAACAACTATTCCCAAGGTCTCTAAAGTCTTCTGTGGAAAAAAATTCTGGTTAAATTTACTGACACTTTAGAAGTATAAATCTTAATATTTAGGTGCACCCTGGTAGAGCTGGTTAGCGCAGTCCACATACATCCCAAAGGCTCAGGTTCATGTCCTGGGTCTGGTGGGCAGGAGGAGGGGAGACTATCAAGATGGACTACTAAATAAAAATGAGTACATATTTCTTCCTCCTCCTTCTTCTAACCTGCTCACCTTCATTCCTGATGACACCTTCTCTTTAAAAAGAAAAAAAAAAAAACACTTAATCTCTAGTACAACTTTCCTGCCTCCTAGTTACAGAAAGAGTTTCCTAACCACTAAAAATTATGCATATTCTTATAACTCTTATTATATGCACTGTGACCAATACCTTGCCACTTAACAATGAGTAGCACCATAAAAACAAATCCAGGAGAAGTGTAGATGGTGGTCCCTGAGGAGCGGGATTGAACCTGAGAGCAGACAGAGAAGTTATGAAGTTTCAGGATGTGACTGGCATAGAGTCTATGGATCAGTGTCGAACATACCTTGGAACAGCGTAACTGGAACATAGGGGCTGCTATACAGGACCGACTGGGTGAGCAAGTGGGTGTACTAAGTGTTTTCAACCTGTCTCTGTCCCGACCCCTGCAGGCTAACACAGCTGACCACAGGATATATGGCTATGCGGTCTCAAGACCACAACCACCCGGGCTCCTGGATGGGGTTACTGCTTGATAATGCTTCCATTCCGGTTCACCTATTACACAATACTTAATAGATTTAGGTTTGCTCTTTGTTTTATATGGCCTGACCCTCGCAGCCGGGTCACTGACCCCATTGGGGACATTGTTTCATTTGTGCACTCTTTTGAAGAGAAATTGGGAGGGCATACCCTGTCTTCTACCAGGGAACGTACAGCCAGGCACTTAATGATGCCAAGTGGGAGCTTCAGTTTCTTCTGGTTTATCTTCATGGAGATCATCACCTGGACTCTGATGAGTTCTGTCCCAACACACTCTATGACCCTGAAGTTATTTCACTAGTAAACACTAGAATGCTCTTCTGGGCATGCTCTACAGACAAGCCTGAGGGATACAGAGTTTCACAGGCGTTAGGAGAGAGCACCTGTCCATTCCAGGTCATGAGGATGACTGTGGGTGGATGGCCAGAGGCCTCATTCAACCTGGTGATCTTATTCACCAGCTGACATTCATCATGCATGCAAACCAGACTTATCTGGTGGCAGAATGCCTAGAAAGGGAAGAACAAAACCAGGTCCAGGTGCTGAGACAGTCGCAGGCCTACCTGGCCTCCCTCAGGGCGGACCAGGAGAAGGAGAGAAAGAAGCCGGAGGAGCAGGAGCGGTGGGATAGAAGGAGGAGGAGGTGCAGCATTTAGAGGATGAGATAAGGATGTTGGGGTGCCTACCCCCCAGAGCCTTCCCCTGTTGACCCCAACAGTGTTAAAATCATTCTCAAATCACCCAATGATTCTTAAGCAGAGATGATTCCACCTTTCAGTCTCTAAAAGTAATCCACGACTTTCTATTCTCCTTGAAAGAGAGTCCCGAAAAGTTTCAGAGGGAAGCCAGCTTCCAGCAGTGCTGCCCTGTGTCCCTTCAGAGGAGTGGCCCAACCTCGCTGCAGCTGGCTGGACTCCGCCCTGCAGATGGTCTCTTTGTTGGGCACCCAGCAGACTAGTGGCACTTTTTCCTCCTGTCCCCTCCCACCTCAATCCCTAAGAGAAATGAAAAAAAAGAGAGAGAGAGAGAGAGAGAGAGAAATTCATATTATTATAATAATACAATATTTTTAAAGACTGCTTCATCCTAAGGAAGGATCAGAAACCATGCTGCCTGCAAGAGTCACCACCAGTGTATGCACGCAGTTGGCAAGAGAGGGCCACTCAGCAAGCCCACTCTCTCTTGCCTCTGCCTCTGTGGCACACTCTTCACCTCCCACCCAGCTCTTGTCCCAACTGGGGAAGGGGACATTCTCACCAATTCTCATTCATTCTTGCTTGTATGGAAAATGAAAGTGAAAAAAAGCCTCCACCAACCAGCTACTACAGCGTCTCCTGAGGACTGGCTTCTCTGCCTCTGGAGAAGCCAGGGAAGAGAAGGCATGGGGCAGAGGTGTTCCTTGAACTCCCTGTAATTTCTGAATAACTTTTCAATTTTTTCTCTTGTTTTGTAATGGCTAAAGGAATGAGGTTGACATATAGATGGATTTTTTTCCTTTATTTGATAAAGAGCCACTTCTTAACCCCATGAATTTATGCCCTTGGCTCCTTGGCCCAACAGTATAACAAAGGTGGCCAGGGTGTGTTTATGCTTAAAAAACAAACAAACAAACAAACAAAACCCCAGAAAATAGCAAGTGCTGATAGGGTTGTAGAGAAATATGCACTCTTGGTGGGAATGTAAAATAGTGTAGCTGCTTGGAAACCATAAATATACTGCTGACAAATTATTGGACAAACACAATGTGCTGTCTGCATGTAATGTAATATTATTTAGCTTTAAAAAGTCATGAAATTCTGATACATCCTACAATAAAAGTTAACCATGAAAACATTATGCAAAGTGAAATAACCCAAAAATAAGAGGACAAATATTGTATGATTCCTCTCTATGAACTACATAGAAATAATCAAATTGATACAGATTAAAGACAGAGTGATGATTACCAGGGTCTTTGGACAGAGGAGAGTGGGATTATTATTAAATGGGTATAGAGTTTCAGTTTAGGGTGATGAACAAACGCTGGAGATGGATGGATGATGGTGTCACCACAGTGTGAATATGCTTAGTGCCATTGACGGTACACCTAAAAACTGTTAAAGGTTAACTTGTATGTTAGTATATTTTACCACACGGAGAGATAAAAAAGAAAAAAATCTATAGATTAGTGGCATCAGGTACACTTCATGGTCATTTTGGGGACATTTTCTCTCAGTTTCGGAATTGCCCATTTCTGCTGAAAGAAATAGCATGACATGGTGTCATAATGATAAGGTTAAAGACTAAAGAGAGACTCATGTGTCTGAATCCAAAGCACATGTCTTATGGCTGTGAAGCAAGTTAATTAGTCTTTTCTTACCCTTAATTTTCTCTTCTGTAAATGGTCATGATAATATCTACCTAAAAAAGTTATTTTAAAGAATTAAACATCTTAGAGTTCAAAAGTGTCATTCTCACTAAGACTTTATATTTTCCTTCATTTGGTTTGCTAAAATTATAGGCTTCATCAAAGATCAAGGACATATTACAGTGTCCTTAATTTATGAAGGTGTATAATGGCATTTTGAATCTATTTATTTCCCATTTGAACTTTAGGCTCTTGAAGAGGTAGAGTACAATAATTTGACTTTAAAAATATATTATTGTAATTAATCAGCATAATTAGCTTATCAAAGAAAATTCAAGTATAAATAAAAAGATGCTTTACAATTATCATCATGGTTGAGATTATATTCTTTTTAATAGCAAAAATAGCTAGTTATTTGCTTAAATTATTGGTGATAGAAGATATGCCTCTTGTGTTTATATTCCTGATATTTTACATGTACTACATATTTAATACATGTTTTAAATAGAAAAAAAAAGCCCTAACTTGATTTTTAGAGAAGGATATTTGTAGGTTGAAAGCTTCAAGGGTGTAGCAATAAGACTGTGCTGGTAACACAAAGAAATAAGAGGAAGGTTGAATAGTTGAAAGAATAGTGAGGAAAGTTTACATAAATACATAAAAGACTTTTTCTCAACATAAGAGAGATTTTATTTCCTTCGGCCACAATGAACATCTTAGGTCTCAGTCTCTCTGGGGGCCCACATCACACTGATTTCTATGTTATGTCTTTAGATAAGATATGTGAAAATCTATTTGAATAAAAGAAGTTCATAAATATTTTTTGAAAGTTTATGTGTTGCTACTGCAGAGCATTGAATTAAATCATATTACATTAAAATAAAGACTTTTTTCATATATAAATAAGCAAAAATAATAGTATATGGGTATGAGAAATCAAGCATGCTCCTAAAAGAATCACAAAGTAACTGCTGTAGTTTCCCTTTTTCTGGAGGGATTGACTTCTGTGTGTTCTTTTTGTCATCCCCTTTGTATTGAGTTGTCTGTAAGCAAATAACTGATGGGGCTGCAATACCAGTGAACACATTTTAGAAGAGAATATGAAAGTGAAAAGGATTTTTTTTTAATCACAAAGCAAGGTAGTATATGTAGGTACATTGGGGAAAAAATGAAAAGTTTAAGTATCTTTGCCAAGAATTTTTTTAATCAAAGCTTTTATGTTTATGAGTTTCCTGATGGAAGCAAAGAGCAGTCTTTGCTCAATTTGTTTCACAGCAGTATTGAGGAAAATTGAACAAAATATGCAATGAGAAATATTCTGTGCCAGTCCCCAGGGTATGAACAGTCTCACAATATGATAGATAGTTTCCATTTCCCTGTGTCTAGAGTTCTAGGTGGTTGCAAGCCATACACTACCCTTGGTTTTCCCCCACCATTTTCACTGTCATTAATGGAGGCCTGTGGTAGAAGTAAGGCTATCTATATGCTTCTTTTTTA
Organism: Solenodon paradoxus; assembly: GCA_004363575.1. Taxonomy (NCBI): domain Eukaryota; kingdom Metazoa; phylum Chordata; class Mammalia; order Eulipotyphla; family Solenodontidae; genus Solenodon; species Solenodon paradoxus. Next base: position 575,241 of record RJWH01000108.1, on the reverse strand, counting down.
TTTATTGACAAGGGTCACTCTCTCTGGAATAAGAGCTCCATTGTCCCTTGTTGCACTCTCTCAACAGATAAAAAATGTTAATAGCAATTATGTGAGTTCAGTGGAGAAGAATTAAGCCTCAGAAAAGTATAGCTTGGAAATATTTATTTAAAGCAAGGATGTTTTTAGTAAAACAGTAGTAAACATTCCAGACTGGTTGCATTATTTTTGATCATGTCATCTGTCTCCTCCACCTTCCCAACCTGGTCCTCACAAATGCATGAAACTTCTTTAGATTTAGAAGTGGAAATTGTGAGGAAATGACAGTATCTCTTATGCCAAGTTCTCCATTGCAAAATCAAGTGCAGTAACTGCTACACATGAAGAGCTTGAAAAATAGTTCACTTGTCATAAAATTTTTGAGGCCAATGAGCAAAGAGTATTCACCTCAATTCCCATGGATAATAAAATGGCTGCACCACTGTTCTTGGTTGTTAAAATTCACATGAATATTTCTTCCTTCCCATAGCATCTTGGGAAAGCTGCCTGCATATTTCTCCTAGTTTGAGAAGGGCTTCTGTTTCTGATCTGTACTTTCGACTTCCGATATTCTTAACTCTTAACTCCTCCCATTACTTAATGTTTGCATTTCCATTAACCCGACATTCCTGAAAGTATGAAAACCACGCTATTTATAATTTCTTAGGTTTCTTAAATCATAATTGCATTTAGAGTGTTGCTAAATTGCATATTTTTTGTATAATAAATTCACATTAAAATGTAGCAGAACTCACTTAAAATTAGGCCGGTATTCCCCAAAGGTTTAGGTTAGGCTGCAGTGTGTCCCTCCAAAATTCATATATTGATGTCCAAACCCAAGTACTCAGATTATGCACTTATTTGAAAACAAGTCATTGCAGGTGTAGTTGAGATAAGGTCTGTTGACTAAGACTAGACCCTTAATCTAATAAGATTGGTGTTGTTGTAATAAAGAGAAAATTTGGACATAGAAACAAATGGAGAATATACTTTGAAGATTGGAGATATGCTGCCACGAATCTCCAAGGAACTAGTAGGAAGCCTGGAACAGACTCTTCCTGAGCATGGAGAGGGAGCATAGCCCTGCAGACACCTTAATCTTGAACTTCTAGCCTCCAGAACTCTGAGACAGTATGTTTCTGTTGTTTAAGTCAATCGACTGCAGCAGCTCAGAGAGCTGATGCAAGATCCCAACCCTTCTCCCACCCATCCTGTCCCACACTATGAAATCTTCCCTTCCCTTTCTCATACACACACAGCATACTGTGTGTTTGCTATCAAGCTATGACCCTGATTCTTTGCTCCTTCTTACAGAAAAATAATTGAAGAAATTGTTTGTAATTCCTTTATTTAGCTCTTTTCTTCTGTTCTCTTGAAAGCCAGTTCCACTTAACAAAACTGCTATTGACCTCTGTGACTGCCAAATCCTGAACACAACACTCAATATATGTTTTTAACACCATTCACTTGGTCCTCAGGACACTGTTCCCTTTTTGTCCTTGTAACTCACTGGTCGCTGTTTTTCCATTTCCTTTGTTGCTTTATCTCACTTTGCTTCCCTTTAAACATTTGTGTTTCACCTGTATAATACAATTATTATAAAAATAAATAGATGAACTGCTGCAGATCTTTGTCCCCAGACCTATTAAGATGCTCTAAATCTACATTCATTCTTAGACATTCTCATCCAGTCCTCTTGGCTTCAGAAAAACTATCACTGTGCTGAGGCTTCCAGATTTGTCTCTAGGTGAACCTAGCCCCTGAATTCAAGAAGGTGTATCCAGTTCTTACTAGGCATCTCTTATAAGTATCTCAAAGTAAAACTGACTGCCCCAAACCTGTTCTTCCTTAGTCTTATAATTGGCAACTCCATTCTTCCTGATGTAAACATTTTGAAAATATACTAAACTGTCTTTTTCTTATAGTCCACATCCATTATAACAGAAAATCTTCTGCAGAAAATACTCTACCTTTGTAATAGCTAAAATCCAACCACTTTTCACCATCTCCATGTCTCATGCAAGCCACAACTATCTCTCACTTCATTTCAGAGCTTTCTGGTTGAAGTCTTCCTGTGTTCATAATTGCCCTGCAATGTACTTTCCACATAGCCGCCTGACCGATCCTTTCAAATATAGCTTAGTTAATGTCCCTATTGCCAGTGATGAATGTCTTACTTGCATGCAAAGCCCTTATCATTACCTCCAAACTCTATGTGATTTGCTCTTTGCTTATTGTTCCAGTCATTTTGGCCTTGCTTTTTGTTTTGTTTTGCTTTGCTTTTTCCCAAGCATACCAAGCTTGCTCCTATAAGACTTTACACTTGTATTTCCCTTTGCTTTTAATGCTACCCTGCTACGTGACTGCATGACTCTCCCCCTTACTTCTTTCAAGTCTCTGCTCAAGTGTCATCCAATTGAAGAGTTTTCCCTCACTAACCCCTTGCCCATCACTCTCTCTCTTATTTTAGTTTATTACTTTAATTTTAATTTTTTAAATGAAAGGTGCAGGCAGGAAGAGAGAAGAGGAGGAAACAATTTTTTTATTTTAGTTACTCACACTGGTTGTTCCCCCTGTCTCCCCTTCCCTCCCCCAGACCAAGGACTTGAAGTCAAGGGTGTGTGGTCTTTGCTCCTTCAAAGACAATTAACCTAACTAACTGCTCCACCAGAGTGTACCTATTATATTGTTTTTTTAAAACACTAAAAGCTTTATGACATCAAGGATTTCATTTTGTGTCATGGACTATTAGAATAGATCCTGGAACGCAATTAATGTTGAAGTGAATTACTGAATGTCCCAGGGTTTGTCTAGTGTTTCTGCACTTAATTCAATGTGTCCCTGGATCCTGCCATGTGTCCCTATTTGGGTTCCTATGGTGATGTCCTTTAAGGAATGTTTTAGTATTTTCTTGGTGTCTGGGTAGGTACCCATTATCTGGTGAATGATTGAATGACTGAATGCATAGTTGACTTTTAGGCCTTTGGATTTTTTAAATAAATTTAATTGAAGTAACATTGGTGTCTAGCATTATGTAGGTTTTAGGCGTACAGCATTGTAACAACATTTATACCACATTATGATCACCACCAAAAGTCTAGTTGCATCTTTTACCATAAAGTTGACCCCTTTTACCTGGTTTGCCCACTTTCCTGGCCTCTTTCTATTCTAGTAGCCACTGTTTTGATTTTATAGTCAAAGTGTTCATTTTTGTATGTTTGCTGTTACATTTTTAATATTGGGATATCATCCTGACCAAAATTATTTCTGCTATACCCTTGTTCCAGAGCAATTTTGTTTTAAAGTATTTAAATTTTCCAAACGTATTTAGATCTTCTAAAACATTACTAAACCTTATTTTAGAAGATCCAAAGTGCATTGTGAAACCTTAGGTAAATAAGCTAAAGCAATATAAAGGAACACCCAACTTTTCAGAATAGTTTAAGAAATGTTCTTACTTTTACATAGCCTCATGTAAGATAAGTATAAATTTTTAATAAATGGGTCATGCTTTTCATGGTCGGCAAAGGCCTTTCATCATGTGATAACCGGATTTCACTGTATCATCATCCATAACACTCAGCCATGATATCATCATTTTTCAAGCTTTTCCACTGAAATGCTTCTAATCTCGGAAATGGCGGCTTGCACTCCCAAGAGCCTGAGTGTGTAAAACAAAGGAGATAAGAGCAAGTTCAAAAGTGGTTCGTATTTTATTATAAGAAATCATAGGGCATGCTCTGGTGGAGTAGTGCATACCACATGCATCCCAAGATTTTGAGTTCCTTGTTCTGGCAGGGAACCACCATGATGAACAACAAATACAATAAATGAAGTGCTTCTTCCTCCTGTATTCCTTCCTGCCTATTTCTGCTTACCTTCATTCCTACCTACACCATTCCTTTAAAAGAAAACAAAAGAAAATTATAGAATCTTTCATTCTACTTTATGATAAACTCATGGAGTTTTTATGGTTCAACTTAAAATATTGTGATTTATTTCAGCTCAATTATTTAGATTTTCTCCCTGAATCCTTAAAAGTAAATTAAAAGTGAACTATTTTTGTCCTATGACTTTGAATAGCCACTAGGACATGACACCAGTCTAAATCTCTGATCAGAGACTTACTGCAGGATCGCTAGAGAGCAGCAGAATTGTCCATCCTAGTTAGATGTGACTCTGGCAACTATTGAATTAGCCCAACTGCCTAAGAAGTCTGCTTTCTGATCACGTGGCAACTTTTGGCAGCTGATAACTTCCTGTCTGATCTAATCCTCATCTCTAATGGAATGATGCATCACTATGTAATGGATCCTGTTTTATTCATCCTGTTATATCAAGCCAAGATCAATACTGCAACTAACATCCTAAAAGCTCATGTTATACCCAAGTTTCATTATGGTGTCATCCACCTTAGCCCCAAACGTAGATTAATAATATTGAATGTTAATAAGATTTTAATTACTTAAATTTCTAGAGAACTGAAAACATTTCAGCTTTTGTACTTTAGAGACTGACCCAGTTTTGTCCTCCAAAAATTAAACCTTGGAGGACTCTTAGATGAAGAGTTTACACACAAAGGACGTGAGTAAGGGCACATAGGCATGAACAAGGTGGGTTTGTAGATGGAGAACCTCAAGTTGAGGGAGTTCTGGAAGGTGAAGTCAGAAAGGTAAGAGAGGTCAGATATTAGCAGAGGGCCACATCCTGCCTTTTTGTGTGACCTTAACTGACGTTAGTTATTGTTCGTATTTTCACCAAGGGGCTCCCAACCCAGACGTACTTACCAGACATACTCTTGAGACATATTCAGAGTGACACATTTGGGATTTTAGGTTAAATCACTTATGTAGATTACAGGAGAAGGTTTTGAAACAGAAAGTGACAAGATTAAAACAGCATCTTTGAAAATTAGTTTGGTGATTCTCTGGGACACTGTGGGTGGAGCAGTGGCTAATACACGACTAAAACTGCCCCACAGACCAAGGTGTGAGGGAAGAAGCCATTGCAGAGTAGAAAAGGGAATGGAATTTGGAGCAACTTCTTGCATATGAAACCTCATCTATTCAGAAAGGATATGACCAAGCTTACAAGATTATACAAAGTCAGATAAAATGTAACAGTGTTTAGCAGAGTGCCATGCCACACCCTCAGAAGTGCTAGAGGTAGAATGACAGAGGCTGGGCTCTGGAGTCTGCTGACTGGGTTTAAATTTTGCCTTAACTGCTATGTACTGGATGGGACCTGCTACACATCACACTGATAAGATTTCACTCATCTGTTATATATAGAGAAACCAAAAGAATGAACCAAATCAAACCAAAAAAATGAATAAATGAACTTTTTGTCTATAAGATCAGATTCGTGGTTGTCAGAAGGGAAGGGGAAGTGTGGGGGAAGAGGGCAAACTAGATAAAAGGGGTCAATTTTATCTTAAAGAATAGACTTGGTAATGGTAAACTTAAATGTATTGGATACAGATGTTGATTTAGAATAACTCACACCTTAAATCTATATAATATTATGATGCAATATTTCTTTAATAAAACGATTATAAATGGGGAGTCTTTTAAAATTAAAATTAAATAAATTAAAGAATATAATCTTTGAAGGAGTGCTACGTGTCTCTTCAGAGGTAGTTCCCCTAACCTGAACAGAACTTTTAAGTATAAGAACACATAAGCCTCAAGTGCTACATTCCTGTTCCATATCAAGTGCAGCATCTCTGGATAAAGGAACTATTGACCATAGAAAGAAAAGCTTGCTATTCCCACATTCTAATCCTAGATGAAATGTATGTTTATTTACTCTTAGAGAAATGGGGCTCCTGAGTCTCTCCAAGCTCTGGCTGAGTGTTTTGGAAGTCTTTACCCTTCTGGTTGCAGACAGGTCACGTGAATGCTCTGCGCTGACACAGATTTGATTGGAAAAAAAAACAAAAAAGACAAGTGCAATGGTCCCCTTCTCACTGGGGATAAAAATGTGCTTCTTTAGTGTCTTGTTGCTCTGCCTCTTGCTAAGCACAGTGTGTGTTTCTCTGGCTTTTAGGGCAGGGTGCAGATCTTAGGTTTACCTCTGTTGTGGACACAACCCTCTTCATTGGTATTGAGTTGGTCTTCCTGTTTACCTGTTTTCCAAAGATCTGTAGTGATTCTGCACTTTTTCTGTGGATCTTAGGAGCTGTGTTTCACCTTCTTCTACTGCTACTACACTCTCGGTGATCCTGCTGCTCTTCATTCATTCTCTTCAACAGGACATATATGCCCAGACCTCAGATAAGCAGCCTTCTGAGAACTAAGGCTTTCCCTTAAGGTAGATATCCACTGTGTACATCACATGTGCTTGTGGTTGCGTCTTTCCCCAGAGCATCAGCAGGGCTGTATGTTTGGCATAGTGGAAAATACTATCTCTGCACCACGAGGAGAGTTAGCCTTTTAACTGAGGAGATGACTGAGATGAGAGTGCAGGGACTTATGAACTCTAATCTAGCAATTACTGCCCTTTGAAAAACTCTCTGAATCTAGCAGTTAAGAATTATATTTTACCCCTTAATTCTGAATCTAGCAGTTAAGAATTATATTTTACCCCTTAATTCTTCCCAGTTAACCAGGAATTTTACTTCCCTGCCTATCATGAGAAAGATTTCAATTTTCCTATTCTCTAGATATGTGTATTCAGTTTTCCTGAGATAACATCTATATAGCCTGGTTTTATGATTTTTTTATGTAAAATGTAATTCATTTTGGAGAATAGCTAACACTGAGATTTTCAAATAGATTATATTGGTTTCAGGCCATGGCCTCTGGAGTCTACCCCACCTAATATACCTGATAAAGTCTCCTGAAAAGCACAACGTCTTACTGAGTGGTTATAGACCCAGGCAACAGATTGTCTTATTCTTTCCTAAATTACATACACTGATTATTGAATCTTGCCCTCTGTAATTTAGAAATTCTGCTAACTAGTATTATTAATGAGCTTTTAATTATAATATTGATATCACTGTAGTCACAAGAATTTCTGTAAGCTCGAAAGTTATTCTGCTAAATCTTAAAAATGAGATAATCCCCACATTGGATTGTGACTCCCTTTCTCACTGCTCCTTCTGACAGCCTCAGAACCTCTCAACACAACTGCCCAGGTAGTAATGGACACTAAGAATGAATTCTAATTGTCACCTCTGTAAATTTGATAAAATGTCACCGTTTAGATAAGATTACTTCCAAATGCCAGAGATCATGATTGTTTCATGTGTATTATGATCCATAACCTTTAAAGTGGAGAGCAAATCAAAAGAATCACATGATCTAGTTCTGATAAAATAATAAGTAGATCCTTGTGAACAGCATTTGTACTGACATAATGAAAAAACTCTCTATTCCTTCGTGTGCAACATCAGGGAATATGAAGTAAACATTAGTGAAGGTACAAATAGCTCAAGTACCCTGCTATCACCATGAACAATGTCAGCACTGTCCCTGCGCCTTTTCCACTGCTCTTGACACATTTTTTCCTAATCCCTCTTAAGGATTTTGATTATTCTTGTGTGGAAGCATTAATTAATTAACTCAATACATGTTTATCGATTTCTAGGCCCTGTGCCAGGCCAGTCTAACAAGAAGTTAAGATAGTAAAATCCATTTTTTTCCAGGAGATTATTTTTTCTTCTTCTTTTTTTTTTTTTTTTTGGTAGTAGTATTGGTGAGTGTTTGCAAGCAACTTAAAACAAAAATGAAAGGATCAAAAGAAGAACTCCATTTTAGGACTGCCCGAAATGAGGGTGATTCCTAGGACCTAGATACCAGAAGTAATGGATTGTCTGCTGAAGTGAGTCAGTTCTACCTCTTGTCTGTTTGTGGTCATACTACCCAATTAAAATTTGGGAAGAGCATTGACTTGGCTGGCCAGGAGCCCACTCTTTGGTCTGGAGGGCAAGGCACCTTGATTGACAGGCTCTCCGGTGGAACCCAAGTAAGTCCAAAGTGTTGCTATCATAAAAAGAGAGAACAAACAAAGAGATCAGATGTCTGCTACTATGGAGTGGGGCATGGGGTGCATTCATCGTACAATATGACACACACTTTATTGGGAATATGAACAGGGTGATAGGACAGCACAGAAATGGAGGGCGTAGAGAAAAAGGAAATTTGCATATTAGGAAGCCGCAAAAGGTGGGGTTGGGCATGTCGGCAGGGATTTTCTATGGTATTTTCATGAGTCTGCATTTTATTCTGTGAATAATGGATGTTAAAATTAAAATTTTTTTAGAAAATACATTCTGCTGGTGAGGTAGTAGCTGGATTAGGTCAGACTGGGAAAAGCATCATCACTTAAGAGAAATGGCAAAGTGTGTCCTAAAAGCAGCATCTGTGGCATTAGAAGGGGACAGATTCTAAAGCTACTTCAAATGGAAAGAATTTGGTGACTAACCATAAGACATGAAGGACAATTCAGATTTTGGGTGGCTCTTGGGTTTCTGGCTTGAGCACAGTTGTGTGATCATTAAAGAAAGGAAATACAGAAATAAGGTGCAGCACCTTGACTTTTTGAATTGATATTTCCTGGGGACATTCAGAGGATGCTATCAAAGGAAGCAGTGGTGTAGAAAAGTTTAGAGACCAGTCCACAGAGGTCAAGATTTGATGGTCAGCAGTCTATAGAGGTGGTAGTTATGGCCCTTGATGCAGGTAAGACTGCTCAGCAGACGCATACCCTCATGGGGCAGCAAATAGGTCAACTGTCTCTGAAGGAGCAAGCCACATAAAACTGGGTTCAAGCCCCAGGTCTGGAGGGAAGCATCCAGTGTGAACAACTAAATAAAAAAATAAATAAATAAAGATGCTTTTCCCCTTTCACTCTTCTTGTGTGCCTGCCTACTCACCTTCATTCCTGCCTGCATCTTTCCTTAAAAAAAAAAAAAAAAAAAGATTTCTAAGCAGAATATGGAAAGAGAATGAAAGGAAAAGTCAAGTTAGAATCCTTGGGAATCACAATACTTAAGAGGCAGGCAGAAGAAGAAAGGATCTGAGGAAAGAAGCGATGTCATTGGTCCCTGCATGACCCCCATCTACTTTCAAATAAGAAATAGGCTTCATAAATCTGTAGAAATTCAAATAAACTCTTCTCTATTAAAAAGAAAGTCCCTAGTATAGTACACCCTGATACCTTGGGAAGCACTTGAATATGTGAGATTTAAAGAAAATATTTGATCAGTGACCAACAGCTAAAAGCCAGTTATCACTATAAGGTTTGCAATTGTAAGAACTGGACTAGCAAAATTTTATTCAGTGTATGTGAATTAGAAATTGACTGAGTGTACTTCTGAAATGCATACTTCTACACTAAGATAATCACACAAATGCATGCAAGTTTATTTTATGAGGTCTTCCCATTATAAATGTCACCTTTTTTATGCTTCTCGCCTATGAATAAACACAGTCATCTTTATTCCTCTATACTCTTAATCCTTCATCTTTAAATAACAAATGTCAAAACAAATTTAAAAGTTTTCCAAGCAATAAAAGAAATGATGATTTCACTAAGGTCAGGAAGAAACATTTCTCTGAGGTATGACAGGACTCCGTTGCTATTCCAAAGCACGTATGTTGGAATCAATACATTAATATCTTTTTACAATCAGAAAATGCTCCTGATACAAAGCCAACTGTGACAAGTCTTACTGATATGTATATATAGCTCAGAAAAAAAATGACTTGAAGTTGGAAAATCTGACTGCTATAATCAGTACCCCATATTGTTGCAGTGTATTTTTTTCTTACAGTATTTTTGAAAAATATTTTTCTTCTAAGTTCTAAAAATTATGTGTACAAAATTGCACATTCATAAAGACTGGAGGAGTCGTCTTTAACAAATATTTATTTAGGTTCTTCCTATAGACCATGCCTTATCCTAGGAAATGGAGGCACCATGTTGAGTGGAATAAACATGGCTCCTGTACTCTTGGCTTACAGTATAGGGACTGACAAATGCATGATACTAAAAATAAGGAGTGGTGGATGCTCTGATATTGGAAGTCCATGCTGCCATGGGAGCATATAGCAAGAAGCACCTAACTAAATGTAGAGGTCAAAGAAGGTAATTTAGTAGAAAGGATGTTCAAACTGATACCTGAAGGTAAGTGGCAGATGGATTAGGCAAGAGAGATGGGAGAGAAAACAGGAAAGGAGAGAGAGAGAGAGAGAGAGAGAGAGAGAGAGAGAGAGAGAGAGAGAACCAGTCAACATGACATCTTGGTACATCTCTTAGAAATAGAAGTTTAAGTTGCTGAATTTGAGAGAGAGGAGAGATAGGATAGATAAATAGATGATACATAGTTAGTTTTAATGTATCTGATGTCAATTTTTTTTGTCTTATATCTTGGTTTCTAAGAGTATAACTTTCTCATTAGAAACACAAAATGTTCAACCGATCACTTTGTCTAGTCCTTATCCTTTCATATAGAAAAATATTATATCCCTTAGATAGAGTTCATAATATGAACCTGTTGTAGTGAAGTATCTTTCACAAATGTTCTGATTTTTTTTCCTTATAAATTATTTGGGTTTTTCAAATTAGTAATCTATTATCATTCTTAGGAGATACAAGAAATTTGAAAGAGAATAAGAAACCAAGTAACAGGGCAGTAAGTTGATAAAACAAAAAACAGTAAATAAATTATCTTGCCAGTATGGTAATCTGAAAACAAACAACCTTTTTTCTGGTTCCAAGATGGTAAACTGTTAAGACCTAGAGCTCACCTCCCCGACACAGCTACATCCAAAATTTAACTATTTAGTGAATGTAACCTTTGTAAAGGAACTGAGATCAGCACCTCCATAAAAAGAAACACATTGAGATAAATGGTAGGAGAAGCTGATCTCTTTGGACATCACTCCATCCTGTTCAGACACCACCACCACCATATACACACACACACACACACACACACACACACACACACACACGCACACATGCACGTGCACTTGCACACATACATGGAAAGATCAGTGATGCAGACACTGTCCCAGAGCTGAAAAAGCTTTGCTCCTCATTGAGTGCCTGAGTACCACCATACCTAAGAGCTGACTTTCTGTCACTGAACCAAAAACTTCAGAGAGTGGAAAGAGGGCTGACCACCTTTAAAACCAAAGCACTGCTATAGCATGGTACTGGCTCTAGGCCACCATTGCAAGAAAGCCTCTGGGGGAAACACCCACCCTCTCCTCCATTAGTGCACTTGTGCAGAACTGTTGGCACTCACAACTGCCTTTCCACAGACTACCAGAGATAGCCAGGTTGGCATACCTGTGCAGATAGTTGATTGGTTCCCAGCAAGGAACTCTCTGGTTCTCTCTGGGGAGTGAATTGGAACAGCATCTTCTGCCCACCTGGGGCTACTGCTAAACAGTATTGGGGAGCCTTAGGACTTACTTCTTTGGAGGAGTAATATTTTCATAGTAGAGTGTTCTTGCTGAGAAAAGTCCCTGGCTCTCTCTGCTGTGGCTTCTGTTGGGACTATGGCCTGCTTTCAGTGTGGGCCTGCAACTCTTCTGTCTCTCTCCTTTTCATCTTGCTGTTCATGCCTGTGATTCTGGGGAAAACCTCTACATTTCCTACCCTGACTCCAACCCTCTAGGCTAGACTCTCAGGCCTGGTAGAGAGTGCTAAGATCAAACAATTAGAGGAAACCCAGCGTTCCAGACTAATACCCAGAACTATAGTGTGAAACTTAATAACACAAGGCCTTTACATCAATTAGGGAAGCCTAACCCACAGAAATAAACACAAAATTCCAGACGGAGCAAAGAAACAGAAATAAACAAAAACGAAATCATGAACCAAAACAAAACTCCTAGGGGAAAATCTGAGTGCAATAAACTTAAGTAAATTACCTGGTGAAGACTTTAAAGTGAAATTTTTAGTGATACTTTCTGAAATCAGAAAAACAATGGAGGAACAAAAAGAAAACTACAACAAAGACAGAGAAACTATGAGGCAGTTCCAAACAGAATTCATGGAGCTAAAGAACATAATAGCTGTGCTAAAGAATGCAATAGAGCGGTTAAACAGTTGACTGGAAGAAGCCTCCAATTAAATCAGTGAGCTAGAAGATAGGGCAGTGGAATATACCCAAGCAGACTAGCAAACAGAAAAGATAAAAGAAATGAAGTCCACTTACAAGACCTATGGGAGCACATCAAGAAGAACAACATTCATCTCATAGAAGTACTAGGAGAAGAGACAACAAAGGAGGCAGAAACCATATTTGAAGAAGTAATATCTGAGTATTTCCCTAATCTGAAGTGGGAAACAAATTTCCAGATCCAGGTAGCTCAATGTTCCAAACAAAAGAAACCCAAATAGACCTATACTAAGATACATTATCATTAAAATTTCAAAAAATACAACACGAAGAGAAAATCTTAAAAGCAGCTAGAAAAAAGCAGGTTACATAGAAAGGAACCTCTATTAAAACTTTAGATGGATTTCTCAGCTGAAACTTTATAGGCCATAAGGGAATTTCATGATATATTTGAAGTGTTGGAAAAAAAGGACTTCAAACAAAGGATACTCTAGCCTGCTAGATTATCACTTAGAACTGAAGGAATGATAAAGAGATTTGCAGAAAAACAAAAATTAAAGGAATCATCACCACTAAATCAGCCTTTAAAGGAAGTTCTATAAAATGTTAAGAAAACCCACCTAGAAATAGCAAGACATCGAAAATATAAAATGTGGGGATAAGGAGAGTATGATGTGAACCATTAGAATGAGCTCAAGACTAACTTGCTTTCAGGTTAAAACAGGTTATAATCATAGAAACTATTATGTAAACCCCAGATTAACCTCAAAATATAAACTCAGAAAAAAACAGAAGAAAATGAAAAGAAAAACCAAACACAACATAAATGCTTTCAAAGCACCTAAGAAGAGAAAGAGAACAAAGGCACTGTCTGAAATAACACTTAGAAAACAATTTAAAAAAATGGCAATAAGCAGTTACATATGAATAATCACCCTAAATGTTAATGGCTCTAACTCACCAATCATATAGTTAAATGAACTATAAAACATAACCCAACTTTCTGCTTTATCCAGGAAACTCATCTACATTAGAAAGATAAATATGAACTCAGTCAATAGTTGCAAGACAATCCGACAATCAAATAGTAACCTAAAAAATTCAGGGACAGCCATACTTATATGAAATAAAATAGACTTACAACTTAAAATAACAAATGACAAGGATAGATACTCACATTGTTTAAAATCGACAAGAAATAGAAACAATCTAAGTGTCCATTGACAGAGGAGTAGATAAAGAAGATGTGGTGTTGATACATAACAGTATCAAAAAAGATGAAATCCTGTCATTGGCAGCAACATAGATGGACCTATAGGACATTATGCTTAGTGAAATAATCCAGGAGAAAGAAAAATATGGCATGAATTTGCTCATATATGGTATATAGAGAAACCAAACAAATGAACTAAATCAAACAAAAATAGACTTTTCATCAATAAAAACAAATCACTGGTTGTAGGAAGAGCAGGGGAAGGGTGAGCAGCCACGTTGGGTAGCGGGGATCAATTACATAGTGAAGGAAAAACTGAAATGGTGGTGAACTTGATATAGTATATATTAGATGATATAGATTTACTCTGATGCACGTCTTAAACCTATATAATGTTATGATGCAACGTTTCTTCAATAAAATTAATTTAAAAACAACCAAGCAAACCTCAAATACAGTACATCATTGAGTGTTCTATGGTAAATTCTAAGAAATTGTTTCTTGTCACTGATTAATAAGCAGTTTTCTTAGACTGAAAATGATGGTTCACACCATGATAGAATTACATATCCTTGACAATTTGGTTTAGAAATAGAGTCCTGATGTACAAAACTCTGAGATTAAACTAGTATCGTGTTTACCTAGATCAATGCTTAGAATTTAATGTGTGTCTAGCCATCTTAAAATTACTTTGCTCTCTAGGACAATGGTCTTCTTCCAAGTTCGATAACATCAGATATTGAAGATGTCTGAGATTCCTACAGAATTCCCTTGAGAGGCTGGAACCACATGAGTGCTCACTTCATAGCATCAGTTACCTAGGAAGCAATGTGTGGAGTTACTTAGGATTGCTGTTGAAAATAATAAAAAGCATTTTCTCTCACTGACAGGAAGCTGATGCTATCTTCCTAAATTTTTTAAATGAGTATGATTCAACTCTTTGATATTGATGATTCTTAATGTAACATATTGGGATATCTGCTCTTGATAACAAAACAATATTTAAAAACTGATATCAGTGTATTTTATGATATTTCCTCATGATTTTGTGAACATTTTTAGGAACAGTATTACTGTTTTCCTCTTAGCTCTATTGTCATCAACCAACTGAAATTTTACACAATCTATGTGACAATAACAAAAAATTTTCCTCATGAAAACTTAATTTTATTTTGAGTATATGTCATATTTAGCCTGTTCCCAAGCTTGATCTGTCATCTTTCTCCCTCAGTGAGGGATAAGAAAACTGTCTAAAGAAATTTATTCTTTGTAATTTCCAGCAAGTATGCTGCCTGGGTATGGGCCTGTGATTTTCTCTCTGGGTTAAGGACTACAACAAAGGAACTCATTAACAATAAAACTGAAGTAATTAAAATACAAAAATCAACTATAGTCTAAGTATTAGTTCATTAAACCTAATGTCACAAACTATAATGTTTCAGATAGTTAAAAAGCTAATTCTTTCAAAATAAAGTTTTGTTTAGTAATTTCATTTTGGTCATAAACAGAGTTCTACAGTATCATATTCTAAAAAGATGTTATTGACAGATGAGTAGATAAAGAGTAGATAAAGCCTTGGAAATAGAGACATTGATCCACATTATTTTACTTGAAATAGATGTATGACACCTCCATAACCCATGTTCTGCCTTGGATGCCTGATGAGCAGCAGTTTCTGGGAGTGGCTTTGTGAATGCCCAGTGAAGAGCCGGAATTCCAGTGTAGGGTAACTGCAGAAGTCCTAACTAGGAAGAGCAGGAGTCTGTGAGAAAAAGCACGAAAACACCAGAGGCCAACTGAAGCCCAGTTATTAGAGATGAATGGATGTCTGGAAACCTGGGAGACTGAGCCCCAGGAGGTGGACAAGAGGACCACAAGAGTTTCAGCTCCTGTCAGATAATCCTATCTGTACTCCTCACTGATATCAAAATAATTTTTCTGAAATACCCACCTTGATTTTCATTCATCAGCTTGAAGTCTTTTGTGGGTCATATAACTTTAAGGCTGAAAAGTCTAAGAATTTTTGAGATTCCAAACTTGGCACAGTAAGTCTTTGCTAAACTGATGTTTGTCCACCTTTTTGGCCTTGTTTCCTGTTTCCTGGGGTGCCCTCATCACCTTAGCCTTCAGAAACTACTCAACTTCGCAGGTACATCGTGCTATTCATACCTCCATGTTTATTCTGCTGGAATAGCCAGTTCTATCATCTAGCTCATTCCTGCTTAATCTTGGGTTAACTTCATTGAAAAATCATTCTTCTCCCCACAATACCCTTCATATGCTTTTGTGATAATATTCACCATGTTTTGCTCAAATTCTTTATTATTTGTCTGTCTACTACAACATAAACTTCCTGATGTTAAGCAATCAGGGCTCATTGTGCTTTGTATTTCATGAGTGCCTGACAAAGTGCTTAATACTTATTTAAATAAATGGTGAACAAATGATTTAATTAACTAATTTAGAGTGTATTTATTGTATTGTAGAGAAGAAAAAATATGGGAGAATTTAATTTACTCATACTTTAATTTGTGCTACATTATGTTTATAAATATAACACTGAGGAAAGATATACAGATGGCTGTAAATATGAAATGTGGATATAAAGCAAAAGATTTTACTTTAAAAATTATTTCAGTCATGTAATTGTTCATTTATTATATGTATTGAATGACTGCTATGTTGAGATAACATTCACATACCATAAAAATCACCCACTTCAGATGTACATGTTCATGATTTTTTTATGTTTGCAGAGTTGTGCAATGATTAACATGTCCTAATTTTAGAATATCACTGTCACCCCCCGCCAAAAAAAAATCTTGTGTCTAATTGCAATCCCCTCTCCATTTTCATACCCAGCCAATATGCAATCTGTCTCTATAGATTTTCCTTTTCTGGACATTTCCATAAATGTAATCATAATATGTGGACTTTAATGGTTTGATTCTTTCACTTAGGATAAAGTTTTTAAGGCCTCCCAATGTTATGTAGATTATATCAGTACTTTATTCTTTCCTATATGAATATACCACATTTTGTTTATTCACCAGCTGATGGATATTTGGGTTGCTTCTCTTTTTTGGAATAGCATGAACTTGGGAATTAAAATATAAATTCTTCTAATTGTGTACAGCTATATAGGAATTATGCTTAGTGAGAGAAGTTAAAAGGAGAAAGACAAACATTGTATAATTTTACTCAGACGTGGTATATTAGGAAGCCAATGAACCAAATTAAAAAAAAAGTAGACTTTCTTTCTATAGAATTCAATGAGTGGTTACCAGAAGGGAAGGCAGAATGGTGGGGAATCTGAGTCAAAGGGATTCATTACATGATGAAGGATAGAATTACTGTCAGTGGCATACTTTATATATCATATACAGATGTTGATGCATAACTTATACCTATATAATAATATGATGCAATATGCCTTCAGTAAAATTATAAATAAATAAGTAAAAGGTAAAAAGAAAATATCTGTATAGATGAGTAGGATACTCAGTAAGAGAGATTATTCTAAGCCAGGCTGTCATATTTTCTACATTATTGAACTTTGAAAGATGGGAAGAATTTCATTTCAAGTCACTTGCTCCCATGAATGGTTGCTGTATAGAAATGAACATGAGTGCAACAACTTGAGTCCTTTGAAAATGGACTTGGCAAGAGAAACCATATGATTCGATAATTACTGTTTCCTTCTCTCTCAAGAAGCAAATCTCTGTCATTACCAACTGTCATCAGTTCAATTGACTATATCACTATATTTGTAGACCAGTTGAAATTCCCTCCCTTAGGGGAATAAAATCAAAATAAGTGTTTTCATTTCCCAAAAGTCTGTTTCTGACATAGTCTTCACAAATGCCTGTATTTCTCATAATGCTTGACTCACCATAATTCTTGATTTGTCTGTAACCTCCACTGTATTTGAGTCTTCTTGAGGACAGCAACCAAGCCCTCCCTGGCTGGGGCTATTAATTCTGGAAGCATCCAGTTTCAGATCTTGAGAGGACTTCTAACAATTTACCACAAGTATTATATATGACCATTTTATTTCATTATGCTAAGTGCCTAGCTATACTTCCACACAAAGGGATTATGATTATCACTTTAATTCAGATGCCATGAAGCATCCAGAACCATCTGTTAAGTGCCTTTTAATATAACAGGTAAAAGAAATATCTCATACATTCCCTCACATTTTAAAATTAGAGAAGTGTTTGACTCAGTTTTCAAAAGTTTTCCATCCTCCTGAAAACAACAACTGAATGTGCAGAAGGAATCTTGAGGGTAACCAGATACCTGTGGTCTTTCTTTGTGGATCCATGGCAGACCCTGAACCTGCTACATGAATGTGTCAAGTCAACTTTGTGCCCATTTTTATAAAATGGGCTAGTTCAGTTCCTCCAGGCTGAGGGATATTTAATGTTTCCCTTTCGAATTAAATGTTTTTATAACTTGATGCTTTAAAAAATAGGCTGTCTTCCCCAGTGCCTGTCATTCTCTATCATACTCTAATTCAAACTCTAGCAACAGACATCACAGTGCCTCCCTGAGCACCTTTCTCACAGAATAAAAATGAAGTCTTAGAACAGTGAGGACACATTTTATCACTTTGGATCAACAACCAGTTGACTTCAATCCTCTCATAACAGCCAATGCTGAAGTTGCAGTAAAAAGAAAAATCTGACTTGAACTGATGCCATTTTACTGCACAAGAGAAACTTCTTCCAGTTGATAATCAGTTGGAGATTCCCAAATCTCAGTAAGCCATAATTATTCTGTTGAATGTAACTGGAAGTTTTCATTCATACATAAGAAGCTAATCTGTTTGCTGCAATAATATTTCAACCTCTGCAGGTGCCACAGGTTAATTACACATCACAGCTCACTAATCACTTGCATCCTCAGAATTCTCAAACCCAGTGATTCTCTCAGAGAGCCTGGAAGTTTCTTGAGTCACCAAAGCTGACCATCAGCAAACTTTATTTAGTGGTAGCTTATGTTGTCAGGATGTCATCATCTTCCCATTAATATGTGTCTGCTCTTATTTCAAGCATCACACTTTTCCTACTGTAATTTCAATATTTCTACATGAGATGACTAAAAATCCTTAACTTTCTGTCTAATATCATGTAAAGTAAATTGTTTGTCAGTGATTTGTGATGAGATAAGTACAGTAATGAGGAGTATGCATTTATAGATAGCACTTAGACCATGTCTACTGAATCCAGTTATAAAAATTGGGGGTTTGTGTTTTCTACATCTTTGAATTCTTAAATGTGTACTTCTGTTCATTTTTACTGTATACTACAGAAGTATCCATCTGTGATGAATTGGGGTTAGAATCTTTACCATGAACAACTTAAAACAACACCATCCTCTCCTAGCAACCCCTGGTTGATGGGGGAAATGGACAGATCCCCAAGTTTTCTATCCAACAGTGTAACTTGTTAGTGTTTGTGACATTTCTCCAATTCAGTAGTCTATAATGTCTTCTAACATTCTGCCAAAATCTAAGGACTATATTTTAGGATTAAGAGACACTAGATCTTGAATTCCAGACTCGTGCTCACCAAAGAGCTCCTGATACATGCAAAGATGCCATCCCATCGCAAAACATAATCTCACAAATTATACACAACAGCTTTCTGTTTGGTTTCTGAAACTGTATTTCCTATTAGTATTTTTTTCTAACTTTTGGGTTATTGGTATTAAATATTACATGATTCTCTGAGTATCAAGTATATTGTTATCTTTTCTAATTCCAGTTTGTTTTGCTCAAAAGTATGAATTAAGAAGCCTAAATCCTAGTCAAAGAGTCATGCTGCTGGGGATGTGAGTCTCATGAGTTATGTTTTCCTTTAAAGCTTTCTTCTGATGGTGAAATTATGTAGCTTGCTCTAGATAATGAAAGAAATAGAATACTGTGATGATCATAATATTATGATATCATTATCACCAGCAGCTATCTTGTGGTCACTGTAATTAGCCGCCTTGTCTAATTTGAACAAATGAAGAAGACTTGAGTACCTTTTGCACTCCCTCCCAGCACTTGGAACTGGCTGGTGCTCGGGCATAGTCAGCTCTGTGGACCCTGGGTGTGTGGTCATGGGGTTCTGTTACTTGGTTAGACAGGAGGAGCTGGGGTAAGAGGCTGCCCACAGCACTCTTGTCACGTCTGATCTGTGGCTGTTCTCTGCGTACAGTGGAGACCACTGCTTTGGCACCTGCATAAACTTTTGTAAAAGCATTTCTCTGGCATGTATTGTCAAGGCTGAGAGCACACCTTCTACTGTGACGCTTTGTCCTCCCATCTCCCATGCCCTTGGACAAGGTTCTCTGGGGCTTGTTGAGAACCCTGTCACACAGGAACATAAATCCTACTGTGTCTGTCAGCCTGGACTCCACCCTACAGCCAGAGAGAGGGCAAGTTCTCTGTTCTATAAAAAGCAACAACTCCATGTACAAAATGTCACTCATTTTGCCTCTGATTGGGCCCAAGCTCAGAAATATACAGGCAGTTCATAATAGCCCAGAAATATTCTCAGAATGACTTAAATTTTAGTCCATGTGGCCTTCTCTTAGGAAGCCCGCTACTACTAGTGACAGGACTTCATTTTGGACTGGATGTCCTCAGAGAGGAGAGAAAGGTGAAACAGAAAGCCAGGGGAGAGAGAAAGTAAGAATGGCCCTCGTCTCTCTTATCCCCTGCGTTCAAGAAATATCAACGCAGCTTACTGACAAATCAGAAAATAATGGCAAATCTGGGTTTCCCCTGACACACTACTGTGGTTTACAGTTCAACATTCTGTTTTCCCTTTTCTTCAACAAGACAACTTGTATTCAAATTGACCTCTATGCCAAACATAATACAAAATATTAGTCCCCAAAATCAAATAACATGTCTACATTGGGAAGGAAAATAGAAAAATAGTATTAAATGTGTGCATTTTATGCCATCTATTGTCCTTATGAGAGGAAGAGAAACAATTATAGCATAACTAATAAATATTAAAGGATATGGAAATACTCTAAGCCTAATTTAATTTTGTTTGCTTATTCTACAAAGGTCATTTCTTAAAATATCTCTTGCTGGCATGCAAAACCTGTCACTTTGCATAAAGTGACCGGGAAGAAAACAGGCTTTCAGAGTCAAATTGGCGAGTTTGCATGTGTGACAGATTCACATCTGTTCATTCACATATATGTGTGTTTCCTTTTGTGTTTCCTTTTATCTTTCCAACAGTACGCCTGCACAGTGTTCAAAAAATGCCAGGATTTATAGCCTGTGTGTATTTGTTCCACTTAATGAATGCCTCCGTTTTGAAGAGAAACCTGCCTTAAGCAATCATTGTAAATACCAAAAAATAAATCCATCATGTAGCAACAGCTTTTAAATGACAGTAGCTTTTTTAAACTGTGTATGGAAAAATTAGACATCAGTGATCTAAAAGACTTCTACCTAGACACAGACATTAAATAAACTGAGTGTTTTCAAATCTTGTCAGATATAACAAAGCAGAGAATATTATGTTCTGATTCCTAATATGAACTCTTTGTAAATGTAACTTTTTAAACTGCTGAGTACATTGTGTACATTATTAGTCTGGATCAAGCAAGAAGTAGTAGCAGTAACTGTTTTTAGTAAAAAAAAATATATATAGCATCTGTGTGGCCATCTTTTCCTCATTAAAAAGTTAAAATGCAGTCTGTGAAACAAAATAGATAGATATTTCATTTTTCAACTCATTCCACTATGTTTAAAGTACTTAAATTGATATTTTTCACGTGAAAGCAGAACATGTCAAGTCATTAATTTAACTATGCAAAACTGAATAATTTATTTTTATGAACATGTACTTCCTTATCTATAAAATGGGTTAATACTATTTCCATTTTAGAAGGCACTTTTAAGGAATAAATTCTATAATCAATGTTGAGTAAATGAAACCGTGCTTGGCAAAAAGTAAGTGCACAACTTGCATACAAGTTGCTATTAATAGTTACAAAGAACTTCCAACCTCTCCTAGTGTCTCCACTCTTTCTCTCTGCTGATTTTAAGAAGGAAATAAGGAAATAAAAATTTCATGTTTTAATGAAAGTAGAATGTTCAATGACATTTCTTCTTCCTGAAAACTTAGCCTGTTAGCACCGGAAATAATTTATCTCAATGCAAGAAAAACTTCAGCAATTGGGGACCAGGTATTCAAGTAAATATGGTATTTAGAGGGTAGCACATATTCCCATATGTGCATGATTATGAAACTGTGATAAATTTTATTATCAAGTAGTAACCTAAAACATAAGCATTGTAAAAATAGGAGATTTTAAAATCTATATTGGGTATTTCCTTTAATGAATCTACTCAGATATCTTAAGTTTAGAGAAAAAGTTTCCTTTAAGCAAAAAATGGAGAAGAGTCATCAGCAACATAAACTAGCATTACTAAATATTTACTCTTCTTTTCTGGTAAAAAAATTCTATTTTTGACTAATTCAGTTCATCCAGTATATTTCCTAGAACTGGTTATTGATAAATCAGTTATATATTCAGAACCTTTGAGTGACTAACTGGTCATTGTTTAACAGAGGCAGCCAAATCATTCCAACAATGTCTTTGTCCTAATAGTTTAATACTTTCTGTGTCTGTTTTATAATTTTCTAAATCATCTTACAAATTAAATGTTAGCTGTACAAGGTGACACATCAAATCGGAGATAGACTGTACATTGGGTGAATTGTGGTCCTAAGCTATAGCCAGCAAACCACACTGAGAAAGTGATTTTTATAAAGTGATTTAGTAGTTGGCACTTAGAGTCATCTATCGGAGGTGGTTTGGTATAACCTTGTCAAGAGACCGGAATAAATCTGATAGTTTTTGAAGTTTCTCTCCCTGCTTTCCTTCCTGTATTCTTTCCTTCCTTCAATAGATATTTATTAAAGGCTTTCTCTGTGCTAAGTGCTTTGGTAAGAACCCAGGAGCGAATCAGACAGGGATCCTGCCCTGAAGGGGTTTATAATCAAGCTGGCAAAAAAAAAAAAAAACAGGAGTAACAAGAATGCTTATATGCTAAGGGGTATGCGCATTGTCTAAAGTGATAGCATGATTCACAGGGAGGAGATGATTTTTGCTTTTAAAATTAAGGAAGATATGAATAACCTAGAGAACCTGATAAAGGATGTAGACATTTCTTCAGGAAAAAAAAGATATCTTTTATTAAGCATATAATTCCAAAGAGTTTATGGAACCACTAGAGATATATATACATGGCATGGGTGTGTATGTGTGGCGGTGTGTGTGTGGAGAGGATTGGGTGTGTGTATGTATGGTGGGTGTATGTGGCTTGGTGTGTATGTCATGTCTATTTGTACATGATGTGTGTGTGCGTGTAACTGGGGTCTGTGGGATATGTGTATACGCTATGTATATGCATCAGTCCCTCACCTAGTGCCAGAGTTACGTTCCAGAGACCCCTGCCGTAGGTGAAACTATGCGAAGTAGCGGCATTATAATTTATTTTATTATTTGTATATATCTTAAGGCTTTATAAACCCTTCCTACTCTCCTGTAAACCCTTCCCACACTCTTGTTAACCTTTCCCACACTCTTATAAACACTTTCTACACTCTTAAGCCTATGTGATTTTAACAGCATATAAAATTCTGTGTGGGCTCTCACTTAATAAAGTATACGTACACACCACGAAATCCCGCGATATAGCGAAAATTCTGTGATACGGAATTAGATGTATTAAAAAAAAACCCCAAAAATCATGATACAGTGAAGCCACGATAAGTGAACCATGATATAGTGAGAGACAACTGTGTATGTATGTAGTGTGTATGTGAAATGTATGTTTAGGGTATGTATGTTTGGTGTGTGTGTATATGTATGTGGTGTATGGTTTGTGCTGAGAGGTTGGTGCTGGGAGTTGGTATTAGACCCTAGGTTAAAAATTCTTGGCTTAGACAATGAGTATTGAACTTGACCCCTCAAGTCAGGTTAGGATCTTCAAGGGAATGACAGAACTGAAGGAAATTTGAACAGGAGGAAACCAGGAATCAAGAAAGCACAGCAATGCTAAGGGAACAACTCCTTTCTGGTCTCTTTTCTGTCTGCATCGCCTTGCCAGACTTTGGGGATCTTCCTGAGTCATAAACAAGCTATAAGTTTCTTATTTCAATAAAATCCTATCTCTTCAACAATTAATCTTTTCTTTTTACTGAAAAAGATTATTTTTTCTGTATGTTATCTACCACTGGGGAAGGTAAGCAAACAATAATGACTTTGCATAATTTATCTACTTTTTTAATCTTTCCTACACATATCAAAATAGGTTTATTGTCCCCAAAGCTTTGACTGTCACTTTATATCACCTAGTCATTCATATAAAAGATTAAAAAGTATCAACCTTAGCAAATTACTATCTAATTAATGTAGATATCACTACTCCCTTACTGTTTTAACTTATTATACTAAACACTGTCCCTAGCCATTATTGGGGGTATTTCATGGTCTGTATTCAATATAAAACAATTTGCTACAGCAGACAATTAATTCACTTTCCATAACATATATAAAGTATGTCTAGCCTTTCTGATCTTAAAAAAACACTCACCCCTACAATTACAGATTGAGTAAAACAATACTTGTACGATGCTTGTAAATTCCAGATTCATAGTAAATACTCAGTAAATGTCAGCTATTATCATCATCATTAATATTTTATCTTTTATCTTAGATAGTTCTGTTTTTTAGACACCCAATTCTCCAGTTAAATGCCTTCCATAAACTATTGATCAGATATGTTACCCCAGGATTCAACACCCTCTAAGAACTGAATTTGCATTAGAAATAGAAATAGACAATTTTTTTCATGAAGAGAATATTTATTACTTTTCCTTCTTAGAAATGCATCTGCAGCAACACAAAGTGAAGAACAAGACTTATCTGCAGACACACAGGCAACATACCCATCGCTAATCAACCACAAATGGGAACAAGGCCACAGTATGACAGTACAAGCACAGCATGATCTTTCTTGTGATTTCTGGAACCTCATGCCAAGAAAGACCTGTGTCAACCCACCCTTTCTGCCTCATGACAAATCTAGGGGTTGATACCAAGGAGGTTTCAGGAGGGTGGTAGTAGCGGTACAGGAGGTGGCCAGGGAAAGGAAATTGTCCCTATTTTCTGATAATCCAAATTTAGAAACTTCTAACTTAGAAAATAAAATTTGCAGAGCAACTATTGACACGTCTGAATCCATTTGTGCAGCTATAACCATTTCATAGACTGGGTGAATTATATATGTAAATACTTACTTCTCACAATTTTAGAAGTTGGGAACACTTAAATCAAAATTTAATTTAAAGATACCTTAAAAAAATGATGAATTTACCATTCAATCCAGCAACCCACTTCTAGGCATATACCCAACCAACACAAAAACTAATCAGAAAAAATATATGCATCCCTGTGTTTAGAGCAGCACAATTTGCAATAGCCAACACACAGAAGCTACCTAAATGTCTGTCAAAGATAACTGGATAAAGAAGCTGTGGTACATATACTCAGTGGGATTCTATGCAGCTGTTAAAAAAAAAAAAACCCTGAAATCGTGCCTTTGGCAGCAACCTGGATGAAACAGAGGTGATTATGCTAAGCAAAACAAGCCAGAAAAATGGGAGTACAGGATGGTTTAGTTCACATGTAGAATATAAAGAAACAAAACAAATGAACAAACAAATCTCAATGAAATTCACAGGATGCAAGTCTGTGGTGGCTGTGAGACAGGTGGTAAGGGGAGGAAATCGGGAAGGAAGGAGCTAAGAAAGTGATGGCAAAAGGCACTGGGATCTGATGATGGATGTGGTGTGAAATACACAGGGACTGAGGTTCAAATTCAATACCTCAAAAAAGCTTATAACTATGTAAAGCAACGACATTTTTTGAAAAAGATTTAGTGTCTGGTGAGAGCCTACTTCCTGGTTCACGGATGAGCATCATCTCATTGTGTCCTCAACTGATGCAGTGAGCTTTGTAGATTCTCTTTTATAAGGGTGCTAATCTCATTCCTGAGGACTTGTGATGTAAGTTTATAGAAACATAAAAAGTGATTTATCTAAACCTGAGGTAGCATCTGAACAATAAGTTTGTATTGCAGGATCTTTAAGTTTATCTAAAACTGTAGTTTTCATAGTGTGATTCCTATACAAACAGCATCAGCAACCCTTGGCAATTATAAATGCAGATGCCTATGCCCTATGTCAAACAGCCATTTCCCAAATTCTGGAGTGGGTGCCCAGCAGTCACTGTTCTAACAACCTCTCAGGAAGAGCCACCACTCTGATATCTTTCAAATTGAAACTAAACTTCTTTGTGGAATAGACAATGTTAGTTGCACATTTCAAATGTTACAACTGTTTTCTTTATATTTATTATTATTTAAGAGGTTAAGCAGTTGCTGAACAAAAGCAAACATTTCTCAGAGTCATGGGAGTCACTGAGTGAGTTATCTATTAGCAACACCAGCCTCTAGCCTCCTCACTGGCTATGTCCAGCAGCATATGGATTCTGCATATATGCAATGTGAGCTGTTATATTTTACAGCATGAAACATGTTCTTTATGCAGGTTTTTTTTTTTTTAATTCCTCCTACTTTTTAAAAAAATACTTTCTAGACTAGATAAGAGGCTAGGATGGAATAGGCAGAATTAACACTAAAGGAACTTCTCCAGTACTGTTTCTAAAAATTTATTCCAAGGAAATACTCATGCATATGTTCACTTGTGCAGACACTCAGCTACAGGACATTAACTGAAGATGATTATAACAGCAAAAAATGGGAGACACCTAAATGTCCAATAGTTACGGGAATGATTAAATAATTTATGGAATGCATATAAAAGGAAAAAACCTATAAAGCAGTATTTTTTCATATAAAATACCATAATATGGTGTATGCTAACATCATGTTATCCAAATATTAAGCGTAAGGTGAGATTATAGGTAATTAAGTGGAAGGTGAGATTATAGATGATTTTAATTTTCAATTTTTTTTCAGTGATTTTTTTTTTTTAAGTCCTCTACAATGATAATCCTAATATGGGTATAAAATATCTAGCAAAACACAAAGCATTAGGAAAATTTCCCTCTTTACCTTTCTTATTGATGAGGAGGTCAGAAACCCACCCAGCTCTATGTCAAAACATTGTCTCATCAGTGAGTACCTATAACTAAACTTAAGTTAACTTCCTTGGATTCAAATTTTGTGTAAACATCTCCTGAGGGAGTTGAAACTCACTAAGCACTGCTGCTTTCATTTCCAGCTAACTCTGTTTCTTCCTCATCCTTCAGCTTGTCATCTTCCAGGGACCTCCCCAGTGAGACCAAAACAGATAGGAGTTTGTGCATACACACCAGCACATCTTCAAATAACACCAAACAGTGCGCCTGC
The DNA here is from genome assembly GCA_004363575.1 of Solenodon paradoxus. Classification (NCBI taxonomy): domain Eukaryota; kingdom Metazoa; phylum Chordata; class Mammalia; order Eulipotyphla; family Solenodontidae; genus Solenodon; species Solenodon paradoxus. The sequence goes on along the minus strand of RJWH01000108.1, from coordinate 548,466 downwards.
GGTATGGAGTCTCTAGCTGTTCTTCTTACTGTTGTCCTGAAATGATCGCCATAGTCTGCATGTGACTTGATTGCAACTTTGTCTCAAGGAGAAGTCTGGTTTTGCATTGGTTTTGTGTTTTCTCCCCCAGAGCCTGGAAAATGGGGCATTCAGTCAATTACTTTGTTAGTGATCCTTCATAAACCTGCTACTACCAGCACATCAGAGAGCAGGGGAGGGCTGATATCATCAGGCCCTCACTGGCTCAGGCTTCCATTCCTGGAGGAAAAGAAATGATGTGGAGAAACTGAGCCATCATGTGCTGTTTGTGTAATTGAAAAGCCAGCGTCTGCCAAGAATCAGCCAAAAAAAAGTTAGCAGCTTGAACTGTTTCATTTACTCTGTCAGGAAAGTCTTTCAGCCTAGGAGAGTTGTTATAGTTTAGAAAAGGTTCAGGAAGTTGTTGGGAGGGGCTTGAATCACAGGATTTAAGAAATAAAATTAGGAGTCCTATTGGTCTTTAGATTTCCAGGGATCCATTCCTCAGAGCCACACTTCCCTTTGTTGGGACTATCCTCTCTGATTGTGATCTGGCCTCATCTTCAGGCCAATCGGGAGCATTAAAGAACCACTTCCCTGACCCATTTCTACCAAGGAAGCTTTTAGGTTTGCTCCTCATCTTGCTGGAACAGGACTCTAGAGCTCTTACGTAAATTTTGATAAACACTTCATCATAAGTCAGTGAGAGAAGGGTATAGAAATTAAAGGCCTTTCCTTTCCTAGTTGCACCATTTTATGCACAATTCTAAACTCCTTTGTTATGCAGTTGGGAGGAGAGATCTTCCGGATCAGCTTACCTGAGAACACTAGGCCCCCCTCCCTCCTGCTATGACATGAAAGTATTGAGGTCCAATTCCCAGGATGCATTTTTGAGCTGGAGATTATGAATTATTCCTGGGCTTAACAGCTGTGGGGAAACATGGAGAGAAGGATTGGGCAAATGAAGACATAGAACTCCATTGTCACTGTCTGGCCTCATCTGACAGGTTACTCTGGAGCTGGAAAGGTCCTCCAGATTTGAGGTGAGGGGAGCTAGGTTTTTATACCTCCATGGTGACCAGTCATTTGGGTACAAGTTGCCCCCAGGAAAGAGACATTGACCTTCAGCCTTGCATAATTTCCATCATGGATCTCAGCTGAAATCTTTGGCTGCTAATACTGCCAGCATCTCAGCTGCTGAGATCCTGGAGCCAAGATGGGGGAGAAGCTGAACCATGCTCCAGTGCTCACTAAAAGAAATAGCAATAAATAAATAAATAAATAAATAAATAAATAAATAAATAAATAAATAAATAAATAAATAAACTGACAAAAATCAAGCCAAACCAAAACCAAACCTTACTGTCACAGGTACTTAAAATGGTTTTGGGGTCCCATCCTAGTGGAGTAGCAGTTAAGTCTATCGACACTGGCCAACCATAGTCCACATACATCCTAAGGACCTGGGTTTGCATCCCTGGACCAGGTGAAACAACCAAGATGAACAACTAAATAAATATAAATAAAAATGTTTCTTCTATGCCTCTCTCTTCCTGCTTGCCTACTAATCTCCATTCCTGCCAGCATCTTCTCTTTTAGGGAGTAACTCTGGGATAAAAGATATATCATTGGACTCCCTGAAAATTATCTATGAAAAGTGTATGTGATCAGGGAAGAAGCCGTGGATTGAAATGTTTTTCATTCATGAAGAACAGATAACGTTTCCAAACATTGTCCCATTAATGTCACTAAGGTATGTTCTAAGGTATATTGCCTTTGATTTTAGACTTAAATATTAAATACAGTGGATAAATATCCAGAACTAGGCCAAAGATTGATGTCTGCATTTGAAATCTCAATGCACAGCTGTCAAAGGATAATTACCCCACATGTAAACCTTATAGCTCAAAAATCAATCCTGGAATAATGTCAGAGACTGTGAGAAACAAATATTTGCTACTAGAGTTAATTGAGAGAGTTCAGGTCAAAATTTCTTTATCATTCATTTAGTAATGACGTTTATTGAGCAAGTGACCTTTTATATAAAGGTTGTAGGGCATTACCAACATGTGATGGGAATAGTGACTATTAACATTTGTCTCATTCTTCATTGTCTGTAAAATATTTAGTATGATATTATCTTGTTTAATGAGCTGTATGCATGTTCCCATTATACAGATAAGGGAAGTGAAGTTCAGAAAAGCAAATAAATTGCCCCAATCAGCTAATAATAGGTGGTATTGCTACCCTAAAAGTGTGCTATGAATCTATTGTCTGAAAGGAGTTGCTGAAATGACACAACTATTGCAGCTCTCTTTCAGGAGAGAATGTCAGAAAAACCTGATGTGCATGCATGTATGTGTGTGTGTATGTGTGTGTGAAACAGCTAAGCAATCCTGGATTTGGAGTATATATACAAGCATTATGTCCCTTAAAGGACTTCAGCCATCAGAAGGATTATCACATTCATTACCCCAAAATATGAAGTAGGCTTCAAGATGAATCAAGAGTTACTCATTTGAATGGTTGCTCTAAAAGAAGGAATCTATAATGACTTCAAATTTTAAGACATGGGAGGTAACAAAATCAAAGGGAACTTGAATCTGAGCTTAGAAGTATTATTTCTTTCTACACTAGAGAAATCAATTGATATCTTTTCTCAGTTCCCCAATCTGTTCTTTTTTTAAATTCATTTTATTGAAGGAACATTGTATTATAACATTATATATGCTTAAGGTATGCATCATCATAAATCAATATCTGTATATAATACAGCATTGCTCCAGTTTTTCCTTCACTGTATAATTAATCCCTTTTACCCTGTTTGCTCACTCACCTTGCCCTTTTCTTCTTGAAGCCATTGAGTTGCTTTTGATTTTTTTACTAAAATTCTATTGTTTGATTTAATTATTTTTTTTAAAGTCTACTTTTGTTTCATTTAGTTTATTCATTTGCTTGGTATCCCTATACACCACATATGAATGATGTCATGCAATGTCTGTCTTTCTTCCTCTGGCTTATCTCACTAAGTATAATTCCCTCCAGGTCCATCCATGTTGCTGCAAGTGGCAGGATTTTGTCTTTTTTTGATATCTGAGTAGTATTCTATTAAGTATATATACCACAACTTCTTTAAGCACTCATCTGTTGATGGGCACTTAGGTTGTTTCCAGCTCTTGGCTGTTGTAAGTAATGCTGCAATGTTCATGGAGGTGCATGTATCTTAGTAACTATGTGTTGTCTTTTTGAGGTAAATACCCAGCAGAGGAATAATGAGATCATAAGCTATTTACATCCTCAATTTCTTTGACTTATCTTCATACTGCTTTCCATAATGATGGCACAATTTTACACTCCCACCAACAATGTATAAAGGTTCACTTTTCTCCTTATCCTCCATAGCATTCATTTTCAGTTTTTTAGAAAATAGTTATTCTCACAATTTAAAACAAAGCAACCAGTGGCTTATAGTGGGGCAAGGATGATCTCTTCAACACATGGTGTTGGAAAAAAATGGACAGCTAGATGCAAAATCTTGAAACTAAATAATTGCCTAAAACCATACACAAAAATTTATTTTAAAGTGGATTGAAGACTTAAACATAAGGCCAGAAACCACAAAATGCATGGAAGACAACATAGTTAAAACATTACTTGATAGTGATCTAAGAGGTATCTTTGGGAACTCAAGTTTAATGTCAAGGGAAATAGAATCTAAAATGAATGGATATGATTGCATCAAACTAAAAGTTTCTGTACAATGAAAGAATCTCTTACCAAAACAAAGTGACATTCCGCAGAACTGGAGAAGATATTTGCACATCATACATTTGACAAGGGATCAGTATCCAAAATATATAAAGAACTATGAGATATTACCTTTACACCTCAATCTGTTCTTTATCTAATCATATATTGAGAATTAAGGTCCAGCTATTTACTGTAAAGCTATTTATCTAGACATTTATTATCCTTGGAGCCTATTTCTTGAGATGGCCTGTGTTAATATATCCTTACAAAGTTGTCTAAATCTCACCTGGTTTGCTTCTCACTAAATTTTATTAGTAGGAACCCATCTTTTATCTACTAACTCTATCAAGAAATTCCCATTCAGGGTCCAGTCCAGTTTTTCTGATGGAATGTAAAGACAGTAAAATGCAATCAGAAGGAATTTGAGTTAGGTCTTACTATTGAGGAAATGATTAAGTACAGCTGAGACACTTACTGTGAAGAAATAAATGAATCAATTTTTGTCAGTGCAGAAATGCCTTCTGATGAAACAGTTTTCTATCATTATAGACATAATGGACATTCTTCTTTTATCCACTCTAATATTGAGTGTAATGCTGGTAGGGTGGCTCAGTAGGCAGTAAGAACACACAAACGGAGTTTGAAGGTGGAGGAAAGTAATCGAGTCAAGTAGATCAGAACACCCATGGGTATCAGTAGACAATGTAAGGTCCAGACAGAAAAAATCTTAAGACGTATCAGAGTAAGTTTGCCTTGTGTATGGGGCATGGGAATCTGGTCTTTGTTGCAAGGACACTGACAGAAGGTATCAGCACTCAAGTGCCCTCACTGGGAGCAGTGCAAGTGTGAAGACACAGCTAGACCTCTCATGTATGCAGTGTATCCAGGCAGATTTGGACTCAGAGGAACAATGTAGGGACCCCATTCCTGACTGGGACCTACTTTGGGAGCTTGGTTAAAGGACAAGGGAGCTGAAAGTTACTCCTTATGGCTCATTCTTCCAGGTCAGAAGGAGCCAAGCGTGTGTGGCTGGAGAGGAAAGATGTTGGAGACTCCTAGAGGAGGACCTTCAAAGGGTAGGGCTGAACTGACAGACTGACTGCCAGGTGTATCTGAAGGAAACCAAGGGAGGGCTGGGCTGGAATGGAGTTGGAGATTAAAAGAAGGACATGGGACTGGCATTTGGACTCTGAGCCTCCTGGAAATGGAAAGTGAAAGGGTCAGTTTGAGAACTTTTGTTCAGGGAAAAGGTGGATACAATACTGGGCATGCTTCCTTAGTGTCCAAAAGAGAACTGATGAGACCTTTTATGGGCATCCAAACAGCCAGAGCAAAGCCACAGATACCTGCCTGGTTCTCAGAGGATGGGCTCATCCACTGAAATGAGCCTAAAAGTTTTCAGAAGATTCTTACCACTCTCATAACTCATTGACTAAAGTTCTCAGATTCATAATTAAAAATAATATGTAACACTGATCCCATAGCTAAAGATTGATGCCTGCTTATGGATCTATATAGATGGAAGTACATCAAGGGTTTTAGTTCAATGAATGGGCTTCTAAATGCCAACTACAGTTTGTTTGGTTTTAAGTAAAAAAATAAATAAATGTAGTCCATATATTTATTTGATCCATATTGAATAAATGCCTTTCCTTTAAGGTGAAAGCAATCATCAGAATTGCTATTTAATTTCCTCAGAAAGGTAAATTGCTAATCATTGTCATGGTACCAGGTTTTTCTTCATGCATATAGGAACATATACAGGGACTTATAGTGTGGGGGTGGGTTGAATTTTTATTATTGTTGTTATCATACCCTGAATCATATTGTTTCCATCTGCACAGAATGTTGTGATAAACTTCATCAATGAGAAAAATAAATAAGATTTTCCATTGTTTTATAGATAATAAAATTATATTTACAGTTTTTTTAAAAATTTTATTGACATAACATTGCATTAAACTTTATAATATTATATAGGTTTGAGATATCACTGTCAATCAACATTTGTATATAGTTCATTAAGTTTACCACTAGCCACTAAGCACAACCCTGTATTTGTCTAGTCTCCCACCCCTTTCCCATTTGGTAATCATTAATCTGGACTTACAGACTGAGGTCTATTTTATTTGATTTCATTCAGTTGTTTGATTTCTCTATTTACCACATAGGTAAAATCATACAGTGTTTGTCTGACTTATCCCACTAAGTACATCCTAAGTGCCCACAGACAGATTAGTAGACAAAGATGTGGCATAAATACACAGTGGAATACTACTCAGCTATTAAGAAAAAGTGAAATACTATCATTTGTAAAAATGCAAATGAGTCGGGGGTGGGGAGATCATGCTAAGTTAAATAAGTGAGATGGAGAAAAACAAACATTGTATAACTTCACTCATGTGTGGCATTTAGAGAAACAAAACAACAAATGAACCAAATCAAACATAAACAGTTTTTGTGTACTGTAAAACCAACCTTTAAAGCAGAATGAGAAGCCGTGTTGCCACAGGTTTATTTCAGAATCACATTCTTCTAAAATTTTTTTTCCAAGAAATGGCCTTGCTTTGCCATAGTGTTGCCCCAGCTGCAGCCCCTCTTCATGAATGTGTTTTGGGGTGCCTGCTCATTGCCATCTAACTCTGCTGACTCACTTCCGGCTGGTGCTGCCTGCTTCCTGTGATCAGCTCTAGGGCTTCTTTGTTTAGCACCAACTGTGGTGCCCTCTTTCTGCCATTGCCTTGTAAATGTTGATGCTTTCTGATTAATATTATATGGGCTAAGAAGGGACCTTGAAAAGATATTTAATCTCAAACCTTGCCATTAGAGCGAGTCAGAACCAAGCCATCCCAGAGAGGTAAGAACCTAAATCTCAAAGAAAACCAGATAAAGTAATTTCACAACCTTCTTTACTGACTTCAGATTTTTAAAAAATAATAACCTTCATGGACAGAGCTTGGCTCCTTTTTTTTTTTAAGTCTCTAATTAGGTTCCTCGTGCTGCAATTTCATTTCTCTTGGGAACTCAAAAGAGATGAAGGATGGCTGATAGGTGTCCTTTATATTCTGACAGTACCTCTAAATTGTCCCTATATTTCTGTTCTCCTTCAGCTACCTGATCATTGATCTTCAAGCGTAATGTTTTTGTTTTATTTGGTTATTTAGTTTGTTGTTTGTTTTTTTATCTCCATTTCACAGTGTGCAGAATAGAACGAAGGAGGCCTGTGTGTTGGTGATACAACTTAGGCAGAGTCAGAAAGCCTGGCCCCGCTCCCACAAGCACATGGGCAGACAATATTTCACACCCCATAAAGAGGGTATCCAGAGCTCGAGAACTGCAGATGGCCTGTCTTCTTACTAAGAAAGATAGGGCTTGCATAAGATTTAATTATTTTTTCTGTTTAGGGTTATTTTTCCACCCTTTTCCAGATCATGAAGATGTGACCTAGGAAATAGACGTTTATCACTTTCAAAGAAAGTATCACTTGTCAGCCATCAGGAAACAGACCACACAGTCTTCTCAGATGAGAGTGGTTTGTGGAGAATATGACAAAGGTGCTCTTTCCAAAGGTGGAGAAAAGTAGGTAATAACTGGGCTATGTTTCCACCCTGAGACATAAAAAGATGAAGAAAGGAGAATCAGACACAGAGAGGTCTGTGTATAGAGTCATGACAAGATCTGGGTCCCTAAGTGAGAGATGCTGCTCTCACTGTGACTTGACAGCCCCCTACAGCCAGTCTCCTGCCCATGTGCCTCATTGACCAATCCCAACAAGAAGCAACAAAGCCCAGTAACTTACTGCTGCATTCAGTCCAGTCAGCCTTCCAGGACCCTGAGCAAAATGGGGAAAGGTGAGGAGTAGGCCTTGGGGGGCAAATAAAAGAATTCCAGTACATATGGCAGAAAGAGATCTGGCTTCTTAGGAAAATACAAAATTTGAGTTATCTATTCAGCTTAGTTTTCTCATTTCTTGGAAAGCATATGATTTTAGCAATAACTGCAGAAGAAACAGCTGAGTGCTAGTGGAAGTGTATCTATAATTCTGTTCTCATTTGCTGAGGTCATCAAAAATGACTTATCCTGGTACAATAAAGAATCGATAGTTGAGTATGGACTAGAAGTTGCCATTGATTTGGGGGCATGCCATCTTCTGGTGCATTATGTTAGGTTAATGCTTCTTTTATGAAGGGTTCGAAGAAGACTCAAATCTCATTGCAAGCTTTTTTTTTTTTGCACAGTGTTAATTATTCAGATATTTTACCCTTTAATATTGAAAAGAGTGGTTGGTTACTTCTCAGTCTTTGATTTCAGTAGCTTCATGAATATGGCCCTCCCTCCCTCCCCTCAGTTGAGAGGCTTGTTTTATATCAGAGACATGTGATCAAATGGTTTTCCTAGTTCCTACCTTTTGACTTCATAAAAATGTCTTCCTGCCTCTGTGTTTCATAAAAATGGAAGCAATGTGCTTCTGAAAGTCTGACACAGTTTAAAGAATGAGACTCTGGTACATGGTTATTCTTATCCCTATCCTATTTTTATCTGCAGACTTACTGACATAAGAGATTTTAGAAAGCAAACTTTCTCCCAGGATCACCTTTCTATCTTGTGGACATCAGCAGCCTAACTTCTAACTGGGATGTTTACCCTGCCAGGTTGTTAAGGAACAGCTAATAAAAAATGCTAGTCACTGAGAAAAGTAACACATCATTTACCTTTGATAATATCACCCTCTCCAAGTACTGACATTATTTACTGCCCCTTTTATAGCTTCAAAAGGCAGCCCATGGCTGATGATTTAACCTCTCTGTTTAAATATGTCTAGAAGAACAATACTAGAAATACTATTCTTTTCTACTGAAAATGTTTAAAAAAGAAAGATCTGTCTCTAACACTTCCATTGTAAAGCCCCCAAAATTTTTTTTCATTGATATGTAGTAAGGCCAAAAGAAAGTTCCCAAAACTAATTTTTATAAATTATTTGAAATTTGATTGATTTTCTTTTATAAAGAAACAGATTCTTTCAATCCCTTGACTATCCTGTATCTTGTCAAGTATGCTCTGTTAGATGATAATGGAACCACTCAGTAAAATACTATATACCCAGAGGTCTCTTCCACAGGTACCTCTTAAAGTCCAGAGGTTGCTCAGCCATGGGTGATGGCTGCAATGGAGCAATTGACGTTGCCACCTGCTGTCCTTTTGGTAACCCAAACCCCTTCCATCTGCACTTAACTGACTAGGGAATCAATTGAAACCTCTCCATGCATTCAAAACATTTACCTGTGTCCCAGGACCACATTTGATATAAACTGTTTCTTTCAGAGATAGCAACACAAAGGAATGTTGGCAAGTTGAGAGCAGTTACTCCCTTCAGATCAAATCATTTTATATTATCTCTTTGAAGTCTCATAGTAATTTCCAAATAAGAAAACAATATTTGGAAATGATAAATTATTTCTCTAACAGAGATAATAGTTAAGGGTGAACTACTTTGGGGAATATGACCAGTATATTTTAAACTATAGGGAAAGAAGAGTGAGTGATTTTGTGTGTGTGTGTGTGTGTGTGTGTGTGTGTAGAAAGAACAAAAACTAAGGGAAAAGTTGACAGGATAAGCAGTGAGGCCCACCTACCTCAATAATGGGGACAGTCAGCTTCGCAATAAGCTAAGATATCAATGACTTGGCCACAACATTTGATAACAAACAGCATAATGAAACCACAAGGAATGTTCAATATTGCCAAGGACACTGCATATACGTCTCCCTAGTTAGATACAAAGAAGAATTTCCTAACCAAGTCATTATTAGACATCCTAATGTATCTCTAGAGATTTTTAAAGAGACTGCATTTAAAGTGTGGGCTTCCATGAAAGGCAATGAAGTTGAACACCTCTCAAGACTGTTTACTATTTAAGCAGACAGAGAAGTCAGTGTTATTGCTTTTTATTATTCATCAATATTATAGGCTTCGTGTATCAGAATGGGTTAAGTTATGCTAATGACAAACAGTGCCAAAATCTCAGTTGTCTACAATGATAAGGACTTGTTTCTTACTTTTGCTGCATGTCTACTAGCATGGTCATCTAGGAGCATTGCTCAGCATCATCCTCATTCCAGGATACAGGCTGATGGAGTAGTCACCATCTTGGAAGTTACTCATCCCAAGGTAAAAGGAAAAAGAGCTATGGAGAGTCTTGCACTAACAATAGATTACTCTTGGTCCAGAAGTAATACCCTTCACTCCCACTCACAACATGGCCAGAGCATTTTTCATAACCTAACACAGCTGTGGTGAGCCAGGAGATGCAATCCGACCATGTGCCCAGGAGACAGAGTCAGGATATCTATAAACAGCACTCATGACTATCACTAGTGCCTACACGTGTCAGGCTCTCTTGTCTTCCCTTGTGATCTACACATTCACACTGAAGAATCAGATATGCAAGCTTGCAACTTCAGTAACATTTCCGATGGTCTTTGATAAAGAATGCACAGGAGCATATGGGAGGGGAATCCTAATTCATTCTTAAAGAGTCATCAGAGGCCTGTTAGAGGAAATTATATCTATGATACTACCTAAAGGATAAATAGGTGCTCACCAGTCAAAGGAAGATGGTGTGCAGTCTCCTAATAGAGGAAACACATGCATAGGTCAAACATGAGGCTCTTCAGGGGATCATTTAATAACTTAGATTGACTTTTGTTTGATTGTTTAACATATTATTTTGAAACGTTCGAAAATGTGCTCAGCTGTTTTTAATTTGCTTTTATTTAATGACAAATGCAATCCATAAAAGGAAAAGCTAAAATTTATAATACATGTTTCATTCTCTAGGCTGATGTAAACAAGTTCAGTCTAGAACGGGCAGTAGGGAGGGAGAAGGAGAAGAAGGAGTATAGTTTTAAACACATACCTAGTGCCACATCATATGGCACTGCCTGCCTGGGTCCTGCTGGCGGGATGGATAGTAGTGTTTCATTCACTGATCCCACTGCCGGAATGACAACTTTCTTATCTTTTTATTCCTATAGTGCACATTTTTTTTAGTGAACAATTGGCCTAGTAGCTTAACTCAAAAGACCAAACACTCCACACACTCTTAGTCATGTAAACTAGGCTAACATTTAGTTAGATAATGTGGTTTTCTTCTGTAACAATAATATGACAGTAGCTGCCACCTACTGAATGTTAATTACATGCCTGAATTGGTGGTAAATTCTTTACATGCTTTATAGTTTATATAATTTCATATCTTTTTATATTTAACAACTTGATAAAGAAAGTATTCATTATGAAAACAAATGTATAAGGTGAATATTATTACTGTAGGTTTTTCCTCCTTTTTTACAAACTAAAAAAAAAGCAGGTTCAATAAATTGGCAAGGTGATAACTTGCGATAATTTTTTTACTGCCTTCAAGTAGATATGAATCCCTACTTCAAATGATAAGGTGAAGATTATGGCAGTAGTAGCAATATGAGACATGAGATGGCATCACTGTTCATTTTCTTAGCTGATATTTCACTTAGAATGATGCCTACTATTGAGAAATAAAAGGAATATTTTCTCTAATAATTGTTACAGACTTCTTTTAAAATTACCTTCAGCATTTGCATTATTCATGGTATCAACCACATCCACAAGAAAGAACTCATGACACTCAGGTGTTAAAAAATGGACATATTAGGAAGACATGACATTTGCTCTCCTATTCCTTGGAACTAAATTTTCTTGGGGAAGCCAGGCATTAAACCATCTAATTTCTTAATCTTTGAAAATACAGAGGATAATGATATATTCTTCTCATCTCAAATCTTTTCTGAAAATATGCTGTTATATTTATTACTAAATACCTTTATTTAGCACTTAATGTTTTGATTTATAGAGTGGCTTGAGTTTTCCCATCAAAAGATGTTACTTTAAAAAAATCAAAATTCCTTCTTAATTTTCTGTCTAAATCATTATAAATATCCTCCCACAAATTTCATTTTATTTGAAAAGGAAAAAGAAGCTTTGGGGCCTGAGGTTAAATACATTTTTCCTTTGCCCCTGCTTAATCATTATATTTGAGAGAAATCATGAGTGGGTGGTAGAAGTTAGCATTTGTAGTACCTTTGACTAAAGGGAGTGAGAGAGGAAGGGAAGCGGGCATGGAAATCAATTCTAATTGAAAAAAATGAGTAAGAAAAAGGGAAACCCTAGGGAAATAAATTTTATTAGAAAATATAACATGGCGAAAAAACTAAGAGAGTCAAAAAGATGGCCAGTCTTTCCAATATAAATTCTGATGCACTCAGAGGCTCTGAAGAGGCTCTCAAGATAGTGGTCCTTTGTTGTTGAAGAAAAATGGCATCCAAACCAATGAGTATCAAGGTTGCTCTTTTTATCCATTTCATCTTCCTGTACTTTTCACAGTTTTGACTTTGAGAAAGTGTACCTTAGGCCACAGATTCTGCTTATATATACATATATATATATACATATATGTATATACATATATAAAATTTGCTACCTTTTTCTTAGGATGAGTTTTTAGTTATTGTACCTTCAGATGTAAGTCCTAACCTCTCAATATCATGGTGCTTGAAAGGAGACACACTAGTGGCCAAGTTTACTGGACTGAGTTGGGGGGGTCAGAGAACAGAATTATTGTGTGTGAATGACACTTACTCTTCTTTCTGTTTTCTCATCTAGTGTAAAGAAAACCTCTCTGTTGCTTAGCTCTTGCTATTTTGCTATAATTCTTCATCTCACAATCATATTGTTATTTACATCAAAATGTCTTTCCCAGTTTCCATAAACTCATCTTCAACAGTAAAACTTCCCTCCAAAGCCCTTCATGACCAACTTCATCTCCTTCCAAAACATTTTTTCCTACATAGAGCTTCTCTCAGTCATATTTAATGTTCCCCCCAACCTTCTACTTCCATCACCCTATATACTTACCTCTCTTACAGGCTTTTCCACACTGTTGCTCTTAGTTCATTGCACCCACTTTCTCACTTACTCAGTGATGGGCTTCATTTATCTTGGCAACCTCAGGGTCCAGAATAATGACTGACACATAGTCAGTGTTTGATAAAAATGAGTTGAATAAGTGCATGAACATAGTTTGAATTCAGTCACTTGGCAAACATTTGTTGAACATGTATTCTGTGCCAAAATACTCAATCTTAATCATTTATTATTTGTGCCACCTTTGGATATTACATATTATCAGCTAATCTAAATATCGACTTCCCAAATTATAAATTTGTTGGTAATTTTACTAAGTCTTGATATGTTGTTTTATACTACAGATCAGTAAAGCTAACTAGGTAGGACCTTTTATAGTGAGGAAGAGAGAGAGGTGTGATGCATTTGATTTAGTCTAAAATTCACAAAGAACTCCAAATCTGGACCTCATTGTTAATGCTATACCTACAATAGAGCTACACTGAAATAACTGAAAGAGAGAAGCATTCATCGTCATCTACAAACCTTCCGTTCCTAGTTCATACTGCCATATGTACATTCATGAATTTCTCTACAGGATCTCTCTCAAACCTAGACTATTGCCACATCATAAAGAGCTCGCTGTTGTTGCCAGTGTATTCTGATGAGTTACAACATGAGAATTAGTGTAATATGGTCTTTTATTTAATTAAAGAATCATGAGACCAAGGAAATTTTCTCTTTGATCCAGTCATATTCTTACTCTCTAGCATGAAGTGTAGCAACTAATTGACTATTTGCAACTAATTAATTAACTTTTATGCCCTGGTACCTAAAAGAAGGTGAGAATAAGGTCACAGGGGATGAATTTCAAAATAAAAAAGGAGATATAAAATGCAAGAGTCGGAAGGAATGAGAAAACAACACTGGCTTAATGGCCAGTACAGAAGCCATTTAACCTTGGTGCATGATTCTACAGTTTACTGTTGACTTTCATACACATAAATCATATAACTCAAACTTCACCCTGAATCATCATTATTTAACAAATGAAAACACTGGGCCTGCACATGACAGAGCAGGATTTGAATCCATCCTCTGGCTTAAAGTCTTCTGCTGTGTTGGCTTTCTGCACACCCCATCCTCCCTGACATGCTTTGGGCATACAAACTTGAACCAATGGCTTCTGTCTTCCTTCGCTGAGCTCCAGGTCTGTGTCTACAAGATTTGCTGTGGAGATTCCTCTGGATTACTAGAGAGCATCCTTTCTTAAGACCAAAATCACTCTCTTCACCCGAAGATTAGTCTCTTTTCAGAGTTTGATGTCCAGTGAGCTCTGTGGTCTTCACTGCTGTGCAAGCAAGAAATGACAGAAGCCTCCTTGAAGCCATCTTTACCGAGTCTTTGGTGTCTGTCATTGACCTCTGTTGGTTTATCTCCTCACTGCTCCCAAATCTGACTACACCTTCCTTGTCATCATCATATCCCAGCTACTATGGCAGTATCTCCTTCTCCAGAGCCTGCCTGTATCACTTGGGCCTTCTTCCCATGGGCCCTTCACCCTGCAGGCAGTGATCTTCTAACCTTTATATCTGATCTTCCAACCCTCTTCCTGACACACTCAGGAAGTATCTCATTGTCCTGGTAAGTCCTTTGGAGGCCTGCAGGACCTGCTGTCTACTTCCTCTTCTCCTGCTATCCTCTCAGCACTAACTGCAGGACCTTCCTTTCTTTTTTCTCTGGAGTATGCAAAGTGCCCCTTTAGAGCAAGGTTTTTTGCCTGAGCTGCCCCTTCAGAATTGCTTTCCCACCCTCTTTGCCTGGCTAACATTTCCTCTGCAGTACTTGTCAAAGTTGTGGGTTTGGGGGTAATTAAATTGATATTCGTCTCCCACTTATAAGTGTAAATTCCTTAACTTTGTTTTTCCTCTGCTTGCCCTATCTAGAAATCATTTGAGACTCCATCTTTTTATTACCAATCACTCCAAAATTAAAGTGCCTAAAGCTTTTGGAAAAAGATGACTTCATTTCTTCATTTAACATTAGTAATATTATTAAAAGCACATATTGCATGGAGAATTTACATTTGCCTGAGAAAACAGAATCATTTGGTTTGGATATGTCTAGGCATTTGGAGTTTCTTGCTTTTTATACTGTTTGATTAAGAAATGGTTAGTTAATTAAATTGGCAATTGTACTGGGAGATGCACAGAAGTAAACCTCCTCTTTAGTTTTTCACTCTCTGTGTCTTGCTTGAAGTAGAGCATCTGAATAATTACATTAATGCATACTGAGAGCATGTGCTTATTTGAACTAAGACATATTTAAAATGGGTTAAGTCAGAGTTAAGAAAAGGCAAAGCCTTACAATTTACTCAAAAATTAAGCCTCTCTGTCCCAAATGAATTGATCATCTGATTACCTCAGCATCCGCTATAAAAGCTTTGTCTCTTTGCACTCTATGCCTACTCCTCACAGTAGTGCTCTGATCATCAAGAAGCCATTGTTAACACCATGTCCTCCCTGGGACCCAAAGCTCTGACCCAGTACCTGGGAAGCCCAAGGGGCTCTTCCTTCTCTCAGGTGGGCTCTTCCTTCTCTCAGGAAGCTATCTTGGTTTCCAGGTGTCAATCAGTTCTCCTCCTAATATTTGGACCCCTAGCATACACTAAACCTCATACACTGGATGGAATGGCTTTCCCTTTCTCACAATCAAGGTCAGGTCATATTCATGGTTTCCAATTCAAGGTCAGTTAGACAAATACTCTTGAGAAAAATCAAGAACCAGTAGAACTTCCGTAGCATATCCCAGGACACTGGGCCATGGAACATTCTGAACCAGATTTCACTCACTGATAATTATCTAAAGAGGCTAAAAGCCTTGGCTGTGATGTTCTGAGAGTTCTCTATGAGCATTCATTTATACTATGAGCACTTTTTTTAGGTGATTTTTTTTTTATTGTGTTCCAGGGAGGACTTTTACAAGCACAAAACAAATGAAAGAAATCAAAGAAAATGGAGAGTACAGAGAAATTTCTATTCACACAAAAATAAGTAAATGAATTTACTTGAAAAATGATGAAGAAATGATGTGATTAAGAAATATGACATAGCGGTGGGCGTAGTGTGATATATATTTGATGAAGAGTGAAACTGCGCTCATAAAACTTAGAGCTGAAAATCAATGTTACTGCAATTAAAAATGTATTTAAAAAAAGAAATGTGAGGGCTTATTGTGGTAAACATTTGTGTTTGCTCTCAAGCGGTTATTTCCCCTCCCATGAACATTTCTTGTAGAGAATCACTTGGCAGATCAGGAGTTATGCAGCACCTTTTGTGTGGTCACAGTGTTTTCACCTTATGCCTGGGAAGTAAGATTCCCTTCTTCCTTCCTTTATTTGGATGGACATTAAGTACTTTCCCTTACAAGTTAGAGCTTCTCCTGTTCTGCTCCAGTTAGCCTCTTGCCTTTTATTTGCTTTGCCTTCTTGTCATTGTGTTAACGACCATATTTCATAATCTTGCTTGAGGATATTGTGTGTATTTTGTATTTTTATTGTGTGCCCGCAATTCTGTAAATTAAATATGAGTGAATGATCATGGCCAGGAAAATCAATCTTTAAACAAATTAATATTTCAATGCTAGTTGTATAGCTGTTTCTTCACTTAATGTATGCCTTGGCTTAGAAATGGAAAACAGTGAATGTATCATTTTGGAAAAACTTAAATCAAAGTGAAGACAAAGAAAGCAAGCCAAATATGCCATAAGATTTTGAAACTGAAACTTGGAGGAGAGCTAAGGTCTTTATTTGTTGAGCCCAGATCTTCTGAGACAGTGACACCCTCCCTTGATTTCTCTCCTTTTCGTTTCATTTTCGTAGTATGAAGAATAAACAATGAACCCTATACCTATCTATGATTGTCAAATAAAATATAGGACACAAAGTTCAATTTGAATTTCAGATAAATAACTATTTTTGATATAAATATGTCCCAAATAGTGCGTGAGACATAATAATATTAAAAAATTATTTGTCATATATCTGAAATTCAAATTTAACTGGACAATCTATATTTTTGCTACTTCTGATAACCCTACCACAGAAATGGTTGTGAGGAACAAAAGCAGTTCTCAAGGTAATATGGATGAGAGAATCTCAGATAATACCCAATATACAATAAATGTAAAGTTATTACTTTTCTTTCCCTTACTAGGAAGTCAGATTATCATTCTGATAAACGAATGAATTTTATTGCTCAGAGAAAAAGGTTTAGGTTTGAGGGCTTTAGCACCAGAGATACATTACCTTTCCTCTTTTTCTTTTTTCAACCCTAAAGTTGTCACAATTGCGCCCACAAAATTCTTTAAGATTTAGTTTTCTCAGCATTTCTAGCAAGTCAGTCACCTCTTTCATTCAAGAAAACCATATTTTAGATAAGAAAATTAAACTAAACTTTTGGTTGCACCATAGGATTTTCCCCTGACCAAATTAATAATTATTCCAAAATTAATAATATTGTGGAATAACATTCTTAGGCAAGAAAAATTAAAGATTTTTAAATGCTCACTTTTTCACTGTACCCAGAATTAGGGTATTTGTACATATTTTTATCTCCTTTCCCCATCTAATAAAGACTATTTCTATTATCACTTGGAATAGTTCTAAGCAATGAGCAAGCAAATTGATTACTGACAATTTTAAGAGGAAAGCAGGAGTTCTAGTGATGGGGCCAAATCAAAGTCACGTTCGGTCCAACAAATTTCAAAACTGAACTGACATTTAGAGAAGTGAGCTTTCTCTTCTGCTAGTAGAAGCTTTATATGTTTCTAGAAGGCATACTGACAATATGTTTAAAAAAACTTAGTCATGCATCCTGTTGAAATGAAGTGACTCTGTAGAAGGCAGGATGATAGTTGTGTTTCAACTCTCATTATTTATTTATTTGACCCCCACTTTATCCCCAGTCCTTCTGTCCCTGTCAATTCCTTAAGAGCAAGAATGACCTCACTGTCTCTTGTACTCACAGTAATTTACACATAGTAATCACTGGGTAACTATTTGTGAACAAAACTAAATATGAATCAACTGAGGGTATAATCTGGTTACCTTAACTTAATTTGAGTAAAAACCTCCAAAGCATGTAACTTTTATCCAAAATTTCTGTGAATGCATGCCATGGAAAGTTTTTGTATTCATAGAGATATATATTCAAGAGTTTATAACAACATTATGTAGTAGTACAAATTGAAAGCAACTTAAATTTGACTATGAACTGAATTGTGCTCCCCAACCCAGATTTGTATGTTGAAGTCTTCACGCCTAATGTGATGGGTTTTTGGAAGGTGATTAGGTTTCGATGAAGTCATAAAAATCATGATGGGCTAGTGATCTTTCAAAAAGAGACCAGAGAACTTGCAAGCACTAACACTTCCTCTCCCTTCCTCTCTCTCACTGTCCTCCTCCTCTCTCCCTCCCCCTTCCACCTATGTAATGTGAAGGTACAGCAGGAAATCCCCTGTCTACAAGCAGGAAGAGAGCTCTCCCCAAAATCCAGGCATGCTGCACCCTGATCTTGAGCTTCCAATTCCAAATCTATGATATTTTGCTGTAGCAACCTAGTTCAAGCAGAACAAGAAAATATACATAAATAGGATATTGGTTAATTAAGTGATAGTAAATCCATATGTGAATTGTTATATAGTCATAACCTTTATCTGAAAGACTCATGTGATATGGGAACGTTTTCATTGTACTTAAGTGAAAAGTCAGACTACAAAACAGTGTTAAATGTGCTACAATTTTATTTGAAAACTAATGCATATACACACATATAAATATATTTAAAAAATATGTAAGGTCATACACCAAAATACCAAAATGTGAATAGATAATTGTCTCTGAGTGATTGAATAACAGGATTGTTTTCTCTGTCTTTGTGCTTTACTGTAAATGTATTTTACTTCTGTAATTGAAAACATGAGTCGTTTAGTTTAGGGGGTGTTTCGGTGGGTACGGCGGCCAGTGAATGTACTGACATCCATCCTGTAGAGTGACATTTGAAAATGAAGAACCAGTCCAGGAGATAGTTTCTCAGACTTGGGAATCTCTTCTCTCATAGCTGAGAGCTCCTAGCTGGAGTCAGCAGCCACTTAATGAAGTAGGAGACAGAGTTCAAAGCTCTATAGCAACATGAACCCCACCTAATGGAAATACTCTCTACTTTCCTCTCTCTGGCTTTTAATCTCACCATTATGCACTTGTCAGTTTCCCTGATAATTTTGTCATTGAATGAAAAGACTAGTAAGCTAAAAAAGAACCAGAAGATCTTTAACAAGTAGAAACAGAAATATTTTTAATGAGCTAAAGAGACCTTTAGAAATTGAAATGAAATAAACTTTCACACAGAAACAGAGTTGTTTCAAAGGCATGATTTGACCTTTCTGCATCTCCCCCTAAACCTATTTTAGATCCCCGTTGCATTCACCCATTAGTCTGTGCACGATTTGGAATTTTGTCATGCTATCAAAGGTTTTAGCAATTACACTGCAAACTCAGAAATAAGGGTATGTACTTTATCTTCCTTTGACTCTTACAGTGAGCTCATTAACCAAAACTTTTGCTCCTCTTCTGTGTCTTCTTTTCATCCTACAGCTTGTTATAAGAGTACATCTGTATAATTGTGCTGCGCTGTCAGAAAACAGACGCATTTTTATACCTTGTATTCAAAATCTGGGTATAGTTGTCCTGACCAGTCTCTTCATTTGTTAACTGCTGCCCAGTCCTTAACACAGAGGAAGTCCTTATATCTGGTCATCTTTTTGGAAATATTGACAAAGTCTATACCTAGTTAGCATGGATTGTGATTGAAACCTTTCATGGGGCATTTATTCTTGCTCCTTGCGTTGTTACGGGCTATGTGGAATGACCATAAACCTGCAGAAATGCTTGAATTACATAGATTTTATGTGAAATGGATAGTGACATGAAAATTCATAGCCGACTAAGTCGCAGGAAGAATAGACAAGAGATCACACTCCATGACTGAAAAATTTGCAGCAGAACATTGAAGATGAGTTAGAACCAGTATACTGTAAGAAGAAAACAAATATGTTATTAGTTGTAGCAGATTCTTTAGCTATTTTAAGACATAGTTTTATGGAATTCACATAAATAATACTCTCAGTAATACCTTTGTCCATTTCTAATTTTTATTTATTTATTATTTGTTAAATATATATCAATTAATATATTAAATTATATATTTAAATACCAAGATTATTTAGACAAAAATGCCAGGAAAACGAAACTAATTTGGGAACATCAAAATTAGTTCAAAAATCCAGAAAATAACGTAATCTCTCTCTTGGGGCAGTTATAATTTTCGCCTAAACCATGTTTCAAGTGAGAAACATGCAAAAAAATGGAGGTCCATTCTTCCTGTCCAATTCCACGGCTTCCAGAAATATCCTTACCACACCGTATATTTAATGTAATTAGTTGACTAAATATTAGGTTCAAAATCTCTATGACTGACAATGCTTTCATTTAGCCTGATGGTACGATGCAGAGAGAGGCTGGCCAAGAAATGTCACAAATGACATTGTCCCCTGTATCTGTCAATACTGCTTTCTGGTCAGGTTTCTTTGATCAGTTTCTCTGCTAAACTAAAAACTTACTGTTTTAAGAGCTCGATGAAGGAACAGTCATTTGGGGGCAAGTCTGGAGAAAAATAAACGCTTGATTAAACAATCCCTTAGTACCATAATATTATGTTTTAAGCACCGTACTCCTCTGGAATACAAAATTATCAACAGCCTGGAGGTCTTCATACTCTGGTGGGGCCAGCCGATATAGACAAATATATATGATAATGAAATATAATAGGATCTATGTTATAATGGAGATATAAAGAATGCTATGGGAAAATTGACCAAATCTTATTTAATACCTTGATAGTAATTCTTTTTTTTAACCTGTGGGGTCAAAGTGTAGAGGAGGGAAAATAATACAAGAGTCATTAATATTTAAGCTAGGTGTAGAAGTATCATGAGAAATGTATCAAATAAAGAAAACAACAAAGAATGCTGCAGGAGTTCTTCTCCAAAGAATTTAAGGTGGAAACCATTCCATTGGTTCATTTTCTATTTTTAATTTGCAGACATAGCTTTTGGTTTCAGTTCGAGGATTCTAGACACAGGAGAACCTGAAGGTTCAAAAGCTGTCACTGCAAACTGACAGAGGCTATTATCCTGACCAGTCAGAGGTACTCTGTGTGTCACTGAGAAAGGCACATTTGCAGTGAATCTTCCTTATGCGAATTTTCAATGATATTAGGATAATCTCGAAATTTCCCTCCCTTATCATGTTTTTGAAGAAGAAAAATTTTCATGAACTACAAAATGTTTGATACACCATATCCCAGGAATATCTGGATCTTCATAAATAAACTTGTAATGTGGCCATTTCACTTTTTGACAACTGAGGAATTTTTGCTGCTAAGTCTGCAGCTGCTGTTGCTGTTACTGATGTTGTTTGGTTTGATGCCCTAATGCATCATCTCATGTTGGAGAAATTTCCCATTCAGTCCACCTCTCAGGAAGACCCCACTCTATACATCAGTAGCAAAACTTTTAGAATTATGTGTATGGTAAGGGAATAGTTGAGCTTCTTTAGGACTGACTCTTCTCCAAATTATTCTCATGGATTTAAATGAGTCTGACACATCTCTCCTTCAGATTGTCCTTATTTTTAAGCAGTCACCCATCATTCCAAGCTTATTTCAAATAAAAAGAGCAATTCTAAAATGGATGTCTAAAATAACCCTTGATGAAATCTAGATTAACGTGTATTAATTTCAAGTGAATTATCAATTGAATTGTAAAACCATATTAAAAACCATTAGATAATGCTTATCTAAATGATTGATTAAATTTGACCTGTTGTAAGTCACCTTTTTTCTTTTAATCCAGCAAGATCTTACTGAGTGTTTAATAAGGCAGTAACTCAACGAACTAACTCGTTTGTCCTGGCTTAACAATAAATGGCATTTTTGCAATTTTTCCTTTCCAATGAAGAGTGAAATTTGAAGAAAAAAAAGCAATTAACTTTATTTTAGATCAATATCAAATCTCTGAAGATAAAATGGCAGAGTTAAATCATCTATGTGGAGTACAATATGTTTAGACTACAGTATATATTTTCTTCATATATCAGAATCATAAGGTAGAATGGATCTCAAGGTTCAGCTCCAAAGACCATCACACTTAGCCCATTATATATCATCTTTTTATAAAAAACTTTATTCATTAACTCTCACTGAAACAAACCATTTTGGGCTATGAATGATTTGGAAGATGTATATCAAAAGAGAATGTTCTCTTTTACAAAAACAGTAATGCCGAATATAGCATTTTGACCAGGAAGTCAGATTTTTCAATCAAATTTCCTGACCAGGAGGTCGTTCCAGTATCCCTTCCCCTCTTGGATGTGTCACTCTCTTCACCACTAGAGAAGACTGCCAGAAATGAGATGGGGTTCTATGGTGATTCTGGTACAATGATCAGAAACTCACACTTGAAAGAATAGGACTAGAAATGATGGATTAGATGCAGGGTGGATGAGTGGGAAAGAAGGAATGAATA
This sequence comes from Solenodon paradoxus, assembly GCA_004363575.1. Classification (NCBI taxonomy): domain Eukaryota; kingdom Metazoa; phylum Chordata; class Mammalia; order Eulipotyphla; family Solenodontidae; genus Solenodon; species Solenodon paradoxus. Next base: position 526,119 of record RJWH01000108.1, on the reverse strand, counting down.
ATGGAAAAACATCTTGTATTCTACATATATTATTCCCACTGCTCTTCCTCTACACTTTTCCCTTAGTTTCTATTCTTTCTCAACACACACATACAGTTCAGAGAATGAAATGTTTCACTTGCAAGAAAGTCATTTAATATATACATACATATACTTACATATGTGCATATATCTGTATCAATGATGAATTGTTCGTTAGGAATTATCATACAATAAAATGCACTGAAGACGAAAACCCATATTAGGAAGAATTTTAATTTTTTTAAATGATTCAGAGGTCATTTTAGAATCTTGAAATCCTCACTTTGAACATCAGTCATCACTGCATGTTGAATATGGACGTATCTGTCAGGAGACTTTGCCCAACTAACCAAGCATTGGTTTGCTTTTTTAAAACACAAGCAAGGCTGATGCTTCACATAATAGGCACCAGCTTAAGATCTGATTTGAGCAAGGGTACTTGCTCAGGTATAAGTATGGTGCAGTACTCACAAGTGAAAGGAATTTCTCCATTTAAGTGTGAATGCATCATTTAACCTTTCTCAGCTTCCATTGTCTCTTGGGCAATGTGAAGTGATAAGGTCAGTCTCTCTCTGAACAAATGTGAGAAATAAGCTAAGAAGAAGAAAGAAAAACATCACAAATCAATATATGTCATAGAACTTCTAATAGAAAGTGTTCTGTGTTTGAACAGACAACTGACCTTAGAAATTCTGATTCTTCGATATCATCCCTGGTAAACTGGAATTTTATCATGGCAACCAACGTTGTCAATCTGGGGCCACTTGAGCTTTCTGAGAACTAACTGCCTAAAGGCACTCTCTGTGATGTCACACATACCTATGAGTTTAGCTAATTCATCTTCACAGATTGGAAGTTTTCACAAAGAGTTGAGGTTCTGTACTGATTATTCATCCCCTTTTGATGCCAAGAATGTGCCTGAATTTGAAGTCATTGTGTTCACACACATTGAGTCTGTCTGGTACAGGGTGTTTTAATCATTTCAAGAAGATGTTCCTTTTATTGCATTTACTGTGAGAGTTTCTTCTTTACTTGCTCCCACATTTGCCTCTTCAGGGACAGCTGACTTTTGTGTCCAAGATGCAAGTCTTCAGTTGGGAGGTGCCACTCCTTGACTAGAACCTATCAATTCTGCAGGGTATCTCTTTCAGCTGAAACACCAGACTGTACAAGTGTATCTGAGGCAAATCTTACTTTGTGTTACAGACTTGCTCATGAAGCCAGTCTTCACTCTGATTTGACTCTGCTGCTGGGAAGCAGCCCACAGGCTCTAGGAAATATTCAGCAATACCAGACTGGTCACTGCCCTTTGAACATTTAGGCATTGCCAGTATGACAAGTAGATTGAGATGTTGCCTATATAGCTATTTTGTTTTTTCAAAAGAGGTTGACCATAAGGACTTCTTAGCTAAAGTAATACTTAACTTTTCTTACCAGACCATATTTATGGTTACTGAGTTGTTGAAACCATTGCTGGTGATTGGGGGACAGAGAAGCATAGGTTACATCAGAATAACTTCTGTTCACTTTTGTTTTTTGTTTTTTTTTTAGTCATGCTTGAGATGAATATTAGACATGGCATATTATTAGTTGTAAGATATGTAGGAGCATTTGGTACCTGTCCAGTGCTGGCTGACTATCCTAGGTCCCATTATAGTACTCAATGACCCCATCATAAGATGTATTTCTTTGCACTACTACCTACTTCTGACTTATCTGTCTCCCCAACTAAAAAGTAAGCACTCTAAGAGCAGGATATTTTGTTTTGTACCTCCAGCACCCAACACTGTGCCTGATGTGTTGAAGGAACTGAAGAAATAATAGAACAGATAAATGCATGAACAAATAATTGGTAAGAAAGAGAATAGGAGAAAGAGAATAGGGAGGGAAATGTAGGAAAGGATGGAAGAAGGAGAAAATAAGGAGAGGTTCTGCAAATGCAGATTGTTATTTAACATGGACATATGTCATGCTAAGAGCCAATACTCTACCTTAAGTCAGGTGTTTTCCTGGTGTATCCCGTTTCTAAATAAATGAAATTCCAACAAAACCATTTCCCTTTATTTCTTTAGTTTTCACTTATGTTATCTTTTCACATACAAGTCAGCTAGACTTGAGAATTTTGATTTTGGTTCTGAGGTGGGGAGCAGGATGTGTCTAATCTGAACTCTCCTGTAAGAAGGCACTAAGCTTGCTTGTGACAGGTCTTCCATTCTTGACTAGAAGGGAGGCAGCAGAGCATAGTGGCTGGAGACAGGAATCTATGATATGATGTGAGTTCAGAACCTATTCTGCCACTGATTAAATGCATGTCCCTTAAAGGAGTTATTTATCTGAACCATCATTTCCTCATAGAACTGCCAAAATATTCAATGTACTAAAGCATCCGGTACAATGCCTGGCACCTTTACATACATTCTAAATGTTAGCACTAAAAAGTCTTTTCCCAGGAAGGTAGTTGTTAAAAAAGTGAAGAGGTGTATTCTGGGTGGCAATGTAAGCCTATATAGCCCTGGGTTTGGTACTGAGCACTCTAAGTTACCTGTGATGAAAGCTGAACACACCGTAGAATTCCTTTAAGAAACTGAAGGGGGCAGGGAGGCTGGATGACTGGAGGGGGAAGCCTGACATTGAAGTTACTATATCTGTGCGAGTGGCTATTTTTGTCATCCCAACCACAGTGGGTGTGTGATCGGGAGTCTACTTTTGATCTAGCTCTTTTTTTAGATGCTGGTTTTTCTTAAAGGCAACTCTTCTCCATCCTTTCCCAGGCTGCTGAACTGATTTGAAAGAATATTTGTCATCTGCAATCTGGAATTGACAACATTTAGATTAGTCATTAGGTACCCCTTTAAGATGTAAAAACAGTCTCATTACCAGCTCTAGCATAGATCCACCATAATGAGATTTTATCCTACAAGACTGCAAACATAGCATTATCATTTCGAAAGGGTTTGCGATTGACAGCCAAAACTCAAGGTATAACGTCAGCCCTGGTGAAAATAAGTCAACATCTGTTCTGTTCACCGCAGTGGCCTGTCTTAATTCTTGTGACAAAACCTTGGCTTCAGCCATTTCCGAACATTTTCCATTATTGTCACTCAGAGTGGTTTAAGTAGAATCCTCTTGCATCCAAAGAATGTCTATGAAGTAACAAACTGTCTGATATAAAAGTAGCATGTTCGTGTTAGTTGGTACCTTTAAAGTGTTTTTTTAAGAGAATTTTCTGAACATTTCTTCTCTGTATCACCGTATTGAAAAAGTTATCTGTAAGAGGCTGATTATGATTTTTAATCGTCTCAACACTTGAACCACAGAATTCATAATGTAATGCAAAAAGATTAAAAAATTAATAAGAGGACTTATTTCTCTCTGGAAGAAGAAAACCACTGGAGGAGATTCATTGCTATTCCCACGAAGTCTTCAGTACCCTGTCTTCAGTCAGAGGTGATTGCCTCTTTAAAGAGGACATCAGTGTCAGTCCGCTGGTGTGTGCTCCTGGGTGGAACCTGTCTGTTTGTGTACGCAGCACCTCACAGTAATGTGAAGGATTTTCAGCACCTTCGGATGAAGGTCAGCCATTTTAGAAACATCTTTTTTCATCCTTGTTCTCCCCCATCCTCTGCCCCCCACCCCACCACCACCAGAGCCAGGCAGGTGGTCTATGCAGGCTTTTGTGCTAATGAAGTAGGCAGCTTGTTGGGTACAAGTGCATTTTCATTACTGTGAACAAAGCAGCCTGCGGGGGAAATTTGATAGGTGGCTTCAACTCAAAGGACAAGATGCATTTATCTGAAGGCAATTCAGTGGTTTATAATGGACAGCAGGGACCCTTTGTCTCCTTGTCACAATCTTCCTGTGAGCATCACCATGATTCATAGTCAAATTATAGTCACTTTCTACCACTCCAGCTATTTAAATCGCAGACTCCCAAATCTATGATCTTTACAATTTTAAGTAGTATCCAGGAGTGCCGATCCATTTTTTAACACAATATTTTAAATTTGTACAAATAAGAATCAGTCACCAGGAAGTGACTTTTTGATTATTTCTTGTGCCTTACTCTATGTAAGTATTGAGGCTTTTGCAAGTACTTTGATTACAAGCAATTGGAACCACACCATTTCCCAGCAAGACTTTTTATTTCACTCATGAAAGTCGTTATTGCATCTTACCCCCCAAAATGGCAATAATTTCCCATTTCCCATGAGAATCTGTGCATCAGCATTGATATTCAGTCTGGGTAAAGGTCTTCCACGCATAAAATGGATGAGGTTATAACATAACAATGTATTGTCTGAATCAGTGATTCTCAAACTTGACTGTGTTTCAGAGTTATCTAGGTACTTGGTAAAATTTAGAGAATGAAACCCATTCCTATTTCAGTGAAACTGGCTTTTGTATTCTTTATGGACTCTTCTGGTGCTAATATACACTGGATTAGATCCTTCTATTTCTTTAGCTTATTAAGGAGAGCAATGGACTTCCGGGAGCAGTAATGGCCGGATAGTCTATGAATGCACATTGGGTTTGCATATAGTCATTTGCTAAACAGTCGATCCCTTAATCTCCTGGTGTGGTAAGATGCAAAAATTGCTCCTTTTCCCCCAATTTTTCCTTCTATTAAAAAATTGTATTAAGTAACATTGCATTATAACATCTAAGTTTAAGGTGTGAATCATTATAACTCAACATCTGTTTATACTACCATACTTTACCCCTAATAATTCAATTCCATCCTCCGGCATATAATTGAACCCTTTTACCCAATTTGCTCATATACATTTGCTCATACCCCTTCCTTTCCAGTAACCACTAATGTGGTCTCATAGACTAAAGGTCTATTTTGTTTTACTTGGTTTGTTCATTTCTTTAGTTTCTCTGTGTACCATAGCTCAGTGAAATTTTATGATGTTTATCCTTCTCTATTTGACTTTTTTCATTAAGCATAATACCCTCTAGGTAATCTATATCATCACAAATGGTAGATTTCATCTTTTTATAGCTTGACTACATTCAGTTTTGCATTTATCTTCTTTGTCCATGCACCAAGATTGTTCTTAATGGATGCCATTAAGATATCGTAACAGAAATTTAACTGCAATAGATAAAGTTCAAAATTTATAGAAATTATGGCTTACCAGTAAATTAGACTGCAACTTGTTAGACAAGTTGTTTGATCATTGCTGCTGCTTAGAAAACATATCTGCTAGACAAACAATTTCCATGCAGCCATACAGAACCAAGTTCTTAACCTGCAGTTCCAAAATCCCAACAACACCGAAGACTAAAAAATTTCCAGGTTTTGTACTTGGACTCACTTGACAATAAAATTTGACCTGAACTAATGTGAAGATAGCCCTTAATTAATATATGTTTACATCATTTAGTGTGTGTGCTGAAACAGTTCACTGAAGAAACGTTACTGATTTGGATTCCCTGTTGACTGTGTCATGCACTATTTGTCTTTCCATCATGAAATGATTTTTGAAGCTATTCGAACATGAGGTTGTAGACCAGAATTGTATTATTGCCTGTGGATGATGGAGAAATAGGGACTTATCTACTACCTTGACTTTGTCCCAAGAATTATTATTGATAAAATTCAACAAAATTAGACTCATTTATCAAAACTTAAAATGACTAGTTTCTCATTAAAGAGCCATAACAAATTTTAATGCTCATTCTGTACTGAACCATGGGTCATCTTACATTTTTTTCTGGCAAATTGTTCTATTTGAAACATACAAAAAAAATTTGCTTTGGGTTTTAATCCACATTCTATTGTCTTCTACCTTGTAGTCAACTCTCTAGTTTCCCTCTAAGTGACAAAATGGTAATAATACATCCAAAATCAACTTAGAATTTATGACTGAAATTTAAAATGGAGGCAAATAGCCAAACTAGTATACTAAATGTGGTTAGTTATTTCTGATTAATGTCAGAGATTCCTTTGGGAGAACTCTGCTGTATAAGACCTTAACTGCTGGGAATTACAATATAATTTCTCATTTTTACTGCCACAAATGTACTAGCAATTGCTTAGGAGTTATATCTCTTGAAAGTATACATACATATAACATATGTGTATACACACATATAAAATATACATGTATTTAAATGTATATAATTTACATATTCACTTAAACAGTTTCACAGTTGTGTAATGTCTGAATGTAGTTAATGTACTTACAATTCTTTTGGAGTTTTGTGGCTGCTTTTATTTGTATGATTAGATATACAAAAAATGTTATATGAAATATACTTTATAATTTGTCAAACATAATTTTCTCAGGATATTTAAGCATCAAATATGCTTTATGAAAAGAATCTAATCATGTTTCCGGCTGATTCCTAACATAAGTTTGGGCTGCAATTGAGTTTGCAAATAATTTATGAACTAAATAAACAACAATGTGCTTGCTTTCCAAATAAGGACTATTAGTTGTGACTGAGAATAACTAAATTTTGCCAACTGTATTAAGTAATGAATGCTCCTTATGGGAAAAATCAATTGCCTGTTTTGCTTAAAATCTTGGCTCTAATTCAGTTACTATGGAATGAGGTTACACCTTCACAGCTTGTAAACATGCCTACTAAGCCAGTATTCATTAATGCAAATGAGTTGAAGACAAATGTTCTCAAAAGCAGTATTTGAAGAGAATAGGGATCCTTTCTGTGATGTTTTCCAGTAGATAGCCAGATTAAATGTTTAGTTTCAATCACTGTAATTGCCAAATTTATGACAGTGTGGAGGTTCTGAGTGACCGTAATAATGAGTCATAGATCAGATCCTCTACAATAAGTTGGGAAGATCATTACATTACTAAATTAATGAACACTACCTAGCAGTTTGGCGTTGAAATGGGGACAGGGATGGGACCACAGGTGAAGAGAACTATCCTACTGTAGATTTAAGAATAGACAATAGTCTGAATCCCTTCTCCTTAATATCTGGATCTCCTCTCCTCAGAAGAATTCATGGATTTCAGTACTTAGTTGTAACATAGCTCTCAACTCATATCATTTGTTTCAGTTTCCTTACTTTTTAACATTTTTACTGCAATTTAGAAGCAATAATCAGATACCATCCAAAATGGCAGTCCTATAGCTACTACAGACAAAGCTATATATAATCTAGAATTTTCATCTATTTATACTAAAAAAACATGTACCCTCCTGTTCAAGTTGACAAATTTAAGCAAATACAATCTTCAGAGATTCTTTACAAGACTTTTCAACCTGAGGATTTCTCTAAGAAATGGGGGATAAGGTACCCCAATGTTCTGTATGTATGGGAATTGCATGTTTTTCCTTGAGGGAGTCTGTGATGTCCATCAACTTATCAGAAGTTTCATGACCCCTCATAAAGGGTTAATAACCCTCATTTTAGAGGAACTAATAATCTACAGTTCCTAAACTTCAAACGTATCTTTCTGATTTTTATTAAAAGTTGATACTGGCCTTTTCAACTCACCCTCTTCTCTAACTCTGGACAGGAGGTCCGTTTGAGAATTCATCACCAAATGCTAGCTGGATTGCTCATTCTATCAGAATAGATAAAATGATAAGATTGAACAGTTGTCTAAATTGTCTTCTAAGATAGCACCTGCCAGCCCTCAATCTGCTTTTTTCCTTTCCCTGTTATCCCTAGTGTTTATTTTTTTATTTCAGAGCCTGCCGCTGGCCATGGGGTACATGGATGTATTGTCATAGGGAGGTACAAACAGCCTGACATGCCCTTCATTAATCTCTGGGAGAAAAGCAAACCACTCCAGCCTGCACTTTACTGTTCTAGTGTACACAACTGGCATATGGTGTTGGAAATTAATTGGTAGCTCTGACATCATTTTGCAATGCAGTACCAGAGCAGAGAGTCAAGTCTGGCAAACAAGCAACACACTGAACCAAAAATTTAGCTAAAATGTTTTCATTGTATTATATTATATCTATGATGTAGTCAGGCAAAGAGTGTTTCATCAACAGGCTATCTAAAAACATTATGCCCTAGGATGTGACTCGCAGCCTGGTAACATTTAGAAAGTAAAAGACATCATCTTAAAGTATTCTTTATGGATAATCATCCCTAACTTTAATAGCTTTTGAAACTATTAACGTATTTTAACTATACCACTTGTTAGGATTAAAAGATGTATTTTTCCTTTTTCTTTAAATTTGCCTTTCAAGTATCAAGTGATAGACCCAGACTTTAGGACTATTGTGGGATTTAGTAGGACTATTGTGAGATTCACTTTGTCTCACTTATTTCCTGTATGATTTCAGAGGTATCATCCCATAATCACTCCACCCTACAGTATTCTATAATTTGTTTTCTAATTATTGCATCTTTCAGTACTCTGGAGGAAAATTACCTAACACCTGCCACACCTCCCCCAATTGGAATCCATTCAACAAATATTTATTGAGCACCTATTGTGTGCCTAGGTTTCATATTTAGGCACTAAGGACACAAATTGAAAATATCTAGATCCTCATCCTCTTTTAAAAAACTAGGCTAACAAGGGCATTTGACAAAGATTTTAATACAATGTAAAAATGTTATCTGATTAAATACAGAGTTACAATGGAAACAAACAGTATGGGCACAAAACAATTTAGGAATTAGAAAAGACATCCCAGAGGAGGAAACTTTACAGTGCTAAGAATTAGCAAAATAGAGTGCAAGTGTATTTTAAGCAGAGGAAATTGTCTGGAAGTGCAAAAAAAAATAATAATAAAAAGATGATAAATCTAGAAAATTGCATATGACTTTGTAGGACTAAGACTTTGAGCTCCTGGAATAAAGTGCCAGAAGAAGAGGTTGTAAAAATAATCAGGGGTCAAATAAAAAGCATTCTCTAAAACTGATAAGGGCTTTGAACTTTGTCCTGAAAATAAAAAAGGAAGCCTTGAAAAAAATAGAGGATAAATGACCATGGTTTCTGTCAATATCACATAGTTCATCCTTTAAGTTTTCCTCTGATTGTTTCATGGGGGATTTTATCTCTTCACTGAACAGATTAACACATTAAATTGTGACATGTAAGATACTGTGAGCAAAACAAACATTCAAAAATAAATGTTGATTAATCGATTGGACCAGTCACTGTTGCTTCTAGACAACTATGGACCCAATTTACTGACTTGATGAGTATTCTTTTATAATTACTCATTCACTGAGGAGTTAGATTCTACCTGTTTAAAAGCAAAACTTGTGGTGCACCCTGGTGGAACAACTGTTAGGTCAATCACCTCTGAAGGTGTACAGGCCACATACCCTTGGGTTCAAGTCCTGGATCTGAGATGGGATGGGGTGGGGGGTGGGGGAACAACCAGTGTGAACAGCTAAAATGGAAATAAAATGAAATTCTTCTTCCTCCTTTCTCTTCCTGCCTGCCTGACTACTTGCCTTCATTCCTGCTGTAACTTTCCTTTAAAAAAAAAAAATTAATGAACTGCTTTTTTTTATCTTCTATAAACATTTATTTAATATTAATCCTCTTAGAGGCTATATGATATTCCAAGGGCTGTTTAATTCAGATCAAGTTAGAATCAATATATTTGTATGATACTTTAACTTGTATTACACCAACAGGTACTATTTTTATCGAAACTGTTGAAACTGATCCAGAAAAACAAATAGAACATTATTTTCTGAAACAGATCCGAACCACATTTATGATAAGAATAAGTGAGCAGAGACCAGTGTGTTGAATAATAAGGCTCTTGGAATCCCCCACATTGATTTAAGCAGAGGAAATTGTCTGGAGGTGCAAAAAAATAATTAAAAAGATGATAAATCTAGATAATTGTGTATGACTTTGTAGGACTAGGACTTTGAGCTCCTGGAATAATGTGCCAGAAGAAAAGGTTGTAAAAATGATCAACCTAATTAACTAGCGCTCCATATTCTTCAATAAGCCACTTAGACCAGTGTCCTCTTTAACAAAGTGAACATGTCAGGAAAAGATACCTATTGAGCCTTAGTAGCAATTCTCATCTAATACAAACAGGTTAATGAAATTCTTCCCAAGTCTTTCACATCTTATTTGGATATGTTTATAAAATCTTTCCCAAAGAAGGAAATTTACTTGAAAAAAATATGAGAGACCCATGAACTAATGACCGCCACAAGAAGGGACAGAGCAGAAAGACTCAGAGAAGCACAAACTTGACCCTCCTTACAACCAACGTACTTGGCCAGCCCTGCATTTTCCTTTGATTGATTCAATCTGAATTGCACCTAAAGAAAATCCTTCAGCCTATCCTTAAACCCTAAGTGCCTAACGTAATTCTCATAAGATCTTATATTTCCGTTCTTCCAAAAAAATTAAGTATTTTGGAATTGATACGACTAAGTATTTTTGAATTTAGACAAGTAGCATTTGCAGCAAGTGGAAGATGAATTCCAAACTGTTCAGTGGGTATTAACTTTATTCTAGATATTTAAAGTGATTTCTCTCACTGTTTTTAATCAGTATAGTTTACTCATCTCAACATTGACTTTTTAGGTCCATTTCTAACCGTGAACTGAAATACTATTGATTACTAAAACAGAAATTATTATTATCTCAATGAATGAGAAGCTTACTTCTTGTTAAATAATCTCCAGGATAATAAACCTCCATGAAATCTAGAGGGAGGAAAGTCAGCTGAGGTCTTCTGAAAATAATAAAATAGCTTTTAAAAATAATCTCAGTGAAATGCACCCTCGTGGCTCAGATGCCTGAGATGCTGGTATGCTGACCACATATAGTCCAAAGACCTGGGTTCAAGACCTGGGGCAGTGGTGAAAAACCAAAATGAACAACCAAATAAATAGGGAGGCTTCTTCCTTCTCTTCCTTCCTTAAATGATTCTTCCTTCTCTCCCTTTCTTCCTTGAAAATAAGTTCCTAGAAAATGCCATCCATGTTCCAGCATACTGGGGATGTGTAGCTTTGAAAATTCACTCTCATCCTTGTTACCTGCTAAATTCCTACTCATCTTTTGATCCTTAATTCAAAAGCCACCTTTTTCTTCTTTCCCCATGAATAATGAGTGTAGGTCTTGACTTTGCTTATATTTCAAGCTGTGCATATTTTTGCTACCTGTTTTTACATTGGATTATAATTATGGTTCAATTAAGTATCTTTGGATTTTGCTACAGTTTAAAAGTGTGTTTACTGGATGATCTCACTTATACTTGGAACATAAAGAGGCAAAACAAACAGACAAATCAAACAAAAACTAATCCTTAAACTGACAACAGAGCTGAGGTTAGCAGAGTGGAAAGGGGGCTTCAGGTGGAGCACAGGGCGGTAGGAGGTTCCATGGTGGTGAGGGAGCATTAAAATTTTGTAGTGGTTATGATGTGTTATTGAATATTTGATGGAGAACGACCATGCACATCTAAAACTTAGATTCTGTTATGAAAGAAGTTACCTCAATAAACCTAATAATAATAATTTCCAGTGAAGCACACCACCAAGAAAAAGTGTAGTTGTTCACCACTGATCCCTGAATACCATTCTTCCTTCCGAGTTCAGATGTCCTTTCCTTGATGTACATCCTTTGCTAATTCTTTTAAGTACAGGACTAGAATGAGAATTCTTGCAGTCTTTTTCAGAAAATATATTTTGCTTTTGCTTTGAAAAATAGTTGAGCTGGGTAGAGATTTTGCTTAGAATTCCCAACACCCTTATAAAGGGGAGCAATATAAATTAAGACTCTATATCCTCGGTTGGTGCAGCCTGTGACTTTTTATTTATCACAGGAGACATCTCCCAACTTACCCCACCACATTCCAGAGCTAGGGGTCCAAATAAGCTAGTTGTTGCCTCCTAGATTCCCCCTCCCATCCCCCCACTCCAGCCACAGGCATCCAGATGGTCTCTAACTACCCATACTTCAAATAATTTAACAAACCAACATCCTCCCTCGCCCATGTTTGTTACTTGCACAGGGAGAATGTTTCCTGTCCTCCCTTGCATAGAAAGGCCATTCCCTGAAGGTTCTGGCTTTCTGTAGGGTAGTGTTCTCTCTCCTGGCTCCCACTCACAGCTCCTATTCTTTTCTTTTTTCCAAATGACAGGTGCAAGAGAAAGGAAGAAAGATGAGGAGGAAGCATCTTATTTATTTTATGTAGTGGTTCATCTTGCTTGCTCCCCCACCTCAGGATGCAAACCCTGAGGACTGTGCTCAGCCAGCACTACCCCAGCAGGGAACGCCTCACCTCCTGTTCTTGTGAGTCAGTTCACAGTGGACCTTCTAGTCAGCTGTGACTTTACCAATCTGACCATAACCTTTTCTTTTAAACTTTGAAACTCATCTCTGCATTTTTCCAAAAAGATGGTTACATTTTTTCAGCATTTCAGTCTTTACGATTAGAATGAAGGTGGAATCCACACTAACTCAGTCCACATGTTACTCAGACTAGAAACATGGCATGGCTATGTATTCCTCCATGAGCACCTTGAGGGCAAGGTCGTACTTTATTTTTAACAGAGTACAGTGTCTGTTTGTAAATACCTAGGATATGAATAAATGAGCCCCTTGGTTTCAGGTGAGACCTGGGACAGGGAGAAAATCTGTCTCTAGTATTAAAATAAAACCCTCGGTCTGCTCATTTATAAAATGAAGTTCTTGAGTTGCAGCTAGACATTACAGAAGGTCTCTTGTAGCTCTGGGATAGTCTAAGAAATACTAAGTTACATAACACCCTTGTGAAATATTAGCCAATAAAGTTGCTTGTCAATAAACTCCTTATAAATGTGGTGATATTATAAGCAGTGATGACCCAAAGTGAAAACACATGCGCTCTCTTTTTTGGTCTCTGTAACTATAACCTATACCTTCTCTAATATATGTTGAATATATTGAAAAAAAAAATCTGTTCTTATAAAGAATAAACACCCCAGGGAGGTTTTGCTCCATCTTTCACAAGAATTTCCCATTTCCATTTAAAAGCACACCTCTATTAGAGAAGGTTATATTGGATGGCCCTTATAAAAGGTATTATAGCTGGTTAAACTTGGGGTGTTAAACAAATTACAATCCAAGAATACTCCTTGGCACTGGGCCTATAGCGTTTTTATTTGATTCTAAATTGGATACATTTTAATTCAGTTCTTTGCTGTCTATATTTTTTTCTTCTAAGACAGAAACCAACATTGGTTGGAGTTTGCCCATTAGTTAATACAGCCTTATATTTCAGGGTGTAATTTTATTAAATTTGCAAACCCTGAATATTATTTCCCTATGCATTGTTTTCTAATTTCTTTTTTCAGATCTTGTATTATGCTTCTTGGGAGAAAATGTTAACATTTTAAAAAATAAAAGAAAGAAACCAACTTATTATATTTTGCTAAGACTGCAGGGAGCAATTTAGGAGTCAGCCATGGAGGGACACTCTTAGAAGTCTGGATAGACATAGGTCCATGAAGCAGAAAGAAGGCAGAACAATGCCTAGTAGAAAGAGCAAGAAGCCACAGAAATGGCTGGAACTCTTTTTTTTTTAATTTTGTATGAGCATGTGACTCAGTCTGCACAGTTTCTTAAGAGAGGAAATGAGTCCTAGACATTTCCTGTAGGCCTCACAGCACATACTATATACAGTGAGGAGCACCTAGTAAATGTCCTTCACGTCATCCTTCATTCATTCAGAGCTGCCAGTGACGATTATGTGCACTAAGGGTATGGTATAAACAAGATAGGAAAAATCCTGGTCATCACTTGCTTGTGTTATGGTTGTGTATGCGAGAGAAGTAGAAGCAGGAAACCAGATTGTAAAAAAATAAATAGTTCATATAATATCTTCAGCAATAAGTGCTACAAAGAAAATAAACCATGTAATATGCAGTCCTCTTGTAGACTCACCCGCTTGACCCTACTAGTATGCAGTCCTCTTGTAGACTCACCCACTTGACCCTACTAGTTTTGTTCTCCTACTGCTTGATCCTGCTTGACAGGGTCTAAAGAAACTTGCAACACAGTTGAAAATAAGACAACACTCTGCTACCACAACTTTCTCTTTCATCTTCTGAATTAACTATGCATATTGGGATCCCTTCCCCCACCCATGCAGAGATACCTGGTGCCAACTAGCTTACCCCATTTTGAGAAATTAAGCAAATCCTTGTCAAAATTGGAGTGAAGTGAACAAGCATGAAAACTGTGCTAATAAAATGAATGTACAGTAAGGAACTTGCTGTCCTAGATATAATATAATTAGGGGGGAGGAAAGAGAGAATGAGTATGAAATATTTTAGGGCATGTCTATTCCTATATGCCTAGAGATTAGGTAGAGATTAAGGTCAAGGATGCAGACCTACACAGACTGACCTCACTTCAGATACCAGCCACAAGTTTGGGGATCTCCAGGGTCACCCTCACTTCTGACTGACTCCAAATTTAGATATTGCCGAAAATAGTCTCTCAGGTTTTAATATCTACCAGAAAGACTTCCAGAACTCACTGGATACACTCTGATGATGATTATAATTTTATTCTAGCAAAAGGATACAGACTACAACATGGATGGATCTAGAGGGGATTATGCTAAGCAAAATAAACCAAAAGAAGATAGATACCAGATGACCTCACTCATAGGTGGAATGTGAATACACAAAACAAAGGAACAGATGTAACAAAACCAACCTTTGGATCCTTGCAAAAGAACTGAGGTTACCTACAGGGAATGGGACAGGGGATGGGGCAGGCAAGTGGAGTGGACAATGGTGAAGAACATTTGGTGATCTGGTGGAGGGGCAGGGTGTGTTGACACGTATCTGAGGAATGAGAAAACTGTACATACAGGGAGCCTGTAAATATGAGTTTATTTTAATGCATAAAATCAGTTACTGCAATAAAAAAAAAAGATGCAAGTTAGAAGAGACAAATAGGACTATGTCTGGGATTTCCAAACATGAAATTTCCATCGTTGTCCTCTCGGCACGTAGATGGTGACAGTATGTAATCAGAGATCTGCCCATCAGGGAAGTTCACCTAAGCGAAGTGTCCAAAGTTTGTGTTTTTTTTTGTTTTTTTTTTTAATGGGGTTTCATTAAGTAGGTATGATTCATCGCATCCTTGTCTGGGAGGTTGAACCCAATCTCTAACCTTCCTCCCCACTCTGGAGGTGAATCTGATAGCACCTAACTCAAAGCTTTAAGTCTCTAATCTTAGCATTGTTCTTTCTGCATAGCCCAACCCCATCCTGAGTCACCTCATCAGTATAAACCATCAGATATAGTCTGAGGGGACCAGCATGAATAACAACAAAGACACTCCTATCTCTCTGGAAATTTCTAAGTGTTTGTCTTCCAACCAAAAACTAGGGACAAAGTCATTCAAATTCTTTATTACTAACAAGGACTCTTCAAATGAGATTTGTAATCAGTTGCCTGCTCTGTGTACCAGTCTTGAATAATTCAGGTCAATTAAATGAGATAAGAGCAATACCTGTTGCTTCCATTTCTTAGCAGACTAGAGCCATGGAATTTAAGGCGTCATTATGAAGGTCTTACAGATTCATGTGGTCTATTCCAGAGATTACTCTCTCCTTTTCCAAGAAACACACTGTGTTCTTCCTTCCTAGCTGACAAGCCAGGATTCTATTATCTCCTCTTCTCAATACAAGTTGGCTATTTCTGATAAATGTTCCATTGGGCAAATAATAAATATTATGGGGGGAAAAAGTGAGAAAAAGGTAACCCTAGCTCATCTAGTTGAGAGTAATCATAAATAGAACCTCAACATCCTTAACATTTAGAATTGGAGGTTCCTGTCAAATTTTCAATGTTTCCTTTGTCTACTAGTAAAAAAAAAAGCACCAAAATTCAAAGTTAAGCTGGGTGACTCATTGGAAAGATCATATAAACAATTTCACATTTACTATACAATGGGTCAGGAGATGTTTGCCCTTATGTATTGATTTTGTATCAGTTTTTCCAATGACCTTGAGCAGAACAAAGAAAATCTGCCATAATCCATTCCCCAACATGTGTGACAGCTGTGAGATGTAGCCTCAGAATGATTACACCACTTGTTGAAGGAACTGCAGTATATCTTTTTATGATTGCTTGCCTTTCACTGACCTGAAGAATTCCATGGACGATGATGGCCACGTGATAGCTGGCTTCCGGATGAAAAAAAAATCACAAAATTGAATCACCCAAATGTTACCAAGTCTTGTGTAGATTAACCATACAGAAAACTGAATTTTCTTCTAGCTAAATTTTATTATCTTGGAGCCTCAATTTAATGTCTTTCCCCACCATTACAGTTCATTGCTAGTGAAGCTGTATTTGATCACAATTCCAGGGAAAATCGAATATTCTTTCAGCAGGTGAGTGGGGTGTTTTATAAGAACACCTGGGAGTTATTTAAATCAGTATGGTAAGACACACACATGGAAATTTTTGTTGTAAAGGAAAATGTATTAATCTACTCTAAGATTCTTAGGAACAGGAGACATGGCATACAGTTCAGGACCACATGGGGAAACACCAAGGTTGAGCAGGAGACAGAGTGACTAAGAGAAAATATACAGACAAGAGTCTTTGTTGTCCACAGGAAGGAATGGGTAAGGGTTGATGAGCAGGTTTAGAATACCAACTATTTGAATAATTTGTTCAATTAGTTAGTTGTCTGATACCCCCTACTGGGATAATTAAAAAAGAATGGTGGCCCCTTGGGTAAGAGCTGCATAATAAGATCTCTGGAATGGTGAGTTTCCATAGTCAATTCACTTGATGGTGAATTATTTGTTATCTCTGGGAATTAACTCGCCCTGCTCCAGGATCAACCAGACCCCACAAAGTATTAAATACAGAAACTAGAAAGTATGGTTATTACATGGAATTAGGAAAGACTCTCTTTGTTCTTATGACCTTTAAAATCAAGACATTTAAAATTTATCATTAATATAACATGTAATTTTCTAAACTCTAGAATTAACTCAGGTACTTAAATTTCTTCAGGAGAAAAAAATAGATTTATCTGCTAAAGCAGTAGTTCTCAAATGGTGCAACACATATCACTTGGGGAAATTTCAAAATTTTCTGTGTTCAAGCTGTTCTGTGGTTAGGTATCTCAATATTCTATTGAAAAGTTCCAAAGGCAGTCATGTGAGAATGAACCCTACAGTGACGATTCTCAAAGTGTGCTCCAAGTAGCAGTAAAATCATCTAGAAATTTGGTTAGAAATACAAATTTGGGGCCCTTCAGAAGAATCACATTTTGGAAATGTGCATCTTAAAAAGCTCTCAAGATAACTGTGAGCTATACTATACTTAGATAACCATTGCTTTCTGGCTTTCTCATTGCTTTCTTGTTTCTCAAACTTTAATGATCATCTCAATCACCTGTTCAGTTGCCTAATAAAATGCAAGATACCGTGTTAAATTTTAATTTCAGATAAACAACAATTTTTTTTTTTTAGGATAAGGCTTATGTAATATTTAGCAATGCTTGTCCTAAAGCAAGCAAACACACAAAAACTATTGTTTATCTGAAATTCTAATTTAACTGGGCATACTGTCTTTTCACTTGTTAAATATGACACCCTGTTCACCTGAAGAATTTGTTAAAATGCAAATTCTAATTCAGTAGGTCTGAGAGCAGCCTGAAATTTTGCATTTCTAACAAACTCACAAGTTTTGTCAATGTTGCTCTTCTATGAACCACATTTTGAGAAGAACTCTCTTGAACTCTGCAACTATTCTCCATGTCTCTAAATGAGTATTGACAGCAAATGCAACTGGACAAAGAAATAAAATATAGCCACCAAAATTGTGTGGCATGAATGAATTGCTTCTCTAAAGGGGACTTCATTGTTACTAATGCTTCTACCTTCATATTTTGCCAAAGAATCTAATTTATTTTCTGGATTAGAGATGACTTGGGCTCCAGTTTTTAAATAAAATGCTTTGAATTGCAAATCCAAAGACTTTGCAGCCACAATAATAAATTCAAGCATTTTCGAATGATATGGAGATGATTTCTAAAAACAAAGGAAATGATCAGCATGGTTGTCAGCCTGGTATCATCATCTCATGCTAAGTATAAAGGTCACATGTAGATGGTACCCTTTTTATTTTGGAAAACAATCGAAATTATATATTGAGACATTCAACTAAAGCAACTGCAATTTTTCTTCTGTTTAGGAACAATCTGGTACTTCCATCTTCAAAGCTGTTATTTACATATCAACAGCTTTGTTCAGCTTCCCTGTTCTTTGGTCAAGTGTGAAATTACAATGAAAAGGAGAGAACAGGGTGGCAACCACAGATAGTAAGATCTGAAAAAGGCGAGGAAGGAGTAAACAAGAATATTAGAACAAACAAACAACACTGATTAAAGTGCACATGGATTGTCTTAATTTAAAATGAGTTAAATTTTTACTGTCCTTAGTTCCTTAACGTTCTAGATTTTTTTTGTCATTTTAAGTCTCATCAGCTGACATGTAATATTTTATTAACAAAGGTACTATGTAACTAAAGTAATGATGTTAAGATGATTATATATATAACTCAACATTATTCTATCACATAAGCTTTGACAGATACTTACATCCTTTCCCCATGCTGGACAATTTCACATTAAATCCATTAAAGGAACGAACTGTCATTCATTAGGTTTACAATATTTTATTATGCCATGGTAAATCTCATGCTACTTTTGTTTCAAAGACACAGATCTTTGAGGAGATGGGTCTTGGGGGAGAGCCAGTAGGCTGAAATTAATAAATTAATTAAAATTTTTTTCAGTCCTCCTGAATTTACAAAGTACTCAAAATCACTTTGATTTATTAATAATTTGAAGTTGAAGAAATAAAACACCAAGTTTTATATTGGCTTATTCTGATTTATATGCTGTGCATAATACTTCTGAACCTGAAATCACTCAGGCCTATTTCTGGATCCACTTATAGATTCTAGTCTGATCATTTCTGTGAAATTTTATGAGTAGGTGTTTTGTATTGTTTCATTTTGCTGAATGTGTTTTATATATATATATATATATACATATATAGGGAGATCTATATATGTATATATAGATATAGAAATCTATAACTATATATCCATATCTATATATATAGAAATGTTCACTATATTTTTATGAACTCTATAGATAATACCACTTGCCCCATGCCAAGAAGTAGCCAAAAAGTGTTTTTAAATATAAATACTTTGAATTCAACCTATTTTTATTGCCTAGGACTATTCAAAAAAGAAAAATAACATTTTGGGACAACATAATGATACACCTTAAAAAATATTTTTCTTATTTTTATACTAGGTACATATAGATGGAATATACACATATTCTTAAAACGTAATAATAAAGATCTGTGACTTTTCCATCCAATTACAGATATAAAATATTCTGTTACCAATAATACTCATATGTTCCTTCCCTGCCTGCTCACATTCATAAATGCTCATGATAGTGACCTTTGTGTTTATCAAAGATTTTATCATCTATATTCACATCCCTAAACCATGTATTTAGTTGACTTTTTTTTTGAACTTTAGGAAAGTGACATCATACTATACAGAGCTTTCTGCAACTTGCTTTTTTCTTAATATTGTGAATCACTTTTTTACCCATTGGGTTGTACTTCATTTTCCCTGTTGTACAGAATCCCCTTATATATACAAATCACAGTTTACTCATTTGTTCCCCAAGAAGTGGACATCTGTGTTGCTTCAAATCATTTGCTATTATCCCCTGGTACAATTGTACATATCTTTTTTATATATCCAGGAGTATAATTCCTGGGATACAGGGTATATTCATCCTCACCTTCATAAGAGGATTCCAAATAACTTTCCAAAGTGGTTATGCTTCCTCCATCAGCCTGGTATCACATCGTTCTTTGCATGTCAAGCATCGAGGTCTGAGGAATACTCAATATTTGCATCACTAAACTAACTTGAAATACTTGTTTCTATGAGTTAATTATTAATTTATTAAGATTTCAGAAGGTACTTCAGCTCCCAATAAGGTTTTATAATACATGAACTTTGTCTTCCAGGTTTTCTGCTTAATTTTGCTTTTGTTTGCTAACAGAGGTCCCTTCTAATCAATGCACCAAGACTTTAACCTTTACTTCCATAATTAGTTATAGCTACATAATCTGTTTCTTGTTTTCTGAGTAAATTCACATTAATGACTATATATTGCCCTTCTTTTACAGTAATAATATCTTCTTATTGACAGTACTAATATTTATCAAAGTTGGATTTTATCAGTCACTCGCTTAGCCTGCCTTCCACTTTTAACCAGGAGGCCTAATATCGGATTTCTGCTTATAAAATTGCATTGACAATTTAACGCAAAATTCATAAAGTCTGACACATTCATATTTGACTTGCCCCTGGTGAAGAAGTTCAAGAAAGCTTACCCTCTCCGTATCAAATTTCAGGTCCTGCCCTGGGGAATATTGCTTGGGAGCAGTTAGGTAAGGAGGAGAGTATATTCAGCTCCAAGGGCATGCAGATAGAATGTAGGAAAAAAAGAGGGAGTGGAGATGGGGAGTCATGTTACCTCCATTTCCATGCACAGCCCCACATGCATAGCCCACTGGCAGCCAGTCTCACCTGGTCATATAGCTCATTTCTCTTCTATGTAGGATATGAACCACACTGTGTTCCACTCTGCATGTATTATATAATCTCATTTAATCTGTCCAACATTCCTATGAATAGATATTAACATTTCATCACTATAATTTCATACTATAAATGAAGAAACTAAAAAGTTAAAAAATCTTGTAAAGTTTTTCATAGCTAAAAGCAATAGAGTTGAAATTTGAACTTTAGTCTGCTGATTTCAAACTCCAAAAGCTTAGCCTCTTTCCTACATTGCTTCTCCTTTTAGCAAAAATTTTTGGAGCCCAGTGCCTCCATTCATAGATTAATTGTTGTAGCGTAAAGGCCTGGCACAGGGTAAATCATATGGAGGTGTCTTAGGATCACTGTATTCTGCTTAAAATATACGTTGTACCTTAGGTCTCCTCTGTGGCTCAGTGACTAAAGCACAGGGTGTGAAAGCTATGTATCTGGTTTCAAGGCATGGGCTGGGCTGGCCAGAATACACACACATATACTGTATTGTACAATGCCATTTGTACAAATGCTCTAACTATGGGATTCTAAATTCAGCATTAAAAACTTAGCTCAGTTATATTTCCACTTAGATATTTTGGTAGTAAATATTCATGTGAAGCTTAATATTTGTGTGGTATTCTCTTGGGTTGCTATATGAGCCCTTACACACACACACACACACACACACACACACACACACACTCTCTCTCACACAATGTGAAGCATATTGTTTGCCTTCTGGAAGCTTGAAATCTAATGGAAGCTAGGAGGAAAGATATTTTCTCTGAGAAGAGTAAGAATCTGAGATCCTCATCTATGAGTCAAAATGTTAGACATTGAAGGAGAGATTCTGTCCTGAATGTGTCAATCCAATGAGCTGCAGAAGGATGCAGTAAAGTTGCTGTAATTCTTCTTAATGTTACTGTGATTTCTTCTTTTAGGAATGATAGCAAACCTGAGTCTGAATAGAGTAATGGCTTTGATTGGTGGGAGCCATGGTGGAAATATATCTTTTCTCCAGAAAACTGATTTTTATTATTTATTTTGACTAAAAGATTCTTTGATTTTGCTTGAGTTATGCTGATGACCAAAATTGTCATTCGATACAAGACAAAATAATCTTAAGATGGTCACTAATAGTATAGTTGAAAAAAAAATCTTTATTTAATAACTCTTACACCGTGGGAATATAGTAGTGAATCAGGTAGAATAGTGTCTGGCTTCATGGAACTTACAGTCTAGTCTAGAAGACTCAATAAATAGTGACTGAGGGTTGTGCACTGATGAGGAAAGTACAGATGGTGTGAGAAACTGGAAGAAGATGTAACCTACTGAGAAGCTTGATGATTGCAAAGAGTTATTTATGATTTCACAGTCATATCTATTCTGTGTAACAGTTTATATTATCGACCCATAAAAGTTTAAGAAAACAGAAACAAAGTATTTAATTGACTCTTCCATAACTAATTCAGATACAGGACTAAAATTTAGCCTTCAATTCCAAATGCCACGGTATACCAAATGCCACTATACCAATGCAGAATAGCAAGAACAGTTTAGATGAAATTAATCCTAGAAATGGATAGAAGGGAAAATTAGTTACAGATTACCAAATTTCTGACTTAAAAGCTTTAATATTAATGAACTCTAATCATGCAATAGAAGACACTAAGAAAAACACTCTCTGAGTTTCACTGCTCATTTGAGCTTGTGAGAACTGGAATCTGGAGCCCTGCTACCTGTATCTACCAGGTGGAGGAGGAGCCTGAAGTTTGCATGTTGCCCATATAGAACCTGAAAATGGAACAGACATGGAGTTCACAAGACAAATCAATATCTGGTAAGAACTTGACCCAGAAATCTCCAGGCTAATCAAGCCCACCTAGAGATGGAGCCATAAAGCCTGGACTACTTAGTGCCAGTAATGGAGATTTCTGAAATGTAAATTGTAACAGGCCAATGCAGAAGACAACCATAATTTGAGGGTCTTATTAGTAGTGAGTTTCCCATTCTCCTTTGGTGTTCCACAGCCTAGAATTAAAACAACCTGAAACCTGCAAATGGACCCCAAGCATGGACTCTGAAGTCCTCTACTTCTAACTCTGGATGTACTAAATATGACTGTTAGCAGATTTTTGTCTCAATTCTTTCATGACTCTGCCCCTGATAGTTCCACTGCAGCAGTAAAGGCACATCTGCAGGTACTTAAAATCCTGAGGGAAGAGAACCTTCTCTTCTCTAATAAAAGGAGTCATAGTCCCAAAAAGGTGTGGAGAACCTCTCTGTCTCTCTCTGACTTCCTGTCACTTAGCCTATAAAGTGGGATGTACTTGAGGCAGAGAGAGATGACCAGAGCACTAGCTTTTCGGCTCTCGAGAGAACCCAAAATGGATGGTTAGTACTTCAGTAAAATTGGCAAATTTTGCCTGCAAAAGATGCTGCTAAGAGAATAAAAATACAAGCTGTGAGCAAGGAGTAAATATTTGCAGTTCATATATCTGACAAAGAACTTGTATGTAGTGTTTATGAAAAACTCCTGAAACACAAAAGTCAATTATTTTGAAATGAGCAAAAGCAGAATTCTACCTAATTTGTGGCTAGACCACTCTTAAGTGTGAGCTATTCATAGTGACTGTCTCCCCACAGTTACAGTCTAGAAATGGGTATAGAAGAAGGGGTAACTTTATAGTAGAGAAACCTAATGGGACACTCCCTGAGCCAGGTGATCTATGCCAGCATCAATAGTGTTAAGTCATGGTTGCTACATATATATCCTCGATATGATATAATATGATGAGAATGGCATTTTCCCTCTGTGACCTGCCTCCCCAAAATCCATAACCTGAGTCTAATCATGAGAAAAACATTAAGCAAACCCGAATTGAAGGATGATCTACCAAGTACATGACCAGTATTTTAAAAGTATCAAGGTCATCAAAAGCAAGGAAAATCAGAGAAACTCTCAGGCAAGAGGATACTGAGGAGACATGAGAGCTAAATGTATTATGGCATCCTCAATGGGGTCTTGGGACAGGAAAAGGATGTTAGGTAAAAACTAAGGAAATCTGAATAAACTATGAACTTTAAAATATATCAACACTGTTTCACTTATCCTAACAAATGTAGCATAATAACATAAGATGTTAATAGGGAAGTTAAATTTAGGATGTATGGGAACTATACTATAATAACAAGTTTTCTGTTAATTTAAATTGTTCTAAAAAGTAAAGTTAATTTTTTTAATTGCATTGAAAGAGAAAAAATAGATTAGTGAACAAACTTTTCACCAAAGAAGCAATATGTATTTGAAGAGTAAATAAGCACATGAAAAAATGCCTTTGTTCATAGGGAAAATACACATTAAAATCATAATCTGATATTAGTACATACCTCATAGGTTAGCTGAAATTTAAAAATCTGGCAATACCAAGTGCTAGTGAAGATATGGAACAAGTAGAACTCTCATGTATTACTGGTGGGAATGCAGAATGTCATAGTCATCCTGAAAATCAATTTGGAGGTTCCTTCAAGGGGAGCATGGATAAGTAAGCTATGGTCCAGCAATACAGTATTAAAAAAAATCCATAAAAAGTAGTGAAGTATTAAGAACAATGAATGTGAGGATGTGGAAAAATTGTAATGCTTGCACATTGTTGGTAGAAATGCTAAATGTCTAGTTGCTAAGTAAAACAGTATGAAGTTTCCTCAAAAAGTGATAAATAGAGCTATCATATGATTCATCAATTCCACTTTTAGGTATTTGGCAAAATAATTGATATTAGAATTCAAAGAGATATTAGCACCTCTGTGTTCATTGAGGCACTATTAACTATCACCAAAGTGTGGAAATACCCAAATGCCCAATGATGGATGAATGAATAATGAAACTATGGTATAGACATATAATGCAGCATTATTCAGTCTTCAGAAGAAGTAGATTGTGCAATATACAGCAACATGGATTAACTTTGAAGAAATTAAACTAAAAAAAAAAAATAAACTAATCACAGAAAGACAAATACAGCATGAATTCACTTATATGAGGTTCCTAAAATAGTCAAAATCAAATGACGTGGGATTTACAGGGGTTGGTGAGAGGGCTGGAGGCTGGGGAGTTACCAGTCAAGAAGCACAAACATATAGTAATATAATCTGTAGATATCTGCTGTATATCATTGTACCTATAATTACCAATAATATATTGTACACTTAAAAATCTGTTAAGGTAGGTCTCTTACTGAGTATTCTTTTAACAATAAAATGTTAATGACCTATTGATGCCACAACTTGGAGATATCTGAGAAGTGCTTCAGAGTGAAAGAAGCCAGAATCAAAAGACTGAATACTATGTTCTGTGTATATGGTATTTGATAAATGACAAAACTACCCAGCTATTCAAGATGAAATCCTGCCATTCGCAACTACATGGATGGGCCTAGAGGAAATTGTGCTCAGTGAGATACTTCAGAAGGAGAAAAACAAACATCATGATTTCACTCATATGTAGTATATAGAGAATACAAACATTAGAGCCAAATCAAACAAAAATAGGCTTTTAGCCTATAATATCAAATTAATGATTAGCAAAAGGGAAGAGGAGAGAGCAAACCAGGTAAAATGGTTCAATTGTATAGTGAAGGATAAATTGAACTATTAGTGATAAACTTAATGATAATAGACAGATGTTGATTTGTAATGTTGCATACCTTAAACTTATATAATTTTATGATTTCTTTCAATAAAATTTTAGAAATAAAAAAGAAGACAATTCTATAGTGATGAGATCAGATTTTGTCAGAGATGAAGGGTGAGGGAGTGGTGACTACAAAGTGAGAGTGCTGAGGGATGACAGAGTTGTTCTGTAACCTGATTGTGGTGCTGCGTACCTGAATACACACAAATGAAAAGTCATAAAATGGTTTGATAAAACAAGAGTCACTTTAGCCTCAATGTAAGATCAATAAAATGACACTCTAAAGAACCAGCCCTCCCCTCTCTGTCTCGGTCTCTGTCTCTCTGTCTTTCTCTCTTTATCTCTCTCATACACATATATATGTATATTTATAAATTGGGGCTTATAGAGAATGGTCCTTCTGAATGTAGGAAAGTCTGATCCTCTGGCACAAAAGAAGCAGGTTGCAGAGCCTCATTCATGGCCCTGATGCCTGGACATGTCCTTCTCAAAGAGACCAAGATTGACCAGTGATTGTAAATGACATCATGGATAACTTTTAATTTTGTGGTTATTCAATCAGTGAAATTCCTAAAAAGAAATATTTTCCATATGTAAATATAAATTAAATTAATAACTGAATTATAAAACAAATATAAATGAAAAAGTGAGGCCATTATTCAGCTAATAAATCAAAGTCTCTAAAAATACGACAATTTATTTCTCAAAGAAGTTTTATCCAGGCATTTTAATACATCTCTGAAAGATTTAAACCCATTGAACTTCTGAAAAAAATGCTCCCTGCTGTTTTAGGGTCATCCACATTGAATTTTGAATGAGATCTTACCAGAAAAGGGGCATATCATGCTAACTTAAATTCAGCATTGATGTTGAAAATCTGTGTCTGCCTATAGATTCAGGTTATAGGTATCATACGACATAAAATGAAGGGAGGAATGGACATGTGACCGTTGCATCTATTCCCTGGGAACACATTAGAGTATCAGGTGAAATAAATTTATCTTTGTTACGTAGATTGTTTGAATTTACAAGGTATCTAGACTAATTATAGACTACTGGACAGGAATTAAAATTAGAGATACCCATGTGGGAATTTTTCTAGTAAATTGTGATTATCTGTTGGGAGTTTTCATATCTTTCTGATGCATAACAGTCATAGGGTCACAATGAAGTAACAGAGGATGATAGTCCTCGATCAGCCAGGATCTCTTGGGACAGGGAGCGTTGACCACTGCAATAGGAACAGAAGTCAGGATGGCATTCCTGTCTCTTCCTATGAAATTATTGGCCCATGCAGGACTGGAGTCTCTCCTGGGAGAAGATATTTGCAAATTATCAAATATGACAAAGGACAAATATCCAGAATATTTACAAATTCTTGAAATTTAGCAGTAAACATGATATTGTTTCTTTTGCAACAACCTAGATGGAACTAGAGGTGGTTATGCTCAGTGAAATAAGCAAGAGTGAGAAAAAGAAATACTGGATGGTTTCACTCATATGTGAATTTTAAAGAAAGAAAAGAAATGAACAGACAAACTGATGAAATTCACGGGACAGAAGACTGTGGCTATGGGGGTGGGGTAGGGATCAATTGAAGGAAGGAGTTAAGGTAAAGGGCACTGGTACTCTGGTGGTGGGTGTAGTGTGAAATACATACAGACTGAGGTGCAAATTTGATCCTGGAAAACATATAGCAATGTGAAATAATATAAAAAATTTGAAAAGCAAAACAAAACAGTACATAAACATACTCAATTAAAAAGTAGATGGAATGGAGAGAGCTTATGTCCGTAAGACCTGCCATAATAAATGAAGTTAAAAAATGTTGAGTCCATGATTGAAATGGTTAAAAACATCTGTTAAGTGCTTTATAACCAAAGAGGGGATCATTATGGCCCATTCATCGAGAAGAATAGCTGCAAGGGGACCCCATCTTGAGCAGAAGGGCTGTGTTTCAAAATTTAGAGTCACTGATGAGTTAGTAGAAAGTGGCCCACAGAGTCCCAGGTGTTCTTAGCTGAAGCAGTGTCTGCAGCTCAAGGGCCTGAAAGCTATTGTGTACAGGAAGCTGTGTGCTGCAGTGAAGCTGAAAAACTCATGGAGGCAACTTGGTTTGGGCTAGACTCTAAGGTCCACCCTTTCCCCACAGTCTGTTTTGGCAGAGGTAACTGCTGAACCTCAGCTTTTGTATCCTAACAAAGAGTTAATACTGTCTATGGCATAGGTTAATGTGAAAAAGATGATAATGTATGGAGACTAGCACATCTTAGTCAGGCATTAAGTGGCAGCTAGGATCATTTATAAGGTAATAACCCTGTCTACTGAGGTTAGTGAGTACATCTTTGAGCCTGCATCCCATAGACTTCTGCCAAAGAAGTACTGAAGGGGCCCTAGGTGGGAAGGTAACTGTTATCTGCAGAGAACAGAGCCAGCAGAAGGAAGGGGTTAGATTGCTGAATACTGTACCTCTCTCCAGAAGGTTCCTGGGCTAGAATAGGTCTCAGTGAATCAGTGCCTTGGTGACATATACTGTTATCCAGCATGTTCCCTTGCTGAGGCTGCTGCAATGGTGTCCCACAAACTGTATGACCTAAAACCACAGGCATCTTTTTTTTTTACAGTTCTGGAAGCTCAGCGTCCAATATCAAGGTATTAACATGAGTGTGTTCTCACTGAAAACTGTGGACAGACTTTTCCTTGCCTCTTCCAAACTTCTGATGGTTTTCCAGCAATCCGTGGATTCCTTGGCTTGTAGCTATATGACTGCAATTCTCTGTCTTCACATAACAGTCTCTGTGTGTCTTCATAGTTCTTCATAGTGTGTCGGTCTGTCACTGTATCAAAATGTCCTCTTCTTATAAAGGTATCAGCCCTAGTGGGTGACAGCCCACCTTATTACCTTATTTCAAGTTGATTTCATCAGTAAAGCTCCTATTTCCAACTAAGTTGATTCTGAGGTAGTAGGGCTTAGGATTTCATAGTCTCTTTTTTTGGAGTGTACAGTTCAACCTGTGATATTTGATTGGTATGAGTTAGAAGTCTCACTTGTCATTTTGTAGCCATTGTGCTTACAAATAGCTACATACATGTCGTCTCCTTCTGTTCAGGATTTCCAGAAAATTCCAAATCTTCTCACAGTGGACTTAGCCCAGAAGTAGTGAGTAAATAAGGTTCATGTACTGGAAAAGGACCAGCTCCACAGTCAGACACATACCCTGAAGCACCTGGGAAGCAGGTAACAGTCTTAGAGGAAGCAAATGTCCTGTGACATTACATAGGCCAGTGAGTTGCTGGGGTGAGTGGCTGCCCCTCACTTCCTACCATTTTTCTTTCTGCGTCTCTAAAACTCTGTATTCCTATTCCATCCCTCCATCTCATGCCCAGTAATCTTCGCCCTGTGTCTTACCTATGTGATATTTTACGCCAGCATCCTACATGCATATAAGCTGGGACTTTTATATCACAGAACTGAAACAGGGACAGTGATATGACAACCATGGCTGCACATTTGAATCCCTCCAGAAGTTTAAAATATACCATGCCTGTGTCTTTCCCAGACTTTTATGGGATGGGATCAAAACATCAGTAATTTTTTTTTTCTTGTCACCCTGGCATTGGGTCTCACATATGGGTGCATTAGTATTTTTTAAATCTGCCTGATTAAGTCCAGTGGTTGACCAAGGTTAACACCCACCAACTTAATGGTAAGTAGAATAGATAAAAGGAGTTAAGTGATTTATTTCACTACCACATCCGGTCCTCCCTACATCTAAGTTAGAAAGTTACTCTAGTCAGGCTGGTAAGAAAGAATAAGCAGTTAGGGATGGAGAGGTGAAGCAGCTTAAAGCAGTCATGAAAGGTGGAACCAACAGTGCTTGGGGAAATTGGGAGTAAAAAGGGTGGAGTCTAGATAAGGGCTAGATTTCAGGTTCTGTAAAATCAGTATAGGAAAGGCAGGAGAAGGAAAAGCATTCCTTTGGTTTTGGAAATGTTGATTGTCACATGTTTCTGGAACTATCCAGATGACCATGTCACATGCTCAGAAGAGAAGTGGGTGAGAGATAGCATTTGGATATAATTGAAAACAAAAAATATTAACTAAAGCCTTGGCAGTCAGTGAGGCTATCTTGGGACACAGGTGGATTGGGAACAGCAGAGCCCTGGTGAGTACCATGTGCTAACAGGAAAGATGAAAACAAGTCAGAAGGATGGAAGGGAAATCAGAAATGTATCATGAAAGACAAAAACCAGGCAGTTTCAGGAAGCAAACCCATCAGCAAGTCAAATGATGATAATAGACCACATGCCGTGTTTATTGAATTTGGCACCATGGAGGTCAATGATGACTTAGGTCAGAGTGGTAGTAGCAGAATCCTACTTTCTAAGAGTAAAATCTCTGAAATCTTTCACTCAAGAAATTTATCTTTCTCGTTGTTCATTGCACAGACCTCTCTGTTTCCAGTTCCCTCTTGAAAGGAGAATGTTTTACTCTCTTCTTACAGATTCAGGTTGCCAGGTAGACAAAGAGGCAGCTGGGTTCTAGAGGTACTTCTGCAGTAAGTACATAATATTTAGAAAGTGATTGAATTGGCAGTCACCGAACACTCAGGGCCCACAGTTCCATAATTTTTGAAGAAAGAACATTGCTTATTTCCCAGGGGTATTCCATTAACAGCAAAAAAAAAAAAAAGCAGAACTCCAAAAACTAACCTGGTTTGACATTTACTTAAAATATGCCAAGTGCTATTTATTTGGATTACCTTATTACCTGTCCTGGCGCTGCCAAAATAATTAAAGGGCAGCTGGAAAGTGAGGATAAAATCGTGCCAATATTTTGCAAGAACTTTTAGGATTCTGTCTCCTCTGTTTAATGAACTTAGTCCCAACTAATGAAAATACTAGGTTGGGATCGGGGATACAGTGGAAGCAGAGGGGAAGGTTGTTTTTGCTGTCGTTCTAAAAAGAGCCTTGTTTATTCTAGTAAATAAAAGAGTTGACAAGACAGAGAAAAAGATACAAATATTTCAGTCTTAAAAGAAAATTTTCATTTTTGGTCCATTTATTTATTTTATGACATTATATAACATTATAAAATATGGAAATGGAAATGACACATCCCAGAGAAATAAAGAAAATCACCTCCTTATACTTTTATTAGAAATAAGGCAGAAAATCTTTTTTTTTTAAAATAAAGGTACAGGCAGGAATGAAGATGAATAGGCGGGCAGGCAGGAAGAGAGAGAATAAATATTTTATTTTAATTTTATTTAATAGTTCACATTGGTTTTACCCACCCCCACGACCCTTTCCACCAGCCTGGACTTGAACCCAAGTCCTTGAGATGTACATGGTCTGCACTCATTCAGAGGCAGCTGACCTAGCTGCTACTCCATCCAGGCACACCAGGCCTGAAATATCTTAATGAGAATATATGGGCAAAAACCTGCATAATCTTGAAAGAATCCTGCAAAGGTGCATGTCTCCTGTAGACACTCAATAAATATGAATAGATGGTCAACAGAATTTAAATTTGGTTCTCTGCTCTAACTCTGCTGCCTTCTTTCTCCAGCCACAAATACAGGAAATTGAACAGCTGCAGTGCATGACTTTGAGCAAAACAAATATTTCTGTCTTTGTGTAGAACAAAGTATCCAAACTACAATAGCTACAATAGCTAATGTGGAATGCTGTGATGCACACCATTTATTAAAAGTAATCCAGTCACCATTCCTAGTGTTTGAAAGAGGTCAAGATAGGGAGGGCTACATGGGGCTTAGAATTTGCCACAGTTCTGAGTGCCATGTCATGGGCTTCATGGAAGTATTCACCAGGAGTCTTTTCGGGATAAGCTGGTTGCCCAGAGATCGGGGTGAAGACCAAATACCTAAGTAAAGTCAGATCAGAGTCAAACTCCAGAGTCAAAGCCTTGGAATTTAGATAAGGTGACCAACACTGCAGGCAAAATAAAAATTTAGCATGATTGGGTGAAGCATCTGGAATTTGCAGCCTCAGCCTCAAACAATTGCATCAATGGATCACATAGTCAATACAGATACATGCTTTGATTAAGTCTTGCTTTTTCCTTTTCCTTTTCTGAGGACTTTATCAAATAAATCCCTTTTGCAAAGATGGAGACAAGCAGGTGTAAGGACAGACAGGGATGTCATGTAAGGTCAAGAAGATTGGAACTGGACCAACCCAAGTTAGATATCAGCCTGAGCTTTGCTACCTTTACTGCCTTCACACACTGAAGCTGAGTTCTCTAAGCCTCCCCTCTCTTAGCTGGGAATTGGGAATAACAAAGCCTATTAGGTTTCCATGAATATTAAATAAGGTAATGTCTAAAAGTGTCTCTCACATAAGAGTTTGTGCATAAATATTTCTCTCTTTCCTTTTCATGAGTAAATAGTCACAAATCTAAGTTTCCTGTAGTGAAATCTCCCAGGCAAGTAAGCCATTCCCTTGCCCTAGGTCTCAGGATGTGGTACTCAAATTTGGTTCTTGAACCAGCATCATTATCTGGAATCTCAGGCCCCATCACAAACCTACTGAGTCAAAAATTCATGATTTGAAATCAGAAACCCAATCGCCTCTGTTTTACCAAATCTTCCAGCTGATTCTGATGCCTGCTACAGTTTGCACACTATTATGTTTGAATACATCAGGTCTATAACTCATAGTACACAGCAAATACAGAGCTCACAGCCTCAGGTAAACAATTTGTGCAGGGTACAGTCTCATATATACCTCCCTGTATTCACTTAGTGCTGGTGACATTCACTTTGACCTTGCATGGTAGCCTCAGTGAAGTCCACATGATGGAGTCTGGGATGTGGGGAGATCAGAAATTTCCAAAATTCTTTCCTTTTTAAAAATGTAATAATCTATACTGAAGTATCATTGCATTTTAATAGCAGCTGTTAGGTGTGCATCGTTATAAATCAACATCTGTAGATATTACCTTAAGTTTACCACTAACAGACAACTATCAGATCATGTGTTTTGATCATGTATCTTAATCAGGTTTGAGAAACAAATATAGAACTAACTCATCGCCTCCCTGTTGAATTGATCAATTCTTTTTTTTTCCCATAGCAGGAAGATGATTTCTTTTTCTAGTTCTATTGAGATTTAATTGGCATACAACCGTGTATAAATTTAAGGTGCACAACATAATTACTTGATATATGTACAATATTGCAAAACATTTACCATAGAAAGTTTGGTTAACATCCATCACCTCACTTAGTTATCAGATTTTTGTGATGAGAACTTTTAAGGTCTACTCTCCAATGTTGTAAACCATAGTCATCGTGTTGTATGGCATGAAGCCAATTCTCAGCACCATCGTCCCCTCTTCCCTTCCTCGTGAGTGTGTTTGGTGACTGAATATAATATGGCTGCTGG
This sequence comes from Solenodon paradoxus, assembly GCA_004363575.1. Classification (NCBI taxonomy): domain Eukaryota; kingdom Metazoa; phylum Chordata; class Mammalia; order Eulipotyphla; family Solenodontidae; genus Solenodon; species Solenodon paradoxus. Next base: position 493,402 of record RJWH01000108.1, on the reverse strand, counting down.
GTAACTTGGATGCTTTCAACTGTTGCAAAACCTCAATCTCAAAAATAGTTGATGCCTATCAGCAGTAGCAGGCCAGAGAATAAGCTTTCAAGTGAGAGCTAGGTGGGGAGGATGGGGGGTGGGGATGTGTGTTCATTTGACAATTTCTGACTTCCAAAGTCTTTCTGACACAAAAAGTCCAAAGCAGGGGTGGATGTGGAGGATGATGCCTTTCTTCATCCTTGTACCCAATCAGATGGCCCTGTGTCGAGTACTGCGTCTCTGGCACTTTGGATGAACCACACACCTGCTTCCTCTCTCTTATTGCCTGCTTCCCTGGAAGAGAGAAACAAAACAGAGCCTTGAGCTTGTTGAAACACATGCATTCATGAATAAACCCCTTTCAACAATGCTCAAGGAGATTTGTAAAACAAAACCATGAACATACAGTGACACCAAAGGATAAGCATTGTTCTGTCAAGGTCCAAAACTTGGTGGAGTGATTGCTGAAACCTTCAGGGAAGAGAGATTGTGTTTTTAATGAGAGGAAAATGGATTAATCAGAACTCTAGCCTTCAGCTGTCACACTAGAATACAATATGTCAATTGGAGTATGAGGTGGCTTTGACAAAAATACCGTCTTGCTTGCTTCAGTCAATCCTATTTGGAGCAACCTGATTTAAGCAATGATTTTCTCTGCAGCAGATGAATACATACCAACAAAATCCAGCTATGAAAGTTGTGGCATTGATCTTAGAATAAAATGCTGTTGCAAAAGAAGAAAATTATATTTGAGGATCTCCGCTGCTGACAGCCTGTACAAGCCTCAGGAGTGATCTAGTTGCAAAAGAATGTCCCCCTGTAAAGCACAAATAACTTGTTTCTACTAATCAGTGATCTACTAGAGTCTATGAGATCACCAGCAGGAACATTTACATTAAGCATCTAAAACAGTGTGTTTCAACTGTCATTACTTCATGTGTTATGTACCCCTATTTCTATAGGTTCTTTGTGGACTAGGATGTGCTACCAATGACTTATTCTGAGTAGTGAAGACGGTCCCCTTACCTTAAACAAACGTATGCAACCATGTCACCAGAGTTGCATTAGGAACCCCTTTCAAGTTACTGTCTCCTTGTTAACAGAGGAGACTTCTCTGGCACAGAAAAGTAGCTCTGTGATGTTGAGGTCTTATAAACTTCATCCATAGCTTTCAAATTTTCCAGGCATGAATGATGTGACTGTACGTCTTCCACTGCAGTCAGATCAGCAGTTTGAAAGTGAACTGCTGACACGTTTGGACAAATTGTCTTGGCATTCCTCAAAGCCAAAACTGAGACGAAATGGTTTTTAGTGGAATTCCACTTAGAATCCATTTCTTCACTTAGCATCTCCATTCTCTTGGTATCCCGTGTCTTTACCACTCTAGACCTTAGCTCATTAGGACTGTTTCCCTCAGTTTTCTTATATGTAAAATAAGAAGATATGTGATACATACCCATAGGAATTTTAGAGGATTAAATGAAATAATGACATACGAGGTACCTATAGTCTATAGAAAGTGTTCAGAAATGTTTATTATTATTAACTGCTTATGCTTACCTGCTCCAGGAAGTCTAAGAACAGACAATTAATTAATGTTTTGCCATTTGAGCACTAAAAAGTTGACTTTGTTTCTTGGTAGCTAAGAAAAAATAAAAAGACAAGTAATAATAATATTAATTTTCATATACACATTTGAGAATATGGATGTTAGTTCACCATATTGTAATAAACATGTCACAATATATGCAAATTGCTCATATTCATACCAACTCAGATTGATCATGCTATCCTGAAACATATGCAGTATATGTTCATTATTTCTCAATGAAGTTGGGAAAAAGCATTTAGCATGAACATGGGAAATTGAGTGTCTGCAGGTAATGTCAGTAATAGCCAGTGATAAAAGCAGGATCCGTTAAATATTAATCTAAGTACATGGTTAAAGTTCTATAGTACCTGGTATAATTCAGATATGAAATGTTTTATTAAATGATTAAACACCATAAAATGTGAGGTGAGATTTGAACAGCCCCTGAAGAAGAAGAACTTTTCAAGGAAGGCTGTTGTAGGCAAAGGAAACAATGCAGACAAAGGCACAGATAGTGGAGAAACCTTGTCTTATTTAAAAATTCCAAGTAGGTCTATGTGGAAGGCATAGTGCAGTCTCCAAGTCCCACGGAAAAGTGCCACAAAGCCCATGGCCAGTGACTAAGAAACAATGCAATCCTGCACCATGATTTCAGGGAGTGAGATGGAAAGGTAGACTGAGCTATATGCTGAAGTCCTCCAAGATAGAGGTGTAGCCCTGAAACTTGGCAAATCACTGGAATGGAGACTGGTGGAAGAGGTAACAGAATGAAATTCACTGCTATATGATAGAGATCTGATCTGGAACGTCGTGGGAGAATATGACACATTTACTCAAGATTTAGCAAGAAAACAAGTGTATTTGGGGGAAAAGTCAGTTTTTAGTAAAGGTGAGCAAGGTGGAGACAACATTCCAGGGAGAAATTAAAGATGGATAAGAATACTATTCTGAAGGACAAAGGAACAGTCAAGAGCTGGACGAGAAGGGAAAATGTACAAGTCTCATAGTTCAACCCAGTTATGAGGTGTTCAGAAAAGACAATGGGAAGAGAGGCAGTTCTATCTACTTGACTTCTATTTTTGTCTTAAGCTCTGAATTGTCTTTTGGACAATTGATGGCATAGACAATAGACCTATAGGTTGGGGGTAAGGCCATTGTGTATGATTTTACATTCTGTCTGCTTATGTTCTCTCTTAGTTGAGAAAATATGCACTAGTAATCATAGAATAATCCGACCTAATTTCTTTTTATGCACCACATATTAGGAAAGTATGTTCTCAAATTTATCAAGGCAAATATGAGTACTAAGAGACTACATTTTCTTTTGATATTTTCCTACCAGGCAGAATAGATCAGAGTTAGTATCTATTCTGAGGGAAATATATCTTTGAAACTCACTAGAATAAGTTCCTTGATGACAAATGACAGAGGTACCCCCTCAGCACAGAGTACAAGTTATGACAAAACTCTTAAAGGGGAGAGAGGATGTTTTAAGTCTTGAATGCGATCCAATAGACATTTTTAAGTTTATAAAGTTATGGCTTCCAATTAGGGAACATTTCAAAAATGTATAAAATAGGAAGAGACTCACATAACTATATAATCGAGGGAAGGTGTAAGTCCAGTCAGCAGTAGACCTTGTTTCGGGACCCTGAAAGCCCACACTACGCTGGAGGAAATGCTGTCCTAACCTTAATGATTAGCACCCCTAACAGTGGAGCCCAGTCCCTGCCAACAGGTCAGATTCTCCTTCAGGGTTGTTTGTGGACAATTTTGTTCCATTGAGGAGATAATTGCTGGGGCAAGTACCTGAACTTGTGAAGCCTTCAAATGGAATTATCTGATTTCTATTTGTGTGCTGTGCTGATAAGTATTACATTAATTTCACCACCATTGTTCTCTCTTGCAAACTTCATTAAAACCAGTATAATGACAATTTCTCTGCTGATTTAGTCAGTATGCTGTATCATCATATGTAGTTAAAGAGAATAGTCCCCTAAACCAGTGTGAGGGCATCAGATCTAAATCTTGTTCAGCTTGAACTTCCTTCTCTCTCAGAACTACAGTTTCAGTTGTGCACATTTTTAGCAATTTTAAGAGTCAGAGTAAGTCTAATGGAAATGATCCTCTTTCAAGACAATCTAGGGCCTCTGTCTGAAGAGTTAAGATAAACACAGACAAGCTGATTATTATATAATCAATAATACTGATTAGTTTAATTAAAATGCAAGTGTGATTAATGCTACACTTTATCCTAGTGCTCTCAACTTGAGAGTGTATCAGAGTCACCTGGAAGGGTTTATTAACATAGATTGCTGGGCCCCAGCCCCAGAGTTTATAACTCACTGGGTATGGGATGAGGCGCCCAAATTTAAAATTTTTAGCAAGTTCCAAGGCACCACTGATTGCTGCTGGTCTGGAATACACACTCTATGAACCATTTTAAGACTTCTGTTTATGGTAATAATTGAGCAAGACTTTTTCCTCTTTCATTCTTAGAACTGCTCCTTGAAGTGTAGAGGTCTAAGGACCACATACATTGCAATCATTTGAATGCTTGTGAACAATGAGTGGAATCTGACCCAGTGTGATGGGCAAGCTTCCTAGGAGACTGACAAACAATCCTACACATGATCTTTAGCCTTGACTCCATAGTGAAATCACTTGGAAAGCTTTGAAAAACATTTGGGGGTGGGGGTGAGGGGGCTGCACACCATGGTGACTCAGGTGTTAAACCCCTGCCTGGGGCCTAAGGCACCCAGTTTGCAGCCAGGGAGCAGGCTAAAATGAGCAACTAAATAAATAAAATGCTTCTTCCTCCTATCCCTTCCTACTGCCTGCCTACCTTCATTTCTCTTAAAACATACACACACACACACACACACACACACACACACACGAGGGCAGGGGGTAAAACAGATTAAGGAGGGCAGTATATGGTGTTAGTTGGAAACTGGACTTCAGCAGTGATCATAATAGACAGATGGTGAAATATAAAGCTGTACACCAGAAAGATATATAAAAAAATTAAAACATACAAAATAAAGCAAGAGCAGACTCTTAGATTATGAGAACAAATCGGTGACTACTTGAAGGGACCAGAATCAGATGAAATGAGACTTTTGATGGAGATCATAGTATAGTATATACAGATATTGAATTATGATTGTATATATCTGAAAATCTGCAATGTTATATATAACCCAATGTTACTTCAATAAAAAATTAGAAACTAATTTAAAAATAATAAACAAAAAAATAGATTTCTGTAGTCCAACTATAGAGAGTGTGATTTATTTAATTTGAATGCAATTTCAACATTGAAATGTTTGGAAACTTCCCAGATACTCTAACGTATAGCCAAAGTTTAAGAACCATTGCCCAAGAAGGCTAGCCTATGGATAAACTCTTCCTCAGTTGTCATTTCTTTTTTGTTTTGATTGAACCAATTTGTCAGTTTTAAATAGTTTCACTTTTTAGGAAACTTATAAGCACTGCTAAATTTCTAGATATAGTCAATATTGAAGACATTTGTTTAAACCAGCTCTATTTCCAAAATAATTAATTCATGTTTGAAAATGTTCATTTAAAATTATCATGCTGAGATTTTTTAATTGAAGGAAAATTTAATTATAATACTATACAGGTTTAAGTGCACATCATTACAAAGCAACATCTTTATGTAATACATTAACTTTGCAATCAGTGGTCCAATTTTATCCTTCACCATATCATTGATCCCTTTACCCAATTGGCCCTCTCCATCCCTCTTCCCTTGTGGTAAACACTAATTTGATTCTATAGACTAAAAGTCTATTTTTGTATGTTTTCTCTGTTACCATATGAGTGATATCATAGGATGATTGTCTTTCTCCTTCTGACTTATCTCACTAAGCTTAATTCCCTCTAGGTAATTTGTCATTTCTTAAGTTGTGTTAATCAAGAGAGTTTGTGATTCACCAGATGTTTAGAGGTATTTTTTTAAGTTTAATATGGCCATCAAATACTAGATTTAACAAAATTAGTAGATTGTTTTACATCAAGATGTCTCAGGATCCTTATATTAAAACTCCTCCCCATAATATTTCTCGAACTATTTCACTAAGGAACACTTCTTCGAAAGGAACTTTATTAAATGGTTTTTCTGAAAGCCCCTAAAACTGTGTAGTATTTGAATGTCTTACCATATCCACTTCTGTTTTGTTTTTTTTTTTTTTGGAGGAAAGCATCATAGTATGCATTAGATTTTTTCAGTCAGTTCTAAATATGATCTCATAAATGATAAACAAATTACTTTCCTACACAATATCGGTTTCACTTCAGGATACTAAGATCCATAAGAAGCAAAGAATGTGTTTTTTCATGATCTGTAATCTGGTACATCCACCACACTTTTTTTTTTTTTTAATAAATTTTTATTAAAGTTACGTTGGATTATAACATTATCTTTTTTTAGGTGTACATTATGAATCAACACCTGTATATATAACATCATAATCACCACCAAAATCTAGTTTCCATCCATCAACATGCAATTAACTCTTTTTAACCATTTCACCCACCCTCTGATGCCTTTTCCCTCTAAGCAACCACCAATCTGGTCTCTTTATCTAAGAGTTTGTTTTATTATGTTTATTTCTTTGTATTTCACATGAGTGAGATTATACAATATTTGTCATTTTCCATCTGACTTGTTTTACTGATAATACCCTTAAGGTCCATCAGTGTCACAAATGGCAAGATTTCATCATTTTTGTAGTGAGTAGTATTCCATTGTGTGTGTGTGTGTGTGTGTGTGTGTGTGTGTGTGTGTATGAGAGATGATACACACATAAACACACACACATATATCATATCTCTTAATTCATCCTTCAGTGAACACTTGCATTGTTTTCATATCTTGGGTATTGTAAATGACATTGCATTGAATATTGGAGTGCATATTTATTTTCTAATTAGTGTTTTCGTATTCTTTAGATAAGTACCCATAAGTGGATTATTTGTGTCATCTAGTATTTCTAGTCTTAATTTTTCACATAATTTTCATAATGTTTTCTATAGTGGCAATACCAATTACATTCCCATCCAGTGCAGAAGGGTTCTGTGTTCTCCACATTCTCACCAACACTTGCTTCATTGTTTCTTTTTTTGTTCATTATTTGATAATAACCACTCTGAAAGATATGAGGTGACCATCAAGCTATCTTTGCACCAATACTAGTTCCATTCTTTTGGGGTTTTAAGCATCTTTATTATTGTATAAATCACAAACTGTAAAATCCACCATTTAAAGTATACAATTTAATGGTTTCAGGATAATCATGTATCTCTTTATGAGAGGGATATGTTCTGAGAAATGCATCCATAGGTGATTTTGTCATGCTAATGTCATAGAATGTACTTGCACAAACCTACTACACACCTAAGTTATATAAAGGGACCACTCCTGTATATGTGATCTGTCATTGACCAAAATATTGTTAGAGGCATGAGCACTCATTATCACAATCTAAGTTTACTACATTTTTATCAGACCAGAGAGAAATCCCATCCCCATCAGGGAATTATCTCTTGCCCTCACCCTCCCTAGTTCTAGCCAACCATTAATATATTTTCTATCTCTATTTCTTATCAATGAAATCATACAAGATGTGGTCTTTTGTGGTTGTTTTCTTTCACTTAGCATAATCTTTTCAAGGTTCATCTCTGTTGTTTCACATATCAGTACTTCATTCCTTTGTAATTCAAATAATTTCTATTGTGTGGATATATCACAGTTGTTGTTTTTTTTTAATCTATTTATCCATTGATGGGCATTTCAATTGTTTTCACTTTAGGGCTATTATGAATAATGCTGCAATATCAATATATGTTTTTGTTACTATAGCAGTGGAATTGCTAGGCTATATGATAAACTATGTGCAACATTTTGAGGAATTTCCTTGTTTTCCAAAGTAGCTGTGCCATTTTCCATTCCTACCAACAATGAATAAGAGTTTCAATTTCCTTGTGTCCTCTCCAATGTTTGTTATTATTTATCTTTTGATTATAGCCATGCTAGTGGAAGTGAAGTTTTATCTCACTCACTGTGATTATGATTCAAATTCCCTAATGGTTAATGACGTTGAGCAACATTTCATTTACTTATTGGCCATTTGTATGTCTTTGAAGACATGTCTGTTCAAATCTTTTGCCCAATTGCTAATTGGGTTATTTAATTTCTATTATTTATTTTAAAGAGTTCTTTATACCCATTCCAGATATAAGTTCCTTATTGTATATATGATTTAGAAATATTTCGTTTCATTCTGTGTGTGGTCATTTTACTCTCACGCGCACACTTTCACTCTTTCTCTTCATATATATATATATGTACATATATATACATATATATATACATGAGTGTATATATATTTTATACTTGTGCTGTATTATTTACAGCAAGAAGAACTTTTTATTTTGATATAGTTCAATGTATCTATATTTTTTCTGTTACCAGAGCTTTTTGGTCTCATAGCTTAGAAACTGTTGCCTCATCCAAGCTTATTTTCTTGTTTTCTTCTACAAATTTTATAGTTTGAGCTCTTACAATTCGGCCTATGATATGGTTGTTTTTTATGTATAGTATAGTAAGGGATCCAGTTTCTTTATTTTGCATGTGGATACCAGTTATCCCAGTACTATGTGTTGAAAGGACTCTTGCCCCCACTCCTATTAATTTGTCTTGGCACCCTCCTCATTCTTTTTAAAATTAGTGACAAAAAAGATAACATACATAAAATTAAAGGCAGGAATGAAGGAAGTAGGCAGACAGGCAGGAAGAATGAGAAGGAAGAAGCTTTTTATTTTATTTTGTTTTATTTAATTGCTCACAGTGGCTGTTCTCCTCCCCCTGTCACTTGGGACTGGAGCCCAGGTGTATGTGGCCTGCATTCTTCCAGAGATGGGAGATGATTAAACTAACTGCTACTCCACCAGAGTGCCCCACATAGTGGTATTTTTTATAGAATAAAAGATACACTGAAAACAAAGTAAAGTAGATTTACAAACTAAGTAGTTATTCCTAGTGCAAATTTAAGACATGGATTCAGCATCCTTTGGGCACCGAAGTGTTAGAGGCTAGAAAAATTAGCTGACCATAATTTCTGCCAAATATCTATCCAATCTCCCAGTCCATTTGAGAAGACAGACAAGTGAGCAAACAAATATAGCAATATGGTAAATGGTCTGATAGAGATATGTAAGAGGCAAAATGGAAGCATGGTAGCTAAACTGCTTAACTCTTCCTGGGATGAAATTTGAGTTCAATGTATAAATTGGGAAGGGCACTCATGCCAGTGGAGTAGAGAGAAAGAACCCATTGGACTTGCAGTGTGAGAGGGTAGAGAGTATTCTGATAGGAGATGGAAAGGCAATCAGTGTGAATAGCTCTGCATACCCTCCTGTGGAGTCGGGCCACTTTCTGTGCATAAGAGGGAACCATGAAGGAGTCACCTCAGGTAGAAGTGGTTTTGTGAATTCCTGGGAGATTGCTAAGCCCTTTTTGGGAATCTGACTTTGCCAAGAGGTGGTACCAACCAGGTCTTGGTACCACTAGTGGAAAATCACAGACCTTTCATTTTCTCCAAACCATACCTCAGGTATTTATATCCTTACTTAGCAAACAGTTTGTATAGGAATTTGTATAGGAGTTCCAATCACAGCTCATTTCCTTCTTTTTAATAGAGCACTAATCTCAATAAAAATAAAAACTTTGGTAATAGCTTCTTCAAACATTAATAGTATCTGATCAGAATTTAATTGACTAGCCAATTTGAGAGTCATCACCCTTATTAATCACCCTGAGGGGAAAGGGTATAGTCCTTAAAGCTATAGGAACAATGCAGTTTCTTAGACCATTCAGTATATTCTGTTGGCTGCAATGACTCAAAAATGTCCCTTCATCAGTAGCTCTGGGGTAGACTCAAACTGTGAAAAGCATTTATATAATGCTAATGGAGTCAGATCACAGGCACTTATTTATAACTCTCTTTAGCACATATGCCATCTATGTCTCCAAAGACTTTAATGGTATTTGATGATTGTTGAAAGGTTCTGTGAGAGTGTGTGTGTGTGTGTGTGTGTGTGTGTGTGTGTGTGTATTAGTTGAAAAGGACTATTAAGGGAACAATCTATAATGCTGTATGAAACAGTATGACTTGACTCCATTTTGAATAGATCCACAGCTACTGACTGACCACTTCCAGGTAACTTGTGGCATATCTCTCTCCATACCTCAATCTAGTCATTCCTGCTTAGTCCTTAGAAGGTCAAAGACCCTAATGTATGGCTCCTGGATTCTGGGCCATGATTCTTACAGTAACTTTTTACTTAAACCATAAGATAAACACTCCAGAGTGAGTATAAGAAGATCCTCTAATTTGAGAGTGGATGTGGATATTGCCTGGGTCAAAGCCCATCCATCAACTCTGGTATATCAAGAACCAGTATACATAAGTCACCCCATTAAATTGCTGTTATATCTAAAGGCTATGTCTGCCTTTTTCTTCAGACTCAAATTACCTAGTCAGTTTAGAGGAAGCAGTTTGTTTCCACAGTTAAGCAAATGCCCAAACTGAGCTCCAAAGAAGAAGGTCTAAATATTGTTTATTTGTTCAACAGACCATAAAAATGTTCATAAACAGTGAAAAAAAGGCAAACTCCCCAAAGCTAGTGGATAAGAAGGTAGTATAACTGCTAAGTATTGGAGCAGAGTCACACTACTGAATGTGAGTCCTGTGATTATTCATTTCCCAGATGCCATGATCTTGGACAAGTTACTTCTTGAAGCTCTAGCCTTCAGGTCTGTAGAGTAAGGATGATAATAACAACAATCTCATAAAACCATTGTGGCGATTAAACGGGATGATCTTTGTAAAAGACTTTGCTAGTCGACACAAAATAAGTGTTCAGTACATGATTTCCATCATTATTACTGCAGTTAGGAAGATTTCTTCCTTCACCTCAGGTATCAGTGTAAATGCAGTACACAGAATAAATAATATGTGTTCATGTGTAGGAAACATTCTGCACTGAATCCTTGGCCAAACCACAAAACTGTGCACATTCACTTAAAACACATGCCTTGAGTTCTGAGGAAAATTGTACTGTTCTTATATATGCCCAAATATTTTAAAGTGTTCCATTTTGACAGGAACTCAGCTACATTTTTTAAATGATGATTTCTGTGTGACTGATGAAAAAAGCTCACAGCTAATGACTGAGAGACATACCCAGAACTTAGCTAAAGTCAATGGTGCTGCCAGAAAAGTCATCTGAAGTTGCCATTGCTACAAAGATGAACACAAACTGTATAGTAAAAGAAGGAAAACATTATCAAAGAGTTATGATTATAAAAAGGGAAGGAAGATATATAATTAACATTTCCAGCTGATAATATCAGTGCCTACTTAAGCCTCTTTTCATAGAACTGCTCAATTGAAAAGCATCCAGTTTCGTGGCGGAATAGTCATAAATATTTAATTTACCTGCCTGCAGATAGAGTGATTTCCTCTTTTTTTTTTCATTGAGCTTTAGAATAGTTCTACTTTAGTTCTACTTTCTCCATATCAGCATTCAAGATTATATTTTATTAAATGAATTAATTTTTTAAAAGAGCTGACTTTCCCTCAGGATTTTTCAAATATAAACTAATATCTGATAAATATTGACATTTCTGTATTATTGAAGTATGAACCTGAGTTGGGGAGTTAGGGGTTCTCCAATAACTAGATCTCACTGAGTGGGTGCCAGGCCAGACAAGGAAGAATAAGAACAGTGACCAAGGAGATCTGGGGCTCAGACACATGCAGAGTATGGTGGAAAAGTCAGGCTTGAGGAAAGTCTAGCCATGGTCAAGTCTGGTGTTTGAGCAGCCAGTAAGAGGAGACCATTTGAGACAATATTATAAAGAAAAAGTCCATGCCATGAAATCTAAGAAGTAAACATATTTATTCAAACCATAAGACAGATACAGGAGCAGAAAATGAAGCAGATAAGTAAGTGACATCAGGAAGATCCTATGGCCAACTAGAGTTCCAACCAGAAGGAATGGAGTATAAAATCAGGATTGCAGGCCCTGAAAGATTAAAATAAATAAATAAATAAGAAAGACCATAGTTCCTGGTGAATCCAGCAGAATACCAGTCAGGAAATCAGAGGAAAAACTCAAGAATGTGAGTAAGGGAGAGAAGGCAACAGCGAGACACTTGGAGTTGAAGAGCAGTGCACACTAAGGTACAAGGCTGAAGGTGCTGGAGCCATTAATGCACTGGCAAAAGGATCCTGACCAGAAGTAGAATAGCCCAAATTAAGAGTGGGTTGTACCCACAGGTCATACCCATGAGAAACCCTTGTTTTTTCTTATCCTTGTATCAAATTATTTTTTGTTGTGGGATTGTAGAATCAACCTTGAGCAGCATTCCCTACTTCCAGCCATTAACATTCAGTCATGACAAACAAGAATGTCTCTATTGCTAAATGTCTGAAGGGATTATTGGGGTGGAGAGCTAATATCTCTTCTGGTTGAGAACCAGTGAATCAAGCGGACGAGGCTACCCAAGTTTGGGGAATGCCAAGATGAAAAATCAAGTCAATTGTTAGATATTCAGAGCTTCTGTTTTGTTGTCGTTATTGTTTATTATGTTTGTCTTCTTCACCCTCCCTGTCTAGACTTCATAGAAGAACTTTCCTTTTTCCTTCTTAAGTACCATGTCTTTTCTCATTGTTCTGGATTTTTATCTAGTGTGCTAATAGGAAATAAATAGTATTCAATGTATGACCTAAAAGCAGTTATCTACCTACATAATTGATAACACTGTAGTTATAAATACCTGGATTTCATTTGCCATAATACTTAGATAAGTAATGGCCTCCTCAGAATCCTAACTTTGTACACACACAGTGTCCACAGTTTGGTGGAGAGCTTCACCCTTGCTTGTTCCTGTGCTGAGATGTCAGCTAGTGCATCTCGAAAGAAAAAAATAAAAAAACAGCAACTTACAGGTCCCATCTTGATTGGTTATTAATCTGGTTATTAGACTGGTTATTAAGCTGGTTGTTAATGCTTAAAATTACCAAGGGTTAAGTGGCAATAGTGACAAGTCAATTTAACATGCCCATTTGGGAAATTTTGCATAATCTTCCTTCAAACTCATTTCGCTCAATTGGCATTAGACATTGAATAGAATGACCATGCTAAACTTATCATTTGGAAGGATACACAAAAGATACTAACAATTTTAGCATCTTTCCTGGCCCAGGCACATTCTAGATGGCACTTCTTAATATCTGCCAACTGAATTCTTTGCTAGAGGAAAGCCATTCATTTAATTGCTACCGTGTTGAGCACAGCATCATGGAAACTTACCCAGTATGCTTTGCATAGCCATGTCTACCAGCTGCTATGATAGCTTTACCTACTTGGTAAAAATAGGCTAAAATTTGTTATAATGGAAGAAAGTTTAATCTTATCCATTCCTGCTTGATATAATTATATAATTTATCTATTACCAAAGATCTTCCTAAAATCTGAGAAAAAGCGTATTTGAAGTGTATTTGAACTTCCCAAGAAGAACATGATCCAGACTTTGACATTTGACTTTTTAGCGTTTTTCTTATTTGCCTTTATTACATTAAGGTATCCCAGATTTTCTCCATAGAAAGGGTTAGATATTTTACTTAGATGATTTTAATGTGACATGATTTTTGGAGTGCTGATTAACATTGGGAAGAAGGCCCTAAAACCTACTGAAACCATTCTTGGCAATATTAAATCTTATTGCTAGGATACTGCCTGGAATGTTAAGTAAAATAATTGTCAATTTATTAAGTATTTTGTGCTGCTCAGTTTTCACTTTTATTTTCTCAGACTTTATTCACCTTTCCAATTACTTTTGTACCTAAGAATTTTAAGACCTAAACTATGTATGGAACTGTATGTTAAAATATTTATATAAAGCATAAACTAAATCACTCATTCATTCCAAAGTCTGAACTGTGGTTGATATGAGATATAATAATCAGTAAAAAAATGAATTCAAGACTCTAGAAAGGTAGTCTTAGAATGCTTCTGAATTTTTTTAAAAGGAAAGATGCAGGAAGGAATGAAGGAGAGTAGCCAGGCAGGAAGAGAGAGAGGAAAAAAAAAAATCCTATTTATTTTTTTATTTAGTTATTTGCATTGGTTGTTTCCCCCACACCCAGGACACAAACCCAGGTCCTTGGAATATATGTGGACAGTTTTCATCTGGAGGCAGCATTCTTAACTGCTACTCCACCATAGTGCACCAACTTTTTCTGAAATTCTTAAAAGGAGTATCATGCAAGTTGTTAATAAATAATAAATAGTAATAACAAAATGTTAAAGTCTTCAAGGAAGTGTTTATTATATGCTGCTGTACCAATGGCATTTTCATGAATGTCTCAACAAATCTTATGAGATTGCTACCGTTGTTATCACCATATTATAGACAGGGAAACTGAGGCATCAAAGTAACTTATCTGAGGTCTGCTACAGGCTTATTAGTTCCTGAAACCAAAATTTTAGCACAGCCTGGCCAATTGCAAAGTCTGCACTCATCATGATTACATTGTTTTGTCCTTTTTTTCTTATCCATGAATCAAAGGAGACTGCAGTTTTACTTTTCACTCTTTTTTCTCATTTATCTCACTTTCTGTCATTATCAAATATTTTAAAATTATACTGATCATAACATATAATTGAGAGAAATCCTGTGCCCTAGTATAAATGTGTAGGTCTCCAGGTTAGACTTAGCAATGTGATTAGGGCAACGATAAACTGAAAATACAACCATGTGAGATATTACTAATAGTAACCCTAGTACTATTTCATCCTGGTGTCTTGCATGTAGAAAGACCTGTTGAAATTCTTCATCATTGTGGCTCCAGGACTCTACTAGGTTCTAGAAACAAAGAACAAATCAAATCCTATTTGCAGAAGAAAGGGAAAGGGGAGAAGATAGTTAAAACTGGCTTAGCAGAAACCTTTAGTGACTGAGGTCACCAGACACAAGTGGTGTCAAAGGACCAGAGAAGTCACAGCTCATGCCTAATGCTAACACACCAAGGATGGGAATTCTTGACACAGATCACATTTCATTTTCTGTCCTGAGCTCAAGATCCCAGTTCCCAGAGGGAAGCAGGGAGGAGTTTTTCACCTGTTGTCCTTGGGTTCAGCCCCTGGAGGCAAAGAAAGGGCGGGGAAGGTCAGCTCTCCCTTACAAGATCTGGGCCTTCAATAGCCTCTTCCCTCCCTGGAACTGACAGCATCAGAAAACTCAGTTCCCCAGGATCTGGCCCCAACCAACTTGTGGCATTGATGGTGGATGAATTCCAAACAGGCAACAGAGAGCATAAGCAATGTCTAAAAATGCATTTCAATTTTGAAAAAATACTGTGCCTACAGAGTGGAACCTTCTGCAGTCAGACTATAATGCAGGCTGCCAATTTTTGACCCCTGTGAGAACCTCCCATAATGAGAAAGTTTCAAGGGATTCCTTCAGAATAGGAACAGTTTGAACTAAAAGGAGCCACGGCCCTCCCTTCAATCACAAGATGTATGTGTGTATTTTTAAAAGCACGTTCTTTATTTTCCCTTTAAGTAAATAGATATTTAAAAAACACAGATGCGTGACATTACTTTGTGACTCACGGTAAACAATCCAGTGGCAACGCCCCTCAGCCTTGGAGCAAAAAGCAAAAGAGCTCTTTGCCTCCCTCCCTCCCCAGCCCCCCCAGGCTTTTGTCAATAACTGAAGGACAAAATTAAGTGGCTCTATGAATGAGCTTTATGAAAAATGACCTACAGGTGAGAACAGCCAGGTAGGCCACATTTTAGATGACAAAATCTCATACTGTATCCTGTAAATAACACTGACTTATATCCTGTGTTTTGAAAAACACATTGTTCTTTATTCATCCTCCTGGTGTCCTTATTTACATATGCCTGGTTTGTGTGGACACTGGGATCTCAGGAGGATTCTATCAGCTCCACTGGTGAATATTTTTGGTGTTTTCAGTGTAGGACTTCTCCTTCAAAGCATCTTATCTGTGTTTATGTTTCTATGATTGTTACTAACCAGTATCCTTTACAAACATCTGTGGGATGAGGATTTGGGGGTCGGTCCTGAGAGAAAACTAACATGGCCAAGAAAAGGGCACTGGGGTGATGCTGGTGACCTACAGTTCAGGAATTAACATCTATTAATCCAGGTTCTGTAAGTCAGTTCTAGATCATGGCATTGAATTAAAGACTGCAGAACAAACAAAGCCTGTTAGGGAGAGAGGAGACTGTCACCTGCCAAGCCAACTGAGCAACCTTGGACTTCAGCTCTACAGCCTCAACTGTGAAATGACAAGGGCTTGAATCACTTCTCAGGTTTCTTCCCAATTAACATTTCTATGACTCTTATATATTTGTTGTTCTTTGATCTAACACTGAATGTGATTTAACTGCATAAGCCCCAGAAAATTCACGGGAAACATTGAGATCATGTTAAAGCAAAGAAAATGAATCTTTATTTAATTACGTCTACATCGCACCAGGACATTACAGAATACTTATGTTAGTTGATTTAAGTAGCATCTTCTCTCTTTTTCTTTTTGTAGTCTGCTGTTATACCAATGAATCAAGTGCCTACAGGCAAAATAGTTAGTGCTACAAAAACATGAAGTTCAACAGACTGGTGAATAATACTGTATTTGTTATCATTTTTGTTTTGCCTATTTACTAAGTGCTACTGAGTCGTTTTATGAACCCAGTGGCACTTAGCAATGAATGAGACTCTTACATTAACGAAGTATGGAGGAGGGGAGGGAGGAAAGGTTGAATGTTTCTTGACCCTCTTTGGAACCGAAAATGATGGAGATTATGAGAGTGTTGAGTTGTGGTGACTCAGCTCGCTGAGTCATAGGTTGCAGCCCCCTAGGGTAAGAAATCAGAGACCCATGCATTCAGTGTGTCTTCTTAGAAAAGTCACCCACATTTAGTGTCTCCGGTTCTCAGTTTATAAAATAGTTGCTATGAAAACTATTGTCCCTGTTAATTGTAGTTACAATGTTTTTCCAAGAATTTCCAGAATCCCACATTTTAAAAAAGTGAGACATGAATGTACAGTATAGTTGTATTATTAGAAACAATCTTAAAAATAGAGTGTGTATGTGCATGAATGCCTAAAATGTCTGATTTATTTCTTATCCTCAGGTTCAGTGGTGAGAGTAGAAAAAGAACAGACAGTAACACATGACATTCTGCCTGATTTTAAGACCAAAGAGAATCATCCTTACAACCCTTCAAAATAGTCAGTACAATTTTGGAAATTATATATCTTGAGCATGTAACTTTGTTACTTCTATGGAAGAAAACTTGAATACCAAACTTTTATTTGAAGTCTTCTCCTATACTTGAAATTCTATTATCTAGATAGCTGAAGCAATGTTGACCTTTATTCTGTACTTTCCTTTCTTAGTGCAGGATATCAGAAATGCTGCTGCTTCCATGCTTATACTTATAAACTCATGTTAGACTAAGAGTGAATTGTTTAAAATAGCATCCATGAGCGTTAATAGCTCTTGTGGGTGGGCCATACGATAACTACCATCACTTGATGTGTGGTATTTATAATTAATACTCTCTCTAGCAAACAGTTATACAGCTTAGCTTTCTAATTATGGAAACAAAGAATAAATTTTCACACAGAGAGGTATTACTGTTTCACTGTCCTGAAATATTTAGATTTATGAAGAGAAGCTAATTTCCACTGGCCTCTGGCTTCCTATCAACCCCTGAGGGGGCTATGTAACCTCACTTCACTTGAAGGAGAATAAGAAAGTGCATCTCTTTGTTTGAGAAATATTAGATGATGGCTAGATTCAACATCTCCTTTTTTTCAGAAATCATTCAGGATCAGTGAAGTTCAAAATAACAAAGTAATATATTCTAATCCCACCCCAACCATGTAGCCTGATTTCCTACTGGGTCACTTGCAAGGCCAAGTGTAGGATTTGGCTGACACATTCCCTTTGAAATAGAGCTGCCAGTACTACCTGCAGAGCAGGTGATGGTAAGAAGCCAGGTAGTACCTCAGCTGCCAATTATAAGTAGTTAGATAGCTGAGCAATGTGGTACTTCCCTCGGCCCAGTCGGCAATATACAAACTGCTGGAAAGTCTCCCCTACCCACTTGGTTTGTGACTCAGCCACAGTTTAGCTTGTTGGTTTCCAGGAAATGCCGGTGCAAGGCTTTGACAGAGGAAGCTCAAGGAGAGAAAGGCAGCTTCCATTTAGCCTGCAAAGCAAAGGATAATGTCGTGTTTTCATCACTTCTCTATTCTATAGTTCCCATAGAATTTATTTTGCCTCCATTAACTGAAGGCAATAGTCTCTGTTTGAGAGAGACCTCCTTCACCCTCTTTCCGACTCAGCACGCAGTACTGACCAGGCAAACCAGAGGATAGAATCCCTAACACAGGTCTTCCCACAGGACAACTTCCATACAGAATGTTCCTGGTTTTTGGCCAGACAGTCTGGCCTCTTTATTTCAAGCTGAAATAAAGCTAGGTGCCTTCCGAGCAGTTGTCTGGCCAGCCACAAACTGCCTGGTACTCAAGCTCCCCAGTGAGAACATGAAAAAGAAAATTTTGAAATGTGTTTGACAAGGTACTCCAATTCTGCTCTTATTCATTTTCATTTATTTTTTCCAGAATTCAGTTCATAGATTAGATTTGAAAGTCCTCCATGAGTGAAATGTTATGGCTCTTAGGACTCTGGAGCTCTTCTTTTTTAAATCAACTTGACAATTTCAGAGCGCAGAAATTGCAAATAAATGAAGAGAAGGTGCCAGATCAGTACACGTAAACCAGGGTAAATCGAGCATAAAATGGAATATATGAGAGCTGTACAGAAATGGTCTCTGGCTTTCCAGTGACCCGGCCTCTCAATATCCTTCACTCCTTTTCAGGATTATGCTTTTAATTTGACAATATTATTGAGATTTATCTAGAACCCTTCTTTCAATTACTATGCACAATACTTAGCTGAGAAAAACCTACCCATTTATTTTAAGCAGCTGCTATGGATAAAGCTCTAAAGCTGCCATTTCACTATAAAGCAAAGCCTCTAGTTCTGAAATGTTATTTAATAATGTTCCAAACTTTAAGTAGAATCCAGTGGCTCAAATTCAGAGCTACAGACAAATATTTTCCCCACTCAGCCCAGCTACTTTTACTCTCTTGTGTGATTTCCAAGCATCTATATACTCACAGGGAATTGAAAGTCTGAGAACAATTTGATGAATTCATATCTGCAATAGTCTTATATGGATATTATTGCAATTAAATTATAGGGTTCATATATGCTTCCGATTTGATTTGCATTATTTCTCTTCTATTGCTTCTACAAAAATGACTGTAAATATAATTTAGATATTGAAAAAATATATTAATATTATCAAGTAGAAAGAGATGTGTAAATTGAAAGCATTTAAGACCAAACTGCATTGCTCAGTCAGGAACCCGATATTAACTCTGAAACAGATTTAAATGTTAGATTAATTTAAATTAATTCCTTACAGTAGCTTCCTATGAAATCCACTCACTTTCTCTATTTTATTAACCACTTTTGTTTTCTTCACAAAATCTGTCACTATAACTCTCAAATCATTAAGAAACTCTTTCTTTGTTCCCCTTTAGATCAAAGTTTCTTAATAAAGAGCATTGTATTTGTCACAATAAAAAAAAAATCCACCTTTTCCAAACAGCACTTTGGTATAAGTTTTCAAGAAAAAATTGATTGCACTTATTCCCCAAATATCTACTCCTCATGTATTACCAAGAATTCCAGGGGCACCCATTTAATTATTTAGAAGTGACTGAAGATAAAGATAACATGCAAGAAATACCCTATTGTTTCATTTTGGTTATCAAAACTGCTGAGAAGAGTCTGAATCTAGACCCACTTTGATAAGACCCATTGGTTTAGTTGTTGTTGTTTTTTTTAAGGATCCATTGTTTTGATGAGATGTCTGTCCTTCTAACTTATCCAACTTAACCATCCTGTGGAGCATTTCTCATTCACATTTTCTGGATAATTCCAGAGTACGATCCAATTCACACAAGTAATTTTCTCAATATTTGTCTTACAGATCTGGAGTGAAGTTCAAGTTCAAATTTATATTGAAAAAATTCTGTTGACCTTGGTGGTGTGAGAAGAGTGTTTAGTTTTCTTCCCTTTGGGTATTTTTTTTATTTTTCTGCTTATATTTGATGATACTACAAATTTTAGCTGAAGAATTCTTCAAGCGATCATCATTATAAGATGAGAGAGAAAATGTGTTTACTAATCTAGAGCTAGTTAGAATTCTAAGAAACCTTAAAGGTTGCCTTCTGCAGCCTCATCTGATGTTTTTAGCCACTCTGTTATAAATAGCTTCTCTATTGTGTCTTACAGAACTCTTTGCTGCAATATTTATAAGAAGTTTGCAAACATCTTATGAGGATCCATTTGTTTCCACCAACTATCCAGCCACTATTGTTTCCAGTCCCCTACGAGGAATCTCAGCCTTTACTTTTTACGAATTCCCCTTAACTTATTCCCCACACAAACCGTCACAATCATTCAGAGCATAAAACAGGTTGCATCCCTCTTTACCTTATAGTAGCTTCCTATGAAATCCACTCGCTTTCCCTAATTCTGCAAGACCAAATTCGAGCTCCTCATGCAAGTCTTACCATTCTCATCCAGCACTGACAAGTCACTCATCTCTCAAATCCTTGACTATCCATTTTACAGCTACCTTGAAGCTTTTGCAATTGCTGGTCCCTCTGCTGGGAAATCTTCCAAGTAATTTAAGGAAATCCCTGTTTCTTCATGGTTCATTGTCACCTCCTTAAAGAGGCTCTTCTAATGCATTATCTAAAATGTCCTCCCTTGCCATATCCCCTGACCCTCTATTTTATTAATTGCTGTTGTTTTCGTCACAAAATCTATCACTGTCAAAAGTTACTTGTTTGCTTACACTAGATGTAAGCTCCTAAGTGCAGGATCCTGACCTGTGTTCACTACTGTAAGTCATGCACATAGTAGTTGAATTGAAGAAGACATGTTCCAGACTCTTTATAAAACTTGCTTTCAGTCACACTCTGAGTAAGAATAGACTACTGTCTCTATGAGTATGCCATGATATTTCTGATTCCATGACCTCTCTCATATGCTCTCTTTAACTGGAAAGTGGGCAGTCTTCTTCCAGATAAATTCCCGAATCCTTAAAAACCAGTCCATCTGCCTGCTTTTGGGCTGAGTCAGGGAACCACTACTAAGCACTCCAAAATTATGATTCTCTCTGCAGCCTCTACCTTTGTACTTAGCACATTGTTATATAATTATTGATTTGATAAAAGTAATTATTGATTGATCCTGAAGGCCAGGATCTACTGCAAGGAAGAGACTATGAATTCATCTTTATTTTCTCAGCCAAGAGGGGGTTATTCAGAACATACACAATGTAATTTTGCTGAAGGAGAACTTTAAACTTCTGAATGATTGACTATATTGCCAAAATACCTGTTTTTAATAGACAGAAACCATTAATATCTTTGTCCACATTTCATTACAATTACCTAGTTAGAACTATTTAATAATTTTTTTATTCAGAATAAAAAAAAGAATGAACCTTCATAATCTAATATCTTAATGAAAAATTCTCAACATAAAGGGAATGTGGCTTGTTGCTATATATTTTAAATAATTTGAGTGACTACGAAGCACAACTAAAATCTACAATCCCCAGACTGAATAGAAAGCAGTTACGCCAAACTGTCAATCAAAGCTGTCAGCAAATAAGAAACTATTATTGATAAGAGTTTAACTTCTTTACATTTCTCTTGGGAAGACTAGAAAGACTTATAAACAACCCGTGCTAGTTGCAGAGTTCCAGAATAATTTAGAACTGCCTAAATGTGCATCAGTCATTGCTTGCATTTCCCTTAGGACTGTGAAGTCCATGGTGGGGGAAGGGTGAGGGAGGAGGGGTTAAGAGACATTGAAGAAATAATAAATGAGTTTTGCTTCTTTTTCTCCATTTTCTGGGAAGAAAATGCCCTTAATTCAGTTAAAATTTTATATATAACAAGAAAGAAAAATGGTTCCAATTTAATAGTGTTACTTAATTGAAGGAAGTTTTTGCCCTTTAGGAATAAGATGCCACTTAATCAAGTATTTTTTCTGACATTATTTTTATGTGAAAGGAGATACCTGCCATGAATATAAATCTTGTGTTTAACAGTTGTATTTCCAAAATCTGGAGTGTGTTGTCATCTCAGGCAAAGTCATTTTTATCTCCTCAGAACTGTTTCCTTTGACAATGGCTGAAATAGCTTTGGAGATTGAATGTAGAATTTCTTTCAATAACTGGTAAGTTCCTACTATGCATCAGCACCAGCTTTAGTTGCCAAATTGGACTTATTGTGAGGTCGATATTTAATGAGACCTTTCCCTATAACCCATTTACTGAAAGGGCTATTTTCCATATTTAAATTAGAATGTTCATTCATATTGAGATGTGGCTTGCAGACACAGAAAGGGCAGGAGTTTTCTGAAAAAATAAAGTTGTTCATGATGAAATGTGAAGGGGAAGGGGAAGTTGGAAACCACAAGCAGGATTTATTCGTATCTTCAAATTCAGCATTCTCTCTGTTAATCTGTTTATAAAAATCATAAAATTGGCTAGACTTTCAGGCCAGCTATTTCAAGAACAATAATAAAATTGCAGTAGAATTTGACATAGCTGTATTATTTTAAATATATGTACTCATCCCTGATGATACACAGAGCACATCTCCCAAAATGCATTGTGTTATACAGATGGAAACTGTGTATTTGTATCAGTATATTATATATATATATATATATATATATATATATATATACACACACACACAGTAATAATTAGACCTTCAGAGTTAAAAATAATAATTTTGCTCATGAATCCCTGGAATCCTTAAGGCATTTTTATGACAAATCTATTCATAGTCACAATTTTAGAAAGAACAATATATAATTCATGTATTATCAAAGGTTGCTCAGTGAATTTGAGACACTCAGAAAGAGTATCCGCGTTTAAGAAAGTACCCAACATCCCACTCCTTTTGGACGTAAAGAAGATATTTTACTCCCCCTACCCATATAATGAATAATTCAAAACAACCATCCTAACACTGAGTCAAGACTATATGCAATGTAAAATTTTCCTGGAAAGGTAGGATTTTCAGACCATATATCATGTTGCCATACAATTAGAGGAACTTAGCCATGGCTCAATTCTGAAGCCATGACTTAGGACCAAGTGTTGCTGTCTCCACACTTCTTCTATTGGATTCAATGGTCAGATTATTTTACTTAGACAATTCACTTGGGCTTCCTTGGGATCAGAACAGCATGGGGATATCTTCTGAATATTTGCTTAATTCTGAATATCTTAAACTGATTATGTCTATTCTAAAATGAAATGTCTTTAAAGTATTGGAATAAAAATCGGAGGGTGTAATAATGCAAATATTTGAAAAAGAAGACAAGGCATCCCATTTCCCATTTTCTTTTTACTTTGTCTACTAAGCACTTCTCCTAGGGCTCAGAGATGTTGTGTTTTATATAAATTCACAGTGAAAGTAATAGCAAATCAATGCCCAAAGATCATATTTCATAGCTCCATGCTAGTACTTTCCACATAAAATATTTGCTAACTCACAAATGCCATTGCACTGCATTTATGCTCACCATTTTTGCCATTAGTCATAGCTAGAAAGTGTGTCTAACTTTCCATTGACACATGGAGTAAACCATGAAAGGATAAATGCTTTGCCCAAGAACAGTAAGTCAGTTCATGGAAACACTGCGATTAAAACTTAGACTATGAAGTTTAAATGAATGCGCTATCATTTTCTGAAAATATCGAGGAGCTTTGCATTACATAAGAAACCATATTATCAATTAGCTGAATTAACCACAGCTGTCCATTCCCTTCCTGCATATACTGACTGGGCTTGGGTCATATTGACCACTTGCGACTAAGGGAATGGGCACTCACTTCCTCCTCCTTCCAAATTCAGTATTGATAGCTAAAAGTCTAATGCATTTGTTCCCCAAGCTATTTATTCCAATCAAGATTATCATTCTCATACAACTTAATTCAATATATGTAAATTCAAGCATAATAAAAATGGGTTGTTGCTTTTTAAAAAATAAAGTTAGTGTTATAGAGCGATTCAATGTGTGTAGCAAAAAGAAAAATTCCAAATTAGGCTTAAGTAGAGCAACTTTAAAAGACTGATAAACATGGGAGTGTAGAAATTGCTTAGCAAGTGTTTTAAAGGACTTTTTCCACCTTGAGAGAACTAAAACTGGAGATTGTAAATGATGCCATTCAGAGGATAGTTGATGAAAGAAAGATGCTGCAAAATCAGATTTCTAGTCATCCATTTCAAAGAAATGGGTATTGCTTTAGTTTCTCCTAATCCCAATAAAATATTGGCAAATGAATGTGAATTTATGCATTTTATATTAAATGACATTTTAAATTATGTTCTTTTATTTACTGATTTTTCCCCAATTCAATTATTTTTTGCTAACCATTAACTATTGCTTTTATTCATATCAGATCATTTCATCTTACAATTTTATATGGTAGTTGAGTATGTAGTCTGAAGTCAGGTATTTGGAATCCAGATCTGATACTTAATGCTGTCTGTGCTTCTGGGCAAGGTGCTTAACTACTCTGATACGTTTCCTCGTTTGTGAAATGATAATACAAACACCAACTTCTGAAGTTTATAAAGAGAATTTAAAGAGAAAATGCATATTAAAGGCAGCACTGTATATCTAGTACAGTGAGCCCTTAATCAAAAATATTAATTTTTATAGTTTTATTATTAGAGCAAAGGTTTTTAAATCAGATATACTGGTCTGCTCAGGCTGCCATAGCAAGATACCATAGCCTGATTGACTTAACCAACAAATGTATTTTCTCACAGTCTGGAGCTGGAAATCCAAGATGAGACCTTTCTCCATGGCTTACATCTGATGACTTCTTGCTGTGTTCTCACATGGCTGTGTATGCGTGTGAGTGTGCATACATGAGTGTGTATATGTGTGTGTGCATGTGTGTGTATAAAGAGAGGGAATGCACACATTGGTGTCTCTTCTTGTTTATTTATTTAAAGGGAAGGTGCAGACAGGAAGAGAGAGGAGGAAGAAGTACTCTATTTTATTTAGTTGTTCATATTAGTTGTTTCTGGACATGAACCCAGATCCCTGGGATGTATTGGACTCTGGTGGCTGGAGGCGGCTGTCCAAACAACTATTCCTGCAGGGTATGCCTCTCTTCCCTTTCTATAAGGACAGCAAAACTTACTGGGTTAAGACTCCATTCTTGTGATTTTATTTCACCTTAATTACCTCCGTAAAGGCCCTGTCTCCAAATGCTATGACATTAGGGGTCAGAATTTCAATACATGGATTTGGGGGGACACAACTTAGTCCATTAGACTGGGTTTACTAATCTTCTAATTATAAAGGAAGTAGCTTTGGGATGCTAAAATTCACTCATTGCCCATCATATAGGCTTAACCCCAAAAAGAGAACATGTTTCAGTTCACAGTGATATTGATTCAAGAGAATTAGAGAACCTTAGCTCCATGCCTATCCACTGCATGATATTTCAGCTTTTATTTCCCTAATCCACACATAAATCTAATTATAAATGAGTACGTCACCTGCTTGCTTCAGGAAGCTCTATGAAGGACTAACATGACATTGTCAAGTTACTAGTCTGAGATTTCTGGATAAGATAAATACCAGGAATAAAAGTAGCTTAAGCCCTTGATATTACAGCCATTTGTTTTTCCATTCATTTATTAAAAATTAATTGATTGCCTACTATGTGCCAAGCATTAAGGATGCAGAGGAAATAGTTCCTAGAACATGACCTTAAAGAGGTTTGCAGGACTTTGGGAAAGGCGGACATGTAAATAATAATTACAATAAATCAGAAACAAAGTACACAGTTATTTGTGCAATTAAAATGCCATGAAAATGTAATATTGTGTTATTTGCTGGGCATTCACTGCGATATTCAAGTTACTGTTCCAAGTGTTTTATAGTCATTATCTTATCTAATACTTGCAAATATATTGAAGTAAGTCCTGTTATTATCAACAATCTTAGGAAGATTAGGTGTTTTATCCACTGGCTCATAGTTGTGAAGTGATAATACTAAGATGAGAACTCAGATGCCTCCAATTCAGAGGACATTTTCATAACCGTAGTCTGTACGGCCTCGTTTCTCTGGGGGACGATGAGTATTTAAATCTCACTGAGCACAGAAGACTTAATAGATGAGGTTACTATTGAGCTGGATCTTGAAGGATAAGCAGAAGTTGTCCAGGTGAAGAAAGAAATAGAAATATAAGAAGGCTGAAAGACATGAAGGAACACAGCTTCCTCAGAAAAAAAACAGTAGTTCATGTATAATGGCCGACTTTGAGGACAAATGCTCAGTGGACCTAGTAAGTCATGCTTCGTGCTAAACTCAACAAGTGACACTGGAGTATTCCTGAGCAGGAAAAAAATGTCAGATGAAATAAAACGTGCTGCTTTGTTAGATTACTCTGATGAAGGTAGGTAGGCTGGGAGGGGGAGGGTGGTATATCAAAGAGTTGCAACATTTAGAGAGAAGGTAAGTTTAGTGCTACAGTTGTCCAAGCAAGAGATGGTATGAATCTGAACTTATTAAATGGAAGTAGAGCTGGGGAGAAGAATGTTGAAAAGATATATCTAAGAGATAGACTTGCCAGTAGTTTTCTACCAAATGACTCCTCCCAAAGATTTATATGTGTGGAGTATTGAGAGGAAGAGAGTCTCAAAATTTCAATGTTCTGAGTGGCTTATATAAGACAAGATGTCAGAGGACCCTTTTCTAAGTTTCATACAAGAGAGGTCTAGAATTCTAAAAGCAGAAATGGGGATGAGCCCTTTTTAAAGAGTGGACTGTAATTAATTAGCTAGGAAAAATGAGGTTGAGTGAAAAGGCAAGAGCAACCGCCAGGTTCACAGCTCAAAGAATGGGGTGAAATACTGTGCTCTACAGCACCAGAGGGAAGATCGGAGAGGCCGAATGAGAATGGATGACAGAGTTTCATTTGAAATGACTTACTTCGAGTTACTTGTGGGATATCTAAATATATGTCACCTATGGATACTGGAAATGCCATTCTAGAACTCCAAGGAAAGAATCAGGGCTGGAAGTGGTGATTGGAAAGCTATCATCACACCCATAAATGACAGCTGAAGTCAAAGCAACAAATGAAAGCCCCTAGGAGCAGGTCAGGGGAAAGAGAATCCTGCTGAAGTCAGCTCCCAGAGGAAACCAAAGTGCATGAAAGAAACAACCCTTCAGAGGTAGAAAGGGAAGTGGAGAAACAAGAGAGTAGCATTCTGGAACCCAGGAGAATTCAAGAAGGTAACAGAATTCAATGCCAGAGAGGCTAAGTAATGAGAATTTCTTAAATAACCATTGCATCTGGTAATTAGGTGGTCACTGATGATATTGCAGAAGTAGTTTCAAAAAATGTGGATGACTTCCAAATAGTAGTGGACAATGGAAAATGAAACAATGGACACCTTAAGACTACATCTTCAAGAATTTCAGCACTTGGGGAAGGATTGTTTTAGGACAGTAGCCAGAAGGGAGGCAGGGTCAAAAGAGCATGTTGGAATTTTTCTCATTACATTTACTGTTTCTAATGAAATCCCAACTTTTAAGGCTTATCCTAACTTGTAAGTCCTCCGCCAAACACCGTACAGACTTCCTTTTAAACTTTTTATGTGCTAATGAGAATAACATTTGTTTGCACTTGAAATTTGAATGTGAGATTTTCCAAAAGAATAATTGTGCTGTTGATGTATTATTATAACCTTATGTAGTTTATACAAATGGTGATTCACATGATGCACACGCTAGACCTATGTAATGTAAGGCAATGTTACTTCAATAATTTTTAAAATGTTTTTCTATGCTTACCGTATACCCTGCTGGTATAAAAACCTTAGTAAAAAAATATCTTTTCTAAAGAATAGCAAATTCAGGATGCTTCTAGATATTCTTTTTCTCTCTGTGTTGATTTAAATGCCCTATACCATCTCTGAGCATTTTTTTATTTATTTCAACATATGATCAGAATAAGAAAACATCCATTGTGAGCATTTCCATGAGCAAGCAAAGAACCAAGACCAGGTAGCTGGGAAGAAAGAGTAACCAAATGATGCCTCCCAAAGATTTGCATGTTTGGGGTTTTGAAAGAGAGAAAGCCCTAAAATTTGACTGAATATTGAGAGTTGCTAATATAAAACGAGATGTTAGAGGCCCTTTTCTAAGTTTCAGGTAAGGGAAGTCTGGGATTCTTAGGGATGAGCCCTTTGCAGCCTGCACTGCCTGAGTGGGATGCAGGTCAGCTGCAGAGAGCAGGAGGGCCCAGCTCCAGTTACTTCTTGGAAGAAACCCTGTAGGCTGGATGGGAAGGCCATCCTCTGTGAAGTGACTAAGCCCCTTCACTAGGTAAAACTGAAAGATCCACTCTCTTCTTCTTAAAATGTTATGGAGAATCATTTGAGAGAAACCATATTCACCAATTTCCACTCTCTAATTTTTCTGACTTGATGACCTGTTCCAGAGGCACAAGGTGATCCGTCCTGCTCTGCAAAGTCGGGAAAAGGAAAAACCTAGAATAAGATGTCAGGATAGCACCTCTTAGGACTTGAGGTAAAATGCACCTTAAAAATGCATAAACATTAACAAGAAATAATAATAAACAATAAACATAATAAATAAATCCAAATATTAACAATAAATGATGTTAAAAATAAACATTTCTAACACTTTTGATACATATTATTTATCGATAATCTCCCCCAAACAAAAATCAGAATTATCCTAACAATTATCAATTATAACAACTATAATCTTAACTAACAATTAGCTTAGTGCAATGGACACATTTAGGTCTCTGGGAAAACAGAAAAGAAACTTGAATTCTGTCTCTAGAAATTATTCAAGAGATTTTAAAAATCATGGTCAAGTCACATAACTTCTCTATTTCTGTTTCTTAATACACAAAATAGCCATGGTTACTTCAATCCTATTTATGGACAGTATTTTACACATGTAGATGTCAAGTACTCAAAAACTTTTTTCACTTACGATGCACAGAATCTGCCAATGACTACATAGTAATTCAGAGAAAGAAAAAAAAGAGAAAGGAAAAAATCACCAGGAGACTGACAGTTTTCACATCAGTCCATGTTTGCTGTAATAACCCAGTGAGGAAGACCTTAAAATCCTGTTTTGCAGTAGAAGAACATGAGACTAACAGAAGCTTAATAATGTGCCCAGGGTCACAGAGCTGTGAACAGCGCAGTGAGGGTCACACCCTGAGTTCTCGCCTGAGACCTGGTGTCTCTGCTACCCCAAGCTGCTTTCTTGAGTTCAGATACTTGAGCTGACAAACCCCTTTGTCCCTCCCTCAGTAAATTGCACGTTCCTCATTTCTGTGGCTTAATCAGCACTATAAAAATATTTTTCCACCAAAAAAAAAAAAATCTACCTGTTTTCTTTTTATGACCACTAATAGCATTCGTGACTTTTACAGTAAGAGGATGAAGTAAAAATCAATATGGCTCAAGGTGAAAATGAAACATCCCTGTTGTCAGCAAAGGGTTTTTGTTGGGGATATTTTCACCTGTATTAGCATACTTAATAGATTTTGCTTTCTCTCCAGGATAAATTGTGTTGACTTTAGTAACTCTTAAACCTGACTGTACTACATAATCACGCGGGAAGCCTGGGGTGTTGTGTATGGGGTAGACTTTAAAAAACACTGATCCCAGGACCCCATACACAGAAATTTTATTTTAATTCTCCTGTAGTAGAATCAAAGCACACACACACATGCACGCACGCACACACACACGCATGCACACACATTCATATGCATTCAAATATTAATTTTTTTTAAATTCCCCTAGAAGGTTCTAATATGCAACCACGGTTGAAAACCACTGAGCTCCACCATCTGGTAGCCCTTCCAATAGCTCCAGAGCTAAATCATGTTACAAGACAGTCAAGAATCCTGAATGTCCTGCTTTGCTCTTTTGTGTGTCCATCAGTTAGATGATAAAGAGAGCATAATGATTGATCAATACCATTTATCAATATAACCATAGGTGACAGGAGGTTTTTGATACCTATTCATTAAATATCTTAAAATTTATGCAGTTAGAACATTTGATAAAAAAGAAAAGTAACACCTCTTTCTTCTCCCCTCCTCAAACCAACAAGTGATGGCTTCAGGTCTGAGCCTACATATGCAATTTTAAACATTCTAGTTTGTTCAGTAAAATTTTGAGTGTTCGTTCATATTTTTTCATGATTATACTGTTCCATTCATTTATTTATTTGACAAAAATAAGTTAAGAATCTATGATATTTTAAGAACTAAGATTGGTTTTCTTTTTTATTAAACTTAAAACCCAGAGAGAGGAACAGAAATGAGCAATCTAGAAACAACTGAACTAGCAGGGAAAAACAGGGAGAGTTAGTAATTAGAGAAGAGTTCTCTGAGAGCTGAAAGCTGAGTTAAGATCTGAAGGGCAAAAGCTAGCCTTGTGAAAACCTGGGGAGAATGTATATCCCCAAGGCAGGAATGGGGTTAGTGTATCAGGAACCAAAGGAGATATAATATCATCAAGAAAGCCAGAGTCAGAGAAGATATGCGCATAGAGGTAGGCAGACCACCTATCATGTGGGCAATGTTTTTAACTCTGGTTGCACATTCCGGAGCATTAAAAAAAAAAAAAAATTAAAGCCTGGGCCCAACTCAGATTCATCAATTCATAATCTCTGGGGTTTCAGTGTTAGTTGTCTCTACATGTTCCTAATACACAGAGTGAATGAAGGTCTACTACATAAAATCTTTAGAGTCAGAGGAGAAATGCATGGGATTTGATTCTACATATAATGAAAAGTCACTAACAAAATGGCTTTTAGCAAAGAAGTGACACCACTAAGCAGAAAAACGAGTTAAGTGGCGGATACTTAGAAGATCAGAAGGAGGGAAATCAGTAAGAAATTATTTTAATTTTCCCAAAGAGAGATGGTATTGGTTTGTTCTAATCTGAACAACTATAAAGAAATGGGAAGACATAGCATATTATAGGAAACTGGTGTGATAAAGAGTCACTCACACTTGTTCGATTGGAGGTGCAGTGATTCCCAAGGTTCCGGTTGAAAACTAGTGTGGATGGAGATATTCTTTAACAAATAGAGAAGACTGGGAGAGAAGCAGGTGAAAGAGCATTGACAAAAATATGAATATGTAGATCCCAAGAATCTACTGTTCAGGTGTTGATCAGCCAAATGATGATATCAGCTAAGCAGGTAATATCTGATAATGGAGCTCAGCTGAAGATTAAGGCTAGAGATGCAAATTTAGAAGCCACCATTCAGACAAGAAGACCACATAATTGTGTCTGGAGAGAAAGGAGAATGTAGGAAGTGCTCCAAAAAGAAGGAAATGACGACAGTTTCACATGTTGCTGAGAGTTTAATAGAGAAGCAACAACTAGAAAAATCTTTGCCCCAATTTGGAGTTTGTGAAATGGAGGGTCACCAAAGAAAACAGTGTTAATGACCCTGAGATTCTTGCCACAAGTGAATAGGTACATTTGACAAAATAAATCTAGACTGAAAATATACAGGTGATAATGTTAAAGTGTGTGTGTGTGTGTGTGTGTGTGTGTGTGTGTGTATGTATGTGTGTATGAGATCAAAGAAAAGCTATTAAGAGATAAATAAGCTTAGTGTTTCAATACCACCACAGAAAAAAGCAGATGGATGACATATCTTTCTAACGTACAGTAAGCAGATGCATTCCAAGGTAGACTATTTAGTGACTCAATAAATTTAACATCATTTTTTAACTTTCCTTTTTCTTTAAAAATTCAGTAGGATCTAGGGCAGTTGAAGTGTAAGAAGCAACAGTTAGGGACTAGGATAGAAATTTCAGATAAATAATACAGTTTGAGACTAGAGGATTAATTCCACAAAAAGACCCCTCAAATAAATTATCTAATATTTTCTACTGTTAGTCTCAGATTTCCATTGAAAATGGTGTGATGCGAACAGAATCCTACATATTTTTCTGAAACAACCATTATTTGTTTAAAGGAGAGTGCAGTGCATGGAGTAACCCATGTGCCACACACAGTCAGCTTTCTCAACAACTACAAGAGATTAGACACAGATTACAGTCACCTTGAGCTTAGTAATTTATTTTTCAGAGGACTTCATTTCCAAAAGCAAGCAAACAGAACAAAACAAAGCTGGAATTAGAATTTCACCCCTCGAATGTCCTAAATAAAGTGAACAGTGAAAAATTAAAATGATTCCAAATCCCTGAATATGACTCTAAGCACCTATCAAATAAAGCCAAAAATATTTTGCAATCGTTATTCATATTAAAAAGTAAAAGAATATTCCTATTATTCATAGAGCAAGCAAGCATCTCCCTAAGAGATAAATCTAATAATGCATCAAACTAAGTTAGCTTCTATGTTTTAAAGACTATGAAAGAAAACATCTTTTGTTCCAAATGATGGAAATATGAATACATAGCCCTCAGAATCTGTTGCTCAATTTGTATGTCTGTAGCACACAAGGAAAGTAGACACCCAAAGTAATTCTCCCTTCTTGCAGTAACAAATCAGAATAACCACCCGTTTAAGGGTCCATCTGGCATGCCTTATATTAAACAGTCACATTTATGACCCGTGATCTTTTATGTCACCAGAAAATATTTACTGAGGGAAATATTTGTTCAGATTCATTTGTATGGGTGACCACCTGCATGGAGCTGTTGGAAGAACAGTATTTGAATTATCACAGATTCAGGTTTGCTCTTTATATCTGAAATTTAAAACTTCTCATCTATTCCTGGGTTTTCATCAGAAACACAGAAAGGCTAAATTAAAGAAATTATTTTATGTACAAAAGTATATGGAGATAAATATATTTGCTCTCTTTTTATTCAGTCATTATTAAGCTAAACAGCTGTATAATATAATTGTATAGCCAGCAATTTGGTAACTTTCCAAATACATAGAAAACAAATTTGATATTTCATCATTCTTCCTGTGGCTTTAAGATATTTTCAGAAAACTGATTCATGTCGAATTTACAAAAAATTATGGTTTTCAGCTTCTCACTGATGTTATGGGGGAATTTATAAATATGTAGGGCATTTATTGAGATAATAGATTTGGGATTCATATATCTTGTTGATCTAATCAGATTTATTCTAACTTCCTAAAAATTAAGAAACCAAAATATCCTGTCAGATGTCTCTAAAAATGAATACCAGAGAAAGATTTTTATATGTTGTACATAATAAATAAGCCAGAGGTATTTTAGATCATATTATTATATGATAACTTTGGTTTAGTATCAAATTCTTTATATGTTCGTATACTGAAAAATATGATTCTGAGTTCATGTGCATGTGTGCTATACAGAGAAATCCAGTTTCATTTTGCAGAATCCACAAAGTTATTATCTCAGAATTGCTGATCAGAGCCTGAAAATGTCTGTAGGTGAATCCAATGGTCAAACAGGATCAAGTGTATGAAAATCTATGTAGGCTACAAATTATTCTATGTATTATGTACATCATGACCACTCTAGCTTAGTAATTATGATTTGATGCAGTGTATGATGTGATATAATATGGTATGATGGGACATATAATATGAATAAGAACTTCATATTCCTCTGTGTTCTTCATTTCATGATCCAAGTGACACTGTCAATGACATTTGCAATCTCTAAAGAATGATCCTTGTTTACCTGAATTTTCAAGGATTATTATTGAAAGTATCTTACACCTAAAGCTTGCTAGTGTTGCAAAACAATGTTACCTCAATAAAAAATGCTTTTAAAAAGCATCCTAAAAGATTTGTGAAGAAATCTGACAGTTCAGTCCCCATAAAGACTTCTGAAAAAGTAGCCATACTGCAGAATATATCATTCATTTTTTTTAATGTCATAAACCTAAAGTTCTGGCTTCCATGCCTAACTAATAAATATAACACTGATGATCACCCCCAAAGCTCTGAGTGTAATAAAGAAGTAACTTCACTTATAGTTGGGTGTATGCCACAGAGCTCCTCCAAGTGCTCAGAGGAAGCCTTTCTCGATGACTGTGTCTGCATTCACTGGAGACCAGGAGACTTAAGCTTTTAACTTCTATCAGCGTGATTTACCCTTCCACTTATATTTTAAGTTTATCACCAAGAAAATGTGTTACAAATGGGAGAAGCTTAACGAAGTGAAATGAGGTTTGTGGGATTCAACATCTAGCACCTGCCGGGTTTGGAGAATTTTCTTATCCATCTGGGATAACCCATGCTGACAAAGCTTAGCTCTGCAAAACCAATTATCCACATCACTTACATGACCTGAAGTGGATTATGAGTATGCCAACTGCTGTGAGTACATGAAAACTCCTAAGGGGCTGTTAGTAGTATTACTGAGGCTTGTTTCATGGATATCTTCCTGGGCATGGGGAGAAAAACAGTGAGCAAATAGTGACAAGAGGACTCCCATTGTCTTTCCATTTTATTTTGAGTTCTTTCTTAGGGTCAAAACTTTTTAAATTTTATATCTGTATCTAACCATTTATTAGATCCATTTTTCTGACTTATTTTACTTAACATGATCCCCTCCAGTTCCATCTATATTATTGCAAAGGGCACAATCATGTTATTTTTAGTAGCTGCATGTAATCCCATTGATTACATATACCACAGCTTCTTTATCCAGTGACCTGTTGATAGACATTTAGGTTGTTTTCATGTCTTGGCTGTTGTGAATAAGAATATAGGGGTACAGATATTTTTCCTGATTAGAGATTTTGTGTCCTCCAGGTATATACCCAGGAGTGGGATTGCTGGATCAAATGGTAGGAATCTCCGTACTGTTTTCCAGAGAGGCTGCACCAATTTACATTCCCACCAACAGTATATGAGGGTTCCTTTTTCTCCATACTCCCTCCAACACTTGTTGTTTCTAGAGTTTTTGATATAAGCCATTCTCAGTGGTATGAGGTGGTATCTTACTGTGGTTTTTATTTGCATTTCTCCCTTCAAAGTACTTTTATCGGGGTTTGTTTTTTTTTTGTCATGAGTCAAGTCTGGAAAACCTGCAGCAATTCTGCATTCACCCTTGATCCTGAGAGACAATCTATATCTTTTGCTTCTTTATAAATTCGAAAAAAAAAAGTCTCTGAATAGAAATGCATATTCTGTCTAGATGTGTTTGATTCCCATGGGAACTTTCTCAGTTACACTTTAAGACTAGCCTGCGAAGATCAAATCTCTACATCTCAGTTATTTGGTATAATTGATGATAAATTCTTCAGTGATCCAGAACTGACACCATTCTTCAATGATTCAAGCTTGAATGATTGACATACCCACTGGAATGTAAGCTCTTTTTGAAGGTAGATTCTCTGTGGATTTTTGTATTGCCATCAACCCTAGACTGAGCATAATAACCTACTTATCGAAGTATGCAATAAACCCTTGTGATTGTGAGCTTTTCATTTCTTTATTCTGCCTTTCTATTCCTAGAAATCTTAATATAGCTAATGTTAAACCCTATCCACTAACTTGGGAATCTTGGTGGTCAGAGATGTTAATAAATAGTGAATTTCTTTTTGATGGGATAAAAAAGACCTCCTCTCCTTTCTCCTGGCTCACCCCTCTCCTACCCGAGCCCTGACTACCACGAACCTATTGGAATTCCATTTCTGTTTCCCTAGTCCATCCAACCCCTTTAATAAAAGACAACTTGCCTTAATGGTAGTGA
Source organism: Solenodon paradoxus (assembly GCA_004363575.1). NCBI lineage: Eukaryota > Metazoa > Chordata > Mammalia > Eulipotyphla > Solenodontidae > Solenodon > Solenodon paradoxus. The sequence goes on along the minus strand of RJWH01000108.1, from coordinate 457,766 downwards.
TGATCTCCTATGCAGGTTGGTAGGCTTCCAGTGGATTCACAGAGAGGTCCGGATTCATAGAGAGGTCCAGATTCCTATTAGGAGTTGTCTTTTAGGGGATAAGGTAGAGGATGAACAGTGTCCCAGATGACTATCAGGTGGGTCAAGGAAGTGCCTTAGTGAATAGAATCTCAGTATGGCTTTTCTTAGAGTCTCTCTCAATTATACTGCTTCTCCAGGACCATCTCTGGGGAACTCTCTCTGTATTAAGTGTCTCCATTGGGAGTATGAAGGTATAGTTCTCTTAATTATAGGCCATAGTTCCACAATGCAGAAAATTCAAGTCCCATGTACCCTGTGTTAGAGACCATCAGGGAACGGCTAATAACTGTCTTCTCAACTCTGTGGATGATACTTTAGTCACATCATCACACTTGTTTTACACAAATCAGAGAGCCAGATAAAAATGTACTAGAGAATAACATTTTCCTAAATGCCAGTTTGTATTGATACCTTGAGCAAATCAGCTTCAGCTCCCCTGACCATAAAATAGAAATAATAATACTTTCCTCATGACTCCTAGTCTAAAAACTCAATACAGTAACATGTGGAAAGGATTCTACAAAGAACATGTGGAAAGGAATCAACACTTTTCAACTAAAATGCACTATCTAAGAACACATTATTATTCTCTAACACATCTGATTTTTCAGTACTTCACAAAACAGTATTATTTAAACAAAATAATTTACTTTGAAACACTGATGAAACAAATCGTCCAGTACTTTATATGTTCTCTAACTATAAAAACACATTTAACTTATTTAAAAAGGTAGATCAGACAAGAGAATTACCCTCATGATCTTAGAGTCAGAATGCTAGTTAGATGTGTCAAGTATCTTAAACTATCATGAATCTTATACCCTGATGTTGTAATCAGAAAACCCCAGGAAAAGGACAGTGACATGAAAACAGCAAATATGCATTCAGTACCCATGATCCAGACACTCTGCTGGGTGCTGAGAGTAGATCTCTCAAGACATCAGTATAGTTGAAGGGTAAATTTGATAGTGTGGAAAGACCAAGATTAATTTTAGTCAGAAAGGATTCTTAAAAGAGACTGCATTCCATATGAGTCTTGAAGGATAATGGAATGTCTGTGAGTAAAGTTGTAAATACTGCATAGTCAATGCAGAAAATTTTACATATCTGGGTGTTTTTTTGGAATTCTAACCCATTTGCCTGGTGCACTGATGCAAAAGGGAGACTGTAAGGATGATGGACTAGCTAGCTAGCTGGTTGAAGCTAGCCCAATGTGAAAACTGTGTTAATGAATTTGAGTTTCATATATAGGCCATAGACTTGGAAATTTTTTTATTATGCAACTGAAATGATCAGCTATTTACATTTAGGTGGAGAATCAGGTGTTTATCCAAGTACCCATGGAATACCTCGAGGGGTATGTGTATGTGTATATTGCACATGCACTTGCATGTATGTGCAAATGTGTTTTGTTTTGCTTTTTGTAATGTCTTCATAGGTGGAAGAGGAGAGCAAAAAAATGTGCCTTTAGAAACCTCACTTGGCAGAAGCATCATGTTACTGGAATATAGCCAACCTCCCTCAAGAAAGCAGCACAATTTATTCAGTGGAAAATACAACATACTGTATTTCTATATTTTATTCAACTATAATTCATGAATGTTTACAGAATTCAGTCTCTAACTATGGGAACTATATCTCTCACCCAGCAATTTTTGGTTATTGAATAACTTTGAATTTTGTATAATAAAAAGAGTTCTGAAGTACTGTGTTTATTCCTGAACAAAAACTTATGTATTTTTGTAAAGGATCACCAATGAGGCCAATAGCTCACTTGAGTCAATGCCCTTAGCTCCCTAAGGCTCCATATTTGAGAAAATATGATTATCCTAGAACTCCATAAAAGGACCAATACCTAATATGTTTGCTGGGAGCCAATAAAAATGTTTTGCCAGTGATAGAATTTTTACATTTTCATAGAATTTCTTTTTTCCTCATCCCCCAAGGGCAAGGATGCAGTTGACTGCAGCTGTGTTTATTATAATAGATAGAATTTCAGGTCTCTCTCCTAAGTGACACTTTGTAGAGTAATGTTGCTTTTACAGTTACTGATGATAAAAATGGCTCCTAATGGTCCAGTGATTAGTTTCCACTAAAAACAATTCCATCCAAGTTACATCTTTGCCGCGGATTCAGAATCTTCCTAAGAGTGAAGCTTAGTCCAACTGAAGTTGGTGAAAGAATTTGTCTGTAAAGTTTACCTCATAATACATTAAATCTGTTTCTTATGTGAGGTGGTTCACCAGTGGCTTGAAATACGAAAGGCAAAAATTCTGACTTAAATTTTGAGATCTGTTTTCCCCGGCCTCCTTGGGAAAAGCAATGCATGCTACTCCCTGTTAGACCTGGAGATGATGGGACAAATACTAAGTCCTGCTAGAGTCTTTGGATTAAAAAAAAAAAAATGCCATTACTTGATTGAAAATAGAAGTGTTATATAGTATGTAAGGTTATTATGTACTTTATTTTTACAAGTATCTCTATGTTTTTTACTTTAGCAAGTATCTCTAGATACTTACCTCCCAAATGAAGATATCATTAAAGCAGTGTCTTTTCTGCTTCTAAAACTAAAAGAATAAAGACAGATTATACTCAGTGATCTCCCTAAACCCAATTTTCAGAAGATGATGAATAATGCGCCAACTATAGGTCAGGTTTTAGAACCTGAACTTTTAAGATCAGCTAATACGACACCTTAATTTTGTAGATCACTTTGTTGTCTTCATATTTTCCAGGATCCCTAGATTGTTTTCCTGGCATCTGCTATTTGACTTCCAAATATATTTATTAAATATGAATTTAAGCACTGGATATGTGAAAATGAATGATGTAAGTCCTTTTGTCAAGTCCAGAGAGGAAGACAGATTGAGTAAACCCTTCACTAGAATATAGTGCCTCTATTAAGAGGTAGGATTCAGGTAGTAAAATCATCAAGAAGAGTCTTCGTTTGGGCATGTGACGCCGGTGTTAAGAAGTGGTCCCTTGTATTTAGGCTTGAAGCAGGAGCAAAAGATTTCCAGATGGGCCAAGTGACAGTCGTAAGACAGAACAAGAAAACATAACATGTCTTATTTTCTATTTCCTATTTTCCATATTTGCTAAAACAAAAGCAGAATCATTTAAGGCACTTTTTCTAGACTCCTAGGAGGGAAGAACGTAACATTTAAAATAAAAATTAAGTCACTGATTTCCTTATTAAATATCTGTAAAAGATGAGTTTATTATTAGTCCTGTTAGCCTGCCCAAATCTCAATTTGGATAATCACATTCCTCCTACCTAATTTATCCCTGTAGTTTTAATTGGCTTCAGAATTCGGCTGCACTTCTCGTCAATTGTTTTGTAGTGTTGTTATTTGGTATCAAACAGCTGTTACGTTCTGCCACAGAATTCAATACCTTTTAGCAACTGATGCAGTGATTTCAGTCCTATAGGGCAAGTAAAGCAATTTGCAAAGGCTTTGAAATGAGAATCCCTTAATGCCCAGATGTGTCGTGTTGATTATTGATAACAAGGGTTACTACACAGAGTCATTGCTCTTAGAATAACACAGATCATTGATCTACAAAATCATATATGCAGAGAACAATCTTTGTTTCTTTAGATATTGTCTCTAGGTTGACCTACACTCAAAAATGCTGACGATCTTTCTTCTACTTTGCTGAAATCATACTGGTTTTAATTAAATACATACTGCAATGTATGAAGAACAGATGTTCATTTTGTTTTTTAATCAACTTAGAGGAAGTTTGTTGGGTCATTTATGTGTTTGGCAATGTGCTATGTAGTCATTTTTCCTGTGATCACTTGTTTGTTTATATATGACTGGGGTTGACAAAGATGGAAAGTCTGCAGCTAAAAGTCACTCTGAAACCTGACTTCAGTGTGTTAATGAATTCGGTTATCCTCTTAGGGAGCCACATTATTACTGCCTCTGTTGTTAAGTGCCATGTTTGACACCCCTAATGGAGATGAGCAGTCTCTGCCATCTATTATGATCTTCACTTTGGGTTAGCAGCAGACCCAGGGTAAGGAGTAATGACCTAATTAATAGAAATGTAAGCAACTCCTTTTTCCATTTTTTCCACATTGAAAAAGGTTTGTATTTGCTTTCTTAATGGATGCTGTTCGACATCCATTCTTTGAACAGCATCCACTAAAATGAATTTTCCACTAAAAATGAATTTTCTAAGAGTTTAATTTTTACTCAAATGTGCTTACATTTTATCACCCCAATCTTTGAAAACTCATGTAACCAAGGAAAATAAGATCACCACCAGGATGCACATGCTCATGGCTGACAATTAAAACTCTGTGTCAGTGACCTCAACCTGTGGGAATAAGTAAGGCAGGAACCTCTTCGTTCACTTGAGGGGATATATGACAAACGAAGGCAGCACAGAGTAGCCAGCCTCAGTATCAGGTGGCTCGGAGCAAACAGTTGCAGATCTGGGTTGGGAACACCAAGAGCCAAAACTCCATCCCCTCTGATTATCTCCCATGAATAGTCCACTGCCCATATTTCCAGTATTTCTTCCTGCTCTTATGCCACACCTAAACCAGAGGCCAAGGAAACATTTTGTGACAATTGCGTCTCACCAACATTGTTCTAAACTTCTTTATGGCCCAAAATCCATATCAAGCCTCATAGATAATTAGGAGCTATATATCCAAAGTAGCATCCTATCTGAACCACCAATATCACAGCACTATGAATTGAGCATAATAACACTTTCACAATACCTGTAAGAACTACAAGGCATATCAAGCTTTCAGGAAAATCCTGACCTCTAGGACTACCCACTAAGTAGAAGTTCCCTCTTCTGCCTCCACTCTAATCCAGTGAGTTCATAGGTCTGGAAGAGAGGAGCAAATGTTGAGTTCCTGTTCATGTGATAGCATAATTTAGTGCCTCAAAGATAGTTTTGATGTAAGATGAGGTGGATACAATGCTGTGAGAAATATGAATGAGAGCCAGGTTACTGGGGGTTGATAGGAATGCCTGGAAAAATCAGAGAGAAGCAGGAAGCATGAATGATGGGTGACAAACAGTGCTTTGACCAGGCAGCTGTGATAATGGGTTCAGAAGAATACAAGGAGGAGGAAGGAGAGATCTACCTGACTGAGCAATAACTTGATTTTTCTATCCTAGCTAGAGAAGCATGTATGGGCAGGCAGGAAGGCATTTTAGAACTCCATGAAAAGACATGTACGAGTAGCATGTTTCAGAAAAACAAGAACAGCAATGCACTATGGACAGAGGGAGAGAGTGAGGCAGGTGAGTGGATAGTTTCGGAACAGGGCAGTTGCAGGAAGGAGGGGCAGGTAGCCGAGCAGTCTCTCCAAAGGAAGTTGAATCTAGTAAAAATGTGTGGACCATGTGTGGAGTCACTCTTATCTCTAAAGCCATTAAAAGACTAAATAGAAGAGTGATATGATCTTATTCTGTTAGCAAAATGTAATATATATATATGTATATAAATGGAAAGAGATTGAAGGGAGACAAAAAAGTTTCAGGAAGCTTCCGCAATAGTCTATGGCAAAGCTAATAAAAGCACTATAGCTGCATTCCTCCCTTCCTTTGTTTTTTGTTTTGCTTTGATTTTTAAGCCTGGGTTTTACTGCATATTAATCTCTTTACACACTGTTTTGATAAGACTTGGAACCTATAAAGTCTATTGTTTTGATTTAAAGTATCATCAGGGTATAGAAACCGCTAATGGTTACTTGGAAGAAGGATCACATTGAGAAAGATTTAGTGTCTGGGAACAATAAAAAAACTGAAATTAATTCTTCTGCTGTTGAAGAGTGTTATTAGTATTTGATTATGCCCCCATCAAAGGTTTTAATATTGTCTTTCCTTTTTTTACTTCCTTGCTCTCCACACTGCCCCTCCCTCCACAGATTAAGCCAAATTAACTACTAAATTAAGCCACGACATTTGAAAATGACTTGTGAGACTTTGCTCTATTATTAATAAAATGAAAGGAATGGCAATCGATTTGGAAAATTCATCCACTCATTGAATAAACATTACTTGAGCATCTCTTATTTGTCAAGTACTATGCTAACGATCGGCAATATCAAGATGAAAAACACTGCTGAGAGTATGAGGGGCAAATAGGGACCTAATCCACATATTGAAAAGGAAATACTGGATCCCTAGTCTTCACAGAGGAGCAGATATTTTGCTCCTTGGAGGAAATGTTACAGTGAGACTGTCAACTTGAAATCTTTAGGTTAAAGGAGAGACATTGCAGAAATGCTATTGCTGGCGCTCCCAGTTTCCCACTTAGTAGCTCAGTTTCTTTACTGATAAAAGAGGACCCTCATCTCATATGGATGATTGTAAAACTCATGTTGGTTAATACAAATGTAGCTTTCAAGGTGTGAGGGCAGTGCCTTCTAAATAGTTGCTATTTATTATTGTTATCATCATTAGTAGAATCAATAGCAAAACAACTTGCAATCGCAAAGTGGAACAATAAAACGAATTTTAACCAGGTCAAATATGTTAAGGAAGAGATGCCTCTCCCAGATATCTAGCCTTCCTCTGTTAGATAAACTTTCTCCTTTTGGCTCTGGTTCTGATCAGAGTTATCTCTGAAATCGGATAAATCATAAAAAAAAGATTGTTGTTGTTATCACTTTCCAGAATTCTGTTCTGGCTTCTGATGAAGGTGTGACATGGTGGGGTTGGGACTAAAGGAATTTTAAGATGGAATGTATGTACGTTATGTTAGAGGACAAATCTGTCTTCCCACATACTTGCTGTATTTTAATGGTTATGCCTGTTGCAAATAGAGTTCTTAGGGAATAAGGTGATGCAGAATTAGCCCAGTTTATTGACCTAGTGGTGTTTTCTATTAGCCTTTTATACCCCTCATTTACCAGATTGATTCAAGCTTTTCTCAACCTCGAACCCATTTTTTGGCCTGCTTAAATAATACAATCAACCTTAGAATCAGACTGTTAATGGTAAACTTAATGTTGATTTACAATGATGCATACTTTAAATCTATATAACATGGAGCACCGTGGTGGAGTAGGGGTTGTGTGCAGTTCACATATATCCCTAGGTACCAGGTTCATGTCCTGGAGTCAGCAGGAACAATCAAGATGAACAATCAAATAAAATGAAGAGCTGCTTCTTTTCCCTACCTGGCTTCCTCTGCTTGCCTTCATCCTTCCTTTGAAAAAAAAAAAAAAAACCCTATATAATTCTATGATGTTCCTTCAATATTTTTAAAATAAAATAATAATAGCATAACCAATCAAAATGCAACTATTTGCTTTCAAGGAATGACTCTGACAAACATCATTATGTTCTTTCAATTTACAAATCACTTCATAGAATGCTTTCCCTTTAGTCCACGTGCACACTACTTGCCAGGAAAACTTTTGTATGAAGAGAACTGACCATTGGAATCCTTTATAGATATTGTCCTTCCTGCCACAAGGAAGGACATTGGGCTGGAGGAGGAGAAGAGAACTGGCTCTAATCTTGCCTCGGATCTTGGAAAAACACAAGGTCTAGGGTTCAATGTCTTTATTTATTAAAATGCAGAGGTAGATTCCATACTCTATGGCCTTAGTTTATTTCAGGTTCCTCACTAAACCTACTATGCTATTTGAAAATGTAAAAATACTACTATGTATACCTCAAAACAAGTCACTATCAAATGCAATATACCTTTGATAATAAAAAAAATTTAAGTGATGAATGTTTAATCAAAGATATAATTGAGACTGCCTTAAGAAATACATAAAATTATTTTACTTATTCATTTAACAAGTACTTAATAAATGTCTAGTATGTACCTGCACCATGTACAGTTCTGGGGCATGGTAGTAGGCAAGGATAAGCACCAACCTCCATGGAGCATATATTCCAACAGGAGAGACATAACAAATGCAGAAAGTTCAGATTGGTAGAAGTGCTGAAGGAAATAATTTAGTAATGAAAGACAAAATATCAGGAGGGGGCTCATACATCTAAAGTTGAGTGGTCACTAGAGCTGGTAGCTTTTGCTCCCTCTCTCTCTCCTTCCTGTTCCCTCTCCATCTCCAACTAATTTTTCCATTGATTTTATTGAAGGAATAGTGCATAATAACATTAGCTTGGTTTAAGGTATACATGATAGCAAATTTACATCTGTATATAGTATGGTAGATTTACCGCTATTTCTCTTTTTCCACTTCACTTTAATTAATCCCATTGGCCCCATTCCTCTCCCACGCTGCCCCATCTCTACCTGCACCCTTTGATTTGCCTTTTCTTTTTCCCACTAAAAGTCTACTGCTGTTTATGTTAATCTCTCCTTTCTTGAAGTCTATTATTCTTTAATTTAGATCATTCATTTGCTTTCTATCTCTATACACCTCATATGAGTGATGTTTTAATTGTGACCAGAATGAGGGAAAATATTTGGGATTTTAACACAACAACCAGACCAAAATAAGCACACACTAACAGCCAGTGGGAGATTCATAGCTCTTTTTGGAAGCATCAAAGATACAGTTTCACAACATTCAGACTGTGTAGGTTATGTCCTATATCTCAAAACACGTGTGCTCCCAAAAGAGCTCTTGAAATGAAGCATATGAGCCACACACTGTGTTGAAGGAAAAAGAGTAAGCTATTTTCTGGGCTCTAAGGTTGTGAGAATCACATGGCATACTCTTAGGTGGGTAAGCCCTTGTAAATTTAACTACCCCACAGGTGCAGTGTAATATAGACCTTACAGATGACTGTTCACTTCCAGACATTCAGTGTGGTTCTGTGGACAGCTATGTTCTTGCCTGCTTTTGTTTTTCGGAGGGGTATTTTTGCACATATCAAACTAACTTTGCTTGGGATAATACTCACAGCATCACAAAGGCAAATTCTGATCTTCCATTGCTCACATAGACAAACTGGTGTTTGACTTGCTCACTGAGTTCTAGGACAACTCAGCTGCACTAATTGGAAACCACATTTGCCCTGGGCAGGGAAAGGCAACCACTTCGGTGTCACATGAATGTGGGACAAAAATTAGCTTATGTCTTAGTTTGAGTCACATATTATTCCAGATAATAATAAATGTAAAAAAGAAACGTAATGAAAACACCCAAAATGAGTGTTAATCGTCGGTTGAGGTAGTAAAGAACTCTGGGAGAAATAAGAAACCAGCAAGATGGAGGCAGAAAGGCAAACCCAGTTAGTAAAGCCAAAGTACTATTAAAAAGACAGCATCTGCTAAAGTGCCAAATTACGATACTGTTTCCTATGCTAACCTTCCCAACAGTTTCAGTGCGAGTTGCACAAATCCAGAAATCTTTATGTTGACTATTCCTTTCATATGACCTCACTAAACCTTATATAATCAGTTCATAAATCAGTTCTGCTCTGAAATAGTCTTCAGATATGAACTTCAACATCATGTAATAGTGTGCATTCTATCAACAATTTCTTCGCATTCTTGATATATTTCAGAATCTGTTTTTATCAGAAGTACATCTAAATGTATGCAATGATTTCATATTATTTTTGAAGCTTCACAATTTTCCAAAATAAAAAATCTTTAGGTAACAACAAATTATAGAAATAACAAATGAACTGTTTCATATACTGAAAAAACAACAACTAATGTGGCACCTGACATTGAGTGGGCCACTCAGCAATTGTTTGTTGAATGAAAACTGTTAAGTAGAGTCTATTTCTAAGAAGAATCATTGTAATCTAGACTGCAGCTAACCTCAAAAGTGTTGTAGAACCCAAATGTTTCATTTATATAGCAGAAAAGAGTTTTGGAGGATACTTTCAATTAGAAAATATTAGTCATACTACTTTTGGTGTCTGAGGGAAGTTTCTAATATCACTGAGGATTTGATCATTCAATAGAAAATTAGGAACCCTATATACTTAACATAATCCTCCTAAGCCCATTCTACCCACAAGCCAGATTCTCATCTAAGTAGTGCCTACTATGCTCCAAGCTCATTTATATTATTAAGGGAGCTTTCCTAACCCTAAATCTGGATCATATTTCCTTTTATACACTCATGGTACCAAATATGTTGGCCTCATAATACTAACCTTGCTGAGGATTCTCACAATGATGGGATCTCTTTAATTGTTCACAAAATTATAATTTTATATCTGTTTGACTCATTACTTGATATATAATTTTCCAATAGACTAACAGGCCCTGAAGGACAATGTCATAACCAAGATTGTTTGGTGTTCTAGCATGGTGTCTGATAAAAACTGAACATTCAGTAAGAATTTGTTGAATAAATGTAAGAGTGGTTTTTGTGTCTAAGACCTGTTGTAGCCCAATAATCATCTTAAGCAATCAGAAAGGCAACCTTTGAATCTAGTAAATTACTAGTCATGTGATGGTATGGAGATGATAAGTCTTTTCCATATGGAGGTAACATCAAATATTCTTTTCAAACCTCAAATATTCCTTCTCTTTTCAAAGACCAATAGTTAATACGATACTCCTAGCCAATTTATTCTTTAATATATAAAAATATTTTTCCTTTATTCTATAAATCTTATTTTTCCCCAATGGTATGTATTATGTTTGCGAATTATAATTAAATTTAAATTTAAATGAACAAAAAGAGAAAATATTGAACTTGGAGTAATTATAACTCCAGACCCTGACGACATTACCTCTGGAGAATTGAAAGGAAGTAAGGTTGATTAGCTCTGGGACATTGGTCTTTGAGATTAAGTAAGATTTATCCTTTCAACTTTATTAGAAAAATATTCTTATAAAATGAATTAATAATACGAATATTTCTCCCCAAGTATGTCCTTTATCACTACTCTGGCAAAGATAATCAATATGAAAGAATATCTCTTCTTAAGGAAGATCCATTAAGTCCCCAGTGTTCTTTTATCTCCAGATTTTACCATGACTGAAATCAGACTTTTCACCTTAACATTTAGAAACAAATGCCTAACTTAAATTACAATCTGTCTTCTTAAAACAAAACAAACAAAATATCCATTCTTTTCACAAGAGGAGTATTTTTTTTTATTTTCTTTATATATTTAATGGTCAGTCTTATCAGTATCTTTTACTCTAATGACAATTACCTCATTAAACATTAAACATTAAACTAAAACTCATTTACTTAATATCCCTCTCACCTTGGCTCTTACTTGGATGGTGTTACCTGTGTAGTCAAGTAGCCCCGTAGCCTAGAATCTAAGTAGTTGTAGGGACAGATATATCATTTGCACTTGAGATGTTATGGGGAGAGAATAATAAAAATTTACAATAGATTACCCAAATAGTTTAAAAGAATTTTGCAGAAAAAGGGCTTAGCATCAAATGGACAGAAATGACAGAAAATTTAGGGACAAGATGCCCATATAATTTATCATCCATTATATTTTGAAAATGAAACGAGGCATTAAAAACATTATACCAGAATAAGAGGTATAAACCTCAACTATGTCAGGACTCATGCTCACTATCTAATCAGAGGGAATGGAATCCAAAGAAATCTTGCAGGCTCCACTATGGTAGAGACTTTATCTCTATGTCCTTCTTTGTCCAAATGTTCATTGCTTACCAGCTCCCCTCTGATGGAAAAATAAATTCCCTTTTTTGTCTGAGAAAGAAGCACCTTCGACTAGGTCTGGTCAGTTCCTTCCTTTGCATCACTAAGTATCTTTAAGTTGACACTCCTAGATATCCATGATGGGGATAGTTATATGTTTACTTTATAGCATAGTTATTATGGGAGCACAAATCTATGTCCTTTTTTCAAAGTTTTGGAGACTATCCTCTGATACAGTTACTCTCAGATTTTTCATGCATTTTATTAGGACTTTCATTTAAAAAGAAATATTGTCTCCAATTAATTTGGGGTCTTCCAGCTTCCTTTTTGTGATTGATTTCTAGTTTTAAGCCACTGTGGTCAGAGAATATGGTTGGTATGATTTCAGTCCATGTAAATTTGTTGAGACATGTTTTGTGTCCCAACATGTGATCTATCCTTGAGAATATTCCACATGTACTTGAGAAGAAAATGAAATCTGTAGTCATTGGATGAAGTACTTGGTATATGTCTATTAAACTTAACTGTTCCAAATGGTCATTTAAAGCTGCTGTTTCCCTGTTAATTTCCTACCTGGTTAATCTGTTTGTTGTTGTAAATGGGGTGTTAAAGTCTACTGCTATTTTTCTGTTGCAGTCAATGTCTCTCATCAATTCCAATAATACTAACTTAATATATTTTGATGCTCCTTCATTTGGTGCATCTGAATGACTCTTTAGTAAAAGAGGAAATTAAAGGAAAACTTAAAAAATACTTAGAGACAAATGAGAATAAAGACAAGATCTACTAAAATCTATGAAATGTAGCAAAAGTAGTACTAAAAGGGAAATTCATTGCAATCCAGGCACATCACAAGAAACAAGAACAATTGCAAATAAACAGTCTAACACTACATTTAAAGCAACTAGAGGAATAAAAACAATTAAAGCAAAATTCAGTAGAAGAAATTAAATAATAAAAATTCAAGCAGAAATCAACAAAATAGAAAGCAAAAGGACAATCCAGAAGATCAGTGAAATAAAAAATTGGTTATTTAAAAAATAAAATTGAAAGACCATTGGCTAGACTAAAAAGAAAAAATAGAGAAAACTCTCTAATTAGAATCAGAAATGAAAGGAGAGAGTTACAAAAGGTACCACAGAAGTAGACGATTATGAACAACCATATGTCAATAAAGTAGACAATCCCACGGACATGGGGAGATTTTTAGAAAAATGCAGTCTACCAAGACAGAACCTGGAATGACTGAAATACCTGAACAGAACAATTACAAGCAGGGAAACTGAAGAGATCAAAAGTCTCCCTAAAAATAAAGCTCATGACCAGATGACTTTTCTAATGAGCTTTACCAAACATTCAGAGAAGAATACCTATTCTTCTCAAACTCTTCCAAAATACTGAAGAACAGGGAGAACTTCCTAACACTTTCTATGAGGCTAAAATCACACTGATACCAAAAGCTGATGGAGATATACCAAGAAAGAAAATTACAGACTAATATCTCTAATGAACACAGATGGAAAAATTCTCAACAAAATATTAGCAAACTGAATCCAACAGTGGATCAAAAGGACTGGCAATCATACCCAATCATACCCAATAGGAATTTATCCCAGGGATGCAAGGATACGCCATATCAACAAGAACAAGGAGAGAAAAACCACACAATCATATTAACAGACACAGAGAAAGCTTTTGACAAAATCCAACACCCATATGTAATAAAGACCCTGTATAAAATGGAGATAGAAGGAACACACCTGAAAACAATAAAGATCATACATAATATATTCATAGCCAACATCATAGTCAATGCTGAAAAACAAAGTATTTTCTCTACAGTCAGGAACAAGGCAAGGCTGTCCACTCTCATCACTGCCATTTAATGTTGTACTGGATGTCTTAGCCACAGCAATTAGGCAAGAAAAAAGAAATAAAAGTAATCCAAATTGGAAAAGTAAAACTAATATTATTTTCATATCGTGATTTTATAAATCTATATGTGTGTGTACATGAAAAGATGTTCCTACTCAATGGCTATCATCAAAATGCAAATCAAAACATCAATGAGATATCACCTTACACCCAAGAAGTAGACTTATCCAAAGGTTTGTAAATAAGAAATGATGGCAAGGATGTGGAGAAGAGGGAACACTTTTACACTGTTGATGGTAATGCAAATTGGTGTAACCCCTGTGGAAAACAATATGGAGAGTTCTCAAAAAGTTGAATATCCAAATGCTACAAAAACACTAACTCACAGAGATTTATGCACCCCCATTTATTTCAACCCTACTCACAATAGCTAAGAACTGGAAATTACTTGTGTCCAACGTCAGAAGAATGAATAAAGAAGATTATATATATATATACTTATATGTGTATGCACACACTCATACACACTATGGAATACTATACAGCCTAGAAGAGATGAAATCCTGCCATTTGAATCAAAATGGATGCATCTAACGGGGATTATACTAAATGAAGTAAGTCCATAGAAGATAGAGACCAGTTGGAATGTGAATAGGAACCAATGAAACTAAACCAACCCTTGGGCACTTGAAATAGAACTAAGGTTACCAATATGGAATGGGAGAGAGAGTCAGGGCAAGAGGTGGCAGAGCCCACTGGACAATGGTGAAGGACACTTGTTGGTTTGGTGGAGGGCAGGGTGTGTTGATACATACCTAAGGCATGAGGAAACTGCACATATTGGGAACCTACACGTATGAGTTTATTTTAATTTGTAAAACAAAGTTACTGCAACAAAATATTAAAAATAAATGTTGAATGAATGAATAAAAAGAAGTATTGTTCTTCCAAAATTTTAATAATTTGCTCAAGTAATTTGTTGATTAGAAGAAACTATGGAGTGCCCTCTTAACACCCTAATCTAAAATCTCCATGTCTGGATGGATATTCTTAAGTACTTAAAATGTGATAGAATTTATCAGAAGGATATCACATCAGCTAGGTAAGTTGTGATAGGTAAATTTTGGTCCAGTTTGTTGCATAACTGTCACAATTGTCAAGCTGGAGCATAAAAGCAAAATGATGAGCATCACCATCATGAAAAAAGACCTATCTAGCCAGTATTTATGTTATCTAATAGTCTTTCTTTTCAAACATTTCTTTAACTGACATCTTTTTAAAGAAATAAGCTTCACTTGTCTGGTATAAGTCACACACAATGCCAGATAAGGAGAGGATTTCCTTTTTAGTCTCTTTTCTTATTTATTTATTTTTTGTTTGGTATTAATCCTCCAGATTTTGAGTCAGGGTTTAAATAACTCTTTCTATTCCAAGGTTGTAAAGGTATTTGTCCTTTTTTATAGAACTTTTATGATTTCATTTATTTTCAACACAAATATTTGGCTCATTTGGAATTTATCCTACAGTAAAACGTGGGTCAAACTCTTCTTTTTCATATGGTTAACTCCTTATCCCAATGATGCCACATTTCTCATATATAAAGATATGCAAGTGATGAGTGTCTTTTTTTAAAATTCTTCAATCTGTCGATCTATTTGTGATTTTTTTTACCACACTGATTTAATAATGAAAAGGTTTATGGAGTGTATTATCATCTGGCAGGCCTAGTCTCCTTTCATTCTTCTTCTTTCTCAAAATTTTCTTAGTTTTTCTGAACTATTTTTTTCAAATAAACTGTAGACTAAAGTAATTTAAATTTTTTGACTTATTGATATTTTTATTAGGATTATATTGACTTCATAAGTTTCAATAGGGGGAATTGACAACTTTTTTGACATGTAATCTGATCCCAAGTTTGAGATACCTTTTCATTTGTCAAAACCTTACATTGTGTTCTTTGGAAATATCTTCAAGTTGTTATACAAGTTTCCACATTTCTCATTAAGTCTGATGTTTGGGAGTACTATTCTAAATGTGGTCTTTTATGATATCTTCTAATTTGTATTTATATACAGACTATTGATTTCTATTATTGAATTTTATATCCTAATTCTCTCATTTTATGCTTTTTATGTTGATTCTCTGAGGTTTTCAAGATAAAAATTTTATTTAAATATAATAATGTTTACTTCCTCTTCAATTTTTATACTTCAGATTTTTTATTTTCTTGTCTAATTGTATTAAGTAAAAGTGCCAACAATAGGTATCCTTATTTCATCTGTAAAATTAGCAGACATGTTATTTGTTTCTCCCTAATTTCGATGTGAGTTTTTTGCTGACATGGATGGATAGATGGATGAATGGATGGATAGATGAAGATGCAAAGATACATTATATCAAGAAAGCACATATCAATTCTTACTTTAATTAGTGTTTTGTTTTCCCTGGTTCTGGATTTTAAACCCAGGTCCTTGGCTTTACATGGTCTGAACCTTAGTCACCTCATCTACCTGAGCCACACAGGTGTGCCTAATTCATTTTTTAATTAAAAAAATAGTTGCTAGACTTGCTACTACTTTCCCCAGACTCTGGAGATAATCATATATTTTTCATAAGTCTGTAAATATGATAAATTATGTTAATACATTTCCTAATTCTAATCCACCCTTGTATTTCTGGAATAACCTCTACTTAGTCATGAAGTTTTATTATTTTAATATGTTGCCAAGATCCGGTTACTACTCTTTGACAGAGGACTTTTATATCAATATGTATAAGTTCCATTGAGCTATAGTCTTCTCTTTTGCGCAGTGCTTGTCAGATTTTGGTATCAGTGTTGTAAAGACATCACATAAAGAACTTGTAAAGATTTTTATTTTTATTTATCTTAGAAAAGTATAAGTTGTGTAGTAACTACATGATCCTTCGTGCTATGGTAAAATTCTCAGCAGGCTTGACTGATTGCCAGCTTGATATCAAACACTGTGTTTGGTCACTGTAGGTAAAAAGGTGAATGAAAGATGACTCACCCATCAAACAACTCATGGTTAAGAAAGATGATAATCATGTCAATAATATATTACAAAATAGGTTTAGATGTTTCTACAATAAAAGCGTATTTTGTGGGATGCTATGAGAATATAAAAGATGCTTTCTTAAAGAAAATCATGAACAATGCTCACCCAATGTTGACATTACTCATGAGAAAGTCAAGCTAAAGACCTAGTCCCCCAGACATGCCTTCAACTACTGAAGTGCCTTTAATAAGTGACTATAGTCTTCTATTGGACATTAGAAGCATTGTGAGGCTTAAAATTCAGCTGCTCCTGTAAAACATAAAACTCTCAATCTAGGTTTACCCTTGATAAAAATGATTGATGGACATCTGTATCTGATGGTAATTTCAGTACAGAAAAAAAATATTGTAAGGTCCTCAGGTCCACTATAGTTGAGACAATAAGGAGATCACAAAAGAGAAAAAAAGTGCTGACAAGTGTAACCTTTGTCAAACTTACTCATTTGTCTGTGCCGACCCGTGACACAATGAATGGGTAAAATGACTTGTTTTGTCTCCACTCTTTTCCCCTCCCCTCCCCTCCCCTCCCCTCCTCTCCTCCCATCCCCCCCCTTATTCTCTCCTTGTTAAATTTTTATTAAATAATAATACACACCACAGAAGTACATAAGTAAAAGGTTGATAACTTGCTTAATTCTCACAAATTAAACACATGAGGTATCCCTCAATCACTCTCCCCAAGGTATACTCTCCTATCTGTCCAATTCTGAGTCTTGTGTAGATTAATCTCATAGTTTTTTATCTGGTTCATTTTGCTATATTATCTTTGTGAAATTCGGGCACTTTGATACATGCTCTTTCAAGTCTCATTGCTATATTATTATATTAAATTAATATACCACAACTTACTTATCCATTCTAATACCAATGAACATTTAGAGTTTCTAGTTTGGAGCTATTATAAATTCTCAGACTGTTATAAGCATTCTTGCCCTTTATACTCAATGTATCTATGTACATGGCACATGTACATAGGAATGGAATAACTAGGTCATTTGGGTAAGCATGAATTCAACTTTATTATAGACAACTGCCAGTTTTCCAAAGTGGTTTTGTCCCTTTATACTCCCTCCAAAAGAGTATAGTGTTCTATATGATCTATATCTCCATTAATACTTATTAATTCTCTTCATTATCATTTTAATCATTCTATGCAAACCACATATGGAAGTTAGTTTTAGTACTTAATAACTTTTGACCAATTTTGATTTAAGAACTCATTTCAAAAAATAAAAATGGGAATAGAAAATTTTTAAGAAGCTGGAGATACCACTCATTCAAAAGATGAAATTACCCTACTGACACTAATTTTCATTTAAATCACTACAGGGCAGGCCGAGCATTAGGATGATTCACTCTTTTAGATTTTTATTTTTTTCCAGTTATAATGTTGCTACTTTATTTTGCATATCATAGCTATAATAAATGACATCTCCAAATGTGTGAAATCATAATTGTTCCAAATAAATAATGCAAGATAATGAGCCAAAGAATACTGTGTGGATTACAGAGAAAACAATAGGTTGAGCTGTAGTAATTACAAGAAAAATTAAATAAATGTGAGGTCAATAATAAGTAGAGAGTAATTAAGCAGAGTAGAAACAGGAGACACTTTTTTAAAAAATTAAAGTTAGCGAATTCCTTGTAAAATGATAAGTTAAGATCATGAAGAAGGATTTGTATATAGATATATAAATTGTAGAATGTCTTCTCCACAAAATCTCCCCAGGTAAAAGTGACCATCAACTTTACCCATTAAAGCAAATATCGAATGCATCTTTCTTTTATCCTGGGAAAGAAAGACGATGGAAACAAAAGAGGCAGAGCAGTCAGAATGTTCTGAAATAATCAGATATTTTAAGTTTTTAGTGAAAATTATCCCCCAAATGTATTTATACATAAGGCTGAGAAGATAAGAAAACTTTGTTATATCCCTTTTCTGTAACTTTTTGAGATAAAATAGAAACTATAACGTAGCATGTATTTTCTCCTCCTTTTTTTTTTTTTAAGAAAAGGAATGGTACAGGCAGGAATGAAGGCAAGTAGGCAGGCAGGTAGAAAGAGAAAGGAGGAAGACACACTTTATTTTATTTAGTTGTTCATCTTGGTTGTTCCCCAGACCCTGGGTCTTGAATTGGAAACCTTGGAATACGTGTGGATTGCACCCAGGGTGTACTAGACAGCTAGGCCACCAGGGCACACCTTTAGTAGCACTTACAGTGTTAAAATTGTTTGTCTTTATCCCTCTTAGATTATAGACTCCGAAAAAAGTTCTCCATTGTACGTTGCCTTCTAATAGAACCTGAATCATTCAATAAATATTTGTTGAACACATGAATGAATGAGCTAATGAGTAAGGACTGAGTCTAGAGTAACACTTTCATCTGTCCTTTATTGACCAATCCCCACCTTTTATTTTTTATATCTTGTCTTTTAAAGTAAAGGGGAAAGCCTTGTAGTCAAGGTCCAGTATATAAAATTTCTTATCCAAAAGGGTAATTGTGCATGAAAGACTCCCCCAATAGGAGAGAGGTCAACTCTCTCCTTGAGGAAGATTAGACAAAGACATGAAGAATTTCCTAAAATGCTAAGAGCAAGCCCCAAAACTGAAACTTTAATATCAAAAGTTTGTAAGAACTAAATGAGGGAATAGAGAGACATCTATAAAAGAAAAATATTTGGATACGGTTATTTTGAATAATTGTAAAAGACTGTAATGATAAAATAGGAAAAATAAGTAAGATATCATAAGTCATAAGTGATCAGTTTAAGACATTTGATATTTTACAAAAAAGACACATTTTAAAATATTTTATAAAAAGGAAAAAAAAACTTGAAATTAGCAATGTTTGAGACTAGGAACAGAAGCTGGCTAAGATGGATCCTTCTAAAATGAAAATAGATTTCCCTAAAGAGAGAAGATCTGGCAGATTTCTACAAAATATGATGAACAGTAATGCTCATCACTGGGAAAAGTTACTGGATAAGCTTCTTGGATTTAAGCTAGATCCCTGAACCCAGGTCCTCTGCAAATTTCACAGCTGCCAATGCATCAGCCGGGTTTTATTTTAACAACATTTACAATTTCCCTTTCGGTTTTGAAGCAAGGCTGAGGGACCATCTGAACAGATAATGAAATAACTGTGAAAGTTCAGAGCATGCTGAACAAAACAAAATATGTTTTGCCTGATTTATGCAAACTAAACATATTGTCAAGGTTTTTGAAGCAATTAGTCCAAAATATGCACAAAATACAGCAATTTCTCAAGTAGCCTGGCAGCAGATGAATTAAATGGAAATGTGCCTCTGAAACAGTTTAATCAGACTCTATAGATATGCTGAACATTTTTATACATTTTGTGATATGAATTCATGAATAATGTCCTCCTTATGGAATACCCTACCATTTTCACCCTAAAACCAGAGCTCTTGCCTCTTATTAATTAGGAGTTCTTCCATTAGGGATTCTAGAAGCCAGCTGTATTTCTGAAACCTATGCTAAAAGAAATGAAATTTTCTTCTAAAGAATGTCTGAATTCATCCTAAAATGAATATCTTTTAAAGAAATGAAATTAAGTATGGTGCTTGCTCCTTTCCTTGTTGTGAACAAACCGAATCCATTATGTGCTTCCATTGCTATTATTTTCATATTGAGACTCATTCTTTGAGGCCTCCAGAAGAGGGTTCTCCAAGGCCAAGTGGAAGAATCAGTTCTTTGATGATCCAGAGACAGTCCAGGGCTTTCTATGTCTGTGGAGGGCTTTTCTACCTCCAATCATAGCTGCAGTTAAAAGATGAATGAATTCTGCAAATATATAAAGTAAAAGAATTTTTAAACCCAACTTTCATACATCTTGGTGTGTTTAATTCTGAAGGGGAGGATACAAACTAAAGGAAAATAATCTCCCAAGGAGAAAGAAAAGCATTGTTCCCTGAGAAGACTTTAAAGGGCTTTGAATGAATAAGAGTTTTCTGCTTATGACAACTTCTCAATGGTTTTATATTTCTGAAGGAGGAAGTTGTGATTCATAGGGCAAAACCTTGGTTGGTGCTGTGGCAAGTTGTGCTTAAAATAGCCTTGCCCTCTTCTTTCCCAACACTCCTCCTCACCAAGCAGGTTCATTCAAGGCCCATCCTGTAGAAAGTGAAGAGCAAACAGTGCCTGCTATAACTGCCACATTTAAAAGATGTGGCAGAATAATCCCAAATAGCTATTGATTTTTCTATAATGTATTTGAAATAAGCAAGTCATCAATCTATGGACTCAATATTATTATCTCACATTTTGGTGTGAAGAAAAGTTTCTGCTCTTATGAAAACCTAAATATCATTTCTCAATTTATTTTATAGTGACTGATCAGATGTCTAAATCCTTTCCTTTTCACCATTTTTCACTGGATTCTGTAAAAGCATAGATCTAGAGCATTGAGCATTTCTTTTTTTTTCAACAAAAACTCAAGAAATTATTTCTCTCAGACCTAATGGGTTAATTTACCAAACCTCCCATCCCTAACCCCGTTAGCCTTCCTACTGGATTTATTAGCAACAATCTCAGTCCATTTTATTGAGTATTCCTTAGTGATTGATCAAAGTCAGTTCTTAATAGAAACCTTTCTATTTTCTCATATAGTACAGGTGGACTTGATTTTATGCACATTATGTCTTTTTAGAGCTAATTTAGTTAAAAAATATATATAAGTTTGACTGAATGTGTACCAAAAATTATTTCATAAATATCTTCATGGACATCTATTCTGTCATCAGATAAGGGGAAATTGAGTTACTGAAGAAGGATTGACTAATAATATTGTTATTTTATAAATGAAGATGGTGGAAGGAGGAGCTTGATGAATATATATAGCTTTACTCAATAGAGTTAATGACCTATAACAATTCCAGATTCATTGCCTTTGAATTTCATTCTTAAAATATGCCACCTATTCTAATTCAAAGTGGGGAAAATTCTTGAAACCATTCTATTTGTATTCAAGTGAAATTTATCATCCTCTAATAAAAATTAAAGAAAAATCCTAACTTTAAAATATCATGGCCTACCACCCTGATATGTAAAAAAGAAAAATTGTGTAACTTCTTTAGTAATGTCAAGAATTTTTCTCTGACATTCAAACAACTTACTAAATTTAAATCTATTATTACTACTGGGATGCATCGAGACTCATACCAAGTCCAACATTCTTTGTATCTTAGGAGAGACTTTGGTTTGAAATAATTATACAATACGCAGCAAAAAAAAAACAAAACAAAACAGTGCATCACTGGTTTCCACTCCTGACTTGCTCTGTGACCTTGATAATGTCATTTTAGCTTCCTAAAACTCACATAGAAAATGCACAGTCATACCTCCTTCACACATCCTGTTTTAAGGACAAAGTAATATGAATTAATATAGATCCATGTGGGGTGAGTGGGAAATCTTTTAGGTAATAATAAGGTAAGTTTTTTTTAATTAACTGATATTGAGTGAATACACTTTATAATGATATTTTTAATATCTGCTTTACTTTCATTTAATATCTGCTTTACATTCTGAAAGTTCATTTCCATTCTGTAACCTAAAATAAATTTCTTTCTTTTCTCCCCCTCTTGATGCCCTTGTCTTGGTACACCTATATTGTATTCAGATGACTCTCTTTCATTCCTTATATTTAATTAATCACCACGTCTTTTCAATCATTTTATTCATAAGTCCTTTTCTTTCTATCTTATCTTCCAGTTTAAACCTTTCCAACTTCACATCTAAATAATCTGCAGGTTCCAGTCCTGGCTCTACTACTTATCAATAGTGTGAAACCATTCTGTATCTCCACTTCACCATTTGTAGAATAGTGAGAGACTAAAACTCAGGACCATGAAAGTAAAATTCATCCTGGTAACAATCAGACTGTGAAAAGGGACAGATTAATTCAGAGACAAAGGCAACACAGAATAATCCTTCCAAGGTCATGCCACAGTTGCAACATATTTTTTCCTTTTGAGTGACTTCCCCAGCATTACTTTGTTTCTAAAAAAGATTACTGAGATTCCCAGTTGCTAAACTACTCTCACTTCATCACAGCAATCTGCCAGGGTGGATTCTGTTTCTGAGACTCTCAATTCATTGGTGATTCCTATTCACTTTTGCTTCTCCTCAGAATTATTCAGCCAACCCCAAATCCTATGAAAAGCTTCTGTCTACTCCCTCTTCCCAAAATACTACATGATTCCCCATGAGGTTGACTTTCCCTTGTTGCAGAAAGTTGAATAATCCTATCTTTGTGAGACTACAGGTGGGCTCTTGATTGTCTCTATTGGACAGGATTTATCAATCACAGTAATAATAGTCCCTTAAGAATGCTAAAAGAATTAAATGTAAAGTACTCATAATATTAATGGGCATATTAAAAGCACTCAATAAATGCTCACTGCTCCTTTATCTCATTGTCATCATCATCATCATCACCATCAATGTATCACCTCCTTCTTGATGACTATATCATTCTCTTCCCTCCCAAGTCATCTTTCTTTGGAGTTTAAATTATTCTTATCAATGTGTACCCGTATTTGAAATTTGGGTTGTTTTCCATTGCCATGAATAAAGTAAAAACTCAGACTAATATCCAACCCCTGCTATATTGAGACAAATGACCTTTGTCTTCCAATTCTCCTACAAGGATTTCCAAACCAGCTGGATGAGTGTTTCCGGTTCCCAAAATGGGACTTCCATGTAGCTTATAAACTTTTACTCAATACAAATTCCCATTTTTTAATAAGCCTTTTGACTGCTTTTCCAACCATTCAAAAACAATTCATCCTTCAGCTACTGCAAAGCTTTTCCTCTCTGGAAAGTTCCCTTCTTGAAGTCTCATCCTCTCTGACCATACAAATCGTAGGTGTTGTTTATTCCACTCATTATGTATAAAATTATTTCTTTGCTTGGTACTTTTCTCACAGAGACATTTTTATCTAGATTGTACACTTCCAGCAAACACCGGATCACATATCACTTCATTACAAATAATATGTATTACAAGTAATTTTTATAATTTTAATAAATAGCTTCTCAAATCACTCTTTCTATTTCCCTAAAACTATATTTATTTCTTTCCAATTTATTTGGGCACCGAATATTTCTAAATATGTGGGCCCTGCAGAATAGGCTCTTCACACATGTTCAGGGTGGGATTTTCAATGTTGGACTTCAAAAAAAGTGCATCATTTTCATGTAGTTCCATTGCCTTTATCTGTCTCTGTTGCAAAATTGTATCTAGAAATACCTGCCTGTATCTGACCTATTACTTTTAAATGTGATTGTTTTTCTTTAAGTTTTCAATTGTCTTCTTTGTGAAATGGCATCCAAGTGAAACTTGTGACTATTTCTACCTTTAATTCTGTCCCCCCAAAATTAAACTGACATTATTTTCTTTACCCCTTGGTGTGGTCAACACTGTTCAATTTATTATTTCTAAATGTATTACTCCACTTTTCGTTTTCTCTGTCAAATCATTTCATTTCTCTCATTTTTATTTATTCAGAACCATCCTGCTTCCTTAAGTTCATTTTTGTTTTGCTAAACTCTCAATACTCTCTCTCCCAGACTCTTCTGCTACTAAGTTCAGGACACATATCTATTCTTATCCATCCATTCCATAAATCCAAATGTATGTTTCTAACCTTATTGAAAAGAACTATAAATTATTTATAAGCTTTAATATGGTATTCCTTAGTATGGTCTAGCATTCTTAGAGTTTAAATACTCGTATCTACAAAGCTTAGGATATATTTTCTCCTTTAATTTTTATTTTTAAAAAAAGAATCTCTAATAGACAAAACAAAGACAAGGATGGCGACTCTTTCCTGTTATGACTTGCTTTTAGCCATGAATATTCACTGAACTCTTGTACTCACTCTCTTATCAAGAGAGTGTCTCAAGTGTATCAAGAACCATCATCTTAGCCCTGTGTGCTGTGGATGGTGGCTTAAGGATTACTGAATAGTTTACCTGCGGAAGCTTCTGATCTGCCTTTAAAAAGTATGAAGATGTAGTAGTTATTATTAGTATGGCTAATTATTAGTCCCATGCTCTTTTAGTGCTCAAGCACATCACTAAAGAAGATCTGTACAACATCTGGGGCCGCAGGGAAAGAAGACAAATGCAGCTGTAAAGAATGAAGTTTAAGTCCTGGCTCCTGCCTCCTCTAGCCCAATGACGTGCTTGACACTTGAGTACTTGAACCTCAGTTTCTACTGTAAAGTAGAAAGAATAGTAACTAATACATTTGTTATGAATTGACACAAATAGGAGATATAAGAATCTGTTAATGGTTTTAAAGTTAATAATCTTGTTTTTCTGGTATATTTATTCCAAGTTAAGTTTCTACACCTCAGTAAATGGATTACTCAGAGCACACACAAATGCACACCACCACACTGCTCCACAATTCACAGTACATGTAAATGGTTAAATAAGACAATGATTAATAAAATGCAGTCCAATTAAATTTACCTTCTGGAAGCAGCCACTGATGTTTATTTACAGCAAAAGTCAAGTTTGTTTCTTTACAACAAAAGTGAGAGAGAAAAGAAAACTTGCAAGTCACCCTTTTCCTTGTTTCTTCCTTAGCACCTCCTGCCAATAAATTACCAAGTTCCTTGGTTTCTATCCATTAAATATGTCTGACACTCATTCCCTTTCTTCATCTGCAATGTCCCCCACCCCCAACATCTCATACTGAGCTATTGCAATGATCTCTAACCACTCCCTCTATACCAATTTTGCCTTTCCAGTCCATTTGCTAATCTGACCATGTCACTGTTCTCCTTGAAACGTCTGGTGACTTCACTGGTCATTGTAAACAGCTTTGTTCAAGGAATAGCTGTCTTTCTAGAGCTGCTGCCCTTTCTCATTTAACAAGACTTACACTTTTGCCTTGGTGGCATTTGTCATATTCTGTATTGTTTGCTGGTTTGTTACATATTTACCTTATATTCCCTCCCTCCTGGTAAATTCCTTGGTAGAGAGGACCAATGCCACATACATGGCAAGTGTTTGGTATCTATGTGTTGAATGACATGACAATCTAGTTCCATAGACAATACAGACATGAAAGAGTGGAGAGCAAGTTTGAGGCCAGAGCTACTGATTATGTGCTATAGACTACAGACTTAAGTGTTGGGTGAAGTGCTTTTATCTTGGTTGGGAAGAAACAAGCACTATCAACATCTCTCTTACCTCTGCCCACCTTTACCACCCTAGTTCAGACTCTATCATTTATCATTTTGAAAACTCAGCCTTTCTGCTTTCGTCTCATCATCCTCCTGCTTCCTACTTGACTCAATCTCCAATAGCAGCCACAGTAATTTCTTTTTAAATAACAATAAATCAGATTACATCATTTCCCTGCTTAAAACTCTTCAATGATTTTCTATCAAATATAGAGCAAAATCTGGTTTTAGTATAGGGGCCCTCCAGTTTCACACACCTTCATAGTTTTCTGCCCTCTAGCTCTTTTATGTGACTGGAATGCTCTTTGCCAGGATCTTCCTTAGTTCTAGATCCTTCAGTTCATTTTCTTGACATGTTATGACATTTATCGCTTCATGACAGGACAATTTCTGGTTTCTCTATTTATGAGTACATGGTCTGTCTACCATGGTGGTCCTCCACCTTGCCCCTTCCCCATAAACACCCTGGAGTAGAGCACCTTGTTCCTGTATTCACCACTGGTTTCCCAATGCCTAGACCAGTATCTGGCTCCTAAGAAACAGGTAAAGAATGTTTGTGAATTCATGAGCACGCCTTCATATCTTGAGCAAATCATTTTGAAAATCCTTCCTCTCTGCTTTCATGAACATGCTCTCTCCCTCATATGGCATCGCTATAACTTGGGAACCTCTTTAATATCCTATGTTTGCTCAGCATTTATGAGCCAGCAGATAGACAGAAAGAGAAAGCCACTATGAGTCATGCTGTGCAATTTTGAGTACCTAAGAGAGCAGGTGATATTTTTCACAGTGTCAGTTGCAGTTCTTTGCAAGTGCTTCCCTGTTGCCATGGTAAAGGTTTTATGAAGCAAATCCAGCCAAAGAGAAGGAGGTTCTCCATTGCGCCTGGAATCTCTGCATAGACACCATCCCCAAATGAGCCCAGCAAAGGGCCTTACTCATAGTAGGCCCCCAGTTAATGCTGATTTCATTAAATTGGATTGGGCTTTTGATGCCTATAATACTCCAGTTACAAGCTCCTTGTCAAATGTAAGCTTTTGCATTTCAGATAGAAGATTCATGGTATTCTTTATTGGAAACTAATTTCTTAAGAGGCAAACACCTGTAATTTTTTTACCCATTGTAATAATTATAGCTTATATTATTAAGTACTTAGTTTCATTTTCTCATTTAATTCTAAAAGCCATCAAGGTGCCAGATAGTATAATTAGCTCCATTTTACAAATGAAGAAACCAAGGCTCAAAGAAGTTAAGTAACTTGTCGCTGGTGACACAGGGAACACAAACATAAGAGGCAAAGCTCAACCAAACCAAAAACTCAGTTATGACCATGGGGGCCATGTAACCACTTCTACCTCTAGGGGTTTTCCATGAGCACTTATACCAGTAGTTTTCAAGGACTCTAAGGGGACCCCCTTCTTGTAGCTGGTGGTAGTCTGTAACCAAAAGGTAGCTTTATTTTTTTGCTTCTTGATATACTTTGAACACCCCACAGAGTATAGATAAAATCCCTTTTCACTGTGGACTCACAACCTATTCTGCTCACTCAGATGTTGGCAATCTTAGTTGAGAAAATAAAATGTAAAGTCTAAGGTATAAGTTAAAACTCAGAAGTTTTTCAAATCTGATTTCCCGACATGACTTGCTTTGGACCACCATGCCCTTTCTCTTCTGTGTCAGTCCCATTGGATGTAAGGGAGGCCAGGGAATCCCAGCAAGCTGGCTCCATGCTCCCTGACTTGGTGGAGGTTTAAAACTGACTCTTGAGTGTTGACTCAGGAGGACTGCTGCCTGGTCCACCATTCCTTGATTCCCCCTCAGTGTTCTACTGGTTGCTTCCTCATTTCCTCATCAGCCAACCACCCTG
Organism: Solenodon paradoxus; assembly: GCA_004363575.1. Taxonomy (NCBI): domain Eukaryota; kingdom Metazoa; phylum Chordata; class Mammalia; order Eulipotyphla; family Solenodontidae; genus Solenodon; species Solenodon paradoxus. The sequence goes on along the minus strand of RJWH01000108.1, from coordinate 430,085 downwards.
TGGGGTGCTGCTGAGGTCTCTTCCCCATAATGATGGCCTCCTGGGTAGTATCTAAGAAAATCCAGTCACTGTATCTTCTGCTTAGACCATGGGCATATTCATGTCTCTTGTCATTCAAAACTCTGCAAGTGCCCATCCCAAAACAGCCATTTTGTGGTCATTAGTCAAAGCAGTGTATCTAGATATCCTGGCTCATAGTGTCTCTGTTGCAGAGTCAGAGCTCTGAGTTTCCACAGCTGCCCGCCCCCCACCAGATAAGCAGTGAAAAAGATAGCAGCCCCTGGAATGAAAGAAAGTGGACGGGGACCTAGAGAAAGCTTCCAGAGAACCTACTCATTATCCTGTCTCTCCTTGACACTCTGACTTCTTTTCCCCACCCCTGGCTGTGAGTCACAAATCTGGGTCCACAGCCTGTACTTGAGCCACTGGGGGCAGGTGGAGAGGACCTTTTTTTTTCAATTGTGGTAAAATATTCATAATATAATGACATTCATAACATAAAATTTAAGTGTACCACTCTGTGACATGAAGTACATTTACGTAGTTGTGTAGCCATCACCACCATCCGTCTCCAGAGCTTTTTCATCATCTCCAACTGAAATTATACTCACTAAACACCAGCTCACCATTTCCGCCTCCCCCTCAGCAACCATCATTCTACTACTCTGCTACTTGACTACTCTGGAAACTGAATCTAAGTGGAATCTTACAGTATCGTCTTTTGTGACTGACTTTTTTTACTTAGTATGTCTTCAAGGTTCATCCATGTTGTAGCATGTATCTAAATGTTTTTCATTTATAAGGTAGAATAATACTCTATTGACTCTATACATTATAATTTGCTTATTCACATATTTGTAGATGAACACTTGGTTGCATTCACCTTTTAGCTATTGTGAATAATGCTAATCTGAACATGGAGTGTCTGTTTAAGTCCCTGCTTTCACTTCTTTTGGGTAAAAATGCAAAGTGTAATTATTGAATCATATGGCAGTGCTATTTTTAATTTTTAGAGGAATCACTGTATCATTTTATAGAGTGACTGCTTCATTTTACATTACTACCAACAGTGCACAGGGTTCTGATTTCTCCATATCCTCTCCACACTTATTATTTTCTATTTATTTGTATGTTTCATAGTTGCCGTCTTCATGAGTATAAAGTGGTTTTGATTGCAACTCCCTAATGACCAGCAATGTTGAGCATCTTTTCCTATGCCTCTTGACCATTTGTATATCTTCTTTGGAGAAATGTGTAATTAAATCCTTTGCCTATTTTTTAATCTGATGTTTTGTTATTGTTCAGTTGTAGGAATCATTTGTATATTCTGGGTATTAATCTCTTATAAGATATAAATTGCAAATATATTTCATGAGCTGCCTTTTCATTTAGTTGATAATGTTCTTCGACACACACAAGTTTTGTTTTTTTAAATTTTGATGTGGTCCAACTTATCTATTTTTTTGCTGCCTATGTTTTTGGCATATCCAAGAAATCATTATCAAATACAAAAATTTTCTCCGTATTTTCTTCAAAGAGTTGTATAGCTTTAGCTCTTGATTTACTTTGTATTACTATTTTTATTATGCTGAAAGGTACCTGACTCACTTTTTCAAAGTGCTCATGTGCTGTAGATCCTTGTATCATGGGTTATCTTTGGAAATCTAACTTGCCATTTTTTTCTTACACTTACTTTGGAATCTGGTATTAACCATCTTATTACCTCAAAGATGAGTCAGAAAAAGACTAATTATAACATCTGTATGATAAGTATATCAGTCATAGATACTGCAAATTATCAGTTGTTCCTCAACTGGATTTTATATAGCATGAATCCTACTTGGATAATATGTCCACATATTGGCGTTTCCCATTCTTAAAAAAATTAAATTCAGGGTAAAATTGTCATATCTAAGAACTATAATGAAAGGAACAAAGAGTCTCCAACCTAAGAAGAGAAGGCTAAAAGATGATAAGAATAATTTGCAAGCATCTGATGAAGGTCGCAGTCAGCTGTTCCCTAACTTCAGAGGAAAGAATAAAAGGAAATAAGTTTACATTACAGCATGAGAGATTAATTTAGATATTTCCTGAGAATGTGTATCTAGGCTACCAAGAATGATAAATCTCTTTCTTAGGAGATTTTCCTTTTTAAAGAAAATAAAAGGTAGATTGAAAGGAGGTGGGGTGAAGTAAATGACTCTTTAAAGTCTCTTCTCTACTGGGAAATGATATGGCGGTTAAAACTCCATATTCTGAAAGAAATTGATTTTTTTATCTGGCTAGTCAGTAATTTTAAACACTAAAATAATTAAAACCCAAAGTGCTTTTAGATATAACTTCCACTATGTTCCTCCCTATTCCCATTTAAGCATCTGTGCTGTTTATTATAGCTAAATATAAGCAACAATAATAACTACATAGAATCTTTGTATTACTTTTCCTTTTTCATTCTCTGACAATTGTTTTACATTTGAATGTTGCAGGAAATGGATAAAACAGCGTTCAACACGTCTTGCTAGTATGGTTACTTTTTGGCTAATTAGTTTAATATAGGGATATGTGGCTTAAATACCTTTAATATCAGGATAACCCAAAAATCACCTGACTTAGCACTGAAAGATGGACTTTCTTACGATGTCTGAAGGTGAGGGAAACTACCTACTAGTACATTTAGTTTACATTTTCTGAGCACAAACCAACTCCCCTGGAGAAGACAGGATAGGTGTCAGGAAATCACCTTGATAGAGGTTTTTCCCAAAGGTAATCCATTAAATAATCAGTGCATGAGCTGACCTAATAGCATTAGCAATTCTGGGCATCTTTTCCTTTCTAGTGAATTCAAAGCACTTTCACCTAGGTTACACTTGGGATGTTTACCTTCCCAGTTCCCTGTTTTTATCACTCTGTTATCATTATTTCCTTACTAATGCAGAAAATGAACCTTTCAGATGTTACAGAATTACTCTGACTTTTCTGATTTAGCTCATCCCTGGCCCTAACTTCTGTTTGCCTGCCTCAGCACAGCCCCCTCCCCAGGATCTAAGTCCTCTATGCCAGCCACACTGCACTATGCATCTCCTTTCTGGAAACACTGTGCTCTCTCATACCACCAATTCTTTGCCCTGAACAAATAATGATGTTACCCTTCAAGCCTCCTAAAAGCCTTCCTGTTTCTCACTCTGAAACCAAGGCAGAGTGACCTTGTTTTCCCAGTACCCAGGGTTTTCCCATCATGGAACTCAATACCATCTCCATGTTGTCCGTGTGTGTGTCAGTCCCAACATTCTCTCCTCTCTGAGCTTATTCATGAAGGAATGTAACCTGTTCATCCTTGAAACCTTTTCTTCTAGCATATAAATTTTTGTGGTGATTAAATGAATACATTATCATCCCAATAGTAACCGACATTTCTAAGGCATTTAACAGGTACTCATAGTTGTTGGATTATTTTGTTAACCCCGGAAACCAAATCTACCGTTCATGCATACATCCTAGAGATCTATTAAAACTACATACTCTGCCATAGTGAAAATATCCAACCAAACATTATTAAAATAAATGAGTGAAATAAGGACACATGAGAAAAACATTACTCCAGCACCCAAGAATTATGAAAGATTTTTACTTCAAGTTTTTATTCATTCATCCACTCAGTCATTCAATTAGGCCTACTTGATATTTGTAAATAGATAACCAAATGGTAGTTACTATTTGTAAACCATGCCAAATGCTGAAGATACGAGCCTCAGAAAGGCCTCATTTCTTCAGTAGGCAAGCTCACTTTCTGTTCTGTGCATTCAAACTCTAGTTGTTCCTCTTGCTTGTTTGCCCCAGACCTGGAACAGGAAACTGGGTCCCTGGGATATATGTGGACTGGAGACAGTGGACCCAAGTGCTACTCCACCAAAGATCACCCAAAATATCCTTTTTAATTGTAGCCATATAGAAAAAAGAAAAAGCTTGAAATATGTTGTAATATAAAATACATAATGAGGTCAAAATATGAGTTTATTTCTAACCAGTTCTCTCACGAGGACTCAGCTTGAGTATCAATTATTGAAAAAAATAATCACATTGTATTCATGACTTTAAATGATTATGGTGTCTTGTTAAATAATGTGACATTAGCAAGTGGGAAAATAATTTGGTTTTACAATGTTTCAGTATGATTTTCTATTTGGCGTAATATCCTGAGTGCTTGGGTTATTACAGTAATAAGCACCCTAGAAGTACTTATGCATATTTTCATCAATAAGAAATGGATTAGTGTTCATGTACTGAGGCCATTTATCATATGGCACTAGCAAAGAAGTTGGCGGGGTTTCTGGTTTTTTTAATGTACATATTTGATTAGAGCAGCTCTGTTGATCTCATAGGATTTTGTTCGAGAAAGGACAGATTTGCGCCTGCAGGGTTTCAGTGTTTATCTAATCTTAAAACCCTGGACATGTTACAAAACAGCACATGGGTTTCCATCTGTTTGCTGTTTGTTTCTATGGATCTATTTTCTGAAAGAATTGAAAAGATTAATTATGCTAAATATATATTCTATTCTATAGTTTTCAAGCCAAGCTAAGATCATTCATTTTCTAAACCCTCTAAGAATGAGGATGCTATATTCAACCATTCTGTAATACTTCAAACCTGGAAAGTCCCTAGCACAACTTAAAGAGAAGTCCTAAAGTAAAATGTAAGCTAATAATAGTGTTGGTGCCTTTTCTCTTTTAGCACTCAGAGAGAGGTTAACACTTTAGTTTGAAAATAACCCCATATAGTTCTTATTCGACCTTATTCAGATAATATAATAAGTATTATTAAACATAAGTGCACGAGTGCTGTTCCTGCATCCATTCATTATCTTCAGATTGATATTAGCCTTTTCTCTGCTCCTCTAATCTGAGGCCCCTTCAGGCAAGCTTTCTCTATGTTTCATTGTTGCTTTCTGCGCCTCATCATGGTTGTTCCCAGAAAGATTCTATCTGATCCCAATTTGTATCTGTTGAAAAGTGAAATGAAGAATTGAGTCAATAATTTATTTTAAGTGATACTGCCCAAAAGCATTCTCCAAATTTTAAGGATGTTGAAGACCTAAATTATTATTACTGAAGACTGTCTTAGAGTATGAATTGGCTCACAAAGGATGTTACATTTAACCAAATTCAGCAGTTATCCAATTCTGTCCAGTACTTTGGAAAGGCAGTCTAGACTGAAGAAATCAGTTCATTCCTAAATGGTGGATAGACTGGGTCCAACAGAAATCTTCAGAATGAAAAGAAGTTTAATAATAGTCATAAGTTTGCTCTTTGATGCAATGCAATGCCAAAAAGCAGCCTCTGTGTAAAGAAAGAGTATGCAGCATAATTATAGAGGAATTAATTTTTCACAGTTTTTTATAGTTGCCAAAGAAATTGTTAAAAAATATTTTCTTATAAGTTCTCACCAGAAATCTACAAGGACAGCCTGGATTTTACCACTTCACAGATGTGTGAAGTGAAAATTACATAAATGGGGTGACTTGACTTGACATATTAATGATAGGTCAGAACAGCAACCCAGGTTTGGTGTCTCTAAATCACACCTTCTTTCTACCATGTACAGTCCAAACGTTAGCTTTTTTACCATAGTGTTCTATTTGGCTATGTAAGCCCTTTTCTAGGACTTGATGATTTAGAGTAAACAAAACAAAAATAATGTATCTGTTTGAAATTAAAATGTCCTAATGATACTTTTTATGTGACTGTCTTTAGTAACTACTGATATAAACCTTACATGAAGTGCTGAGAAACAGAAAGTGAGAAATTATGTCAGGAATTATTATTATTCATAGGGTAAAAGTGCATTAGGAAGGGAAGGAGACAAGGAAAATAATTGTGTCCTGAAACAAAAACAAATCCAAAAAAAAAAAAAAATTCAAAACAAAACATGAAATCTTAGTCTATAATTGGGTACTAAAAATTGCTACTATTTTTCAACTGAGAAAATACAGTGTTCTTCAAAATCATATTTCTTCTGCTCTTCACTATTTCTTTTGCTTTTAGTGTAACACAACCCACTTCATCATAGTCTCCTTGCCTCCAAATGACATACTCCCACACATACTGCTGTAACACTAGAAATTCTTAGAGCTGAAAAATATCTTCAGAGATATTTGCCAAGAAGAAAGGGAGGTAGGGAAGGAAAACCTCAACTTTCCTGTTCAATAGATAACCAAAAACATAAGTTATCCCCATGCGTGGAAATAAGTTCATTCACTCATAGTTCTGCTCATCAAGATGCATCTATCCAGTTATGTCTTATGCTGGGCCATTCAAAACCCGTCCTAATGCTAATTCACACTGAGAAACAGGGCCAGGCAGACATTATATACCATAGAGAACAAGCCAACCAACCCCTTGTCCATGTAAGAACTACTTATCAAGATCTCTTGACTGCCCATTCTACCCATTCCAGGAGTGAAGTCTTCCATGTGTCCTTTCATTCACACCATAGCTGATAATCAGTGCCTGAGCTCTCTGATCATACTTCAGACACCATTTTTATCTCATCTAGACAGTATCTTTTGATCCCTACTTAGTGACAAGGACTAAAAAAAAGCAATGAAAATTTGAGTGACATTATGAAAGTCAGTGATGGATAGCCTAATTTACATCTGGAGAGAGGTAGAGATTGAGTAATTCTGTGACTGCAAATAAAATTCCCAGGCTTACCAAGGCTGTAGCTCAAGTCTTAAGCCATTGTGTTTTAGCTTGAGCAATTTATGTTTTACTTTCCTTCTTATATATCAATGCCATAAAATAAGCATCAATTTTAAATAGAATAGAAACCCACAAAACCTCTTCTGCTATAACAACTCAACAGATTGTGAATGCTCCTTACTTCCTAGTAGTCATGCTGACTGAGGTGCAGTACACCAAATACTCGGGGTATAAGCACTCAAGTATGGTCATGCACAATGTGAGTTCAGCAGAGGTGAGACCTATAGCTATAACAGTAGCCAGAATATCAACATTTTCTCATTCTTGTTTCCCTAGGTGCAGTTCCCACAGAGAATGTCATGTGACACTTGAATTGCATTATAGGAAAGGAACCCTGGGCTTGAAGATTACAAATCTTTTATAATGTACAGTACCCTTTGCTTTGAAGGGAGATGATATCTCAAACTCCAAACCTACTAACTCTGCAAACATGCTTGGGGTAATAGTCCAGAACAAAGGCAATCATGCCTCTGCTATAGATATGCAGAAACCAGAGAGATCCTTGAGGATTGTTTCCCACCAGTAATTAGAAGAGAAGTCATTAGTGAAAGGGGAAATATTAAATTTCATAAGAGATTAATAATTAATAGCAAGGTTCTAGAAGAAGTATAAGAGCAAAAATCAGGAGTATTAAAGGCTATGTTGATTTTTGGAATGAAGAGATTGTTTCTATCACCACTAGGAGAGAGCAAGAAAATTATGGGTCTATCTGGTAAAATGTTAAAGAAGAGAGTTGGAAATCTACAGGAACTTTGATCAGAATAACCTAATATTTGGAGGGAAGGAAGAGACGAAGTCAGTGCTAAATATCTACAAGGAGAGTTTAGGGCTGAGAGGTAAGGAAGAGAGATGGCAATATGGAATGATGAGATGAGATATGGAAACGTTTCCTAAGATTTAGGTAGCTAATGTGGGGCATGGGACATGCGGCCAACAAGGAATGGATAAAGGGCTACTGGCTGCCATGAGGGGCAGAAGATTATGTGACCTCATAATGGGGCAGATTCAAACAATTTGTGCCTTTAAGCCATATCTCTCTGCTCTATGAAAACTGAAACAGGAAAAGCAAATGGTATAAACAGTTTCAGGTAGCAAACAGCAGAAGTTCTAGAGGGTGAAAAATGTTAATTACTGACATCTTTAACTGTAGGGTTCAGACCTTGGGAGAGAAAGAAGTCAAAAGAGGACCACTGGACTGAGAGGGGGGGCGGGGAAAATGGAATCTTATCATTAAGTCAACAATAGTGTCACATGGATGGTCTTTGGAGGGAATTATGCCTAGCAAATTAAGTCAGGTGAAGAAAGACAAACATCCTATGATTTCACTCACAGGTAATATACAGAGAAACTAAACAAACAATTTACTAAATCAAACAAAAATAGACTTTTAGTTTATAGCGTCAAATTAGTGTTTGCCATAGGGAAGAGGGAGGTAGAGGGCATAGTAAGTGAAAGTGATCAATTATATAGCGAAAGGATAGAATTTAACTCTTGGTGATCTGCTTAATATACATAGATGTTTAAATATGATAATGCATACCTTAAACCTACATAATATAATGATGCAATATTTCTTCAATAAAAAGAATTTAAAAAATAGTGTCGAAAGCAAGGAACAATCTGGCAGAAGTGTGAAAGGACAAGAGCTGGAAGGCAAAAGATGTGGCTGGAGAGACAGAGAGAGAGTGAACTCTGTCAGAGGAGCAATTCTAAAGGAGAAGGAACCTTAGAAGTGACTAGTTAAGGAATTTCAGATGAAACCTTCTGGAGATGAGGATGTTAAGGAATTGTGCAATTGGGAGGAGACAGCCTATCCATCAGTGGAGTCAGAACAAGGAAGATGACGACTATGTAGACAGTGAAAGGTTACATTGCCCCTTTAGGACCTTGTATTCTGTCACATGAGCACATGTGATTTATCTCAGGTGACTTTAGTTATATTTGATAGCGATGAGATACATTTCCATATAAAAGCATCTCCCATACAGGGCTTTAATGTAATACTTAACTGAGAAAGACATATTTGTAGTTCTGGCAGTTATTTCATTTTTCAAAATAGACTATTTCTTATCATCAATTTATTTATGCATCTGTATAATAAATCTTTTAATCTATACAGAAACCAAGTATCTTAAATTTTGAACTTTGCAGTGATCCTTTAGCATCCTTGAGTTCCTCCCTTTATCACATTTCTAAGTGGCAAAAAAATGATATCAGTAAGGAAATATGGCAAGAGGAGATATATGACCTGCAGTTTACATACTGTGGTATGACTCTAGAATTTTATGTTTGGAGAAACATAGGAAGAGAAAATCAATTCATAGGCATAAATGGCACCTGAAGTAAGTAAGACTTGAATTTAGGTCTGGTCTGGAGAAAGCTAATGACCAGCTTTGATTTGACCTCCCAGGAGACCTGTTCAAAAGACTCCTTATTAAGCCCAATGGACAGGAACTCATAAACAAATTACAAATCTTGGATTAAAATCTTTTATTTTAATTTAAAGCTAAAATTCCATGCTGAACATCCTCAGAGAGATTATACTTGTGGAGAAGTCTTCCAAGGAGCTTTGACTTTCCTGAGGCATCTTTCGTTCACTATTTGACCTAGAAATAGTGACCTAAGCTCAACATCCAACATACTGGTGGATATAAAGGGTGCACACAGTCTTTGTATACTTTTCTGTAAAAGAAATGAGGTGGGTGAGGTACCTCCAGGAATATTTTAGGGAAGTAAATACTTTAACTCTTATAGAAAAAAAAATAATCACCTCTGTATGTAATTTAGAAAGTCATGTCAGAAATACATTTATGCACATATATATATATATATATATATATATATATATATATATATATATATATAAAATTGCACCTTCTTGTTTCTGTCACCCTGCATCAAACTCAGCAAATAGGGCAATTCCTTGCTCCAAATCATGCCAGTGCTAATGATGAATGGAAAGTTGGCAGGACAAAGGATCCCATGCTAGTTCTCTATTCTCTAATGACGCCCATTCCTCATGTTCCAAGAGCAGATATATCTTTGAAGAGTAACTCAAAACTCACTCATGATGTGTGGGATGGGGGTTGCTGGGGACTTAAGTGAGTGAAAAATGCTTGCAGGACCAAAACTAACCAGGCAGGATAAAGAATGCTAACCAGGTCACTATATAATATTTTAAAGTATAAGTATGCTGCTGAGACTTCACATGATGCCAAGTGTAATGGTGTTTTCATTCATTTTCAAATAAGGTATTTTATAATAAGAAAAAATAGTATAACTGACTACTCTCAAACTAAACTAAAACCAGGTATGGTTTTATGGGTTGTGGTCACATTATGTTATCAGGAAGGAGAAAGCAATAGAAAAAAAAGTGAAAGGCTAAGTATTAAGCTCTGAGATGCTGAGACAAAGCAGTAGTGCCTGCCCGAAGTAGTTCTGAAAATCATGTTCCCTTCATTACAACTCTGGCAGGAAAACCTATTATATACTAATAGTATCTGTCCTTTACGGATGGCATTGAGAGCGATGAGAACTAAACTTGATGTTTGTAGAAATAGAAACCACCACTTACTCTGTAGTTTCCCTTGCAAAGAGTTCCCAGATGTGTGACTTCCTAGGACCCTGGACCTACAAACCACAGCTTTACCGTATCAACCACACATGGGATAAGTTGAAATGTCACAATTACCTGGTTAATAGGATTACTGTAAACAACCAAACTAGATCAATCAGATCACAAATCTACCTCCTACCCTATCTATTTCAAGTTTACTTCTAGAAAATATTCATTCACATACTCGTTCTCTCCTACAACAATCCTTTGAATAGTCACTATATTCAAAAGGTACTGTGTTAACTGATCATTAAGAGCGCTCTAACTGCATGAGTCTTGAGATTTGGCTTTCCCGGTCTAGGTCAGCCTTGAAGAGGCTGCCTCTTCCTTTGTATCTTCATAAGTCCGTAGTCAGTTACATAGCCTTATTAATTCTGATTTATAGCAGCAAAATTATCAACTGGGACATTCTGCTCAAATAGTTCCTTAGATTTTAAGTTAAAATATTAGCATCAGATCTATTTCACTTCCATTCACCTGCTATTATTATTTCTCTTCTCTTGAATTTGCCAAGTACCTGTGAAAGAGGTAACAGGAACTAGAAATTTAAAACAATGCACTATTGGTACACTATTCAAAATTGTCATATAGCAGCTATAACTTCGCTCTTTTGACTGAATACAGTTTGCCAAGTAGACTTATTTTAAACAAACCTATTTTCTCATCAACTTATACTAAATAAAACAACAATCATGAAAAAGAGCCAGCTATGTTTCTTTGGGAACAATCCACAATGGAGGTATTTTGCAGGAGGCATGGCAGGCCTGTGCTGGGGCCCAGCAGCAAGCAGGTACTTGGTGCAAGTTGATATGCCAGCCTAATCGACTGACCATATTTCCTTGAGGCAAAAATGGAACATTGGGGTGGCAAAAAATAGGATAGGACTACGTGCTGGCAACTAAGGGGAGAGGAGGAAGTAGAGCAATCTCAGCAGGAGCAGAGCAACCAGACCAGCAACAAGTAAGTACTATGTGATATTGATCAGTAATCACATAGTAACAAGATGTGGAATAGAGGGACTTCATACAAATAGCCAGAACCCATGCAAGGAATTTTTGGCACCTTAGGTAAAAAACAAATTTGGCACCCCTATAAGCCCTTCTCTAAAGGTCCTGGCATGTAATTTTTCTAAAATTAGTTAAATAAAAAATACCCTTGATTCATATAAAATTTCCAAATTATGGAAGCCAATGTGTATTTGGGATACTGAATTAGCAAGACCAATCCTTCCCCCATGTTTTTCCTTTCTTTTTTTTTCTTGGCATCAGCTCAAAAAGATTGTGATTATTTTAAATAAAGTAATAGTCAGAAATAATTTTCAAAGTTATTGAACCTATTATTATCCTGGAGATTTTTCTTTATTCTTATTAAAAAAGTAACCCAACATAATAAACTATTTAAAACAACAAATTAAAGAAGATATTGTTTTACATGTATTTGTTTTCATATATAATATATAAATATATAATTTATATATTATAAATGTAACTTTATAGATATAAAACAATATGTTGTATATAATAATATAAATTTACTGCATTAGATAATTATAGATAATAATAGTAAAAAAACAACCTTTACAATAGGATATTTAACATTTTAATGCAATTATTTTTCCATTTTGTACGACTGTTCCTACTGATTAGCAAATGTACATATTTCTTAGGTATATCATGGTTTATATGTTTTAGCCTATTTTCTTTGAATTCTATAATAAATATTTTTTACATTTCTATGTAGTCATTTTAGTTTTAGTACTAAATGATTAAATATCACTTAGGTGGCAATCAGAAAACAGTTTTACAGGGGTGGTCCCTCTTGTTTTTTAGAAAATCTCAGTCCACATCCATCCCACAATTATTTCAAAACATCGATTTAAGTCTTTATGAGTAATGTTGAGAATTATAACAGAAATATGAATAAGATACTGTCTGTCTCTTTGAGGAAATGGTAATCTAATAGGAAAAAGCAAAAACACATCCCCAAAATGTTCAGTAATTCCTATAGTACTATTTAATAAATTATCCATTTCATTTTTAGGGGCGAAGGCTATGGAAGATACAGAGAAGTGATCTATGTGCTGAGTTTTAAAAGGCTTCTACATTAAGATTTGAAATGATTACATGAGTTGGATTAGGATTCTACTGAAGAAAGAGTATAAAGTTCTCTCTTGCCATGGCCAAGCACCACCCCGCCCCCTGTGCCCTTGACAACATCGCCCCCAAGTGGCCTGTTGCTCAGGACGCTAACCTTCCAGGCACCTTTCAACCGTGTCTCTGGAATTGTGTGAATTGTTTTACAGGCCTTGGCTGCTTCAGCTACTCACTTTCCTAGATATATATTAACGTGTTCATAAATTTAGTGCTCTTACATCAAGATTATATATTTCCTTTCGGCATCTATGCATCCAATCAAGAATTGGAGATCGTTTACATACAACAGAAAATTTTAATTTTATTTGATACCTTACTGACCTAGACATCCCTGGCTTCTTGGAAAGTCACTAGGATTTCTGTATGCTCAAATGGAAGAAATTTCAAAATAAAATGATTGTTCAAGTAAGACAAGGACTAAAACAGCAACTATGTTTACCACAGTGTCCTAGATATTCCAGTCAAATGGTTGAGGGAATCTATAGATGAATCTTTTCCCCATGAAGCCCAGCTAGATGTGTCAGTTCCCCAACTCACTATAAATAGACAGAAATGCCTAATATTTGTTTCAGCAGGAGAACTAGGGTAGAACAGAGTTCTCTGTGGGAAGTAAAGTAAATTCACTGTCCCTTATCACCCATGCATCTTGTCAGATGTCAGAAGCTCTGTCTGCCCACCCCTGCATAAAGCTTCCCCTTTCCATTTAGTTCATGTGTGTGTTTCTTCCGCTTTGCATTTTTTCTGGCATGAATCGTAAATATGGCTGCTGCCAAGGAGGCTGTTATTTACATCTGTGAGACTCTATATATAGAATAAAAAGAGATGCTTTCTATTTTCATTTTATTGACAAAATAGGTCATGAAATTTAGACCTTTACTAGAAGGAAAAGGAGAGGGGCGGACAACTGTGTAAAAGGGGTCAATTATAAGGTGAAGAATAACACTGGACTGCTGATGCAAAGTTTATTATATACAGATGTTGATTTACAATGATGCACAACCTAAGTCTATATAATATCATGATGCAATGTTCCTTCAATAAAATAAAAAGTATATTTTTAAGTCCTTATCTAGAAGACATATTTGGTTTCCAAATATGAAAGGACTTGAAGTTTTCAGCGCTTACAATCCCAGCCCTTACTATTTAACTTATCAACGTCAGTTTCCTTATCAATAAAGTAGAGATTGGATATTTGCACATACTTTAGAGCAGTGCTTTTGAAACTCTCTGGTGAAGGACCAGTTTCTGAGTGATTAGTTGACTGCCTGATTTGTAGGTTCCTATTTGTTACAGACCAATATTTTGGTAAGCAATAATAACACAAATTGAGATAAATATGATCTTGCTCTTAGCATATTTTGCCAATGTTAAATTGCTATAAAAAATTCTCAGTGTTTATTCTCAACTTCAGTGTGTCTGTATAGTAAGAATTTGCAGATCAACACGGGTTCATAGACCACACTTTGAGTAATAATGCCTTAAAGACTGATCTGTAACTTACCCTATAAAAATACCTAAGATAAAGCAAGGTATAATGCAAAATAGGTCTTAGTAATGCCACTCTCTTCTCCTTTGCTCCAAAATTCATGACTCAATTCAGTTATTGACTCACCCACCTATTCATTTGATGATTATTCACTGAGGGTTTATTTAGAGTTAGGCACTATGTTAAGTTCTGGGGATATAATAATGAAAAGAACCCTGCTTCTGCCCTCAAGGAGTTTACGTTCTACTAGAAATGTTTTCACCAGAATATCAAAAAATTGTAAATTAAATGGCTAACATTATAAAATCATTATACCTTTTTAACTCTTATGGAAAACATTTTTATATTTAATTATCATTGACATTATTTAATACCCATAAGATTCACATAGTATTTACTTGAAGACTCAGGTAAGTATTATTTTCATTTTCTTAGCCACAAAATGAGGCTTTTTTTCCTCATCAGCCTTTAATTCTTTTTTTTTCAGTGTATAAATTATAATTCCCCACTTCACTGAGATTAGTTCTACCAAACATTTCTAATTTTAAGGACACATATTATATGACTATAAAATCCATTTTTCCTAAATATAAGCTCCTAGGCTGCTGACCATTGTTTAAAATAGATCACATAAATAAACATTCTGCATACTTTTTAAAATAACCTCTAAAATGCATAGATGTTTAAAGTGAAAAAGTTAAATTGTTTTATTGCTTGGGAAGAGTGTTAGCAAAAAATGCTCTTTAAAAAGTAGGAACTCTGTGGGGATCCTCTCCTCATAGTTCTGCAAGAGTGCAAGGCTTCTTTATCCTCCAGTTACAGCAGCTGTGGAACACCAGGCTTGGGGCTCAGTCTTCAAGAAAACTGAGAATTAAAATCTATAACCTACCATGCAACAATGCTGTGTGTCCCCAGAATCAAAGTCCAGACATGCAAGGTATAGCGAAGTCTACAACTCCCAGTACTTTGTCAAACAGAACCCTGTTTCTCTTGAGTGCAGGGACCATATTTACTCTGCCTTTGTATTCCAACATCTAGTCTCACCGCAACTCCTAGTAAATGAACAAATTTTTGTTGAGCAAATGTAAAATGCAGTAACAACAAGTATTCAGCTCTGGTTGTATATTTCCAATTTTGTATCATTGAAAGGTTGTACACATTTAGGATTACTCTTGCCATTTAAATTTAATAAATTGGCAAAACTCGTCTCTGCCTAAGGGAGCCAGATGAGTAATTACAATGCAAAACTACAGATTCTGTTTTCTAAAAAGAAATTATTTGATGGAGATTTTTATGGTATATAATAATCTCCGAGCAGTTCTATAAAACCCAAACTCCTGTTAATTTGTGAGCTTCAGAGAAAGAATTTTAATGGAATACTTTTATAACTTCGGGCGAATGAGATGCAGAAAGTTCACACATGGCATAAATTTGGAGAGGCTAATTATCCAAACCATTTCCTATTTATGTGTTTGTGCTTCTGTGTGTATGTATAATTATAAGAGCAGAGTTCTTATGTCCGTCTACCTCAAAAAGTCCTACTTTTGTATTTATTTTAAATGGTCAGGTCTAGATTTTGGTGCAGTCATATCAGTTATTATTTGCTTGGGGATCCAGTATTTGTGGCGGTGTCAAATTCTGTGTCCCATACAGCTCCACTCATCATCCTCCGATATATGTCTGCAGTGAATAACTTTCCACTGTGATTAGCAATTCTGAAACCACGGCACCCAGAGACAGACACTAAAGTACATTCCATAAAAGGAATTGATGTTCACCAAACTGATTATCTTCCTAGAAGTAGATGCTAATGCAGCAGAGCCTTTATAAAAAGCACATAAACATACTAACTCTTTCCGTGGAATGAAGTAGAGCATCTCCAAAAGTGAACTACAGATAACTCTGCTTCCCCTAATTTCTACAAACATCTAAACACAGGAAATTCTCGGCATTGTTGCCTTACATTCTGAGTACTTCAGGAGCACCTTCTATGTGCTGGACAAGATAGGGTTACATTGGTTAGGAGAGACATGATGTACCATCTGAAACAATTAGGACAATAAATGATTACATCTTCACATTCATTTTGCATTAGTCTTATAATTTGAGGTTCAAATGAATTTTGAGAGAATACATTTTCCTTTTTCTAATAATAGAGCATGTAACTAGCATCCTTATTTGTGGAAAAGGGGGAAAGAAGGCTCACTTAGATTAAATTCAAGTCTATCTTGCCTCTGGTGTATTTTGTCCAATATAGTAGCCACTACCTGCTTGTCTGTTGAACACTGGATCTGTGATTAGTTCACATTGAGCTGTGCTATAAGTGTAAAATAAGTGTGAAAACACTGGATTTAAAAGGCTTAGTGGAAAAACAAAAGAAAAATTGATATCTTAATAAATTTTATACTGATACATGTTTAAATGATATTAGTTTAGCTATACTGTTTTACATAAAACATTATTGTAATTAATTTTACCTTTCTTTTTATTCTTTTTCATTTAATTGCTAGAAAAAAATTAAATTACACCTGTAGCTTGATGTATTTTAATGGGTCAGTGCTGTTTTAAATAATGTAAGTTAATACAAAATATATTCCAGAAGACTTTTACTTTCTAAAAATCTCTTTGTTGTTGGAATTTTGTCAGTAAAACACTGAGAAAAAAAACATTAATTCTCTCAGCAAAGCACGATATTTACCATATATCTGAAAATTGTATTCTCAAATAACTTTGCTTCTGCTCCTTAAAAACAAAATGAAGGAACCACATTTAACATTTCTTTTGAAGTTTGCTAGTATCACACTCAAAAATAATATTACCCGATTTACACAAATTTAGAAGTTTCCACCTCTTACAGATTTAAATTGTCAGGGGGTGGGTGGGTGCCTGTGTGTGTGTTTCGTCTATTTAAGGAAAGGTGCTGGCAGAAATGAAGGCAAGTAGGCAGACAGGCAGGAAGAGAAAGGAGGAAGAAACATCTTATGTATTTTATTTAGTTGTTCATCTTGGTTGTCCCCGCAGGGAAACATAAACTCGGTTCCTTGGGATGTGTGTGTATTGCCTGGCTGGACTTAAGCACTAAACTACCAGCATGTGCCAATCTGTTTTTAATATACTGAAGGAGATTTTCTTCCCAGACATGACGTTTAGAACAAATATCATCTTCTTTTCACTATTGCCTCATGTTTTTATCACTATTCTACTTTTCTGCTAATAAAAAAATAAATCAGCAAAATTACACATTCTATTATATTTATTGCTTTGTTTAGCTTTGTGCTTCTGTGTTACAAACTATAGTTGAAATACTGCAAGCCCTATAGTTCTGATACATTAATCTTAGTTTATAGCAAAACTTATTATTAAATATTTATGTGAGATGCAAAAGTAATGGATAGCCATATCCTACAGTGGGTAATCTATAACTTAATAGGCTCATGTGCAATCATTCTCTGCATTGGGCAGTAGAGTTACTCCAAAAGAACTTGATGACTAGTTTCTCAGTTAGTCTTATCTATCTATGTAAAAGCATTCTATAAATGATTTATAACAACAGTGAGCACAAATTAACAAATCAGTCACCCATCATTTTAAAATGTTGCTCATATTTCTCGAAAGAAAACATACGGATGACCAATTGGCACACGAGAAAAAAGGTCATCATCACTTATTATTAAGGAAATGAAAATCTATACAATCTATACAATAGACGTTCTACTCAATAGAATCTATTCAGCAATTTTTTTAAAAAATGAAATCTTGCCACTTGCTACAATATGAGTGGAACTAGAGAAGATAATGCTAAGTGAAATCAGAAGGACAAATACTGGATAATTTCACTCATGTGAAATATAAAGATACAAAATGTTGAAACAGAAAAAAATAAACCAAAACTAACCCTTGGACTCTGAGAACAGAACTGAGGTTGCCAGAGGGGAAGGGTGTGGGGTCTGGGTCCAAAATATAGTGGAGTTTCATTCTACAGTGGAGAACTATTAGAAATGTGGTGGTGTATGTGGTGTGATATATATTTGCTGGAGAGTGAGCCTGCACACCTAAAACATATGTGGTGTTGTGAAACAATGTTACCTCAATAAAAAAATACAAAATTTTTAAGAGGAAGTTTGGTCATTTTGTAGCTTATAAAGTTGAACTTTCTGTTATATATCAGGTAGATTTTTGGGGGCAATATAGATTATTCACTTCTTTATTTCATGTACTGAAAATTCAGAAAATAATGTCTCTGATCATAATATTACATTAATACAATGTAATCAGTAGCATCAAAACATTGACTATTTGGAGATTGCTTGTACTGGCATGTGATTAATAAATACATCCTCTGTATATATCAACAGGCTTTTTTCTATAAAGTGAAATCAGGCTTTATATTCAGTTCCACTGAAAAGAGATCCAAAGCATAGTTGATAGTTCCATCTGTGTTGTATTGGGCAACACCCTTAGAATCGATACTGTTCCTCAATCAGCCCCTTTCACCCAGTGAGTGTACCCATCCTCAGCTGTTCTGAGTACTGGTAGCAGAGCAGAACTATCCCTAATTCATGGAAGAAGAACTGCCTTGCCCAGAAAGTTACACATCCCACCCCATCTCCACCCAGGACAGCCTCCAGTTGGTAAGTGATGAGCATGAGCAAAAGACCAGCTTCCTTGCCTGACAATGGGCCCAACTCTGTAATCAGGCTGACGGTGGTCATTGGCTAAGACCATGTTCCCTTGTAGGATTTTCCCCTTCCTCTGTCCTATTTCCCTCATTCTTCTTCTGAAACGCTGTCTCCAGCTTTGCTGCCAGGAAACCTGACCTAAGTTTCTGCCTAACCTTTGAGTATTAGTTTCTTTATCTGTAAAATGAGCGTAATAGCTGACCCATAGGATTGCTGTGAGATTTCAGTGATAGATCATATTGTATGAATGTACTTTGTAAATGGAAAGAATTAAACTAAGATTAGATATTGTCAACTGCAACATTATTACTACAATTAATGATAATGCACTGATTTTTTGTAATTCCCTGGGAGTTATAGTTCCCACTATCCCAAGATGTGTCATTGTCTCTTCTGGGTGTATCAAAGATAACATATCTTTCTCTTCACCTTCATATAAGCCTGACTTGAATGGGAAATTTCCCAGTTACTTCAAAATTCTACTGAATTTAAAATTGTGAGCAGTGTTTTTTTTATGCTATTAGATAAATACTTCTTCAATATTCATCTTTCTTTATCTCATCCGCCTTACAATCAAAGGGAGATTATACTCTTATTAGTGTAAAGAGCAAAACTGACAACTCATCTGTAAGTCTGAGACAGTTCCTCACAATTAAATTAGAAACATTTAGGGCTATTTTAGCTCAATTCCAGTGAGATGCAACTATGGGATACTTAGGCTCTTATTTATTTAGAGCATCTAATTGTTTACTGAATTGACCAGTCTTAATCAGGAAAGCTCCTGTGGCATTCCCTAAACTGAAACTTGCTGCCTTTTGAATATTATGCATTTTTCTTAAACAGGCAAAATAAAAACAAACTGAGTAAGATCATAGGATCCTCCACATTCAGCAAGCAAACACAGCTCAGATATTATACAAGTACTGTGTGTGTGTGTGTGTGTGTGTGTGTGTGTAGAAAACTATTGAAAAAAGCTTTTGGTGACTATTTTCAGCCTAAGGATTGTGATAGTCTTTAGGGCTGACCCACACCAGTACTTCTTCAGATTTTCACAATGCCTTGAAGACTTAGAATTCATTAATTCACTTAACATTTATCTGGTATTAACCAGGTATTAAATTCTGTGCTAAGAACCTGATGAACAGAAACATAAAGAATGCCAGCCCACCTGGAGTGTACTGAGGAAAGTGAGCCTGACTTTAGTCAGAGATGAGCAGTATAACCATGATAGGTGTCATGAGGATAATGGAAGCTGAACAACTCCAAATTCTCAGAGACTTTCCTAAACAATGATCACTGAGCTGACATTGGTGGGGGGGTGGGGGGGAGGGTGGAGAAAGGAAGAACATTCCAAGTAGAGAGTCTAGCATGCTCAATGTCATTATAGCAGAAGGGAGAATGATCAACATGCCGCAAGTAGGGTAAGAGGACCTAAAATGATAGGACACACATTTAATCTAAGAGAAATAATATGGAGAAGCTATGAGCAGAACTGAACAAAAGGCAAAATCACTCAACTAGGCATCATCTCAATCCAATGAAAATGTATTTTGTATCAACTATATCAAGGGACTATGCTCACTTTAAGTCCAGGAGATGATCTCAGTGGGGACCCTACTAATACCCTAAGCTTCATTGCATTAAGTCTATCCACTACATCAGCTTCTCAGAGGTCACCCTTGATCAGTCTTGAGTTGTTCTTACCTCAAGGCAACTAAAGACAGTTTGAGCCTTATCATACAGCTACGTTCATTAAGACTAAATACTATTCTGCACTGTAGCTCCCTAGGTAAAATGCCTGTCTTCACATGCTTGAAACCCTCCAGAACTTCATCCTTGGTTGCAGGATACAATTTAGTTTTGCATATAGAGTACTTGAAGAATGCACTGTCCACTTTCATCTCTCATTTATTCCTGAATCATTGCATTCTAGCAATTCCAGACTGCTCTTGATTTCACCAAATTTTTCAACAAAATTGGCACACACTATAATGTGTCAGGCTTCTGGTTACCTCTCTCCTTCAATACTCGGCTCAGACACTTCCTCCCTAAGCAAGCCTTTCCTAACTTCTCACTGTCATCATTTTACATCAGTTATCTGCCCTCTTCTGTGTTCCAGTATCAGCTTTCCAGATTCTTTATTTTCCATGTTATTAAAATTACATATGGTTAAAGACTCTTCAACAAATGGTGTTGAGAAAACTGGACAGCCACATGCAAAAGAGTGAAGCTAGAACACTCTCTAACACCATTCACAAAAGTCAACTCGAAATGGATTAGAGACTTGAACATAAGACCAGAAACCATAAAGCTCTTAGAAGACAACATTGGAAAGACATTCCATGACATCAGTCGTAGAGAAGCCTTTGGGGACTCAATTCCACCATCAAAGGAAACAAAAAGAAAAATAAACAACTGGGACTACATCAAACTAAGGAGCTTCTTCACAACAAAAGAAAACATCACCAAAACCAAAAGGAAACCTACTAACTAGGAGAAGATATTTGCATTCAATATTTCAACAAAGGCTTAACATCTAAAATATACAAAGAACTCATAAAACTCAACAACAGAAGAACAGGCAATCCAATCAAAAAAATGGGAGGAGGAATTGGAGAGACACTTTCCTGAAGAAGATATACAGACAGCCAACAGGCACATTAAATTATGTTCCTACTTGCTGACTATCAGGGAAATGCAAATTAAAACAACAATGAGATATCTTACTGAGATATCACCTTACACCTGAAAGACTGGCTATTATCCAAAAGTCTGGAAACACAAATGTTGGCGAGGATGTGGAGAAAAGGGAACACTTTTGCACTGTTGGTGGGAGTGCGTATTGGTACAACCCCTATGGAGAACAGTTTGGAGATTCCTCAAAAAACTGAAAATGGAAATCCCATGTAATCCTGTCATTCCACTTCTGGGCATCTACCCAAAAGATACAAAAGCACCCATCCAAAGAGATGTTTGCATCCCATTGTTTATTGTGACCCTATTTACAATAGCTAAGAACTAGAAATTACCTGTGTTCGACATCAGATGAATAGATAAAGAAGATGTGATCTACATACACACAATGGAATACTACATAGCCCTTAGAAGAGATGAAACCCTGTCATCTGAATCAACATGGATAGAACTAGTGGAGATTGTGCTAAGTGAAACAAGTCAAAAGAAGAAAGACAGATACCAGATGACCTCACTCATAGGTGGAACATGAATAGACAAAACAAAGGAACAGATGAAATATAACCAACTCTGAAACATTTGCAACAGAACTGAGGTTACCAAAAGTGAATGAGGCAGGCGGGAGCAAATGGTGGTGGAGCCCAGTGGACAATGGGGAAGAACACTTGATGATTTGGTGGATGGCCTGGTGTGTTGAAACATAACTAAGAAATGGGGAACCTATACATAGAAAGTTATTTTAATGTGTTTAATAATCACTGCAATAAAAATAAAATTAAAAAATCATATATGGTTATATGTCAAAGGCTATCCCACTAGTCTAGACTAGGAGTTCCACAAAGGCAAATATACGATATTTTTGTACCTGTGTCTCCAGAAACTACTATAACTTTGGCAAAGAAAAAATTATTGGACATAATTGAGTAGGCATTGGGTCAGTTGCTCCTGAGATCCAGTAAGCCAACTGTCCAAGAATCTAGACCAGCACAGTCAATTGTAGATATAATAATGCAAGCCATGTCACAGATTTTCTAATCACCACATCTAAAAAGCAAAAATAAATTAAATTAACATCAATTTTTAATTCAACATTATCATTTCAACCTGCAATCCATATAGAAAGGGTAAATGTTTTGTATTCTTTCTTCATACTGTCAGAAGAGTAGTGCTCATTGTAGACTTTCAGCAGATTCCAATTTGGACTCCTCACTTTGAAATCCTAAATAACAGATTGTGCAGATAGTGCCCAGGTAAGGGCAGTAGTCAAAATAGGAACCTGAGAACAATTTGAACAGAATTCATACAGGCCTTATTAAAAAGACCTTGAAGGAGTCAGTTTTCTGAGAATTTAGAGTCTTGAGTTATCTGATTTGGCTTTCTAGCTACTGGGATTAAATGTTTCCACTAGTTTCAGTGAAATATCTGGAGATAGTTTAAATATTATTATCGCTTCAAAAAAGAAAGTCAGCATTTTCTCTATTCCTCATGGAACACTTTTCTTGATTCTAAAACCACAGATGCATATTAAATCTTTGGAAGCAGTTAAAGAGCATTGTAAAAAAAAGTTTTTATTCTGAAAGATAGAGCTCATCCTTAAGGAGGGAGGAAAGCTAACCACCAGATTATACTGCCTAATAACATTTCTTCTTTGCCCCCAGGAACAGCATTATGACTTCTTACTTGGTCAATTATTAATGTCACTGGTTGATTGAGATTCAACAAAGGATCTTGTCTCCCCTTCCTTACCACAGAAACATGTGGAAACAGAAAATATGTGGATAAAAATATTGTAGTTTTCTTCAATGTGACTGTGTATCCTTTACATCTAGTTCAAGGACTGACATGTATTGGGAAGTATAATCTTATTTTATTCATTCTTTTACTCTTTGTTTAATAAATATTTGAGAACTTATTATGTGTAGACCTTGAGCTAAATACTGGGACTGTGCAATGACTCTCTTCAAAGAGCTTAGAGACTCTTGAGAAGTCAGATATTGAATGAGTCATGATTATGTTGGTGAAGGGTATGAGAGCTTTTAGAAACTGGGAGAAACCTGGTCCAGGTACTCAGAGAAGACTTTCGTGAGGAAGCGTCATTAAGGTGAAGGAACTGAAAGAAGAGTAGGAGTTGGCTATTTAATAGACAAGGACAGAACAGTCAGGCACAGGAAAGAGCATGTGGAAAACTTCAATTTTAAGAGAGCATATGGTAGCCTTGACTTCCAGAAGCTAAACTTTCTAGGAAATGGAAAATGTCCATTATGAGTAGAGGATAGAATTTAATGACTAGAATGACCATTAATGATAAGTAGGAGAAGTAGGTCAGGAGTCAGCTCAGCAAGAAATAGAAATGTCAAAATGCAAGTAAGATGGTTAGTTGTAATCGGTTAAAATGACTAGAACCAGAGGAGTGGCAGAGTATCTGTCTGGAGACGGAGGTGGGTAGAGGAAATGAAAACAATAAGGCAAGATGGGAGACAAATTTTGAAAGAGATCAAGAAGAATGAAGAATCAGAAAAAAATTACAATACTTCATTAATCACAGTGCAAGAATCAAGACTGGATTTGATCCCATTATCAAAAGGCAGTAACATTGGTAGAGAAATCCATTCATCAAAAGCCTTACACATTTTAGATGCTGTGCATATATTATCTAACTTAATTTTCAATGAGAAAATTAAAGCTCACAGTGGTTTTGCAACCTGCCAAAGATTACATTAGTAAGTGGAGCACAAGGTATATAAACTCAGATCTGTCGAGCCAGAGTGCCTACAATCTTTCTATGAGGCTCAAGAAAAAGGGAATCTTAACTGTTTAAAGAGTAACCTTAAGATCTAAAATGGAGTTCAGCTCTTGAGATTAAGCATTATATTAAAAACATTATATTAAACCTTATATGTTTGGTTCCAATGTTAAAACTTAGAATTTTGCTAGTTCCATTACTTTTCTGTATGCAAAAGTAGTCATAAGATAATATATGTACAGTGCTTTCAATGAGCAGAAAAAATGGTGACACATATAAATCCATATGTTTATGATTACATTTCTAATGCATATAGTGTCCATTTTTATTATGTTTTTAAAACTTGTTTAAGAAATCAACCAAATATTTATTATAATTTTCAGTATGTCTTAAAAGGAGACCATAATCAAATACATTAAAAATAGCATTAAAATAATCTTTTTAATGTGCAGGAAAGAATATGCTTAAATCAGGGAATAACTTTAAACTCTTTACTATCATGTGCAATTTAGTTGTTCTTACTGAAATTAGATTATTTTTTATAACTGCATCTTCAAAGTGCTCAGACACAGAAACCTAGGTAGGAATTTTCCCACTTTGCAGAGATAAACTGGCAACACGAATTTGCTTTTCTCCACAGCTCAACACTGTGGTCACTGCCTTTTAGTAAAATGAAGTTTATCAAGAAAAATTTTGGAAATAAGATGGACAATATATGAGGATTCACAGTAGTTGTCACTATAAATTTATTAGCTCCCCCCACCCCGCTGGTATCTATTGTGATTACCCATGGTCTTGCACAATAACTACAGAATGTTACCTCCTGGGAATCTGCCTTTTTTGTGGCTTCTCCTCTTGAGTACACACTATCTTACAGCAGTATGAGTTGCTCCTCTCTCTGGCAACTTTGCCTGAATAAATGCAAATCTCCAAGGGGAATAATATTCTCTCTTTTCTGCACCCTTTATCTCCTGTAAACAACTCTTGGCTTCAAGAATGGAGCTTTTAATCTTGTTTTCCTCAATCACAGATACAGGATTACACAAATGCTATGATTGCTCTTGCAAAATGTCCTTGTAGGTGGACCCTAAAACCTTGTTTTCACAATAATGCTTGCAATTGTTAAAGCTTGAATCTTCTAAAGAAAAAAAATCTCAGTGTGAATCCAGGTCACAAAATTGTTTGGTCTCACCAAGTCCCTATGGGAACAAAAAACGGTAAAGTGGCTGGCTGGCCATGTCATTGCCATCTTAGAGATGGACTACCCTGATTTTACTCAGGATAGCAAGCAAAACTAAGAATTCTAGTGTGCAATATTGGAAGCACTGCTGTTTCCTTATGGTTTTATGCTTTTTATTTAAATTAATTTTATTGAAGGAACATTGTGTCATAAGATTTATATGTTTAAGGTGTGCATCATAATAAATCCACATTTGCATATACTAAGTTCACCACCACTGCATGTGTTCCATCATGATAAATTGATACCCTCTGCCCAGTTTGCACACTACCTCGACCCATTGTCTTCCTGCAACCTCTAATTTGCTTTTAATGATTAAAAACCTACTTTTGTTTGAGTTAGTTTGTTTACTGGTTTATCTACATACCATGTATGAATTATCAGTAATATCCGTCTTTCTCATTCTGGTTTATCTCACTAAGAATAATTTCCATCTAAAGTCTACCTATGTTGCTAAAAATGGCAAGATTTCATCTTTTTTGAAAATTGAGCAGTATTCCATTGTGAATGCAATCACATCTTCTTTATTCATTCATTTGTCCATGAATACTTAAGTTGTTTTAAGCTTTTGGCTATTGTTCATAATGCTGCAATGAACATGGAAGTGCACTTATCTCTGCAAATTAGTTGTTGTGTTTTTAGGGTAAATACCTGTAGGAAAATAACTGGATCAAATGAGATATCCATTTTCAATTTTTTGAGGAATCTCAATACTGCTTTTCCATAAGTTACACAATTTTACCAACAGTGTATAAGAGTTTCCTTCTCTCTTCATCCTCACCAGCACTTGTTATTTCCAATCTTCTGGATAAAAGTCATTCTCACAGGTGTGAGATGATACTCCGTTGTTTTGATTTATATTTCCATAATAACTAGGACACTAGAATATCTTTCATGTGCCTGTTGACCATCTGTAGGTCTTCTCTGAGTGTCTGTTAAAATCCATTGCCCATTTTTAACTGGATTATTTTTCTATTGTTGTTTTATGAGTTCTTTCTATATTTTGGATATTAATTTGTTATTGGGTATATAACATGAAAATATCTTCTCCCATTCAGTGGGATGTCTTTTTGTTTTGATGAAAATTTCTTTCACTGTGCAGAAGCTAGTTTGATGTAATCCTACTTGTTTATTTTGGGTTTTATTTCTCTTAACCTTATAGTTGAGTTCCCAAGGACATCCTTTAAGTGAATGTTAAGGAGCATTTTATCTTGTTTTTTTGTTTTTCTTAAATGTAGTTTATGGTTTCAAGCTTTAACTAAATCTTTAATCCATTTTGAATTAATTTTTGTGTATGGTATTAGGTAGTGATCTAGTTTCAACCTTTTGCAAGTGACTGTCCAGTTTTCCTAACAATTATTGAACCGAGTGTCCTTACCCCAGTGTGTGCCCTTGGATCCTCTATCATAAATCAGTTGTCCATATATGTGTTGTTTATTTCCAGGTTATCAATAAAATCCCATTAATCGATATGCCTGTTTTTATTCCAATAGCATGCTGCTTTGATTATTATTGCTTTGTAGAATAGTTTGAAGTCAGAGAGAGTGATCCCTGCATTTTTGTTCTTTTTCCACAGGATTGTTTTTTCTATTCAGGGTCTCTTGTAGTTCCAAATAAATTTCATGAAATTTTGTTCTATTTCTGTGAAGAATGACTTTGGGATTTTGATATGGGTTGCATTCAATCTTTATATTGCTTTAGGTAATATAACCATTTCAATTATGCTAATTCTTCCAGTTAATGAATATAGAATATCTTTCCATCTCTTTATGTATTCTTCTATTCTTTTACAATGTATTGTAGTTTTCAGAGTATGTATAAGTATTTCACTTCTTTGGTTAAGTATTTTTCAAGGTATTCCATTCTTTTTGATGCAATTGTTAATGGGATTGTTTCCCTAAGTTCTCTTTCTCCCAGTTCATTATTTTCATGTAAAAATGCAGCAGATCTTTGTATAGAAATTTTGTAAACTGCCACTTTACTATATTCATTTATAGTTTATCTGGAAGTTTTTTTACTGGAGTCTTTGGGCCTCTCTCTATATATCATCATGTCATCTACAAATAGTGATAGCTTCCCTTCTTCCTTTTCAATTTGGATACATTTTATGTCCTTTTCTTTTCTAATTGCATGGGTTAGCACTTCCAACACTATATTAAATAGTAGTGGGGAGAATGGACATTCTTGCCTTTTTCCTGATCTTAGAGGAAAAGTTATCAGTTTTTCCCCAATGAGTACTGACTATTGGTTTGTCATATATAGCTTCTCTTATGTTGAGGCATGTTTCATCTATACCCATTTTTTAATTTAATATTGAGGTAACTTATATTTATAAAATAACATAAACACATATGTGCAGGTTCACTATTCCTCAAATATGTGACTACACATCCTGCCCACAACCAACTTACCAAAAGCCCTTCACCACTGTCCTGTGGACACCACCATCACTTGCACCCAATCCCTATCCTCTTGCCTACTGATAACCTCAGTTCTATTGTCAGTGTCCAAGGGTTCCTTTTTATCTTTTTCTTTGCTTTATTTCTTTACATTCCTTTGTAAAGGAATATATGAAAATATCTTCTCCCATTCAGGGAGATGTCTTTTTGTTTTGATGAAAATTTCTTTCACTTTCACTCCTCTCACATGAGTGAGATCAATAGGTATTTGTTTTTCTCCTCTGACTTATTTCACTAAGCATAATCCCATCTATTTCTATGCATCATGTCACACATGATGGGATTTTGTATTTTCTAGAGCTCTGTAATATCCATTGTGTATATATACTACGTCTTCTTTATCCATTCATCTGATAGCGGCCACGTAGGTAATTTCCAAATCTTGGTTATTGTAAATAATGCTGCAAGTAACACAGGGGCACATATGTCTCTGGATATTAATGTTTTAGGGGTAAATATCCAGAAGTGGGATGACATGATCATATGAGATTTCTATTATCAATATTTTGAGTAATCGCTATAGTGCTTTCCTTTAAAATTGCACCGATTAACATCCCCATCAACAATGTAAAAGGGTTCCCTTCACATCCTCACCAACATTTGTTGTTTCTAGACATTTTATACCCATTTTTAAGTTTTTAACATAAAAAGTTGTTCAATATCATTAAATGCCTTTTCTGTGTCTTTGAGATGATCGTATGATATTTGTCCTTCCTTTTGTTGATGCAGTATATCACAATTATTGATTTTTATAACTTGAACCATTTTTTCATTCCTAGAATAGATTCCATTTTATCATGTTGCATGATTATTTTAATGAGTTGTTAAATTCAGTTTTCTTGTATTTTGCTTAAAAATTGCATCAATATTCATCAAAGATAACAGTCTGTAATTTTTCTTTTTTGTTGATGTTTTTGTCTGGTTTTGGAATCAGATATTGTTGGTGTCACAAAAAAATGTTTGGAAGTTTTCCTTCAAATTTTTCCAACAGTTTGAGAAGGATTGACATTAATTCATCTTTGAATGTTTGGTAGAATTTAGTAGTGAAATCATCTGTTCTGGAATTTTTGTTATTTGGGAGATTTTTTTTATTACCATTTCAATTTCCTTGGTTGTGATTGATCTGTTTAGGTTTTCTATTTCTTCCTGACTTATTTTTCAAATGTTATGTTTCCAAGAATTTTTCTGTTTCCTCTAGATTATCCAATTTGTTGTCATAAGGTATTTATAGTAAGTATTCTTTTATGATTGTCTATATTTCTGTAATATCACTTAAATTTCTCTACTTTCATTTCTAATTTTATTTATTTGTGTTTTCTCCTCATTATGAGTCTGGATAGTGGTTTGTCTATTATGAGTATCTTTTCGAAGATCCATATCTTTGTTTCATAGATTTTTTAACAGTCATTTTAATATTTATTTTCTTTATTTCCACTCTAAGTTTTATTGTTTCCTTCCTTCTGCTAGCTTTTGGTTTTATTCTTCTCTTTCTAGTTTTGTAGTTTTCTCTTTGTAGTTTTTCTAGGTGAGAGCTGAGGTTTTTTTATTTGTCATTCTTCTTATTTCCTGACATAGGATTATATTACTATAAATTCCCTTGTTGGTACTACTTTTGTGGCATCCCATAGATTCTGGTAAGTTGTGCTATCATTTTCATTTGACTCCAGGTATTTTTCACTTTCACATTTGATTTCAATAACATGTTTGGTTTCTGTTTTTGTTTTTTCACTCCTTTGCAGTTTTCTCTTTCCTCTTTTGGATGATTTTAAAGAAAAAGTTCTATCAGGCCAAGAAGAGAAAGGAGGAAGAAGCACTTCTGTTTAATTTATTTGTTCATCTCAGTGATACTCCACCCACTCCAGGCTCAGGACATAAACCCAGTACCTTAGGATGTATGTTTACTGTGCTCAACCACTTCTCCACTAGTGCATGCCACAATTTTAATTTGATATAATTGTAATCTGAAATGATTGTAATCTGATATGATTTCAATCTTTGTAAATTTATTGAGACTTAATGGGTAACCCTTTGAGAGTGTTCCATGAGCATTTAAAAAGAATGTACAATCTATTGTTTGGACATGAAATTCTCTATAGACATCTATTAAGTTCATCTCATCTAACTTGCCATTTAATGTTATTGTTTCTTTATTGATTTTCTATTTGGATGACTTGTCCTTTACTGTGAGTGGGGTGTTAAATTCCCACTATTATTGTTTTGCTGTCAATATCTCCCTTTAGGTCTGGTAATGTTCACTTGATATATTTAGATGTTCCTATATTGGGTGCATATATATTAATAAGTGTTATGTGTCACTGTTGTATTGATCCCTGTATCATTATATGACAATATTTATCTTTTGTTACCTTTTAAGGCCAGAAGTATGTTAAATCTCATATGAATATATTCACCATTTGTTAGAATACCATTTTCCACCTCTGCACTTTAAGTCTATGTTTGTCTCTGTATCTTAAATCAGTCTCTTGTAAACAGAATATAGTGTGTTTTGTTTTATAATTCATCTGGCCATGTTGTGCCATTTAATTGGTGAGTCTAGTTCATTTGTTTTCAGGGTGATTACTGATACTTGAGGACTTGCTACTGCCATTTTGACTTTTGTTTTCTGGATTTGCCTATCTATTTGTTGCCCTGTTTAGTTTTTATGTGAACTTTCTCCTTTTTGATTTAAAAGAATAGCATTTTTCCACACTTCTTATAAGGGAAGCCTTGTGGCAGCAAATTCCTTCAGTTTTTGTCAGGGAAACTCTTTATTTCTCCCTCATATTGACAGACAATTTTTCAGGATATAGTATTCTTCATTAGGATATTTTGGAATACATCTCTCCATTCTCTCCTGACCTGTGGAGTTTCTGCTGAGAAGTCTGATGGGAGTACCTTTATATGTTACTTGCTCCTTTTTCCTAGCCACCTTTAATATTGTTTCTCAGTCTTGGATTTTGATTGTTTTACAACTATATGCCTTGGTGTACATCTTTTTAGATTTAGATAACCAAAAGTTGTGTTGACGTCATTGACTTCTATGTTCATTTCCTTCTCAGGATTGAGAAGTTTTCAGCAATTATTTCTTTGAATATGTTCTCTGTTCCCTTCTCTCTCTCTCTCTCTCTCTCTCTCTCTCTCTCTCTCTCTCTCTCTCTCCTGGGATGTTCATTATTCTTTTTTATAATTCATTTTATTGAAGGAACATTGCATTACAACAGTACATAGGTTTAAGGTGTGCATCATTGCAAATCAACATTTATTTATAATGTATTAGGCTCACCACCAACAGTTCAGGTCTTCCTTTATCATACAATCGATCCCTTGTACCCAATTTTCCCAGCCCCCATTCCCATTCATTCTTATGATCACTAATTTTACTTTTTGACTAAAAGTTTGAACTAAATTTTACTTAGTTCATTTGTTTTCTTCGTTTCTCTATATATTACATATGAGAAAAATCATATGATGTATGTCTTCTTCCTTCTGACTTACCTCACTAAGCATAATTCCATCTAGGCCCATCCATGTTGTTGCAAATGGCAGGACTTCATCTTTTTTATGACTGGATGTATTCCATCATGTTCATATACCTTTATCCACTTATGTGTTGATCGGTACTCAAATAAGTTTTAAGCTCTTGGCTATTGTAAATAATGCTTCAATGAATATGGGGTTGCAAATATCTTTGCAAATTTGAGTTGTTGTTTTTGGGGGTCAAATGTCCAGAAATGGGATGACTGGATCACACAGAATTTTGATTCTCAATTTTTGAAGAATCTCCACACTGCTTCCCATAGTGATTATACCATTTTACAATCCCACTAACAGAGATGAAGAGTCCCTTTTCTC
This sequence comes from Solenodon paradoxus, assembly GCA_004363575.1. Classification (NCBI taxonomy): domain Eukaryota; kingdom Metazoa; phylum Chordata; class Mammalia; order Eulipotyphla; family Solenodontidae; genus Solenodon; species Solenodon paradoxus. Next base: position 398,405 of record RJWH01000108.1, on the reverse strand, counting down.
TGCATCCTCTTCAACACTTGTTTGCAGACTTTTGGAATAAGATCATTCTTACAGGTGTAAGGTGGTATCTCATTATTTTTTGATCTGCATTTCCATAATAAGAGAGATAGAACATATTTTCATGTGCCCATTCTATATGTCTTCATTGGAGAAGTATCTGAAGATCTTCTGCCCATTTTTCTATCAGTAACCATTATTCTTATATTATCTTTCCATGAGGAGTTGGGTAGGTCTCGGAGTGTTTCTTCATTATTTTTATTTTTAATTTATCTCTTTTCTTCTACCTGATACCTTTCTGCATTTCTGTGCATCAAATCACAGATCCTTTCCTCCACTTGGCCAGTTCTGTTTTCATAGCTTTCTTTGGTGTTCTTGATATCATTTATTTATTCTTCATCTCCTGAATTTCTGTTAGTTTATTTCATAAAACTTTACTTTCTCTCATTAATTTTTAAATTCACTGATATATTTTGCTATTTTTTGTAATTCTTTCATGTTTTTCTGAGTTTTCTTTTATCTCTTTGAGTTTCTTTGATTCCTACTTTGAATTCTTTATACACTAAAATATGTCTTCGAAATTGGTTTCTAATAAGGTGCCATCTCCTTGTGATGCCATAATACTTGGAGATTTCAAAGTATCTTGTTGTGTATTTTTTTTTAACCAAGGGGGGATCTTTGTAACTCAGCTGCTTTTTTTGTTTTATTGGCAGGTAGCACTCAGGGTTTTCTTTTTTCTATTTTTGACCCTTATAGACTTCCATGATGATGAGCTTTTGCTGAGTCAGGGAAGTAGAAGATGGCTATTTGGTGGTGGAGGGCACACATGTAACAAAGTAGCAGTTGTGTTCAGCAGGGCATCAGAAACCTGTTCATGTAAATGTAACCAAGGACAATCCTCTCTTGGGGTACCCAACATGGGTCCAACCAGTTCTATCTGGTATGGTGATGAAGCTTCCCTCTGCTGGAGCACTGGTTTCAGGGGGTCATAGAGGAAAAGTATAGTCCTCTCCTTTGTGCTCCCTGCCAGGCTTCGATTCATGTGGAGACTGGAGTCTAGACCTCAACTCCTCCTCTTTGGACTTCACACTATCCAAATGTGTGTGCCACCAGCAATCTTTGCCCGTCCCTTCTTGGCACTCACAGCTGGGCCTACTGCTCTGGTAGTTGGTCCCACTGGCTGCCTCTGTCCCCACTGCTCCTGAAACCTTGCCACTGCTGCCATGCAGGTCCCTTTAGACCCACCTTCAGACACTCAGATGCATGTGATTCCTCAGGCAGTCACTTTTATTCCTGAGTTTCTAGGGTGCTGTGACACACTGCCAGAGTTTCTTCCAAGGAAGCATATTAGTTGTGTCCTTTAGAAAGGAAGCAGGGCACAATCTTAGAAAATAATTCCATGTGTCCATGTCTTATATGGTTCATTTTCTTCTTAGAATGTTCTTCACCATGTCTGATATATTTTATTTTATTTTCACCTACTTACTCCCTTGAGAGAATTGCACAGGACTTTCTTGAGCAACCTCTGTTGATGCTTCTTTTAATAACAGTTTTGAGGTATAATTCACATTTCATACAATTCACTGACTTAAAATGTACTATTGGGTGGGTTTTAATATACTCAGAGTTGTGCACCCATCATCACACTCAGTTTTGGAACATTTTCATTACTCAGAAAAGAAAGTCTGTATCCCTTAGCCATCACCCCCCCACCGCCCCCCACCCCACACACAAACTCTCTACTTCTCTCCCACTAACCATAGGAAATGACTAATCTACTTTCTATTTCTCTGTAGACTTGCCTATTCTGGGCATTTCTTATACATATATAATATGTGGTATTTTGTGCCTACCTTTTTTTTAACATAACAGAATGACTTCAGAATCCATTTATGTTGTAACAAGTTCATACATAACATATATTTCATTTCCTTTTATTGCCAAATAATATTCTACTGTATAGATATACCTCATTTGTTATGTTTTCATCAGCTAACAGATATTTGGGTTTATTCCACCTTTTGGCTATTAAGAATAATGCTATGATGAACATGTGTGTACAAGTGTTCCTGCAGAGATGTTTGCATGTTTCCTGGTTATATCGCTAGAAGTACTGGCTCATACAGTAACTTTTATGTTTAACCTTTTGAGGAATTGTCAGATTTTTTTCAATAAGGCTGTATAATTTTACATTTTTTTTTAAAGGAAATGTGCAGGCAGGAAGGAAGACAAGCAGAGGCATGAAGGCAGGAAGACAGAGGAAGAACCATTTCACTTCATTTAGTTGTTCACCATGGCCCCAGGGCACAAAACTGGGTCCTTGAGATCTGTGTGAATGGTGCTCTCAGCTGATGGCAGCTGACAAAACCACCAGTCCACCAGGGCGTGCCCCAGTTTACATTTTAATCATCAGTGTCGGGGGCGGGGGAGGGGGGGGTTCCATTTTTCCACATCCTCACCAATACTTGTTATTTTCTTTCCTTTTTCATTCTAGCCATCCCAGTGGATATAAAGTGGCATCTCATTGCCATTTTGATATGCATTTCCCTGTTGGCTAATGAAGTTAAGCATCTTGTCATATTGCTCTTGGCCATTTGTATCGATATCTTCTTTTTAAACCTATTTCTCTGCTGCGTTTTAAAAGTAATACTACTTAAATGTCATGTCATGGCCAGAGTCCTTCAAATAATGAATTGGCCCTTTGGGCTATCCTGTTTCCATTTCTGTCCACAAAGCTGCAGTTCTGTTCACCTGGACAAGCAGTGTCCCATAACCAGAAGGCCCTTATTGGTGTCTGAGGAAATATATTTTAAAAGAAAGCATCACTTATACCCCTAAGGTATTAAGGAAATTAAAAGACAGGATTCATTCCCTTGCCCTTTTCTGAATCCATCCTTGAACGGTCACAGGAACAGGTAAGTTTCTCTGCAGATATTTCTCACATGTGTGATGCATCTTACTGAAGGATGAACCAATATGACTCTTAAAGGGAAAGTTCCCCATTTATCTGGCAAATAAATGATCAAGTTCATATCAGCAAGATCTTTACTTCACCTTTTACCAAATCCAAATCCTTCAAATAATTGATAGGAAAGTATTTGAAGTTAGGGTTTGAAAATTAAAAAAAAAACCTTTTTCTATAATTTATTAAATTTAGTTTTGATATATACAGCTTGTGAAATTATAAAACTACATTCTTTTTAAGTGTTAAAGAGTGGAAAGAACCTAGGTTTCTCATTGCACAGATGGGAAAATGCACATCCTGACACCACAGGACTCAGACAGGGATGAACACAGGAGACTAGAGAAAGTGGAATCGTAAGCCACGTCAGCTCCCCAGCTCAATAAATTTTCCACAGCACCAGACTCTGTTAAGTTCCCTTCTGGATCTAAGTTCAACAACTACCTAAACTTTAAGTTATATTAGGAAACAATGGTAAAATGCTGGCTTCGTCGAGATGGGTAGTGTCCTGGAAGAGCAAAGCCACTTCCTGTGGAATTCAGACTGAGGAACTGGACTGGAGGCAACACATTCGCTTATGCAGAACTGCCTCTAAGCCAATGTTTTTCAAATTGCAGGACCCAACCCAATAGAGAGCCATGAAATCTGTATTTGTGTTTATGTACTTGGTCCTACAGTAAAAAACAATTTTTCCTTAAATGGAGGCAGGGAAGGCTATAGTCCCATACATGAGGTGAGCTTCAGGGCGTACCAAAAAGCAGACATACCGTCACGATCTCTCTGCTCAAGTGTGGGAAACTGACCTCATTTCCTCCATCTGTGGTTTGATTTGAGCTGTTAATAAGCAAATACTTATTGAGCATTTACAGTAGGCAAGTGCTTTATACATATTAACCCCTCCACCCTACTTCCAGCCAATGTGGTACAAAGGTAGAAAGGTACAAAGGTACACATTTTCTCAAGGATCACAAAACTACTTCCCATGGCAGAGGTGGGGGTTGACCTTGGCAGACTTTTTCAAAAAGCTGCTTTCTGCTGGACCAGACTGCTTCCAGAACTGCTTATGGAACATTTACGGGGTGACTATTGGTGTGAATTACTTGATTTGATTCCTTATTCCTGGAATCTAGTGAGATACCTCCTTTATAATGGCACTTTATTGGACATTGGCAGCTCTAAAACTTGTATGTACGTATGTATTATGTGTGTACATGCATGTGCGTATGTATGTGTGTCTGTATATGTATGTGTGTCTGTATATATATATATATATATATATAATTGATGTATATCTATAGACATACAGATACATATGCATCTTAGAGTAGAAGTTTGGTCAGGGGATGGGGCCTCAGGAATCCCTTTTGAAGCTACATGTGCACGGCAATAACACTTTTAAACTCAGTTTTATGTTTATTTGTGGTAGTTTTGCAAGTAGGCTGATGGAGCTGGGGGCCACAATATTGCTGGTGTCCAGGGGTGCCCTGCAGAACAGATTGGAGAGTAAGGAAAAAGGAAAGAGAGGGCATAACAGGGAAAATCCCTAGCAGCTGAGTGCATATGAAAGAAACCCAAAAGGAAGAATTGGTCAAAAACAAATGTTACACTCTTTGAAAGCAAGCACAGAGGCAAAGGCCACAGGATGTGTATATTTAGCCAGTATCACCTGCTCTAGATTAGTTTAGCAGGGAATGAATTAGTTACACGGAAAGAGTGGTATAGGAGTTGGAATTAACATTTGATTTTATAAAAACCTATGTCAAGGTCAAAATTTAGGGGCAGAACGAAAATCTGCTTGTATAAAGTAGTGTGCCCACTGAGCAATGGAAGCTCTGCTTTCTCACAAGCACAGTTTTGCTGCCAAAGAGAATTGTCCCTAGAGCCATGCGGCCACGGCACACAAGTTGGAATTGTAGGAGCAGAGTCAGATGAAATCTATAAACAGAATTCCTTATAAGCTCTGTGTCACTCTGCCAATACTTTCCGGAAAGTAAGAGGAATAAGATTGCTTAGTCCACCTCTTCCCTCCCAAATCAGTGAAGTGGCTCTTTGTTCCTGCTACCACCTTTATGAAAGGAATGTGCCAAGCTCAGGAGGACTCCAGACCCATTGTTTTCCAAACTTAATTCTGGATGTTACCTCTGTGCTTGCTCATGTCATTCTTCTTTCCAGAAGTGCCTTCCCTGCTTCAATCCAGCAGGTAACATTGTATCATTTCTTTCAAAATTTAGTTTAAAATGTTCTCCTCCTCTGAGAAGTCTCTCTGATTAATCTGACCCCCACCATTTTGTTTTCATCCACACAGCCCTTGGATAAAATTTTATCACTATTTGAGGACATTTTACACAACGGGGCGGGGGGGGACACTGCATTAGAAGATATTTGAAATTTTGCAGTATTTAAGAACACTCTAGAGAATGTTTTGAAATTGGTTTCTACCTAACCAAAAAATTATACATTCAGTTTTGTAAAACCTTGAGAGAACTTGCTATTTAGATCTTCATATATCTTGCCTATTGTAGGTTCTCTATAGGCAGTTGCATATATTAATTACTTGATCATCTTTCAAAGTATGTCATTACTGGTTGCTGTTTTGGTGGTGGTGGTTAAGGTTGTGATTTGGGATTTTGTTTTGTTTTTCAATCATCTTCAAGTAAGGTAACCAATGAGCTAACAAAAGAACTTTTATGTATCCTGCCTTATAGTTATTACTCTATTGCATTAGTTTATCTTTTGTCTGTACTTATGCTCAGGTAATGTTATGTGCATGCATGTGTATACTGAATGATAGGCTATTACAAATCAAGGACTGTGGCCTTTTTTCTTAATAATACTAAAGTTCCTCTAGTGCTTGCAATTGAGTTGACTTATTTAGAAGAATCCACACATTAAACCCATCTCAGAAAGTTAGAAGGGCACAGGAGGTTTCTTCTCTTTCTACATTCATTTATTTGCTCTCAAAATAGTACAATCCATAATGAGGAGAGTGACTTTCTTCCTTTTCAACTTAAGTGCTTGTCTTGTCTGAAGAGAGGCCATTTATAAATGTTGAGCTCCTACACATTTGCTAATGTACCCAGTGGAAACAAATTACAATGATCAAATTCACAAATTGTGATTTTTCCATATAATTCTAACCTCAAACCCATTATGTCACTTGTTATAATGCAGTTTGGATAAAGATAAGCATGTGATCAGAGCCATGCATTTAAAGCCAAGAAATTCTCACTAGCTCCTCTTCTGTGCAGCCTTTCAGCAGTAGTTACAGCACCTGCCATTCCCCCAGAGAATTGTCCTAAGCGATAAAAAGCTCACAAGAAGCCAGAGGGCCCAAATGCAAATGCAGTGAGATGTGGCTGCTCAAAGCCCAGGGGTCTCCAGGCAGCAGAATGTGGGAGGGGTTGAACTGGTTTCCACACTGACTCCTAATGGGCACCTCACCCAGCCAGTATCAGACCTGGACTGAGGCTTCCTGCCTAGAGGAAACTTACAATCTGCCTGACCTGACAAGCAAAATCAAAAACCAACACAAAGTGCATTAATCATATCAAAATAAAAGTTCTGCCTAAATCTTACAGTTAATCAAGGTGACTTTCTAAGTTTCCATGAATGCTCTATAAACTCAGAATAGTTTCTCTTTACTGCGGCTGAGATTGTTCTTACCAGAGATGTTCCCAAGTTAAAAGGTTTGGTTCGGTTTTGATTTCAGCGAGAAATGCTAGAAATTTGACACTTGTAAAATAGCCGCCATTTTTAATGTCTTCAAATCTGGAGCAAAGCCTAATTTAATTTTTTTATTTAATTAGTTAAACACACCATTAGTTTTCAGCCTAGAGCTGAAAAGAGAAGTGAAAGTCATGGAATTGCTAGTGTTTTTGCCAGCCGTCGCCATTAGTTCAACATATATAGTCACTCCCTTTCTTTTCTACGTGAAACCTAAGACTTATAAAAGTTTTAATTTTCTTTAAGTCCTTAAAAGATATGAAAAATTTCCAAAATATTTATATTATGGTTACATAGGCTCTTTAGTGAGAATCTCTTTTCAAATTTGAATTCATTGGATTTAACATTAAAGTTATAAAGGACAGGAATTTCCATAGTTTTCTTATATATAGAAAGTTATTCTGTAATTGCTGATACTCAGTACATGAAAGCCATTGTTTTTACCATTACTATAATTAGTCAAATTACCATTCTTGCTTCCTTTCTCTCCAGTTTGTGAAGTTGTATTGTAATTCTGCAAAATTACATTTTTAGCTCTCAGAGTCTCTCTACATAGACACACAAACGGGCCCTTACTACATGCTTGTGGTGGTTTTAATACTCTGCATGTGACTGTGGCCTCTTCACAATATTGAATTTTAGTATATAAACCTCACTTTACTGAAAAGAAAACTAAGATTCAGAGGAATCAAACCACCCACCCAAAGCCACAAAGATAGTTCAATGATGCAAATCCAGATTTTTCTGATTCAAAATCTCATTTTTTGCACTATTCTAAGTAGATTTCTTTTTAATTACCATGGAATATAAAAAGTACTATTTTATTCTCTCAAAGATAATACAGTAACTCAAATTAAGCCAATTCAATATTGCCTAGTGGGGAAGATCTGGCTTAATTAATAAATTCTAATGGTTTATAAGCAGCATGTCATTTGTTTCTACATAAACAGCACTCCTACAGGGCTTGTCAGTGCTGAAAACAATTTGTCCTTTAAGTATTTTAAACATTCTCTCTACAATCTGGTTTGCACTACTAATTTTACACTATTAAGAAAGTATTTCATCAACCAAAAATAAGTCAGCCCAGCCTGGGCCTGTCAAATGATAATAAATTCTGAATTAGTGGAATTTTTATTATGTTTTTGTATATTTTAATGAATTTCAGAATTCACACCAGATTATTTTCCAAAAACCCAAATCAATTACACATCCAAAAAAGAAAGAAAGAAGAAAAGCTGGGCTTTCTATCAATGTCCTTATCAGCATAGCATCCATTAAGCTGTCATTCCATCTGGTCACTCCCCATCCAGTCACATTGGTGGCTGAAGTCCTAAAAGTTGACATCTGTGCACAGAGGACCTTCCTTTGACTGAAGGCATTATGGGGGTGATATGTCCCTATATGGGCCCCATATCTGATACAGTGACACAGCCTTTGTGGCAACCTGGCAATTTGTGAAAGTGTGACCAACGGGGACAGGTGTGTGAAAAAGTATACAATACACGTGTCAGAGTAGGAGAAATTATAATTTTCTAAAAAACAATTCTAGCCAGACTCCCAAATGTCTCAGTTGATCCCTGATCCTCGTTTAAACCAATTATAGCTCCTGGGCAGCAGGTGAGATTATGGAATCAGAGTTTAAATAATACAGAAGCCATTAAATGACTTTCATCAGTTTGAAAAGCCCAGTGGTCCACTCACTGTCCACCCAGCGACCAGTGTGGGCTCGTTCGTGGTCCTTCTTTAGAAAAACATTTGCTGAGTAGATCCATGAAAATATGAAACGATTATGTTCTGAAGTCCATCTTTTTTATCTCTAAAGTGTACTATCTATTCTGAAGATAAAGCTTACCTTTATCCCTCCTGGCTCATAAATACAGAAACAAAGCCAAAGCTCTCTGTGAATTCCTTTAGTAGACACCCTTCTGCCTGCTGCAGAGGCGGTATAAATAATGTATTGAGTTTCTATTAAGGTCAACCAGAGTGTATATTACCTACAGTATGCATGTCAGAAGCATGCCAGCTTTGTGCTAAGGATCAAGAATCAAGATAGGGAAGATTTCTGTTGCTCTCAGTGCACACAGATGTGTCCTGATATGTAATTTACCAGTACAGATATGGAAAATAACAAAAAGATGGAAGATAACTGTAATAGGATTCTATATATAGCATCTTAAGTGGAATTGTTCCCGGCACTTACTCTTATTTCAATGCCTGGGTTGAGGAACCATCTAATGATTCTTTAAGAGCATTTGTAAAGGAGTAAGAATTGCTGTTGACCAGGTTCAACCAGAGCCCTACTTAATTAAGTCTCTCAGAGGGGATCCTATTTGTTTTAATGAAGAAGGTGTGAAAAGGAATCAGAACTAGCATTAAATACTTTTGAAACATGCTTATCTGCTGACACTTCAAATCAAAATCTCTAATACTGAACTCATCACCTTTGCCCCATCTCCTGCCTGGTCAAGTTTGCCTCCCATGTTTCTCATCCTTGTTTTCTATCCTCCACCCTTGGCCACTTTTCTGACAACGACCTTCACAGTCGCTTTCCAAAATATTGCAGCTGGCCCCTGCTTGCCCTCTGAGGACCATTCTGGCCCTCTCTGTCACTTCACTTCACCCTATTGTTAACAGAGTTACAGCCCTAAAATTATTTAAACTTGTCTCGCCTCCATTCAGAAATCCCTAAGGGCCCCATTCGGCATGCAATAATTAATAAATGTTAGTCCTCTCCCCTCTGTACTTACACATCAGAGGTACTCACTGACTCTCAAAAGTATGAAAGGGTTTCTTTCTAAATAGCATTTGACTTTCAGCATTAATAACACACTCAATTATTTTGTGTATATGTGGAATACTTATGGTCCTACTCTTGGCCCCTTACTCCTGTCCTCATTCCCCATCTCTATAGTTAACAATCACACATTGCATGGCTCTGGAGGATTTGGATTCTATTCCCTCAACTGGGCACCAGAGACCCATCTGTAAACTGTAGGCACACTACTCTGAGACATCCAGTTTTCAGGCTTATGCCTCAGTTTCCTTTCTGCTCTGCCTGATTTTTCTTAAGCCTCTTTCAGAGAGACTGGAATGGTCCTTTGAACTCCAAAGGTATATTTTATTTGTATAGATTTTGTGAGAAAATATGTTCCGTGCCTATAGCATAGTACTTAGCATTCACTAAATTAATAAGTGATGATGATCCTGATAATTCTTATGGTGAGCATGACTAAATAACTTAGAATAGTCTTCAGCATATAATAATTTTTTAATAAATGTTGTCTTCTACCCTCTATGCTTATACATGAGAGGAACTCACAGACTCTCAAAAGTATAAAAGGCTTTCTTTCTAAATAGCATTTGATGTTCAGCATTAATAACACACTCAATTATTTTGTTTTTTTGGAATATTTGTCTTCTTACGCTTCAACTCGCTGACTCTTAACTTATCCTTCTGGTCTCCTCTGAACCATCACCTCCTCAGGCAAAGTCGTATCTGACCACACTAAGCTATCCCCTCTAACTTCACTTTGCCCCTTTTCTTTCTAGTGTTCAATGCTGCTTGTAATCATCTGTTTAAAGTAGTTTGTGTATTACCATCTTCCTCTGATCCTATACTCAGGTTTGTGAAGGCTGGACTGCGATTGGTGACCATATCCCCAGAGCTCTGCAAAAGACCTATCCCACTATGATCACTCAAAAATATTTGTTTAAATTATCCATTTCAACCAGAACCAAATATGCAGAAAGTAAATTTATATTCACATGATGAAAGTGAGCGCTGCAAAAAGCTATCAGTATTAGAAGAGCCAACAAGTAAATCTGGATATGCTGAGCAATATAACTTTAAAAACTTGTTCTCATTATAAAATGTGTAACTGTGTTACTCTTGGTACGCACTCCCATCACTCTTCCCCTGTATGACTTGACAAGTCATCATTCCAGTTAATACTAAGAGCATTCTACTGGAAAATAGAAACATTATGCCGTCCAAATGTTGCAGGACTCCACGTGCAGTAGTCTCCTGTAAGAAAAGTCAATGGGCTTTAAATGATGGGCTATCCATTGAATACGTTTGTACAGATTTATTTCTGTCTCAGGTTCATTTAACTAATTTAGATTTCTACTGAACACATTTGTATAACAAGTATGTATAGGTATTCACAAGATCTCAAAACTTAACAAGCTTTCTACCCCAGAAGTACTTGACTTTAAGAGTTAAAATCTTAATAGGAAGACTCAAAATACATTACAGTTCTACAATACAGAGCAACACATTTCGCAGAGAGTACACTTTTGTCCAGAGAACATTCTTGGACTTTTCAGAATCCATTTACAAGGCTATTCAGAGAAGTGAGTGCTCTTACCACCTTAAGTGCTGCTAATGATACCTTTATGAATTTTTTGAAAGAAAAGCAAAATTTTCATCTCCTTCACTTTGTTTTAGAAAAGGTAGGAAAATTATTACTTTTTTCAAAAAAAAAAAAAAAAAAAGTTGGGACTCTCATTAAATCAATTGCGGGCTTTCAGAATGATTCAGGTCATCTTCTCCAGAACACCTCAGTGTATGAAGTTGACTTTTTCCATGCTCTCTCAGTCTCCTCTTGGACCTGTATTGCACTCTATTTCAGAGGACATGCTCTCTAAGGACAGGCACTGTGCCTTTCATCTCTGAATCAAAGGAATTTCCAAATCCTGAACTATGTCTAATACACTCCTGGCATGTAGTAAGAGCTTAATAATGATAATGAATGAACGAGTTAGCCAATGACTTGAGGATTTGTTAATACATTACTCATCTGTAAGTCTCTTCATTTTCCTCTATTTTAGATTTCATTCTACCTACAGAATAAAATCTAATTAATCTAGTACTAAATACTGTATTGCGAAGCATATGGCTTGGTATGAGCAGTCAGGTAGGTCCAGATGTGAATATTTACTCAGTTTATAGGAAACTGTTCTTATTTCTCGTTCTGGGCAGTAAGTACTATGAAAACAGGTCTTAAAGTTGCTGACCAGAGATTTGTTCCCTGATTTTCTTCTTCATAATAAATAATGGTTCTTATTTAAAATTGCTTTAGTCAAATGAGGCTGTGACGCAGAGAGAGACCTTTGGGAAAAAGGAGCCCACAGGGTAACAGACTACATTTCATGAACCTAACTAGTGAACTGGGACACATTTTTTGCTCTTTCTTATTAGGGTTTCAATAATACAAGTCTAAGAAATCCACTCACAAAGTAAGCTATTCATTCAGTATCGACACAGTGGGGCCTGAATCGCCCATCCAGTGACTAAATCCCCGTTTCAAAGATTCTTTTTCTTTAGTGTCAAATGAGTTGATGTCACTGCTACTGTTTCCTAGTCTGGAACAGAGGTGCAGGGCTACTTTCTCTAGGTGTATTTCAACATCACTTGACTGTTACCTTCTTTCCACCTTTTACTTCACAGGGCAGCATCAGGAGCCACAGGAAAACTTCTGTCCAATTGTTTAAAGTGAATAATGTAAACATAGCGGCTATCCATGTCAATGAACTAATAGTCTACAAATCAGTGGCGGTTTGTTTTTGTTTTATTCTCGTTCTTTAAATTTAATTATTATACATTCATGTTTGCCAATTTTAATAATGACTTTGTTATTTAAAGAAACTCTTTGAAGTGGAACTATTTTAAGTGAACATTTAAAAATACATTCCTTTAGTTGCCTGAGTTACAGCCCAGGCAGGAAGACATAAAACTCATTGTTTTGAAACAATTTGGTGAAAATTAAAAGCACTCAAGATGGAGAATGCTAATGGAGCATCCAGCAAATATGCACATGAAATGTGCCCGCGATGAAAGGATCCATCAGGCTTTTGAAATGTTATTCCTCTTTACATCCCATCACTAAACAAACCAACCCCCAGTGGGGGTAATGTCACTTTCTATCTCCAAAGTCCTCATTTATCAAAATCAGAACTAGGCAGGTAAGTGGAATGGGATGGGCAGAGTGGGTGGACAGGGCAGAGAGTAGAAGAAATTGGACACCCAGGGCCCTGTAGCCCAAACCCATACCATTTCTCCCACGGCACTAGGAGGAATGGCAGCCTGCTCAGGAAGCAGCCCAGAGGTAAAAACTGGCCTATGGGGTTCAGCTGCCCAAGCTGTAGGCCATGACAGCAGCAGGTTTAAGTGGCCTTGACAGGAGCAGAGAAGTGAGATGTGCCTCCAAAACAACTGAAGTACTTGAATTAAGAAACAGACACAAGAAAAACTCACAAACCTTCTTCATGGATTTCTATACATTAGCAAGGGGGCATATGGGTCAAGGTTAGGTTTTGACTTTCATGGGCCCTTCCTTCCTCTGTGACAAACATGAAAAATTACACCTAATGGCAGCTTTGGAATAACAATGAATATAACCCAGGCTGGATTCGTTGTTATACATTCACTGTGAATATTACTTTTTTCTTTGGATTTTAACTGAAATTAAAGCAAGACTAGTATGCCCCTAAAATATCAGAACCCTCCCTGGGCACAGTGCACACTGGACCCAATGCACCAGATGGCCATGTGAGGACAGAGTTGAGCATTCGTCATACTACATTCTCATCAGAAGGAATGCAGTGTAGAGTAATAACACAAGAGTCACTGCTTTGATCTATTAACAAGCGAGTAATTTATCCGAGTTTTGATCTCGTAAGTTGTGATCATGAGTATTTAAACGAGATATATGCAAAATGCTGCTTCGAAACACTAAATGAACATTAGCTTTGAATAGTAAAGCAACTTTGTAGGACATAGAAAACCACCTGAAATGGCACCAAAAATAGGTGGCTTCTAGTTCTATTTTGTTGTTGCTGCTGTTTTTTGCAGGGTTGTTTCATTGTTTTTTGACACAGTAGCTGTGTGTCCTAGAAGTAGGCACTTGGTCTGTCTGAATCCTAGTTTCATCATCTGTAATAACACCTTCCCTGCCACCCCAGAGAGTCGCTGAAGGAATACATGAGATAATGGATACAAAAGCAGGTTTATTAAAGCATTATCTACAAAAATGATTTGTATTACCAAAGAAGCTGAAAATTATGTAGTAATGTACAGTGCTAGAACACAACAGCTCTTGAGTAGATGTTTATTGGATAGATGGATGGATGGATGAGTGAGTGAATGAATGAATGTCTCACAAAACTTTCAACATTTGAAACAGTAAAATCTCCACTGGCACACTTAATGGTGAAAAGCACTGCAGAAGTAGCTAAGACAAAAATAACAAATATTGCATTGAGAAGGACATGGTAACTAACAATTCATAATCATCACTTTCACCAAAATGTGTCTTAGACTGCAGGCTCTGGAAGGCACATGCTACTTGCATTTTTGTATCTCCAACATGTCCCATCCCAGTGTTCATACAACAGTCACTCAGCAAATGACTGGAAATGATTTTATTGAGTCTTTCTACTAGGACTTGCTCTTAATCTCTCTTAATACTGGCACATTCTTAATTATTTTCCCCAAGCTCTTCCTTTGCTATTTGTGTCAGTAAGACTCTCAAATTAGAAAGGCTTTGAGTACCTATTATTTGAATGAGCAAATTAATAATGGCCCATTGTACCTCATTTTAAATTTGTGTCGCTAACCATGCAGCTAGCAGATGCTTGTGAAAATAGACTTTTGTACTATAAGAGGTACAAGAGAATAATTTAAACTCATGTGATATCAAATCAGCCTTCAGAATTCCACTAATGATTCTTGCTAGTACCACTATCCAAGTCCACTGCACCTGGACAGAGAGAATCAGGAGCAAATCTAGGAGTTCCTCACTGAGGGGCCCATCCTGCTTGTTCTTTTCTCTCTCAGCTTTAGAGAGGGGCTCCCAACGTTCAAAACCAATGTGCTTGAGTGTAAAGAAATCCCATGCCAACTTGTCAGCATCATGCAGTCTGGTGAACCTTTGAAGAGGTGACCACTTGACTATTACAATGGAAGAGATATCTTTGAAGAATTGGTATGTGGTGCATTTTGTGAAAATTGCTCCTTTTGGCCACCTCGGAGTATACACTGGCATCTCTGCAGTACAGCCGTGATTACCATTGAGTGAAGTTCTCCACAGAAAGGGCACTAACCATCTTTCTCAAGCAAATAGTTCTGCCAGAAAAGCCCCATTCCAAATATCTCCCAATCGGGCTTTAACAGGACCATCTATTTCACTGGTTCTTTGATGTGTGTCATCTACACAGTTTAAGCCTTTCCCCATCAGTTCTTTTGTGCTGGTGGTTATGTGTGCAGTGGGAGGAGCCCTGGATAGTTGTTTAGTTTATTAATCAGCTTTAGTTTGGGGGGAGAAAAAAATATGGAAAGAAGGCTTTAGATTTCATTTATACTTTATGTAGGTTTCTGTGATCCTTATCACTTCTGAAAATAACTTCAATTAGCATTTGTCATGAGTGGGAGATAATAGTCAGTGATAGTAAAATAATTCACGTGGAACAGCTTTTCAAAACAAACTTTTACCTTTGCCTTTGAAAGAGGGGCATAAAGTCAGAAATGCAGACTTTATCCTGCCTCACCTGACCTCATTAGCTTAAAACAATTAAATAATTAAGAAGAAAAGTAAATCCTAGCACAGAGTCTTCTAAAATATTCTGGGGATTTACATTTCTCTGTGTAGCCAGCTCTGCTCTAAATCTGATCGCGTTTCCTCTAAAGATTCCTCTGTATCTGCATCTTCCCCTTGAATCCCTGGTGCCTCCTTTTGAACATAGTAGAAACTCAATAAATGTTCATTGATGTGAATCCCACCACACCCGCATGTGGCCCAGCACAAAGTCAAGTTCTGCTTTTCCTGGATAACTTAGCTACTTCCATTTCCCCTCAGTTCACAATAGGAGGCCTCGTGGCAACACTTTTCTTCAAAACCCTCATTCATTAAAATCCAAATTTGTGATAAGCCAGATGGCCAGTATTTTCATGCAGCCATTTCCTCTTACTTCATAGTGGGGAGACCATATGTCATGTAGGTTCATTTATTTGTGAACTGCAAGACAGCACACAAATGCAAGGAACCCTTGGCCCTTCCTTGTTTGACAGGACCGATAGAAAGGACTCTAGGCTTAGAATCAGCATGACTTCGAAATCTTGCCATACAACCTTTGATTAAAAAAAATTTTAAGCTCTCATTTTGTTTTCTCATATTTGAAATCATAAAAACATTGTTCCCAACCCACTATACATTTGAGTGGGATTAAGGGAGATGAGTGAAAGTGCCTCTTGCAAAGAAGCTTCTCAATGTATGTTAGCTTTTATCTCTAAGGGCCTCTGGCAGGATGAAGCTGACCAACAAGTGAAAATACAGATATGGGAAGGGAGATAATGATGAGATCCCGAGTCCGACATGAGACAATGGGCTGCCATGCCAAGAGTCTTCCCATGGAGAACAAAGGGAAATTCCCATCTTTCTCTGTAAATAGCCCTGATAGCACAGCTGGGGGTCGGGAGGCTGACAGATGTTGGCAGTACAGACCCAGGTGATACCTCTTACTCATCTACCTTTAGGTGACCCAGAGTCTCCACTCTGGTAGATTTTAATGTCTCTCCCAGAAAGAGCATTTCCTGAAACTCCATTTCTCTGATAACAGATCAAGTGTTGCTTACAATTTTGACAAATCTGGTTTTCCATGATAGATACGTTGTATATGTAATATCTTCCTGATCCCCAGAAAAAGGATCAGTAAAACAAGTGTGGACTTGCCTATTCATGCTCATTCCTATTTTCAATTTAAGATGAATTGGGGTTATTTGTTCTTTTGTCAGTTGCAGGCCATTTTTTTCCCTATAACTTTTTCCCCTAGTTTAAGTAGGATATAATTTTCACTTTCAAAAAATTATTCTTACCACTGCCCAAAATTATTTGGGAAGAAACTTAGGTAATGTGACTTTGCCCAAGATAATGATCATAATTCATTGGAGACATTCCAAAATTATTGCAGGCATTCTTAAAATGAGGCCCGAAGCAAGTGGTGGCAGAGCCCACTGGACAATGGGGAAGAACACTTGGCGATTTGGACAAGGGCATGGTATGTTGACATATGTCTGAGGAATGGAGAACCTGTACATAGGAAGTTGTTTTAATGTGTAGAATAATTACTACAATAAAAAAATTAAAATGATATAATAGTGTAATGTACTCAAGAGATTAGATATATCAGCATTATTCAAAAAAAAAAAAAAAAAATGAGGCCTGAAGTTTCCTTTCTGTTGCAGCCACTGATGAACACGGACTTACTAAAGACCTTCCCCGCGTGTCTGAGGTGGGGCTGGGCAGGATTCACTTACTAGGACATCCTGACAGTCATTGAGCCACATGTCCACCAGGTCCATATCTAAGGCCTTTGCAGCTGCACAGCTGCAGGGCCAGCGTTGGCAGTGCACCAGATCCCCTGGCCATAGCTTATCTTGTGTATGGGGCAGCTGAGACGGCTGGGGTATGGACCAGATAAAACCCAAAAACCCAGGTTTGTCACCCAGGGGTGGGGGATAAAAACCGAAAGTAACAAATAAATAAACAAATAAATAAAAATGCTTCTTCCTCCTCTTCCTCTCTTCCTTCCTCCCCGCTTTTCTCTCTTTAAAACAATGACATTTCTTATCACGGACCTAGTGAAAGGTGGAGCGGGAGATCTCTGGGAAGAAAGAGCAGCAAGAGGAGCAACTGAGCAGATGAAATGTTTACTTTGTGGATGAGACTCTTGCTCCACTCCTAGAACAAACAGCATCTGGCCCAGTCCTGTGGGCCGGAGGCCCTCATCACCTCCGTGTCAGAAACAGGAGGGGGCGGGCCCCACGGTGACACCATCTGTGTGCGAGGGATTCCGGCCAAAAGGCCTGGCACTCAAGGGCTTAATTTTATTCCATCCAGTCTGTAACAAGGAAAAATCTTGGAACAGACTAGCAGCCTTTTCATCCTCTCTCACTTACCCATCCTGCCACAACCTCAAGCAAATACACAACTGATAATTTGCTGCTTTCTGGAGTCCTGGGAGCTTCTTTCTACCAGCACTCTCTGCTCATACACTTACCTCCTCCAGAGCTGCCAGCTGAGGAAAAATAACTGCTGGCGCTGTCATCTTTTGCACAAAGGAATATATCTGTCCTCCTCCTGGGCCCTTGCTACTTCAGCAGCCAGAGCTGGCGAGGAGTCCCGCCTCCTATCCTCAACAAGGGTCAGGTGACAGATTTCTGATCACGGGCCAGGAGACGAAAGGGGCAGCTGCATCTTCTCCCTCCCACAACAACCCACCACCCCGCCCCTTCCCTTCCTTCTGGCCCTCCCTGCTCCTCAACTTGGGGTCCATGAACCAGCAGCACCTGGGAACTTGGCGACTCACAGCATCAGAACCTGCATTTAACAGGATCCTCAGGTGATCTGGATACACAAATTCAAAAGGCTCACTCTCTAACTTATTAGTGATCAAATGTATGATCATTTTATAGTAACGGCTAGGTGGAAGGAAATCTCTGCTCAGTCCAAATCTTAGAAGATAAAGTAAGGAGGCACTCAAACATCTGTAGAGTGAAAAGTGCAACTACAGAGAAGTTAGTTATTAATATTATCCAGAGGTCTGACTACCTTTGCCCTGCCCCTGTTTCAGAAAAGTTCTAGAGAAAAGAGCTTGCTGGCTGCTTGCTGAGTGGCAGCACCCAGAAGTGTGTTCCTCTGAGTGCCTGTCCGCCCTCCGAGCAGAGCCCAGGGAGGCCCTGGCCCGACTTCTACCTTCTGCTGCAGCCAGTGACCGAGCCACCGAAAACCACTTGGAGCTTCCCGGTCACTCCAAGACCATTAAATTTTTACAAGACAAAAAGTACTTTTTTCCAAAAATAAAACCCAGAGTTATCATTTCAGTAGGCTAGGGAAATGTACAGTTCCTTTTTATAGCTGCGAATAAGAGCAGCTCTATATAGTCTAAATTTCTTCTGATTCTACAATCTTCTCTCTCGAGCAAGAAAAGACAATGTAGTAAAGAGATTAGATGTCAGTGAACCCCTCAGTGCACTCCTATGCCCAGCAGAGCTTCCTCAAATTTCTATGGCATCGCCACCTCAGCCGCTGACGGAGGTGAGGGGGCATTTCTCCAAAGAGTAGTGCTGTGTCACCCATACCACTGTGACCCTCAGTTTCTCCATTTGCAATAAGCAAAGATCTTGAAAAGCTCAGATGCCTTTAGGAGCCAGCCACCCATGGAATGTTTGTTCCATGTTCTCTATACCATTTCATTGGTCTGTTTCAAATATCATACATCTTATTTACTTTGGAATAATGGTATATCCCACTATCTTTTTTTTCAAATTTAGTTTAGCGTTGCTTAACTTTTTTTTCTTCTGTATGAATTTTAAGTTCACCTTGCCATACATCATGAGAATCTCCTTAAAGATTTTAACTGGAATTGCATGATTATAGTTCAAATTGGAACTTTGTTTTAAAGAGAGACATTTTATCACATTAAAGAAGTTTCTTTTTATTTACAATTTGACTAGAATTCTTAATCCTAAACACAAACTGAATTCTAGCAATTTTTCTTTTATTGATATAATAATCATATGATTTATGATCACTCAATGTTTATTACATTTCATTCATGTATTTTAAAACATGAAATTGGCACACCCTGGTGGAGCAACAGTCAGATCAATAGCCTCCAAAAAATGAAGGCCACATACACCTGGTTTGGAGTCCTGGGCCTGGGAGGAATAACCACTGTGAACGGCTAATTGAAAAATAAAGTGCTTTTTTTCCTCCTCTCTCTCCCTTTCTGCTTGTCTACTAATGCCTTTATTCCTGCCTGTATTTTCCTTAAAAAAACAAAAAGGGAAACTCTGCTTCCATTCCTAAATTAGTTCTCCTTGATCCTACACACACCTCTGAGCTAATTTGCTAATATTTCATTTAATTTTTCGTTCATGTTCTCTAATAACATTAGTCTACAATTTTCTTGTACTTTTTGCTCACTTTTACTTGTTAGTCACAATGAGTTGGGTAATTTTCTTTTTTTCTTTAGTCTCTAGAATGTTTTACTATAATAAAGAGACTTGTTTTTTGAAGTTGTTGAGGGTCGCATATAAAAACCATTCAGTCTCTGTGTCTTTTGGGGAAGGTTAGGCTTTTGAGTTCGGATTTACTTTTTTTAATAGTTGTTAGGATATTTAGAATCTCAAATTCTTGAGCCATTTTGGTAATTCCTGGAAATTATCTATTTAATGTTAGTATTCAACATTATTTGAATAAATGTGTACATCAGGCATGCCCTGGTGGCTCAGACGTTAAGTCTGCAGCTGGAGCCCCATAGTCCATGCAAAGCTCACAGACCTGGGCTTGTGACCCAGGGTTGGGGTAACAACCAAACTGAACAAAAAATAAATAATGCTTTTTCCTCCTCTCTCTTCCTGCCTGCCTCTCTATTTGCTTTATTTTCTGCCTACTTCCTTCCTCTTTAAAAAAAAAAAAAAAAGTACATCTTAATGCTCATGATTTTTCAAAAATTTCTTCAGTATCAGTAGTTTTAGTTCCTTTATAAATTTTAGTCTATTATTCTTTCTGTTTCTCTCTTTTCCATCCTTTCTCCTGCCTCTATACATTTCCATGTACACATATTATCACAAAGCTTAATTCTGAATTGTCATTTCTTCTGGCACAATTTTGAAATTATAATGGATTTCTGAGATGGTGTATAGGGCTATTTGGAAGTGAAATTTTAGATAGAATATGCTGCCAGAAATACTGTCTCCTGGTACTTTAATGTCCTATGTTCCATTTATTTTTTAACGATATCAGTGGTGCAATTTGAGTAATATCAAACTATCCCTGATATTACCAAGCTAACTGCTTCAGAAGGAAAGAGAAATCATTTTGCCCTGCTTTCATAGTCCACAAAATTAACTTCCCCTTCGTCAGAAATCATTTTGATTGCCAGATTTTATATATTTAAAGGTGCTGTTTAGATCAAACTTTTTAAAAGAAAAATATATTCCTTTGTATATCTCCATCCATGTACTTACTTCTGTATTTACCTTCGAAGAAACCCCATTAGCTACTTCGCCCTCCTAATCTTTGTGCCCTGCCCTTCCTATATGACAGCGCCCTTATTCTCAATGGTGCATTATCTTTTTTGTGGAATCTGTGGGTGTGTTTCACCCCAAAGTCCCTGACACTTTGCTAGTATCCTAAAGGCCGCCCAGTTTTAGTCTCTTTCTCTTTCTCAGATACCTATAAAAAGGACCAGATCAACCAGACAGAAGAGACAGTATTCCTGTGACCACAGTTCAGCTTTGAAAAATCTTCTTTCTTTCCTAGACCATCTCCCCTAAGGAGTTTGACATAACACTTCTCTCTGGGAAGCTTAAATCGCCACTATTACTTTTGTCTTGACAGAACAGAAGTATCTTCTTCCAAAGCAGTTTCTTTCAGGAAGAGAGCCCAGCTGCCAGCACCTCGCAGCTCATTTGACTTGTCCCCACAGTACAAGAGCAGCCCTCAACCCTCTAGGGATAACTGCCCTGACACCACCCCAGCACTGATGTGTGCATACTGCCTGAGAAATTTCAAGTAACCCAGGCCCTTCCAGTGAAACCTAAGTGTAGCGATTGCAACAGAGAATCAGCCACTTTCATCACAGAGGCAGGTGGCACATTGTGAATATTCAGTGAATATTAATCAATAGCTATCCAGGGGCACTGAAGAGAGACAAAAGACTCATCTAATGGTTTAACCAAGTTCACACTAAAGGGAGCCTGCACCCTGATTTTCAAGGGATGGCACAAGTCCCACCAGCTAGAGCTCCCTGGGCCAGGAGAAGCTGCCCAATGCCAGAAGCATTTCACTCAGCATGCAAGCTCTACAGGACAAAAGACTTGTCCTGCTTCTGGCTGGTCTGTATTAGTGAAAGGAGATCATTAAGGACACCTTAAGGACACCTCTCATACTAATTTTCCATAATTGTTTTCTGAGCTATCAAGTGAGGGGGCTGAGTTAGATCCTGACCGTGGACTTAAAATGAAGCCACAGCATTAGCAAATACCCACTCCCACTACTGAGTGGCCTATTTGTCTAATACAGATGCAATCCCATCTGGTACACTATTCTAGATCTAAAAGTTGTCTTGCTGGCAACGGAACTTGACTACTTAGTGAACAATTTTCTGAGGACTAAAACAATATGGAAAATAGTCTTTAAAATCACAAAGAGAAGGAACTTTCCAAAAATGTGTAATAGCTTAGCCTACTAGTTGTATGCATGCGAAACTGACGTGGTCCTGATTTTCCCGAGTGACTTGATTTCAAACAGTCACCCTGCTATGAGGGCATATCAGAAGACGGCCCCAAGCCACACATGGGCAGAGGGCTCCTGGTGAAGAGCCACTGTGCAGACTGGCTCTGTGGTGTTTCTACTGCCCTCTCTACATAGTCAGAGCTGCAATTTCCTAACCAAAGGCTCCCTTCCAGGGCTAACTGTTACTCCCAAGAATATTTCCAGCTCTCGTCTCTTAAGTGCTTTACTCTCTTACATAACTAGTCATTCCTCTTGGCTTTTACTACCCTCTGCCCCATACCCATGGAACTCAACCCATTCGCCCCAACTCTCCTCACACAGTCAAGTTCAGCTCTGAAATGTAGACCTAGATTAGGGCCTTGGACTCTCTGGCCAGAAGAGGAACTTGGAGAAAAACAGGCTCGAGGGAGGGAGCATCCCATCTCAATCCTCCAACCTGCTCCCTGGTTCCTAGAAGTTTATACACAATAAATAGTCTGCCTCACACCACTAGTGTAGCTAGTCTCCCTGAGATTTTAAGCTCCTTCGGAGACGAGCCAAAACACTTTAATCAAATGTTTAACTCATAGTAGCCACCTAATAATGATTTCTTCATCAATGTTCAGTCAATTAATTTTTTAATTACCAGTAATCATAGTCATGATTATAAAAGGTGTTTTTTAAGCAGCTATTAAAACTTTATTTTTGATACATAAAATTCATGGAGACCCCACATTGAAATAATTCCTTAAGTGTCTGACTCAAACTAACTTGCTTTTGACACAGGGATACATTTTAAAATAAGAAAAGTTTCCATGGACTTAAAAGTAAATTATACCTAGCCCCTTAACCATCACTAACACCTCAGACTTGAAAAACAACAAAATTAAGGTCCTTGTTTCTCCATAACAGAGGCTTCTATTATCACTCCCCGGTCAGACTATGGAACATAAGCTGCTGCTGCTTCCCAGCAGAGGGAAACATAAGCCATCTCTCTCCTTCCTAATGATTTTATTTGGAAAGCACAGAAGAAATCTATAGAAAAATAACAGTATGAAGAGTGCAGGGAGAACTCATCTTTGAGAGCAGGTTTGAAGTGAATTAGAAATGTATCTTGGCCATCTGCTGCCGCAGCTGCTTTTATGAAAATTGGGATTCACCAATTGCAGTTTGTATAACACTGACTCTGGGACTCAGAAAAACTACTCAAGATCTATAACCCGAGGGAAATGTTCTCGATTACTTCTGACAGCTCCACAGCACCATGTGGAAAGAACTCTCCCTAGGGTTTCCCTGGCATCTGACAGGAGAACCATGTGCTCCTCAGGTGGGAAGGAGGATGGTAGTAGCAAGTACTGTGCCTCATTTCATGTTTGAAAGACCCTGCCCAACACTTCACCTGTCACCACGCCCAGCATCCCTGGGTACAGACATCCTCATTATCCAGCTAAAAAGTCACGCTCAGTGAGACTAAAAATAGAGAATCCCAGGACCCCAAGGGATAAGAAAGGAGTTTAAAGCTATATTTTCATACAGCCTCTCTCAATGAGGAAAGTAGACTTCTCCTTAATCAAAAAGGAAAAAACAACAACAACACATGAACACTAAGTAAAATGAAGTGATTCACTTAGCATTCAAACAAATCCCAGCATTATTTTTTCCATCTTCATTCTTCATGATGCCTGGAAAGGGAAGAAAAAGAAAGGATAGAAAACAGATTCTCTAATCATCTCTTATAGGGTTAGATTCCAGTTCAACAGGACTAGGCATTAAGATGACACAGAGATGAACAGACAATGTACAGAAGTTTCCTTTCTGCCGTGGAGGTAGAGAAACTACAATTACAATAAATGTGCCGATGCTTTAATGGAGAAAGGTGGAGCAGAGACAGTAAAAGTAAAAGTAAAAGTAAGTCTCAGCCCACCAATCCATGGTCCTTTATGCCTGTGATGTTCAGGTCCGCTCCTCTGTCCCATGCCATCACCTGAAAAACATCTGCCACACCTGGACCCACCCATCACTACATGAGCCAGAGCACCAAACTCAGGAAGGAAAGAGTGGCTAGAGTAAACTTTGAGCAACTTTCCTCTATGGGAGTGGGTGTGGGGGGAGCATTATTTATTTAATCTTTATCACAAACCCTTTTTCCAGATGAGAAAACCAAAGCCTAAAGTAGTTAGATGGTACCATTATCAGGTAGTAAAAAGCAAAGGAGCCTCCTCTGAGCTTAAAGTCCGTGCTCCTTCCAGTACATTTCACTGTTTCCCGGATTTTAGCAACACATAATTATCAGCAATAATGGAAGCAGCCCTTTTTCTGTCTACTGAAGTTTATTCTCTTTAGGGTAGATTGTAATCCATGGCAGAAAATTAACTTTCGATAATGGTATTCATTATGTGTTTTTTAGGATTGCAAGGGAGAGTGCTCAGGAATACAATGCATAATTCTCCCCCTGTGAGAATCTTGGCACAAAATTGTCCTCAGTTACACTGAATCCATGTGACATATAATTCAACATGAGCAATGGCCAGAATTATCATCCCCCCTTAATTCTTCTCACGTCAGACTAAAGGGTGATATAAATGCGATTGAAATAGAATACCAATTTCCTCCATTGATGGAAAAACCATAGTGAATAGAAAACCATATTCTTCTTATGTAGTTTTAATGTAAAATATTTTTTGTTTTCTTGGAGCTGCGAAGATTGTGGCCATATGTCAACAAGAGGCAGCAATGACAAAAGCAGATACAAGGAATAGCGATGTAGAGATGGAGATGATTTTTACTGTTTATATTTGAAGGATACTTTTAAGTAATGGATGGATACAAAGGAGTTGGCAAGATCCTACATAGAGCTCTATTGCTATCTTAAGCATGAAAGTCATACATTCTTATGTAGCGAGAACTGAAAAAAAAGAAAAGTAATAGCAAAAGGATATGCTTATTAAATTATGAATAGACAGGGTTCGTGTGATGCAGTTATCCAAAATGAAAACTACCCAGCTTAGAGTATGGAAGACTCTTCTCTTTTCCAATATCCATATCAAGAAAATCAAGTCTAAAACTTCAGGTAACCAGAAGTCCTGAGATCCATTTTAGAATTTCTACGTAACACCTAAAATTCAGACAAGCACTTTGATGAATAAATGACTGATTGAATGATGTCAGTAATCATTCATTCATGGTTCATAAATCCTTGTATTGTGGAGAATATCTTGAGATTTTACTAAAGCTGGTCCTAGTTCAGACACGGGGGATGGTATTTCAGGCTAACCTAAAAGGAGGCTCTGGCCAAAAGCACCTAGAGATTTTTTTTTTTCTTTTAGAGAATGGTAGATTTCAGGAAATAATATATCACATGCACTATCAACCAATATTCCTCAGTGAGAATAATCTAATCCAATGTCATGCTTGTAATGAATGACTACTCAAATGTGAGGTCTAATAGACCCCAAGTTGATTGGAGAGAATGTATCAGCTGGCAGGTGGGCCTGCAGTTATGGTCACAGGTCTGAGAAGTCAGAGCATCATGGAGGTAGGTTAGAAGATGGGGAAAGTCAAAAGCATTATTTGCACACCCACAATTTTGTTCCACCCCATTGTCAGTACTCATAGAAAACAACAGTAGGAGGACAATTTGCAGTTGCTCACTGAGCCATTTATTAGTTTGTCCATTTTACACTCTTCTCTCACTGGGATCATTCAAAATCACTATAGTCTCACTACTGGCTCTTACTACTGATTCTTTGTGTGCAGGATACTCATCGCTTCTCCCTAGCGAAAAGGAAAAGAACAATGCTGTGTATATGGAAGGGGCTTCTGGAAACCATAAACACAGGTCACTGTCCCATGTCATCCAGAGTCCCAGCAAGAGCAAGAGACTTCCATCCAGGCCACTACCCAAGGAAAGTCAACAGTGACCTTTTTAGGTTAAATGAAAAGGTCTTTCTACAAACATCTATGCCTACTTGCTCCTTTTCTACCATTTTGCCGAGGGAAAATGGTACTTCTCAGTGAATCCGGGGTTGTTTACTAGGTAAAGTCAGGTGTTTCACATTTATTACCTCACAGAACACCCGAGTGGTCTGAAAAGTCAGCAGGCCACCCTTTTTGTAGCTGAGGAAACTGAGACTCCAAAAGGTTACATAGCTTTCCCACGTTTGTCACCACAAAGTGGCCAC
Organism: Solenodon paradoxus; assembly: GCA_004363575.1. Lineage (NCBI taxonomy): Eukaryota > Metazoa > Chordata > Mammalia > Eulipotyphla > Solenodontidae > Solenodon > Solenodon paradoxus. Next base: position 372,264 of record RJWH01000108.1, on the reverse strand, counting down.
AGCAGGATTTGCACCATCTACAAGACATTCCTTTGCCTTCCTACACTGCTGTCTATCTCTCACAATTAATTCTCTCTCAATTATTGTTTAATTTTTTTCTAATGCCCCAATGAAAACTTTTGTCTATGAAAATATTTCTGTCATCTTACAGCTCTAGACACTCAGCCGTAGGTTATATTAAATGTAATTACTGTTCAAACAAGTATACAAAATTGTCTTTAAAAGCAGCACATGTGCTTTAGGAAATGGCTGTGATAACATTCCCCTTCTGAAACGATGAGCTTTGCAGTGCCAGCTGATCAGCCCTGGATTTTGTCCTGGGCTACTGCACAGCCAGAAAATTTGGTTTGACCTTAGAATAATGAATGTGTGTGATTTTGATCTGAGGACTGATAAAGAGAAGGAGATTTATGCAAGTTGACAAAAAACAAGATGGTCATGTCTCTGTGGGATTTGCTACTTCTGAAGAGGTTCTGCTTGCTTTTGTGATAGATTTATCTGCCCTGACATTTATTCTGCTTATTAAAAAATATTCACACTCATCATTTCACTTTCTGGGCGTGATAAATACATTTCCTGTCCCAAGTCCTATCCTATTGCACTAAATTTAGCTTTCATTCCAGAATGGGGCAGAAAATGTATCTCTGATTTGTTCTTTCAAAACCTAGTAAGTGCTTGATCATGTGATTTTTATGCACTCCATACTTTCAGGTATTTTACTTGCACTTCTGGGACTTCTGCCTGTTTTAACATAAAAAGTCCACAAGGTAAGTAAGCACTGGTTCAAACCTAAAATGGAATCATAATATGCTCACAAAGTAACAATAGCACTAAATGAGCTTTGCAGTGTATTTTTATATATGCCTCTTTATTCAATGTTTATATATAGCACTATCAAAATTGGCTGAAACAATATTAAAGCATCTCATCATACTCTCATACTTTTTATTTGCCACATTTATTTTATAGCAGATAAAATAGGAAAAAGATGGTAAGGTTTAGATTATGTAAACATACACCAAAATGCCTACCCAGTTTCTTTTTTAAGTTAGATGTTTGTTGCTATACAAACTTAAGAGCCAAATAGTTATATTGAAATGATTTGCTGCAGAGACATTTAATAGAATATTAATAGAAAACAGTAAATTCCATGACACTATAAAATCAGTTTTGAACCTAGAGTTGTGCCAATTAAAATGATACAATAGTAAGTCATGTATAAATCCAATTGTCCATTTTTTCTCACCACCCATCATTACTGAACCCTTACCCTCTGCTGGGCACTATTCTGTGCAGAGGATACAGTAGTAAGTTCTAACACTTTCCTGGCTCCCTTGGATCTAGTTGACTAATTACAAGAAAAATCTCAAAAATGATAAGTGCTATGCCAGGAACTGAAATAGTGATTGGGGTAGGATGGACAATAAAAAAATGTCACTGAAGAAATAAATTTAAACTGAAATCTAAATGACAAGAAAGACCAAGAGAGGTGACAATCCACAGGAAGAGAATCGCCAGTGTAGAGACAAGCACAGATGGTAAAAGTGAACAGTTCAGCAAGAGGGCGGTGTGGTTGCCTGCTGGTCAAGGTGGAGAGTGGAGGAGATGTGGTCAGAGAGAGAGAGAGGAGCTGCAAGGCCATGTGGACTCTGCAGGCCTGGGTAAGGAGTTTGCATTTCACCCTAAATGTAAGAGGAAGTCCTCGTCCTCGAATTTTAGGAGGAAGACTGTAATCTGATTTAAATTTGTGAAAGTTTTAAATGTTAAATTTAGTACTGTAACAATTCACTAATTCTTAGAATAAGGAGAGAAGGGTTATACAAAGGTTATACAAAAGAGATAGCTCTTCATCTAAAAAACCTGTTAGGAATCCCCCTGCAGAAAAGAAGACAAAGAAAACTTTCTGATGTCTTTAGGATCAACACTCATGACCAGCAACTGCCCAAATCAGGACAGGGTACAAAATGTTTTTAAATAATTTCTGTATAAATTTAAAAATATTTGAGATAATGAATATGGCAGCTGATTACAGGATAGATTTGGTTCCTAATTTTAAAAGCTTATATTTCATAATCATTTAAGTTGTCATTAACAGCTCATAAAATTAGCAGGGCATAATATCCTTGAGCTTTTTTTTTTTTTCAAGTTTCCAAATTAAGTTTCTGTAAACTTCCTTGGATCTTTGAGAGGAGTTGTGATGAAGCATAATCTATACTGGCAGAGTTTTGTTTTGCTAAATGTTCCAGACTAAGAGAAAGTTAGCTCAGGAAATCCTCTTAAGTAGTTATTGATATTTAATAAACTTGACTCTGATGAGAAGTTTTAGACACTCTTCCAGCAAGTCGACACAATTTCTGTTTGTCCACCATGTCAGCCAGTTTGAGGAATATACCATCATCTTTATTTCTTGCTCAAGGAATTAATTGCTGTGAGCTCAACATTTGTTGCTCGCAAAATTTCCTCTTCCCTGAGAACAGATGTATTATGCGTCACCTGTGTCCACCTGACCTACAAGGACAAAATCTTTCAACAAGGTCAACACTAAATAATATTTTGTGAATGAAATAAAACACTAATTAGACCTGAGATGTTGAACTAAGCAGCCTTTTCAGATTCATGCTAATGTATGAGTCTCCATAGTTACCTCTGCATTTATATATTTGTGCATACATTTATATGTGTGTGCATGTTCATATACAAAGATAATCCTAATATATCAAATTTTATCTGCCACAAAATATCAAAATGAAGGGTGCTAAATTATTAGATCAAATACATTAATGCCAATGATGAATAAAATATGTCAAAAGAAAGCATTGCATTTGAAAGTCAAAAATTATCGCAATACTTTTTCAAAATGACTAATTTTGATATAGTATTTTAATTGAAAGTTCTTTTAGATCTAGGTGTGTCACTAGAAAGAAAAAAAGTCAAGTTATGAGTCATTCAGGAAAATTCTGAATATCATCAGCCTGATACAGACATCAAGACCAGAAAACTCCTTTTCCCTTTTGTTGTCTAGATCTATCTACCCCAAATGAGCATTTTTAAATATTTTGTTGTTGTTATTGACTGCCAGGAAATTGGAATAACATTAAGGAAAATAAAGTCTGTAGTTGTGACTCCAAATGTGTAGATTTAGGTAAGTTAAGTGCATTATTAACTAAATTCTAGACAATTCCAGACTGAACTTTTATCATAATGTTACAATATAGGAAATTGCTCTGATCTGTCTAATATAGGTCTCCATAGTGTAACAAAGACCCCATAATACAATTTATATAATTCCTTATACCTAGAGGAGAGTGACCCTCTAAATTTTGTTGAATTTTACTCTGTAGATAATAGAAAACTAATGATACAAAATAAAGTAAAAATAATAAAATGACCTAAGTAGTTTTACTGTTTGAAATAATAATAAAACTGGATCATTAAGGCCTCCAAATCCTAACTATTATCCAGTTTAGCAGGATAATAGAAAATATAAGGAATTATCTGAACATCAAATATAGCAAAACAACTTTGCTACGGTCAGGAAAGTTGAAGTAAAAATCATCTTCATTTTAAATTATTCAAAGAATATTCCAGTCCCCTCTCCTTGTTTTGCTTGTGTAATCATAGATCAAAATTAAGTGTTTTACTTAAGAACCTCTTTAAAAGACAGTAGCAGCTAATCATTTAAAATTAGCTCCTTGACCACAACTATGCAGCCATGCAAAACCAAAGCTTGGGGCTTGATCCTAATTATTCAGATTGATTGCCCACTTATCCCACATTCATTAATTCAAAACTGTTTCTAGTGTACCCCTCATTTGGGTTGTCTTGATCTCACCCTTGGAAGCGTTACTGCTTGAGGAAGAAGGATGACTGTTTTAAATTAATTTTAAATAAAGGAAGTCAATATAAAATCTCAGTAAACGCAATTCTCACTCTGCTACTGTATTCTTCCTTTGCAATTTTGACTTTTGGATGCACCCTCTTCTCAGATGTGGGAGGACTTGGTGTGCTTGGAGGAGACGGTTACAGGCATGTGGAGAGACAGGGAGGCCCCCTGGACAGTTACAAAGCCTGTGCATTTCAACAGCAGTCACCTCTGATAGCTCTAGATTTTTGAAAGACTGTTTGGAGCTTGCAAAAACAGTCCTTCAATCCTACAAATTGTCTTATCATTTCATACTTTCATACTGTCTTTCATTTCATACTTCAGATTCTTATTTTTATGGGGATTTATTTCTCAGTGGAATTCAAGAGGATATGCATGTCTAACAAGAACTAATACATTTGGAGGGAATTTGAGGATTCTTTCATAACCACTAAGGTGTCTGACAGATTACAACTATAAACAGAAAGTACCATTGACATTGAAAAGCTGACCACTTATTTTATCTGGAAGAGTTATTCCTTGAACTGCACTAGAGAGGCTAAAGAACATCAACTTAAACAATATTTACAATAAATGTATTGAAATTAAGTCTGGACTCTTATCAAACTGAGCCAGAAGTTTCTCTTGCCCTTTCACATTCCTTTTCAATTTTGCTGAGCTTCCTAGGAATTTATTTTAGAAAGGTTGTCTCTTCATGGGTTTATGAACATTAATTTACTTTTCAGTCAACTGTACAAAAGCTTGTTTAAATTCAATAAATATTTCCTGAACATTAACTGTAGACCAGTACTATACCAAGCCAATAGAATTCTAAGGGTTTGTTTCTTGCATGTCGTGACTTCTGATAAATTTATTCTGGACTTTCTTCAATTTACAGACTTCTCCAAGTGTAAGCCTGTCAGCTTGCTTTATCTATATTGCTCCAGGAAAGTGACTTGCTAGACAAAAGGGCAATTGCTTTAGCTGAAACTTTTGTGCAGGAAACAAACTATAGATTACATTTAAAAAAATTTTCGCACCACTGAATACCTATAGGTTGCTTTTGAAACCATAATTTACCTCATTGTTTCAGCCCTCTGCATTGCTCCAGTCTGGAAACAGAAGGTCGGGAAGGGCCGTGAGAATAGAAAGAGCCAACCAAGCAAGGAAAGAGCTGGAATCCAATGTGAGGGGCACAGACTCCTGCTACTGAGGCTAAATCTGGCAATATAGTGATGCAGGCACAGCAGACTACTGAGGGGAATGAAAATCTTTGGCATGTGACTGGCAAGAAATAGGAGCAGGGTTTCAATTTAAAAAAAAAAAAAAAAAAAGGTAGAGCCCTACCCTGGGACTTCCAGAGAATAGTCAATATGTAAGATTCCTATTCCCTGCACCTTCTTTACACCAAATGTTCAGTTGGCCCCCTGCTTATAACAGTTCAACTTTTGATTTTTCTACTTTATGATAAGGTGAAAGCACTAAGCATTCAATAGAAATCAACCTTGAACTTTGAACTTTGATTTTTTTCCTGGGGCATTTTCCCGGGGCATTGTGATTCTGCACAATGACAGTGAACCACAACTCCCAGTCAGTCACAGGACCACAGGGTAAAATAACCTTCTATTAGCTCTTCTAGAAGTTTATCAGAAGAGAAAGTGATGACCCTATCACTGTAGTATCGCTATCATCCAGTAATGAATTTTAGTTCGATGCTTCAAACAAGTGCAGACCCACTGTGATTTCAGCTGTGTCTGTTCATAACAAGAACAACCAAGCTAAGTTTTACTTTCAGTACAGTCTTTAATAAATTACAGGTGAGAGACAACTTTAAAAAAAATAGGTTTTGTGTTAGATGATTTTTTTCCCAAGTGTAGGCTAATGCATATGTTCTGAGACCATTTAAGGGAGGCTAGGCTAAGCCTTGATGTTTGGGAGGTTAGGCATAGTAAATGTATTTTTGACTTGCAATATTTTCAGCTTACTATGGATTTATTGGAACCTAACCCCATCACAAGGATGATCTGTAATATAACTTTCTTCTACTCCTTGTTCTTTTCACTGAAGGATTATGCAAGATCACCCCATCTTAGTCTCCGGAGAGCTCTCTCCTTGCTTATTTAAGGTCCTGCAGGGCTCCACTGTAAGTGTTCCATAGTTTCTAGTACTGAAGACATTTAGGTTATCTCCAATTTTTTCTTCTTGCCAGCAGTGCTCGAATTAATAGCCTTGTACCTAGGTCACTTTGAGTTTTTGGTTGCTTTATCTCTCAGACAGATTCCTAGAAGTGGGTTTGTTGATTGAAGGTATTTGCACTTTTGCTGTTTGCTACCAAATTCCCTTTCTTAGAGGTTGTACCATTTTACATTCCTTTCAGCAATGAAAAAAATTCAGATAATGCGATGTTGGGAAAGAAAGGCAGGAATTAGAGAGCCTTCAATCCTGGTACCGCTATTTCCTATTGAAATAGAAAACAAGGTCATCAGCAAATAAAGAAGTAGCTGTAGAATTGTCTTGAGGGAAGCAGAGAAGTTTTTGACTAGCTGAAGAGAGAGCTGAGCAACCAGAGAGGATAGGACATTCATCGGTGCTGAGGCATTGGGCTACACTTAGATCTTGGGTTTCAGCATAGAGGGCAAATTTTTTCAGCAGTGGTCCATGGGCTAAGTGCAAATGGTTGGATTAATCTATGGCAAGGTCGAGAGGATATCCAATCGATTTGAGAGGATTGGCAGAGAAATGAAGTCTAGGCTGGATGGGAAAGGAAATTAAACTAAGAAGAATCTAAACAGGAAAGAGTTAGGGACAGTTAGGTGAACTGTCAAAGATGGGTATTTTGGGGGTAGAGTAAAAGGCAAGTTAGATGGATATTAAGCGTGGTCAGAGAGTGAAATTTTAGAGTCTGAGACTTCAGATATGGAGCAGTGCCAGGTGAATAACAAGGTCCTAGGAGGGTCATGGAAGTTGATAGACTAATTGGAAGGGAACTGAAATGAAGATGGTTGAGAAGTTCAGAGGTTAGGACATTAAAGGAACATTAGAGTCCTCTAGGATAGAGCTGGATAAAATTATTTGATTAATGGAGGAAATGTCTACTACTATTCCACGCTGATAGAGTCTATTGCCTAACAGATAGCTGAAGATCATAAAATCATTGTTAAATAAACCAGTTGCTTTAGAAAAGGTTTATTTGACTTTTAGGAGACAAGGTTTAAAGACACTAATGAAATCTACCATTAGTAGACTTGTTCTGTGATATTTGTCTCTGATGACTGACTAGTAAGGGAAATTGGCATATTTATTACTCTCCATCTGATGTTTCTCCATCTATAAAGAAATATATAGTAGAAAATAGTATAAAAAATACATTGGGAAATCACAGTTTTGGTCCGAGTGTTGCTGCGGTGACCTTGCTCAAGGTTCCTTTTTATTCTCAGAGATACAGACATATAGGCTCTGGATAATCTGTTCCTTAAAAAACTTTACAATTCAAGTTTCTGTGAATATGAAGTTTGCAGTAACTCAGAAATTAAACATTCTAGTTATATTCACCCTTATAATCTGAAATTCTCTTGGCTTCAAATTATTTTGAAGGTAAATACTGAAACTCTTGAGTTGACCTTTTAAAACTACTTCAGAGAAATTTTGGCAGTTCCTTGCAATTGAATGAGATTTAAGATGATGGAAACCCCTCTCCAATATTCCATGACCCTAAATCAGGGCTGTTTCTGAAAAGATGCTCTGCCCTATAAAAGTTATATGTATAAGAAGCCAGATTCCTCAATAATGATCTGGTAAATAATACATAAGTTTATATTGCTACTTATCCTAGGTTTCAGAGTGAAAAATATTTCCTAGTTAACAAAATTTAATTTTATGTAGTATTTGGATGGACAAGACAAGCTCTGTGCCCTTGAGGAGGCTGCACACTAATAAGGGAGATAGTATGAGGTGGAAATATAAAGAACCACAATCCAAAGGAGGCTAAATCCCATCTGAATAGTATAAACAAAAATAGATCTCTAGGTTATTTTTAAAAAGTGTTAAGAGGTAGAGTGTTGAAATATTTCCATTTCTTATCTTTTTATTTTTATACCATCTTTTTTCCATTTTTCACCTTTTTCTCTAAATGATTTGCTTTTGTATACAGAAGATGGTTATATTGCCAATTATATTTATTTAATATTGCTGTGCTTACAGGTAAGATGCTCCTTGTTAAGAAGCACAACTACTATGCTATTTTAAGAGTGCATAATCTTAGACACTTTGCCATGCAGTCTCCAAAGTGAATTGCCCAATTTCTACACAATATTAACTTCTCCCCATTTTTTCTCTGCATCTTGAAACAATATTTGACACAAACAAGAGTCAATTAGATAGTGGAAATAAGCAAGGGTACAAATTACATTAACTTAGATGGCTGTCTATATTAAAAAATAAATAAATAAAGGCTTCTTCATTGACATGACCACAACACTTTATGTAAACAAACTCAAAAGTTAATCACATTGCAATGTAATCTTTGGCTCAAATGCCCCCATTTTGTCTCAAATGCCCCCATTTTGTCTCTCCCTTCACCTCTCTGTCCCTTCCTCCATCCTGTCCTTCCTCCCTCTTTCTATCTCACCAGAATATAGCTTCTAGAAAACAAGAACCTTGTATATTGCTTAGTAGCCCTTATACCTTGTACAGAAAAAAAAAAAAAAAACATGGATGATGGATGCATGGGTGGATGGGAGGCAGTTATAACTGAACTCGTCCACAAGATCTAGAGAATCATTCATCCCAGTAAATACCTGTCAAGCATTGATTTCATTTTCAATGGTTTTCTGACTCCATTTCCATCAAGTGGTTTATTTAAATATTCCACAAAGCAAAGTGTTTCTCAAAAACTCTTACGAGCTAGGTGTGGCTTCTAAAATGAAGATAATTGAATATTTTTTAAAGCTCACTGCAGACTAGAATTGTTCCTACTATGGCCATTGGCTCTGAGGAATTCTACAGTCCTTCAAGGTCACTCTTGATTTTCATCTCAAATATCTAGGCTTTTAGACTGAATTCAAGGAGTCTTATAGAAGATTCTCCTCTCTTCTTCCTCCAGGCTGGGCACCTAAAAGACCCCCAATTAGCAGGTTTGTGAAGTTCTCTACTTTAGTCATTTGGATGAAATTTAAGGAAAGACACTTGGAAATATAACTTCAGAAAGTGAAAATAAAACTCAGAACCTTAGGGAAATATTTACATGCCCAAAGTATAAACAAATTAAAAAGAGTAAGTAAATTTTAATGATAGGAGGCATTTTTATAAGGAAGAAGTCTTTTAGCAAAGAGTGACACATCTATACAGGACAAAGGGACCTCTCAGAGCAGTTGCCTGTAGTCCTCTGCTCAGGCTTTTTGCCTCTGATTCCCCAAAAGCACAAGTGTTCCAATGCTATTAACTGTCCATCAGGAAGTAGAACATTTCAACTGTTCTGTGTCTGATGTAGGCTTGCCTAAGTCTAAGTCTATTCCAGGAGCTTCACTTTAACCCTGACCCCACCAAGAACCATGGGAAGACAACATATTTGGCTCTGTCAAGAACTCATGCAGTATACTTGCTCATCACAAGTCATCAGGAATTAATATACTTGAGATACCAAGCAAGGGTGATGTTGAAGAAGTATAGAATCCCTGAGTCATGTCCACAGTATATACTACTCCAGGCTAAATCCATAGCAGCCACCTTGAGTCAGACCTTTCCTCTTATCATCAGAAGCAGGCAATGATCAATTTTCTCTCTTCTTCCCCTTAAAGCTCTCGTTACATTGTCTAGCAATCCTGGAGCACCATTTTCATTTTCATATGAATACTTAGTCTTCATTGCTGTATATAAGCAGCACTGCTCTCTATATTGAAAGAAACTGCAAGTGAGAAAAAATACAAAGAAAAGTAAGAACTTGGCTTTATGCTTTTACTCTTTCTTTTCCACTGAAAACATTCATTACTGATGCCTTAATTTCTTAAGTTTTCTCTAGTTTTCAACCTAAGTTTCCTATTTTAAGAAGCCAGTGAATCTTTTTACATCTTATCCCCCTTTAGATCTTACGGCTCAAGCTAGTATCTAGAACATTTCCAGGGAGAGGTTGAGGTCATCTTTATTAGTCCTAGAATTCAGTCAAATTAAAAAAGATGATTGACATTTAGAAAAAGTATTTGTTTTACTTTCTTTAAAACCAAAACACTTAGTCGTTTAAAAGGAGTTTAGAAGCTACTCTGTAGAATTCAAAGTATATAGTAAAAGAAAACTGCTTTGAAGATTTTATGTGAAAATAATTTCCTCTTAGAGTAGAAGCTGGATTTCAAATTAACAAGGTGGAGCCAAAATAGAGAATTGCATTGTAAGAGAGTGACTCATAATGTTTTGACTTTTTAAAATATATCGTTCCTGACAGCAAAGACTGCCTTGTCATTTGATTGCTTTCTAATTAATGTTAAGTTTTTCATGATAAATATTGCACTTTTGCTACCAGACCTACCAGTTGTGACCTCATTATTACTTGAACTTGAAGGATGCACCAGGCAACTACATTAGGTGTCCATGATCACAACAATGTGTCTCCTCATAGCCTCACCCTAGGTGTGGTGCAACTAGCACCCCCATAAGGCTGTTTCCATTAATAGCAGAGAAGCAAATCAATGTTTGCTTGAAAGTAAAAATAGGCACATGCTGATAAGTGTGTGTTCCTAGCTACTTTTATTTACAAAGAATTAACCAACCATGAAGCATCCTCAATAAATAAAACGAAGTTGCAATCTTCATAAACTATTTAAAAGTATATTTTTTTCAAAAAGAAAGATGTACTTTATGCACAATGGAAGATGGATTGCGCAGATAAAGTCAATCCAAGGCAACACGTATGCCCAACAGAGCAGACTCTGCTTGATGTCCCTGTCAAAAGGGTTCGTGCAAACTTCAAAGAAGAATTTGACCTGGAGGAGTACAGACACAGAGGAATCCACTTGGATTCTCTGAACACAAAAATGTTTGCAAGTAGAAAATCAAAATTGTGTTAAAAGACTCCAAAGTCAGAATATACCAAAGGTTGGGCCTGAAAGCTTCAGTAGTATTTACTAATTTAGATTCAGCAGCTGCCCAAGGTTGCCTCCCTACAGTCTGTGAGTCAAATGGACCAATTTAAGTGTGTAGCCTTGGTGTCTGCTGTTTGTTATGTGATAAGGATTACAACCTGAATTAATCAATGCCAACATTTGCCTTCCAGTTCACTTTTTCCTTTCTCTTTCAGTTGAGGTAGAAAAGCAACTTTTTCCTAGCCTTTGAAGATACTGGTCCTTGTACAGCTGTCTACAGGCATTGTCAGCCTCCACTTGAACAATGAGCATGTCCATCTCTTCTTCTGGCACATTCTGGAAATGCTCTCACTGCCTGCAGAGTTTGGTTTAGATCTTCCTCTAAGACATGGTGTAAAGTGACTTTTCCACAGATTTTTCCCAACATTCCTGATTCATCCTACACATATTTATTAAACACCTCTTCTGGCCATACACTGAAGGAGTACCTTGAACAGTGAAAAATATGTAAATGTTTCTCCCCCTTCTACACCTGCTTAATTCCTCCTTATCCCTCATAATCGCTTCCTCAGAGAAGCATCCCTGACCCCTCTAGGTCAACCTTCTTTGTAACATGGGACTTTAGCCTTCCCTTCATAAAATATATTTGTTTATAAATAGATTATTTTACTAATGCCTGCCTCTCTAGCATAAAAATAGGAACCATGCCTGATGTTACTCACCAATTTATTCTAGTGCCTGGCACAGAGCAACACTCAGTTAATCGGTAAATTGATTGGTGAGTGATGGATGGATGGATTAATAAATGAAGCATAGTTCTTTCTCTCTAAAAGTCCATAGCATATTGTTGGGAAAAAAGCATAAATGGACATGGAAAAGCAGCTTTGGAATAAAACTGCAAACAGCCTTGCAAAGGTGTTTCAACATTATCTTTTAGGCAGCAAGAAACAAACAAACAAAAAAGATGTTTTGCAGCAATTCAGTGAACAGGTTGGTATTTTTGGAAACTACCAAAGGTAGCAGGATGAAGGCTAAGCTAGGGAACAGGGGATCAGTTAAAAGAGCATGGAGGCGCTTCAGTGGGCAGGTCAAGGATGGTGAGGTTTGTACAGGATGGCCTCTGAAGAAGATCAAGAGTAGACAGCTGAGTTAGAATCTCAGGCACCCCTATGCTTCCTTACAAGATTAATTAATAAGGTCTGCAAGACATATCCTCCAAAGGATGATCTTCTATAGGGAGTGTGGGACCTGACTGGTAAACACTCCCTGATTAAAGGGACTCACAGAGCAAAAATATCCTTGAGTCAAAGACTAATACCAACTTTGACACCTGTGACAATACCAGCAGAATAACAATTCTGAGACAGTTTCAGGAAAGCAGAAACTCCAGAGTTAGTCAGACAGACAGTTATTTACCAAGTATTGGACATATGCCAGGACCTGGGATATGAGGATTAAAAGGGTGAACATGGATATGGCCACTGTCCTTCCAAAGTTTAGGGACCAGTGAGTAACACAGCAGCAAATGAGCAAGTGCAGCTCAGTGTGGTGGGTGACCTGACAGGAAAGGCACAGAAAATTATGGGCACAGAGCAGCATCCAGCATGGTCCCAGGAGGCACATGGTCTCAGAGGATCTATGATCCAGATGAGGAGAGTAGTTAATATGGGGAGAAGTTAAAAAAAGTGACTTTTCCCAGCCTTCTAAGACTCTGGTACTCTACAGTCCATAGACTCATAGACAAGAAAGACTATGACATGTGAGAGAAGAGGAATTCTAGAATGTGAGAGAGCATGGTAGGATGGGTCAAAAGGGCCAGGAGGTGTGGGAGAGTCTGAGTCTGTAGCAGTAGGACAAGATTACACTTGTAATCCATATCAGGAATTGAACTTGACAGCAAGGGCAAAGGGAAGATGGGCTTTGCATTTTAGAAATCTGATTCATTACAGTGTGTAGGAGACACTCAGGAGAACATATAGAGAGGAAAGATAGTTCCAAGGCTGAGACATTATGAGCAAGAAATGATGGTGGCCCCCACTTCGGCAGTGACAAAAGGAATGAATAGTATTGAATAGATATGAGAGGTACTAAAGAGTTGGATTTGTGAGAATGTGTGAACTACTTTGAAAAAGAATAAGAGGTGTTGAGGATGCTGGCATGGCTGCAGGACAAGAGGGCCTTTCACTGTGCAATGGCACCAAGAAGAATAGATTTAAGTGATAGGGTAGATCATGGATTTTGATATGAATTATGTGTGGGTAAAAAGTACCCATGGGACATCTCAAAGGAAATATTCAGTTGTTAGTTAGATCAACAGATCTGGAACTAAGGACAGCGATTCCAACCATCTTTGTGTCTCATTTTCATGACCATTGTTTTCATATTGGCCACAGAGCAGTTTAGAGACACTGGGCTTTCAGGTCAGGGGAGACCTAGATTCAGATCACTTATGAGTTGTGTGAACCTCTACATTGCATTATCAAACCTACTGGAGCTTTATTTTCTTCTTCATCAGCTGGAGTGATATTTCCTACTTCACAGGACACAGTACTGGGAGAAATAAAAGAAATAGAGCTTGTAAAACACTCAGCTTCAATAATGCTTTAGTGGCGGTGCTAATAATAACAGAATTACCTATTCTGGTCATGTAGATTTGAGAACCAGGAGTGTTTGGACAGTTTTTTAAACCACTGGAAGAACTGATAGGAAGGGGAGGGGAGGAGAGAAAAGAGATGAGAGGAAGTTTAAAGGAACAATGGCATTGAGGGGACATGAAAAAGACATACACTATAGAAATCAAGAAGTAACTAGGGAAGGGAGTGTGGAAACATCAAGAAGGTCAAGGGCCATGAAGGTTTCAAGAAGAGGAAGTAGTTAGTAAGAGCAAACTCCTATCCAAGGGTCAAGAAAGGTAAGGACTGTAAACTGGCATTGAATTCAGGGACATGCAGGATCAATGACCCCTGAGACAATAGTCTCAGTAGAAAGGTAGGGCCAGAAGCAATATTTCAGTGGGTTGAGAGAAGTTACTAGATAGGGATCACTATTTAGCATGCAAACACTTGTTATCAGGGCATATAAGTAAGGTAAACATGTTTCTATCAGTAGAAATTTGATTTTACCTAGTGCTCTGGTTCAAACAGACCAAACAAAAAGACCTGCAGGGCCCAGATGTGGATGCCTCACTCTAGCTCTTTATCGTGCCTTGTCAGGCGCTGGCGAAGGAAAAGAAAAATAATCATTCTAAAGTCATTTCTTATAGAGCAGACTTCTTGAATACATCATCCAAATGTAATGTGTTTATTCTGTTTTCAAGGTTTTTTTGAAAAGGAATTAAACTCTACATAGAACCAGTAGCAATTTTCTGCATTGCATGTGTATTCACTTGGAAAATTTATTTTGCCATTTAGAGCCTTATGAGGTTTCTGTTGAGCAGAGAAACTCTGACAACAGCCTACATTTCTAGGCCCCATTTCAGAGTCTTCTCAGTGACTCTTGTGGATTTGAAACCAGTTTTACCTTCCCAGTGACACTAACAGAACACAGAGGTTTGGAATTGACACTCAGGATTTACTTGTCCTTTTTAGACATTATACCAGATCTGTATTAGAGCTTTCACCTTTACAGCAAACACATTGCATTCCTGAGAGCATGTGCAGCATGCATACACACACACACACACACACACACACACACACACACACACACACCATACACACACACACATGAACACATACATAGTTGCATATCATTCAAAACATTTTCACCATTAAACAGACAAGGGGACTGAGGCACCAAATGATTTGTTTTTAGAGAAGAGACATTACCCATCAAATGATAGCCAGATCCCTTCTCATTAGCCAGCACTTATTTTTTAGCCAAGATTTTCCAGTCCATCAGCACAGTCTCCCATTTTCAGATGCATCTCAGGGGGATGACTTGCCAAGTGACTCTGACTGTACAATCTCAAATGTGAAAGCTGCTGCACTCATTCCTCCTTCAGCAGCACTCTCTCCAGAACTAGACTGGCTGGTTTCGAATCCTGGCTCTACCACTTACTAGCTCTGGGCAACTCACTTCATCTCTCCGTGCCTCAGGTCCCCACTTCACATAGTGAGGCCAACAGCAGTACTGCTGCAGGTGACTGGCGAGGATATATGGATTAGCATATGTCAGATATTTAGCTCGGTACATGACCCTTAACCATCTGGTCTCACCTGTTCCCCTCTGTAAATTAAGGATGCAAACTGTACCTACCCTAAAGTGTTTGAGACTTTAATATGAACTGATGCGTGGAAGCGCTTATCCTCCCGTCTTATCATTGATATCACCATCGAAGCTTGTTCAGAAAATCAGGACAGATACTGGGCTACCTCATCAAAATGTGTGTGCATTTTCAAGGTGAGTCATTTCCCCACTGAGTTTGTCCCTATTTCACTTTCCTCAATTTTCAAGTTGTGCTTGTAACAGCTCAAACACAAAACCAACTCCACATGGAAAGGAGCGTCCAACGTTGTTGTGGATAGAAGGTATTCAGAAGATGACTGGTGGCTCTCCCCTGAGGAAAATTCATGGGGTGGTCAAATCCCTCCAAAGACCTTATTAACTCAGTTTAACTATGCCAAAGTGGCAACCAGCCTGTATTTTTCGTGTGTGTGTGTGTGTGTGTGTGTGTGTATATATATATATGAGTATGCCTATATCGTGTAGATGCAAAATTTATTTACATAAACCTATCACCATTCCATGAAGTGTTACAACCACTTTAGATATGCTATTTATTATTTATAACAAGTTTTTCATGGAGTACTAGTATTATCACAATCCCCCCTTTCCCCTTTTGTAAAATATATGAGGAAACTGAAGCAAAAATGAGTAAGTAGCTCAAAAAAATCAATCAGGTAGTAAGAGGCAGAGCCAGGACTGGGACCCAGATAGACTGGAGCCAGAAGCAACAGACTTAACTGTTCTCCCTTCTCTCAATAATTAACCCCTGAGAAAGCACAGTGCCTGCTCAAGCCAGGACTTATTTTATGGGTGAGGGAATAAATGTAGAAGAGAGAGATTCTGACCTTTTGAGCAGCCTCACACCTCTAGAAACTTAGTTATTGCTGTTTTACTTAGAAATACACCACTGATCCGAGTGAGATGAAGCCTAGCAACAAAGCTAATTTAAGTACCAAAGAGTGAAAAAGGAGTTTATCTTGAAAACACCCTCCAACATTATCAGCCACCAGTGCTGCAAAGCAAGGCCAAACTCAGAGTTAAAGTGACTATAAATAAAAAGAAAAGTCATTTCATATATTCTCTTCAAAGTATACAATGTCTAAAGAAAAGATGCCTTTTATGTAACATCTCTATTTCCAGGAGAAACCTGAATTTGGTGGAGAACATGATGGAACAGAGACACCTACTGGTGAGAAGAGCCTCACTTCATAGACTTCCATCCTTTAAGAATGACAGTGATCTTCCCTATTATTTAAAATGTGCTAGATATGGACAGTATGATGGTTATATACAGAATCTTCCCTTCAGAGTATTATATTTTCAAAGGGAAAAATTAATATGAATCCAACTATTTATATAACAACTCTGGCACAGGATCTCTATTCTTCCTCTTAGGAAGACCAAGCTACTTTTTAGGATTCTGCATCAATGAGCTCTGCTTCAGTGAGTCAAACACTAAGCTGAGAGCATGGTCCCAAGAGCCCTTCCTTACTCTCATTATGAGTCAACAGACATTGATCAAACTTGCATTCCAAGGATAAGTGAGTGAGGGGCTTCTCTCATAAGGCACTCACATCTCAGAAGCTAAGAGCCAAGATACTCATCAGTCTAGACATCTCAGGGGGTGTCCCTAGATAGATGCTTCCCATCTAGACTGGAGATCCCAGGAATTAGACCTGGTCTGATCAAATCAGACTTTATTGTCTCTTCTGGGATTCTCAGATGTTGATCCTCAGAGATAACATTCTTTTATCAAAAATGCTTTGATTGTACATTAATTTGTATTCTCTCCTAAACCATGTCAGTTGTTTGAGACTGAAATGTACTTTGAAAATTGTACTTTTATAGGTTTTATCTAAGAGGAAGAGTTCAGAAAGGAGACATGAGGGAAATGGATGAAGGAAAATAAATGGAGGAAACTTCGTAGGGAGATGGCAGTATCACCCTTTTGCTTTGGTTAGTTAAACACTTTGAAATCTCTCCTTAAGCCTTCTAAACTTCCTAACCATAACCATGCATAATTGAAAAGTCTTGATGACTTAAGAAGAAATAGTTCTCAGTTGGGCTGTTTGAATGCAATGCTTTATTTTGTTTAGTTTTCATTTCAGTGTAGAATTTGGAGTTAAAGTAAAAGAAATTGCCTACCTGAAAAAGCAGTTGAATGATACAAAAGTGATGAATGCATCCAGTGATCCAAACAAGCTAATTTTATCTTAGGAGAATGAGCAAGATTAAAACAGGTTAATGAGAGATGTGCAGATTGGCAATGAGAATGTAGTCAATTACTGAGATGTACCACTGAGTATTAAAAATAGATTTATGAATACTACTGATTAAAGTGTTTTTATTAAGCACTTAAGTATATGCATTATATTTGGAGCTCTAACAAAAATAGATCTCAATCATACCTGTCCAGATCACTGAAAATTTATAATCCAGAGGAAGAAATGAGACAAATGACTAAACTCTAAAACAATATGGTAAAGTCACTGGGAGAGTGGAAAGTCTGAGGACAAGGAAAGCATGCTCACCTCCTCGAATTCCCTCTTCCTTCACATCCACTTCAACCCCAGAAAGGAAGTGGACAAGACAGGAGATAGCTGGATCTGTTAGGTTAATGCAGTTATTTAAGGGTAAAAAGTTATGGAGCCAAATTGACAGAGTGACGGGGAGAAGAGATGGATTGGAAAAAATAGCTCATAAAAGATCAAAGAATAAGATTTAGGGGCTAGGGCATAGAGCTTAAGGAAGAAAAGTTGTAGAAAAGCACAGATATGAACATAGAATTTTAGAACTTGGGGGGAAGGGGCTTTAATTCACAGATTAGATAAAGTAGAAATAGAAGAGACAAGAGGAATTTAGGGATTTGTTTCAGGAAGAAGGGGCAGAAGTTGACATCATAAATTTACTTTTTCAACAACTGTAAGGCTAGAGAGGCCAATGGACATGTAGGTGAAAATATTACAGAAAAGCACGAAAATGTGGATTAGTATTAAGAAACTGTTTCTAAATAGGAGATCCCTGGACAGAATCCATGAGATCCTCTAAAACCCCTGAAACCTGTTAAAATAAATGATTCATTCAGTTAATTATTAATTAATTGGACATTAATTAGGGGTCAATTTGAAGTCACTTTCACTCCCATGCGCTTTTATAGAATGCTAGTTTAATATAAAATATTATTGATTATAAAGGAGGTGTATAGACATGAATGGCACTAAATAGTTAAGAAAAGTATTTCTTTGTTTTTGATGAGTGCTAAAAGACTTTCTTACAAAGTGCTAAAATTGAGACATGATTTAACTGTTTCAAGTGATTAAATAAAAAAGAATTAAACTCATCTATGGCTAAGAGAAGCCAAGAATCGAAGGTTGAATTATTTTTAAATGTTATTAAAGGCACATTGCAGCATAATATTATATAGGCTAAGTGTGTGTGATTGTAAATTCACAACTGTATATAATACATTAAGTTTACCACCACCACCAGTCCAGTTGTAAAAAGATTGACTTTAGCACCAAATAGACATTTAGTGGAATAAGAGTAAATTCTATAATTAATTGACTAGAGGCAGTCATTAATATGTGAGCTATCACCCTTATTATGACATTCAGATAAAATAGAATGCCAAAAAAGAGACATGTTAAATGAGAGAGAATTTATACTGTCCTTAAATGAACATATGGTCAACTTATTGAAAATAAAGAATGAATTCTAAAATTACAAGCCTGAAACCTACCAATAAAATCAACTATTAAATATGCTCTTGATTGGCAACTGTGTATAATATAAATAAAACCAAGTATTAAGTTTCAGTTCAAGCAGAATTTTTATTCTGTTAGTGAAGTTGAGATCAGGAGAGAAAAACGTGATTATGTAAGATTTACTTAAGCAGCAAACTTTTTTTAAAAATTATGGTTCCTTGTCCAAAAATGTATTTCTCCACTAATTCAGCCTTAAAATTTGACATAATAGATATTTGGAGGCATAATTTAAATTTTTCCTCTAATAAAATATGTCAATATTACCTAAATTTCTGATGAAGATCTATTTTGGGGTCAGGATGTAATCTGACTCTCTTAGTAGTAATGGGTTGGTAGAACAGTTTCCAGGGTCTAAGCTGCTGGACAGATATTTCGACTGGGTATGCAAGAGATGGGGAAAGCATGTGCTCCCTTGGAAAGCCCTGAGCAAAACCAAAGAGGTTGAAAACTTGGCCCTGAAATGGAAGGCAAGAGCTTGAAAGTGTCAGAGGGAGAAGGGGAAGTAGGCTGTAGACTACCCAAGATAAATAAAACTTGCCCCAAATATCTCCCAGGCTGGCCTTGAATGCCAATATGCAATTGAGCAATTATGTTCTCATTTTCAACCTACCTAGTTCTGGTTTTGAAGGGAGCAAATTACTTCTTTTCAGCCTATTTCTATTGTGAATTTTGGTGTTCTTTGTTTATCTGCCAAATATGTGGTACCTGACAATCTCCCAACCATATCATTAGGATGAGAACTTTAAAGCAAAAAGATCAAGCAGCATAAAAGTTGTGTCTTTTGCAACAGTGCTAAGTCATCATTTGCCTGTGCTTTGTTCTCTTGTCTGCTTAGACTTTCAGAAGCAAGCACCTACTATTTATGCAATGAGAGAATGGAACTGTGAGAACGATACCATGAGGGTTTTTTTTTTATTATGTTAACTCTTTATACAGAAAACTTCAAATTTGTTTTCCTCAGTTTAATGTCTTAGGAAATAAGATTTAGAAATTCCATGGGCCATGAATAGTATTGGTTGTGTTCATACTTGCATAAATAAAAATTGATGTGAATCATACATGTTGTTAATGAACATTCTTTGAGTTGAGTACTCAGACCTGGACAAAATCCTAGAAAATGCTTTTTAAAGAAATCTAAAATCATTTGTACATAGTATGGCTAAATGAATGTTGTATATTTTGTGTTTATCTAAATGATCTAAAACCACAAAATAATAGTACTCTGATACTAAGAGAAAACTGTAATTTGGTCTCTTCTGGTGCCCAAATCTTCCAGCCTCATAGAGGCCATTTAATGTGCCGTCACTGGCAATCAACGGCCAGGGCTCATTGGACTGCAGTTTTATGTCCTGTCTTACTGTAATGTGTTTAGTCATGCCCTCTGCCATTTTGGGGAGGTCAAATTATAGCTTCTAGGCATATACAAAACTGGCCTGGCATTTTGAAGTCTAGAAATCTAAAAGAAAAAACTGTGTTCAATAACCAACTCTGCAGAGAACAGCTGGGGCCACAATAAAATTGCCATTTATTTGTGAGCAAATAGTGTGGAAAGGGCTTTTGATCATACATAAGTCTTTTCTGTCATATACTCAAACCCAGCTAGCAATATGTATCAACATTGTCATCTTTAAAGAAGACAGCTGATTATATACATAAACTCATGTGCTTTTATGTGTGCATAAATTATGCCATAGAATTAAAGTGCTTCTATGAAAAACATTTGCCTCTTCACATATTTATGCATGTTCAGCACTACATGGAAGGACAGCTCCACCCAATTTGTAAAAGGATAGAGGTTCCATAGCCTTGTCCACTAAGTCTTCTTTCACTAGTGGGTTCCAGGGCATATCCACAGAACCCCAAAGCTTTAGAAAATTCATTTTGAAAACCAAAGAAATAAGTGATACTCACTACGGAGAGCAAGAAAAGTTTTGAGTTTTGTTGTTGTTTTTTTTTTAATCTGTATCATATAAACTGGGCCTGGTTCAAAGTAATTGTATACCACATAGAATATAGGCTTCTAAACAGACACTTCTTCCTGCCATAAGAAGGAAAAGGATGCTTGGCAGCCTTCACACCTGACCTTCCACCTCCTTAGCTAGTGAATACTTTAAAACTCCAAGAAATAGACTGTGACAGGTTAACCATTTGTAAGTAAAAACCAACAAACTTTTACATAAAAGTGTGAAATTCAAACAAGAGAATGTTTGGGATATATATGTATATATATAAACATTCTCATGTTTGAACATATATATGTATTATGTAAATACATATATATATATATAAAAACTTACCTGAACATTTGTCATAACATAGTATATTCTTATAGGCAGCCTAAATATCTTGGTGGTTGAATTCTGCCTGATAACCAGGAATCATTGTAGATATAAGTCTGCATAAAGCTATTTGTTTAATATCAGCAAAAATATTTGCCACTACTAAATAATCACCTACTACGTACTATATATATATTTAGTCTCCAATCTTTATTTTAACATCTCTATTACCTAAAAAGTCTAAATGTGTCACATAGTTAAGTGAGAGAACTAAAATTTGGATCTAAAACATTACCTGTTAGCCCAGATTATAATTTAAAATGATGGAATCAATTATGTTAATGTTAACTATTTTAAGTCACATACAACTGTTATGTGATGAATGTTTATCTACTAAAATTTCACCTTATTTTGAGATAAATTATATAATTGAACAATTCACATATTAATTAGAAGCCATTATCAGCCAAGGGCCTATTAACAATAAGCTTCTTTAACTTTTGAATGATTAAAATCAGAGTAATAAAAATATATTCTAAAATGACAGTAATGGCCAGGCATAAGTTAATACTTCCTTATGACAAAGCTTTAAATACTAAATAGATTTGCTAGTGATTACTGAAAATGTTTCAGTAAAAATAAATTTTAAAGAAAGAATTAAGAAAATATATTTTCAATATAAATATAACACAGAAGCTATAAACAGGTAAATAAGTTGTCACAGTCCTAAATCATAATAATGTTGAAAGACTGAGTTCTGTCTTTTTTGGTGGGCTGTGGAAGGTAACTTATCTTTTCTTCCATTCACAGAAATTATTCAAAGTTCATCTTATGAAACATCAGGATTATGTTGGTTTTATGTGAATCATCAAAGTAATAATTATAATTTAATAATAAAAACTGTCATTACCATTATTGGGTGTTAGGAATTAAGGCCTGGTGTCCGCAAATATATGTATAAATTAACAAGCATTTTATAAAGCATTGCATGCCCTTCCTGGTATTTTCTCTTTTATTCTCACCTATTTTATTTTACTTTTACTTTTCATAAATGCTGATTATGTCTTTAGGAAGGGATTGATGACCAACAACAGGGTTGGTTTGAAAGCTGCTGCTCTAAAGAGCTATAATAGATACAACTTTGGTGGGACTGGCTTACTAGGGATTTGAATAACAGAGAGGGTTGCACAGTATAGTTATTTGTGTTTTTATGTAAAAACTGGTTAATCTAGACACCAGCGTGAGAATTCCCTAGCATTTTAACCTATGAACTACCATTATAGGAAGTGTTTTAAATTTGGATTTTTAAAGTTCCTAACTTCAGAGAAATTTCTTTTTGCCAACTTTATCATTTTAATCTATTATTTTACAGTATTTGCTTACCTATCTTTCTCCTACAACCTGCTGGTGTAAGTGACTTTTATAGTTTTCTGACCCACATGTTCCAACTTGAACTGCCTGCATGTAGAATGCAGGTGTTAATTACCTACTTAACAAATGATAGCTATTTCCTCCCAGCAGTAAATACAACTTCCTTTCTCCCAATTAAGCTGTTTTCTCCTGCTGACTAGGGTTCCAAACTTCTAGGACTTTCATCAAATAACATTCAATTTACTTTTGAAGAGACTATGTATAATAACTCTTCTAATGTTCCTAGTTCTGCTTCTCATTAAAGACTTCCCTCTGGATAATACAACCTGGCTGCATTGTTTCCTAGCATTTCTGTGACAAAGTGACACAAACCAAGTGGCTTAAAACAACAGAAATTTATTTTCTCCCAGTTCTGGAGGTGTTGTCTGAAATCAAAGTGTCCACAAGGCTGTACTCTCTCAGAAGACTCTAAAGAAAGGTCTTTCCTTGTCTCTCCTAACTTCTGGTGGTTCCTGTCCCTGGAATCCCGTAGTGCACAGCGGCACCACTCTAAGCTCTGCCGCCACAGTCATATGCCATCTTCCCTCTCTCTGCATCTGTCTTCTGTGGCCTTTTAAAAAGACCAGTCATTGGATTTAGGATCCACACTCATCAAATATGACTGCATCTTAATTAATTGTCTCTGAAAAGTCTTTCCAAATAAGGTCATGTTCTGAGGTTTGGGGTATACATGAATTTTGGTGGGACACTATTCAACCCAGTATGTGACTTTTCAGAAGGACTATAGACATCTTTACCAAACTTAGTGAAATCAGTCAGCAACATCCACAGAAATGGGCTATCCAGCAATTTCACGGGGAAAAAAATACACTAAATTCAAGCACAGAAAAAAGAATAAAGTTCTTCTACCTCAAACATTATAAACCAGTTAATAAAAATCTCCAGTCCAAATGTAAAAACATGCTTGTCATAAAAAGATTGACATTTATATAGAATTCTATAACCCCAAAACAGATGCATTATATAATTTGGTCATGACTGCAACCTTGCAATGTAAATGAAAGTGTCATGATTAGGTCCTGTCTATACATGAAGAAACTGAGACTCCATGTCTTAACTCAGGTCATGCAGACCCAGGAGGTCAAGTCATCTGACTCTTAATTCAAAACTATTCTTTCTACTGCCAAGTGGAATAGTATTATGTGAAAGTGCTTAAGGTACTGGCTGCCAACACCAGGTTGGAAAAGGGCATCAAGGTGAAATTAGAAATTCCTTCAGTGGCATCTTTGAGCTTTGTTTTTTATTTTTTTAAGCCAACTACCCACACCCAGAACCTCTGAACCTTATTTAAAAGCCCCACAAGGTCTGAGGAGCTACCCTTGTTTACAGAACTGAGATTCACTGGTTGAAATTCTGTGGAAGGGCATGCCCTGGTGGCCTCGAGGTCTAGTGCAACCTTGGAATAGTCCAGCTTACATCCGAAAGCCCTCGGTTCAAAACCCGGGGCCAGGGGGACAACCAACGTGAACAACTAAGTGAAAGGGAGTCCTTCTTCCTACCTGCCATCCAAACCACAGAAACATCAGGGAACTACCACTGCTCATGGCCCTGGGACCTCACCTCAGCCTCCCCGAGAGAAAAGATGTAAAGTGAATCACACAGTCCCATGGGTGGATTTGGCTCTCACTTTAATTCTCCCTTGGCAGAGCTGCTTCATTTCAGCATGACTCTTGAATGTCTTATGCTTTCTGGCATCTCTACAATGTGGTCTTAATGATGTGGACCCCAAAAGTACTTTTCAGGAGAGGTTTACTGCAGAGATTCATTAAAAGGAAAAATAATGATTGCATTATAGCTTTTTTCTTTCTTTCTTTGAAGTTGTTGGGACATAGTCTTTAGATACGGGGATAATGGTAGAAATAAATCATTGCAGTTCTCTGTTAATGGTGATTGATGAGCTGGTGAGGCTGACTGGGAGTCCAAGAAACAAAGCCAGTTTTTAATGGCACTTTAATTCTGGAAATTTAGAAGACTTCTTTCAAGAAACTGGAAGTTGTAGTGAGTGAGAAACAATTCAACAAATGAGCATGCTTTCAGGGAACAGTTAATATTAATGCATTCTTACACTAATCCTAGTCCTATGTGATTTGAGAATGTACACGTATGGTAAAATTTTACAAAGGAAAGTAGTTCTGGCAAATAATATAATAAGCATCTCATATGTTTTCATGTTGCTTCTCTCAGAGAAATTTCTGCTTCTATTTCAAAAACTGAAGTTCTCAGAATTTTCTTAATATGAGAAAATAATATTTTCAAAAATAAGTGATAATTTCAGTCAAGGATTACTGAGTTTTCTATCTGTATAACTATTGATAGGTGCACCCTGGTGATTTAGCAGTTTAGTTCTCTAGCTGGCACAATCCACACACATCCCAAGGACCAAGTTCATATCCTGGGGCTGGGGGGAAGACAACGAAGATAAATAACCAAATAAAATAAATAAAAGCTTCTTCCTCTTCTCCCTTCCTTCCTGCCTGCCTACTCACCTTCATTCCTGCTTTCACTTTTCCTTTATATATATATATATATTAATGAAGATTTGTCAAGGTTACTCTATCTTCCTGGTAAAGTTAACACTGAAGAATTGATAGCAAGTAAAGTTGAGATTCCACCTCATACATGTTTTTATAAATTACTCCCTTCTTCCTCTTTTCTACTGCCATTGAGATATAAATTTCTCTTCTTGTCCTCAGTTATATTCTACCTAATCAGTCCCACAACTTGTAGTTAGGGATCATTCTACAGTGCAAGTCAGTACAGCCATTCCCTTGCTTGAAACCCATTGATGGCTTTTGCTCCTTATAGCAGTATCCTCAAGTGTGAGTAAGCATCAACATCACCTGGAGGACTTATTAACATACAGGTTGCCAGGCTTCTCCCCAGAGTTTCTGATTTAGTAGGTATAGAGAGGGGCCAGAGAATGTGTATGTTACCACATCATGCCAATGCTGCTATTCCGGGCACCACACTTTGCAGAAAAATAGTCTTAAGAAGGAAGCTCACCAAAGCCTTCATCAATGAATTGAGGCTCTTCAAAATTTGTCAACTGTCTAGCTTACCAAAGGCATCCACTCCTACTCATCTCTGTGCTTCTACCTGAATCCACTCATACATAATATTCAGTTCCCTGAAACTCTTGTGGGCTGTTGAGGGTTGTGAAAGTTGTGCACTGCACAAATGACAAATGACCTTAATTGCAGCAACCCTGACATCACCACGAACTCCTCCACACCATGCCTCAGATGGATGTGCCCATACAAAACTGCCTGGGACCTGCTGAGAAAACCATAATCTTCTACAGCCTTGCCGAGATAGCAAGCCTTTGCCAACCTTGACTTCTCAGCCTTTACTGCCTTTTATCCCCTTTCTGCATTTTTCCCCTTCCCCTTCTACCCATCCTTTAGCACCCCCTCAAGAAAAGAAGATTCATGATTAAGTTGTCCTTAGAAAAAAATGAACATTTTTTTCCAACAAGAAAAAGAAGAATGTTATGGAAGCTGGAAAAAACTGTAAATATTCCCCTGTTCAAAGCACTCTGTTCAAAATGTGTTTTATCTCTCAGATTTTCATGAATTATCCTTTCAAAAAGCTAGAGCTTTGATAAAGAGCAATAGGAAAAAGTCTCCTCATTTTTTATTTTGTTCTAGATCTACACATATTAAGATATTTATTTATATAGAAAGAGTATTTTACCAAACTGCCCTTATAAATAAATATTCACTAACTGGAGTGTACGACATTCTTTAGTTTATACTTTTATGAAGTTTTTAAATTACTTTTCTATGGTGCTTTACTTCTGATTACCTGGAAAAGTGAGTTGTTTGTAAATACTATATATATATATATATATATATATATATATATATATATATATATATCCTCATACACCCATATATGTATACACACAGTCATGTGTACGTACCTATTGGTGTATTTTTCATGTATTTTTAATGAATAGGATACATTATCAGTTCTTCTCAGTGACTTAACATTTATTTCACAAACCTAAATCTACCCAGGTCTATATATAGAAGTATCCCTTTATTAACTCAGGTTGAGTTAGCTGCAGATTTCAAATCACATTCAGCAAAAATGTGAATACAGGATGAATACACTACTTTTCTTTAAGAAAAATGTATCCTTCTGTGAAGGTTAAGCCTAAAGCTATTATACAATCAAAAGTGGGCTTCTCAAAGAATATGACTGAAAAAAACAAACAAACCAGTAATAGGTTCCACATATGGGAGAAAAGAAAGGATTAATAAAAACTATCAAGCTGAACCCTGGGAAAAGATAATATTGCTGAACTTACAAAGCTGTTCTGTTATCACAAAGCAGTTATTTATAATATAAATTTCTATTCTTAAAATATTTCTATTGCTGGTTAAAAGCCCAATTCTAGACTGACTTGGGGTCATGTGTAAGTCACAGTAAAAAGTTAAGAGTCTGTCTTATTCTTTTCGGGTGATTAGAAAACGCTTGATTTCTTCAAGCTCTATTCTCATTTTCTCCAATTCTATACCTATCCCTTCTCTTTTGGTTATTCATTTATTCAAAATAGATATGTGAAGTGCCTGCTCTGATTAGATACTGTAAGAAATTCTATGGAAAAGAAGTCATTGCCTTCCATAATTCTAAAATCCTATTTGAGAAAGAAAACTATCTACTAGGAAAATGTCAAATGATTATCTTAAAACATTCTAGGTCTTAAGCATGTAACAGAACCTGATTATAATCTCTGGCTAATTTCAGTTAAAGCAGGAGAGGTAGTGAGACAATTTATTGAAATGTACTATTCCAAACCGGAAACTGAAATGCCTCACAGTGCGAGTTTGTTGTTCCTTCATCTGAAGCACTGCCATGAATGTGATTCCTTCCCTACAATTCCTAATCTCCAAGTCTCTCAGTTGGAACTTCAGATTTCCAGGAGGAAGAACATCCGCTTGGGCTAGGCTGGAGTGAGGACTGTGCCCTGGATTAACTAACACAGAATGCCCAGTGATATTCATAGAAGTAACAAGTACTTTTTTAGTATAGGCAATCCTTTTTCAGTATAGGATTTGTCGCATCAAGTTTTTTTTAATGTATTATATTCCGCTAAGAAGATAAAGTAAGAATGCTATATAGTTAAGAGATTGCAACTCACTCACTTTCACCTCTCAGCAACAATTTTTGAAGGAAAGAAGGAGAGATTAGGGGAGAGAAGAGAGAGAAAGAACCTGTACTGACCTTCAGTGCAAGACAAACATTTTCCTGTTTCTTTGGTGGAGTATTGAATGTCAGCGAATATAAAGCAGATAATCCTATGGGAAGCCCAAATTAGAAAGTTTTCTGAGTATTTCAGGATTCAAGGAAGGTCAAGTTCACCTGAAGCAAACTCAGTCCTCTAGTATTATACTTAAATGGGATTGATAAACTGTTTCATTCTCTTCACTGCTGCCCCACAGATTTGTTCCAGTTCCATGGCCAGCATTTCTTCCACTCATGCTACTGTTACAGGAAGCTTCTTGGGCGTGATCTAATTTGATCCTTAGCAATCCTCTGAGGGAGGTGAAGCATCACTTTGCAGTTGAAGAAACAGGCTTGGAAAGGGAACTGGCTTTTCCACACAATGAACAGAGACAGGGCCCTGAATTTTAATTCCTTGTCCTGTGTTCTTTTCAGCAGAAAACACCCATTATCTTCACAAACTAGAACATCAACAAGTTGAGAAATCAAGGCAAATCTCCAACTGCCTTGCTTCCTCTCATGAACAAAAGTCAGTGATACCAACTTTTGGAACCTATAAATGCAAGTGCTGGAGACCCTTTTCTGAACTACATGGAAAAGCCTGTGAATGACTGTGTCTTAAGTCAAAATTGTATCCAAAAAGAATGTCTAGCCCCTGTAACTAAATACTTGGAACATAACAATGCAATATTTGTCAAAGTCTTCCCATCTGAATTTTTTATTTCTTAAGCAACAAAATTGTATTTTGGTAATTCATTCAAAATGATAGGATCATTTGTGACTTTTTCTTCATTTGGTTTGCAGACATGATTGGAATCAGCAAAATCTTTTCATTTAGAAAGAGAATCAACAAATGTTAGAGGTGAAAGGAACCTTGGAGATAATCTCATCCAAATCACCAAGGGACTATCACACAGATAATTGTTTTGAATTTCCTCTTCATTTGCCATGTACAAATATTAGCCTATTTGCTGGAGCTGAAAGAAACAGCCAGCTCCAGAACCAGTCATTAGAGGTGACAGGATAAAACCCCAACTTATGCATAGTTAAGAGAAATGAAATAATGTCCAAATGCTGTAAGGTTTGCTGTTTTAAAGTCAAATATCCATGTTTACAAGTGTTTCCTATAACTTAGAACAAAATGTACTATATTTTATTCATTATGTTAAAAAAAAGAAAACTCTACAGTATAACAATAAACTTGCTATTGGTTTATTGACCCACACATCATCTTTGGTATAAATTGAATAATCTGTCTGAAGACAGATTATTATTTGTCATTCTGGGACAGCTCCGAGCTTCAAGTGATATTTAAACTAAGCCATTCCTCTAAACTGAGAGCAAATGAGTTTCAACAGATTGAATTTGAACTTCAGACAGAAAGCAATGCATTTCACTACTTTGTTTTCCTTAACACGAATGTGAAGTTGCTAAGGGATAGAGTATTTCGTTTTTTTTTCAATAATGTACCCCAAACCATGTTGCACATATACTACATTTCTAAAGGTAGTCATATTTGTTGTGATCAACTAGACTATCGCTTGCATTAGTACTATAGTTTTCATTATTTCCCAAAATAACAAGTGAACTAGAGTAAAACGACCTAAAATCTAGCTCTGTCTATTAAGTTAAGGAACACCTGAGACCTTTCACTTTGTTCTTTGGCTAGAGGCTGGAAGATAATAGAATGGCTTTATTTGCATTTCTACTTTCCTCCTTGCTCTTGGAGGTAATAATAAACATAAGTAAAATGCACCCAAAGTGGACAAGTGAACAGATAAGAAGATATAGAAAATCTAGAATATAGAGTATCAGTGGAAGAATAATGGCAGCATTCCCAGTACTTAATATGCTCGGAGATATATTAGCAGCAGAGTGACCTTGCAGAAAACACAGAAGGACCTGGTCCTTGTGGTATAAGAACATAGCAATAGATGGGATCTGGCCAGTGCTTCCT
The DNA here is from genome assembly GCA_004363575.1 of Solenodon paradoxus. NCBI lineage: Eukaryota > Metazoa > Chordata > Mammalia > Eulipotyphla > Solenodontidae > Solenodon > Solenodon paradoxus. The sequence continues at coordinate 342,445 of RJWH01000108.1, read as the reverse complement.
CAGGAATCTGTTGATGATAGAACAGTGTAGATTTCAACCTGTCATTAGCCTTTGAGGATAAAGATTCAAGGTGAGCATTTCCAATATGCCTATTAACCATGATTTATCTAAACCTTCTTGAAGTGATTTCTAATTTTAGCCTTTGCAATCACTTAGAGTAGATGAAGAGAACCTTTTTTCTATTATGCTTCATTGATCTACATTTTAAAGGAAATTCAAAGCATCCTCAAGTAAAAAGTACTTAGCTTTGTTTAAAAATATATATATAACACTAAGAATCAAATATTTGCCATTAATTGAAGGAAACCTGTATCTTTATCTAATATTTGCAACATATTCTGAAATACTGTTTTACTTTATAGAAATTTAAAAGGAAAGATGATGCTGGAAGAACAGGAAGAAAAGGGTATGTAGGAGTTATAAGAGGTACAGAGAGGTAAGATAAGAAGAATAACCCAGAAGCAGAGAAACTTAGAAGCATAAAGAAAAGAAAAGAGAGGGAGAAAAAATAATAGGGGAAAAGTTCAGAAGTCCCTATATCTGTTAGAGACAGATTAATATCTTTAGTCTGATGTTTACTGAGCTGTGTGGCCTCAAAGGTTTAATCCCTGTCTTTTGAAATTCTTACTTGATACTGAATCTCTAAACCAAACATTTATCATTAGGATGATTTTCTCAACTATTTTAAATAAATGAGATCAAGGACACTTCCCAAGGTCGTTGCCAAAGATCAGATGAAACCAAGTCAGGCCAAAAATTATGTATACCAAATGGTCAATCTTTACTAAGGAAAGGCTTCCTTTCATTGCCCTCAATCCTTAATCTTCATGTTTTGCCTTATAAGTCTAGAAGACTGGCTTACAATCATGAAATACCTTCCTGGACTGTTTTTATATTGCAAGATTTCCCACTCACTTGTTCTTGACCTGCCTTTTTTAGAGTGAAGACCTATTCATTTCAGCCTCTAATAATACAAATGCCTTTCATTCATTTGGGATCTGTAATCCTCAAGAATTGTCATGGGATAGGCTATGCAATATTCACAACAACCATGAAATAACTCTGTTGTCTTCATTCAGATTTGTAACAGATTTGTAAGCTGAACACAGGGGTTAAATAACTTGTCTGAGGTCATACAATAAGCAACAGGCTAGAAACTCAGATTGTCTGATTCTTAAAATACAATAAAACCAGGTTTGAAGCTCAAACTACCTGACTCTAAAATCCCATGGCTCCATCCTCTTCTTACTTTTTACTAAGCTCTTCCTCTTTCCTTCCACTTCTGATATGCTGCTATTTTCCTCTACCTAAAATATCTGCCCTGCACAGAGATCATTATGGACAAATTCAAGCACTTCTTTATGAAACATTCCTTGACCAAATGAAGTTAGCACATAGCCTTCCTTTCCCACATGACTGCTGACCAGGAGTCCAGATATCTCAGGATAAAGGCTATCCTGACTTGGTTCTACTACTGCTTATTACACAAATAGCAGTTGTTCTATAACAAGCATTGATGTACTGAGTGCCGTACCAGTTCTCCATGTGTAAGCTTACATTCATGCTTTAGAATCAAACTTGTAGAAATCATGAATTTCATTAAACATATGTAGAATGTAAAGCAATTCATTAAGGAAACACAAGTCCAATGGTTAAGAGAGAAAAATTACAGATAACTAAGAAAAGAGAGATGACTACTTCCCCAAACTATTCCAAATAGAGGTTACAGGCTTGTGATTTTGAATATCATAGGCACACACAAGCGCGCCTAAGAACAATGAGCAAAGGAGCTCCCTGGTGGTCTAGTGATTTAGTATATCTGGGGGCAGTCTACAGACATCCAGAGGTCCTGGGTTCATAACCTGGGGTCAGGGGAACAGCCAAAATCCACAAATAAATAAAATAAATGAAGTGCCTGTTGTCTTCTCGCTTTAAAAAAACAAACAAGCAAACAAACAAAAGAAAAAAAAACAACAAAGAAAAAAACAAACAATGATCAAAGAGTGGAGGAATAGATTTTTTTTCAAACAGCTTAGTCCTAGAATGTAAATGTATACTGCTAAGTGAAATGAACAAGTCAAAAGTGAATATATTTGTATTTGTTAGGGAATTTTAGGTTGTAAAGTTACCTTCTTGGAAACCCTTTGATCACCTCATGTCATTTAAAGCATCACCACCTATCCAGATGTCTCCTAGCTGTCTAAGGAAGTTTTGCTGACTTGAACTTTCTTCTCTTTTCCAGATCTTGGCCATCGTGTCCATCCTATTCATCGTACTCTCTACCATCGCCCTTTCTCTCAACACACTACCAGAGCTGCAGGCAATGGATGAATTTGGACAACCCAACGACAACCCCCAGTTAGCACATGTAGAGGCTGTGTGTATTGCTTGGTTTACCATGGAGTATCTTTTACGATTTCTATCCTCTCCAAATAAATGGAAGTTCTTTAAAGGCCCACTAAACGTCATTGATCTGCTGGCCATCCTACCATATTATGTCACCATTTTCCTCACAGAGTCCAACAAAAGCGTGCTGCAGTTCCAAAATGTGAGGCGTGTGGTTCAGATCTTCCGAATCATGCGCATCCTCAGGATCCTGAAACTCGCCAGACATTCCACAGGCCTGCAGTCTCTGGGTTTCACCCTCCGGCGGAGTTACAACGAACTGGGCTTGTTGATATTGTTTCTGGCTATGGGGATAATGATATTTTCCAGTCTGGTATTTTTTGCTGAGAAAGATGAAGATGCTACTAAGTTCACCAGCATCCCGGCATCCTTTTGGTGGGCCACCATCACCATGACCACTGTAGGCTATGGTGACATTTACCCAAAAACATTATTAGGGAAAATCGTCGGTGGCCTCTGCTGTATCGCTGGGGTTCTAGTGATAGCTCTTCCCATCCCCATCATCGTAAATAATTTTTCTGAGTTTTACAAAGAGCAGAAGCGCCAGGAGAAAGCAATTAAAAGGAGAGAGGCTCTTGAGCGGGCTAAAAGGAATGGAAGCATCGTTTCTATGAACTTAAAAGATGCGTTTGCGCGAAGCATGGAGCTAATAGACGTGGCTGTAGAGAAGGCAGGAGAGTCTGCCAATACCAAGGACTCAGCCGACGATAATCACCTGTCTCCAAGCCGGTGGAAGTGGGCCAGGAAGGCTCTGTCAGAAACAAGCTCCAACAAGTCTTATGAGAATAAGTACCAGGAGGTTAGCCAAAAAGACTCCCACGAACAGCTGAACAACACTTCTTCCTCCAGCCCGCAGCATCTGAGTGCCCAGAAACTGGAGATGCTGTACAACGAAATCACTAAGACACAGTCTCACCCCAACCCCGACTGCCAGGAACAGCCCGAGCGGCCTTCTGCGTTGGAGGAAGAGATCGAAATGGAAGAAGTGGTCTGCCCGCCCGAGCAGCTGGCAGTGGCGCAGACCGAGGTCATCGTGGACATGAAGAGCACATCCAGCATCGACAGCTTCACCAGCTGTGCCACTGACTTCACCGAGACCGAGAGGTCGCCCCTGCCGCCGCCCTCTGCTTCTCACTTGCAGATGAAGTTCCCACCGGACCTCTCGGGGACAGAAGAGCACCAAAGAGCCAGGGGCCCCCCATTTCTAACGCTAACCAGAGAGAAAGGGCCTGTGGCCAAGGACGCCACCCTGGAATATGCTCCTGTAGACATAACTGTGAACCTCGAGGCCAGCGGCTCCCAAAGTGGACCGCCCGGGCCGCTGCAGTGTGACAATGCCGCCGACAGCCCAAAGAGCTCACTGAAAGGCAGCAACCCACTGAAATCCAGATCACTCAAAGTGAACTTTAAGGAAAACCGAGGCAGTGCACCCCAGACCCCGCCCAGCACAGCCAGGCCACTGCCTGTCACCACTGCTGACTTTTCCATCACCACCCCTCAGCTTATCAGTACAATCCTCTTAGAAGAAAACCCCGCCCAGGGAGACAGACCTTTGCCGGGCACTGAGGTTTCAGCACATTGTCAGGGACCTTCCAAAGGGGTGACCCCGCGGTTTCCCAAGCAGAAACTGTTTCCTTTTTCCTCAAGAGAGAGGAGAAGCTTCACGGAAATAGACACTGGCGAAGACGATGACTTCTTAGAGCTCCAGGGCACCAGTCAGGACAAGCAGGCCGACTCCAGCCCCAATTGCTTTGCAGATAAGCCTAGTGACCGAAGAGACCCTTTAAGAGAAGAGGCCTGTGTGGGCCCTTCCTCCCCCCGGGACACCAGTCAGAACTGTAGGCCAGACATTTACCATGCTGTGGCTGAAGTTAAAAAGGACAATAGTCAAGAAGGGTGCAAGATGGAGAATCACTTGTTTGCCCCAGAAATTCATTCCAACCCGGGAGACACAGGTTATTGTCCCACACGTGAAACCAGCATGTGACTAGTTACAAAAGCAATAACAACAAAAACTTGTTTCTTAAAAATACGGTTAATAATGCCTGTGAACTAAAAAATGGGAAATCTCCCTCCCCCCGCAAAAAGTGCATAAAATGTTATTTTTGCATGGCATGAACAGTTTAGTTTCAGTACTGTTTAAATAAAGAGTCAAGACTGCATTTTGTAACAAACACACAAAAATGACTGAAGAACAGTGAACAAATAAAGAGAGCTCTATTAGGAACCAGTATTCCGCAATGTCTGACATTTTTGATCCTTTCATTTCAAATTGTAGACAGCGTTTCAGCTTTTATATTACAATGAATTTTAGAATTTGCACATGAAAGGATGAAATGTCATTGCATGCATTCATAATTATGAGGAGCAAGGTGCTTTGAGCTTTGCAAAATACATAACTTTGTAAATATCGGGCCTGGGATGCAAAAGTGTCAAGAACACCTGGAAACAAGTTTTGAGACATAGGTACTTCCTTCACAGCTACTTCCTGGAGGAGCTGTACAGACTTCTTGTTGCAAAATTGCAACCTCTTCTTAAACCATCTCACATATCTTGCTTTGGGTTATAAAGCTCTTCTAAATACATTTGTTTAAAGGAATACAGTATTTTTATTTACTTGTGATATAATTCATAGGGTACATTTTTCCTTTATGCTTCTGCTTAGCTGTGGCATTTGTGGTTTTATTTAGAAGACATGAAGATAGGCAAGATTTAATGACCAGATATCAAAAAACTTGGACTGTAAACTCAACACTTTGCCAATCAAGTATATATCATGCCATAACCTATAATAGAAATGAAAATAGTCGATGGAGACATCATACCACCATACTTTGCTTTTATTGGCAGTCCACATTTGGAAATTAGCTGTTTAAAAAAAATTACATGGTGTTCATCTAAATATACTGTATTTTCCACTTATAGCCAGTATAATCCTTTCTATCCAAAGACAGAATGCAAATATGCCAAAATGAGAATTTAAAAAAGTGACTTTTGACAAATTAAAAGCAGAGCTATTTGAGTGAAAATGCCACCTCTCTCATAGGTAAAGTTAAGTTCAGAAATGAGTTACCAAAAAAAATGCTCTGACCTAGTCATGGAGTCACCCAGTATTTCCTAATGCAGGGAGTGAACCCTGAATTTGAAGAAGGCCTCAGATGCCAGTAGGTGCCCTCTAGTAACTGCAGCAACTAGACACTCCCCTCATGTTTCCAGCGTGCATGAGGGGTGTCAGGATTACCCTGGTTGAAAATTACTTCCAGCATTTTCTACTGACAATAGTGAAATTGGAGGAGTTAAGGCACTTGCTGGCAGCGCCCTGTTAATGAACTCTGTGCTAACATTCAACTTATTTGAATCCACTTTGCTTCACATGAAATCATGTCTCTGGTTCTTGATATTCAAATACCAGGTGAATGATCCTGGATAAGCCTCAAAAACTCTCTTAGTCTCAGTTTCTTCCCCAAAATACCAAGACAAACTATTTCTAAGTTCTCTTAAGACTTCAAATTAAAAGAATACCTTGGTCTCTCAGGAATGTCCAAGTTTTGCCTCAGAATAATGCATGTTGTGTGTGACTGTGTGTGCATATGCATAGTTCAGAGTAATAGTCAAGAAAATTCTGGGCTAAATTTAAAGCACAACTTTTATTTAAAGAAAAAAATTCTAAATTTTATTCTATTTTTAAGAGAGAAAAAAGCACTGGGAAAAGACAACCCATATATTTAGAATCTAATGTAAAGCTTTAAGGACTATTTCTTTACTACGAGATTCTGGTCATTATATCTCAGATAAGAAAAGTTTAGACTTTAGGTGAAAGCCAACCAGTCCTATGTTTAAAAATAATACATCTTTTTTTCATTATGCTTAGTATTTTTTAATGATTTTCATGTTTATTTCAAAATATAACCTTTAAGAGTTAATGGTCATCAATCATTGATATTTACATTACTTATACTTATTTTCTATGTCTAAACTAAATGTTGATCAGTTTTTGTAAATCTGTAGTGTTCAAATTTTGTCTAGAGAGTTCTTCCAAGTCAAACAGGTATATCTGTGTTAGATGAATAGCAAATAACTTATGAAAATCATTTTCTTATCATAGTTTCATGAAATAATTAGTTTAATGTCTCTGTATTGATGAATCAGGTTTTTTTTCACATGTCTGTCTACAGGAGTAGACATGTCTTATTGCCTTGACCATTCTAATATCCAGCTTTTGTGTGTCTAGTAAGTCTTCTACTAAGAAACCTGATCTGAAATGTTTAATATTAAAAATCTTGCCTGGGTAAGGAATCCTAGACATTACCCCCAGAAGCATTCTCATTCAAAACTTTTGCCCCTGTAATATTTTTTTTAAGAATTTTCAAGAATACCCTATGGAAAACTTAGCCCCACTGAGCCAAAGGACTTCCATTAGAAAAAAATTAAATGCTCCTCTGAAAAAAAAACAAACTCTGACTTGGGTATTTCACAAGGAGGCAGTTTAGTAATGGAGGGCTTCCAGAATGCACTTGTGCAGTGTTTCCTAAGCCATGTCAATGAGCTGCATCTAACAGAGAAAAGACATGTATACCTACAGTGATCTAAAATATACCAAACACAGAGTGCTTTTGTAGTCTTATGTTTTACATTAAAAATTCATGTAAATGCTTTATTTTGCTCTAAAACATGCTTCAATATAAAAGAAATTATGTTTTAGTTTACTTGTCGACTAGTAAAGTTGACACTCATAACGTCAGATCATCTTTTTGTACACTCCTAGAAAACACATCACCAGTTTCAGAAGTACTGCATGAGTTTCAGGAATATAGGCTGGTCCCCTGAGGGGAACTGGAGGTTTCTGCAACTGGAAGAGCCCATTGTTAGTTAGCTCAGTGACCAGGAACAATCATCAGTGAGTCAAGACTATTTGAATGAACTCAAAACAACATAACCCCTGGGATGGTTAATTCCTTGCTTTTGGCTCTCTCAGCAACAAATGAAAATTGCTATAAGATTGCTTTAGTTATAAGACTGAAGTTAATTGTAAGAGAATTGAAATGGGTGCATGATTATATATCTTCGATTGGATCACAAATACAAGAGTGACATGCGAAGTGAGTCCCTGGAGTTGACCTAATTAGTCTAAACATTTTCACTAGAAATTTCTCCATTCTGGCATAACCAACTGCTTTGAAGCTAGCATTTAGATCAAGCATCATCCTGATATGACTAGATTTGGTAACAAGGAGACTATGTGCCAAGTGTCTGTTCCCATTAATTTCTTGTCAAAACAGTCTCACAAGCATGTAGACACAGGCTGGGGAAAGTCAATAATTCAACTATTTTCTCTTGGAATTTAAATAGTAAAAAAAAAAAAAAAAACCCTTGTGGATTTAGAACTATTTATAATTTCTTATTGCTCTTAATCCTCACAACAGCCCCTTTAGATACTATTAATCAAGAAAGAACCACAGAGGGTATGTATTTTGCTTAAGTTCACACAGGTCACTGGTGAATAGCAGAACCTGACCTCATCCATGTTGTCAGACTTCAAGTCTGTCATTCCAATACCCCACAGTATGTTTAGATAGGGTTATTTTTTTCTATTAATAACTGGAATTATGTAAATAAATCTGGAGGTACATTTATAATCACGCAGCTTGTTTAAAGAGCAGTGGATTCTGTCAAATGGTAATGATTGAAGATAAATGACATGGCTCATCCTTGGCACATATGTTTGCTGATTTTTCATTTTGGTCCTAAGACAAGTATCCCTGGGTTAAGAAGAAGATATTATCATCTAAGATGTATTATGACATATACATAAGGCAGGGGACTAAAGAAAGTCACTTGATTCTCTAAGACAAAAACAAATAGAACTTTAGAACTAGTTCTAATCTAAGTTCAAAAATATTGCCTAATTGAACTGTTATTTCACCATTCATTCGCTTAATCAGCAAACAGTGGTTGAGCACCCCTATGTTGTGTAGAAGGCACTGTGATTCTATGATACAAGCTCAGTTCATGGAGCTTACATCTTGTCTATTTAAAACCAGGCTAAAAACTGAAACGGAATATATCCCAAACTGACTTCCTTTCATAGTTGGATTTATGGGAGCATGATTTGTGCTGGCGAGAGGTTCGGTGCTTGGTTGAATATTCTGCTGTTGCTACCTTGAAATTCTTAACAAAATTTCATTTTGAACTGAACCCCATAAAAAAATAAATAACTAAAAATAAAACCAGGCTGAGGATCATTGGGATTACTGAAAAATTTTTGAGTCTAGAAAAATCACAAAATTATCAAACTAGAGAAGCATATAACTGGAACAAGTAGAATGACTTTCCAATGAACTGTTTTCCTAAGACACAGATGTATGGTATAAATTGAAGTCTGATGCATAATTATTTTTGAAATCACAATTTAGATTTATGCTTAGCAAATTTTTAATCTAATCGAGAGACTATGAGATTTCTTTCTTTACTATTTTATAAACTGAAAACTAAATTCTCAATTGGATTCATTGCTTGACTAAATAATAATAACCTATCACTAATAACAGAGTCAAATTTAATGCCAGTAAAGCCTACAAAAAATTATATTTTAATAGGTGCTGATGATTATGTGGCTTTAAAAATAAGCATTTTAATGGTTTTTCTAACTCCCCATTAACTATAGGCAACATCATAGCAATGCACTGTTACTCTCTGTTTAGTCCTCTGAATTTCAAAATGGAAGATATTTAAAAGTCAGTATTCAAAAATTATTTAATTCTATTATTTAATTTATTCATTAGGTCCGTATAAATTTGAAAATATGCATATATATTTCCACTGTCACTGTCTTTATCCAAATAGAACTGAAAAGAGAAAGAAAATAAGAAGACTCCACAAAGTCTGCGTAAAAAATGGAAGTGTTTAAAGGTCCATCCCTAATAAGAAAGAAGAAAGGTCCCAACTCCAAACTCTCAGTGAACATTCTGTTATTGAAGTTAGTTCTTATTGTAAACTAATGTTGTCTTTTTGTGGTTTCAATAGCCATTCCTTCTACTTGCCTTTTTAAAAGTTTGACTTAATTGCATAAATCTTTATCATTGCCATTAATACATAATCTATTAAGTTTTAAAGGGGTTTTAACCTGTAAGTGCAGATATAAATAAAGGGAGGGATGACAATTCCCTTTATTAATAAGAAAATATAAGGACAGTAAAAGAACTAGAAAAGAAAGACTAAGAAACACGTAAGTAAATCAAACATATTTCTAAGCAGAGAAATTTATATCAGGAACATGTGTATACTTGCATAAAATTTATACTAAATGCTTATTATTGATATGAAATTTATAATTGAAACCATAATTCCCACTTTATTTCCTGAAAAAAAAATCTAACAGATACTTCCCGATTATTGTGATAAAATATTCATTCAATAAATAAATATTTCATTCATTTATTGCTTGCCATGTGCCAGAAATTAACTTTTTGTTTTTCATTCTTGATTTTATAGTCTAGCAGAGGTTCCATATTTAAAGAGATTATACTTTTAAGTGAAATACAGTTCCATAGGGTGAGGTGACAATAGCACAGCAATATGTTTGTGGTCTAAGAATTTTTAAAATCCACTTTAATTTTCCCTTAGACTCAAGATATTCATTTTCACTCAGTCTGGAATCTTAGTGACCACCTTATAAGCTTTCTAACCAGCTATACTTAAAATTGTAGTAGCTTTCTGAAACCTAGTGACTATTTTAATGTAGATATTGTCCACTTCAGTAAAGAAAATATGGTTCTAACAAAAAAATGTTGAAAATAATTGTTTCTAAACTTACATAACTGTTTCATTTGATTTTTTTAATCCTAACCTGTATGCAGTGATAGAAACCATCACAACCTGACGATCAGATGAGAAGTTCACGCCAATCTGAGAATGTAGTTTATCTGCCATCCACTGTGTATAATGCTGGCAAAAGACAGTTGAATATTTTTTTCCTTTAGTTATCTTGTCCCATTTCAAACTAAAAGGATTTGAGATGCCACATCAGACGATGGAAAAAGACCTTCAAATTCAAAATTCGGGGGAATACAACAGTGGTAACAGATCAAAAGCAAATGCACTGCTCAGAAATATGGCGTGAATTCCACTAGCCACCTTGTTATTCTTCATGCTGAGTGCCCTCTAGTGGTCAATCTGAGAAAAGTGGAATCGATTTGCCAGGAAAGGACTTGAAAGTTCTTTACCATTTTCTACATTCTGTTTTTCATTTATATAGTCAAATCACAACTACATCCAGACATATTTTTAGTAGTAATTGAAAAGTTTTCTTTTTCTTATTCTAAAATATTGGATATACCTGTTACTATCTCTTGTACTTTCATAATATTTCTGCCTGCTGCACCCAAATGAAAACAAAATCACAAGTTTAGCTAAATACTCAGCTCTAAGATCACTCAAAATAGAGATTTTATTTTAAAAATTTCAGACCTGTGAAGACAGTTGTTAGGTAGATTAACTTTTCCAAAATCCATACACAGTCTGTATTTAACCTGAAGATACAAATAGAACCTAAAATGCCCTGAACTGACCATGATAATACACATACATGCAGGTGGTGTGTAAACTCCCCATACACATCTGTGGGTGCTTTCACAGCCAGATTTCAATCACCTTTAAATCAAGATGCTTCTAACATTTTTATTTGCAATCCAGGGATTAGGCTATAATTCTAAACTGAAAATTAGACTGATATCATGTGTTCAATTTAAATTAGAATTTTTGTAAAGAAAATAGATACATGGAAAGTAATTCATTTTAATCTTACCCAAATTATCCAAAAAAAGTTATCACCAGAATTAACATGTATATACAAACATGCAATGAAAATCTCAACAAAAAATTAGCAAAATCCTCCTATTTAGTTCAAAGCCAAAGAAAGAAAAGAAAAACCTGCACCTTATAAAATACCAGGTTTGTCATATAATAGCCAAATTTCAAACTAATGCAATTTTAAAGAGGTATGATATTAAATCATTAAAAATTCAACAATGTATGTATAAAAAAGTTTATTAAGCAAATATAAGGTACCATTAGCACAAAGAAGCATTTTTAATAACCTTTCATTTCACTGGATGACTATGTAGATCTACTCTTCGCACCTTGCTTTCAAGCTGAAAACGTTTGTTTTATATTGTTGTATGTGTTTGCTTGGTTTGGTTTAATTTGAAGAAGTGAGGGTAAGTGGGAGAATATGTTCAAAGGGAAAAGTTACTGGATAACTTATGAACATTACCCCATACATAGTAGGTACACTGGGGTACAATGGAAACCATTTGTGGAAGTGACTTGACTTTCTCACTGACTTCCACCTTCTTTTCAAGTTTCATCTACTCTTTTGGAAACATAATTGTGATCAAATCTCAGCTCCTACTCATCCATATATTTCATTCTTCTCTCATCTGCAATATACAAGCAATTCTTCCCCAGGGTCTGACTCATTGAAGTACCCCTAGTATCAAGTCAGGGGCAAGACCAAATGGTCCATTTGCCAAAGCAATGTGAAGCCCAAAGTCAAGAGTAACAGGAGAGTGTCCAGGTGATGAGAAAACTGAAAAAAGGCTAAAGACAAAGGAACTGTCTCTACACAGTACTATAATATGGTTTGACTGACAAAGCCTGTTATTAAAGCACCACTATTAAGAAAGTAAAATAATTTATTTTTTCTTTCTGGAAGTTTGTTTAATTGAAGTAACGTTTTATAACATTACATAAATTTCAAGTGTACCACATTATATTTCAACATTGGCATTATGATCACCACTGAAATCGTAGTTTCTACCCCATACAATTCCACCCATTCCAATCACCAAACAATTGAACCCCTTTACCTGCTTCACCCACACCCCACTTCTTTTCCCCTCTGGTAACTCCATTCTATTCTCGGTATCTAAGGATTTTGTTTGTTTGTTTTAGAATAATGTTTAAAACCTCTGTTATGTTCTTCAACTTCAAAAGTAAATAAGGAGGCTTATGAAAAAGGTAGTGTCTAACTCACTAGTTTATCAAAAAATATCAAACTTTCCACTAAATATCTGTGCATAACCAATTCATGTGGCTGTTTTCAGGGAAGTATACAAAGAAGAAAATACCAATATTATTTTTTTAAATCATGTTCAATGGTAACAAACATTTCAATCAGGAAAAATGATTATCAATCTCATGGGTTTTATGTGGCTTTTGGCCAAAACTATAATAAAAATTTAAACAAATCTTTAGCAAAATGTATTAGGGGTAGGGAAAAGATCTTATTGAAAAAACTGTACTTTATATCCAATTACAAATAATTTATGTTTGGATTAGGATTTTTTTTAAGTTCTTTTATGCAAAATTATCTTTAGGTGAAGCTATGAAATTAATATTTTCATTTTACTACAAATGAATTTTTTAAGACTACTATAAATAAAATGAACTGGTTTCCTACTCTTCCAATTACTAAGACTTTAGATACATTACCTACTTGAAGAGTCTTTTACATCTTACTTAGTATCACAAAATTAAACATACTTAGTCATTGTGTGACTATTCAACACCTTTATGGTTTAAGTATTTATAAGTATTAGGTATTTAAGTATTTTTAAGTATTAGGATGTACTTCATAAGTAATTCATAAGCAAATTTGCTGCCAGATTTATCATATTTGACTATTTGCCAGAATAAACTATGAAATGAGGATGTACTCTTTCAGTATTAAAAATTATCAAATTTTATTTTTAAACTCTAAAGTATAGACTGCTATCAGGTTCCATCAGAGACTTTTTGTTTCACATTTTTTTTAATGTTAAAATCTTATTGACTAAGAAAGATGCAGAGAAGAAGTTTTATTTTGGATTTTAATTTATTATAAATGCCAAGTCACAAAAATTCAGACAGAGCCCTTATTCCCTACAGGAGTGTTGGAGCTGGGTGATGACCCAGGACTACATACATTTCAGCACACTGTAGAGTCCTCGAACTGTCTAAATACAACTAATCCAACCAAATCATGGTGGTCACTGGGGATTATGAGAGGAAGGTGGAGTGTGTAGCTAACTCCAATATTACAGACAGACTGAATTTGGGAAGCTATTTCATTGACTCTACAAAGGAATTTCCTAGATATACTCAAATTTCACCTCCAGGGTATCAAGTACCTATCACTGGTAAACAGAAAATAATACTCTGATATTCATAAGTGTTTTGTTTTGTTTTGCTTAGTTATTTTATGAAAACTTTATCATAACACATTACTTAATTTGGGATTTCAACTATTATTTTGCTTAAAATAATCAGTAATCCATTTTTGAAAGCATAATTAAAGTTTATACCTTATTGCTGTTTAGTTTAACCTAACAAATACTGTATTCCTTCCTGTTTTTTCAAAACATAAAGTTCCTAGTTTATTAAATAGTACTCAGATAAAGCATTATGCAACGCAGCCAGCTCATTACATGTATTTTCAACTTGTCTCTACATAGCTTATGTAAAAGTTCAACGTTGACTGCCCATGTCTGCTGCATTTAAAAGCTGCCAGCATGATTGTCTCATCTTAGGATGTCAACATGCAATGTTATGGTGTCATGTACATAGGTCATGGTACAAAAGTGACTGTAAACTGCTTACTCAACATCTAGTCCAAAAAAGATTTGAGGCAATGTAAGAGTGCTGCTAGTTAAAATAGCTCACTGTTTGAATTATTTTGATCTGTGTATTCTTTACCAGAAAATGAAAGTAGTATTTTTTTCAGCTGTCTTTTCAGACTTGTATTAAAATCTGTACAACATATCTACATAGACTAAATATGTCAAGTGACTCAGTTTAAAAGTGTTGCCTATTAACAAACTAATAAGAAATAGCTGATTTTCCCAGATAAATGTGTAAATTATTTTCCATGTCCATTGTCAAATTGCCTTAAATGATTTATTTCACCACTAATACATGTAAAGAAAAGTACATAGTGGTGAACTGTACCTGTCTGACAGCAATAGCTATCACTAGTCAAAAGCTATGCATTCCTCAGAAGTGATTTATCTAGTGATGTCTGGTAGTCAAGAGCATATGTAATTTTTCATTTTGTCTTCTAAAAATGAAAAAGTTGGCTATCTACAAAATTAACATATATAGACTTTCAAAGTTTAGCAATTAGAGTAGAGGAAGGAGAAAGAGCAGAGGAAATGGAGAAAGAGGGAAGGGAAAGAGGTAAATAGAGGACATTAAAATGTATAATGAATATTTTTGGAAAAACTGACCAAGTTTGGGGAAGACTGCATGTGTTTTTACATGTGGGTATGTGGTCCAGAGTGTTAAGGATCACAAGGGGGGCCTGAATTATCTACTGCTTTTTTGGTTAAGTAAAGTCATGTATTATTAAAAATAAATGTCACTCCCAGAACTCATCAATTCAGTGTTTAATATCAGAATTATAATCTTATCGTTAAACTCAGGACAACATTTTTAAGATTCACAAACTAATGATGATTAAATTGTTAATAATTAATGCACATAAAATGCCTTGCTGGGAACAATTATGGGTGATTTCTTTATAAAATAGATTGATATACAACCTCTTCTTTTTTCTTCAAGTTTAATAGTTTCCATAAATCCCTAAATTCTCCCAGATAAAAACATTCAAAACCATTTTTCAAACCTAAGGAATATAGAGTATCAGAAATTAAAAGTTAATAATTATTAAAATTGCTACATATATTAATAAAATTTCATAATTCTAACTTACACATGGTATTAGAGTTATAGGTATAGAGGCATGAGCATCATGAATTTGTATTAACTTTAATGTCTTCGAGGGTTTTCATACTATTCTATGAAGGCTCTGAAAGCTGCAGGGGAAAAGAAACACAATCAGTATTTTATTTTGTAAGATTTCTCGGTTGGCTAATCCTGTCCTGTCCACACACATAATAACATTAGCATTCCATCTTATACTACATTGTAATACTTTTAATACAAATTCTCAATACAAGCTAAAGCACAGGCATAAGTGATAAGTGTTGTCTAGTCTCATTCATCTGCCTCAACATGCTTTATTTCATTATATTTGCAAAATATGTTTTTATTTCAATTTTGTAAAGATACAATTTAGTCTACTCGTGTTTGTTCAGCTATCCATCCTGCACCATTAATACAATGCCTTCCTTCCCATCTAATGGTGTTTGTATCAATGTCCCCATATCTCCTGCATTTTAATTCCATACAGAGAAAATGTAATTTCATATTAGTAGTTTTGCTGATCAACTCAATATTTCTGCACCAATCAGCATACTTATATGCATGTAGTAGTCTGTACGATTGTTGAACATCAAAAATTTGTTTATTTTATGTCAAAATGTCTATAAAATTGCTGGCATTGTTCTCCATTTCAGTCTGGTAGAATAAGAAAAGATAGAAAATAAATGTATGAATAAATCATCTGTGTCATTTTAGTTCTCTGCATGGAGCCACTTTACATTAAGCATGGCATTCATGCCTACCACCCAACAACCCGTGGTTCTTTGACACTTCATGACCGTCTTATTGAGGCAGGTAGTTTTTGGAGGAATAATAGGATAAAACTGCTAAATCTGGAGGGAAAAAGTGTTGGATTCATTGCCATTCAAAGTACTCTCCTTTCAAATGAATCATTTTGACAGTCTACTGATATACCTCACTTGCTGCGTACACCAGGCCAGAAATCTGGAGTGAGATCATCTAAGAACTTGGAGATATACTTCCACTGGCATTCCTGAAACCAGTTCAGAACAGTCCTTGTTGGATAAATCAAGCTTTAACCTCTGTCCTCCAAAGGACAAGCTTTGTGGCTATGTGGACTCTCAGAAGAACCTCACACTTCATTTAATGCCCTGCTATTGTCATCCCGAAATTATTAACAATTTTCAGGCAAAGACCTGTATTTGCATTATAACAGACCTCTCAAATACATAGCAGTCCTGTTTAACTAGTGAAGCAAATAACAGGATGATCAATTAATCTCTTGTTTCAAAGCAAAAGCTTAACAGACAGTGATGAGAAGGGTTTATTTATTTAATAAACTCAAATAACACTTATTATGTGCCAAGTCTTATACACATACCTGCTCATATAATACTCATAATACTAGTATTATTGTCATCCCCATTTTACAGAAGAAACTGTGACAAAGAGAAGTAGTTTGCCCACGTTCACACAGTAAGGCCAGGATTTGAACCCAAGTCTCCTGACTAGTCAGACAACTGATCATTTTGACCAATGCTGGCTCTTACTTTGTTATGCTGCCTTCAATCAAAGAGCTCTTCATTTTGTTTGTTAATAAAGTACTGGAGACATGCATTATAGTCATTACCTTAAAGTCCTTTGCTTAGTAGTCTAAAAGCTTGAAGAATGATAAATTCTAAGAAATTGCAACTCTCCACACAGCATTATTTTCCCAGTCTTATTGCCAAGGACACTTGCCTGAGTTAAATTAATAACAGGTGACTATAAATATTAACTAAAACATGGGCAGTACATTTGTGACCCAGCACAGACATAACTGGAGTACTGTGTCTCCCTACCCAGTTCCTGCACTAATGAGAATGGGCTGGCTTGGAGCTCAGTGACACTTACCTCCATCAGCTCCCTCTACCTTCCTGGCTCAGACACCACCACACATCTTTCTAAAGCAAGAAGTCCCGCTACTGCTTGTGATTTAAAAGGGAAAAAAGCACATAAAGCCTGCTTTTTTATGGACTTGAGAAGTTGGGGTTCAGAAGACACAGAATAAGAGAAAAAATAATTGGGGGAAGTCAGGAGAGGAGTGAACAGAATTCCATCTAACTCAGGAGAAATGAAATAAAAACAGCCCAGATCTCCTTATCAGTATCTCCTTGTTGACCTGGTTGAAACAAAATTCTCACTCAATGGTATGGTCCTTCTTTCTGCTTTAGGTTGCCCTTTTTGCCATCTTCCCTTGGCCCTAGGAAAATAAATCCTACAGTGCAAAATTAAGGCCACAAAAAAAGATGGAGGTGAAGGGAGAATAATAGTATGGCATCTACTCTCAGAGAACTAAAAAGAGATATTTTTCCTCCTTCTCCACCTTTCTCATAACAACCTCTTGTAAACAGATGGGTTTAGCAATGTGACTCAGCAGCAGCAGAACAGCAAAGACAGTTCTGGAGCCCAAACTGAGCACATTCCTTACTCCAACCCCAGGATTTTCATTTTTCAAACTTTATGATTCCTCTAACACTCTTCTAAGAGCTAAAGATTATAAAGTGCCCTAGCAAGAACTTTAAGAGCTTGACTTACAAAGTGGTCAACAACTTTTATCTGAACAAAGTTTGCATGGAAGCCTCTGATGGTTAAAACATTGACTTTGAATTTCATCATTCTTCACACACCAAGCCTTTGTGAGGCCAAAAGCATCAGTACTGAGCAGGAAATGTTAGAACTCATCACGATGCTCAAGGTTGTAATAAGACACATGGTCTAATTCTAGCCCTGCAACTCATACATAGCCAGATGAACTTAAAGTACTTGCAGAGGAAAATCACAATGACCTCTCTGACCAAAGGTAAAATGGAAAAGATGAAAACAAGCCTGTTGACCTGAGAAACACCAACATGTTTAAAGGACAAATTTTTTAATTATGACATCATACTAGAAGACAAAAGCAACGTTCATATAATAAACTACTAAATATTTTGTTGAGTAATTTTTTTAAATGTGAATTTTTAGCATTTAATACGTAATGTGCCTTTCTGTCCTAGGCACTGTGCTTAAGTACTAGGGACCTAAAGTCAAGAAGGCATGGTCCCTCCCTCACAGAACATGCAGTGATTATCACAGGGATGACAAATAGCTAGCACAAGTCTCACCATTCATTCCCTGGCCCTGGCTTCATCCATGTCAACCATTAATCATGCATACCTTTCCTCTGAACCAGTATGCCTCCAAGTCAACTACCACCAAGCAAGCAGAACGGCTAATTGCAAAAGTACTTGGTGCCCCCTTGTCACCAGAGACAAAGACCTTAAAGCCTCCCTTTATAATGATAATCATGATAAATAATATTATGGCAGATAATACACTCAGAGAATGTGTTATATGCCCATTCCTGTTCATAGAGCTTTATACCACATTTCTCTAAAGTGATTGGTTAACAAAAATTGTATGTGGTCATTGCTGAAGACTCATTTAAAGGAAATGGGAATAAATTCCAGTATGAGGAAATTAGATGGCCTTCAATTTTCCACAAGTGATGGATGCTTCACATTAGCGGTAACAATAGAGCTGGTAAGATCTTCTTCCCAGGATGTCTTCAGAATTAGGATAGATTCTCACACAGCTGTAATAAGAAGTACAAACTTGTCTGAATGAAGAAGGACAAACCAGATGACCTTTCAGTGTCCTTTTCATTTCCGAGAGTCTATAATTTGTGGAACTCCAGAATCAAATTTATTTTTTGCTAATGTCTGTGGTAAATTGTATTCATTAAATTGTCTCCACATCCACTTAGCAGAGATGACAAATTAGTAAAGGGGGGAGAGAAAAGCAATTTGCAAAAACATATTTTTAAACTTCTATTAATCACGTATCTACATCTTGTGCTGAAGCACAAGTCTCATCTGGAGAAATTACTCCCCAAAATATCTCAAAGCACATGTTAGACATGATGCAAAGGCAAAGTCCTGAAAACTCAAGCAAGCAAGCCATTGAAATTTATATAAATAAATTAATGTGTGCTGTAAGGCCTTATTTTAGCATTGGGTATGATTTCATGAATGTTTATTACCTAAAGAAATAAACTTATTCTGAAATCCCAATGCTTTATGGTACAAATTTTACTTTATTTTTTAAGGAAAGGTCCAGGTAGGAATGAAGGTGAGTAGACAGCAGGAGGGAAGACAGAGGAGGAAGAAACATTCTTATTTATTTCAGCTGTTCATCTCACTTGTTCCCCCTAGCCCCAAGTCACAAAACTTGAGTCCTTGGGATGTATGTGAACTATGCCCATTGGAGGTGGCAAACCTAATTGCTAGGACACCAGGGCACACTATATAGGACAAATTTTAAAATGACAAAGTTTTTCTAGTTTTAGAATTCACATTATTTTCTAATCATAATTCAGAAAAATACAATTTGTGTTGTGCCCAATTTTAGCAAGAAATTGGCCTTAAATGCTTATTATGAAGGCATTTCCCAAAGCAAGAGCTTTGAATAAGAAAATTTAATGAAGGCATTTCCCAAAGCTAGAGCTTTGAATAAGAAAATCTATCAGTTTTAAATAATGACATCCCAGGTCTCCCTGATGGTGTAGTGGTCTGGTCCACTTCCTCTAGCTGAGCACATTCCACACACATTCCAAGGACCTGAGTTCATGTCCTGGGGCAGGGTGGGGTTGGAGTAGGGAGTGAAATAGGTGGGAAGAACCAAAATGAACAACTAAATAAATAAAAGTACTTCCTCTTCTCTCTTCCTGCCTACCTGTCTACTCATTTTCATTCCTGCCTTCACCTTTCCTTTAAAAAAATAATAATGATATCCCAACATTTATATGTCATTATATAGAAGCATCTGATTTTACTTACTAAAAAACCCTTGTCTATAGGATGATGCCCAAACCATTAGGCTCTTGGTCCCTACACCCAGCTCTTTCGCAAAGAAAGATTAATATGGATTTTCCCAAATAAATTTGAATTCCAGTTTCTACTGACTAACTTACGGAAAGAACAAAGTACATGCCAGCTGAAATGGAGGAAAGAGAAACTAGCAATTTAAAAATTATTGAGATCATTACAAAATCAATAAATATAGCAAGAGAAAGGATATCAAGTCTTTCTTTTCACTGATATAATTTTGTTTTTATTTCTTCCTTTTATTAGCATAGCAGTTTAGAAAAATCATGAGGTCTAGCATAACTTAGCTCGCAACCTAATGCCAACTATATTACATGGATGCTTCCATTTCAAGGGTACACGTATTTCTGAGGTCCTACGTAAGATAATCACATCACAGGGTGCAATGACAAGAGAGAAACCAGGATGTGGGAAGTCAGAAAAAGCACATTGCTAAAGACAAAGGCCTTAGTCACCAATCAGCTCCTGACCATATAACCACAATTTTCTCTATTACACTTCCCTGATTTATTTCCCTTAGAGATTGTCATACTCTGAAATATTCTGGTTTATTTGTTTGCACAGTTTATTAGGTTTCTGTTAGGCTGGCCCAGGGACAAAAGCAGCAGCAGCCATACCCGTGACAACGGCCATGCCCGGCAGCCATGCCCAGGAAAAAGGTGGCTGATGTCAGAATGAAGCATTGAAGCCCATACCTGGATTCACAAGGCCAATCCCCAATCGCGACGTATGAAGCCCGCGAAATTCCTTTGCTTAAAGAGCGCGTTCCCCTTTGTTCAAGCGCGACTTCCCCAGCCCTCGTTCTGCGGACTTGGGAACCTCGCCCGGGGAGGCAAACCCCAATAAAGCCCTGGCTATTCGACTTTTTGTCTAATTGACTTTTTCTCCTTGCGGAACTTAGAAAAACCTTTCAGTTTCCAGTCCCATCACTCCACCCCAATCAGAGACTAGTCTATATAAACAGAAACTAGTCTACCTATCATCTCTGTAGTTCCAGCACTTGGAAAGTGCTCAAAAAGATATTTATTGAATAAAAAAGTTTATTTAAAGAGCAAGATAAGAATGGAAAAAGGAGAAGCAAATGTTGATACTCCAGAAAGATTAAAGCAGGAATAGACCTAAGGAAGTCAAGAAATATGGCTCAGACCTCAGACTATTACAGTCAATGGGAATCAGACATCACTTTTTAGATATCACGCTAATAGAAAAGAAAAGATTCCTATAATTATCCCAATAGACACAGAAAAAGCATTTTAACAAAATTCAGCATACAATCATGGGAAAAACTTTTAACAAGTTAGTCACAGAAGGAACATATGCCAATCTAATAAAGGCCATATATGATGAGCCACAGCTAACAATGTACTCAGTGATGAAATGTTGTAAGCATTTTCTCTAAAATCGGGTCCAAGACATGGGTACCCACTCTTACCACTCATATTCAATGCAGTGTTGGAAATCCTAGCTAGAGCAATCAGGCAAGAAAAAGAAATAAAAAGTTATCAGAATTGGAAAAAAGGAAGCAAAATTGTCTCTATTTGCAGATGAATGATTTTATAGTAAGAAATACTAAAGACAACAAAAAACTGTTAGATATAATCAACTAATTCAGTGATATTGTAGGATATAAAATTAATGCATAAAATTAGCATTTCACATACATAATAAAATATCTGAGAAATAAATCGATCCCATTTACAGTAGCTTTAATAATAATAATAACAAATTGACTATGGAAGTGCAAGATCTCTACACTGAAAACTATAAGACATTGATGAAATAAGTAAAAGGAGATATAAGTGAAAATTGATCAGGTTCTCATGGATTGGAAGAATTAATACTGTTAAAATGTCAGAACTACCAAAAGCCATTTATAGGTCCAATGTTATACCTATGAAGATTGCAATGATATTTTTACAGAAATTGAAAACAGTTTTAAAATTTATATAAAACCACAAAAGACCATGAACAGTCAAAGAAATTCTGAGAAAGAAGAAAAAAAAGTAGGAAATAGTATACTCGCTGTTTTCAAATTATACTATAAAGGTATAGTACTCAAAGAAGTACAGTATTAGCATACAAACAAACAAATATATAAACCATGAAACAGAATCATGAACCCAGAAATAAACCTAGCCACATGTGGGCAACTTACAGTTGACAAAGAAGAACTCAAAATAGATTTAAGATTTAAATGCAAGACTTGAGAAAATAAAACTAAAAGAAAGTGTAGGAATAACTTGCACGTGGTCTTAATAATGATCATTGACTGTGATTAATGATTATTATAGCAAAGCCTCCAAAGGCAGAGAAACAGCACTTTATTACAAGTACCGGTGCTGGCTCAGGGGAATCATTACCCAAAGCTGAGACCCCCCCCAGGGAGGGGGGGGTCTAAGGAAGTTTCTTTTATACTTTGGGATAGAGGTTTATCTCCTTGGTTACGTGTGTTTTCTATTGATAGTGACTACATGGTGGTTACAGCTGCAAGGGAGGGAATGCTATGCTTTCTTGTCTAATAGTGGAAAATTCCTGGCAGGCCAACTCTTGCATTGGGGTCAGGGAAGGGCTTTCTACCATATTCCCCCCTCTTGATCCTCAAGCTGATTTATAGCTTTGGGGATTGTACTGGAGACTAAGCTGGAAGTGGAAACAAGGGTAATGACTCTGTCTACTTCCTGCTGAATTGGGTTGCTGTGGGTCTCAGCAACTCACGTCTTCTTTTCCCAAAGGGTTGTAATGGCAGTTTGGTGACCTGGCCTGGAGTAACACCTGAAGTTTCAAAGTCTCTAGGTGAGAGGAGATAAAATGGGTGAGTAGGATCAGGATGCAGGGACCAAACAAAAATGCAAGAAATAATACAAGGAGGTGCCCCGACAGGGGTAAGAGCCATGATAACCAGTTGATGTTTCCAAACCAGGAGTCCCAGGGATTAGATGCATTTTCTCAAAAGTTTTCTGACTCCTTCCCATAGTTGCCAGGTTATATCTCTGACAATTCTGAACCTAGCATAGAAACAGCATTCTTCATTTACGAACAAAGGCCACCCTTTTCAGTCGTGATTAAGTCTAACCCCTTTTTGTTCTGTAACACTGCAGTAGCCAAGAAGTCTACCTGATTCTGGAGTTCATCTACAGATTGAGCAACCTTCTGGGATTGTCAGCTAGATTTGTAGAGAGTATCTGGTAATAGGAGGTGGAGGTGGCTATTCCACCTACCCCTGTTCCTACTCCAGCTGTGACTCCTAAGCCTAGTAAGAGAGGTATGACCTGTACAGCTCTCTTTGGCCTAAAGGAGGTGGTCACTGGCACTTAGAAGGGCTGGTTTCCAGGTGTAATGTTAATCCGAGATGTTAATAAAGTAAGGACAGTTTCCTGTCCAATTAATGAGGAGATACAAGAAAGTTTTTGTCCCACAGATGGAAAAGACCCCAGGTGCCAGCTGACAGCAGGATTTGCCATCTTCTAGGTCTGTGGTAGTGTTTCACCACTTTTCTGGAGTCTGCCCTACTAGCTCTGTTCCTTTGCTGTTTTAGAAGCAGGCAGGAATCTTGTGTTTGAGCTCAACATTTGTGATGGTGGGACCCCATGTTCTAGGTCCTGAGAAAAGATTAGCAAGAATCTCTCGGGAAACTGGGGTAGCTAGGTACCGGGGGGAAGTTAGGGACATGCATAATCAGCAGGCTGTGGCTAAGTCTGAATTAGTAAGATTTAGAATTTAGAATATAGAATAATTTAAGTTCTGATACAATTGAGGACCTAGATCATGAGGGCTTTTAGGCCCTTTTCTTGTCTGGCTTGGGGGTTTTGGGCAGTTCTTAGTTGCCTCCGAGCCTTGGTATCCCCAACATATTGGTTGAAATTCTTTACCTATACAATTATATTTTTTGTAATGCACAGTTTTCCCTTGTGAGATGCTTCACTTTGTGCCTGTTATATATATTCCTTCTTACTATTTACAGTACCTGGCAACTAAGTAACAGTTTGTATTATAATCTGTGAGATTCTGAGCTGCCTGACCTTTGTCAAAACATTCACAGTTTTCTATAGGACCACATTTGTAGGGCTTCTATCCTGGCCTGCCAGCTTAGCTACCAGGGACAATGGGGAGAGCTATAAGCAATAACAGGAGAATCACATTTAGGGTGCCAAAGAAATATTTTGGCAGTGGCACAGTGTGGTGAAGAGAGGGGTCTGCTGTGCCAGCAATCTGCGTTGTCCAAGAAGCAACAGGGCCAGGTAGGAGTCCACAGTGTTGGTGAATGATAGCAAAGGAGAGGAGGAGGGCCTATACCAGAACAAAAAGGATAAACAGGGTCAGCTCGGTGTCTGTAGGCAAGCTTGATGGGTCATTGGTCTTCACAAGTCCCTTCCGGAGTGCATGTCAGTCTGAGAGGAATAGGGGACAGTTGTTGGGCAGTCCAGCATGGGCGATGCTCAGAGGGGTCCACCTTCCACTCAGATGACCTGTCGCTCAGCTAGTTGGCTGCTTTCACTCGAGTGGTGGATCCAGGTGTTCAGACCTGCAGGGGTGTACAGTTATTACTAAGGAGATGGGTAGTCTGTCTGTTATCCATCTATGCACTTCAAGGACTGTCTTTCCTAGTCCCTGTAACTGTTTTTTAATTTCTAAGTTTCCTAGTTCCTTTAGATTCCCCTTAGGTCTACTTAAGGAAGTGGAGGTGTCTACCATATAAAATCTCAAAAGAGGAAAAAACCTATTCCAGCTCTAGGAGCGCAGTGTACCCATAAGAGGGCTAAGGGCAGGATGTCTGTCCAGGGTAAACCAGTTTTCTAACTTAACTTAGCTGTTTGAGGGTCCAGTTCATGTGTTCTACCTTTCCTGAACTTTGGGGTCGATAAGCCGTGTGTAGGTTCCATTGGATGCTTATGGCCTTAGCTACCTGTTGCACTACTTCTGCTACAAAGTCTGGGCCATTGTCTTATCTTGTAAGTCAATGACATCCCAATCGTAGGATAATGTCTTTCAGCAGTGACTTGGTCCCCTCTCTGGCCTTTTCAGTACAGGTGGGGTATGCTTCAACCCAGCCTGAGAAGGTGCAGACAAAGACTAAGAGATATTTATTTCCTCTGCTTGGTCCTATCTCAATAAAGCCTACCTCTAAATCTTCAAAGGGTGTCTGGCCACAGCGTTGAATTCCTGCGGGTCCCACAGGACCCTGTTGAGCATTGCTCTGTGAATAAAGGAGGCAGCGCTGTGTCACCGAGGCACAGAGGGACAGAAGTTAATCAGGTAGTACTGGCTCAACAAGGTTTCTAGAGCAGTTTTCCCAGGTGGGTAAGTTCATGCTGCTGAAGGACCACCCGGTGTGCTAGCTGCTCTGACACATAGATCCTGCGGTCTGGGAGCATCACCATCCTCTCTTTGATACCTTCCCCCACTTACTGTTGTGTCCATTTCTTTTCCTGGGCTGAGTATGTTGGGGCTGTAGGCAGTTCTGGGACTAGCATGATCCTTGATGGTACTGTCTGTTCTTTGGCTGCTTGTCTAGTCGCCGCTCTGCTCGATGGTTTCCCTCTGATATTGAGTCCTTTCATTTCTGGTGCCCCTTGCAGTGTATGACTGCTACTTCCTTGGGTTCCCAACTACCTCTAGTAGTTTCAGGATTTCTTCTTGATTTTTGATTCCTTGTCCTCCTGCTGTTAAAAGTCCTTTTTCCTTGTCTTATCACCCCATGTACATACAGAGTGTCAAAGGCATAGGGAGAGTTGGTGTAGATGTTAATGCATCTATTCTTGCTGAGTTTAATTCCCTGACTAGGGGCCCATAGTTCTGCTCTCTGGGCTGACCATCCTTCAGGGAGGGCTTTTGCCTCTATAATATCATAGTCCAATACAACTGCACGCCCAGCATTTTTCTTGCCTTTATCTATGTAACTGCTATCATCTGTATAAAGAACGAGGTCAGGATTTTGCAGAGGCTTGTCTGTCAAGTCTGGCCAGCTAAATAGAGTTCAAGTGCCACTAGGCAGTCATGCTCTGGGGACCTCACAGTAACAGGCAAAAGGTGGCGGGGTTTAGGGTTTCCAGTCTCACCCATTGGTTTTCACACAGGAGCCCTTGGTATTGGGTCATCCAGGCATGAGTTAGCCAGTGCTGTCCCTTGACATCCAAGAGCGTGATGACAGAATGGGGCATATTAACATTTAGATTTTTTCCCAATGTAAGCTTGTCTGCCTCTTTAGCAGCATATAGGCTGCAAGAGCTCTAAAGCAAGGTGGCCAGGCTGCTGCAACTGGGTCCATCTGCTTCAACAGGTAAGCTACTGGTCTCTGCCAAGACCCAAATTCTTGTGTCAGAGGCCCCAGAGCTACCCATTGTTCTCATGCATGAACAGGTTAAAGTCCTGTACTATAGCCGGGAGTCACAAGGCTGGTGCTTCGGTGAATTTTGTCTTTATAGTTGTGAACCCTTTTTCTTGTTCAAGGCCCTAACTAAGGAGTGCCTTCTCTTCTCCTTTAAGAGCCTCATATAGGGATTTTGCCAGCTCCAAAAACCCTGGGATCCATTTGCAACAGAATCCTGCTGGTCCTAGAAACTCTCAGACCTACCACCAAGTAGTGGGGACTGGGATGGCACATACTGCCTGCTTTCCTTCTGTCCCCAACCTCCGTTTCCCTTGAGTGATTCAGAAGCCTACCTACATGAATTCTTTCACGCATAGTTGAGCCTTTTTCTTAGGGACCTGGTAGCCAGCTTCAGTCAGGAATTGCGGTAGGACCCTTGTTCCTTTCCAGCACTGGGCTCGAGTGGGGCTAGCTAATAGGAAGTCATCCACATATTGGAGTAGGACACACCCCAAGTCCTGACCTGGAAACTTGGACAGGTCCAGATGCTAGCGCCCCACTGAACAGCGTCGTTGAGTTTTTAAACGCTTGAGGCCACTGAGTCCAAGTGAATTAATTGTTCCTTAGCCCCCATGTTTATGTTGTCTCATTCGAAGGCAAACAGGAGCTGACTACTGGGTGCCAGTTGAAGACAGAAAAAGGCATCCTTTAAGCACAATCAAGTAAACCATTCTGTCTCTGATGGTATGAGTCCTAGTAGGGTGTATGGGTTTGATAGCACCAATCGTAGGGTAACGACTGCTTCATTGATGGCCCTTAGGTCCTGGACTGGGTGGTAGTCATTCAGCCCTAGTTTCTTTATGGATAACAGTGGGGTGCTCCACGGTGACTGACACCACTTTAGCAGCCCCATTTGTATAGTCGATCCAGGTGAACCTGGATTCCTAGGTGTGACTCCCTTGGAACCATGTACTGGATCCTACCAGGTTTCACTCCAGGCTTTTGGTCAGCCAGCACTGGGGCATGGTTCTTTGCTAAGCCTGGAGGATTCCCTTCTGCCCGGACTGATGAGAATTCAGCTTCTAGTTCTAGGGCAACTGATAACTCTTCATTTGATAAGGTATGCAACCGCCATTCTTCCCTTCACAGTACTGCTAAGGATGGGATCATTGAAGTGGCCTCTTACCTAAACGCAGTCATGCTGAGATGTCTGAGATGAAAGCTATTTCAGTTTTCATTTTAGCCAGAAGATCTCTGCCCGTCAGAGGTACTGGGCAGTCTGGCAGACACAAGAACTCATGGGCTGCTTGGTGACCTCCCAACTGGCACTTGCAGGGACCAAGAACCATCTATGGGTCTTGGCTCCTGTGGCCCCTATGATAGTGGCTTCTCATCTCGAGAGGTGTGCTACCCTGTGGGTAGCAACTGAGTGTTCAGCCCTGTATCAACCATAAAGTCTGGCCTCCAATTTTCATTTTGACGTGGACTCATGGGGGCCTAGTTGGAAGGAGTCCAGTATGTCCTAATCAGAGTCTGTCCCAGCCAGCGCTCAGGCCTGCTTCAGGTGGCTCAGGCTGGTAACGGCTAGATGGGTTGGAAAAGCCCGATTTTCCTTTCTGGTGGTTTGGACACTTGTTTTTCCAATGCCCCATTTTCCTGCAGTATACACATGGGTCCCAACCTAGTGGATACGTCCTCCCTTGTCATCTGGCCCCTGTCTTGTAGCCTCCCTTTTCCATTGCAGGAGGAGGGTATCCTAAAGCAGCTTTCTTCTTCAGCCACTCATTGGCCTGCTTTCTCAGTGCTTGGTTTCAGTTGATGGAGACCTTATTCACTACCTCCAGAAGCTCAGTGGCATTTTTGCCAGCAAAGTCCTCAAATTTCTGAAGTTGACTTCTTACATCAGACTGAGCCTGGCTGACAAAGGCAGCATTGACCATTCTTTGACTCTCTGGGACCTTGGGATCAAAGGGAGGATAGACCCTAAAGGCCTCACTAAGCCTGTAATAAAAGTCTGCTGGACTTTCCTCTGGTTTCTGGAGGACCTCTGAGGTCTTAGCCATGTTAGTGGGCTTCTTAGCTCCTGCCTGTACTCCCTGGAGGAAGGCGTGGTGATACCTCTCCAGCTGACTCCTCCTTTCCTCACTGTTAGGGTCCTACTGTGGGGCTCTACCCTGGAGGGCTTCTTTCACCCATCTTCCTCTGTCTATGATGCCAGCCGGACCCTGACTTTGAAACCACTTCCTAGCCTCTGTTACAATTCTCATTCGCTCCTCAGTATTGAATACAGTGAGGAGTTGGTGGAAGTGAATTCATGTTGGCCTCTGGGTCTGAAAGACTGACTCTAGGAGATCGATCATGGCCTGAGGCTTCTCAGAGTAAGCTGGAGTGTGGTGCTTCCAATTCAGATCAGTCATAGTTAAGTGTTGATAGTAAAAGACTGATGCCCTGTCTTATAAGGTCCCATCCAGGGCCAGCGTTGAGGACACCTGGCCTCATAGAGGGTCATCTGCATGGCCGCTGGTGGCTTGGGCCCTTGGTCAGCTGATGTCAGGCACCTGCCAACTGGCTCTGGAAAGTCCAGCTGGGACTGAGGGTAGTAGCATGTCTGGGCCCAGTGGAGCACTGGGAACAGCCTGAGGAGCAAATGGAGGTGGCAAGTTCTGCGGAGGAAAGTCCCCTGAATCTCCCTGGAAAATTAATGTTCTCTGTTTCTACTGAAGTAATTGTTTCCTTTCCTGACTGACTAAAACCTTACATTGTCTTTGACCACTCATGCAGAGCCCGTCCCATGGAGGTTTAACTTGGGCAATTTCTAACCACTGGTCTATATATGGAAACTGATCAGGGTGGCTTGGATCTCTTGGCATCAATCTTTATACACCCCTTACTGTGGGAAGATCTAGGATTCCTTCTGATGACCATCCTACCCCTAAGGTTGGCCATTCTAATTCACGTAATTGGCGTAATTTCCAAGGGACCGTTTTGATACCACGGTCACTTGTGAATTCCTTTTTAAAATTCTTTAACATACATTCTAAAACAGTGGGTTTAGAAAGACTACTTCCCATAGTTGTGGACAACAGTTCCCTCCCAGTGAACAGACACAAGGCAGACACAGGGAAACTTTTGTTTTGCCTGCCTGGCTGCACTCCTCATGGAGAATTAGGAGCCTCTTAGCATTAATGATGTGTCAGTATAAACTCCTGATCCAAACCAACACTGCAGGGAGGGACTGAATTTCTTCAGTCCCACAAGGCCAGCAGCACCATTAGCCCTGTGAGGTCACCACAGAAACTCAGGTTGGGACTCAGACTCTGTAGCTTTCACCGTGTAGGTAGGACTTTCACAGTCACACTCACACTACAGTCAATCCAAAATTAACTCTCACCCTAGGAAGCCTAGGAAGTCCCTGGTCTCAGAGGCAACAAAGTCACCTTAGGGGTGATCAAGCCCTTCTTCTGCCATCTATGATGGACCTGGTCTTGGATGGGTCCACAGGGACACGTACCAATCAGACCTCTGGTCCCGAAAGTTTTTTCTCTCCTTCCTTGAGTTTGCCTGGGCACAAGAGGAGTCCAGTCCCACCAGACCTGACATGGACTGAGACCCAGATAATAATCTAGTGGTGCCATCCCTCTGTCTAGGGCCTGGACAGGAGGACGCACCATTGGCCGCCATCAGTAATGGCAACAAAGGGCCAGTACGGCTGATGGTCTTCCTGGCCAATGTACCAAATGTTATAGCAAAGCCTCCGGACGAGGAAAAGACTGATAACCGAGCACACGAAAGCAGAGAAACAGCACTTTACTTCAAGCACCAATGCTTGAAGAGAAATCATTACCCAAAGCTGAGCCCCTGGGGTGGGGGGGTAATGGAGGAGAGGATCTAAGGGCGTTTCTTTTATACTTTGGGGTAGAGGTTTATCTCCTTGGCTACATGTGTTTTCTATTGATAGTGGTTATACAATGGTGGTTACAGCTGCAGGGGAGGGAACACTATGCTTGCTTGCCTAACAGTGGAAAGTTCCTGGCAGGTCAACTCTTGCATTGGGGCCAGGGAAGGGTAGAAATGACTCTGACACCTAAAGCACAAGGAAAAAAAAAAACTCAAAAATAAACAAAAGGAACTAAAAAGTTTAAACTAAAGGTTTTTCACAGCTTAAAAAGAAACGAAGAACAGAAATGGCACCTTGGTGGAGTATCTGTTAAGTCAATTGCCTCTGAAGAAGCACAGGCTACATATCCTTGGGTTCAAGTTCAGGCATGGGGGAGAAACAACCAGTGTAAACAACTAAATAAAAATAGTGTTTCTTCCTCCTATGTCTTTCTGCTGGTTGTCCACTTGCCTTCATCCCTATCTGCATCTTTTCTTTAAGAAAAAAATTAAAATGAAAAAGAAAAACCCAACCTAGAGTGGGTAAAAAGTATTTATAAACCTTATATCTGGTAAAGAGTTAATATCTGAAATATATAAAGAACTCATACAATGTAACAGCAAAATAATAATAATAATAACCCAATTTAAAAAAGGACCTGTAGAGGCAATTTTCCAGGGAAGATATACAAAAGATCAATAGGTATATTAAAAGATGATGAATATTACTAGTCATTAGGGAGGTACAAATGAAAACCACAATGACTGTTAAAACCACATTACTGTTAGAATGACATCATCAAAAGAAAAGGGATAACAAATGCTACCAAGGATGTAGAGAAAAAGGAAACCTTATGCACAGTTGATGGAATTGTAAATTGATATAGCTACTACAAAAAACAGCATGGAAGATTTTCAAAATTTAAAAAAAACTATGATATAATCCAACAATTCTACTTCTCTGAATGTATTCAAAGGAAATGAAAACACCAACGAGAAAAGATATCTGCAACCCCATGTTTTAGCAACATTATTTACAATAGACATGTCATGTAAACAACTTAAATATCCATAATGGATGAAGGAGTAAAAAATTTTATTATATATATATGTGTGTGTATGTATATATACATATATTAGATATACGTTATATATTGCAATACGTATAATAGGATATTATTTAGTCATAAAAAGATCCTATCATTTGCAACAACATGGATTGAATTTGAAGGCATATGCTAAGTGAAATAAGTCAGACAGAGACAAATACTGTATAATCTCACTTATATGTGGACTGAAATAAAACAAACTCATGGAAAACAAGATCAAATGTGATTATCAGAAGCAGAGGACAGGGATGAGGAATTCAAAGGAAGGTGGTCAAATGATACAAATTTTCTTGTAAGAGATACAATATACAATATATACAATGTATAGTATAGAGATGTAACGTGCAATGTAATGATTATACCAACTATATGATACATAGGAAAGTTACCGAAGAGAGCAAATCCTATTAATTCTCATCACAAGGAGAATTTTTTCTTCTCTTTTTATTGTATCTATATAAGAAAAGAATATTAGTTGTACCTACTATTATGGTTATATATATGTAAATTAAACTATAATTCTGTACAGCTTAAATTGAAAACACTGATATACATCAATTATTTCCCAATGAAACTGGAAAGAAAACATTTGAGTTATTATATTATAGGAATGAAACAATATAATGTAGAATTTAGAGTATATGTACTCTAGGAAGAGCCAGGGAAATACAGGCAAGAAGATTGCGACCTAACTCCAAAGCAAATGGTTCTCAAATTTCACAGGAAACTGCCTACAATCCTTGAGCTTCTCTGAGGAAACTTCCACCAATTCTGTGTCTGCAGCAGTGAAATTTGCACTCTCTGACAAGTATGAGAAACTACAGTGTCCCTTTACAAAGACCACCGAGCAATGATGACCTCTCCTTACCACCCCCTTCCAAATCTCACACAAGTTCCTCTTCTGGACAAAATCAAACCCAGAACCACATAGGGAATATTCTGGTCAGTGTCTTTTCTTTTGGCAGAGGAGACCTTAGGTAAAGGTGGCTGTTACACAAAGCTCAGAAGGGTCAATCCTGCCCAGAGAATGACCCCACTCTAGAGTAGTTTCCCTGGAAGAAAGCATGAACTTTGATGGGGGAACATGCCTGTAAGAGGTCCTGTGGTTTTAGTGTCACAAACTTTTTGGTAAAATTGCCTCTGGGAGCCATGGCTCTTGTCATTAAAGAGCTCATAAACCAAGCATTTTTGCATGAGCTATCTGGCATAATTGAAGCATATCTAACTCAAACACACACATACAGGAGAAAATACTAACGAAGGTCAAAACAATCAAATATGCTAACGAATGATACAGTTGGAGAGCTAGAAGAAAACTTAGGGGAGTCTTTAAACAACTTTCACTTATGCAGAAATTAAAAATAGAAGACAGCACTCTGAAAGAGTAGTAGTTAAGGCCACCTTTCTCCACGAAGTCCACACACATCCCAAGGACCCAGGTTTGTATCCTTCGAGTTAGGGGAATCAAGATGATCAACTAAATAAAATAAAGTGTTTATTTCTTCTCTCTGTTCCTGTCTGTCTCTGCTTGCCTTTTTTCCTACCTACACTTTTTCTTAAAAAACAAAATGGTCTTGGCAGCCATCTGCTGCCAGCCTGTCTTGTGCTCGGGTCCCCCTCCCCCTACGCCTCACCCTGACCTTGGCCCCAACAGCTGAGTTCACTCTCTCCCCACTCGCAGAGAAGTCCAAAGTCCGGAACAGCCTAGAGTATGCCTCCATTTTCTCTACCATGGGCACCGCCTTCAGTGCCCTGGATGCTGATATGGCCAGGAGTACATCAGTAGCAAGTCCATGTGGGTCATGTGGGCAGACCTCACCATGAAGTCCCTCATCCTAGACGGCGTGGATGGCATCATCCTCATCTAGGCCTTGTGGTAGCAGTCCTCATCATTCCCTAAATGACAGTATAACCCTCCACAAAACTCTCTTTCAATTGGGTGCTGGCCTGAATGGGGTGGCACTGACTTGGCCATCAACATTGTGGGGGACACTTGTATGGGAGGTACTGCCCAGGAGTCTCAGCTATTTGTGGGCATTATCCTTATGCTCATCTTTACAGAGGTGCTCTACAGTCTCACTGCTGCCCTCATCCTGTACACAAAGTGGGCCCCCTCCCAGATGACCAGTCACAGAATATGATACAAAAATCACCCCCTCTCATTCCAGGACAAACAGCCTGATACAGGCGTGGCAACTGTCCCCACACTGCTCTGACAAATGTGTAGAGCCCTAGTGGCCCTGGTGCACTGCCCCCACCTTGGACTCACCCCCAGCATGGACATCTGGGCCCACTCATCTCCCAGCCTCACAGTGATATGTGTGGATGCAGACGTCCCCACCCCCACCCATCTATCTGCACCCATCTCTGAGTATAAGAATGAATTAAAGCTGTCATTTTCTCTTCAATGGAATTAAACTTCACCAAGCAACATATTTATAAAGATGCAACTGACTTGTTCTCTAGAGCAGCCCTCATGCCCTAACTACATCATAATCTTAGACAGTTGTGCTATGGTGTTACTGTTTGCTCTCAGATTTCTTGGAAGGAACCACCTTTCTCCAGCCCTGGGCTACTTGGGGTGCCATGTGCTAGGACTGCCAGTTAAGTTCTCAGATGTAACTGAAAAAGGAGAGAGAGAGAAAGAGGGGGGGGAGGGAGAGAGAGAGAGAGAGAGAGAGAGACAGAGAGAGAGAGAGAGAGAGACAGAAAGACAGACAGAGAGAGAACATAAAACAATCTTTAAAAAGAAATAGATGCAACAAAAATATCATGATTGATGAGGTATTGGGTCACGTACAAAACAGAAACTTCACTTTTGAGGTTTTAGTATCGAACAGTAGGTATGATGTGACTGGGGTCATTTAACAAACATTGGGAAGAGTTTTTTGTGATGTGATGTTAAAATGGAAAGTAGCTATTTTTCTCCTCCTGAAAAATTATTTCACAAACTAGATTAAAGGGATGGTAAAAAGGCATTCTTTAGAGCTTTTAAATGTTCTAGACAGCAAAGCAGAAAAGAGAAGCAAGATTTAAGCAAGTTCGAGATAATAGTCTGATTAGCTATAAAAGAGAAAAGCAAGGGAATGTTTGTCAGTATCTGAACTATACAGAGGGCTGATGCCCTGGGCTAAATTGATAGATGATAGACAGATAGATAGATAGATAGATAGATAGAGATGAGTGCAATAAGATTTCAATTAATTAGAATCCTCAAATGAATGAACTGCCTCTGCCCAATACTTTGAGGAAGAAGCAAAAAATCAGAATAAATGACACTCAGAAATAAGCATCTTTCACCTCCTTTCTAGGTTTCAGACTCATTCAACCTTATTTTTTCTGTCTAAACCAAGTTTTCTCAATCTGGTTACATTCTCAGCAAAATGGCATTTGGGGGAAGTACCCTCTGTTGCTGGGGGGTGTTCTTTGATTATAGAATATTCAATAGGATGCCTGATCTCAACCACGAGGTGCCAGTAGTACACACAGTGGTAACCATCAAAATGCCAGATGGTTGAGAACCACTCATCTACACTAAATCCAGCAAGGTAAACTAAATCTCCCTTATACCTTTGAGGCAGATTAGCCAGCTATTGGAAAATTAAATAGCAGCTGAAAGAGGAAGTTCCACCAAATATATAGAAAAACAACTGCCCTACTACTAGTCTCAGTCAGAGAGAATCAACATGGCATCTGAAATGCCTGTGAGCTGACTTTGAGTAACCTCAAACCTCATTATATGCCCATTTGCATCTGGTTAATAAATGAACATACCAGAAACACTGCCCCTTTGGAAGTGATGACACTTCTGAGGAAAACCATATAAGAATTTAAATGCATGATTTTCTTTAAAAGGGAAAGACGTCCCCTTCCACCAAGGAAATCCCACCCTTTTCACAGAAATTTCATAAATATTAATCAGTCTGATACAATTGCTCCCCAGCAATGCCATAAAACTGCTACACTCCAGTGGGTGTGTCTCTCTGTCTTGGAGCATGCCCACATACACATCTTACATGACTACTTTTCTTGCCTTATTCATTCTAGCACACATGCAGACCCACTCTTGAGTATATGCTTTCCATATCTAATAAATCTTTCTATTCTTATGACCATTTCTGACACTGCTTGAATTTCTTCTCACAAGTTATCAGAAGAACCTGAAGACTTGAGCCAAGTTTCCTTCCCAGTCTTTGTGAAGAAACCTCCCCAGCCTCCTGTAATACCTTGAACCTCTTTCTTAGGTAAAGATTAAATAATGTTTCTCTTTATGCTGAACCATAACCAAGGGGGTTAATATATTTAGAAAGATTTTCAAGTGGCAGGAATTAAAACTACTTTCTTCTTGACATTCAGGATTATTTTGAGCCTGATTCTGTTACATGGTAGTGACAGGAGAAGTTCTGAAAACATAACAATTACCCTTTGTAAGGGATATGTATACTGTATATTTATAAGGGAAACTTCCATTTGTAAGGGTGTTTCCATCTCTATACAAGGAAGAGTAAGAGAGCTTTAAATTTTAATATTCTTATCAATGGAGAAGACCCTGAACTTATAAATAACCACCTTACCCTTGTTTACTATGTTTTTTTCTGATCACCTCCTTTAACTGGCCTATCCAACATCACCCTTGATTAGAAGAGATAGATAGATAGGTGTGGCAGATGGCTTCTTTGATTAAGGAAAGGGCTAACGAGGTGGAAAAATATGATTTTCTCCTTCGTCTGTGGGGTTGTCCTTGATTGTCCTAGTGTGTGTGTGTGTGTGTGTGTGTGTGTGTGTCAGTGTGTGTCAGAGTGCAATATGTACAAGAAATCAATTCTGAAATATATGTGTTATTCTGTTTAAGCCCCTTTGTTATTAAACTTGTTTTTTTCTTGTTTATCTGTCTTTCATTTGGGAGAAAGTTTCAGTCAAGAACCTAGAAGAATAGAGGGAAAATAATTGTTCCTCCTCTATGTTACATTATTCAGAATGATTATGTTTTTGTTTAACTGACAATTAACTATAGCATAATTCTTAGATGTGTCTAATTATTTTTTCATTTTAATAAGTAGCTTTTGTATGTAATATTACTCTTGCCTGAAATCTTTTCTGGAGCCAGGAGTGTTTAAGTAAATTGATAAACTAAATAATCAATAAATATCAGAACACCATGTGAGTGGTATTCTTTTTTAATATGGCAAAGTTAATGAACAAATTTTATTTTAAATGTATATTAAATAAATATTTAAGTAAAACAATTACACAAATTTTAACTTCTCTACATTTTAATTTAATTTTTGAAGGATAGGCCTCTAAGATGTTCAGAACAGGCTTTCCCATCTCACTTTGGTATGTGGATTATTTTGAACTGAGGTTAAGTGAGGCCTTAAAGTTTCATGAGAAACTTTCACTGCTCTTTTACCTATCTAGAAGAATGAGAATTGCACAAAACTGTCTCACTCTTTTTTTCTTTCTTTTATCAGAAACAACTTTTCTATGACAGGGAAAACATTCAACTCAGATCATTTGGTCTTTGTCATATGAATCATTCCCTCCTCACAGCAAGGGACTGAGGGGGAAAATCAAAATGAACAAATAAATAAAAATAAAATGCCTTTTTTTCAGTTCTCTTCCTACTTGCCTGCCTGCCTGCCTTCACTCTTGTCTGACTTCCCTTCTCTTAAAAGAAAGCAAAAAAATCACAAATGGAATAACTATATATGAAAAAGTTTTTCTTCCAATTAAATTACAAGAAATATGTAAAGTTTCATTAAAATATCAATGCCACAGAGAAATGAATCTCAGAAATTGAATATAAAAACATAGAGGTGACAATAGAAGACAGAGAAAAAAATGAAATGTTTTGAAGGAATATCAACTACAATAAGAACAAACAAAAAAATAATTGGCATTCCCAAAGTGATAAAAAGGCAGACAGAAGCAGAAAATGTATTTAAATAGTAACAGAAAACATAACACAACCTGTCACAAAACTAATCATGGGAGACCAGAAAGCCAACAGAAAATCCAAGTTCCTAAATATAAAAAGAC
This sequence comes from Solenodon paradoxus, assembly GCA_004363575.1. Classification (NCBI taxonomy): domain Eukaryota; kingdom Metazoa; phylum Chordata; class Mammalia; order Eulipotyphla; family Solenodontidae; genus Solenodon; species Solenodon paradoxus. Next base: position 305,081 of record RJWH01000108.1, on the reverse strand, counting down.
CTACACCAAGACTGCATCATAGTAAAATTAGCAAAAGGCAATATAAAGAAAATCTAAGGCTAGGAGAGAAAAGAAAAGTATAACCCCCCAAAATGTACACTCATAAGACTATCATCAGACATCTCAGCAGAAACACTATAGGCAAGGACAGAGTAGAATGACATATTCAAAATAATAATAGTTTTTAAAAAGCTACCAGCCAAGAACACTCCTCCTGCAAAATTACCCTTTAGATGTGAAGAACAAATAAAGATCTTCAATGATAAACAAGTTAATTGACTTTTCCATCACCTGCCTTCCAAGAAATGTTGAAAGGAATACTACAATTGGGGGGGGGGGGGCAGAAAATTACCAATCTGTGACAATAGTGACAAACAGTAATATGAATCAGAAGACAAGCCAATCAGGAAAAAAGAAAAACACAATAAAGGGGGAAGAAAAGCATGGAAGACATAAAGACAGCTCAGAATAACACTACAGCAGATGGGTTAAGCTAGAAAATATAAAAAAAAATATAGAGGTGACATTAATAGAAGAGAAGAGAGAAAAAAATGAAGAAATGCTTCAAGGAATATCACAAAACCTGATCTTATAGAGATACATAGCAGGGAAGAAAAAGAAAAACAGAGAATAATGAAAACAATCTGAAGGAAAAGAAACACAGAAACAAATGGGAAAAGAAGAAACAGAGATATAGAACTAACAGAGAACAAAGGATTAAATGATAGCAAACAAGCACTACATATCAATAATCACCCTAAATGTGAATGGACTGAATACACCAATCAAAAGAAGCAGAGTGGCAGAATGGATTTTTAAAAAGACAGGATACATCAATATCATGGCTGTAAGAAACACACATCAGATCCAAAGAGAATGATAGGCTGAAAGTGAAGGACAAAGGAAAAATATATCAAAGCAAAGAAAATTAGGGGAAACCAGGAACTAAAATAGTAATATCAGATAAAATAGTCTTCCACCCCAAAAAGGGTAATAAGAGGCAAATATGGACACTAGAATGGTTAAGGGGTTAATCCATCCATCATGAAGAAGTATTGTCACTAAAATATATGCACCCAAATTTGAACCACCTAAATACATAAAGCAAACAATAACAGACCTAAAAGGAGACATTGACAGCAACACAATAATGGTAGAGGGACTCAATACTCCACTTACATCAAAAAACAAATCAATCAGGCAGAAAATTAATTAAGAAGTAAAAGCCCTAGGTAAAGTAATAGATCATATGGATATAACAGACATACACAGAACCTTCTACTATTAAAATAAAGATTATACATTCTTCTCAAGTGCATATAGAACATTCTCAAGGCTAGACCATATCCTAAAACATAAAACAAGTCTTAACAACTTTAGCAAGTTTGAAATTATAAATAACTTCTCCAACCACAAGGGCATGCAACTAAAAATGAACCAGAAAATCAAAGGTAGAAGATCAACAAAGATGGAGAGATTAAGCAACATGCTCTGAACAGTTCCTGATCAATAAGAAAATTAAAGACAAAATTTTAAATATTTTGGAAAGAAAATAAAGAGATGAGTCACTAGAATGGGTGGGATGTGGCAAAAGGAAATCTAAGAGGAAGGCTTACAGTGATACAAGAATACATAATATACCAGAGACAGCTCAAATGGAGTATCTAATCACACACCTGAAGGAACTATAAAAAGAATAATTAAGACAAAAATTAGCAGAAGAAAATAATAAGAGTCCAACTAAATGAAATAGAAAACAAGACCATTCAAAAGATTAATATAATTCAGAGCTAGTTCTTTGAAAAAATAATTGAAATTGGTAGACCTTTAGCTAAACTCAAAAATAAAAAAGAACTCTAATAGCAAGAATTTAAAATGAAAAATAAATTACTTAGACACTCAGAAACACAAAGGGTCATAATATGTTACTATGTAAATACCTCTATGTCAACACATTTACCAATCTCGAAGAAATGAACAGAGATAGATTCCTACAAGTTTCCAAAATTTATCCATAAAGATAAATCACAAATACAAAATTCAAATTAGTAATTAAAAGCCTCCCCCAAGTAAGATACCAGAAGTGAATGGCTTCACTAACAAATTTTATCAAATAGTCAAAGAAGACCTAATACCCACCCTCCTTAAACTCTGAAGAGAAAGGAAAACTCCCAAATATACTTTATGAAGATAATATTACTCTGATTCCAAAAGTCAGGTAAGGACTGCACCAAAATCTAAAATCACAAACCATTATCATTGATGACCATAGATGCAAAAATCCTCAACAACATTTTGGCAAACTCAAACATATTTTTTAAGTGTACATTGTGAACAAGATGGACTCATTTAAGGAATGCAAGGATGGTTTGACATTGCAAATAAATCAATGTAATGCACCATATTAACATAAATAGATACAGCAAAAGCGTTCAGCAAGGTTCAATACCCACTCGTGATAAAAAAAAAAAAAAGAAAGAAAGAAAAGAACCCTCTTGCTAAAATGGAAATAGAAGCTAGGGTCCACATTAACACCACATACACAAAAACTTAAAATATATTAAACCTTGATTTATGACCAGAAACTGTAAAATGCACAGAGGAAAGTTCATAAAAAATGCTCCATGATATCAACGACAGAGAAGGCTTTCAGAAAGTGACACCCAAGGCAAAGGAAACTAAAATAAACTAAACAATTGGAATGACATCAAACTAAAAATTTCTGTACCATGAACGAAACAAAAAGGTAATCCACTGAGTGGAAGAAGATATTTGCACAAAAGACTACTGCTTAATCTCTATAATATATGAAGAATTAATATACTTCATCAACAACAACAAAAAAAATCCACTCAAAAAATGCACAGAAGAGCTTAAGTTGATACCTCTCTAGAGAAAGCACACAGATGGCCTAAGATACATGAAAAAAATGCTCTATATTACTCATCATCAGAGAAATGTAAATAAAAACCATGAGATATCATACCACTAAGAATGGCTGATATCAAAAAGTCTAGAAACAAGTGTTGGAGAGGCTAATGGTGGAAAAGAAAGCTTCCTCCATTGTTGGTGGGAATGCAAATAAGTCTAACTACTTTGGAAACTGGTATGGAGATTTTTCAGCAAAATAAAGATGGATGTACCATTCAATCCAGCAATTCCACTTCTAGGCATATGCCTGGAGAATGTAGAAACACAAATGATTAAAAACGTATGCTTCCCTAGGTTCACAGTCACTTGATTCACAATAACCACAACACAGAAATAATATAAATGCACATCAATAGATTACTAAAGAAAAAATGGTGGTATATATACTCAATGGAATTTTATGTAGCTGTTAAAGATGAAATTGTGCCCTTTCCAACAACACGATGGAACTGGAGATAATGATGCTAAGTGAAATAAGCCAGAAAGAAAAAGGTTCACTCACATGCAGAATATAAAGAAAAAGACAAATCTCAACATCATTCACAGGATCCAAATGGGGCTGCCAAGGGTGAGGGTTTTTTACATGGATGAAACTGGAGGTAATCATGCTAAGTGGAATAAGCCAGAAAAAAAAAGGTTCACTAATGTAGAATATAAAGAAAAAGACAAATCTCAACATCATTCACAGGACCCAAGAATGAGGCTGCCAAGGGTGGGGGCTTTGGGTTAAGAGGTAAGATGAGGAAGGAAGGGAGGGATTGAAGGATGTGGTCATAGAGGGCACAGGAGGTCTGGTGATATGGGATAGCAACAGGCTGGGGTGTGACTTCAATATCCTAAAATGCATATAGCAATGTTAACATAAGAAATTAAAAATTTGTTTTATGTAGTAGAGGAGTTAGAAAGCAAACCAGGAAGGAAGTAGGAACTTACAGAAAGGGATGGTAAATTGTCAGATAATTTGTTAATTAATAAAGTCCTTGATCAGAAAATTTAGAAGCAATAAAAAGAAAGACTGGTAAATCTGGCAAAATAAACTTTAAAACTGGGAAAATATATTTGCAACATACATGACTAAGAAGGGCTAAATTACTTATTTGATACAGAGCTCTTTCAACATGTGAGAAACATGTGAGAAAAGGAACAACCCAATAGGAAATGGGCATGGGCCCTACAGAAGCAGTGAACAACAACAAAAGAATTGCAAAGACTTTTTAAATGTATAGAAAATACTCAAACTCATTCAAAATAAATGCAAATTGAACCACAGATAATATTTTTCTTCAATTAGATTACCAAAGATTTGCTTTAAATAACAATAAAATGTATTTGGCTATTGTGTAGAAAACGGCCATGCTCATATGCCATGGGAGTACAAATTGTATAACTTCTTTGGATAAATTCTTAAAGTATGTATTAAAATATAGAATTTTTATTTGCCCTAGCAATTCACTATTTAGGGATTTATCTTTCAGAAATTGTTCCACATGAGAAAAAGATGTATACCAAGGATATTCACTACAATTGGTTTTGAAAAGCAACATTGAATAAACCCAAATATCTATGAAAGTAGTTCAGTACATATCACCCCAAATATGATGCTTTGGTGTTTTGAATAACTTTGAAGTGAAGGCACTTGAAGAACAAGCAGAGTCATCAAAATGTTTTCTCTGAAGTCCCTTATCCATCTAAAGACAGAAGGAATTCCTATGGAAGGAATTCAGTGATCATAAATAACTTACTCATAGTTTTATAAATCAAGGAAGATTGTTACCACAAGAGAGATTAGAAATCACATCAAGGTCAAACAAACTTTGACACAAACTATCACACCTCCCATCTATTTTCCTAAAAGTCAATTCTTCTTTACTAAAAATCATTTACTCTACTCTAGTAGGTTATCAGAGAGGAAAGGATATTTTCCCCCAGAACTGTTCTAATAATCAAGTTAATCAAATTAACATTAGGCAGATGAGTAAGAGAAAAAATAAGTTTAACTACATATGTTTAGGAAATATGTATACATGTGAATTCCAAAGACAAGGAAGCAAAATAGGGAGGTATATATGCCGAACTAAAGAATGGAGAGAGAATTAGAGCTAACGGAGTGAGAGGGGAGACTTACATAACAAATACCAGATGCTGTCAATTAGATGTTTGTCCTGTCAAATAAATGGTTTTCCTCAATAAAAAAGTTATATCTTATACAAATCATAGTTCCGTGCAATAACCTCAATTATCATTCTTCTAGGTAGTTAAGGGAATGGTGAAAGTTTCTCAGGAGGCTTCAGAGCCTCGATCAACCCCAACTCAAATTAATCCACATGCTAAAGTTACACATCTTGGAAAGGTTTATTCTAAACATCTTAGGGGGATTTCCAAGGGCATTCTCCAGCTTCACTGCTAAGAAAAAACGAAATATCTCTGATGAAGTGATATTAGTGGGGAGCCCTATAGCAAATGTGGTCAGGTTGAGGCAATCCAGCAACTCAAGAGAACACAAGGAGTGCACTGGAGAAATCACCTGAGGAATATCAAGCATATGTGTAACTGGAGGTGGGTGGCTAGACTGCAACAGGGGCTGTAGGGTGATGACTAGCCAATGGGACAGAGATAACCGGATAGCAGAACCAGCCTCCAGTCCTATGGAGGAGAGAGCAAAGATTGTTTGAAGCACACAGGCTTGATCTGATGAAGCCCAAAGAGGGGAGATTGCAGTTGAAACCCCAGTTGCTGCACTGATTGGGAACCTGTCAAGAACACTTAGTTTAGGGTTATACTCCTTCATCCCCAACCCTTTGGGATCTATGCTCCAGTAGTGAAGAGCACTAGCATCACATCTGATGTTCTACCAAGACACTTGTCTGAGGAAAGTGGACTCTGGTGCCACCCAGAGGGACAGCAACATACCACCCCCACCCCCACTTTATAGTCCATAACAACAGCTACTGCCACCCCATGTGTCCCTACCCTAGCTGGTAGCCATCTTCCATCTTCCTGACTGAACAATGATCCTTACTATAGAAGCCTAAATAATCAAAAACATGAAATAAAACCAGAAGGGCACCTGCTGGTCAATTACAAAGTTCTCATGGTAAGGAAGAGAGCTCACAATATTCAGAGACCTCAAATATTATAACATCACTGGGAGGGACAACACCTCAATAGAAATCAAATTTGAAAACAAAAAAAGGATTTTATTTTCTTGACAGATAAAAAATTCAAAGTAGTAATCATTAAGAAATTCAAAAAGATAAAAGAAAACCCAGAAAAACAGTTCAGGAATTACAGGCAAACTCAGAAAAGCAGTCAAATAAATACAAGAGAAGTCAGAAAAACAAGTCAATAAACTCAAAAACACAATTAACGAACAGAGGCAGAAGCTGAAGCTTAAAAAAAAAATACAGAGATGAAGGTTAAGTTGAAAATGCAATAAATGAGATCAAAAGTATTATAGAAAGCTATGGATGCAGAATTGACCATATGGAGCTACAGATTAGCGAGCTAGAGAACAGAACCGTAGAAATAAACCAGATGGGAAAAGAGAGAGAAATTAAGTATATAAAAAGTAAATAAATACTCTAAGAGCTATCAAATTCCATTAGGAAAGGTAAGAAAAGAATAACAGAAGTGGAAGAGACAAAGAAGGGATCAGAGAACTTATTCAAAGTAACAATAACTGAAAACTTCCCAAACCCGAGAAAGGTTATGCATATAGAGAAGTCAGTAAAGTCAACAGAACCCCTGTTTATCTAAATGCAAAAGACCTACACACAGACATATAATTGTGAAACTGTCAAAACTCCAAGACCAAGAATAATAAACATTGCCAGAGAAACATGGGAAAAAAAGCAGGTAACATATAAAGGTACTCCCATCACGCTATTGTCAGACTTCTCAGCAGAAACTATAGAGCAAAAGAGGACGAAATGATGTATTTAAAATACTCCAAGATAAAAATTGCCAATCGAAAATAGAATATCCTCTAAAACTCTCTGGCAGACATGAAGGAGAAGTAAATATTTTCCCTGAAATATGCTCTTCTAGTTAACTCATTAAAAGATAGTTCACCAAAAAAATTTAAACCCAGCAACAGATAAAGACAAAAACAAATTCCAAAATGGCACTATCAAGCCCTCATATATTAGTAATCACTCTGAATGTAAACGAACTAAATTCACCATTAAAAGTCACAGAGTGTCTCGATGGATTAGAAATCAAAATCCAACTATGTGCTGCTTACAAGATATTCATTTAAAACACAGAGACAAACTTTGATTTAAAGTGAATCAATGGAAAATGATACTCCAAGCCAGCAAAGAATTTAAAAAGGTAAGAACCACTAAATTGTATCAGAAAAAATGTAAACTTCTGACCAAAAAAGGTAATAAAAGATAAGCACAGCCATCATATAATAACAGAATCAATACCACAAGAAGACATAATTAATTATGCATTCAGCTGAGAAGCACCCAAATATATGAAATAAATATTAAAAGACCTATAGGAAGACCTTGACAGCAATATAATAACAGTAGGGTACTTTACCACTCCACTCACAGTAATAGACAGATAATCCAGACATGAAATCTACAATGAAGTAATGGTCTTTAATGATAAATTAAATGAGAATTTAATAGCTATCTATAGAATATTTTACCCCCAAACAATAGTTACACATTCTGTTTAAGTGTACATGGAACATTCTCCTAAAAAATCTATGTATCAGTATATAAAATGTCTCAATAAATTTATGAATATTGAAATAATATCTAGCGTCTTTTCAGATCATAATGATATGAAAAAAAATAAATCAAACAAAAGAAAAGGAAGAATAAAAAGAGTGGAGAATAAACAATATGTTACTAAACAACTACTAGGTTAATGAGGAAATCAAAAGAAAACATTTTTTTAGAACCTGGAGCCAGCTGAAAACAAAGACACAATTTATTAGAACCTATAGAATGCAGAAAAAAAACAGCACTAGGAGGAAAATTTATAACAATACAAACCTATCAGGAAAAAAGAAGCAGAAAGTAACAAAACTAAGCCTATAGCTAAAAGAACTATAAAAAGAAGTGGAACTAAAAGCCAGTAGAAAAAAAGGAAACAATAAAAATTAGAGCAGAAATAAATGAAATAAAGGTTAAAAGACTATTAAAAATCATTGAAACCAAGAGCTAGTTATTTTAAAAGAATAAAATTAGGCAAACCATCAGTCAGATGTACAAAGAATAGAGAGAAAATAAATAAAATGAGAAATTACATTTGATGCTACAGAAATAGAGATTCATAAGACAGTATTATGGACACCTATCTGGTAACAAATTGGATAATCTATAAGAAATGAACAAATTCATAGAACCATACAACACTCCAAGACTAAATCAGGAAGAAACAGAAAGTCTAGACAGAGTAATCCACACACAAGGAAAATGAAAGAACAGTAAAAACGAAGTGGAAAGATAGCTCATGCTCATGGATTGGAAGAATCTACATTTTTTATATAAGCATATCACCTAAAGCAACATTCAGATTTTTTTAAAAGAAAGGTGCAGGTAGAAATGAAGTTGAACAGAGATAGGCAGGCAAGAAGAGAGAGGAGGAAGAAGCCTTTTATTTATTTTATTTAGTACTTCACCTTTATTTTTCTCCCAGGCCTCTGGATCCTTGTGTTACATCTGGACAGCACCAGAGGCAGCAAACTTTTCCACTTCTCCACTAGATCATCAGCAATATAGAGATTTAGCTCAATATTCATCAAAATCCTCAAAATATTCTGCTCACAAATAGCAAAAAAAAAAAAAAAAAAACCCATAAAATAACTGGTCTCCCAACTTTCTACTTCATTCTAAAATACACACAGTAGACCATTTGTCATCCATGCTGTACCACAAATTATTTTTTAGCTTATGATTTATGACAGACTTGTGTTACTTTTTGAATTTCTATATCCCTTTGTGACTTTTATATTTAATATTAGGGGAGAAGAGCCAGTTAAAATTTACAAAGTTATCTGTTTTCATCTTGAGGTTGCCAGTATGGATATGTGGAATTTTTACACAAGTATAAATGTTTGGTATAGTACTTTTGGCACATTTTGGCTTCACAAGGTTCAGTGTAAAAACTGCTTCCATATCTAAGCAAAGATATGGTTTGTCATGGTGGGAAATAAAGAAGATAACTGGTGATGCAGGGGGAGGGTGAGCGAGACACACTGATGAGACACTGGATCCATGCAGAAAAAACTTGTGGGTAGTGCCATTTGGTCAGGAACATACAGTAAGTGTATCAAAAGCAGAAACGGCAAGTTTAAGCTCCCTGTGGACTGAGAAACTTATATCAAGGGAATGCACACATGTGTGTGCAGCCTGTGCTGCCTGCCTCTCACTCAGACCAGATGGATTCTTGAATATATATGAGGGGTGGGGGCTTCTTCCTTTGTGGGTGTGTCTAGGTCACCTGGAGTGAAAACAGCAAGACTATGCAGGGGTGTGACCTAGATGAAAGGTACTAAAGTGGGGTCCTTGCTCTTTTAGTCTTTGCTCTTAGAAGTCTCAGATTTTGCCAGTTAATTTTGTGCTCATACACCCGCAAAATGCCCTATAGATTTTAAGTGATGCTGTTCCCACAGCAATTGCTCCCCATCACAGGTGTAGTTATTCTGTGTATTTAGATGTTTGGAGCACTTAAAAAGCCATTGCAGAAATACTGCATCGATATTACATGTTGAACCATGTGTGTCTCAAATGCTTACTCTCAAGGTGCATATCTTTGGCTACAGCTGCAGAAGTGTTACTTTAGACAAAGTTGTGACCCAATTTACTCTGGATAAGAGCAGAAATGGGGTTCACATTCCATTCTTTGTAACATTACCTGCTGCTTGCTTTCACTATTTTTACTACACTCATATTATTTGTACTTAAATGTTTTAGGCAACATAAGAACAAATGTACAAGTAAAGATGCAGTAAAAATGAATGGCCTTTGATTTTAATCCTTTATTCTTTATATTTGTCATTTTCATAGGGTTACCTTTTTTTTATAGCCTTCTGTCTTGTCACCAACCATTCCTACCTGGTGGAGGTGCACTTGGAATAAAGACTGCATGATATTTCTGGCTCCACTCAATGTTAAAGGATACCACCTTGCTTTCCTTGCTTGCATCCCATGAATTATTTCTCCTGTCTTATTTTACTATAATACATCTCTCCTTATTTGATGAGACTGTGTTTATCTCCCAGAAAACCCTACCTATCCTGAATGGTCTGTCATTGTTTGCCTTTAAATTCTTCCTCTTCCTCTCTTAGATAATGATGGGTCTAAGTTAAACCCTAAGCTCATGCTAGAGACTATTTCCACAATATATTGCAGAAAACACCAAACAAAAATACCATTTTAAAAATAGGTATTTTTGTCTTTTTTTAATTTAGAACGTAATAAAAAATGTAAATGTAATGTCCCTCCTCAAGAGCAGGGACAATGCTTTCTGTATGTTCTGTTGTACCTAGTCCACTGTAAGCTCAATAAATACTGATGATGAGAGGCAAAAATTTGATAATGTAAATACCATATGATACTATTATCCCACTTGTGTGTTTATCTGAAAAAATTTAACAGCACTAACTGAAAGAGATATATACACCTCCATGTTCATTGCAGTGTTATTCATAATAGCCAAGAAATGGAAACAACCTAAGTTCCATCCATGTATGGGTAGATAATGAAGATGTGGTATACACACACAATGTAAAATAACTCAGCTATTAAAAAAAGATGAAATCATTCCATTTGCAACAACATGGATGAAGCCTAGAGGGAATTATGCTTAATGAGATAAGTCAGAAGGAGAAAGACAGACATCATGCAATTTCACTTATACATGATATAGAGAGAAACCAAATAAGCAAATAAACTAAAGTAAAAAAAAAAAAAAAAAAAAAAAAAAAAAAAAAAAAAAAAAAAAAAAAAAAAAAAAAAAAAAAAAAAAAAAAAAAAAAAAAAAAAAAAAAAAAAAAACACAGAATTTTAGCCCATTACATAAAATTAGTGGTTGCAAGGGGGTAAAGATAAAGGGAGAAGGTGAATTGGGGGTAAAGGGTCAATTATATAGTGAAGAAAGTACTGGACCATTCCACACAAATGTTGATGGATAATGTTGTACACCTTAAATGTAAATAATGTTATGATACAATATTTTTTCAATAAAATTTATTAAAAAATAAAAATAAACCACAAATAAATAAAGAAACAAACATCTTAGGGAGGTCAGTCTTGGAAGTCTTAGATAAGCCTATCTGAACATCCTGGTGAGGCTGTCCTCCAAGTTATACACTCCACCCCTATTAAGATATTATAAAACCTTTCAAATCTCACAGCTTTCTTGAATATTTTTTCTTTTTTCTTGTGATGTCTTCATGTAAATAATATTAAAAATAAATTTGCATATCTCTTCTGCGATGACTCTGCCTGTCATTCATTTATTTCATATACCTAGTCATGGAACCTAGAAAAGTAAATAGAAAGTCTTTCCTCCATATGACATCAATATGAAGTTATACTAATCCTAGGACAGGAATGGACTGCCACAGAACTGTCAAAAATGTTTAAGTATATCAGTACCTTCAAGGCAAGTTCTAAATAGAAAAAAGAAAATGGTAACTATAAGCACCTCTGGAAAAGAAGTCAGGAGGATTGAGGGAAGAATTAAGGAGGAAACAGCACTTTTTGCTGTAAATTTTCTGTACCATTTGGGTTTTTCCACATGCTTATAATTTTTTTTATTTCAAAAATAGTTTTTAAAAAGCTAGTTTTAAGAGTTCCAGTAAATGGGGGAGGTCACAGTTGTAGTGCAAGGGACAAAGGGGTCATCTAAAGAGAAATGTGAGAAATAGAGGTAGGGTTTCAGCACCTGGGCTCAACTTCCCTTCATTTCCTTTAACCCTGACTCCAGTCCACCCTAATACTTATCACTGCTTCAGGGTTGGAGAATAACACTGAAGAGAAATATTTACAAAATAAAAAGGGTAAGGAAGATGATAGATTCTGATCTTAGATCGACCCAGAAGAATCCTAACTGCTTTTCCTTGTAAGGGAAAAAGTCCTGCTTGCCGCTTCCCAGCAGCCGTGAAGACAGCTGTAATGACCACCGGAGCTCACCTGTGGTCTAAGCTTGCTGGAATGTGGCAGGCAATAAGACCCAACAGATAAAGAACTTCCCTAATTACTTGCAAATGGAATCTTGTGTGTCTTGAAATGGAATCGTGTGTGTGTGTGTGTGTGTGTGTGTGTGTGTGTATAGAGCCCATGTGAAGAATTTATAAATTACTGAGGTTAGCACTTGCAATCCCACCCCGACCCCGCTCTAATTTACACCTCTCTAACCTACATAGTGTACACTCACTTGCAATACATTGCTAAGACTTTGGAGAATACAGCCTGATTCCATCGACGTAATAAACTTGCCAAAGCTTCATGAGTACTCGCTTGGTTTGTCCCAGGAGAGCTGTAACACCCTGTCCTGACATACCTCCAAAAGCACCACCTCTGAACATTTTGGGGGGACCTTGGACTTTCTCTTAAACTTGCTTGAAATTACCCTGGGAAGTTCCCATATACTGAGACATTAAAAGAAATTTTATAAACCATCTAAAAATTCTTTGTGGAAATGGAAAATTTTGTTCTCACTGAACAAATAATCAGCCATTATTCTCCAAAAAACCATTTCCTCTTTGTGAGTACTGAAGCTATTTCAGAATCTTCATAAATGTAACTTTTATAAATGAGCCATCATCAGAAGTATCATATCGCCATTAAAGAGGGAAGCAGTGAATCAGGAAATCAGGGTCTGGCAGTAGTGGGACAATTCCTTTAGCTCTGAGAAATAATCTGCATTGCCTTTTAACTACAATCTTCAAAAATAGGCGAAGCAATTCCAAAACTCGAAGCATTATTAATATTTAAACATCAACAGGAAAATCAGGCAGCTTTAAATTTGTGAGAGAATATATGGTTTCAACATGATTAAAATGCATTTTTTGTTCAGATGAACCAAGATGCAGAATTAAAATGAAGTCAGATGCCATCTTTGAAAAAAATAAATACTATACCTTACAGAATTGCAATTATAATCAGAAAAGTTCTGGAGCAATTATCAACCAAAAGTTGATAGTTGTGTTAGTAGGCCAGCAATAAGAGAATTCCATGAGGCCATCCTCAAAACCTAAGGGAAACCCTTGAGGCCCTGGCTCTTCAACATTCATTCAAAGCCTAGTTTCTCTTGCACTCTGGTCATCAGGTGTCTGGGGCTGGAGCACAGACCCTGTAAAGCCCAAGGGGAGTGGGAAACTAAAAATAAATAAAAATGCTTCCTTCACCTCTACCTTCCTTAAAAGTGCCTCTTACTCCTCTCCCTCCCTTCTTCTCTTTAAAATAACTTTTATAAAAAGGCTAGTCACCCTTAATTTCCTAAGTAGTTCTAGACAATAGAAGAGATAAATGCCTTGAGGGAAGTAGATAAAGAAAACCTTGGACCTAGCAAAATCTTCTGACCCACCCCATGACCTGAACTGGCCCAGACCAGCCTTTAAACCAACTAATCTAAAGGTAACATTACTTCATTTAATACTAAAACCATCACCCAGGGGAGGAGTTTCACCACCATCTTTCCGAACACGTGACATATGAATGAGCACGACCAGGCATGAAGAATGTTGGTGCTTGTGCAGTAGACTTGAAATCTTTTGCAGCAATCTACAAACCAATGCCCACCCTCTTCCTCAGTTAAGCCCCAGTTAAAGCTTCCCTGAGCAGAGAACTTGGGGAAGCAGTGCCTAAGGATTAGCTTGCGATCTCTCTAGTTATAAATATTAAACCTTTCCTTGTTAAAAGGAACTTTGATTTGTGTCTTTTGACCCATGCTCACCAAGAAATTGATCTGTTGGGTTGGGTCACTGTAGTAGTGTTCTATCTTTTTTTGAGTCAAAACCTCTTTCAGGTGCTAAAGAAAATATAGATGACTAAAATTCAAGTCCAAAATTTAGATATTCTAAATTCAAATTTCTGCCCACCGTTATTACCTTGGTACTTTAGGCAACTAATTTAATGCTTTCAAACCACAAATTGCTCATCTATCAAATGTAAATAGTAGTAATTACGTCATAGGGCCTGCTATAAGAATTAAATGAGCTAGCCCACTTATAGTACTTAGAGCATTGTCTAACACTTAGCATGCTTTTAATATGTGTTCCTTATGACTGCAATCATATGAACTCAAGCATTCAAAAGTGCAGGCTTTCTGGCTTTAGAGAAGGTCGGATTAAATGATACCCTTTTGTGTTGACTTCATCCTCATGTAGACTCTCCCCAACAGGAAGACATCCGAGTGAAAAAGCATGCCTCCTTAATATTCCCAGTTTTGTGTCTCATTGTCTTTATGCTGTACTCAACCCTGAATTAATCACTGTCAGGGAAAAGTTAGTATACAATCTCCTCAGCATTTCTATAAGCTTACAAAATCAATAGGAAGGGGGAGGGCTACCAGGATGGAGCAAATTCAGTTCCAGTGAGAGAACAAAGTCTCACAGGCACCAGGGTCAATCTTTTCACAGAATGTTCCCTTATCTCACCTGACACTGCCCATAGCAATAGCTTGGTCTTTGATGATTAAAAGCATTCTCTTCTTACGGATTCTTGGGCTAAAAGAGGAGTATAAATTTAGTAATGAAACTATCTTCTGCATTTGTTTTCTTTTGCTAATAAATCTATGAATTACACTTATTAATGCTTCAAGAAATCTTTCTTGAATTGTGTCATCTCAAGACCCCATACTGCCCCAGGAAAAACTGTGTCCAAGGCAAACGCCTCTTCAATTTATTAAGGAAATTAAACACTTTACTTACCTTTCTTTTTTGTTGTACAATGCTTAACAGTTCTGAATATTAAAAAGTCTTCTGTTTAATTTTGAATATTTTTAAAATAAAATATTTATACATTTAGCTATTGATTTAGTGAAATTGATTTAAGTGAAATTAAGACTCATTTTTTTCTGAGACTCAAGTCATTTTCTAAAAGAAAACTTGTTGTGTGGAGGGACCTGCCTACCACCTCCAGAAACTATTAAGAAAAGCCATGACACCTCCTGTAACCTGAGCTTGCTTGCCAGCAAAGAACTTCCCGCTCTTGAAACCCCTTCCCCTAATTTATATCCCTCTTTTCCCCCCCGCATTGCTCTAGCCTATATAAGCATGTTGTAACCAGAACTCGGGGCTCAGCTCTTTGAGGAAGAAATCCCAGCTGAGATGACGCGTGTAATAAATCTGCCTAAAATACTTCTAAAGAGTGCTCGCTTGGTTTCTCCCAAAAAGTGTTAACAGTCCTAAACACCTTTGTCTGTGTGGTCTTAATTTTTTAAGCCTCAGTCTCTTTGTAAAATGAAAATATTGACTTGGATGATCTCTAATGTCCTTTCTAAGACTTGGATAATCTCTAAAGTCCTTTCTAAACTGTGGTTTCCAATAAATACAGCAATGACTCAACAGAAAATTCGCTTGTTACTATCAAGTCTATGCACCCTAGAAAAGTCTCTCTTTTATCTGGGCTGACTCTTCAGAGCTCATCTTTAAACAACAGCTTGTACAGTGTATTTAGAGGATGTACACTGGATTCAGCATGTCTGGTCCAAGTTCTGTATGTGTTCTGATAGCTGTGTGATTTTATGTAAATTTTATGGAAAATGAAGTAATGTGGTAGAAGACCTTTTCCTTAACCCCAATGTAAAAGTTAGTCTGCCAGGAATTTCCCTTGATACTGCAGAGGCTGTAGCTATGTGCAAGGACACACAAGCATCAGTCCCTACTCTGCAGCTGTACATAACTGGTAAGAGTTGCCAGTAGAAACCACCACATGTACCCACGCTGGTGAATCTACCTCAGAGTATAAAAGGAGCTCCCCTAAACCCCCCATTGCTCAGCTTTGGGTAACAATACCCCTGGGCCAGCACCGGTGCTTGCAATAAAGCATTTTTCTCTACTCTGAGTGCCAGCTGTCAGTCTTCTCACCATCTGAAGGCTCTGCCATAACAATAACAAACCCTAACTCATAGGTCTATATGAACATTAAATAATCCAATACATTGACATGTCATTATTACATTAATAAAGATGTTAGTTACTACCAATGAGGGGTTCTGGGGCTCAGTGTTGGATGGTTCAACAAGGAATCCTTGAGTGTTAGAGTGCAATTTTATAAGTTTGTTAGAGAAAATGGAGGAAAGTAAAAGTAGGAGACAGTAGGGAGGGTTGCTCCAATTGCTATTAAATTACTAATGTTTTACCCCTCCTTTAGCCTGAGGCATGGTTATTGATAAGAAGACATCAAAGACTAGGTCATCACTGTAGGTGATTCCAGGTGAGATAGGAAGGACATTCTGATAGATTTCTCAGTTTGGTTCTAAAAGCTTGTGGCACCAAAAGGAATTCCATGCCCTTTTATTATTCCATCCTGTTAGCCGCTCTTCATTCTCTATGACTATCTGGTCCCATGTTGATTTTAGAAGTTAAATGCTGAAAATAACTTCCCCCTAACAATTACTACACAAGTGAAGGTCTTCAAAACATGACCATAAAGCTCTCAGAACTGCTCTCCTGAAGATATCCCACTCTGGCATACAAATTACTTTAAACTGAGACAATGAGCCCTGAAATTCAAGGAGAAGCTCTTGCCCTTCTCTAATCATTTTGCCCTTTACCTAATTGAAGAAAAATTGCTATTCCTTTTATCACATAGAACATTGTAGTTTGGGGAGTCATTATCCAAATACAGGTTTATATATAGAAATATCTTCTCTATCTAAAAATCCCATCTTTTTTTAAGGTGTTGGCAGGAATGAAGGTGAGAAGGTAGGCAGGAAGAGAGAAGAGGAAGAAGCACTCCACCTTATTTTCAATTTTAGTTGTTCACACTAGCAGCTTCTCCCCACCAGCCCCTCACACCCCCAACCTGGCACTAAAACCCAGGGGTTTGCCTTGCATTTCTTTGGAGGTGATTGACACAACTACTACTCCACCAGGGCATACCTAAAAAATCTCATCTTTATCAGTATAAATGAAGTCATCCTCTCTTTGTCTTGTGAAGCACCCCTCTCCTATCTTCTAGATACTCCATTCCACTACCTCATTCTCCGGTGTAGTATTAAAACCTAACATTCCCCAAATGAAATTGAGACTTACCTAATCATTGTGGCTCTTTATTAGATTGACCTTTTTCCTCTGCCAACCCATTGATGCTATTTTGATTACTCAACCAGACTAAGAACCCAAAGAAGTGGGTTATCAAATGCAATACACCCATTCCATTGATGAGCATCAGTCAAAAGACAAAAACCAAAGTTTCTTTAAGCAAGGAATGACTTATTACTTGCAACAAGGAAACAGAGAGATGGAGTCAAAGCACTATCTTGTCAAGTGCTCCATCTGGGGAAACTATACTTGGGGAAAGTGGGTAGAAACTGGTCAGGAGGCTGTCGGGGAGGATTTCAGATGTACTGCCCAGGTATAAAACTTTTTAATGCCTGTCCATGCTTGCTCAAACATCACATGTTCAAAAATAGTGGCAAAACACCTCTGGGCAGTTATTTTAGTATTAAAATAAAGAAAGGGCACCTTAGACATAGCAGTTCAAGCTATAAGTAGATCAAAATCATTTAGACGAGTAAACCATTTATCTACTTCCCTGAAACATTTACCTATTCTATTGTCTAGAACTACATTAGCCAGGAAATCAAAGGGTATTATATTAGGCTGCATTATCATTGTTGCTATATTATACTTCTATTGCTGGCCTACTAACACTTCAACATAAGCAATAGTATAAAAAGATCATGTGTAAAAAGATCATGAGGCCCCAAAAACAAATTGGACTCCATTACTTAAAAATTTCATCTCTCCCTCCAAAAGCCTCTATCCTTCCAAAAATAAAAACATTATTTTTCTTTACCATGAGATTTTTCAAATAAGCATTTGAAACTTGAGTGGCTAAGTAAAAGTTTCAGGTAAAAACTCTTTAATCCAAATTATATTCAAAGTAGAAAAAGAACTATTAAAGCACTCTGTTCATTCAGTTCTCCAAATTACTTAACTATTGATCTCAGACAAAACTGAATCTAACGGATCCAGCTAAACAATAAAAATTCTGTCACAGAGGAGAAAGGTTCATCAGATGCACAATAAGATTAAACAGATAAGTCTAAATCTTATTGTCTTTAGAGGATCTAAAAACCAAGCATTATCTGAATGAAAATATAGATGCTACTTCTAACATATACATTAATGACTATTTTAAAAAGTAATTTGCTACTTAAATTTTATCAAGATGATACCAAAAAAAATTACTAAATACATTGATCAATTAGTCATTAGCAATGAGAATAATTTGTTAGGTTCATATGTATCTACATTTAAAGCAGTAGCACAATGCCATCCATTAATAAAAAAGATTGTGCTTTCAGTGCAGTCTTGTTTACCATCAGAGTCTACCAAAATAGCTATTTCCCAAAACTAGCTTTGTAGCATCTTGAAACACTTATATTCTACCCAGAGATTAAACCCTCAAATTAAATATTCGAATAGACCAATTACCAATTTTTAAATCTTACCATCAAATATCTCATGAAAAGTGAAAATTTCAGTTAACTGATCATTGCCAAATATCTTTATGCTATCTGGTGAATGATTTATTTTCATTATTTTCTTATGAATTCTGAGAATGTGGAGCTTTAGTTAATACTCTGTATGCTCTTTTAAAAATAGGGATATGTATCCACAATCCCTTTATTTTCCAAAACCAAATATATCAGAACTTTATTTTACCACAGCCCACAGCAAAAAATGTATTTTACATTGTGGTCCAGCACTGCATACATAAAAATATACTTTTATTCAAGATTCATACAAGAAAGTTTAATAAAAATACTTTAAATTACCAGGTGAAATTGATTGCCCTACATTATTTCATTCTATTTACATTTTTTTTAATTTAGAGATTAAATTTATTTCAGAGCTTGCTAATAAGAATCTTGGACCTATAAGGATAACTAAAAGATAACCTAAAAAACTAACAAATTTTGATTACCTAGAATTTTCTACCAGTTAGGACCTTCTTAGTTCCCTCCAGCCCAAAAGAATTGCAGCTTCCTATGAAGTCTAATTTTCTATGAAGACTTATTTTCTAAATCAGCCCAGTCTGTCCCCAAGCTGTGCTATAAACTCCTGAGCATAGACCGTATTTCACGTGGCAATTAGGATATGGGAGAGAGAACTCTAAATTTGAAGTTGCAGGATCTCAGGTTGAAATTTGGATTATCATTTGTTTTTGCTTGCTTTAAAGAGGGATGAAGCAAGCAGGAATTAAGGCAAGCAGGAAGGCAGCCAGGAAGGAAAAAAATGGAGGCAGAAACAATTATTGCTTGTACTATCATTTGTAAGTTGAGTAATTTTGAGCAGGTCACTCAATATCACAGAGTTCTAGTTTTCTCATCTGTAAACTCAGGATTAAAATGCTGACAAAATGTCAATTAAAACTTCCAACTTCAGCTCCAACATATATACAGTGTGGACACTGTTACTCCTCTCCTTACAAACACTGTGGCTGTCCTGAGGCAAACCAAGCAAGCGCTCTTTTGAAGCTTTGGCAAATTTATTGCATCGATGGGCTCAGGGAGTATTCTCCAAAGTCTGAACCTGTATTGCAAGTGAGGGTACACTTATATAGGTTAGAGGTGTAAATCAGAGCGGGGGACGGTGTTTACAAGCACAACTAAGTAATTTAATTGTAAATTCTTCACATGGACTACATATACACACACAAGATTCCATTTGCAAGTAATTAGGGAAGCTCCTTATCTGTTGGTGACTTATCAGTTGCCTGCAGCATTCCAGCAGGCTCAGACCACAGGATGTTTTAGGGTTCTGCTAGCTCAGGAAGGTCTTTTCCCTTACATTCCCCCCTCTTATTCCACAAACTGATCAATAGCTTTGATGGATCCAAGGATGGGCAAAAGGGGCGCTGGTCGATCATTCTGACTACTTCCTGCTATACAGGGTTGTAGTGGGGCTGAGGCATCTTGGACCACCTGAATACAGGAAGGAGATAGTTAGCAGTCTTGCTCATTGTGGGGTGGGGGGTGGGGAATGGGGTTATACTATTGTGCTAACAGGATTTGCTTTGCTGTGACCTGCTTAACAACTGTGTTGATGGTGGACCAAATCAGGCCTGCTATGATTGGTAGGAGACAAAAGAGTAACAGGTAGGCTCCCAAGATGAGTCCCATGATCCCTAACAGAATTTTAAATCCTCCTGTTCAAGAGAACCATTTTGAGTTGAAGAGGAATTCCCAATTCTGAACTAGAACATGGGTTATTTGCCACATGCCTCTAGCAATATCTTTAACTATTTTCCCATTATCATCTATTTGTAAAAAGCAGTTCGCTAAATTGAATTTAGCTCCTTCTGCTAATAAGTAATCTAAGGCTAAACATATTGCATATTGGATGCCTGTTTTGTCCCATTTCCCTTTTGCAGGTGCACAGTCAAGTGGGACTGCCTTCCTGGCATATGTCCAATTGCAATGAGTATGGCCTAGGAAGATTCCTGACTTTGCAGTGGTCTGGTTCAGACAATATATTCCAGGAGGGGTTTCTACTAACAGCCAATCATGGTTAGTCTCCGGGTTCCACCATCCCGTCCCATTCAGGGCAGAGTGAGTTGATGACCCAGGGCCAGTTTATATCTGGTCCTGGTCCACCACATACCCAATAGCTGGATAAATTAAAGGTCGTTGTTATAACCTGGGCAAGCTGCAGGAAATGGTTGGGTGTATTTCATTTCACTACTGGAGCTGCCCACAACGGGTGAATTAACATTATGAACAGAGCATATGCTCTCGGGGTGTGGAGATGGTCAGAACAAGCTCCGTGGTTTCAGCCTTTAGCTGTAAAGTTCCCCACCACCCACCGCCTGGCCAAAGGAGATTTGGGCTCCAAGCCTGACTAACAGATCTTGTCCAAGCAGGGGTACTGAGCAGTCTGGCATATATAGGAACTCGTGCTTTACTTTGTGACCTCCTAACTCACAGGTCCGGGCTATACCCTGGTGTCTACCATGAAAGCCATGGGTCGCCCTTGATATTTAGTTTGACCATAGGCTCTTGGGAACCTAAGCATACGGAACCCGGTCTGTCTCATTCAGAGTCGATTCCCACCAAGCTGAGGAAGTTCACATCCCACCCTTCTCCCTGCCCACCTGGCTTTTTGGCTTTTTTCTTATTTGGGCATTCATTTTTCCAATGTCCGAACTCCTTGCAATATGCACATTGGCTCCCTAACAGCCGGGGCCCACCTTCTCGTTGCCTCGGTGGTTTTCATCTCCTCTCGCCTTTGGTTGGACGCTTTTCCTGGAGCACTGCCACCAGCAGAGTAACTTTTTCTTTCATTTTCTGGTTGGCCTCCCTTCTAGCTATCACAAAAACTTTATTGGCTATTTCCAAGAGTTGGCTGATATTCATTTCGGCAAAGCCTCTTAGTTTCTGAAGCTTCCTGAGGATATCTGTGGCCGATTGGGATATGAAGGCCGCATTTATCATTCTCTGATTTTCTGGGGCCTCTGGGTCAAATGGGGTATAAATTTGGAATGCCTCACACAGCTGTTGGTAGTAGTCTTCTGGAGAGTCATCAGGCCGCTGAGTGATGGTAGCAGTTGTGGACTTATTGGTAGATTTGGGGGCCCTAGCTCATAGCCCCTGTAAGATGGCTGTCTGATATCATTGGATATTCACCTGTTCTTCCTCTGTGTTAAAGTCACAGCTGGGGCACCCCTCCAGAACTATCATTCTGGCCCAGATGTTCACATCAATGACTCTGGCAGGAGCATTCGCTTCCAGGAACAGTCTCCTGCCAGTAGGCACCTCCTCTCTTCTTTGTTAAAAAAGGGTGCGGAGCAGTTGTTAGCAGTCTTCCCAGGTGGGAAAGTGTGTTTGAAAGATAGTTTCAAGGTCGATCATAGCCTGGGGCTTTTCTAAGTATGGGGCGGGGTGTGATGCTTCTGTAGTTGAGAAGGTCTGATAGTACATCACTGGACATCCTGGCTGGATTATGCCATCTTCTCCAACCTGATCTGGTCCCTGCATCTCTCGGAGAGGCATCTGGAGAACAGCATTCTGATTTCTGGGGTGCAGATGTCTGCCCTGATCAGGGGATAGTGGGTCCTGCATCGGGACCCACGGGGAAATGGACTATGGTGGAGTGTCTGAAATTCCTGGCAGCAGGACTGTGCATTGTGTTGGAGAGATGTATGGGGGAGGCGGTGGCTCTTCTCCCAGGTCACCCTGGAGAAGGGGCTGCAGGTATTCCAGGGGCTCTGGTGCATTTTTCAAAGAATGTTTTGGTGTCTTCAGTGGCTCTCGTGGGTCTCTTGTGGATGGTGCCAAGAGGATTCTAGACTGGCCTTTCCTGTTTGAATAGAACTGCACTCATGTGGGCAGCATCTGGTGATTCTTAGCCAAGAATCTATATAGGGGAACTGGTCTGGATGGCCAGGGTCACCTGTCACTATTTTCCATACACCTTGGACTATCAGAATTTCTAAATTACCCTCTGTGGGCCAGCCAACCCCAAATGTGGGCCATTCTACTTCACAGAGGGTGCTCAACTTTTCTGGGATCAACTTTATTCCATAATTCTCAGAAAAACATTTAAAAATGTTTTTCTGCATACAGTCCAGGACTGTAGGCTTGCCCTGACATCCCCCCATACCCTCCCTTGTATGGTATCGCCACTGACGGAGGGGAGGGGTGGTCGCTCCTTGGAGCGACCCACTCAGATGCCCAGCTGCCCTTTTCCTCTTGGAATTTTAAAGTGCGTCTGGGCTAAGGTGTACCCATATAAACCCCGGGCCTGGTCATGTTGCCGTGAATCACCATTTTGCAGTATGATGTCACTACAGAACCGTAGTTTTGGGCCCACACACACCCATAGCCTTGGCTGTGGGGCAACAAAAACATTCACACAGCAATCACACACAGGTTAAACATTGCCTCCTGGGCATCCCTGAGAGACTTCTGGTAGTATCAAGGGAGGTGACCAAGCTCCCCTTCTGCCATGAGGCAGGCCTGGGTCTGAAGTCCTGGGACTTTACCTTATCTGGAGATTGTTCCTGAAGCCTGAGCTTCCCTTTGAGAGTCCGGCAAGATCCGCAGCTCAATGCCAACAAGAGACCGTTGACCATGGGTCTGCTGAGTTCGGCAGGGCACATCTATCCTCTGTGTCCTCCTGTCCCCCCAGCCATGAGCCGTTTTCCACACCGGTGGCCCCCAAGTGACCAAACACAGTTGGTTTTCCCAGACAGGGAACCAAATGTTGCAGCTCTCCTGCAACAAACCAAGCAAGCACTCTGGAAGCTTTGGCAAATTTATTAAATCGACGGGCTCAGGGAGTATTCTCCAATGTCTGTATTGCAAGTGAGAGTACACTTATATAGGTTAGAGGTGTAAATTAGAGTGGGGGGGTGGTTACAAGCATGAACCTAAGTAATTTAATTGTAAATTCCTTACATGGGCTATATAGAGACACAAGATTCCATTTGCAAGAAATTAGGAAAATTCCTTATCTGTTGGTAACTTATCACTTGCCTGCAGCATTCCAGCAAGCTCAGACCACAGGATGTTTTATGGCTCTGCCAGCTCTGGCGGTCTTTATGGCTGTCTTCATGGCTGCTGGGAAGCAGCTGGCAGGTCTTTTTCCCTTACACAAAGGAAAAAACTGAACAAACTAAAAATCAATGACTTTTCTTCAACCTATTAGAGAACTGAAATCACATGGAAAATGTCACCCCAAAATTGGAGAGGTAGATGAATACAGAAGATCACAGGTAAGATTTGTTTATCTGGAGATAAAAATAAAAAAAACACTGACATTATAAACTGATAGGAATACTTTAATGGTAATTTTGATGAACAGCTGAAGGCTGAGTGTGACTGCCATGAGAATAAGAAAATCCTGGGAGCTTCAGGGATAATAGGAAAACCACAATTTGGTGGAATTTACCTCCAGGAGTTCCACCATGTTCTCACAGTGAAAAGTCAAGAAAAATCCCTTGTGGCTATTGTAGGGAGAAGAGAAGAGTAACCCTTCTGAAATATACCCAGAGTTCCAGACCATTTCCTATAACAAAGGCCCACTCTCAAGGCAAAGTTGTTGAGGGAGAATTAGGGTAAGATGTGAAATTCTATAATCTCCTAAGTATCTCTGCAAACATAAAATCAGCATGAGGAGCAGACAGGATGAACTGACAGGATGGAGCAAATTCAGTCAGGATTTGGAAAACAAATGATCATGGAATTCCTTGATATGAGAGACCTTTTAGAAACAAACTGAGAAGTCTCCCCTCTTCCTATATCATCAGAAACGCCCATAGCAACTGCTTAGTCTTTGACTCCTCTCATCATTAGTCTGCATAAAGAAAACTCTCCTCGGGTTAAACAAGGTATATAAATTTGGCAATCTCTTAGCAAACGGCGCAGACTCTCTCTTGGCCCACCAGTGACCTGTCCTTCTGTGCTGTCAACCTCTTTGCTCTGATAAACCTTTAAAACTGCACTCTTGTAACATCTCAACAATTCTCTCTTGTTCTGTTCACCACTAAACTCCAGCCCAACATTTTTGGTTCCCAATGTGGAGAAATTTAAGGAGACAGGAAGCCAGTACTCCCTCCAGTGCAGATTTTGGTATATTTAAGTTTCATTCTCATGCCTACTCTCAATTTTTGGTGTCATCAGCTCAGCAATTAGGTGTCTTTGGAAATTGCTTCTGGTGTTAAGGTTTGGGAGCCAGCCAATGTCACATTTTGGCAAGTCTTGGAACCCACCCTCTCACTGAGACTTAAGTACCTTGGCCTAAAGATGTCTAGACTGAATGCTGCCAAGATCTCACATTTTGTTTTTTCCTTTTAGCATATGTAAAACTAAGGGCACGAGTCAGTCACATAAATGCTGCTCAGCATGCTGCCATTCTTGGTAATATGATAGCTTTCTGCTAATGGAGCCTAGAAAAATGCCCTGGGGGACAAACAGTGTGGAACTTAACTGATCAAAGAAAAACTCCTTCAGGGTCCAGTCAGGTCAGTTTCTTCTACTAGGTACAGTATGAGAGAAAGCTCCATGAGAAAGTTCTACCTCTTGAACCTCCATGACAGTTTCTTAGGATAGATTATTCTTTCTGCCTTTTATTCTCTCCCCTTTCTTGTACTGTAGTGCACTTAAAGTAAAAAACAAAACAAAACAAAACAAAAAACAAAAAAATCCAACCTGGATGGACTTTAACAGGCTCTTTCACACCATAACTGCACTACTTGGCTGCAAAAGATTCTGTCTTAATTAAAGTGGAGTGGAGGAAGGAAGGAGAAAATCAGGCCACCCTAAACTGTAGCAGCATCCTTTATTACTTTCAAAAATCACTTTTCTGTTTATTGATCTGGGACCTGCTGGAATCTAGATTCCAGCAGGGTAGTATACGGAAGTTAGCATTGCTTTGGGAAGGGTCTATGTTCTTTATTTCCAAGGGGACTATGTTTTTTACCCTCTGAGTTGCCTTCTGACCATCAGGTGAGACAGACAGAAAGACAGAAGCACATTAACCCACCACCTGTTTGCAGAGTCCCTTAAGCTAAGTTTTCAATTTAGGACACTTTATTGTGGCATCTTAGGAAAAGAGGGAGGCCAAATTTTCTTTCTATTAAACTAATAAAATTGGCTTTAATCCTCAAATAACAGCTTTTTAAAATGCCTCTACCAAAATGTCTTCTTCTGTCTCCACTCAAACAAGGAGCTGCAGTTGTGAAAAATCTGACTTGGAAACTAGCCACCTACGATTACTCATTTTTGTTTAAGAATATAAATTTTAAGTAATTCTATAATTAAGAAGTGGTATTTCTTTGTAAAATAAATATTTTTCCCTTTGTTCTAATATTTTTAGCAGATTTTCATCTTAACAAAGGTTATTTTGATTTCATGTCTTTATTTCCTGCTTGGGACTGTTCTCTATCTCATTGTACTATTTTCTTTCTAAACCTTCTTAGAAAAACGAGATCTGTTCCTGTATACATTTAATGGATCTAGTTACGTATACTCTTTTTTCATAAAGAAAAAAATATAAATCTATGATTAAACTAAAATGCTTAATATGTATGTGTGTGTGCGTGTGTGTGTGTAGGGAAGGAGAGGAGGAGAGGGAGAGTGTTCTATTAAATTCATCGTATTGGTATGCATAAAAATAATAAGTTGGAAAAATATATAAAAGTTAAATCTTAAAACACAGTAAAAGCACTAAACAGTTATTTATTTTGCCAAAGGCATAAATTTAGTAGAGACCTGGCTAGTCATAGGAATTCAAAATATATAGCCTAACTTTAAAATATCTATATTTTTTTAAAAAATGAGAATATAGGAAGTGATGGTTAGCTTGAAGGTACCTATACATAATTATTTTTCCTGGCATAATTATAGTTTTAAATGAAAAGGTAAAGATGTGGGTTGGTTTTTATCTTACTATATGCTGTAGAGGTATATGCTGCTAAGATTTTTCATGGGTCATTGAGTCATGAAGGACTGCTTTTATGGGTTAGTAAATTCAGGGGATAACAAATTAATCTGGATGTTTCTTTGGGTTCAGGTGATTAAGAAAATTTTTGGTTGATAAAATATTTTTTAATTGTTTGAAATAAACTAGTTTTGTTTTGAATTGATTAAAATGAAGGTTTTAGGGTTTAAAATTCTAATTAATGTAAGAAACAGAATTAATAAGGAATCAAATATCTCTATACAACGACAACAACATGTGTAAGAAAATAATTTTTAAAGTGAAACTGAATATTTCAAAACTAATAAGACTGGACAAGTAAATACATTTGAAACTAGGCTGTATGATAATTTATATATAATATATATTATATAAATTTACATATCATATGTATTTATCTATTTACATATGTAGGTTTAAAATGAAACATTGGGTTCTTTCATCTACTTAAAGGACAAAATGTATTCTTAAACTGTGGTGAATTTTAATGGCAAATTATTAGTTGTTTTGGAAGGTTTACCTAAAGAGTTTGTGCATCAAGGTAAGTTACCCATGTCAGGTCTCTTCTAAATTTATGCCTTTGGCAAAATAAATAACTGTTTAGTGTTTTTACTGTGTTTTAAGATTTAACTTCCCAAATCTCCCTAAAAGAATAAAATTCTGAAAAAAAATATGGGAAATCTTACAGAGCTCCTAATATATCCCATATAAAGAAATTACTTTCTCTTTGTGGAAACAAAAATATTAAACAGTTAGACTCATCTGGTATGGTGAAATCTTTTTGGGAAGCACTGTCACAACAAAAAGTGATACTTAATCATCTTAACATTTATGTATATGTAAGTCTAATAATTAATGTGTCTGTTCTAAATTTCTGTAATATGTTAATGCTATTTTAGTTACATTCTAAAATGTTTTATAACACAAAATTAAACAAAGTCATAGCTTAAGTTGTTAATTATAGTCACATCTTTAACTTTGGTCAATTTAAAGAGTTACTATCTACAGAAACTATTGTTTACTTAAGTTTTATGTCAAAAGTTTCATAGAAAGAAGTCCCGTAACAAGTTTATGATTAAACTATACAGGGTAAGTAATTACAGAAGTTGTAACACTAGAATGATAAAATGTCAACAGAATAATGAGAATAAATATTTCTATAACTCTTTAACTTAAAATATTGGTTTTCATGCTTATCAAACTGAAACAGTCCTTTTTCTCATTTAAATTGAGGCTTTCTAAGTCACACTGGCTCGGAAATATTAATGATGTGGGAACTGAAGCCATATCCCTGGCTCCCACCTCCCTGCCAGTCCCTACAGGCCTGTGGGAACCCACTGCTTCATAATAACTACTTTTGGTAGCTCTACTCTCCCTTTCTATTAAATTTAAAAATCATTATTAACCTGGTTTTCTCTTTTTTATAATATCTCCTTACTAGAATGCCTTTGCCTTTCTTACCAAATCTTATTGTATCCTTAATACCTTTAAAGGTCTTAATAGCCAACGTGTGACACAAATAATAGGAAGGGATAGAGGACTCTAGGGATAGGAACAAACAGGCTCAAATTTTTAATTGCTGCCCTTGTCAGCATCTCCAGGCAGCTTACTTACGCATCAACTAAGAAGACTATGACACTGACAAATGGACTGAAATGAAAAGACCCCTACTATCATTGTGGCAAAGCCAGCCACTTGAGAAGAACATGCACTCAAACCAGAAACCCAACTGGGCCATGCCCTAGTGTAAAAGGGAAGACAAAAGAAATGAGTGTTCTCACTTATCTCCAAAGTGAGAAGGGACATAGATCAAATTTTGGAGCCCAAGGAGCAAATTGCTCCCAGCTCTTCATCTCAGTGGTTGAGCCTCAGGCAACTGAATACTGGAGGTAAAAATGGTAACAATTTTCTTATTAATTTAAAAGCCACTCTGTCCTCACTCAGCACTCTAAACCTCAACTTATTCTTCTCCACAACAGGATTTGAACATAAATGAAGAATTCTCAATCTAGTTTAACTGTTTTATTCTCATTAGTGTCATATCCTTAACAGAAATAATGCCTAAATGCCAAAAGTTCTTTAATCTTTCTTTTAACCTGAAAACTATGTCCCAAGCTATTACATACAAATGTACAAGAGAAAATGTGCAAGTCCAGTTTCTTCTTTGAATAACTGTGTTCATAGTTCAGAGGTGGACTATGGCCTAGTCAAAAAAGAAAACTTTTTATCACCCTAAATGTATATCTTAACACAATATATGTAATTTTTATTTGATACTTGTCTTTATTATACACAGGGAACCTGTCCCCAAGTCACATCTCTCACTCCAGAAGAACATTGGCAAAAGTCAGTTTGAGCCTAATAATACTGCATCCCTATTTTAGAGCAGGAACAGCGTAGTAACCTATTTGGTACCTAAACAAAATAAGATCTATTAGATCTACGACCCTGTTCAGCAGGAAGGCAGTTCCAGAAGACAGACCATCAATCCTCTTTGCCCCAAAGATTTTAAGGGCTCATATATGCTTGGTGGGAGGTGGGGAAAGATGTTGAGGGAGAATTAGGGTATGATATGAATTTTTATAATCTAAGTATCTCTGAAAACTTCTAAAATCAACATGGTTGCAGACAGCATGAGACAACAACATGGAACAAATTCAACCTCTATTCAGAAAGGAAAAAAGATCATGGAATTCCTTGGCACCAGAGACCTTTTATAAGCAAACTGAGAAGTCTCTCCTCATTCTATCTCTCCAGAAACTGCCCACAGCAACTGATTAATATTTGATTAAAACACTCCTCTCTTACCAAAAGTCTACCTGAAAAATCCCCTCCTCAGGCTAAACCAGGGATATAAATTTGGCAATTTTGTAGCAAATGGTGCAGCCTCTTTGCCCACAGGAGTCCTGTCCTTTTGTACTGTCAATCTCTTTAATAATAAACCTTCAAAACTGCACTCTTATACAATCTCATAAATTTTTTCTTCATCTATTCCCTGCCAAACCTCAGCCCCACAACAAAATAACTTTACCAGAGCCTTATTCTACTTATAGGGAGGACATTTAGCAAATCCAATCCCTCTAATCATCCTGCCTCACATAAGAATAAAACAAAGTTCAAAAACTTGTGAAAAGGTCACAATTTAAGAAGAGTCCCATTAAAAGACTGAAATTTAACCATGTAATTTCTGAATGATTCTCCTCCCCCTTATTTTACCACCATATCAGCGAGGTTCCAGTATTATAACTGAATATAAAATTTTCAGTTAATATAAAAAGCAGGAAAAGCTGCATGGTTCTGACTCTAATGAGGAGTTCTTAAGGAAGCTCAAAATCAACGGGGAAGAATAAAATAAGGGCAATAGATTAATTTGGCATCTTCAGCTACAGCAAACATTAAGTACAGCTTGCTACATAGCAAAATGAACATAAACTTCATACCTCATTTCCTATTACTTGATACATCAAATATGGCTTTCAACCAAAAAAAAAAAATTACAAGGCATGTTAAAAGTTAAGAAAAAATATTCTGAAAAGACAAAGTATCACCAGAATCAGAATCCGTTATGACACAGATTTAGGAATTACCTGATGAGAGATTTAAAATAGCTATAATTAACATGTTAAGGACTTTATTGGAAAAAGTAGAAAACATGAAGAACAGATGGTTAAGGTAAGCAGATAAATGGAAAGTCTAAGAAATAATGAAGTATAAATGCTAAAAATACTGTAGTAGAAATAAAGAATAACATTGATGGGTTCATTGGTTGGACCAAAAAGTCAGTGAGTTGAAGCTATGTCAATAGAAACATTTCAAATTAAAAGGCAAAACATGTAAAAGAATGAAAACAAAATAAAATAAAGCAGAATGAAACTGAGTATCCAAGAACTGTGAGACAATTTTAGAAGATGTAATATATGCATAGTTGGAATAGCAGAGAGAGCAAGGCAGAAGAATAATGACTGGGAATTTTCTATATTCAATGGTAGACATCAAATCACAAGTCCAGGAATATTAGCAAACACCAAACAGGATAAATACTGAAAATAAGTCTACACCTTGGCATATCATATTCAAACTACAAAAACCAAAGACAAATAGAAAATCAGGAAAGAAAGCAGAGAAAAAGAATATTTATCTATAGAATGATAAGGATAAAAATTACTGCAGATTTCTCATGACAAAGCATGTAAATCATTTCAAATCAGAATGAAGTGAAATATTTAAAGAGCTGAATAATAAAGCAATTTAGGCTTATTAGTTGCACAGATTTACACATTTGTAAAAATCCACTGAACTGTACCTTAATATGAGTGTATTTTATTTTATGTAATTATAAAGTTTTTTAAGTGTACTGAAATCTATTATAAGCCAGTTAGCAAGTGAGGGCTGGGAATTTGAAACAAAATGGAGATAAAGAATAGTCTGCATCCCTCACAACTTAAAGGATAAAGGAGATAGTTATGGGTTAGGGATAAATAATTAGTGCAGTGTGTTGAGTAGCCCAAGAGAAATATATGAAATGAGACATGGGGAAAATCAAAGGATAAAGACTCAGTAGTTCCTAATAAAGTCAGGGAAGATCTTTAGAGGAAGCAGCATTTGGACTAAGGCTTAGAGATTAAGTGGAATTAACAAAACATTTTAGGCTACTATCATTAGTTTTGTTGTCACTCATTATCATAACATAGGCCCTGCAGCATGGTAGCAGGAGGAATCACACTTTTCCTGAATTGTCAACATACACTCCCTGAAGAGGCCTTTTCCTGTGAAGAAATTTCTGAAGTTTCCCTGCTAATTCAAGTGATAACCAGGCTGGGTGATGCTTTATAATTTATTATTTTGCACCCTTATAGTATGTGATTTCTTTCACACTAAATTTGAGATACCAAATGTCCAGAATATAGACAAATTTCAGTTCACCACGTTTAACTAAGATTTAGGTGTCTTTTTTAAAAAGCACAAAATTATGTGCAGAGAACTTAACGTATCAGAAAGACTTAAAAGACCACTTTTCACTTAGATCAAGTTTTGTGTCCATGCGCTAAATGCATCATACCATTGTTGCCATTTCTAAATGTTCATTGCGTTATAGCAAAAAACTGGAAAATTAAAAAAACAAACAAACATTAGTTGATCTTTTTTAAAGGAAAGATGTAGGCAGGAAGGAAGGAGCCAGGCAGGCAGGAAGAGACAGTAGAAGTACTTTCTTTATTTTTTTATTTAGTTGTTCACACAGGTTGTTACCCCTGGACCTAGGACTCATACCCAGGGGTATGTGGTTGACGCTCCTTCAGAGGTGATTGATCTAACAGTGACTCCACCAAGGCATGCTTATTCAATCTTTTTTTAAAGATTTAAACCTAAAAAATTGGTTCCTCTTTAATTCTTTCTGCAGGCCTCCTCCCATTCACCTTTCTTTATTCACAGAGTCCTGCCCTGGGAGCATCCACTTTCTGTGTAACCAGGGCAGCTTTAGCTTCAGAGTGCCTCACTATAAGGATCCCTTCCAAGTCCCTAGCAGAGCAATAGCCTAATGCCTCACAAAATCGGGATCAGTTCCAAGCCCATGTCATCCGATAGAAACATTCATAATCTGAAAACTGTTGTGGGTCTTTACAGTCCGCATAGTAGCAACCTGACCTATCCAGAGGGAGACAATTAGAAGGAACAAACCCAATCCTTTCTCTCTTCCCCTGTAAGTCAACCTACTGATGAGCACTGGACTCGTTAGCTCTGAATAGACTTTAATAATCTTGGAATATACAGTTTTAAATGTTAAGCCTAATTAAAACATTTAACACCACTGCTTTTCATTTTATGTGTTAATGGGGACACATACAGGAACTACAAGTAATGACTCTCATTAGAAGAACAAAATTAGCATTTAGGGGTTCTAATTAAATTGTAGCTTCCAAATATGATACATTTTGCTTCTCAATAGAAACAGTGAACCTAGAGAAATGCCTAAATAATTAAAAGAAATTGATGCAAATGTAGCACCATTTTATGCTCCCCAGTTTCTGATTCTTAAGTCAACTCAGAGCTCTATGAGCTCAGATTCACCAGTGAGACAAAATAAGATAAATATAAATTAAAAATATGAATGTGTTTTGAAAAGATAAATGTTGCTTTTAAATATCAGTTATTTATTATTGTTGATTCTGTTATCATAACAATACAGGCAGTGGGGACTAGAGAAAGAGTTTGCATGGGACACTGAATATTAAATGTTTTAAATTGAAAACATTTATCACCTTCAGTTCTTCCAGAACCTCCAGAGTCAGGAATATCAGTAGATGTTCAAAGCCTTTAAAAAATCAACTTCCAAAAATACTTCTCTATGGAATGGATGGTTAAAAAGAAAAAAGTACTTGAAGCAGAATTTCACCTGGAACTTGCATAGCACGCTCAGACAAAAATAAGCTTTCATTTTCCATTAAAACACTCTGCAAAATGCCTACAACAGCTTAGTTACTACTGAAGGAAGATGTCTTCTGCTATTTTGGTGGTCCTGCAGCTTTCTCTCTCTAATTAGAGTCTCCATATTGTCTGGCCATCTGCTTCTGGGTTCTACCCAAGTTGTGGTAATGAAAGGGGTATTTTATGATCTCATCCTTTTAATGGGAGAATAAATTCCACATTAGTCTGATAGGGACAAAATACCTTTGGGGAAGTCATAGCGACCCCCCAGTGCTTCCTAGGTAACAACTGAACATTGCCCCTGGCTATAGAGGCAGTGAACTTTCCTGTTTGGCTATCTTACAACTAGCTTACAGGGAAATGTCATACACATATATCTACTTTTCAACCACTGACTTGCATTAGCTCTTACTTGATTTGCTACTTGATAGAAACATTTGTATTTTCTCCTTCTGTAGCTGCCTTTGCTTAGGTTGAGTCATTTTGGCTATTAGGTACAATATTTTGGGGTAGCCACCATCCCAGATCAATCTTTTAACCCCAGCTTCTCATTTTGCCACTTTCAATCAAATACTCTGTGTTAGGTTGGCCCAGAGGGACAAAACGGCGGCCATACCCAGGAAAAAGGTGGCTGACATCAGACTGAGGGATTGAAGCCCCCACCTGGAATCACAGGACCAATCCCCAACAACGACGTATGAAGCCCGCAAAATTCTTTTGCTTAAAGAGCGCGCTTACCTTTGTCCGGGCGCGACTTCCCCAGCCCTCGTTCTGCTAACCGGAGAACCTCGCCCCGATGCGCAAACCCCAGTAAAGCCCTGGCTATTCGACTTTTTGTTTGATTGACTTTCTTTCCTCGCGGAGCCCAGAGAAAAAACCTTTCATTCTGGTACACGGTTTACAAAATATCCTTCAATAATTTCTCACCATTGTAAATGCTCTCTTCCTCCTATCAAGTTTACCCCCAAGTTGAACCTGGGATGATATCAAGACTTACTGTGACCAAAAGCATAAGAAAAAAGTAACACTAGGTTGCTCTGGGCCTGGACCTCGGGAACTGAAGAGTATATTCACTCTTTTGGAGTCTAGGTGCCATGGAGAGAAAGTACAGTCTACTCAAGAGATAGGCTATAAAGATGGCTCTAGGGAAGATACCACAAAGGAGAAGGGAGAAAAAAAAACAACAACAAAAAAAACACGAAAAACCCAGACATATTCATGACACAGTTGATAGCATGAGAAGAGAGAGACCCAGCCAGTTTAGTCCTACCTACTGTAGTCTTTTGAGCCACTGCTGATAAAGTGCCAGACATTTGATTGAGAATACCTAGCGCTGTCCAGGCCCTACTTACTGCTCCAGTTATCACCACAGAGGGCAGGAAAAAACCTATCCCCATCAAGAGGTACTTGACATAAAGATTATGAGAAAAAAAATCATTATTGTCATATGCCTCTACATTTGAGGGTAACTTTTTATATAGCAGAGCATTGCTGATACAAAATATTACGATAGTGATTATAAAGATGGCCCCCAAAGAATCATGCTACCCATCATCTATGCCCTCTTGCAATGTGATATTTTTGCATTTCTCAGCATGAAGTGGAGGTTTATGTTTTCCTTTGGCCAAAAGAATGTGGCAAAAGAAATCTTGTGCAAGTCCCAGACCTTAGGTCACAAGAGACATTGCAACTTCCACTCTCACGATTTGGGAACCTGGAGATTACCATACTGAAAAAAAATCTACTCTAAAAATAGCTGAGAGTGAGAAACCATGTGGAAGAGAACCAAGTCACCCCAGCTAACCGTCAACACCATCATCCAGAAATATGAGGGCATCTAGAATTCTCTCCTTAAGATGACTGTGAGCAACACGTAATCCCAGGAAAGACTATCCAATTTTTAACACATGGATGGTAAGTAACTTGTGATTTTAAAACACCAAGCTTTGGGGTGGCATTCTGCATGGTAAAGGATAATTAGAGAAAAATACTCACCTATTTGGTTTGAGATTGGTTTTCTCCAAACCACATCAATAAGTCCAAGCACACAGTGTAGCTTGATGGTATAGGTAAGCTTCTGACTCCATTTGACAGCTAGAAGTGTTACAAGGCAGTACACTGGGACCCAAACCTAGCCCTCCAGCAAAACTGGGGAATTTATGACATTTAATTAACATATTCACTTGCAGATCAACTAAACAAGGGAGAGTGACAGAAAAAGAATTGAACTAGTTTTCTTCACTGAGGCAAGAGGACTCTTGATCTACCTGATAAGAAAGCAGACCCTTGCTGATGTCACCCTACCTGCAATCACAAAGAGCTATGAAAACCTAACACTCCCCCAGCCCCACCTCATGCTGACCCCTGATGTGCACACTATGGCCCATTCACTCAGGGAAGTAGGTCTGAGACAGCAGGTCTCCCACTTGCTCAGTTGGTCTCTCAATAATGAACTTAGTTTCCTTTCATTCATAGGCCATGCTCTCAAGTATTGGCCTTTTCACATGATGGTCTGCAGACCTGGGTCCAGTTGCAGATACATAGAACAATGATCTGGCACACAGACTCTAGAATTACACTGACTAAAATTAATTAGGGCTCTGCCACTGACGAAATGAGCAACTAAGGTAAGTTTCCTTATTTGTTAAGTAGGGATAATAGTAGCAAGTACCTCACCGAACATTCAATGAGATAATTTACATTGAAATACTCAGAAAATGTTAAGATAGCCTTATTCTTCAAAGGCGTGAGATAGGTTTTTATGGAAAGCCTTTACAAGATTTTAAAAGAAGTCATATCCTTTACAAATCTTTTGTTTTGTTTTGTTTTAAGGAAACTGAGACTGCTTCAAGGAGTTGTCATGGTAGTAATGGAAAAATTATAAAGGAAGTGGTACAGGGCAATATTATGTGGTATATCCTTAAGAAGAAATATCTCCAAATGATCATTTAAAGTATTTTTTAACAACCCTTTAAGTCTGCTTTAAAAAAGAAAATTGCTACTTCTGAGTACTTCTACAACTAAGATTCATAAAACTTCATACTTCCTGTCAATATGAAGACACTGTTTTAGATGATGCTACACAGCAGAAACACTGATAAATTAGAGAAAATACACAAAATGGCACTAGAGATAAATTCTGTAGATTAATAAGTTTCACCATATGGACATGATAATAAAGGCATAGAAAAAGAATTATGCACCTGTAAAATCTTAGAAAATAATCATCGAAGATAGGATATTTTCCAAAAATTATGTCTATGCATTATAAATTTGTACACTAGGACTAATGGGCAGATTAAAGGCAAATGGTCCAAATTTTTTGATACAATGCAAATAATTTATTTTAAATGGATTAGGGGTTTTTGCCTTGAGTATTACTCCATATAATTGAGCAATCAACAAAATTGTCAAGATATTACGTGCAGAGTAAAGTATTTTCTTTAATGAGAACAATTATGATGAGAATTCTCTAAAGCCAGAGACCACACCACAATTCTGGAATATTTTTAATAATTAGCACAGAAAATAGTTGACTTGTTTAGGTCAAGCTCCTATAACAAGATAATAAAAATTGAGTGGCTTAAACAAAAGAAATTTATTTCTCAAAGTTTGGGAGATTGGGAAGTTCAAGATTAAGATGGCATATGATTAAGTTCCTGGTGAGAACCCTTTTCCTGTTTATATTCTTTGAGAGGGTAAAGGAGAGAGAGACACAGAGAAGAGACAAAGCCAGAGATAGAGAAAACTCTCTTCTTATAAGTCTCTTCTAAGGACACTAACCCACATAAGGACTCTACCTTCATGATCTAATTATCTCCCCCAAACACAAAAAAAGCTCCATTTCCAAATACCATCACAGAGGGTATGAGCGTTTCAACATCTGACCATAGCATTAATGAGAAGGTTACTGTTCAAGTTTCATTTTCCAAAAATGCTCACAATATTTCTTGTCCCACGTGTTCTTCTAAACCTTGCCTTCCTTTATAAATAGATGGAAGCTATATTTCTTTCCCCTTGACCTAGCAGACCATTTGAATATCTCAAACAACAAAACAGAAGTTTTTACCCAGTGGTGCTTTGTTTGCTAGTGAACATTTGGCAATATCTGGAGACAATTAAAGTGTTGGTCACAACCAGTGGGAGAAGTGATTCTGCTATTAAATATCCTACAATGCATATAATAGCCCCACATCAAAGTATGTGGTCCAAAATGTCAGTAATGTGCGCAACTCTGTATAAAATATATAGTAAAGTATAACGGAATGATGATTTATGACTCATTAGGCAAGATTAGGAAGGGCCATACAGCTTCTGCCAAGTACTCTATCAGGGGTGGGGGTTGCTTTCCTTTGGAACCCAGTAACCAATCAAAGAAAAGCCCTATGCACAAAGAATGACCTATATGAAGAAGAGCCAAAGCCCAGTTCTTAGCACTGGCTGAGGTCCCAGTCAACAACCAGAATCAACTGAGCCAGTCATGTGAGTGTGTCATCTTAAATTGATATTCACCAGTCCTAAGTCAAGCATCCTCAGTGGTGTTGTGTAGAGCAGGAATGAGGCATCTCTTCTGAGTCCTGTTCCAATAACAAATTCATGAAACAAATGATTTTTTAAATTCATTACATTTGGATATGATTTATTACAGAGGACTAAAAAAAGTCACCTATCTGTCCTATCAATTCACTCATCAGCTATCTCTTCATCCACCCAACACGATGAGCTGCAGTGATTAATACTTTATAAATAGTATTATGTGCTTAATGAAATAATCATATAGTTTATTCTCAAATGCTTTATTATGAAGTAAAGGGCAGGGGAAATCTTAGGATAGAAATAGTTATTCCAGGCCTTTCCTTTAGTTACAGAGCATTAGCAGCTATCTATAGACAGACAGAATCTGACATAAAGAATTTCAACAGTCCTTAACTCAACAAAAATAACACAAAAATAACAATAAATTAGAATTCATAGATTGGCTAGCCAGGCCATTAAAGAGCATAATTATTGATCCTTTCATAATTCTCCTGAAATAAATATAAGGTTTAGATACATTAAGCAAAGTAAGAATATTATTTTTAAAGAATCAATATATATATGTATAGCTCTAATACTTTATATGAAAATATTTTCCATAGGAAATTGCCCCAGGGGCAAATTAGTGGAAGGAATTTAGATAATGTTTTTTTATTTCTATTCAGTGCCTCTATGTTATAACATACCACAAATTATGCCAAAATAGTTTCACCAGGCCACTGATATACTAAATAAAATAATGGGAGCAGTCCAAGATGGTGAACTGTTAAGAATTTGAACTCACCTCCTCCCCACAGACACAACAAAACTACACTCATTTAACAACTATGAACTTTGAAAAAGAAGGAGGACCAGTATCTCCATAAAGAGAAGGGACACAAAAATGGTAGGGAGAAGCTAATCAGTCTCAGCACAAACACTGCCTGGACTGAGACCCTGGGGTCCATAAGGGACCAGTGACCCAGAATATTTTCCTGGGTCTGAAGGACTTAACTCTCAACAGGGACTTCGTACCTGAGAACTGACCCAGGAATTCAAACAATGTGGCATGGAAAATAGAGATGCTTTTCTGTGGAGAGCAATAAACCTCTGGGGAGTGAGAAACACAAGACAGAGAATACGGGGAGCTGATAAGGTACACACAGACCTGATTGCAGAACTTTCATTTTTGAATCCAAAACCTTCAGAGTGGGGGATAAAAACACAAATGGCCTTTCTGTGAACCATGTCACTGCTGGGTATAAGTGCTCTTTTGTCTGTATAGAACTAGTTACAGTTCTGTAGTTTTCTATACTGCCAAGGCGGTGATCACCCACCTAGGAGAGGAACAGGTGACTGAGTCTACAGTACAGTTAATTGAGTGACTACCTGCAAGGACTTTTGGCAGCTTTCTCAGGAAGGCTCATTAGAGAAGCTCCAGTTAAACAGCAGCTTAGCACCTGCCTGGGGCTATAGCTAAACAGCATTGCATATCTGCCTGCTATTTGCTAGAGATTCCAACCCCAGGAAACAGGGCTTGGTGTATGCCATTCCTCGATGGGGCTTCTGCCCAGCTAGAGAACGAAGAGACTTTTGCAAGGACAGTGTGCTTTGCCATGACCTATTCCCAAGATGCCTGGGAGGCATCAAGTTTATAGAAATTTAGGCCAACCTCAAGAGACAAGAAAAATAAACAATCTAGCTGTACACTAAAATTAACTATAAAAATAAGAACAATTGAAGCCCAACGTCAGTATAAGGAAGGAAATAACAAAAATTTGAACATAAGTAAATAAAATAGAAATTTTAAAAAAAAAAAAATTCAGAAGATCGATGAAACCCAAAGTTAGTTCTTGGAAAAGCTAAACAAAATTGACAAATCTTTGTCTTGGCTCACTCAGGAAAAAGAGAAAAAATTCTAATAACTAGAATCAGAAATTAAGGAGATGTTGCATCAGATACCTCAGAAATACAAATTATTGTAAGAGATCACT
This sequence comes from Solenodon paradoxus, assembly GCA_004363575.1. Taxonomy (NCBI): domain Eukaryota; kingdom Metazoa; phylum Chordata; class Mammalia; order Eulipotyphla; family Solenodontidae; genus Solenodon; species Solenodon paradoxus. The sequence continues at coordinate 265,595 of RJWH01000108.1, read as the reverse complement.
ATGAACAGCTACACGACAATACACTGGAAAACCTAGAGGACATGGACAAATTCTTAGAATCTTGCAGACTACTAAGACTGAATCAGGAAGAAATAGAAAACCTGAACAGACCTATTACAAACAAATAAATTGAAGAAGAAATCAAAAGTCTCCCCCATTTAAGGGCCCACAACCAGATGGCTTTACTGGTGATTTTTACCAAACTTTTAGAGAATAAGATCAACTCTTCTAATACTCTCCAAAAAGAAAATTAAAAAACAGGGAACACTTCCAAACACTTTCTACGAAGTCAAGATTACACTGATGACAAAAGCAGATAAGGGCATCACAAAAGAAAAGAAAATTACAAACCAATATTTCTGACAATCAAAGACGCAAAAATTATTAACAAAATGTTAGTAAAATGAATACAACAATACATCAAAAGGGTCATCTGTCATTACCCAGTGGGACTTACTCTGAGGATGAAATGATGGTTCAACATATGCAAATCTATGACCCACCACATAGTTCAGGTAGCTTAAGTACAGGCTATGAAAGCTATAAACCTGGATTTGAGACCTAGGACTAGAAAGAAAAAAAAATTGAGGAGAATAATAATTCTTAACGGAAGATAGAAACAAATTAACACTTATAAAAAAGAAAACAAAACAATGAAAACATGCCAATCTATTAATGTAATATATCACACCGACAAAAGGGAGGAAAAATCATATGATCATATCAAGATATAGATAAAGCATTAGACAAGATTCAGCACATATTTATGAGAAAAACTCTCCTTAAAATAAGGATAGAAGGAAAATACTTCAACACAATCAAGGCCGTTTATGATAAACCCACAGCCAACATCATACTCAATTGTGAAAAAATGACTACAGAGGATTTTCTTAAGTGAAATAAGTCAGAAAAATCAGATAATCTCACTCCATAAAGAAAGCAAGCAAGTGGGCAAAACAAAAGCTAACTCTTGCACATTGACAACGAAAGTCCAATGGACAGTAGTGGAGGACTACCAGAAATTTGGTGGTGGGCATGATGTGTTATCATACATTTTATAAATACTGAGTCTGCACATATAAATTGCTTTTTAAATCAAATCACCTCAATGATAAATAAATAAACAAATAAATGAAAGAAGGATGGCAACTGAAATGTTATTAAAATAATCAGCTATCTTAGAACCTAACAAATGTTTCTGTCAATATTCTTATTCTTTGTAGCACAGGGTTTTGAGTTTTATACAACTTTTGAGATTATTAACTTTTTCATTAAGAGTTTCACATGAATAATATTTAAGATTCATAATATCAAGATAAAGAATACATCTTTTCTTCACCTCATTCTTATAAAAGAGTACTTTTTTTTTTGAAAGTATTTTTTGGAATTAGATGAATGAGTGGATGGATGGATGGATAACAACAGGTCATAGGGTGGGTAGTTAGGTCGATGAAGAAGAGGAGGACAAGGACAATTAAAAACAAAAAGTCCATAATCATCCATTCGGGTGACCTGGATATTTTCTCAAACAGTTGTTTGGTTGGTTTAAAACAATTGCTTTTGGCCCAATCCAAAGGCATCTGATCTAGTTCAATGTAATAGTTACCCATCCCATGTTTAAAATGGCTTCAAAGATGTCCAGTGTTCACTTATATTACAGGAATTATATGAGGATTAGCATGGTGATGCTGTAAAGCATTTAGCACAGTGCCCTCAATATAGCACTGTTGTTTCCATTATTTTTAAATTGCCAAAGTTGCTTAGCAATGAAGATTGTCTTCCAATTCTTTTTGTGATTTTTATTTTCTTCAAGTAAGACTTCTTTTTTTTTTTCTAAAGGAAAGGTACAGATAGGAATGAAGGTAAGTAGGCAGGCAGGCAGATAGGGAGAGGAAGAAAAAAGCACTTTATTTTTATTTAATTGTACATCTTTGGCCATTCTTTCTGGCCTGAGATGTGAACCCAGGTCCTTAGGATGTATGTGGACCGGGCTCCAGCCAGAGGCAGTTGATCAAACTACTACTCCACCAGGGGAAACCATACTTTCTTAAAACTAACTTTTTTTGGTGTGCCATGATGGCTCAGTCACTAAGCCTGTGGCTGGGGCATAGACCATGTAAAGTTCAAAAACCTTCTGGGAAACCTGTTGCAGCAACCAAACCAAATACACAAGTTAAAAAAAAAAAATAGTGCTTCCTTCTCCTCCTCCTTAAAAATGCTTCTTCCTCCTCTCTCATCCTTCATTCTAAAATAGCTTTCTCTTTACTCTGAAGTTAAACAAGAGTTCTTAACAACAGATGTCTTCAATTGTAATGAAGTGTTTATCTGAGCAATGAGAATTAACTCATCAACTATATATTAGGATTTCTTATTTCAAGTGTTAAATGGCCTGAAAGAATTTATGAATTAAAAAATACTGAATTTAAATCCTGAACAAATCATTAAGAGCATCAGCTCTGATCTGGAAAGCAACAGAAGTAGTTGAAATTCTTCATTTCAAGCCACAGGGATGTGCAGCTGGAATTGGCCCCACAAATCAAACACAAATTTTGCTGCAGGATGCTTTCCTGCTTTAAGAGTCACTGTCCCAAACTCTATCTGGATTTGACTCTCTTTATTTAGCTGCAAGAAATAAGAAAGCCTGAAAAATATTGATAGTCCAGGTTGGTATGGATGTAGGCAAGCTATGGAAAACTGAAATTGTATGATTTTAAATCACAGTATCTCAAATCAGTTTACCTGTATGTTTTAGCTGACTTGTTTGGCTTCCCTAAAGTTCATCGATGTGGCCTTTACATAAGAGTCATTGTTGGGAAAGACAATTGCCATAGGCTCTGAGTGTCTATGTATGTTCTTGTTATATCCAAAATGCAAGGCATTGACAACTCTTTATCTGACCCATTTCTCAGGGGCTGTGTTTGCAACAAACAAACTTGAGGGATGAAGTAATTAATGTTTCCTCCTAGACAAAGAAAAGGCTTGCTTACCTCTCACTGTGAAAGCAGTGGGGTCTTCGTGTTTAATGTTCCTTAGTGAGACATACCCACTGCATGCAGAACAGCTACCTGGACCCCTCTGTGTCACCCCAGTGGACCTGGGAGAAAGGACAAGTTAGCACAATAGGGTCCCCCCTACTGTGCTCATGCTTGCTGTACATAAGAGTAAAACCTTTTGGAAACAAAGAAAATGGACAGAACTGAACTAACTAACCCTTAACGCTGACAACAGAATTGAGCTCACCAGAGGCAGAGGGTGGGGATGGGAGCAAACGGTAGTGGACAATGGTGGAAGACTGCTAGAAATTTGGTGGTGAGTGTGGTGTGCTATCATATATCTTATGATGATTGAATCTGCACATCTAAAACAGATACTATGGTGTAAAGCAAACTTAACCACATTAAAAAAAAAAATAGAAGTCTTTTGTCTCAGCGCCAAGATTGTCACATCTTTCGGCCAGCTCTATGAAAGAGTAACAAGCTAACTTGTAATAAGTGCTAAATCTCCAACCCTTCACAGTATTTTATAGTAGTAAACTGAAATATTGAAGAGAATAAAGCAGTAAAGAGTATAGGAGAAATAGAATAAATAAAAACATGTCTGGAAGGATATATCAATGTGGCCAAAGTAGTTGATCAAGGCCTGCTGTGTTAAAGCTCCAGAAGCACAGAAAATTTCTTGGAAAAGTTTTTTTAAAAAGCTACACCTACTTTTTTTCCAGTACCAGGTACTGCAAGGATCCTTGGCTAAGATTTTGGCATGAATCCAATAATAATAAATTTGTATAATTTGCCATTTTTTTATTTTACAAAATAAAAGGCATCATTGATTTTTTATTTAAACTTTCATTTAATAAGATTAAAGGCATTGTAAAAATAATATAGCTATTAGACAATGTGAGAAAAATTCTCCACATGAATCTTCGGAATATGTTTCAGAGAACCCTGCTTAAAATGGAAACTCTTTTTTATTTTTTTGCTGTCTTTAAGTGTTTGAAATTGTTATGCTGAACAATCACCAATCATGACTTAATCAAAATTCACCTACTTTTTTCATAGATATATACATACATATGTTAAATGAAAGGTACAAGCAGGAATGAAAGTGACAGGCAGGCAGGCAGAAAGAGAGAAAAAGAAGTATTTTTATTTTATTTATTTAGTTGTTCATCTTGGTTGTTCCCTGACCCCTACCACTAGAATGCAAACCTGGGTCTCGGGATGTATGTGAACTGTGCCCAATGACAATTCTCCCAGGATGCATCTAATACTTCCTCTAAATTTTATTCAATGTGTATAATTTTATCCCAACCTTTGATAAAAGTTATAGGCAGTCTCTGACTTTTCTGTTCTTCCTGCTCAGGCTATATGACCACTGTAATAGACAAACACAGCCCTGATAATTAGAATATTCAGTCCATAATTCAAAACTCTGAAGATGACTTAATGACAAATCTCTCTTGCCCCAGTTTCGGCCTGCTTCAGAATGGAAGATTGCTATTTGGATGGGGCTTGGCTGGCATCTCTGCTCCTCTGTTCCCTAACTACCTAAGTTTTACTCCTCCAGAGCTGACACATTGGAAAAGAAGGGGAAAAAAAAAAATGATTTCCTTGAACTACTACCATCATCATCTGGGTTCTCCTATGTTGGACCTGGCAGAAGTTAAAGATAATTCTGTTTCTTGGTGATTTCTACTAAACCTTTTATTACATAATAATTTGTCTTATCTTTTTATCCCGTGTTCCTGGCACACAGATTCTAAGACCCAACACAATCTCTGCAACCCCTTCAATCAGAGAAATGGATTGAACACAAAGCAGGTCTCCCACCTCCTTGATTGGCACCTCTCAAGAGTAAACCTACGTTCCATCCACCAACATTCATTCTCTTGAGTGTTATCAGATGGTGAGTGGCCAGTACTGGGATAACAATAGGAGTATTTCTGTTATTAAATTGAGATAACTAGAGATAGGTTCCTAGAATGGGAGCTTGTCACCAGAAATACCAGCCACATGATTAGAGGGTTGAGACTTTGGAGCACCAGACCAAAGAGAAGAGAGGGCTAGAGAGTAAGTTCACTTACTTGGCCAATGATTTCATCAAATGCTTATATAATGAGAACCCAGTGAAAGTAGAATTTCCTGACTGAAGTATACACACACACACATATATACATATACACACACACACACATATATATCTTCAGTCAGGAAATTCTACTTACATTGCGGTCTCATTACATAAGCATGTTGATATTTATGTATCTGTATACATACATATATGGGGTGTGTGTGTGTGTGTGTGTATGCCAGGAAAGTAATTTCCTTGACTCAACAGGAAAAGGCATGGAAAAAATTCCTTCTCTCCTAAACTTAACACTATGTATATCTTTTATAATAAAACCAAAATCACAAATCCAGCACTTTTCTGAGTTCTGTGAGCAAAGGTATAGCCAGACCCATAGCAAGAAAGCCTCACCACCATATTGAGTCCAGTTAGACTTTTATGCTCCATTCTCAAATATCAGTAAGGATTATAAGGCAGTTGGTAAAAGTAATTAATATTACAGAAAGATATCAACACAAAAAATAACCAAGGAAGTCAGAGGGGAAAACAAGTAATCAGGATAAAGAAAAATTATAATAGGCATCTTGAGAAAGATAAATAAGATATGACACCTGTAAAACAAGAACAGTAAATATTTTTGAAAAGAGTATTCAGAGGAAAAGGAGCACTTAGATATTAAAAAAAAGTTAAAAGATATAAGAATTTAAAAAGAAATATTTACTTTGAAACTATTTCCCAAAAAGTAAAAACAAAAAGATAAAGCCACTATTCTTATGAAGAATGGATTTTTAACATTTAAATAATTAGTCAGAGAGCCTTTGTCTATTAGGAGTTCCAGAAAAAGGAAAGTAAGGGAAACTATGGAGGGGAAAGAATTACCAGAAATAACACAATTCACTGGACATGAGATAAGACTAAAAGACATTCCAGATTAAAAGTAGTCACCAAAGATTCAGCACAATAAATAAAAACAAAACTACAAAGAAAAGTATCATGAAATTTCAGATAACTAGAAATAAACAGAAAATTATAAAATCTTCAGACAGAGAAAAAGAATAGTTTCCAAGCAAAGGATTAAAAACTAATTGGATCAGACCACTCTATGGTATTCCTGGAAGCTAAAAGACAATGGAGTAATATCTTCCAGCAATTTCCATCTGTACTTTCTCTACTCAGTCAAATTATTATTTCAATAGGAAGGGAGAATTTTTGTATTTTTAGACAAGAATTGTCACCTCCCAAACTTGGAGTAGCAGCATGCTCTTCCAGATGCTGGTTGCCTTCTTCAATTCTATTACAGAGCACAGTCTAATATTTTCCCTCCAGATACACATAGTCATGTGCTTTGGGGGGGACTCAGAACTCCTATACAGTTCCAGGGGTAAATCATGATTGGTCTCTACATAAGTCTTGATAATAGTATTCCCCTTGTGGGAGAATTAGCTAAAGCCTAAACATGTGACTAACTCCTGATGAATGAGAGGCAGGGGAAGTTTGCTGGGGGTCTATTCCAAGTGCAGAAAGGGATGTTCAGGTTGATTGAATTAACTCTATTTTATGTTGGCTGAAATTTTAACTTAAAAAAATATTATTTACAGACTGCGAGGAACCAGTTTCCAGTTAGACTTTTCTTCGTCGAGAACTGTGCAAAGATCAAAATTACTGTTTTCTTCTCTCCATAATAACCAAGGCCAGACTGATAAAAAGGCAATGAACTCCAAGGAATATAATCTATAAGCAATCCTCATTCTTAATAAATAGCATTTATAATCTTCTCTCTCACTTTGTCCTTTTAAAACTTTTAAACCAAAATCCCAGTGGAACACAATTTGGACTAATACCTGAATTAGTGTTCTCCTATTTGCAAATCGAAGTCCCTAATTGAATACCATAATTTTATTTTACCCCCCTTTGTGTTTTCTTGGTTGACACAAGAGAGTTCTTTTTCTAATTAAAGATATATGTCAGACAGGGGTTAGTAAAAACAACGAGGTGTGTAAAGAATTTATCATGGAAGTAGTCCCAGGGATGGATAGTGAGCAAGTGCTAAAAGCAAGACAGGGAAGAATGAATAAAGCGAAAGGATCTGAGTCTGATCTGAGGAAAACTCTGGGATATAAATTTCACCACAGAGCTGTCCCAACTAGGAAAGACAGCAAGATCATCACACTCCTGCACCAGCAGGCCTAGGTCAAGGGTGTCTGAGGGGGAAAATCACTGCCAAGTGCTTCCTCTCTGGCAGGCAAACTAGTTATACTCTCCCAGAGCAGTTCTCCTAAGAAGAACCATAGGTGCTGGGCTTTAGAATTCACAGGAGTGAATTCACTTGAGTAAGTACCCAAACAGTTTTGAAATAAAAGGAGTTTCAATGTTCAAGGGGCTCTGGGTGGAGAACCAACATTGTTTTATATAAAATGCAAGAGGGATTCTCCCTTCTGGCAGTAATGTCAGCATCAGTCTTATAACGTTGATGAAGCAATGCACTGAACAAGGTAGACTGGAGGGAAGGGAAAAAGGTAGGTCTTTCATGGGTTGTGGAGTCACTGACTTACCTAGCTTGGAACTGACCCAGCCTTCTTATTATAAGACCTATGTTATTTTAATTGGGTTTTCTGCATTTTTCAACCAAAAGAGATAAACTACCTAAGACAGAAAAGAGATTTGTTATAGTTCATAATAAAAGCAGTTCTGATACAGAATGAGCATTCAAAAGGGTACTTCCAAGTACTACAACCTAACAATTTATGGGGGGCAGGAGATGTGTGGGTGTCACTTTGGCCTCTTCCACCTTCCTGCAGGTGCTCTGACTGAGCTCCCAGCAATCTGATTGTCATGGACTTAGTTTCAGCAGACACCACATTGCTACTCTGGAGAGCAGAGAGAGAAATCTTAGAACTTGAAATCAGAAGAAATTCCAAGTCAAAAAAATAAACCTAATAGTCATATTCATGAATGTTATTTGTATTTATGCAACAACTTTTAAACCAGTTTTTTTAATCTGACTCCATCCCAAAGTTGTGTTTAGCACTTTCATATACTGAGTTTACAAATAAGCTAATAAGGAAGAATATCATAGTTGTTTGTTTGCTTTTTTTAAGATTGGAAAGCTGCATAGGGGGAGTTATACCATGTATTCTCTTTTTTAACCACATATTTCATTATATAGTGACCTCTACTGGAAGCAATAAATTTATCACCAAAGCTGACAAAATGAGTAGTCAATTTGGTCTGTATAGTCAAGTAATTGGCCAATTTGGAAAGGTAGTCCTGGTCAAATCTATTATTTAGAATTATTAAGGCTCTTCAGGGGACATCTGGCAATATTTGCGACAAAATTTTTTGTTTTTAAAGGACAGATGCAGGTAGGAATGCAAGTAAGCAGGCCTGCAGGAAGAGAGAGGAGGAAGGATTTTATTTTATTTGTATTTTGTTGTTCACACTGGCTGTTTCCCCGAGACCCCAGACTTGAACCCCTATATGTCTTTCGGTCCTTCAAATGTTGCAAAGTAACTGGTGAGATCAGAGAAACATTTCAGAGTCAGAGAGAATTTAGAAGGAATTTTATTAGCCCATGGCCGTAAGGGGAAAAATAGACCCAAATCATAAGGCCCCCTGAGCATGCAGCTCAAGGCTTATATAGACATACAGAGTGGCGCAGAGAACAAAGCCAGTTAATTTTCAACAGGTATAGCCATGGTTAGCAGGTCCCCATATACCTAACATTTTTTAAATTTTTCTGTTATCTGAGGCCCCCATTTTTACAACCAGTTCAGTCAGCCAGGCACCAGGAATGCTCTTCAATCAACCTAGGGTATCCAGGGTTTCACAGAAGCAGAAAGAGCCATCAACCTAAATCTGTTGTCTAGGGTGTTCTGTGACTAGTGGAGCATCCTGCAGTCACAGCACAGTGTTGTAAACTTTCCTGGGCCTCAGGGTTGAGTTTTGTGAGATAAGGATGTGAACTGAAGTTTTTTCAGTTCCCTGTTTCACAAAGACGATCGATCTAACCACTACTCTTCTAGGGCAAACCAATATTTTTATTTTTAAAAATATTTTGTGAAATATTTCAAATTAATGAGTTATAGACAATAACATAATAAACACATATCTTCCCCCAAATTTATCAACTCAAAATTTTTACATATTTACAAAGAGTTTTTTTATATGACCATTATATACAAGTAAAGCCATTTAACTTCATTTCTTTTCCTAAAAACAGTTCTTTTCTTCCCTCTCAAGACAGTACTACTTGGTTTCACTTTTGTCATGAAAATTTTCGGACTTCTCCTTCATGAAAGTGCATTCATATATAAGGCATTATGTTATAACTTTAAATGTTGGTATAAATTTATTGTACATCAAATAAATAAATCTGAAATTTACACTTTTCTGTTGGTTGAACTGACCTGTTATTGAGATCATGCCCTTCCTACCCTGAAGGTAAACAAAAATCTCCTATTTAAACCAAAGGAGAAAACATGATTCTTCAAAATAAATAAAATTGTGAAATTCTTTATAAAAATACTTGAAAACCAGCACAAAGGAGGAAAGCAGTAGTGCCTAGCATTATTGAGCATTTATAAAATGCCAGACATGATTTTAAGTGATTTTTTGGTTTGAGTCATTTAATCTTCACAGCATGAGGACTGAGACAACTTCTATGGTGACTTCCATTTTACAAAGAAGAAAATCAAGGCACAGAATTCACCTGGTTTGCTTTATTCACACACAAACCCTGTCACTCTGTCTGGAACCACAATGGTCAAAGAAGTTTATGGTGAATTCTGACAACTGCATGTAGAGCTCCTTTAAAGTCAGTCACCTGCTGATGCAGACACACTTGAACTACCCTAATTTTTTCCCCTTGTGGCATTCTGAGACTCCCAAGCAGGCCCCACCGTGTGCTGAGAATGGCTCTTTTCTCTTTATTCAGAGATTTCACTGACCAGAAATTGAATATTCTCTTTCATGCAAAACTTCATGACCCCTTGGCATAAGAAAACTAAGATTTGTTCCTGATCCTGATTCCAACAAGTATGAACTGAGATAAGCCAAAGATAGTAAAATTTCTGGATCAGTTAGCCTTCTCTTACACAAGGGAGAAGATTATCCTTTTCTACTTGAAATAATCTGGTTGCAAGGAAGAATCATTGAATGTGCTGTGACATCCTCAGCCATTAAATGGGATGATTTGACAGTATTGCCTTCATAGAATATGCACTTATTTGCAAAAGTTGATGCATGGGAGCTTTTGGCTTCAATTTTCCAGCAGAGGAAAAAGGGGAGTGGACCTTCACGCCTAAGGAACAATGCCAAGAAAATGAACTCTGGCTTCTGCTGCTTCCATGAGGAGGTTTTCTATGGAGAAGAGGGAATAACACAGAGTCAGGGCACCTGGTTTCAGCTCCTGGACCCTTAACTTTCTCCCTAGTTAACTCCCAGCTTTAGATGAGTTAACAGTCCATTCTTTGTGCAAGCTCAGCCTCTACAAAACTATGGGACCATAATAGTACATTAAGTAAACATTAAGTGAGGATTAAATGAGATCATATATAATGCACTCAGAAAAGTTCCTAGCACTCATTAAACACGCAAATGTTTATAATTGTTAGGTGCGGTGGGTATGATTGTATCATTATCATCATTAGAATCTGGCTGAAGGAAACTCCTGGTCTGACCTCCTATAAAAGGGGCAAAGATAGAAATGGAAGAATCTGTTTTTATGAAGAGACAGCAAATCTTAGAATACTAGTCAATTCCTAATGGCTGAAGTTTTCAAATTTTTTCTAATACATTTCACAGGGCAGGGGTTATATTTGGATTTACCAAATTTAGGCGCATAGTAACACAAGCAGTAGTGTGAAGAAGCTTATTAGAAATGTTAGGGAGGCAGATTAATGTTGGTTCTCAACAGTATCTACATGATTTTAAACACTGGGAGTAGATAAAACCAACTAGAGAATAATTATAGTGAGAATTGAGAAGAGGTTCAAAGTCTGAGGATGAGGACATTCCAACAAGTAGAGACGAAATAGCAAATGGGCCATCTTCAGAAATGACTACTGAGGTATGAGAGAAAACAGAAAAGGATGGTATCCTATAAGTCAAATAGAGAGACTGCATCAGGAGGAACACGTGACTGATTGGATTAAGTAAGGCTGAGTTTTCTCTAACCTAAGATATCATGGACTAATGTTAATAGTTGGTGCCTGCAGACAGTTGTATAGTAATTTACAGCAATATTTCTCAATGATTTTGTTGGTACAATGGTCAGAAAGGACACCCTGTGAAAAATGAGGGCAGTGATCAATTATTAATTATTATAATTATTACATGTTATTGTAATTATAAGTAATTGTTATATGTTATATTTGCTCATAAATTCATAATTCACATTAGTAAATGGATTAGTATGACTCTGAGAAGTCCAGAAAGGTGCTACATTTTTTTAAACCAGGAATTTTCCAAATTGTTTTTTAAAAATCAAGTTGATTCAGAGTATAGGGAAAATTTGGGGGAGAAATATCCCCCTTATCTCCACTGGTTCCTTTGACTGGTCCAGTAATAAAATGACCTAAGAGATTGACAAGAGAAAATAAATGTATTTACATGGGCACGGAGTTCTATAAAATATGGAACACAGGGTATACCCTGTTGGCCTAGTGGTCTAGTACAGCTGGGAGTAGTCCCACATGCATCCCCAGGTCCCGGGTTCAAGACCAGCGCCTGGCAGCAACAATAACGTGAACTAAACTAAATATAAATAAAGTGCTTCTTCCTCCTCTCACTTCCTGCAGACATCCACTTGCCTTCATTCCTGCCTGTACCTTTCCTTAAAAAAAAAAGAAAAGAAGAGCATGGAACATAGAGAATGAGTAAAAGAGCCAGCTTATGTAGTTTTTAGACAAAGACACAATACATTGCACATAGGCATTTATTTCTTCCTCCTCGAGGAACAGAGAAGAAAGAGAGTCAAAAAATTCCCACTTTTAGGAGAAAGGGAGGTTTAGGGTATCATTCATTCATTGACTCTTTCTTTAATTCAAAATAATCAATATGCTACTTTGGTACTGGGAGGCCTGATCTAGGGCCCAGCAAAAGTAATTTATAAGCAGTAAAATTCCACCACTTTAGATACACAACTCTATCAGATTTAATATAACCATAACTACCACCATAATCCCAACTGATTTTTTTATTCCTAAAGGAAAGGTACAAACAGGAATGAAGGCGAGTAGGCAGGTAGGAAGGAAGAGAGAAGAAAAAATACTTTATTTAATTAATTTGCTCATCGTTGATTGCCTACTCGGCCTCAGGTCTCAAACCTGGGACCTTGGGATACATGTGGACTGCAGCTGTTCAACCTGCTAGGCCACCAGGGTGTGCCCCAAATTGATTTTTTTTTTTTTTTTTTTTTAGATAGATTTCTACAAGAAAGGGGCAGGCAGGTGTGAAGATGAATAGGCAGACAGGTAGGAAGTAAGAGAAAGAAGCACTTTATTTTATTTGCATTTCAGTTGTTCACACTGGTTGCTCCCCACCTCGCAACCCTGAACATGAACCCAGGGGTATGTGGCCTGTGTCCTACGGAAGCAGCTGACTCAACCACTATTCCACCAGGGTACGCCCTCAATTGATTTTAAACCATGAATTTTATCAACTATGAATGTCTCTATTTCCACTTTCGGAAATGACTACTGAAGCTTTGTGGAGTATGTCCATATATATGATTCCACTTAGCCCTGAGTTTGGTATTGGTGGGATTCAGGACAAGCTATCACAAAATATGGCACCTCAGCATATTAAATATCTTAAACTGAAGGAATTTTCTTTAAATGGCAGAAGCAAGAAGGCTACTCTGACTAGCCCCTACCCCAAATTGCCCTTCCTCCCTGAAATATGTCCTAAAACTCTCACGTAAATGGTACTCTCCCTGCACCAAGAAGAGGAAAGATATTGTCACCAGACAGGAGGGATTTGGGGCTAAAAAATACATATGAACAAACCTTGTTAAGCTCATCCTTATCTTCCTAACTATTATTACCTCTAGTTCAAGTGCCTTTGTCTTGTTAATTCTTCACAAATTTATTGTTTTTTAGTTTAAAAGGCACATAAAATCCCTGCTCTGATGACTTCTTTGAATCTTCATTTTCTTGGTAAGGCTTCCATGTATAGATGAAAATTCAGTAACATTTGTATAGCTTTCTCTTGTTAACCTGTCTTTCTCAGTATTTTCAGACCCAGTCAAAAACCCTAAGAGGGTGAGGAAAACTTTTTTCCTCCCCTACAATTCCATTAATTTATGTAAGACAGATAATGAGAGTCCCAGAGAGGTAAAGATTCATGTCCAAAGTCACACAGAGTGACTGAACAAGATCCAGTGAACAAAAATATCCAGAAAAACAATTTTTCTTAATTCTTAATCCATCAAAGAACTCTTTAAAGCAAATATTATTCTGAACTTACAAACAAGAACATAGTAAACCTATGTGTCAATCATCATAAGTGAAGGAGGTCGTTAATTTGCTCAACGACAGAGTTAGAAATTGTTGAATAAAGATTTCAGAGATAATAGATCTCTCTGACTCCTGAGTCTGAAATCCTAAAACTTGATGGTATTTATTGTCCTATATGGTAGTCACTAGCCATATTTGACTTTTTGAGTACTTGAACTATAATTACTCCAAATTCAAATGTATACAAATGCAAAAATATTTGCAGAATTTCAAAGATATTTTTAAATGTAAAATATCTCAATAATTTTTATCCTGATTACATGTTGAAATGATATTTTGGATAGATCTGATTAAATTATGATAATAAAATTACATTTCATCTTTTTTTTTAATGTGGCTCCTAGAAACTTAAAAATTACATATGTTGCTCAGGCACTGCTGTAATAAGTAGACCCAGGAACCAAGAACCAGGGGGAGCAATCAATGTGAACAACTACATAAAAAAGAAATAAAAGTGCTTCTCCCTCCTCTCTCTTCCTTCCTACCTGCCTACTTCCTTCATTTCTGCCTGCACCTTTCCTAAGAAATAAAATTTATTTCTTAGAATTGTGGTGGTCAAGAGATTTTCACTTATTTTTCTACCCAGGGGTAAAAACCATCACCAGAATACGTTTTTATATCTGGATTTGGTTTATTTCCAGGGGAAAATAAGTAGAAGATTCCTCTCCTGGGTCCCTAGTTGTTTGCAATCATATTCTCCATTCCCTCCACCATCACCACCACCCATGGCAGGATCTCGAACCCAGGTCCTTGGGCTTTATGTAGTGTTCACCTTAGCAGCCTGAGACACAAGGGTGTGCCATGCAATTATATTCTTTGCCACCATACAATATTGTTATTGCTTTTGAGGAGGGAATAAGCCTCAAGAAATAAGCCTCCACTGAATTTACTATCTCACCAGCCTAAGGCCCAAGCTGTAAATAACTTCTGCTTATCTCAACCACCAACAAACCTGCCCAGATTCTACTAAACAGAAATCAGTAATGGAAAAATTCCAGAGATGCACCTCCGCCTTACTCTGCTCACCCCGGAAACTGTGCCAGTCTTTGGAGACCACTCCACTGATGCCCACTGTCGTTAAATAAAATCCCTTCAACTTTCCCAGAGTGTGTAAAGCCTGTTGCTTTCCACTGGCAGAACCATTTTGCTGTAATACTTACAGTTTTAACAGTTGCATTTTATTAAAATTATTGACTAATCAGAGACTTGTTAAAGGCATATAATAGAAGGCTGGGGTTTTGTGTATTTGTTTTATAGGACAATAAAATATAATGTTCATGGAGAGTCAATCCTGGACCCCACCTTCGAACTAAGTACATTTCCTAACGGAGTAAGACAATACAACTCTGATCCTGTATTCTATCAGTCATATCATACACTAATGGTGTAATGCAAGAAATATCTTCACAAAAAAACTCAAGGAGCAACAAAGATCTTCTAAATATTTTTGAAGCTCTAAAAGATCAAAATTGTATAAAATAATGTTTCCTTTCCTGAAACCTGCTTTAATTCTAAACATTTCCTTCAGTCATTGGTATTAATTTGATTCCAAAGAGGAAAAAAGTCTTCATAAATAAGAATGTGCTTTTAAAAAAAAAAAAACAGTATTATATATTGTGTTCACCACTTCACAAGCAGTGGAACTCTGGCACTTGTCTAGTATTATTTCACTTGTGTGATTCAGTTGCGGTTATCAATCTTGTATTAGAATCACCCAGGGAAATTTTGAAAAACAAAAATGTTCAAGTTTTGACCTTAGAAATTCTGACTTTGTGAATATGAAGTCTATCTCAGCCAACTGAGAAAATGAACACACAGCTAAGACTGAGAACTATTTGTGAAGACTGTAACTAGTATTTTAGATCCCTAAAATTTTAAAAAGTTATTTTGAACTCAGGTCTCCCTTTTTTTCCTTTTGCCTATAAAGATCCTAAATGCCTTTGCTCAGACATTCTTAACAAATTCTCATCACCTTAACCTTTCTTCCTCTACTAAACTCCGTCATAGAATGTTCACTAATTAGATATGCTTTACTGAAATGTCACATATTTTATTTATATATCATACTATCACTTTAAAATGTATGCATATAGCTAAAGTGGTATTGGGGCTTTGCATTATAAGTTTTATTATACCTGTCTTACATTTACCGTAGTTGAGTTTTCTGAGCATAGTTATGTCAAAGTATTATTTCAGAAAAATAAATCTGTCATCCAAACTGACGGACAGGTTTAAAAAAATTATTTTTTCTTTTATGAGCAACCTCCTCTTACTCCAGAATTGTTTTCTAACCCACAACCAAGTAAGATTCTGTATTGCTGACTTTCTGCTGGGATACGATTTGCTTTTTAAAGAGAAGGAAGAAACTCTTTTTTAAGGAAAAGTGTGGGCAGAAATGAAGGTAAGCAGAGGCAGGCAGGCAGGCAGGGAGAGCAGGAAGGAGCGTTTTATTTATTTTATTTAGCTGTTCATTTTGGTTGCTCCTGTCAGCCCAGAAAACAAACCTGAGCCCCTGGGATATATGTGGACCGTGTTCAACCACTACTCCATCAAGGTGTACCACAAGAAGCATTTTTAAGGAAAGAAGGAAGGCAGGAAGAGAAAGTACTTTTTAATTTATTGGTCTTCACCTCTCAATCTGGTTACTTGTGCTTTATGGAATCCACACCCCAGTTGTTGCCTTAGTGCCTAATACTGTTAAGGGAGCCCCTTCACCGTGAGCACTGGGTGGGAGGCCCTAAGAAAGAGGCTATTTTATTAAGAAAAATTGTCTCGAGGCCAGGGGTTCTAAAAATAGAAGTATCTCCCTTGCCAGAGAGATTCTTTCAAGGCCAAAGATATTTTTCTAGCCCGGAGACTTCCCCAAACACCAGAACACTCACAGACTGGTAGCACATGTAACCTAAAATAACCTATGACGGCAATTAACATAAAATAGTATTGCAGTTTTGCTCCCCATCCCTTCCCGTGGGTTTGACTTAGGTGGTCATGGAAGAGAACATATACAGCAAGAATTTGGTTATATAACTCTGTCAATGAACACGAAGAAGAGGAGCAAAACCCAACCCAGAGGAAGGCCTGAGGGAGGACAAGTCGGGACTATAAATCCCTGGAAGGAAAACACCTGTACTGAACCCGCTTGGGGTAGTTCATTCTACTCTCTGAGAAGATACTGTACTGCTTTTGCATGCAATAACTATTCCTTTGCAATAAAACTTATTTTCTCATATCATGCCTTCTTTAAATTTTTTCCTGTGGGGACATAAGGACTGGAGGTCTGGAAATTCAAAGCAGAATACTGAAGAATTGGGAGAATAAAACAAATTAAAACAAACCCAGTAATACCACCAGAGTGTGCTTCAATGAATTTTCATACAGTGAACATGAAGAAGACCTCATAAATTCAACAATAAACCAAAATAAGAAGCCTGTTTTCTTTTTTTTTCCTTGAAACTTGTTTAAAATCAATCTTATTGCTGGTGGAAGAAACAATGGAGAGGCAAAGAGATAAGATTAAAATTCAATCTAAGGGTGAAGGAAGCATTCTGCTATCAGAATGACAAAGCAACTGCCCTGGGTGTACATCAGCTGCTCTCTTCCCATTTCTGTATCCCCTTGGGGGGACTCCTCTTCCCAAAAGCCTTTGGGGCATCCTCCTTTTCCCTGGTCCCTTTAAAAGCCGCCACTCCACTTGGGAAATGGGATAGTTATTTTCGGACATGTGTCCACCAAACCCCAAGTTATTGGTAACTTGAATAAAAAACTTAATCATCTCAGTATGTAGTCTCCCCTTCCATGACTGGCAGTCAGTGGTGACAGATGGTAAGAACCTGGTGCTGTCAAACCCATTGATGTAACTGACAGGTAGCTAGCTAGATATGAGTTGAGTGCAGGAGAGAGGAAATCCAAAGCCAGACAGCAATAGGTCAGTGCGACTGATTTAACCCAGACATCAGCACAGAGTCATAATGGTCCCAAACCAGATTAAAATGCCAAAAGCCAGGAAGTCAGTACATATAAACTTAAAAATGAAACTGCCAATACCAAGCCTATGTGTTAAGGCACAAGGCTACTGAAAAGAACAAGAGAAATCACAAAGGTGACAATATGAAGTCCTCCAATCAATTCAAGAAAAGACCACCGTAGTGCCAGTAAGAAAACTTGTCCCACCTCAGAATGCTCAATGACAGGTTTGAAGTAGAAAGCTAGCTGCTAAACCCCTTAAAAACCAAAGTCGCTGACAAATCAGGTCTCTTCCTCTCTGGATGACCACTGTCTCTCTTTGGGAGTGTTTCTTCCCTTTTTCTAAATAAAACCTCTTTTACTTCACTCTTATGCTTTAACTCTCCTTCCTTCTTGTGTGCTGTCCAGTCCATGCTCTGGAATATATCATTCCAGAGACACAAGTCCCAGGACAACTGAGGAAACTGAGGTAGCACATGTGTTCACCGCGGTATCATGTACTGTTACCCACATGGAGAAATAGAACAGAACCATCCCCCTAAGCCCATCCAGAATCTCCTCCTGTTCCAAGTTAAAAATAAAATGAACAGGGGCTAAGGGACAGATCAAGGACCAGGTTTCTGAAGGAGATGGCAATGGGGGTGGGGAGACGGAAGACACGAAGACACACACACACACACACACAAGTATTATTGTTCTACAAGGTGCATTCTAGTCTTTTTCAGGCCCTGATTGAAATTCATTTCCATAGAATATCCTCTTTCTAAACAGTAGTTCTCAAAATGTGGTCTTCAGACAATTAACACCTCCCTTCTCTTTTATTTTATAGAATTTTATTCACTATATTTTCCAATATAATATACAACTCCTGAGGTTTTCTATAAAATTCCTAGTTGTTTCATTTCACTTTAGAATTGTTCTCACATCTCATATATCTCAGTGGATAGCTTTTCCAAACTTTAAATTCAAGGACTTCAATCTAGACCTACAGAAAAAAAATCCTGGGGGCATGTCACGGGCTGATTGTGAAGCATGTTAAGGTTGAAAATGCAGAGAGGTGTAAGTAGATTGGAACATTTTTGGTTCGTGATTACCTTGAAAATGTGTTAGAAGAATAAATACTAGGATCTAAAGTAACACGCTTCAATAATGGTGACAAATTCTAATCACCTACCTCTTTAAAGTACGCTTCTGGTAAACTGCTTTTCCATCTTAACTAACCGTGGGTTGCTCCAACCAGTTCAAATTGCACTTAGGACCAGGACAAAGCACCTCCTCACTTCACTCCCCGCCAGTCGGAAGGTAATCAGTTCACCAACAAAGTCCTAAACCAAATACACAGGGAATTCAACACACTAGGCGGGAAAAAGGTATTGACCAATCAGAAGCCAGACTCGAGTAGTCGGCCCACCCTGGCGATGTGATTGGTGATTTCCCGGAACAGACTCTGCGCGGCGACACCCCAGACCTTTCAAGGCGAGCCAATCGTCACTGGGCGGCGCGACTCGCGCGAGCGGTTTAAGATGGCGGATGACGCCGCTTCCCCGGCCCCGAGTTTGCGGGGGCGTGCGGACGGGGAGGATGCATCTCCTCGGCAGGAACGGATGGCAGAAACGGCGGACGACGACCAGGAACAGTTTGAGTGCCAGGAACTGCTCGAATGCCAAGTGCAGGTGGGGGATCCCGAGGAAGAGTACGAGGGCCTGGTGACTGAGGCCGAGTCCGTGGCCTCCGGCTGGATGCTCGATTTCCTCTGCTTCTCTCTTTGCCGGGCCTTCCGTGACGGCCGCTCCGAGGACTTTGAACAGACCCGCGACAGCGCGGAGGGTGAGTGGGGGCCTTACTGGGCTGGAAGCTGCTTGGAGAACCAGGGCGGAAAGCGCGGTGGGAGGTGGGCACTGGTTGCCGGCGCCGTCTCCCCGGGAGACGGGGTAGAGGGGCTGCTGCAGCCGCCGCTGCAGCTGAAAAGCTGAGGGGTAGGCCTTGAGCTGAACGTTGCCTCGATTCCCGCCTCTGCCTTTATCAGTCCCTCAGCTTTTCTCATCCGTAAAGTGAAAATCTAGGACCCTCGTTTTAGGGTTGATGAAAGGATTAAATGGGTGTCCAGTTTCTCGTTTCTTTTGGCGCCTGTACTTGGTGTTTCTTTTCGTCTGTATGTTCCCCTGGTATAGGAGAGCGAAAATCTGCCTCCCCTCAAATTATATCTTTGAGGCAGAAGTATTATTTCATAGGAAGGGCTCTGAAGACGAGGTATATAGGTGACTATTTTACTGTAAGAGACTGTGTTAAGGAAAATCTGAAAGGCTTTTCACTCAATGTGTGGGAAGACCTAATCTCTTTAATTTATCCTTGGTAAAAATGGAACCTAAGTCTGAATGATATCCATACCTTCATTTTCTGTGCCTTTCCTGGTGGCCGCACTGGCTGACATTCTTTCGCCCCAACTCTTAAGTCTTTTGTCCTTAGCTAAAAAGTATTTTAGGTTGTGACTTAAGCCATTTTTGGAGTTAGTAAACCTTAACGGGTTTTTCTCGTGTATTCTGAAGATATACATGTTATTAAACTTGTTGGCCTTTTTCTCTTGTCAATCTAGCTGACGCTTTTTTTTTTTTGTCATCCCAGAAGAACACAGAAGGGTATGGGAGGACTACCCTGCACCTCTCTAGTAGTGCATACACATGCTAATGTAAGATGTTCGTAGTAGGGAAACTGAGTGGAGGTTATATAGGACTACTCTACCATTTTCATAATTTTGTACATTTAAAACCCTTAAAAGTCAGTTTATTTAAAAAACAAAGAACTCTTTCAAAGTTCCTAACTCAACATCCAAGTAATAGTTTAGGCTGCTCCTACTATTTTAAGGTTAAGATACAGAAACCCAGGAAGAATACATTATTTTTTCTAGTTGCACTGCTAATCAGTGACACCTATGCAACTTGTGGACTGATGTTGTCTTTGTATTCCTATTTTTAACAGGAAGGCCTCCCTTCTCTTATTTTATAGAATTTTATTCACTATATTTTCCAATATTATACAACTTGAGGTTTTCCGTAAAATTCCTACTTATTTCATTCCACTTCAGAATTGTTCTCACATCTCATATATCAGTTGTTATCTTTTCCAAACTATTATTCTTACCTTAGCTCCTGCTATGGAAAGAAGTGTAGGAAAGTGATTGAAAGCATGGGTACCAGGGCAAATTGTCTGAGCCGATTCCTGACTTTTCCATTTTGTAGTTGTAAGATCTGAAGCAAGTCACTTCCCCTCTTGGTACCTTGATTCTTTCATCTGTGAAATGATAATACCTACTTCAGAGGGCTGTTGAGAAGCAAATGAACTGATGTGTGTAAAGCAGCGTTTCTCAACCTCAGCTCTGTTGACCTTTTGGACCACATAATTCTGTTGTGCGTATTCATGAGGGTAGAGGGGTTTGGATGATGGTTCTGTACATGGTAGGATGTGTAGCAACATCCCTGCCCTGGACCTCTTAGGTTCCAGTAGCACCCCCGCTACAATTCTTGATTATCAAAAATGTCTCCTGACATTGCCACATGACTCTTAGGGGTCCAAAATCAGATGAAAACCTCAGATGAAAACCCTGGTAAAAAGTGCTTAGAGTAGGGCTTCGTTTATCATTGTTGCTAGCCATTAAATCCTAATGTGTTTTTCTGTCTGCAGTGTTTGGTTACAAGTATGGAAAAAGCAGATAACCATGTTCAGCCAGAGTAATTTATTATTGTTTTGTTTTGTTTTTTGGCAGGTACAAAGACCAGAAGAGCAATGGCATGTTAGATTATTGGTAGTTACTGAGTGGTAGACTAAATTGAATATGAAAGGAAATAAAGATAGAAGGAAGTTGACTGTCTTCCCTCCAATAAATTAGACCTTTCTTTTGTTTTGCTCTTATACTATACTTATCCTTTGTGGCACTTATCAAATTTTTAATTAGTTACTTGTATTTCTTTTTGTTTGTGTCATCTCAAGTCATAACTAAAACTTTCCTGGGAGGCAAGGACTGGCTTATCCCTCAGTCATCATTTCCCATGAACTGTTTAAATTTTATGTAAATTTTGCTCTCTCTAAATGCTGCTTACTTCTGTTATAACTATATATGAGTCAGGTAATCTCTGGTATGGCATAAAATTATGGCATTTTAAAACTAAGGAAGCAAATGCAAATAAATGAATTTCTCTCTTTTATCTGCCTAGTGTCTTCTGGGCTGTTTTGTTTGTTTGTTTTTTTGGTTTGCTAGTTAATTTACATACATCAGCCAAACTCCCTAAAGTGTTATGTTAACAGGGCACATTCAAATCCTAGATTATTTCCTCAGAGAAGCCTTTCCTGATAGATTTCTCTCCAAAAGGCTGCTTAAACACATTTTAGCTTCTTTATCATATGCTTCCATAGCATTCTGTACTTGTCTTTTGCAGTTTTTTCCAGTTTTACTTGAGTTGTTCCCTTTTTTGTCCTTCATATGGTAATAAACTCACTGAGGTCCAGGATTATGGCTCACCATGTTATGTACTTTAGGCCTAGTATAACATCTGTATGGACATTCAAATATTTGAGAGATGAATATTTATTAATAGTAATCTTTTTAAAATAAAACAAACTCAGTAAACTGAAACCTTGGCAAAATGTATTTCTGAAAACATTGGGAGTTTTAAGGTATAAAATAAGCTTCCAACTAGTGATTTGTTAAATTTTATAATTTGGATCAAAATTGCCCTTTTTCTTTAGCAGAGAGTGCTGCCTTGTGAAAATAGTTTTTAAATATTATTCTGCATGTGAAACATCAGTTTTATTTTGCAAGAAAAGTTCATTGCAATTTGTTTTTATTTTTAGCAATTGTTTATAAGGTATACAGCTCTAAGTTTATTGTAACTTTTGCATGATATTTGTAACTCAACAAACCCCACAGAAGCACAACTGGGTCAGATTGATTTTTTTTTTCTTTTCTTTTTATTAAAATGTGTTAAAGCATGTATACCCTTGTACACCTGGGCAGTGATGTACATTGGTAAGCTTTGGGGGGGACGGGACAATTTTATCATTACCAAGATTTTAAATACACCTACCTTTCAAGTTGCAATTCTGCTTCCAGATATTATCCCAAAGAAATACCCACACATGTACAAGATATATCGTTCTAAAGAAAAACCCACACATTGACCCAGAGAATCATGTGCAAGGTATTTATTACAGTATTTTTCAGGAACAAAACTGAAAACAATCTTTAGATCTATCAACAAAGGGGAAGTTCAGTAAATTATACACATCTCTACAATGGAAGACTGTATAAGATTAAAAAGATATACGCAAAGTCTGGCATAAAATGTATCTAAAATCAGAAAATGAAAAAGACAAATTTCAGAAAAATAAGTACAGTATGATATTCCTTGAAATGAACTATTTCCAGGAGTGATGAAGTACATGAAAAATGATTTTGAAGACTGCTTTCCAAACTGAGATGGTAAATAACCTTTGGAGAGGGTCATGAGTTACAAGAAGGGCCAAGGGGAATGTTCACTGAATCTGTGGTATTTGGTCTTATGCAGTGTCAATATACTTAGCATATTACCTAATAAAATTTAAGTTGTGTGAAGATTCCTTTTCTAATATATGTTAAAGAGAGAAAGGGCACCAAAGCATTAATCTGAAGATACTATACTTGTCCTGGCTCTGCCCTTTCTATCAAATCTCCACACTGCTCTAGCTTGAAAAAAAAATCTTAATCTTAATTTTTTTCTTTTTCAGCTATTATTCATGGACTGTCCAGTCTAACAGCTTATCAGTTGAGAACTATATACATATGTCAGTTTTTGACAAGAATTGCTGCGGGGAAAACCCTTGGTAAATATTTTTATCTTATATTGGGAATATTTTAGTCTATAACTAAAGGTAAGACAGTGAGAAGAGACATATGGAAGCTGTCGTTTATTTTTAAGTGTTTGCCCACATGTATTTGGCATATGCATTTATATACTAGCATATCTAAAACAAGTAGAAGTAAGGTAGATCCTATCTTAGAGCAGTGGTTATCAAGCTTTAGTCTGTTTCAGAATTATTAGAGAAATTGTTCAAAAATATAAAGTGTTGAGTACCCTTCCCCAGTGAATTTCTGATTCCATAAGGATGGGTGAGTACCCCTGGAATTTACATTTCCTTCTGATGATGCTGTTAGGAAAGCACACACTTTGTGGACTCTGTCTTGGAGATTTCACTATCTGGGAGATTTCATTAAATTTGACTATGCTCTAACTTTGTGATGACTCTTTACTATCATAAACCAGTTTTTTACTGACATTATGTTTGAAACCGTTTATTTCAACTTAGTATCAGCATGTATTTTATAATGGAATATGATTAATAGCTGTACTATGTCTCTTCCTGATTCCCATAGTTCATTTTAGATTATTATGGGCAAACCTGGTTCAGTTTATCAGTAATGACTGATATTTTCAACATGATTATTAAAGGGACATTTTGATGCAAATAGTTACATATTCATATATTGGTTTTCACACTTTTCAAAATGCTTTCCTAATAATTCTTTTTGGCAGTTCTTAAATGAAACTGCTAACATGTAAGCATGTTGTATTATCTAAAATTTGTTTGTTACCCCCAGCCCTGGGTTGCAAATCTGGTTTCTCGGCCTCACATGGTCCACACCCATTGCTGGCTTAGCACCTAAGACACCAGGGTGGCCCCCATAGTTTAATCGTAAAATTCAGCAGAATCCCCTTTTCAGTGTATCTTAAGTATACTAGGCCAGACTCAATTGTTAAGAACAAATATATTTCACCAAAATGTACTCAAATAAGGCATCATTTAAAATTTAATTTTATTTTGATTTTCAGCTATAATTGACCCTTACAAAACATGGGGGGTCAGAGTGCTGACACTTGCACAGCTGGAAATATGCATATTACTTTTGACTCCCCCAAAGCTTTGCTAATAGTGTGCTGTTTACCAGAAGTCTTACACATAACACAAATGTTTGAAATATATTTTGTGTCATTCCCTGATGACTCAGGCATTAAGTCTGCACCTGTACTGTTGTCTGCATAAAAACCAAGGACCTGGGTTCATGCTCTGAGACCAGGTAGAATAACCATCATGAACAACTAAAAAATGCTGCTTTATCCTCTCTCTTCCTTGCTGCCTGCCTGCCTACTTGCTTTCATTCCTGCCTGCTTCTGTCCTCTTTAAAAAAAATTGCATATTGTATGTATTCTGCACTGTATTCTTGCAATAAAATAAGCTATGTTATGGAGAGAAAGTATTTTATAGTACTGTGCTGGTTTATCAATACTGTAAGTTTATGTTACCTATTTATAAGACAAATCTGTGCCTACATTAGTGTTGTCTATGATACATAGCAAACACTTCAACTTTTTGTTGTAATTGTCATGACTTTTCTGTTTCTTGGGAGGAGTCCCAACATCACTAGAAGCATGGGTCCCATAGTTTTACTTAAGATTTACTAAAATGCTTGAGATAAAACATGCATGATACATCAGTTTTTACTGCCATATGCAATTTATTGGAGAGAAAAACTGCTCATGTGGACGTGATTAGCATAACATGGTGTTTTAAGCGAATGCTTTGAACACTTGAGCTCACCACAATAGCAACGGGAGGTAGCTATGAAATTATTACAGTGGTACAGTATGAACTGCAATGAATTTTATGCAGTTATGATTTAATACTGCTTCTTTATACCTGTAATATTTCTCTTGACTGAATAGCACATGTACATTCTAAATGTAAGTTTTGATAAATTTTAACTATTAAAGATATTTGTATATTTTATTGTAAATGACAAACTGTTACCTAAAGATTTTATGCATTCGTGACATACCTACCTTTTTCTTAATTTTTTTGATATTTCTAGACTATGCAGCTCAACTGCAAGTTTTTCCAAATTATTGCAAATCAAATCTAAAAAAATTTTCCAATATAGTTACTGAAAAAAATCTTCATATAAGTGAATGGCTGCAGTTGAAACCCATAGTGTTTGCATTTTTAGTGGGTGTTCTATAGCAGCACTGCCCAATAGAAATATAATGCGAGCCACATAGATGATTTAAAGTTTTTCAGTAAAAATTATAAAAAAGTAGGATGCACCCTGGTGGCCAAGTGGTCTAGTTCACCTGGGAGCAGTCCCACATATATCCCAAAGCCCAGGGTTCAAGACCCAAGGTCAGGGTGAACAACAAATGTGAACAACTAAGTAAAAAATAAATAAAACTCTTCTTCCTCTTCTCTCTTCCTTCCTTCCTGTTTGCCTACTCACCTTCATTCCTACCTCTACTTTTCCTTTTAAAAAAATTTATGAAAAAGTCAAAAGAAATAGGAATTAATTTGTGCTATATTATTTAACTCAGTATTTGTAAATTATAGTTCACCCATATAAATTATAGTTCACCCATATAGTCAATATAAAACATTAATTAGTAAAATATTTTATCAACCCTCTTTTTGTAGTAAGTGTTCACAATTTGTATTTTATACCCCACCCCCCCAAAAAAAACAACAACATTTTAATTTGGCTAGCTACATTTTAACTATTCAGTAATTACTTATGGCTAGTGGGTACTATGTTAACTTTTTTTCTCTGCCTCACAGTTGCTTTAAAATATAGCATATATCTGAAGGGAGAAATGTTTGCTTGTGGTAGACTTCCACCTCCTGGGACATTCTTTATCTGCAATGATCTGTGAGACTATGGGGAGTCTCCTTACCTTTCCTTCCCAGCTTTCTCTGCTCATCCAGAACTGAGCAAATGTCCTGTGAGGAAAAACCATCCATGTGTTTTTATTTCCTCTGGTTTACAATTCACCAACACAGCTTCATTAAAACTACCAGAAGCCTTTTTCATTTCTTGTTCCCTTATTAGTAAAATCCCCTTACCTGGAATACCCTGGATCCTCAGCTTTATCAGCAAATGATCCAGGGTATAAAACAACTGCATTAACATCAGCTCACCTCAGAAGGATTTTCTCTCTGGTTTTCATTCATCTAGTTTTCATTGTTTCCATATCTATCCCATATCTTTAACAACATGACTTTACAGTGTGTCTATTTTTTTCTAGTTGTGGTAGGAATGTTGACCTTCTACAGTATCCTAAATCTTATACCTGGAAGTAAAAGTTTAATATATATATATTTTTTAAGTAAGGATCTAACATATATACAATTTTCTATATCTCACATTTTAGAAGGAAGGCAGATTACTGAGGATTGGGTAATGTTTGTTAAGGTATGTTATAATGCAGTTAGACTTAAGAATCATTTGCAAATTCTACTCTCACATCTTGTGTAGAATATAGTTTATTTTAGCTCTTGAAAAACAGTATTTCATAAAGAAAATATTTAAATTTTGTGAACTCTTCAGCTTTTTTGAACATTTTAATATTTTATTTTAATGAGGAAATTAACTTGGAAAGTCAAATCATTATCCTAAATTGGTTTATGCAAGAGCAGTACCTGGCACATAGTACATAGTTGGTAAATATTTAAAGAAATTAATTTGTAAAAACAATAAATGGACAACTTAATTTTCTTCTAGCTTCCTATGTTACTTATTTTGTTTTAAAAGATGCACAGTTTGAAAGTGATGAGCGAATTACACCCCTGGAATCAGCCTTGATGATTTGGACTTCAATTGAAAAGGAACATGACAAACTTCATGAAGAAATAGAGAATCTAATTAAAGTTCAGGTACGAGTGTTACATTGTATTTTAAATTATTTTGTAAAAATACAGCTCCTAAAGAAATTAAGAACCACCAAATATAAGTTGGGCAGAAACTCAGAGGAAAATTTAATGTAATTGTTTTTTGTTTTTGTTTTTTAAGAACTTTGACCTTTTATTTGTAGTCTTAATGTGAATACAAAGCGCTGAGACTTAAATGTTTACTGCCTAAGTGTATATCACTCCCACTTCAGGAAATATGCCACATAGTTAAAGATCAGTTTGCCAACAAACTTTGAAGAACTAGTGGTTTGTTTTCTGCCAATTTGTATTTAAAGATTAAATACAAAAAAATTAGAATATATGTAATGATAATAAACTAATGGAATTTTTGTGATTGAAAGAATGTAAAAATTCAACCCTCTGGAGAGAATTTTAGAAGTAGCCCATTAAAGGCTAAGAAGCCAAAAAATTCCAAGATATGATAGGGAAGATATATTTTGCTAGCAGTCAATGCAGATACTAGTATTTTTCTTAAATAAACTTTTCTAATTTTAAAAATTGTTAAGGATTAGATAAGAAAAATATTCATGTATTTTCCACCTTCACAAAATTAATGTTGATCGTTAATGGATGCCTGTCAAACAGAATTAGGACCTGGAGAGAACAATGGGCAGAAAAATGACAGCTTCTTTTAAGAATTTTAACTCCAGAAAAGAGATTCGTTGTGTTATTTCCATTTTGGGGAGCTTTAGAGTAAGCTGACCTTTATTGTACACTAATATAAAACTTAGTGGGTGATGATAAAATATATAGCAAATATGTAATATATTGCTTCCTATTTGCCATATACTGTCCTATGCACTTTGATATATAACTCTTTAATGCTTGTAACAATCTTAGAAAATACTGTTATTTTCATCATTTTACATATAAGGAAATTGAGAGGTTAAAGAGCTTGCCCAAATTTATAAAAGCTACCCAGATATGGTAATACCTTAACTACCTACACTAGAAAATGTTTATTTTATAAAATGATTATTTAAAAGCAGCTAGCTTCCTAGGGTTCTTTTAGATTTTTTTCGAGGGATCTGAAAATTTAATTTTTTGTATGTGTATGTGTATCCTATTAACAAACACCATCTACCTCCTCTCTCATGTCACTTAGCCTCAAAATTAGTATTTGAAATGGTGGCCACTAAATGTACATAGAGTAGCTCCTAATTTATTTATTGATTACTACCTTTAATTTATCCTAAATTAGTAAGAGAAAAAATACTGGGCATTTGCCAGTATACGTGGAACCAAAGAAAATAGTTTGTCTTCCCAAACCACAGTTATTTAATCTTTGAAAAAGTGTTTTATATCATTTATAAACTTAAAATATCAATTTTATATTTAAAAAGCAATCTTAATGTATTATCATTCCACTTTTTAGGCAATAGCTGTTTGTATGGAAAATGGCAATTTTAAGGAAGCAGAAGAAGTCTTTGAAAGAATTTTTGATGACCCAGATTCTTACATGGTAATTGCTTAAGTTGAAAAAAATCAGAATTTTGGAACTGTTTATAAGAAATGAGGAAAATTGAAAGAGCATCAAAGGAGAAAAGGAAGGCTTTTATCTTTCAGAAAGTGTTGTCTAATTGAAATGTACTGCAAGTTGCGTGTAATTTTAAATTTTTCTAGTAGCCACATTAAAGGAGTAAATAGAAACAAGTGAAACTTCCTTTTTAAAGGAGAAGTGCAGGCAGGAATGAAGGTAAGTAAGGCAAGCAGACGGGGAGAGAGGAGGAAGAAGCATTTTATTTTATTTTTATTTAGATGTTCATCTTGGTTCTCCCCAGCCTGAGATGGCCAGAATGGGAGCCCAAGTCCTTGGGATGTATGTAAGCTTCACTCTGCTAGAGGCAGTGGACCTAACCTCTACTCCACCATGGCACACCAAGTGAAACTAATTTTAATAGCATTTTATTTAACCCAGTATATCTAAAATGATTATCATTTTAATACTGAGATTTTTTTTGCACTTCCTTTTTGATACTAAACCTTTGAAATCACATGTGAATTTTGCACTTTGAAATCTGTTGTGTGTTTTATACTTACATCTAAATTCTGGTCTCATAGTTTCTATTTCCCTGATTTATGACTAATAAACATCTTTTCATATGCTAGTATAGAATTGGGGGTGATCACCTTAATCCACTGAGGGACTAAACCAAATTGAGGGGAAGGTTGTAGGAGTAAGTTCTAGTTTCTCTCTAATTTGCTTCTGTTCTGTGGGTATAACCCTCCAGGGATTTCAGCTAAAAGCCTAATATGTTTATTGGGTTCCCTGCCCCTGCATTTCTACTTTAGCACTGTGAGACTACTGAAACTCTTCTGTTTATACTTCAGAGAAAAGGAAACCATGTATCAGAAGAAAGTGCTTAACATCGCTAATAATAGTAATCAAGGCAAATCTATGTAATACATTGAAATAGTGTTTCCTGTATCTCAGACTGGCAACAATTAAAATGTCTTAGAATACCTACAGTTTATTCAAAAAGTAGAGAAATTATTAGATTGTTATAACTTCCACTCAGGAATATAAGATGTCACTTAAACTTTGAAGAACATCTTAGCAAAATCTAAGCATACATTTCAGCAGTTCTGCTTCTAGAGAAATACCTGCACTTTGCACTTTCGCTGCCCGTTTTAAGAGCCATGAAACTTAAAAAAATAAAAGTAAAAAAAATATGCCCCCACTTAAACAGTTTATCTGGGATAGTGCCTCAGAAGTAGATTTTTTAAGCTTTGTATCTTTTATGTAGTCAACATTGAAAGAACTGTGATTCAAGGAAAAACTTGTAATGTGGAAAAGAAGACATTTAGAATAATGCTTGAAAGCGTTGTGCTAAAAGAGCCTAAATCCTTTGAACAGGCTGGAAGAATTGAAGAATAAATGATATTTTGGACAAATGGAATACTATGCAGCAGTGAAAAATAACTAGTACTCCAAATATTGAATCAACATGAGTAATTGTCATAAACATGGAGTTGAACAAATAGCAAGTTTCAGATCAATACACAGTTATAACACTATTTGTTTAAATTAAAACCATACTCAATAGTACTGTATATTGTTTGTGGATACATAATAAGTAGTACAAATATGAAGTAATACATGGATATAGTAAATTCTAAACTCAGTCTTATGATTACCTTGAGAAGGAAGGCAGGGATGGGGGTACATTCAGATTCTGGTAAAAAATAGGACTTCAGTTGTACTGATATTTTCTTTCTTAGCATGATAATGAACATTAGGTTCTTAAATTTTTATCCTTTTGTGTATGAAATGGAAACGTTTTAAGAAACAGATTTGTGGGCCATTAAAAACGGAACAAGTTTTAAACCTCTTAATTGTATGTGTTTGAGTTTATGAAGTGTTTTTTCCCCAAATAATATGAAACAAATTTTTTGTATCTTATTTGTAATTTATGAATTAATACATTTCTTATTTTCCTTAGCCTTTAAAAAGGAAGTTGCATATTATAATTTCTCAGAAAGATACATTCCATTGCATTTTTCAACACTTCAGCTACAACCATATGATAAAGAAAATTAAAAGTTATGTGAGTTATGTGCTAAGTGAAAAATCATCCACCTTTCTAATGAAGGTATGTATTTCTTTTAGAGAAACTAGCAGTAGACTTAGAGCTTGTTATAATAATAGGAAAATTCTTAAAATAGAAATCCTTGAAAACTAATCAGAATTTTATTTTGTTATTTAAGGATTTATTATT
This sequence comes from Solenodon paradoxus, assembly GCA_004363575.1. Classification (NCBI taxonomy): domain Eukaryota; kingdom Metazoa; phylum Chordata; class Mammalia; order Eulipotyphla; family Solenodontidae; genus Solenodon; species Solenodon paradoxus. The sequence continues at coordinate 234,571 of RJWH01000108.1, read as the reverse complement.
GATCTTTATAGCTTTTTACAGCTTTTCAAAATAATAATTAGAAATTTTTTTAAATAAAAAGTTAAAGCAAAAACTTAACAGAATTGAAAAATAAATGATACATGGTTTTGATTAAATTTTCAAAATTAGCATACTTGTGGAAAAAGTAAAAGAAAAGTAAACATTTTTTATAACATTTTTTCTTCTCTCTTGACCTCAAAAATTTTAATCTCTTATTATGTAGCATCTTTATTAATTTGAGTTAGTTTTTGTGAAGGCAAATAGATAACCAGACAGGAAGAGAGCGGTGGAAAGAGCATTTTATCTTTTTAATTTTATTTAGTTGTTCACATTGGTTGTTTCCCCTAGACTAACCTGGGTCTTTACAATGTACATGGACTGTGCTCCTTTGGAGCCTGCTTAACTAACCGCTGCTCCCCAGGGTGTACCCTGAGATGGTTTTATTTCAAAATAATTTTTTTTTTTTAATGGAAAAATGCAGGCAGGAGTGAAGGCAAGTAGTCAAGCAGACAGGCAGAGAGGGGAAGAAGAAGCCTTTTTTTTTTTTTTTTTTTAATTCCAATTGTACATCTTGGTTGTTCCCCTCGATCCTGGATCACAAACCCCCCAGGTCCTTTGGATGCATGTTGGACTGCATTCAGCTAAACGTGGTGAACCTAAACACTACTCCACCAGGGCATGCCAATTTCTTTTTTAAAGTAGTCTTTTAAATGGTGCAATACATCTCTTCTCCCATAACTCCATTTTTTTCAGGCAGCAACAAAAGTAGTGGAAAGTAAAAGAGCAAGAACAAGTTCTCAAGCTAAACCTAATGATGATACTGATACTGAAATGGAAACTGAAGTTCATTTGGATCTAAGAAAAAGGTTTGTAAATTCATTAATATATTTTTGCCTTGAATGTATTTTTATGTTAAAGTGATACTGGTAAACTATTATTAATACAGTTATTGAACCCTGGGTATATTGTCCAGATAATGGTTAACATTTGGATTTTAGAGTACTGTACCGTTACTCCATGACTTTTTAAATTCTGTTTCATATACCAAAGAGAAAATAGTGCATTTTAAGTAGTGTGGGTAACTTAATTTACCATTTTTGAGGGACACGTGCTCTGGAACAAGATTGAGGTTAGAAAGCTGAATCCTTTGTGTCTCTTAGATCTGAGATCCCAAATGCCCTTGTTATGTGACTGTTTCACTATACTGAGGATTATTCTAGTATTTAAGATAAGCTTACTGTTTCATCTGGTGCTCAATTGAAGATACAGTGATTTGCTCTTATGCTATGGAAACAGGCAGTATCTGTCCTACATCTTAGAAAACAGGAGTTCAGTCTCCAAAGTTATTTCTTCTTTTGATATTTACAAAAGTGATTTTTGTAGAAGTGAATTTTACTTTTTGCTTTGATTTGGAAGCTAACCCTACTGAGGAAGATTAAACTTACCATTATAAAGCTCTTTTATAGTTAATCTGTGATCCATCCCCTCCCTCTAATCTACTCTTTCTTTCCCCCGCAACCTAGCCACATGTCTTAAAAGCCTGGTCCATGTCTTTTGGCTTTTGTACCCTAAGTAGTTGTAGCTGCCTACACCACAGAGGGGAACTCTTGACTTGTTTTATCTTAAAAAAAAAAAAAAAATAGAGAGTATTAGATTTGTCCACAGTCTGCAGTGGTGGTCTTTTTGCCCTTGCCATTCCTAGACCCAGAGCATCTGTAGCCTCCATGGTATTCACACCCCTTTCACCTGCCAGAGCCCACATGCTTGCCGTCCACCTCATCAGCCTGCCAATCTTGTAGTGCAAAAACCTAGGAGCAATTTGTGTTGGGTTCAGCATTTGCCATGGACAAGATGCCAGGACCCACATGCTTCAAGATGAAATTCTCTTCATCAAACTTCTTGGTATAGATAGACTTGCCACAGTTCCATTGTGGCACTTGAAGTCACTGCCTTTTTACATAAATACAGGCACCTTTCTGGCCAGATCCTTTCTGTCCAGTTCTCAGAGCACAGAAGTTTTCTACTCTTAACCCAAGGCCAGATAGTAAAATCCCCATGGTTTCTGATAGGTATGTTTGGCAGTGGGTGTAATATTTTTGTTTCTTCTTGGACCACAGTTTTAGTGCTGCAGATTCCCCATCTTAACTGCTTATTTGAAGGTGTAGTTCCAAGTTGGATGAGCCATGACCTTGATCACACCTCAGGACTGCACTGAGTCTTCTTATAGTGATCTCTCCTTTTCCCTGCCTGTCAGAGCATGATCTCTTCCACACTGGTTGTTCTCAAAGGGTTTGTTAAATCTTAATGCTCATTAACTAACTTTTTTTCCTAAAATTTACTTTGAGAAGTAGATATTTCATTTTTATTGACTCAATTATTCCATATAGTTTAGAAAATCATTATGACCCAATACTTTCTCATGACCCAACCTTCCTATTCAGCGTAATGCTATTTTAAACTAAAATAAAAACTTATCGTGACTTTTACAGATATTGAACACATTTCTTAGGTACTCTCCTATATATACTGCCATCAGCTTATTTCACATGCTCTTCTGAACATAGATATTGTTTAGTGTGCATAAAGCAGAACTCAGTGTTCTCTTCTGTCTCTCTATACCCTTACTCTCCGCTACCTCATACATCCTCTTCTTGAAGTTTCGTGAGTCCCACCTCAGAAATGTTTCTCTAATCTACTCTTATCATTTATATCCTACATTATTACTTAGCTGTGTATCACAAAAATTCATCCTAGATATGACTGTCAGAGTAAGCTTCTATTTCCAAAGCAAGCTCTTACTTGCCATTTAAGGACCAAAGATCGCCTCTCTGAAATCTTGCTGAGCTCTCTAGTCAGTTTTTCACATCTCTGCTCTTAAAGCACCAAATTAATTCTATTAAAGGACTTACCTTAGGTAGTAACATATCTGTTTGTCTGCCTGATCTCTCACTAGATTGAGAAATTTTATAAGATTCTTCAGTAGCTTTGAAGCTTTTTTTTTTTTTTTTTTTTTAAGCCTAACAGAAATTTATTTTCTCACAATTCTGGAGACTAGCAATCAGAGAGCAGGGTTGGTTTCTCTGGAAGAATCTCTTCTGGGTTTGTAAAAGCAGTCTTCTCTCTGTGTCTTCCTATGTCTTTTCCTCTGTGCATGTCTGTCTTAATCTCTTGTTATGAAGACCAATTAATGTTGGATTAGGACCCACCACAAAGACTTCACTTAATCCTAATTACCTCTTTTTTATTGTTGTTGAAGACATATTGCTTTTGAGGTTTATCTAATAGCAAATTTACATTGTAAGAATCTTAATTTGTTTTGTTTCCTAGGTGCCTAGGTTACTACCAAGCATAGATCATACAGGGATATATATATACCATAGACTGTAGATCAGAATATATTAGAACTCATAGTGCATTAGAAACAGGAAACAAAACCAAAATTAGGAACTGAATATCAAGAATCAAAATCAAGATGAATAAAGCATCAAGGTTATCATTATCAGGCAGAATAAACAGGTGAAGCATTCATAAAAACAGATGTGACTACGAGGACTGTCAGACAAATGCTAGAAATGTTATCAACAATAAATGAAATATTTTGCTCTGATAAAGCTTATAATTTATTTGAGGCACTAAGAATTATAGGCATATTATCTCTGTATAACATTTGTTTAGGAAAGCTTGACTTAATATCTCTGGTGAACATATCTGGGCAAAAATTAGCCATGTTGTAATGGAATATGGGTCTAATGTTAGCAGGGTTTCTTTCCAAAGAGTTACATATTTATTTATACTTATATACGTATATATATAATATAAATTGAAATATGACTTGACTGTGTGGAGCTATGTGACTATCTTTATGAAGATGTGTTTTGTTTACATTCTTAAACTTTGTTTTCTTCTTTTAAAATGTTAGTGGCAAACAGTCTGCAGTAGCTGAATCCTCGGGGGATACAGTGTCCTTATTGAGGTGAAGTAAATTGACATTTTTTTTCTGTTTTTAATATCTTTGATGAAATTCATACAGATCTTGTATAACTGCCACATAAATATTATTTAAAGAATATCCTAGGTTCCTATTTCCCTCAACAGATACATAAAGCCTTATTGTGTCTTGAAATTCTAAAGAATGGTGACCTGCTTCTGTGATCCTGGGTTGTTTAACATTGTTTCTACAAGGGAATGTATATTTAGTAAACTCTTATGATGTCATGGAAACATGGACATGATGCTGGAGCAGGAAAGGGATGGAGGTTACATTTCTGATAATTATCCCAAATTTTATTTTATGAAATTACTTGAAGAACTATACTTGGTCTCTTAGAAATACTGTGATAGACAATGTAAGATTCAGAGAACAAAAAGTCTGTGAATGATTTCAGAGATAGAGCAGTTGGATTATTGAATGCAGCCATGGGATGGTATACCTGACTTGGTATGAAGATCATTAGAAATGAGGGATCAAGAGGTTAGGATGTGATATGGGTTATCCATGAGAACACTAAAGTAATTCATAGTCCTAGCAGAACTTGGGGTAGAGGAAAATCTGTGCACAATGGGAAGTGCTTAGCAGGATAATGAATGATTATGAAGAATGGTATACTGGCATTAAGCCTTGGTGGCATTACTTTTGAAAGCAGGATCCTGAAAGTGGCATTCTTTATGAAGCAAAATGTAAGAAGACTCACTTTTGGGACCCTGTGGTTTATGGAAGGTAGACAATTAAACCAGTCTCACCCTGAGAAGGCCGCAAAGGAAGGAAATACTGTCCCCAGGGGCCAGCTAGATTTTTAGACAAAACGAGATGTGGAGGAACTGGTGAAAAGATTGAGAAGACATTCCAGAGAGTGCTTTACAAAGTTTTAGGAAGGAGGGGAAAGATTAGCCAGTTGTATAGGACATTTAAAGGGATAAAAGGATAGATTTTAGATGATAATATAGCTACTTAAGCTTATGTGAACTACTTTTGTCATCTTAGTTTGCTCCTTTATAAAATTGGAATAATACCAACTTGGCAGGGTTGTCAAAAGCTTTGCCACTTTCTTTATTTCCAAGCATTACTTTTCAAAAAAATCCCTTTATGGACGCTATAAAGATAATTAAGTAATATCTATCATCAAATATAAAGGAATTTGGGGTTTTCTTTTGGGAAATAGATGCCGAGGGAGAGAACGAGAGTTAATATTTCATAGTCTGAAAATCTTTTTTTTTAATCTACTTAATTGGAAGCCCAGAGGAATCTTAATTCTGAGTAGATGAGATGATGAAATAAGTGATGGGAAAGAAGAATGCCTGAAAACAAAAATATTAAGAAACCAAAGTTACAGTAAGTCACTAAGCAAGAAGAATATAAGGAAACAAGCCAAGTAGAAAGTCTTAGAACAGATTAAGACAAATCATCTACCTTTTCCCGTAGCTTTTCTCGTCTTTATGAAGCCAGCTACACCGCTTATGTTTTATTTAGGTCTCACAAAAATCTTTTATGTTTTATTTAGATCTCACAAGAATCTCTTATGTAAGTTGAGACATGGAAGCCAACAAGATTTTAATAAGAAAAGGGAAAGAGTGGAAACTCTTCAAAGTGAGTAATCTTAACGGTTTTAAAAGTGGAGAATTGATGTGTCCTTAGAAGTGATTCAGCCATTGACTTTCCCACCACAACTCATATAAATGCACACTTCAGAAAGCAGAAGCACAAAGAGATAAAATGTATGTCATGACTTCATAGAATTAGTTAGAGGTCGTGCTTAATTTAGAAAGGTAGCTATTCTGATCATCTTAAAGTACTTGTATTATGATCCTTTGCTACTTTTTTCTCTAACTTTATTCAGCAACTTGAAGTAACTACTTACTGAAACATCATTGATTCTTATTTGTGGTAGTTAATGTCCTATAAAGTTTACATGAACACTGAATTAGTGAATACTGAATCATTACTCCCATGGGGAATACTGGGTTAAGTTCCTTTGAATTTCCAGTCACAACATTCTTGTCAGCTTCTCAGTATATAACCTTGTTTTATATGTTCTTTTTTTAAGATACTTTAATACATACCATATTGATTCATAAATATTGAACACATAGTCCATAGCACATAAATGGCCACCAGCACTAGAACGTATGCCTTGATGAAGATTATCTAAAATTCACTTTGTAAGGACCTTCATAGTCTTCTTGCCTTAAGGATGCTTTTAGTAATATGCTTTGGGGTCATTTAAAAACATAAAAAATCCCTACATAAAGCACAAAAATGTGACACTAAATAAATTGTATAAACATATATATTATGAGACCTGAAGCAAGAAGATGGAATTGGTTGACCTCAGCTGGGAATGTGTACATCAGGTGACTCAAATTTTTTGCCACTCTACAAATGTTCACCATTCACTGCAGAAGCACTGGAAGTATTGATTATCAAGTTACAAATTTCAGCAGGTAGGGGACACCAGTACAGAACTTTTGAATTATAAGGTGTTACTATATATAGAATTTAATTATGTTTTTCATTGTATTTAGACATATTATCTTTATAAATGAAAACGCTAGATTTAAATTTTACTTGCCAGATATGTTCTACTCTTTGTTTAAAAAGAAATTTGGATAAATACGATATATTCTGGAAATACTTTTGTTCTTTACAGACATTATTCCTTTGTTTTCTGGCTTTATAAATGCTCTATGGACAAGTACGTCATCAGCCTGACTTCCTCCCTTTGTGTATGAACAGGTTTTTCTCTTTTTTAAAAAAATCAAAGTTTTATTTGGAAATACAACACATAAAAAAGGACAAAGTGCATACTATGGCAGAATCATGTGCACGCACTCCAAATTTTTCTAATGTTTACTTTTAAATGCTATGAATATGTTGTGTTTTAATTTAGTTCGAGCTTTCTTTTTTTCATTTTCCTTCAGGCCTTTTCTTTTGCCTATAGGCTATTGAGATAATGTTTAAATTTCAAGTATTTAAGGATAATATCAGATGTCTTCTGATTATTGATTTGGCCTGGGATTATATTTTGTAGGATCTTTTTTTTCCTCTATTTTAATCTTTGTATATTAATTCATTATTTCCTTTTTCCTTTTTTAATTCCTCTAGCACGTGTTTAAACAATTCTCAATTTGAAAGTCTCTTTGTAACTAGTGTGGCTGTTTCCTGACTAGAGCCTGATAAACACAAATAGATGATTCCTGGCACACAATACCAGTTGTCTCAACTACTGTAATTTTGTAATAACTCAATTTGTGATAGGACATTTTTTTTTTTTTTTTTTTTTTTTTTTTTTTTTTTTTTTTTTTTTTTTTTTTTTTTTTTTTTTTTTTTTTTTTTTTTTTTTTTTTTTTTTTTTTTTTTTTTTTTTTTTTTACATTTCTTCATCAGGAGTGTCTTAATCACTCTTGGTGTTTTGGTCTTCTATGTTGTCATGTTGAAAAACCCCAACTTCATAAAGAATTATAATCATCAAACCTGCTGCCACCACATAAATGCGAAAAGTAGACAGCAATACTTAATAGATCAGAGCAAAACAGTTTATTACATCACAATAAATATACTGATAACAGCATAATAGTGATGATTTCTCTACCCCCCCCAGCCCCACCCTTAGTGTAATGGACCCAGACGAGCACCACGCAGGTAATAGGTTGTGCTACAACAGAAGAACTTGGGGCCACAGTATTTTTTGAGTAAGCAGCAAAACATTGTGACAAACAAGCAGTCCTTAGCTAACCCCAGTAGTGAGTAGCTGATGCTGGTTCAAGATGTGGTTCCCTTAACCTACTTAGGTGCCTCTCTAAGGAGAAATGTTGATCAGCAAGCATTTCAAAGATGATCAGAGCCTTTGGTGGTCTAAGTCTTCTAATAGAAATTTAGGATAGTCTTAAGTTCTACAAAAAAACCTGAGAAAATTTTGATTTGAAATTGTATTGTAATAATATCATTTAGGAGAGAACTGACATTATTTAAGTCTTCAGATACATGAACAAAATGTCTATCTATTTAGATTGTCTTGTATAGATTTTCGTGTATATGTAAGGTCTTAGACTCAAGTATATATCTTCTATACACATAGCATATAAAGGTTTATAATTTACCACCTATTTGCCATTTAGGCATGTAATTTATCCTTAAGAAAGTTATTTTTTTATTAATATTGTAATATATCTTTTAGTTTTAATTACCGTTATTTTGCTGGGTACAATGTGCTCCCATGTTTAATGCATACCCTCATTTTTGGCCTAAGCTTTCAGGAAAAAAAATATTTCATTTTCATTTTTTAATCTAATTTTATGTTTATATATAGGTACTTTTTAAAAAACATTATGGTACAAGAAATTTATCTAACGTAATTACAAAACACAAGAACAGATAGAAGGTACAAGAATCTTTTCTTCCTATTACCTTCACAATCTGAGGACACATACTATGGGAGGAGGTCCAACATATCTTTTAGCAGCTCCACTGTCATGCTCTTTTTGCATGTTTAATAACTATTAGCTTAAAGCTTGCACTGTCTGTGTTTTTGAAAGAAAAAAAAAACTAGCTAGATTGCTAGTTCCCACCTAAAATGTACTAAGAGAAATGCCATGCTATTTACCCTATGGTAATAAAATCAGCATTACCTCTCATATCAAGTCAGTCACTTACTTAATATGTCTCTTTGTTTCATTTGCTTGAATCATTGGCTGTAATTGCTTTTTTGTTGCAAGTTTCTCATAACTTTTATCGTTTTCCAGGCTATTTTGCATAAGGATATCATTGGTTTCTAGAGTTACACTTTTAACTCATAAGCATAAATAAAAGAATTGAAAAATATTTGTATAGGCAGAATTAGTACTACCCATGTATAATGCACATCCTTATTTTTCCCTCACAAATTTAGACAAAAAGGTACACATTATACATGGCAAAATACAGTAAATATTTTAGCTTACTTATATAAATGCTATCAAATTTTATATATATTGATATTTTAGAGGAAGGAAGCAGGTAGGAATGAAGAGAAGTAGGCTAGCAAGAAGACAGACAAGGAAGAAGCATTTATCTATTTAGTTCATCTTGGTTGATCCCCATTGACCTCATATCATGAACCCTAGTCCTTGGACTTCTTGTGAATTACACCAGAGCTACAGACTTAATGCTTGAGCCACCAGGGCATGCCGTATATTGATTTTTTTCTTTCATTTATTTATTTTTTTTTTTATTTAAGAAAAGGTGCAGGCATGAATGAAGGTGAGTAGGTACGCAGGCAAGAAGAAACACTTATTTTATTTAGTTGTTCATATTGGTTGTTGCCCCCAGTCCCTGGCCTCGACCTGAATCATTTGGATATATGTAGACAATGTCCACTGCCTTATCTGGTGGCTGCCAGGGCATCCCCATGTATAGGTCTTATATCCAAGCATCTTGCTAAGCCTTTTTTATTCTATCTGTGTATTATTTTATGTAATTACAGATCTGTTTCTTTTCACTTATAGCTACATTTATATCTTGCCTTGCTAAACTAACTTAATAAGAAAGACAGAATGAAGAAAGGGCTATACAGTTGATCCTTGAACAACATGTGTTTGAATTGTTTGGGTTTGCTTGTAGGTTGTTTTTGTTCATTTTCAATAAATACAATTGACCCTCCATAGGGTTTTGCATTTATAGATTCAACCAACTACAAATGTAGAACCTACTGATATGAGGGCTTACTATCAGGAACTCATAAGTTCTGAAAATTTTTCTGTCTGTAGAGTCCTAAAAGCAGTCCTCTGCAGATACCAAGGAATGACTGTAGTTTTGTTTTGGTGAATTAACAGTTATACAAGGGTTTTCCACTGGCAGTGGGGGTCCCCTAAACCTTGAGGTTTTCAAGGGTCAGCTGTGCTTCTTATACTGTCAAATACTCCTTAAATGTTAACAGAACTTAAGTGATTCTATAAGGTAAATATCACTGCTTTTTTTAGACAGATAATGAAAAAGGCAGGCTCTTTGAGGTGAGAGGACTTATTTCAAGACATTAAAAGAATCAAGTTTCAGAATATATCCTATATGATATTTCAAAGACTGATCTTTGTACCATGCTACATCCAGAATCAAGGGGGAAAAATTAAGCAGTTTTTTTTGTCCTTTGAAATAACTGAATAGAAAACTAGGGATTTCATGGTAACCTTTAAAAATAACAATTTCTCTGTTTCTTTTAATGTGAAACCGTTGTGATGACCATAATTTTACTTTTAGGTGGAATAAAGGAAAAAGAAAATAGAAAAGCCATTAAAAGCAAGAAAATGACTGTTTTAAACAGCCAGCCAATTCCTGAAAAACATCGTTCTAGAAAAAAACAGGTACTTGTTTATTATATTTAATTATAGTATATGGATAATAAAGCCATAACTTGAATAATTATTTCTGTTAAACCCTAAAAAATCTTTTTTCCTTAAACACAATTAAAATATTTATATATTGCATTTAAATAATTTATTGGTGCTACCTCTCCATTAAATACTGCTAAAGTTATTTTCTTTTTTTAAAGTAACATTTATTGATTTCTTATATTCATTCATAGGGTAGTAAAATTGCACCTCAGTATATTTCTTACCGCGCTCACCATCAGAGTTCTAGTGTCCTTTACCACCTCCTTTTCCTCCCTGTCTTTCCCTCCCTCTTTCCACCCCTCTGATAGCCAATATCTGAGCCCTATGAATTGTTCCTGGGGTTTATCTGTTTCTTTGTTTCATTTCATTATGTTCCACATGTAATGTGAAACCATTCTGTGCTTCTCTTTTTCTTTCTGACTTATTTCACTTAACATGATCTCTTCCAGTTCCAGATTGTTGGAAAGGACACTATTTTGATTTTTGTTTGTTTTGTTTTATAGCTGGATAGAGATTTTGTATCATCGGGGCATATGGCTTGGAGTGGGATTGCTGGACAAATAGTTGATCCATCTTTATTTTTTTGAGGAATTTTCTTACTGTTTTCCAAAGAGGTTGCCCCAATTTACACGCCCACCGAGAGCATAAGAGGGTTCCTTTATTTCCATGCCCCCTGTAACACCTCTTTCCAGTCTTTTTGATACAGAACCATTCTCACTCATATGAGGTTGTCTCTCATTGTACTTTTTATTTGTATCTCTCTGATGATGACTTATGTAAAACATTTTTTCAGGTGTCTGTAGGCCATCTGTCTTTAGATAGGTGCCTATTCAGTTTTATTTTTTGAGTGATTCATTTGCTTCTTTATTGTTGAGGTGTATGGGCTCTTTCTGTATTTTGGAGATGAAGCTTTTATCTGATGTATGTTGTGTGAACGTCTTCTCCAGTTTGGTAGATTGTCGTTTTGTTTTAGTGGTAGTTTCTTTCTCTGTGCAGAAGCTTTTCCGATTGTTTCGTGTTTTGTTTTGTTTCTTTAACTTTTTTTTTTTTAATAGCAGTAAAGGTTTGTTTGGCTATTTGGTTTTACTTTGGTCTTTTGCTATAGCTATTCTTTCCCCAAAGGCATCTTGGAGGTTGAGGTTGTGGAGTGTTTTTCTCACATTTTCTTTGAAGTATTTTATGGTTTAAAGTCTTATGACCAGGTCCTTGATTCATTATGAGTTAACTTTTGTGTATGGTAATAATGAATAATCTAGTTTATCTAGTTTTGGGGTTTTTTTTTTTGGGGGGGGGGTTATTTTTAAGATGTCTTTCAGTTTATTCATTACCATTTGTTCAATAGACTGTCTTCCTTCCATTGTATTCTCTTGGCACCTTTGTCATAGAGTAACTGTCCATATAGGCACAGCTTTATTTCTGGGCTCTCAGTTTGATTCCACTGATCAGTGTGTCTGTTTTTATCCCAGTACCATAGTGTTTTGATGAAGACCAGTTTATAGTATAGTTTGAATTCAGGGATTATGATTCCTCTGCTGTTCTTTTTTTTTTCTCTTAGGATAACTTTAGCTAATTTCTTTTTCCTCTACTTCATTGTTTACATACAGGAATGATTAATTTTTGTGTTTTGATTTTATATCCTGCCACTTTGCTATATTTGTTTATTGTTTCTAGCAGTTTTTTCATACTCTAGATTTTCTAGGTATAATAATCACGTCATCTCAGGTAATGAAAGTTATTTCTTCTTTTCCAATTTGAATTCTTTTAATATGACTTTCTTGCCTTAATATGACTTCCAGAACTATGTTGAATAGTGGTGGTGAGAGTGGGCAATCTTATCTTGTTCCATATCTTAAAGGAAAGGCTCTCAGTTTTTCATCGTTGCATGTTGGCTGTAAGGGTTCGTCATATATTACTTTTATTATGTTGAGGTATGTGCTTTTTGTTCCTATTTTTGCAGGAGTTTTGATCATGAATGTGTGTTGTTGAATACTGTCAAATTTTTTTTCTACATCTATTGAGATGATCATATGGTCTTTGACTGTCATTTTTTGATATATTGCATTGATTGACTTGTATGTGTTGAACCATCCTTGCATTCCTGGAATAATTCCCACTTGATCATGGTGTATAATTTTTTACATGTGCTGTTGAATTCTGTTTGTCAGTGTTTTTTAAGGATTTTTGTATCTGTATTCATCGATGATCTTGGTCTTTAGTTTTCTGTTTTGGTGCTGTTTTTGTCTAATTTTCAAATCAGGGTAATATTTGGCCTCATAGAATGTATTTGGGTGTTTTCCCTCCTTTTTAAGTTTGTTGAAAGAATTTAAGGAGGAGATGGGGATTAGCTCTTTCAGTGTTTGCTGCAATTCACTACTGAAGTGATCTGAACCTGCACTCGTTTTATGGGAGATTTTTTATTACTGCTTCCATTTCTGTGCGTGTGATTGATCTTTTTAAGTTGTCTGTCCTCATGATTCAATTTTGGAAGGTTGTAGGATTCTAGAAACCTTTTCATTTCTTCACGATTGATGAATTTGTTAGTATGTATGCGTTCATAGTAGTCGCTCATGAGTCTTTGTATTTCTGTGATGCCAGCTGTATAATTTTAGCTCTTTCATTTCTGATTTTTGTTATTAGGGTTTTCAGTCTCTTTTTTTTTTCTTGTTAAGTCTTAGTAGGGTTATATTGATTTTGTTTATTTTTTCAGGTAAGCAGCTCTTGGATTCAGTGATCATTGGGATGGTCTTTTTGTTTTCAGTTTCATTTATTTCTCCTCCAATTTTTATTATTTCCTTTCTTCTACTGATTTTTGGTTTTCATTGTTCTTCACTTTCTAGTTCCCTCAGGTATGTGGCTAGATATTTAATATGTGATCTCTCAGTTTTCGATGTGTGCTTGATACCATAAACTTTCCCTCAGAGCTGCTTTTTCCACACCCCATATTTTCTGGTAGATTATGTCCAAATTTTCATTTATTTCCAGATAATTCTTATTTCATCAATGATCCAGGAGTTGGTTCAGAAGCATGTTGTTCAATCTCCATATCTTTGTAGTTCTTCCCATTTTGTTTTTTTTTTTTTTGGTTCATTTCCAGTTTCACCCTTTGCGGTCAGCAACAATGCTTTCTATAATTTCAGTCTTGCCACATTGGCTGAGACTTCTTTTGTGTCCTAGTAATTGGTCTGTTATTCAGAAAAATGTATATTCGTTTTCGTTAGGGTAGAATGCCCTGAATACATGTCCGTTAGGTCCATGTGGTATCTGTTTTTTTTAACTAGGGCCCTCATTTATTGATTTTTCTTTCTGGATGTTCTATCTGTTAATGTAAGTGGAGTGTTAAAGTCCCCTGCTATTATTGTGTTACCAGTAATGTCTGCCGTTACTGTCAGTATTTGTTTAGTATATTTAGATGGCCCTGAATTGGGCATGTATATGTTGTTGACAGTTATTTCTTCTTGATGGATTGCCCCTTTGACCACAATGTAATGTCCATCCTTGCCTTGTGATACTGTTTTTAGAGTTGTGTTTCATGCCTGTCCTGTGGATTGTCTAGAACTGTACTATTCTATGATAGTCTTTTATGAGTTGCTGCTATATAAAATTTATGTATTTGTACAGGTTGCATGTATTTCTTTCCCTCTTTTATGTTTTTTGTTCTCTCCTGTTGGTCTCATTTTTGTTTCTCCTCTTGCTTTCCTGTTTATCACCATTCTCAGGACTTGGTCAATCTTTGTTTTCATTTTCCACGTTGTAGGGCTCATTTCAAGATTTCTTGAACATCAGGCTTGGTTATAGAAAAATCTATTAACTTTTGTTTGTCACCGAAGACATTTATTTCTCCATCATATTGGAATGATAATTTTGCAGGGTAGAGTATTCTTGGCTGATAGTTTTTGCATTTCAGTATTTTGAATACATCCTCCACTCTCACCTGGCTTTAGGGTTTCTGTTGAAAATGATAGCCTAATGGGTGCCTTGGAAGATTGTTTTTCTTTTCTTCAGGAGCTTTGAGTAGTTTTTCTTTGCTAGTTTTTGCTAGTTTTACTATGATGTGTCTGGGGCAGGTCTATTTATATTTAACGATTTTGGTGTCCTCTGCTTTTTGAGCTTTTGTTGTTAACTTTTAGTAAAAGATATGGGAAAGTCTCTGCTACTGCTTCTTTGAATAGGTTTTTCTGCTCCTTTCTCCCTCTCTCCTTCCTCGAGATCTGTTATCCTTATGTTTGTTGTTCTCATGGTGTCTGATATTTTTCATAGGGTTTCTTCATTTTTCCTCAATCTCAGTGATGAAAGTAAAATTCAAAAATTTTGAATAGCATTATCTTTCCAAATGGTAACAGTAAAACTAAACAGGATAAAATGTCAAGCACACAGGATTTGGGCATAAAAGATGAATTTGAACCTTGGCTCTGACACTTGTATACTAGATAATGTTAGGCAGATTTCTTAGCTTCAGGTTCTCATCTATAAAATGGGAATAATAAAATCTATGTCATAGGCTTGTCTTAAATAAGATAATATATGTCAAGTTTTTGAAGTAAAGGCCCCACAGAACAATCAAACCCAGAGAAATTGAAGAGGTAATCAAAAGTCTTCCTATAAAAATAAAAACCTAGGACCAGATGGCTCTTCCAGTGAGTTTCACCAAACCTTAGAGAAGAATTAATGCCTAGTCTACTCAAACTCTTCCAAAATACTGAAGATTTCACTCTCCATGAGGCCAACATCACACTTATACCAAAAGCTGACAAAGACATCACCAAAAAAGAAAATTACAGACCAATATCTCTAATGAGCATAGATGAATAAATCTAGTAGACCTGTTTTTAACTGTGGTTTCTTTATACTCTATATAGCATCTTTCAGTAATTATTCAAGAACTGGTTTTGTAGTAATAAATTCCTTTAACTTTTGCTTATTGGAAAAGCTTTTTATCATCTCTTGAGTTTTGAATGATAATCTCACAGGGTATAGTATCCTAGGTTGAAAATTCTTTTCTGAAGTTTTTTGAATGTATCGTGCCATTCCCTCCTGGCCTTTAGAGTTTTCAGTTGAGAAATCTGCTGACAGTCTTATGAGGACTTCTTTGTATGTGACTTGTTTTTCTCCGGATGCTTGTAAGGTTTTTTTCTTTATCTTTTATTTTTGACATTTTAGTGACAATGTGTCTAGGTGTAGATCTGCTTGGGTCCTTTGATTAGGGACTCTTTGAACTTTCTGGGTCTGGAGTCTTGCTTCATTTTTCAGGTTAGGAAAGTTCTCAGCTATTATTTCTTCTAATACAGTTTTTGCCCCCTTTTCCCTCTCCTTCTGGAAGACCTATGATGCAAATGTTGGTTCTTCTGATGTTATCCCATAGATCTCAAAAGCTGTCTTCATTTCTTTGCATTCTTTTATCTCTCCTGGTTTGCTGGAGTGCATTCCTCAGCCTTATCTTCTAGCTCAGTGATTCTGTGGGGGACTTCATCCATCCTATTCTTGAATCCTCCTGTTGAATTCTTTAGGTCAGCTGTTGCCACCTTTGTTTCTTTTACATCTGTTTTGAGCTGCTTCATTTCTTCTTTTTTTTTGTTCTCTTTTTTTCTTCCTCTGTTGTTTTCTCGATTTCCATTACTATGGTTATCACTATTGCTCTAAATTCACCGTCAGGAAATTCACATACAACTGTTATGTCAGATCTTTCCCTGGGTTTTTGATTGGATCCAGCATTTCATGTGTCTTTCTCTGTGACTTTGCTCTGTTTGGCATTCTGTTTACATTTCTGTTGATAAGGCCTCCCTGTGGTGATGGCCTTGTATAGGGTGTCGACTGGACTTGCACGAGTAAGCCTGGATCTTGGTTTGGACACTGGGATTCCTTGAATTGAGATGTCACTTGGTTTTTGATATGCACTTGTATCACTATAAACTACTTTTGCTTTGTCCCACGTTGTGGTAGCTTGTATTTTCATTTTCATGTAATTTTTAATTTCACCTTACATTTCCTCATTGATCCAAGAATTACTCAGAAGCATGTTGTGTAATCGTCACTTCTCTGTGGCTCTTTCAGTTTTGTTTCTCTGGTTTATTTCTAGTTTCATGACCTTGTGGTTGGAGAATATGGTTTCTAGAATTTCAGTCTTCCTACTGAGATTTGTTCTATGTCCCAGGATTTGGTCTATCCTTGAGAATTTTCCATGTGTACTTGAGAAAAAACATAAAGTACTTTTTACTAGGGTAGAAAGCTCTATATGTCTTTTAGGTCCATGTGACCGATTGATTCCCTTAATTTTGTTGGCAATTTCCTGCCTGAATGATCTCTAGTGATGTAAATGGAATATTAAAGTCCTTACTAGTTTGTGCTGCTGTCAATGTTTCCCTTTAGGTCTCTTTATTTGCTTTATGTATTTAGTTGGTCTAACATTAGGTGTATGTATATTAATGATAGTTGTCTCTTCTTGATGAATTAACCTTTTTATCATAATATAGTGTCCTTTTCCATATATTAACCTAAGTGAAAGTCTATTTTATCTCATATATTTATTGCAATACCTGGTTTCCTTTCAGCTTTGTTGTTTTTAATACAGTTTTCCATAGCCCAGCACTTTCAGCCTATGTTGTGTTTGGATCCCATGTGGGTTTCTTGGGTGTAATATTGATGTGTCCTATTTGTTGATCTATCCTGCCACTTTGTGTCTTTTGATTGGTGAATTCAGATCATTCACATTTAGGCTAATTATTGAGGTACAGGAGCTAATTGCTGTCATTTGATCTTTTGTTTATTGCATATCCCTGTTGTTTTTTTTTCCCATTTGTTTATATTTGCCTTTTCCAAATGACTTTTCATGTTGGTTCTGTTACTTTATCTTCCCTCCTATGTATTTCATTAATATTAAGTTTTGGGATTGCTTTGTGATTTGCCCCTACCTTTAACAATCTAAGTCTTCTGTGAGCTGATATCTTATCTTTCATGCCCATATAGATTTTGTGACTTTTCTTTCCCTTTTAATGTTTTCTTGTTCTCTTAGTGCTGTCTGTTCTTCTGATTTTACAATGTACTTTTTTCATAATGCTAAAATTAATCTATCAGACTGATATATCCATTATAAAGTTTCTTATCAACTTTTTTCCTAATGGTTTTAACATTCTTTGATGATCTTTGCATAGATCCATTAGTTTACTGTAAATGAATTTCAGTAGTAGTAAATTTTATCAACTATAGTTTTGAACCTCAAACTGTTAGTAAACTTTTCTAATAGAAATGTCCTAAAGTGTACTATATTATGTTTTCAGTTTTAATGCTTTGTAATTATAAGTTCATTATAGAAAATGTGAAGGATAACTGAAAATAAGAATTGTTCCACCAAGAGATAATCATTAAAGAAACGGGAAAGAAAAACATTACTGAAACTTACTGTAATCAGGAAACTAAATAGGGTTCAAGTATAGAATACTAGTTATTTTCTTGAGGGAAAGGGGTTTTTTTATCTTACCAGACATCATCTGTGCTATCTATTAAAAGTTATATACTTAAAGATTAAAATAAGTGCTTGATAATAATTTTATTATTTTATTAAGTTGCTATTTTCACTTTACGATATTAAAGTTGCACCTCAGTCTGTGTGCATTTCACATCACATCTACCACCAGAATCAAGTCCTCCCTTTAAATTTTTAGGTTATATACTGACGGGTAGACTTGCTAAATCATGTGGCCATTCTTTTTTCAGTTTCTGAAAAGCCACTGCCCTGTTTAGCATTGTGACTGCACCGTTTTGTATTCCCACCAACAATGCACAAGAATTCCAGTTTCTCTGCATTCTTACCAATATTTGCTATATTTTTTTCATAATGACCATCGTAATGGGTGTGAGGTAGTGTCTCCTGATGGGTTTTGATTTGCATTTCCTTAATAATTAGTGGTGTTGAACCTCTTTTCATGTGCTTATGGGTCATCAGTGTATCTTTTTTTTTGAGACATGTCTCAAATCCTTTGCTGATTTTAAAAAAAAGGAAAAAAGGAAGGAAGGGAAGATAGGGAGAGAGAAGAATTTACTTGTTTCATTTTGATTTTTCACTCTGTCCCCAGCATAGGCTTTATATTGTCCACACACCAGCATCTCAGCTGCCTGAGCAATCAAGGCCTATATAGTCCAGTGATGTTGTGTACATTCAAATTGTTGTGCAACCAAGCTCCAGAACTTTCTAATCTTGTAAAACCGAAACTGTTAAACAACTCCCCGTTTCCCTCTCCCCCTAGCCCCTGACAACCACCAGCCTATTTCCTGTTTCTATGAATTTGATTACATACATCACATAAATGAAATCATGCAGTATTTATCTTTTTGTGAGTCGTGATAAATGTATTTTTAAAGAAAATGTGAAAGCATCAGTAGTTTTCTCTGTGTATATTAAATTTGATTTTTTAGAATATCGATCATTTTTTTCAAATACTGAAATTATATATTTTAGAGAAGATTTTAATTTTATGTGTGTGTATGCTTCGCCTGACATAGGGTTTTGGCTGAGTTCACTAATGAAGTAGTAAATATTTATGAGTTCGATTTGGAGATCTGAAATTAATAAGTACCAATCTATCAACAGTTGTAGTAAGGCATCTCAAGAGACTGTGGGTTTAAATTTAGATGAATAAGGTTGATGTTTAGCTCTGTATTTTTAGCTGTCTGATCTTGGACAGCCGAGCCATAGTATACTTATGTAAAATTAATGGTAATGTTAAGTACGCCCTTAACAATCTTATCATAATCAATATGAGATCATACAGAGATCTAAGAAATATATATAGAAATCTTCCATCCTGAGAAACTAATATTTTGAATTAAAAAATTAAAATAGTTGCATATAGAGCAATGTTCTTTAAGCAACTGTTCTATGAATAACTGTTCTTCTTTTTATTAAAAGGCGTGGCTTTGGGAAGAAGACAAGAATCTGAAATATGGCGTGAAGAAATATGGAGAGGGAAACTGGTCTAAAATATTATTACATTATAAATTCAACAACCGAACAAGTGTCATGTTGAAAGACAGATGGAGGACTATGAAGAAGCTAAAACTGATTTGCTCAGATAGTGAAGACTGAATGTGTTCGTAAAAGCTTGATGAAAGGACAGTTAAATATTTTGGTCACTGCATTTTGTTTAAAACACCGTGGTCATTAATGTACCTTTAATTTTTTGTTCAAAGCATTATGGTATTTTTCTGTGACATAGTTATTTAATAATGAGGATTTGTAGGTTAAGAGTATGATTGTCTGCCATCATTGTATTCGTTAAGAATCTTTACGATGAAATGTAAATGTGTTGAACTTTGGTGATTTCAATACCAACCCCCAAAAATTATCTTCCAATAAAAAAGGAAAGCTTACTGAAAAAAAGCATCTTTTTTTTTTTTTTTTTTTTAAAGGAAAGGTACAGAAAGGAATACAAGCAAATAGACAGTGGGAAGGCAGTTGTCAGAGAGAGGAAGAATAAGCATTTTATTTTATTTTTATTTACCTTTTCACATTGGTTGTTACCCCTGGAATCAGGACACTGTCTCAGATCCTTGAGATACATATATATAGACTCCTCCAGAGGTGGTGACCAAACACTACTCCATCAGGCTGCACTGAAAAAAATCTTTCTGTAAACCTTTGCCTGTATTCTGACTTCATCTAAAAGTAACACGCATGTAACAGTTTCTAAATCAGCAAATAATGATAGACAATATGAGGTCTTGATTTATGCCCTTAATATGTTACTAAGACATTTGTTTATGAAGTGATGAATGTAAAATAGTATCTATGAATTAAGATCCTTAATTCCTTTCAATAACTTCATGTAAAGAAATCTTGAAAACAGTAATACTCAAGTAAATTTGTACTGTTAACAAGAATAGTTTCATGTCTCATTTAGGTACATTCAACTTATGTTCCAGTGTTAAAATTTGACAAAGATGATTTTAAAGAAATGTTCTTCATAACCCAGTGCCATAAATGTTTTTTTTCATATTTTCATTTAATATATCCACATTGAAGTAAAATGGTATTCTGTAAATAGTTAAGTTGATATTAACCATGATCATTTTGACATTGATGATAAATACTAAATAAGCAAGGTCATAAATACCTATAATTTTGACTTTATGCCAACATTTTATTCTTTAGAGGGTTTAGTCAAAGTAATGGATTTTGCAGTTTAAGTTCCATGTGCTTTAATAAGTGAAAATTCCAAGGTATTGAAATATTTGCATAAAAAATTTGTGTTTTGTAATTTGTATGTCAGCTTCATTTCAAATCTTAAGTTGTCATTAACTATAAATGCTCAATTATTTTATATGCCATTAAAATTCACTATGAAAACACAATTGGTATTTGGAACATAGTTGTACACACAAAATGCACACATTTTTCTATTAACTTTACAAAATAAAGTTAATACCCTTAAATGCTGCTTGGATTTTAACTTTCAAATATTTAAGCCAAGAAGCTCCTTGTGTCTTGTGGGTTTATAAATTCTTAAATAAGAAAAAAAGCTCAAAAATATTTTATGAAACTCAGTTATCGTTGTATAGTGCTTAAGTTTTTATTAAAACTACTAATTCAGATTTATTTAAACAGACTTTTTTTAATCATATAGCATTTGGGATACATAAAAAGTAAAAGCAAGATAAGTTGAGTAAAGTATTCCTTAAAACTTCCTCATCTTCAGCCTGAGTTTCTTGAATTTTTTAATTCAGATCCTTTTTGAAATTATATTCACATGTATATATGAGATGATAGCGATACCTTCTACACTTAGCTCAGTTTCCCTCAATTTGTAAAACTGTAGTATACCTGAAGATACTGATATTGATCATTCTTAACTCAGGTTTCCCCAGTTTTGTACCCATGTGTTTGGTGTGTGTCTAGTTCTAAAGGATGATCACTTGTGCAGGCTTATGTATCCACCACTGACAAGATGCTGAACAGCTCCTACACCAAAGGAATCAAAGGAATTCTTTGTGTTGCTGATTTATGACCACACTCAACCTCCCTCTCACATCATTTCTCCAACCCCTGGAAATCATTATCTGTCCTTCGTTTCTTAAATTTAATCATTTTTGAAATGTTACAGAGTGACATCAGAATAAAAGGCAGAATAGGAAGCTCTCCAAACATCCTTCCATCTACAGAAACAAGTTGGTAAAAATTTGAATCAACTTTTGAAACTCTGGAAACTACTAACACTTAACTAGGGATTGCTTAATCGAGAAAAGTAACTAAATTTTGGTTAGAGTTTTGGTGTTTTTGCTTATCCTACATGAAGGAACAGGGTCCCTTGGTACGGCTTGATGGTACGAGTGGTAAAGACCAACTCAAAGAACCGTGGTTTTGGTTTTCAGCTGTCTTGTTAGTTGCCTAAGACTTCATCAGATTTGCCTTTGTTTTTCCCCTTTCTGAACCCTCAGAGTTTTTAAAAACAAAAACCTGCCTACTGCTGTCTGGATTCACAGACGAGATGGGTCAAGCAGCAGACTGTAAAGGAAGCAGCTGGGGAGGAGGAGAGACAGAGACCAGGTAAGGGTTTTGAAGGACTTGAGTAAACCAAGGAATCTGGAAGCCAGGGCCCAGGATTAGACACACTCTCAGGTAGGACCCAAGAGGGCCATCGCCCTCCACCTCAGAATGATCCTTGAGTTGGTGAAGGCTGAGGCGGAGATGCAACAGACTGAAGTATTGAAAGAGTGTCCAAACTCAACCAGCCTGCAAGAGCCAGGAGAGTATCCTGTGTTTGGACTGGAGGCATTGAAGGAGATCCTGAAGGTATTCTTGGTCATTTTTTTCCCCAATGTGATGAATATAGCTGTAGCTAGCTCTTTTATTTCTACACAGTAATATATGATTATATCATACTGGTTATGCTATTGAGCACTGGAATTGTGGAAATAAAGACCTCAAAAATGAGAGTAAGCAGACTTTATTCAAATAGAGCTTGCTATAGAAAGGGAGTGAGCCACCATCGCTTGTGTTTGGAGAGATTCGAGCCAAGGTTTATAGTGGGAAAGCATTATAATGAAATGGAGAAGGCTTCAAATATGCCCTTTAAGAGATTAAAAGATTGTTGGAACAAGGAGGTTGGAGACTTCTCAAATAGTAGTAGGTATCTTCCATGATTGGGAGAACATAGCTCTTTCTCTGATTGAAACCGAATTGGAAATGGCAACAAAAAGGGATATTGGCAGTCATCAGTCAAGTTCTGACATTTCTGAGTGACTCACTGCAAATGTTTGGTTTGGTGTCCTCAACTGGTTGTTGCAGAGATTGTGGGTCAAAGTTGTTTGCCATAAAGTCTGTCCATTGTCTGTATATTCAGTTTCTCAGAGTTTGCAGTTTATGACTGCAAGACTTTTCACACTTTACATGAAATGTAATATTGAGAATAATAGTAACTCTTAAACTGAAATGTATGAAATCTGTAACCCCTACAGCAACCATTTTTTAAAAGTTATAACTAATAGGTAAATTTAAATGGGATATTAAAAATTATTTAATCTAAATAAAAGACAAAAAAAATGCTTTCAAAATCACAGGGACAAACCAAAAAAAAGAAAAACCAGTCCACCTTAATCCAACCATATCAGTAGTTACATTAAATGTCAATAGTAAAGCCAAAGTGTCAGCAAACTTTCTGTAAGGGCCTGATAAAAAATATTTTAAGCTGTGTGGTCCATACAATTTCTGTCAATGCTGTTTGAAATGAGCCATAGACATGCGTAGGTAAATGAGTGATATGGTTGTGTTCCAATAAAACTTTAGAAAAATAGGCAATAGGCAAGAGTCTGACCTGCCCAAAACTTGGAGTCTGTTGACCCTCGCTGTTGAGCTCCAGGTTTTCTTTTCTTCCATTAAATTATGTTGGACTTTGTTCTGGTAAACAGTTAAAGTTACTTGCAAACCTATAAACTTAGTCATCAATTTTTTCTTCCAGGTTTGGAAGTTTCCCACTTTGGGAACACTTTTAAAGTAAATTATCAAATTATTTAGATTGCCGAAGACCAGTCTGGGGTTGAGAATTGGGGCTAGAAACAGACAAGACAGCTAACTGGCAACAGCCTCACACTGTTCCCACAACTCCTCAAGGAGAAGGGTATACCTTATGGATTTACTTCCAGTTCAATCTTCTAATAATACAGTCTTTTAACTAGATGTATCATAATCATTTCACAATATATATCAAATGATTATGCTGTACACCTTAGACTTACACAGTATGTCAATTATATCGCAATAAAATGGAATAAATTAATTAATTGACTAATAAAAAGTATGGTCTTTTGATGTCCCTGCTTAATTATATCCTACCTCAATCTGGCCAGGGACTTTACTTTCTGCCCTGCTTGCTGAAGAAGAGAGGGCAATAAAGGAACTAGGGACCATTACATGGCTCCCCCTTCCTCTACAGAATGGTGGAACAGTTGCCGATGTAAAGTAACTGGCCAGAAGGTGCAGGCAGTGCTGGTCTAGAACAGCAGTGCATCATTTCTGAAGGGTGTTGGGAGGACGGAGTCAGCGGGATGGCAAAGCTGGAACTCATCCATCTGTAGTTCCCACGCTTGATATTAATGACAGAGGGCTAGAGCTGGAAAGGAGTGGTCTTCCTCTCACTTTCACTGGAGTCCTCTATTGATAAAACAACACTATCATGCCGAGTTGTTTACAGAGTTCAGCTCTCAGATCAACAGGACAAAGAAAAGTGGATTTGGAGCTGAAAACAAATAAACTGATAACAATTCTTTTATTTTTAACCTGTCCTCCCCCCATTCCCACACATCTCCATTTGTGTTGAAAAGACAAAAATAGAAGACAATTTAATACAAGACACAATGCTTTATATCATCTGCAAAGGAAAAGGGCAATAATTCCTCACTGTTTTTAATATTAGAAAAGTATTTAGAAATATTTTGTAGAAATAGTCACTTTCTACCTGCTCTGTGAGGGGCTCACATCAGTCTTAGTCTATATAAATCTGTAAATGCTTAGCATGGCTATCTCATTTAATTATTGCAAAACTCTGGTGAGTCAATAGAATAAGGTTACTAATTACATGTCATAAATGAGGATTCAAATTTCTGTTATTTTGACTTGTCCAAAGTCATACTGGTAAACTGGCAGAGCTTTTATTTAATTGTTAATATTCCACAAATAAAATTCTCACTAACAGGAAGAATTCTCCCCCCGCCCTTTTCCATGAACGTTGATATCCCAGAGTCATGATGGAAAAGCCCAGGTTAATGATGTCAATACCAGTGGAACTCAAAGTTGAAAAAGCTAATAGAATATAGAGTGATTCCTCAAAATGAACCTGTAAGTGAAGTGTATTTTTCAGTGACTATGTTTTTTTGCTATTTCAGAGATACTTCTTCAGCTTAGTCATCAGTTGGTAGTGACATCAAGTAGATTTGAATTTCTCTCATTCCAAGTTTTTCTGCCACTACCAAGTGGTTACAACAACTTTGCTGAGCTGTTATTCAGAGTAAGGCTATGAGTCATTTGGGGGCAAAAAAATTGTATCTCATAAATTTGGAATTTTGAATAGGAAGTAAGTTAAACATGTCTTTCTTTAACACAGTTCCATCCCAGGAGACTGAATTATAGTACAAGTGGCACATTAAACTCTCCGTGTGAACAAAGCGCCCAGGAGCACAGAGGTCGTGTACTTTGCGCCCCTGGGCTCCGGCCTGCATTTTTCATCTTCCCAGTCACTCATTGTTTCCTAATGTTAAAAAAACAAATAAGATATAGAATCCCATTAAATGAAAAAAGGGCTTCTACTGCTCTCCCAGTCCTCCTTTTTAGAGGTTGTTATGCTGGGTGGTTCTTACTGGTGGTTATCACTATCACCTTTTAAAGAGTGCTGTGCGTCCATTTCTTGGGAGCTGACCCCTGACTGATACCTAGTGCAGTAAGTCCTGATGTGACTGAGATATTCAGCTACTCACACTCCTCCCTTCCCCACTCCCTGCGCCTGAGCTTTTTTTTCAGTGTACTTCTTTTACTTACTAACGCTCTTTTTGTGCCATCAACTTTAGAATTCTTTGACTCCACTACGTAGGATGAGGAAATTAAGTTCTATTACTTTTACATTGTCAAGGATTCTGTGTCTGTGTGTGCGCGCGCATTGGTTTGTGTTTTAGCATCCATAGTCTGTTGAGTCATTATAATAAAGTATTTTATGCTTTATGTATAGGTTGATTCTAAATATCAGGAACCAACAAACCTATGTTGTATATTATTCACATTAGATCTGGAAGTGTAACCCATGAAATATGTAATCCTGTATCACAAAATTAGTGCAACTCAAAAAACAAAATGTAGGGGTAAATTATATCCCTGCCCCCACTGTGTCTCTACACGCCCCCCCCACCCCCCTCCCACCCAGTAGTTCAAAATCATGCCATATTTTAACTTGCTTCACCTTTTGACAATACTTTCATTTTCAGTTTCTCCCTGAATTTTTTTACTTCTGTTTTAATGAAAGGAATATATGTTTATAATTGGAAAAGTAAAATAGTTCTACATGGTTTAAGTGGAAAATCCTCCTCCCTCCCTCCAGTGCTCCCCAGACAAGAATTCTTAATTTTTTCAGTACTTTTCTCAACTACTGATTTTTAGGTTAAAAATATGCTCATACTGCTGTTTTTTCTTTTCCAGTCTGAGGTATCCTTGTTAACGTCCCACAATATAAAATGAGGTTTTTGGTCTCTTGTGTGTTTCTTCCACCCAAAACACATACACTGTATCCATAAATATGCTTCTCCCCAATTATTCAACCTGTTTGTATTAGTCTTTTGGTTAAATCAATATTCCGTGTTTGTATTGTTATAACTTTAACTTTTGCATACCTGAGTTGTGTATTTTGTATGTACTCATCATTTTTTCATCTCCAGATTCTCTGGCCAAGTTAAAAAACCGATGTATCCAATGATGTAGAATTTCATGGTAATTTGCTTTTATGTGAATCTTTTTCCCATCTTTTTAAAGTTAATGAGTCAGACACTCAATTCTGAAAAATATTGTATTGTCCTTGATAATTTTCTTCCTTCTAGTTTCTTTGTGCTTTGTTTTTGGAACTCCCATTCTCTAGATATTGGTTCACCTCTATCCTCTTTTATCTTTTGTCTACTAAGTTCTATATATTTAATTTTTTCTGTTTACGAAATTAGATCTTCCATTTTCATAACATCTATCTATTATAAAATTTTTAAATATACAATATTTATCTCTCACTGCTCTTATTTCATGATTGATTATATCATTTCATCTGTCTCATCCTGACATTGCTTATTGCCGCTGAATTTTATAATTTGCTTGTTTCTGTTTGATTTCAGGTTCTCTACTAGAGGTTTTCCTCAAATGTTTGGTTATCATAGGCTGTTCATTTATATTTTTGAGAGAGATGGAAAAGCCGGTTGGAAGCTCTGTGAACACTGTGGATACTCACGTATCAAGGTAGAGGTGTTCCTGTTCAGCATGAGACAGGGACTTGGCTATTTCAACTGTCGGTACCTACAGTCATTTCCCTTGGATGGTCCACTTCCTCACTGGTTGCAACATTCTCAGAATACATGGAGAAGGGACCCCATTCTAATGGAGACTTCCTCAGCCTTCATCCTTAGAGGTTTGTTTCTCATGTTTCCAATATGGAGTCTCTTTCATGGAGTAAAACTTCCATCAATCTGTTGTCTGGCTGCAGCATAGGGCAGGAAATTTGAGGCTGTTTCTTAAATTAACTGTGAACTGTTCTGCTGAAGGATCTAGAACCATTAGTAGGCTGACAGAAACAGGGCAAAATGCAGCAAAACAGGATGGCACTTTTCAGGCCCCTCAACAGACGAGGCCCTGAGCAATTCAACTATCCCTGTTGCTCTGTGTTACAGCTGCTCTGGTTTATTAAAGGACAAAACTGACGGTCAGAAATATGAAAACAAATGGTACTGTTCCATTTAAATGGGGTATATGGTCAGTCTAGCCATTGATTTCTAAGCCTTTCCAGGACCTTACTCATTCAAATTCACTCCTAAGCCATTTAGTTTTCTCCTCTCTTCTTCAACAGCCATCTGATTTCCTGGTCCCTATATCTTGTGGCTGTCTCTCTTTTCTGCTTTGTTTTTCTCTCTTGACCACTTTATTATTATATTTTTTGCTTTTTAAAAAAATTCAACTGTAATTTTACTGGTATTGGTAACTAAAGGATATAAGTTTGTGGTTAACCTGCCATGTCTGAACTGAAGAAAAAAAAAAAGACCCCAATTTAGGGTGCTCTAAAAAGGCTTCTGAATCCTTGTACCTCAGAAAGACTGTATTAAGCTTTCAATGCTAGTTTCAAGTTTATTTTCCCTCAAGCTCCGAGTTCTTATTTTACTAAACTTCAGGCACCCTTGGAGGTTGATGAGAAGACTGCTTATTGTATTCCCTTGGAGACACTTAGCCTTTTGCAAGTAATTTGTTTTCTCTCAGTAAGAGTTTTGTAGTATTCACTAGATTTTAAATCTCACACATTTGTCTTTAGGGGTGGAGAGTTAAAAATTTACCTTATTTGATGTTTAGTGTGACTGCCCACCCCAGGAAAAAAAGCTCTCACCTCCAATTCCACCTTCTTTTCTACATGTTCTAAGGAGTTTCATCACTGATCTCTTTCATCAGTAACTAGAATCCCATTTGCTGTCAATCTTTAAAAAAAAAAAAAAAGTCTTCAAGATCTCTAGAATGATTACCACCTTCCCCCTCTAATCTATGTTATGAACCTGTTTTTTTTTGTGAAAACTGTAATCTCACTGGAGTTTTGGGAGGAAAAGAACATGAACATCTATCCATCTGTCACCTTAACCTAGAAGTTGCTTTTTACTTTCAAAATGCTCATTCTTCAGACCTGGACAGGTCTTTGTTTTCTAAATTGTTGAAGTAATTCATATAAAGAAACTTGTATGAAATTTCACTAAAATTTCAAAGAGGATAGAAACCATTTTATTTTGCATCACTTTTGTTCATACCTAGAAAAAGTTAGTTAATTAAGAATTTTATGTCTTTTTTACAAATTGATGGAAAAATATCCCATGCTCATAGATTGGAAGAAATAACTATGTTAAAATGGTCATGCTACCCAAAGCAACATATAGATTTAGTATAATTCCCATCAAAATTCCCAGAACATTTTTCAAAGAAATTGAACAAGCAATTTGAACAAATTGAACAAACTCAAGTTTGTATGGAATCAGAAAAGATCTCGTTAGCCTAAATGAGCAGGGATAAATAGCAGAAGAATCATACTTCCTAATTTTAAACTATACTAGGAAATGATCATCAACAAAAGAGTATGGTACTGGAACAAAAAGAGACACAGATCACTGAAATGTATAAGGAACTCATATACCTCAACAATAAAAAGCAAATGACCCATTCAAAAAATGACCAGAAGAACAGCATAGACACCATCCTATAGAAGACACACAGATGGCCTACAGATGCGTGAAAAAATGTTCTACATCACTAATCATCACAGAATACAAATAAAAACACAATGAGATGCCAGCTCACACCAGTGAGAATGACCTATATCAAAAGGATTTGGGGAAAAAAACAAATGTTGAAGGGATTATGGAGAAAAAAGGAATCCTACACTGCTGGTGGGAATGTAAATAAATTAGTGTAACCTCTCTGGAAAACAGTATGAGGATTCCTCAAACAAAGGTGGATCTACCATTTTATCCAGCAATCCAACCCTAGGCATATACCCAGCAGGTACAAAATGTCTTATCAGGAAAAATATCTGCACTCTTATGATTGTAGCAGCACAGTTATCAAGAGCCAAGACATGGAAACAACCTGAATGCCATCAATAGATGACTGGATAAAGAAGCTGTGGCACACACACACGCACACATCTATGTGTGTATACATACATGTGTATGTATGTGTGTATATATATACTCAATATAATTCTATGCAGCTACTAAAAAGTACAAAACTGTACCCTTCACAACAATCTGAATGGAACCAGAGGGGATCTTGTTAAGCAAAAAAAAGTTCAAAAGATTAATCACAGGGTGCTTTCTCTTTTATGTGGATTATAATGAAACAAAACAAATGAACAGACAAACCTCAACAAAAGTTATAGGACACAGACAATGGCTACCCAGAGGCGGGGTGGAAGGAGGGAGGGAAAGAAAGGGAATAAGATGGTGGTAACTGACACTAGCACTCTGGCAGCAGGTGTGGTGTTAACTACTCATAGACTGAGATGCAATTTCAATATCCTAAAATGAATGTAGCATTTAGACAACAGAAGTAATAAAACTGTTATTTTTAAAAAATATGCCAGAATAGAAGCAATTTAAGTGACCGCTATTGCTATCTTTATTTAATTACAATACTCTCCAATAAAAACATCTCCAAAAAGACTCCTAAAAAGAAAAGACTGTGTATATAGTTCACCTTGTTCCCTTTTCTATACTTTTTTCATTTTTTGTCTTCTCTCTTCTAAATCATCACTATCCTAGTTCCTTTCTCTCACAAGTGAGTATATTGATTTTTGTTAAAATGACTTACCGCATGCACTTTTGAAAATTTGTCTAGTAGGTATTCTAGAGCCTGTAAATCATTGTTAGAATGCCTGTGGGAAGGACCCTCGCTCTCAGGTGCTTGAATTTAAAAAGAAGACCAAAGAACTGTTAAGTTCTTTGATCTTTCATTTGAAAATAAAAACTTTGGGATTTTCACTAGTCACTGAACTACATGTTTCTGTCCCGAACTGTCTCCTTGGGCATTGCTGGAATTAATAACAAGCTTTTTAAATCATTATTCAATAGTTACACTTTCTAGTCTATGAAGTTCTTCTCAAGAATAGAAATAACAAAAATATACTTAAATAAGAAAGTAATTAATGGCCATGCACTAAAAACTAAATGCATAAGCTAAAAATCTGATTTCATACAGGTCAAGTATGTTAAATTTTTAACATGTATCAAAACCATAATACATCATACCTTTATTACTATTAGTCATCAAACCTATGCTTGTCAATTCTGAAGGTTTCTTTGCATTGTTTTGGTGAAATTTTATTTATTCTTTGGCCATTACATAAAAATGAATATTTTAGAGTCAAACAAGTGAAGAACTTGTTTAAAATGTGAACAGAAAGTTTATTTCCTAGTGTAAAAATGGTAAGTTACATTGAAAATGACCCAGGTATATCTTCAAAATTTTTTCTTTGCAAATGTTAGAAATGGTCTAAAAATGTTAATACTGAACTTTTGGTTTTAAGTCCTAACACTGATGAGACTCAATGTTTTTTATTAATGTCTGAAGAATCTAATTTACCACAGAAGCACCTTTGAAAGTTAAATGAATAGTCAGAAATATTATTACTCTCAGATTACCGAGGACTTTTCCCATCCCTAGAAAACTTGCTGTTGTCATTCTGTCATTAAGTATCATAAGTATTTTAGTAAATCATCTGTTAGTGAATGATAGTTTATACAAAGACTAAAGGAATTCCTTTAGTTCAAACATCGATTCAGTTTTCCAAAGAATATCCGGAATTTTAAAATGACCTCAAAAATGAAAAGGGTTTTGCTTTTACAACACAGCATCACAGTGAGGTTTTTTACTGAGGCTGAGTCTGGATGAGGAGCTGAGACTGGCTCTGTGGCTGACTTGCAGAAAGACTTCTCATTCAGATTCGTAAACAAGTCACTGTGTACCTTCTTCATTGGTTTTCCAATCATAAAATAAAGAGACTAAAACAGCTGTGTGTGTGATCCTTGCCTGTGTAACAAAATCCATATCTTCTATAATCTTACACCTGTGCTTCTACTCCAAACACAGAAAATATATGCTGTCAAAAAAAAGTAGTAAATTTACCTTAACTAAATTTGAAGTTGAACTCTGAAAAATTATTTTAGTCAGCTTCAGGCTTTAAACTTTGAAAATATTCTTAGATGATAATGATGGTGGAATTTTCATAATTAAAGAAATTTTCTCACTCATTGGTACCAAAATTTCTCTTCATAAACATTATAACGTTTAAAGAAACATGTATTGCCCTAGAATTACCTTTCAATTGAGCTTTTAAATATCAAAGAAAATTTCTTCTTCAAAAAAGTCTTTTAAAGTGGCTATTGGTTTTTCACTACAAAATGTTCATGTGGTCTTAACCTTCCTATGGAAAATAATTTGAGACAATTTTCTTGAAATTATTATTTCAAAATGTACAGGATGCTGTAAGGGAAAGTGTAAGAGTGTACATATATCTGCCAATTAAAAAATAGACTGCAGAATAGAAAGAAAGAATGTTAGAGTCAAAGCATGGATACCCTAAAGTGACAGACACCTGCCCATCAATAAGTGAGCCACACTGTAGTAATTTTAATGCAAAGAAACCTGTATTCTGTGTCACATGAATCACCTTTGAATGGGAAGACTCTAGGGGGAAGGTCAAGGACACAAAACCACAGAAGACTTTGAGTGTGACCTCAGCTTAGGGAAAATTAAAATTAAAATACTGTGTTTCTTGAAAAGTGGCCCCTAATTTTCCTTCTTCTCCTTCAGAAGACGGCTGTGACACATCTTCAGGGACTAGTTCCAGCTCTGGTGTATGGACTGTTGAACACGACGTGGTCATATTCAGCATGTTGACAGACACATTGTGAAGTGTTTGAATTACAGTTTATATAAAAATGAAACTGTGAACCGCTGGACAAGAACACTGTTCTACTCGCCGAACTTTTCTCCAAGTTCCTTGACATCGAGGATTCCCAATTGCTTGCCAGTGAAGAGTTTGGTTTCTAAAACAAGATTTTGAAAAATGTGAGTGACACGAAAAGCAAGCTGAAGAAAATTCTAATTTACAAAACTAGAAACTGAAAAATTTTGAAACAATAACAATCACACATAGAGTTTTGAAGTTATTACAAATTTAAACTTTAAAAAAAGATTACAAACTCCATTTCCCTTCTTTGGGTTCTGTCAAAGCAAGTTATCAATGAAGCCCTATTTGAGGATACCCACATTTGGGGAGAGTAGTTTGAGGTTACTACTATATTTGTTTCTCGTTTGATCTGAATATGTGAAATGCTACTTGTAAGTGCTAATATGTAAAGGAAAACAGATAACTGTTTTATGTGCATTTAAATCAGAGGGATCTACACCAAATGGTCTTTTATAATCCTTTTCAACTCTTGGATTTAATGATAAAAATTGGAAAAAGTAGAAAGAGAAAAGCCAGATTATTGAAATGACTCTTTTTTTAGTCAGTGATACCTCAGCCAGGGTTTAAGTTACTTTATGAGTATTAATTAAATTATAAGTTCATTTAAAGTAAACATATGAATGAGGTATTTAGAAAAATATTAAGTTTAAATATTAACGTTCTATCTGATATGAATTCCTACGCACTTTACTGCTCATATAAGTGTACTCAATATAGAGGTTACTAGGCACAAGTGATTAATAAATAGATTCAAGTTATTAAATGTTAAAATATACTATGAGAATAATGATTAACTGGAAAGATCCATAGTTTACTTTCTAATCTGTATTTTACCAGTGCCACCTGACATACTTAAAAGCATGACCCATGTGTGACCTACATTGGCCTTTGTCCAATAGCTGCAGAGTATAGGCCCACTATTCTCTTAGTTGTGAATAGTGTTATTGGATTTCACTGATAAAAGAGTACACGGCAGGGATAGATTTTCAGGATGACGTTTCCATCATCAATTCTTTTGGAAAATCTACAGATTTCTATAAGTGTATGACCCTGGAAATCTGAGCCCACTTCTGTCAGAACCATGATTTGATGACTGCCTGATTGATCAGTGGTTCTGAACTTAGCTGTCAGTATGAATCTTCTTGGCAGGGGTCAGCAACACCAGAAACCAAACCTAGCCCACCCATGTTTTTTGTGTAGTCTGGGGATTAGAATGAGTTTTTACATTTTTAAAGAACTGAAAGAAAATCAAAAGAAAAGTACTTTGTGGCTAGGAAAATGATAGGAAATTCAAATTTTTAGTGGTCATGAATACAGTTTTGTTAACACAAAACCATGTTCATCTGTTTACATGGTTTCTGGCTGTGGTCATGCTGCAGTGGCAGAGGTGAGTAGTGGCAGAGGCCATAAAGCTTTCAAAGTCAAAAATGCATACTATCTGTTCACCCCTGATTTAGAAATTGCTAAAAATTCATCCCCAAAGATTCTGACTCAGTTGGTCCCAGGAATCTGCATATTTCCTTTTTTCTTTTTTTAATGGAAAGTTGCATGCAGGAATGGAGGTGAATAGGCAAGCAGGCAGAAAAAGAGAGGAGGAAGAAAGGTTTATTTTATTTAGTTGTTCATCTTGGTTGTTCCCCCCAGTCCTGGGTCTTGAACCTGGGTCCTTGGGATATATGTGGACTATATAACCTTATCTGCTAGGCCTCCAGGACATGCCAAATCTGCACATTTTTAATCACCATTCCTAGTAATTCTGATTCAAGTGGACTTCAGAACACTGCTTTAGACTGATGAGGTTTTCGGTGGTCATTTGGGGACTTGGTATGACCGCCAATATCTAATTTCCCACTCACCTCTGAGATAGAGTCTCTGAGTACCAGAGTGTGGACTGGTAACTGGATTCTGCAATTTCTAGTTGGAAGGGTCAACACAGTTACATTCAACTCCTCCGATCATACGTTGGTATATTACATATCAGTCAGCAGTTCAGCATGTGGAAAGGACAATATTTACAAATGAGTAGCCAGAAAAGTTCTTTAACTAGTTTCCTTCCCTTACCCATCAGAGTCCAGGCCATCTCCGGAACAACGAAGGCTCACAGAGTTCATAGCGGGACGCTGACAGTCGACACACACCGTGTACCCCTCTCGGAGATACTGCATCCATCGAGTTAGGGGTCGGTTTTCCATAGCACAGTGATGAGTTAATGACTCTGTCTTGAATTCCATACAGTATCTAGAAGGAAAAAAAAACAATTTAATTTGCTTTCACCAGAGGTGGTCTAATGCCGTAGAAAGTCTTAGGAAGTATTGTAACCTGCAGGTCATTAACAGACTAGAGAAGGCAATGCAGTATATCTTCACGGGTTCTACATCAGCCACAAAATGCCTTGTGAAGTTTCTCATTTGCTGAACTATGACGCTGTCTGACAGACAACTATGGTAACCCGTTCTGCTCTTTTTCAACTCATGATTGAGCTATCTGGTCAATGTGAAGAAATTTGGGTATCCTAGATTCAGTGTATTCTGACTACTAAATTATGTGTAAGCATGTTTCAGTAGGAACCTAGTCCTTGATAACATTGCTGATATTTTAAGGAACTCTATAAAGTGATTGAGCACTTGCTTGAGTGCATGGGACCCAAAAGAGGGCTAGTCCTTGATGTTCACGCGAGTATCTGCTGTTTTCTGCCCCAAAGATGTTTGCAGGGGCACTCCTTACACCCCCACCTAGCTCACCTGCAACACCTGAGGAAAGGAGACATGTTTTCACTTGAGATAAAGCATCCAAGTAATACAAACATAGATGAAAAGGAATGGGAAGCCGAGACTGGTTTTTCTGTGATAGAGGCTAGTATTTCCTTAAACTAAGCTGTGGAAATCTCTACTAGATTCTGAAGGCCCCAGGGGAGCATTGAGACATAGGTGAATATTTTAGAGTATTAAAAGCAACAAAATTCTACAATTTTTTAAGGATCCAAAACATAGTAAGAACTCTTAAGTGTTGCATTATTGGTTCTAACAAGCTACAATGGACCAGTTTCTTACCCAAAGAATTATAAGCTGTAATAAACTAAATAAAAAGTGTTTGGAGAGTCTGCTTCAAAGAAGGCCTTTGACAATGGTATTAGGTACCTTTAGGTATTGAGATAGGAAATTCTGTGGTGCAGCTACAGTCAGTTTCTACCAGGAAGCTTAACCCAGACATCTCTTCAATGATGTTTTCTCACTAAATTCTCAAAACAACTCCATATGGTAGGTGTTAAATGCATCTTTCCAGAAGAAAAGCCAAAGGTGGAACAAAGTCTTATGGCTAGTGAGTGACAGTTTGGAATCTGAACACACAATCTTCAGCGGCCCTAATCTTATGCAGAAGAGCACAGAGGTTCCTCCCAGCCTGTGTCAGTAGATTTTGACAAGGAATCCTCAGAGCTGTCGAATGGGCCACTTTCAATTATACTGAACAGGTAGTACTGGAGTCCATGGCCCATAAAGGCTATAAAAGGGGCAACCTCAGATGATAAGATGATATCATCTCATTTTAATTCGGCATATGTCCAGTTGGAGATCAGACCTTCGAGGCAGATAAACCTTAATGGCCCCACCAAATCAAAGAGGGGAATGAGTACTTTCCCAAATCTGTGGTGAAGACTCACATTTTACTCAAAGCCAACGAACAAGTTAGAGAAGAAAACCCATCACACCAAACTGAACTTTGTGGGCTGACTTGACTGTACAATTGGAAAAAACTTAAAAACAGAAGAAAAATACCAAATTACCCAGCATCTTCGGTGTCTGTAGACCACTGTGGTGAAGCAGTTTGTCTTGTTCTCTCCTTGTTGAATGCAGAGGTAGTTATAAAGGCAGGGACTAGAAAAGGGAGAATGAACACTTGTGACCTGAAGTACTCAGTGACATTTCTCAAACTTGGTTTCCAACCTGTCAAAAGTCCTCCATCTCTAAACCCAAAGGCCTGTGACACATCATCAAGAAGAAATGAAACTCAGTTACAGTGTCCTCAGTGCCAGCTCAGTAAAGCTCTGTGTGAGTGAAATAGAGTAAGTGGGCTGAAGACCTTTGACAAGCATGCTCATCTGCAGTAATAAAAATGTGTAAAAAAAAAGAAGAGCCAGGAGGAATACCGCCCCCTCCCCACAAAAATAATAAAGATGAGAGTGGGGAGGAAAAATGTGAAATAAATTCTGTAGAGAAAGGAAGAGATTTTTTTTAATGCAAGGAAGAGTAATAAGGAAGAAAGGGGAAAATAAAAAAATAATGTAAAATGATAGAAGGAAGAAGACAAGAAAGAATGAAGAAGACAGAGGGAGGAAAAATGATAACTAGAGAGAAAGGAGAGGACAAAGGGAAAAGGCAAGAAGTGAAGGAAGCAAGAGTTCCCCAGGTCCCCCAGTGCCCAGGACCAATATGATAGCGCTGGGTGTGACTGGTCGGCACAGAGTTCTTCCCTCACCTACCTCAGAGAAGGAAAGTCACAAGTGACCTCTTCTTCCTTCTCATCACCTCTCTCTGTGCCACTCTGAGAGGGAGCTGGGACTTCTTCCTCCCCATTCTGCTTCTCTCTTTTACTTTGTTTTTCCTGTATGTCTCCTTCCTATTTCATCTCAAAGTCTATGGAGGCTTCTACTGCTCTGTGTAACATCTAGAGATAACCTCTTGATTGCACTCTATTGTCAAACCAAGGAAAACAGAGTTTTGCCTAATTTATCACTAGAATTCTCACACACTAATATCCTCAAAATACATGTGTGTAACAAAGGACTTGATTCATGAATGAATGGAGGAAGTCATGGAATTGCCACCAAGATGAACAGGTCATACTTTTCCTGTGGTATCCTGTTCTTATACTTAGTCTTATAGCTGAGATGACCCAACAATCTTTCCTACCTTTCATTTCAGAAACAAGACCATTCTAGAACAAGCAAATACCAATCGGTGTCACTTGTGTGATGCCAAAGTCATCATCAACATGAGCAAAATGTGTGAGGATACCAGTTGCAAAGTAGATGCTTCAAGTCTACATGTTCATTTCATCCGACTCCTCACTGCCACAAGATGGCAGCCCTAATTCTTTTGTAGATTTTCTTAATGAGGAGTCATTTTTACATTACTAGGGAATCTAAGACAAGAGTAGTAGAATTCCTGGTATCCACTTGCTCCTAAGAGTTGCAGGTACTGTTCGTGTCTCAGATGGTTTGGTGCCTAATCTCTCCAGTAGGAAAATTACCCACATTAAGGGTATGCCCTAGGAACCTGGCTATGTGGCTCATCCTTGCTGCACTAACATGCTTCATTGTTTCCAAAGAAAGTGTGTCACACTTTCTAAATGTGACTGTAGCTTTTGAAGTTCTAAAATCCAGGAGTAGAACAGAAAAGAACAAGTGAGTGTATGTATGTTAGGATCCTTCTGTTTCTCTTAGAACTAATTATCAAATAAAAATCTATGAAGTATTATACCTAACAAACCATAAATTTTCAGCAAGTATTTCTTTAGCCCAAAACATTGATTTGATCTCTTAATTTGTATTGCATAGGTTTTTACCAAAGTTCAAAGATAATGCACTGGATGTATAGCTCAGAAAAAAAAAGAATGAAGGAAAGAAGTGGAGGACAAGTCTATGACTATAGTTTCTAATATAAAATACTTAGAAAATGTTCGATAATAATAAAAATAAAACAATTATGCGTATCTAAGTTTTCAGGTACAATGAAAAGTCTTGGGTAAAAGTTCCCCGTTTCATAAATGAAGAGAGTGTGGCTCATAGAAGTTAAGAAGTGTGTTCAATATTACACAGTCCTTAAAATAAATGAAATCTGGTCATTTGCGACAACATGGCTGAAACTACAGGGGATTATGGTAAGTGAAATCAGAAGGAGAAAAATAAACACATAATCCCACCCACACATGTAATGTAAATAAACAAAGCAACGGAACAGACAAAAACAAAAACCAAACCTTTGACATTGACAATAGAACTGAGGTCACCAGTGGGGAGCAGGGTGTGGTGGGGAGCAAATGGTGATAAAGTCCAATGGACAGTGGTGAAGAACTTTTGGTATTTAGTAGTGGGTGTAATCTGTTGATAATATATTTGATGAATGGTGAATCTACACGTGTGAGCTTGTATTATTTTATAAATCAAAGTAATCCCAATAAATATTTTAAAAATTAATAAAAAGAAATGTGTTCAAGGCTCATGTCTAAATAAATACAGCAGTGACAGGCAATGTCCCCAAAACTATCTCCTCACTGCCAAGCTCCACGGCCTCTAGTCAAATGCAGACAAGAAACAGTTCTCTATTTTATGCACCAAGTTTCCCATGAGTTACTTAAATTCCATTGTATTCTCTCTTTTGGTCCCGAATTACTATCCTTAATGTGAAGAGAGAGCTAAGAGAGGAAAGGGGAAAAAGTTAGCCGTTCACACTCTGTGTCCCCTCAGGTCATGAGAGAGGAATGGGGGTGGTGAGGCTATGGCACAGCACTGGGGGAGGACTTACCTGGACGGCAGACTCATGCCCCTTGGGACAGGGTGCTCTGGTATTTCTAACCAGCTCATTTACAAAGTACTTTCACTCACAGGTTGTGGTTTCCACAAAAGTTTCATAAAGAAGTATTATGCTAGTTTTACTCTTCAGAAAACTAAGGCTCTTGGAGGTTAAATGAAGGGGAAATAGCCAATGACTTACCAAGAAGTGTCTCATAATAAAATAGCTGCTCTTTTTTTAAGACCTTCTGTCCATGTTCAGTGTCAAGGCTCTCAGTTATGATCCATCAAAAAGTAAAGTCAGTATCCCTGACCTTGTCTCCTCTGGATCTGGCCCCCGTCCTGGGCCTGGTTTGGTGGCAGGTTCTACTGACAGGGTTCTTCCCCCTCATATGAGACTTCAGTAAATTGACCAGGAGCCAGATTACCTGAAGGT
This sequence comes from Solenodon paradoxus, assembly GCA_004363575.1. NCBI lineage: Eukaryota > Metazoa > Chordata > Mammalia > Eulipotyphla > Solenodontidae > Solenodon > Solenodon paradoxus. The sequence continues at coordinate 195,546 of RJWH01000108.1, read as the reverse complement.
GACTGAACCAGCACCACTTTCAATATCCCACCATTTTAATTTTTATTACCTAAGAGTGGTAAAGAATGTAAAAATTAGTTTTGCCTCTAGTCCAATTTCTGTTTATGTGTGGAAGCACGTAGCCAGGTGCCCGGGGACAAAGGCTCCCCCACAAACATGGTTTCTCCTTCCTTTCCCCTTCCTGGCAATAATATTCAAATGTAATGGATTCTTTGTTAACAGGCTATTTGCCAAACTTTATGGCGTCCTAGCAACCTACCATTGTTTCAGCTTTATAAAACTTCCACTTTTAAAAGCATGGCACTGCACATATTTCCTTTGAACATAAAAGTAAATTAAATTTGCTTTGAGAATTTCATAAAGTCCTCTGACACAATGGGGTGTCACAACAGTAGGCTTAGAATTGGTCTGTAGATAGAGTGTAGAACAGAAGGAAAGTCTGATAATTCACACCAGCCTGGACACACACAGTATATAATGTACACTGATATCCTTTCTGAAGGAAAAAACAGTATAACCAAGTATCAGCATGTTTGACAAACTTAGTATGTGGCTTTCTGGATTTGTTTTTATGATAAAAAATCTAGTCCTAATATGCACTGAATGAAACAGGAAAATTCAATAGCTTCTTGATCATTAGAAAGAGCATTTCAGTGATCATATTTTATTTACTAACTTCACAAGGCCCTCTATAGTTCTACATCGTTACCAGAATCTATAATTGTAATTTTTAACTCTAGTGGCAGTTGACAGCAAAACAAGAGAGTAAACCCCATAGGATTTAGAGCCATGAGATCTAGATTTAGGTTTTGTCTCCTTTGACAAGTGTTGTCACCTCTGTGAACAACCAAGTCCTCATGTTTAAACCAAGAATAATGGCAGTACCCTACCTCCATAAGAGGCAGAATGGCTCCCAAAAGATGCCTGTGTCCCAGTCCCCAACCTGTGACTATATTAGGCAACATGGCAAAGAGATTGAAGGAAGGTGGCAGATGGATTTAAGGTCTTGACTCAGTTGACTCTAAAATAGAGAGATTATCCTGAATTAACCAGGTGACGAATGTAATCTCAAGGGTCTTTCAGAGTCAGAGAAGACGATGTGAGCACAGCAGAAAGACAGAGATACATAATGTTGCTGGCTGTAAAGACAGAGCAGGGGCCATGAAGAAAAAAAGCGTGGACAGCCTCAAGAAGCAGAAAATCCAGAAAGGTGTGCAGCTCTGGTGACACCTTGATTTTAGCCCAGTGGCACGATCTGACATCTGGCTACAGAACTGTGAGGTAATACATTTACATTAACACTAAAATCATAGTTATTGGTTACTTGTAACTCTCTGTCGTATAGCCACGCCCTTGGTGTGTTTCTCTAGAATATGCTTTTTCGAGAGTGAGCCCCTTCATTTCAGCACCCTTTGCCACTCTGACAGTTTATCCCAAATTACCAAGTCTAGAAGTTCCATCAGGATTGAATGCTGTTCCCTCCCTCCGTCTCTCTGCTTTCCCATTTCACTCTAAGTGACAAGAAGAAACCAGGCCTGATCTTTGACACTTTTCTTGGAAATCTTCTCAGCTAAATATCCAAGTACATCCCTTACAAATTTTCCTTTCCATATAACAGCAGGACACCGTTCTAGGTATCCTGCACTTACGTAACTAGGATCTCCTTTCTTCCCTGAAAAGGCAAGGAAACGGATTTCCCCAAGGGCCTTCAGAAACACAGCCCTGCTGACCCCTTGAGTTAGCTCAGTGAGACCTGTATTGGTCTTTTATCCCATAGAACTGTAAAACAATACATGTGTGTTGTGTTTCAAGTCACTAAGTGTGTGGCGATTTGTTAGAGAAGCATAGAAACCTAACCCTTTCTCTTAGAGGTCGCTGAGCAGGATCAGTGTGTATGAAAGCTCTGCCATGCGGCAGAGGCTCCCGCCCTGAGAAAAGGAAGTCTGCAGGGGAAGAAGTCAGGCACACAGGCACATTAGTGAGCACCGAATAGAACCAAAAGCCCCCAAACGGAAGGCCTGTCCATCTCCAGGCTCCCACACCACGCTGAACACCCTTCCGTCACAGTGCCCCTCCATCACCCTGGGCTGTCATTGGCTGTGATGTGTTCCTTATTCAAATTTGTGTCTCCCAAACCCAGCACTGAGCTGGCAGGTACATTTCAGTGAATCAGAAGTCAGTGAGCACATAAATGAATGCCAAACAGCTGGGGTGTAATAGGGCCTGGAAGCCCTAGAAAATCCTCCAAACAAATTGGGCTAAAGCAGCCATTCTTAAACTTCAGTGGGCAGTAGAATCGCCTGGAAATCATATTACTAGGCAGAGTACTGGGTGTAACCCCAGTAATCCGGATCCCATGGATCTAGGTGGAGCATTTCTTACAAGTTCTCAGAGGACTCAATGATGTTAGTCTGGGTCCACACTTCAGGAACCACCAGACTGGAATATTATTATCAGGGTCCTGTCCTCCCCACCAGCTTGTGAAAGGAATCATCATTCCCAAGACACTCAGAGATCAAAGACAGGGTTATAAAGGCTAGCAGCTCTGTTTCAGGTAGATTTTTCTCTGCTTTCCAAATGAGGAGGTCTTACTTTACCTTGTTTGGAAAGGAGGCTGTTAGGTACAGCCATCTCCATTGGCATTGAATCTTAATACTAGCACCTCAGGGGAATAAAGTCCCATAAAATTCTCTTCATGGAACTTGATATAAGATGAGTTAAAGGGGTAATTTGAGAAGACAGGGCATTTGGATCAGGGCAGGCCTCTGAGTATTTCAAAGCATGTACTTCCTTGACCTTCAGACCCGGTTCCAGCATAATCCTGTCGTGAAGAGATCCAGGCTGGGAAGGGATCTGCCACAGCCGGATGCAGTACTGAGGAATCAAAGGAGCTGAAGACAGGCTTTCAACCAGCACAGCCTGTGACCGAGGGGGAGCAACAGCTTTCCTGAGAGACAAGACTGTAGGTTTTAAGAGTCATCCAACAAATCAATAATACCCTACAGCAACTTCCTCCCTGAAACTTTTCTGTAAGCCTCCTTTGCTTTGCCCTCCTCCCCTTGGGAGTGGTGGTGTCTCCGGCACAGGCCATAAGTCTCAGCTCAGCTCATACAACCCTGTGCCACTACCACTTAATACAGCTTCTGTGCCAGTTCTGGACAGAATCTTTATCCTAGATCAGTCCCCAAATCTCTCAGACTTCTTACAGCTTACCATATGGTTAAATACATGGGTCTCTTTGCCCAGATAGTTCTACATTTTTCAGCCTTATCGCCACACCCTCAGAGAATTCCCTTCCCACAACCCTCTGCCAAGACTAGTGGAAATCAGTTTATTACACACACCCATGGCTCCACACCCCTCTCGCTTGTTGAGAATCAGTTGTACCAATTGAAGCTGAAATTTTCTATAATTTTCTACAGTTAATGTCCCAGGATTAACTGATTAACATGCCCCCCACTAAGACAAACACACACATACAGATCTACAGGAGGGCAAGTTTTACATAAATTTTTCTCACCATTGTGACCCCAGCCCAGTGCCTGGTAGCGCAAAGACGCCAACATATGTTTGTGTGTGGAATGAGAAAAGGAACAAAAATGTAAGCCAAAGGTCATGATGGCATGAAATTTTCTACATTCCTATGAAAACATGATCTTTGCTATTCTGACAGTTCAAAGTTTTGCCCAGTCAGGTTCCATCCAGATCGACACAGGGTACCGATCTTTGTCCTGATTTATTTGTGAGTTTCTGCAGCCCCCTGCTCATTCAGGAGACCATTCCTGGTGTCTCCCCTGGCCTCTCCATCATAAAAGTGATTTTTTCAAATCACAAATCTGATCGCATCACCCTCAATCCAACTGGTTTGAGAGTCAAGCATTCTCAGAGAATTATTTTATCATTTTGGGAAATACATACTTTTTCTCATCAAGCCCTGGTGGTTGAGCAGGTAAGTCTGCCAAGGACCTGGGTTTGAGACCCAACGCGGGGAGGAAAAAACTCAGATGAGCAACTAAATAAAACAAAAACACATCTTTTTCTCCGCCTGCCTGCTTGCCTTCATTCCTGCCTGCACCTTCATTTAATAAACAAATATTTTTTAAAAAAGAAATATTTTTTTTCTATTATTTTCACGGTGTGTGGGGAGAGAGCATCATGAGTGAACAGGAATCATAGTGGAAGGACAAAGAATTTATCCTTACTGGACACTTAGCATCCTGGGTGACAATGATCATTTAAGCCAATGTCCTTTGTCTCCAGCTTCATAAGGTTGACTAAACCCACAGTGCACGTGTCCGTTACACAGTCCAAGCACCAAAGGGGCCATCGGCTCATAAACACTGAGAGAAGGGGTGGGAGGGATGGGAGGCGGTTGTGCAGCTGTCTGCTAATCTCTGTGTCAAGCATTTCCGAACTTCCTATCTACTGGAGGCAGACCGGCCCATCCCGCTCCCTGCAGCGCACTTTCCCAGCACATACGTGGCCTTTTATGGGACGAAGAGACGGAAAGTCCTCACTGACAACAAAGGCAGCAACCATGAAAAGCGCAGTACCGAAGGCATGCCCGCAGTCCCGGCCTCGAGGTGTGGCGTACTCCAGGCAGCCGGCTCTCTCTTCCAGCGGCGGGCAGGGCGCCCCGCCGTTCCGCGGCCCCTGCAGCACGGAGCGCCGCCGCACGCGGGCTGTGGGCTTGCACTGGCCGGCGCAGCCACTCCAGGGGCTCCACTCCCCGACCACGCACGGGCGAGCTGAAAAACAGCACCGGGAGGGCGTGAGGGGCGCTCCCCTGAGGAAACCCGGCCAGCCTGCCCCGCTGGCCTGCCCCAACCTCATCTGTCCACGTGACCCGTCCAGTGTCGGGAGGGACACACGGAGCCACAGCCGATTCTAGGTGACACCGACTCCACCAGGCCCGATGGCTAACCGACAATCAGGCACCTTTCAGAGGCAGGGTTTTCCAGGCTCCTGAAGGTGCATCTGGGCGCGGCGGCACACGAGTAAGAAAGAAAATAAGGATAACTCTGTTTCTTTCTTTCCTGCTACTCTAATACTTTCGTATTTACCGTGTCTTCAGCAAGAAAGCACCCAAACTCTTTAAAATCTGAACTTGGACTTATGACAGTTTGTACCTGAAAACTCACTTTGCCTCTCAGCACACTGAAGCTTTTGAAAGATGTATCATTTAGCACATACAACCACTTCTGATGTGAAAAAAAAGCATATGCAACATAAACATCTATCGGTAATTCTGAAATTTCAAACTTTCATTCATCTTCTAAAAAATCATAGTCATTACATGTCAACAAGCAAGAGAGGCAGGAACGAGCTGTGTTACAGTTTGTTCCCAATGTCCTACATGAACACATCCTTTGGAAAATCATTAGCAAGTCTCTTCCTGCTGTTTTCATCTCTTGTCAGCCTTCCCTTTTGATTTTCACCATCCCGTTATTTAATTGACCCATAAAACTAGAAATCGCATTATGAGACCACTAGCTTAGGAGCTAGTTGAGGAAGACTCTGTCTTAAATTATTTTAATAACACTTGTTCTCTCAAGTGTCTTCATCTGAATCTAGCTAGTTCTGCCCAGATGTGTTAGAATTCAAACATGCTTAATAATGCACTTTAAAAAAATATGCTGGGATCAAATATGAACATTTGGACAGCATCATAAAATAAGATTGTGCCATGGCATTAACTCAGAATTTAGTAATGTGGTCATGGGCTGCACTATACATGTCTAAAAGGTGACCTTGGGGAGAGTTCTCTGACTGAATTTAATGTCCCAGCATTCCCCTAATATTTGTGCTTCATGTCCAAGGTTCATTTGGTTTCATCCACAGTTAAAGGCCTCATGTCACAGAATCATTGAATCAGTTGCTATTCCTATTGGTTAAGGTTTGTCCTTGGTAAATGCTGTGTCCTGTTTTTCCAGGTCATGATTTTAACAGCTCCATAAAGAGAAGCAGAAAGTTCTGTGGCCCTGAACAAGGAAATCTTGATGGCTTCATTGTAAGACAGATGAAGAAAAAAAAAAAAGCTCCTATTGAATTATACAAGTGAAAAGATGCATCGTAAAATATTTTGAGTTGGAAGATTAATCTGAATTTATTCCTATTCTACACAAAAGATTCTTTTCTTGGTTAACTTTTGAACTTTTGATTATATTTGGATTGCAATTCGTCGTAGATCACAAGAGATCTTTGGTCATAGAGGTTAGGGGAAGTACAAAAGTTTCTGACAGATTTATTATAAGTCATATATTTCAGCTGCATGACACAAATTTCCGTTTGAACTATTCCATTAGTAATCCATTCTCCTCCCACTAAAGTTTGTCTAATTCATACCTATCTGAGCATATAAAATATTCTTTCTTAAAATGTGACTTTCTCAATCTTCACATCTCACTAGCATTTTTGGAAGCTGACAGACTATTACCTGTGAGCAGCATGAATTCCTTCAACCCTAACCTTGTCACTGATTCTTAATCATTAGCATTTAATGGCATCACCCTACCCCTTTCAAGGGAAGGAAGTCTATATGGTGCCAATAAGCCAGGCAAGTGCTTTTTTCCCTTTTCTTTTCTTTATTTAAACTCAAGGAAATAGTCAAGTTTAGCACGCCCAGGAGCAGATCCTGAGATGTGGGTTTGAATGCAAATAACTTACATGAGAGGTGATCCTAAGAAGCATAAGAGAAAGAAGAACAGAAGCAGAGAAGCAGGAATAGAGAAAAACAAGGTAGACACCTAAGCTTGGACTTAGGTGAGTAAGATAATGGACAGATCCAGAGTGCAAGGAATTATCAAGTCCTTCCTCATGTACCCGCTTGTCTCCCTTCCTCAAGAGCTTTCTAGTTATCAGATGCCTCTGTCACAGCCACAAGGATAATGCCCAAGAATGGACATAAATTATGTATTTCAATAATGAATCTGTGCACAAGAGTAGATACGTTTTTATACATCTCATCCAGTCATATTCAAGCACAATTACCTAAAAAGATGCACCACTGGTTAAAAATAGGAATAAATAATGGCTTTAAAACTTCCATTTTAAACTGAATGGCTTGCCATTGAATTTGGAGTAAAATCCAAACTCCCCGTCAGGGCCTGCGAGGTCCCGTGCGCCCTGGCCTGCGCTGACCCCTCCACTCCCTCCCCCACCAGGTTTTCTGCTCCAACTCTGACTTCTTTGGCCTCTTTACCACTTAAAGCAATAAAGCTCCTTCTAATGCTGGCATCTTCATACCTGTGTTCACTCTGCCAGGAATGTTCTTCCCACGCTGGGCATGGCTGGGTTCAGCTCATCCTTGAGGTCCCAGATGAATTATTCCCTCTTTTTCCTCTTTTTCTGGCCAGCTTATATAAGTAACCTTCTAGCCAACCCACCCCACCACTGCCAAAAAACAAAAACAAGAAAAGAAAAAGAAAAAGAATGATTTCTTCCCAGCACTCAGTATTTCTTGCCTTCTAGCAGTCCCATAATTCATAATTGCATATTTGTGTACTTTATTATTATAAATAAAGGTACTCAATAAAAATGTGGTGAAAAAATAAATGAATGAAATGGTATTGGGCAAGTTCCTCCTTCCTGAATCATGTTTTACATTGAAACAGGCTCTGGTTGCTCTCCTCATTCATTAGAAACCAAAGCACTGGCAGAGGCTCCGAAGGAAAACCAATGGAAAGGCAGACGCAAGGTTAGAAACTCGCATAGCCCAAACTGCGGCACGTTCCAACCCGAGCCAGCGCTGTATGGGCTCCTGGCAACGGTGGAACCAAACGGTGTCCACTGGAAGGAGCTTTGCTTCCTGTGCTTTCCATTCAAGTAGACCCAAGTGTCTCCTGCAACTAGTCCTTCGAATCCCTTTTAATGTATGTATATCTTCTGCCAGTGCCACCTCTTGCAAGTACAAGCTTCTTTAATTTTATTTTCTGTGGCATGTAATGGTATTTCCTTTTATCTGATCCAAATTTCCCTCACTCAACAATTTCAAAATGTGATGAAAAATAAATCTGTGTCTTAACCATGCCCCTCAGGGATTACTGTTTCCTAAGTCCTCTTCCTTCCCAGTAAGGCCTTTTCAGGTTGATGGCTCCAGCTTTCCGACTCTTCTTTGTAGAGATACTTCCCCTCCTAGAATGATCCGAACTTTCTGCAGACCCAGTCAAGGCCTCAATAAGTTGTGACAGGCAGAACTAAAGACATTCATCTCAATCTTTCATTACCAAAGGGTGATTTTAAAAAAAATAGTTTTCTAATTTCTAATTTCTAATTTCTAATGGTGCCAAATACACACAACAACAAATTGAGCTGACAGCTAAAGTCCGTCATTTGGTAAGTGCAGTGCCTCCTTGGTTAATCACAGAAACTCAGGCATCCCCTCTTTGCATTCTGGCCCTGCTGGCTTGGCTCTTTGCCGCCTGAAAGTTTAAGGCCACCCACGATCAAGCACTTTCTCCCTCATGTTCATGTAGTCCTAATCATTCCTAAGGAAATGTGCTTTTTACATGTTACCCACAGCAGAATGATTTATGCATAGTTTTTGTTTCTTGACATTCTACTGAAGAAAAATAAAATAGCCTTTTTATTCACACACACACACACATATCTCATGGTGACACACTTTCAAAAGTATGTCATCTGGCTTTTCCTCTCATCATTTGTATATTCCAAGGCTCCTTGGAAAAACTTCTCTGAAAGTTGAATAAGACTACATGGTTCAGGTGCCTATTGATTCCCTCCAAAAAGTGACCAAGTAGTTTTTTCCTCTTGCAGAAACCATGTTATCTGACCCCCAGCATGACACCCCTTTTCCCTTTTAGACACTGAAGGAACAAGCTCATGAACTGCTACAAAGGCAATAAAATGGGCTGCCTCATAAGAACAGACATTGATGGACTATATGCATCCAGAAAAAAGGGGTTGTAAATCAAAAAGATAGTGATGACTTTTGTGAGTAGTGACAAAGGTGAGTGGTTATCTTCTTTGGTGCATTTCTGTATTTTCCCAATGCTATCTTAAAAAGGAAATGTGAATACACCCCAGATGGCAGTGCCCTCTGAAGCCACAGATAACATCCCAGGTGGAATGACTGCTCGTGTGTTTTGACAAATGCTGTCAAATAACAGCCATCAGGGGATTATACAGAGAAGCAGGACATAATTTGGACCCTCAGGGAGTACACAGTCAATGGAGAGAGAAGGCTCACTCACTCTGCCAGTACTTATCTGGGTCTACTCTGCAAAGAACACAGCTTCTCATAAAGGCTCACGTCTCTGAGGTAGTAAGAACATAATGTTTAAACTCATGAGCTCCGGATTCTGACTGCCTGGATTCACATCTCGTTCCATCACTTGAGAGGTGTTTCTTTGGACAAACTGCCTGACCTCTCTGTGCCCAGCATACTCTGTTCCCAAAGTGAGACCAAAATGAGGATGATCTCGGTGGATCGTGAGACCACAGTGAGGCTATGATTGGACGATGCCGGGAGCGTGCCTGGCAGAGAGTTAACGTTGGTAAGCCTTGACAATGCTACCTCCTGGACTGCACACCCCAGGGGTGCTGCAGAGCCTGCAAAGTCAAGCCATGTTGAATGCTGGCACCAAGCCCTGATCATTTTTTTCCACAGAGACAATGGCAGGGGAAGCCACACGTTGTCTTTGGGGGGCATTCTGGCTCCAATAAAGCCTGGACTTCATAAATCATCATGGACTGGCATGCCCTGGTGCAGTAGCAGTTGGGTCCACTGCCTCTGGCCAAGCGCAGTTCACAGTCATTCCGAGGACCTGAGATCACATCCAGGTGCCAGGGGAACAACCAAAATGAACAACTAAATAAAAATAAATAAAACGCTTCTCCCTACTCTCTCTTCCTGCCTGCCTCTGCTTGCCTTAATTTCTGTCTGTACCTTTCCTTTTAAAAAAATAAATCATCATGGACTGTGACATAGTTCCTCTGGGTTAGTTTTGGAGTCTATATTTTTCAAACAGGCTATACCTTCTTCCTTCAGATATCACACCAGCAGATATTTTTGCCAGTTTCTAGAGTTCCTCTGAATGTAGGAGACTGGCTCCCATGGGAGTACTCAATTTTGGCCCTGCTACACTCGGGTTCATTATTATGTTTTCCTTCAGTTGCTCATCAAAGATCTAATGCAATGTTTCCACGATCTTATAATGCAGACTCCAGGAACCAGTTGGGGAACTGGAAACTGGCATATAAGAAGCCTGCTAAGCCTTCCAAGAAGTTCTTCCAGAGTAAGTAACTTCATCTGCCCACCTCCTCCACCACTCCCATGTCTGGTCAGACATAGCCAATGGAGAATTTTCTTTTTATTTTTAAGGGAAGGTGCAGACAGGAATGAAAGTGAGGAGGAAGGAAGAAAGAGGAGGAAGGAACTCATTTATTTTATTTAGTTGTTCATCATGGTGGTTCCCCGCTAGGCCTAGGTCTCAAACCTGGGTCCCTGGTATGTGTGTGGACTATGTCTGGTGGCCTTATCCGCTATGCCACCAGGGTATGCCTTCTATACTTTTTTTGGGGGGTGGGGATGGAAGAGAGCATGGAAATATCTTAATAGTATTGAAACACATGACATCATCATGAAATTTTCTCTGATAATTAGTTTCAAAACAGATATTTGAGGAGAGGGGATGTGCAGTTAGCAACTTTATAGTTCCAATACCTTATCTGTATTTTTAATAAGTTAAAAAAAATGGTGCATATGGGTGTGGCTGATGGCAACTTGACTACCATGGGTTCAGAGCTTACTCTGCTGCTCATTCACATTCACTTGGAGAGAAGGCGTGCCCTCTAAAAATCTCAGTCCCTGCGCCTGTAAAATCTTCTACAGGCCACCCATGCCTTTTCCCAAATCCAGAGTCAGCAGTATGAGCCTTTTCCAGGGCCAGGGTGAGGAGACTGAGGTCACAATGCAGTCATGCCCTTCATGCTCACCCTCAGCTTAGGTGCCAGCAGTCTCTGTCTTGCCCAGTGGCCAACTTCCAATTGTCTATTTTCTTCCTTCCTTCCCAAGAAACTCCTGGTGCAGAGAACTTAGCACGGAAGAGCCTTTTCAGTCCTGCATCTGTTTCTGCCTGAGTCTGCAAGGTCCTTAGTTAACTCCCTGAGGAAAGGCATTTAAGGATCCTGAATATCTTCCTTTTAAAATTCTACCACACTCTAACTCTTTTCCTGCTTTATGTTCCTTTGTCCACTGCTCCCAGACACCAAGTTGCTATTTCTTTCTTTCTTAGTGGTGGTAAGATCATCTCTCTTTTATTCCCTACTCAATAAAGTCTCATTCCAAAATGAGAGGTTCTTTGTCTTAATATTTCGACCTCATGGACGGAAAACACAGGACTTAGTTTTGACCAAATAAACTTGGAGGATTTTGCAACTCCTCCTAGCATGTGGGGCCTCACCAGAAAGCTGGCTCTTCTCATGACACTCTCCTATCTTTCCCATCCCTTTTCTGCACTGCAGTTTCCCCACAGCTGTCTGTCCCGCTCACCAGGTGAGCCTCAGGGCCCAGCCTAGCACCTGGCAGAGCAGGCTGACACCCACAGATAACTGCTGAACAAGCATGGTTGGCATTCTGTGAGAATTTCCCCTCCCCTTCTAGAGCCCTCCCGCTCCTTCTCCAAGACTAGTATCACCCCTTACTTCTACTGGGAATCTTGCCTTAAATTCCTGGATCTTCTGAGTCTTCCTCTCTCACCTACTTTGCAGGTGAGTTTGCATGTTTGTTTCCTTGCTGTGAACTTCTAAGAGTCAGAGACTGTATCTTCATCATCTTTGTATCTCCACACGTATCACAGACTGGGCATGTTATCTTTACTACAAGAATTCTGTATTTACCTTTAAAATACTGGTAAATCCCTGGTGAGAGAGTCACTCTACCATAGTGAGTCTTCTCCTAAGGGATACTGGCAATCAGACTAATAGGAGTTCAGGTAGGATGCTGCTGAAAGGGACCAGGACAGCTGGCCCCAGGGCCTGCCATTTCCTCCACAGATGACTCTTCACCTTACTTTAGTAGGAAATACCCTAGCCTTGGAGCAGGAAAGGGAAAGGAGCTTATCAAAGAAGATCAATACTCACAGGTAAATCATTAGCTTTCAACTGGGGTCAAAAAATCTTAAAGGTTTTCAATCATGTTCCTTCAACAGCAGCCCTGGGTGACCCTCCTGCCTTGAGATGGGCACCTCTTCCAGCAGCAAAGAAGCCTGAAATTGTCCCTCTCTACTGGGCATTCAATTCCCCAGAGATGGCAGAGCCCTGCAGGTTCTTCTCCTGGGAAATGCACACTGAGATCCTCGAGATCAAATCCTAATACATGTATGGGTTTTGGGATGCTGTGATTACCAGGAGCACAGTTATTACTTTTTTTCCAGAGCCAGCTTCTCTCAGCTTTACTTTGTTCTTCAGCACTGAACTCACCATTTCTTTCTTGGTCTTTTAATTAAAGCAACATTTACTGAACTCTTTCTAGGGTTTGTGATAATGTGGAAAATTTATAGATGAAAAAGACTGGCCCTGAAGAAAAAATAATGAAAATCTGTGACAAAATCGTCATCATACTATATAGATTGCAAAGAACCTATGGAACACATCCGATGAGGAGAGGGCCATGCTAAATGCTGGAGTCCTGAGGTGAAGTCCTCCAAGAACTTGACATTGCAAAAAACGCACCCTCCCAGGGCAAGGCCTGAGTGAAAGTGGAAAATTACACATCCCTTGTTCAACACCCCTCACAGGGGCCCCTAAGATCCCTAATGCTTAACAGCGTTAAAGTGGAACAGTTGGGCCCAGGGTGTGCCCGAGAGCCTCTCAGTGACGTCACTCCAGGTGGGAGGTGGCTGGGCCACGCTGGAATTCCTGAGTCAGGGAGCACAGGGCACAGAAGTGATTCTGCACCCTTCCAAGAGAACAAAGGGCTCCAGGCTCTTCAATCCAGGCTCTGCTGGGGTGATTTGGGGCTGCGTGCCTAGATGGAGAAGACTGGAAGACCCTGAGATGAAAGGGACTGGGGGACCCGGGGATAGAGCATCTGGGGTGCACCCAAAGGAGGAAGCTGAAAGACCCTAGAATAAATGGAAGTGGGTATACCTGCGTGGAAGAGTCTGGAGGACCCTAGATTGAAAGGAGTTGGATGTACCAGGTGGAGGGCCTAGGGAGGGTCGGGATAGAAGGCCAGGACCGCCAGAAGAGGAGAGAGGGCTGCGGTCTTTGGTGTGAGACCCTGGACCCCTTGGCTGCCGGCAAGCAGCCGTCGGCCCACCCTTGGCTTGGCCACCCACCTGGGCACGCCCTGGCGTAGTCGAAGCAGCAGTCCCCGGTGAGACGGCAGCCTTCGTCGCAGAAGCACGTCCCGTACACCCTGTCCAGCCTCCAGCCTCGGGCAAAGCAGGCAGGGTCCCGGCCTAGGCAGCAGCGCCCCGCCTCGGCGCAGCCGGCCAGGGACCCGGGCCACAGCCCTGCCATCGCGCACAGCGCCATCCACAGGGTCTTCATGGCCAGAGCTCCTGCGACGCCTCAGACCTTCGGGCCAAGTACAGAGCTTCTCCCAGAGCCGCGGCCCCGAGAGTCACTAGCACCTCGAGCGGCGGGCGACGCGCAGCCCTGCCCGGCCCTGCCCCGCGCCCGGCCCCCGCCCTCCCGCGTCGCCCCTCCCCAGCCCTGGCGGCGTGCCTGTCCGGGCGCGAGCGGGCGCTGCCCCTGCCCAGGTGGGGCGGGCGCCTCTGCATCCAGCGCCCCGCAAGCGGCTGGGTGCCCCGGCCCCTCGGCGCTGCAAGCTCTCTGGCGCCCGGGCGTGAGCGCCGGGAGGGAGCGGAAAAGCAGGTGCTGGGGCTCCCGGCGGCCCGGGGAGGGTCCGGGCCCGTCCGCAACCTGTCAAGATGACATTCCTCGGCTTCCTCAGATCTGGGCACACGTTAGCCAGTGGACGTTTTCCCCATAAAGCCGGGAGACGAATGGCACTCCATGTGCAGCCAGCGAGTCAGCAGGACGAAGCGCGCCGGTCCCCCTGACTTCGCCCGGGAAAGCCCAGTCTGTCTTTTCTTTTTCCGGGACATCAGGTCCCGCGGACCACAGAGGACTCTCAGAAGCTAGGGCCAAAAGAGACCAACTAGCACTCTTCCTTTCTGCAGCATAAATAATGGGATTTTCCTGCCCCAGGAAAACGCTACTTTGCTTCACAAAAGAGACAATGATTGCGAAGAAAAAAGATAAATAAAATATAAACAGTGCTCTGCTTTCTGTTTAAACAGGTTTCCTAAAAGAAATTCTGCTAAACAACATTGAGAAATAACTTCCACTATTATTAATAAAGTGCTCACCCAACCTCACATACATTTCCCCTTTTCTCTCCAAAGAGATTGGTCTACCCTTCACATTTTGTCAACCAAAAGTTATGCTAAAGCTTACACTCACTGTATGTTCTTAAATTATTTAAACTATTGTGAGTTTTGTGAAAAACTAGGAATGCAAACTTGTTTGTAAATGTGAATCTAAGAAATCAATTATTTCAGAGACTTGTTTTCCCTATCTCATCAAAAACTTCTCTCATAGAGAAATTTTTTTTAAACTTGCCACAAAAGTAGTAAAATGATACAATAATGCATAAAAACTAAATCAAAAGTGGGCCCCGGTGGAGTAGCAATTAGGTCTACCACCACCCACCAAACACAGTTCACATATATCTCAAGGACCTGGAAAGAGAGAGAGAGAGAGAGAGAGAGAGAGAGAGAGAGAGAGAGAGAGAGAGAGAGAGAGAGAGAGAGAGAGAGAGAGAATAAAGTGCTTCTTCTTCCTTTCTTCCTGCTTTCCTAATTACATTCCAATTACATTCCTTCTTTCACCTTTGCTTTTTAAGAAAGTTGTAAATTGGAAAAGATTTAATGCATTATAAGAATTATAATTTTTTCTTTCATTAAATAAAGTTTTTATTGAGGAAACATTGTTTCACTACACTATGTAAGTTTAAGCTGGGAACTTTCACTCTTCATCAAGTATATTATTGTACCATGCCCACCACCAAATAAGAATTGCATCTTATGAACTTTAATAACAGATAAAGTTTGATCAATGCAAAATGTAATTGTTTTACATTGCTCCAGGGAAAGTCATTCTTAAGTCAAAGAGAAATTCTTTCTTTCTGATTATTCATACAAATAAATCTCAGAGCTGGAGTTTTCTCCTTCTTTAGGTCTCTCTTACCTTTGTAATTCAACTACATAATATATACTTCTTTATTTATTTTTATATCTTTACTTCTTAGTACATCATAATCAGCAAATTACACCTTCTGTCTTTACATGTGTTGTAGTTATTAGGACCTTTGTACTAACTCATTCGTGTAATTTATCCTTAGCTTCTTCCCTAAGGCTGTCTGCCTTGTAGAATGCCTTTAGCTAGAGATTTAATCTGTAATACCATAAAAATCCGGAATTGTTCCAGAAAAATGTAAAGGAAAACAACCCACTGACAAGTTCATTTTCAAGAATAAAACATGAAATAAAGTGATACATTGGAGGAAGTTGTCCTTTGATTTAAGAGAATTAAAATATAATGCAAATACTCAAATACCATTTCCCCCTCTTCCTCTTTTTCTTAGACAAAACCCAAACTCCAAATCAAAAACAAAAAAGTGCTCAGGAGGCTTGGGTTCAGTTCTGTTTCTCTGTAATCTCTGACGAATCTCATCAGTGTCCTCATCTCAGATATTGAATATGAAGACTTTTCAGAATTCCCGTGAAATGAAAACAAGGAGATGTGTGTAAATTGAGACCACAGCGGGCACTAAATGTCAATTTATGTCCTAAAGTTCATCCCATTCCCACTCCATAATCTCAGTATAAAACCAAGTAAAAGAGAAACTTACTTATAATAGTGTGCAAAATAAAGAAAAGTACAAAGTTGAAGAAAAAAGAGAAGGGGCAGAATTGGGGAGGAGGAGAAAACTACCAATAAAGGATTACTACTTTAACACCAAACATAAAAGGGAGCTTTTCTTGAGTAAGTAACATTGAAAAAAACTCACAGCCTCAAGTTAAAGCTTGCACTAGCTTGAAAACATCAAGATAATGGCTCCCCCAGCAGGCCCTAGCAAAGGAAGCATTTCCTACAGGACCAGGCAGGGTCCGGGACACTGACATTTAGGTAATGGAGTTCGCATCCTTCCTGGAAACCGGTACAGTCGAATGCAACAATCAGTCACTTTGTTTTTCATATCCTGAAGATGTCTGGAGAACAGAAATTGTCCCAGTGATCATGTGGTTGAAAATAGGAAGTAATCAAATGCATCTTAAAAGGCACCCTTTATGAGGTGTTGTTTTTGGAAATTGTCCAAGACTGGTAAAATTACAAAGGGGAACAGAGGCCTTTCTGTTCATCAGATTCCAGAAAGGAGTAATTTTAAAGGACATTCACATATATGATCTCATTCAACCTTTCATAACTCTGAGGAGGATATTGACATCCCATTTTGCAGATGACAGATGTCAGACAGGTAGCTAATTAGTGACAAAACGGAACTAAAATCATTCTTTCCAAAACATTACAAGGTTCTTTCCATGACTTAACACTTGGTGGTAATGCTGAGGTGGTAATAAAACAAAGACAAGTATGATTCAGTTCAGTACTAAATACTAGTACATGTGGAAGTGAAAGCATGACTCATTTCCAAAAAGGTTTGGACACTTTTAAAATGTCTGATGGGGAGAGGATATTGTTAAAAGCACTTAGGATCCTATAGATGATATAGAAGGACTCTCTTGAGGTTGACAAACAGAATAGTTGATTCTTAGACATGTTTGGGGCATTTGTCAGAGACAGATGCTGACAAAAATCATAATCTGTTGAATAGCAGACACCTTTGATTGCTGTAAGCGTCACCATCATTTTATGCAATACTAAGAGACAGTGCAAAAGACATAAGAAAAAATGCTGTCGATATATGCTGCATATTTGTACATGAATTTCAGGATTGTCTTAGTTTATTCAGGCTGATCTAACAAAATACATAAATTAAGTGACTTATTAGCAACAGAAACTTCTCATAGTTTTTGAGGCTAAGAAGTCCAAGATCTTTGTGCCAACAGAATCAGAGTACGATGATGGCCTACTTTCTGGTTCATGGAGCTTCACTATAAACTCACATGACTTCCCTTAAAAGGGTACTGATCTCATTCTAGAAACTGTCCCCCCTTCATCATTGAAGCACCTCTGAAAGACTCTACTTCATAATAGCATCACCTCGGGCATTAGGACTCAACACATGGATTTGGACAGGGAGTGAGACATAAACATTAAATTCATTGCAAGAATGGATCTCAGTTTCAAAGATGTTAGAGTAGGAGAATATGTCCATTTTAGAGTTAATGAAAAGTGGAAAGAGCTAACACTTCCATCACTTTACCTTTTTGTAACATGCTTTTCAGATAATCTTATAAGACCAGAAATGTTAATTTTCTCATTTTGTTGAAGGAGAGGTTTGGGGGCAAAGACCTTTCCAGTATTCTGTCAACTTAAGCTCAGTCCTCTCTCCAGAGCCAGCACCAGCAGTGGCTGCAGCCCTTCACTTCCTGTGACAGGCTACTCTAGGCTGAGAACTGACAGTGAGTGAAAAATGGTTCCCTAAGAAGAGAAAGGTATTTCAGAGACTCTACACACATCACAGTCATCATGGCGTGTTGTGATGAGAGCTATTCTAAAAAGAGGTCAAGAGGAGATCTGAGACACTGACACTGGAGCAGGGAAGACAAGGGGGAGATTGAATTTAGGTTATAAAGACTAGGATTGGGTGGCCTTCTGTTCCTTTACATTCTCTCTGATAAATACAGATCTAGCCACCAACAAAAGCTGGCAAAAATGTTGTAAAGGTTCTGCCTTGATAGACTAATACCTATTAATTTAATAATGCTGAAATTGCCAGAAATTTTCAAAGATTTAAAGAATTTTTTAATGCTAAATATTGGTGTACGTTACATACCTTCAATAGTTCTTTTTCCATCACCCATAGCAAGCATCCAAATGCACCACTACCAAAGTTTATGCCGCCAGTTTTGTCTCTGAGCCTACAAATTAAATAAATGTGTATGGATGAGGAAGTAGTAAACTCATAGGTTGCCTATAAAATAGTCATTCTTCCTTTCTTTTTCTAGCATCCAGATTTCCCTTTCCAGGGGGAGCAACTCATCCTTCATATGTGAAAGCAGTTTACATTTAGGATAACTTAAATTTACTCATGGCTCCAGGGATGAACTGTCAGGGTTAATTCCATCCTCAGTCTATGGACCAGTGCAGGAATTGGTCAAAGCCGGAGGAGTAGGATGGTCGATTGATAGCTGATTTGGTTTCACTTCTGTCACCACTGATATGCATGAGGACCCATGTGGCCTTTGTGGAGCCAGCCTGAGATCTTCGCCTGGGAAGACAAAACTGGGCACCGCAGAGCTTTAGCTGAGCAAACTTGAAGTCAAAATTCCCCTTTTCAATCCCTTGCCCCAGTAAATTCTTATAATTTTTGCCATCTTCAGTTTCAATTTCTGTGGCTTAAAGTCACCCAGCTGAGGTGACAGGGAATGAGAAGAGCTCAGGTTTTAAAGAAAAAAAGATTTGAACTGTAACTCTACCACTTACTAGCTATGAAACATGAAATAAATTATTGAAAGCAGTTCAAGAAACTTCAGCTTCTTGATCTGTACAATGCAGATAAATAAGGAAAAGATTAAATTCAGCAATGTGTATGTCTGATATACAGCTACTGTTATATAATTTGGTGAAAATTACATTTGTTCTCTGAACTTTAATACAAAAGATATGCTTTAATTATGAGGAATGAAATCTTTTATTTTTTTGTAAATTATTGTGTCAGGCTATATGGTGCAGTTGAAACAGTTCTGTAGTAATTGTTCAAAGACCTAACTTCCGGTTCCTGCCAATAAACAAGTTGGGGCAGTTCATTTAGGCTGTTTTGCACCTCAGTGTCGCCAACAAAACTTGATAGTGTGAGTCAAGAAAATATTCAGTGACTCTTTTAGCTCAAAAACTCTAATATTTAGACATGACCAGGTAGCCTAGTTGATTAGCTCACTTCCTTGGGCTGATGCAGTCCACATACATACCAAGCCTTGGGTTTGCATTCTGGGGTCAAAGGTACAACCAAAATGAACAGCTAAATAAAATAAATGACTCCTTCTTCCCCTCTCTCTTCCTGCCTAACTACTTGCCTATCCACCTTCATTCCTGCCTGCACCTTTTCTTTTTTTAAAAAAAGGTTAAAAATAATAATAATATAATTTAAAAGTTAAAGTTCATTATAAGCATGTACAACTTTTAAGATGTCACCTAAAATTTTTCATATTCAACCTGAGTAGCATTTAAATCATGAGAAGTTGTGCATGCTTTGTTTTTGACCCTAGTAGCAAACTACAAGGAACACAGTGGAAGAAGTCAGTGTGCAGAGTCCGTGTATCTCCAAGTTGAGATCAGAAGATCTAACAGGGAGAGAGACATTTATGTCCACAGGTTAACTTAAAATGGAGTCTTGTATGGTTGTGTATAAATCATGGAAATTATTGAAGCATAGACTGGCTTAAAATAATCTGTTTTAGAGATGAGGAGATAGAGATTATTGTTTTGTCTTCATAGCTCACTAGCTGCATGACTTCTCAGCTATAAAACGAGGAGAACTCTGTGAGGGCTAAGGCGGATACAACGCTGATTCTATGATAATAAATTTCTAGTGCAGGTATAGAGCAAGTAAGCCTATTTTCATACAGCCTTTGAGATAGAGAAAAAAAAGTCTTTTTTCTTTTATTGTGGAAACACTGGCTCACACCATTACATAGGTATTAGGGGTGTAGGTTCACTTGTCTTCAAAAGTATGAGACCTCACCATACACCACCAAAGGCCCTTTCATTCCATCTATGTTGTGGCAAATGACAAGATTTTATCTGTATCTTTTTATATCTGGGTAATATTCTATTCTCTTTCTCCATATATATACACTCACATATATGCATATACGTATATACACATACATGCATATACATACATACATACATACATACATATAGATAGCACATAATCTTTATTCAGTCATCCATGTGTGGGCACTTTGGTGGTTTCTGTATCTGGGCTATTGAGAATAGTGCTGCAATAAGCATAAGATGCATATATCTTTGGGGAAACTTTTAAAGATGATATTATGTCATGTGAAAGTGAAATGAATTTCAAATTTTATCGCCCATAAATAAGCCTCTATTGGAACATATTATGTCCATTTGCTTACTCATTGTCTATGGCTGCTTTCATGTTGCAAGGGCAGAGGTGAGTAGTTGCAGCAGACAGAAACTGTCCAGTATGAAAAACTTAAATATTTGCTACCTATGTCTTTATGGTAAATGACTAGCTGACTCTGAGTCCATATATCTGATTCTAAAATTCTGTGAACTAATAGACACTAAGCCCCCTGTAAACTACATAGCATTCATCCATATATAAGGAATTCATATAAAATAGAATTCTGAAATTAAGAAGGCAAACCAAAAGCCTGATGCTCTACAAGCCTCTTGTACAACGGTGGAAACTATGGATCTGCCCAAGTTTGGCATGAGCTGCTAGGAAGAGCTGTGGAATTGTAAGAAAAGCAAAGCTTAAAAATGAAAAGGAGAAAATCATCTGGATGACATTAAAGAAGTCATGTAATTTGTTCCTTTTAGGGTAAAATATCTTTCTCTGATCCACAGCAGGGAATCTTTATAGCAAATTGTTCTTTCTTTTCTACATGTAAAACTCCCACTGAGTCAGCGAAGGGCACAAAATCCTAAGAAGTGCCTGGCACATGACAAGCCAGAAAGAAATGTGCCCCATCAAGGGACAGGAATGTTCCTACTCCATTTAGTTCTAAACAGTAAGTGGGAAGTGAGTGCTTGCTGACGTGGTCAGCAGCCCTGTGTGGGCGTGAAGGCAGTCCATGGCTGCATATTATGACTTTGACCTTGATCCTAGACATTTGCTTGAAAGAAAACATGTTCTTTGCACGCTAAGTCTTGGATATTCTCTTATATATGGGGAACAACAGAGTTGCCATTTATAAACATCTATGGTACCAGGAACTATGTCAAATACTAAATATTTTGTTGAAGTTTATGAAGCAAGTATTGTTATTTATTTTTGATAGTTAGGGAAATTGAAGTTTGATGGCATTAAATAACTTGCCCAAACTAGAGGTATTCAGACCCATTCTGTGTGATTTCAAGAGTCTACCTTTTTTTCTACCCAGAGAACAAATTATATAATCATTAGCTGTACTTCTATTAAATTTTCGTAAAATCTTGACAAAGAGGGCATAGACCATTAAGAAACCAGAGACATTAAACTGTATGCTGTTATTTTCTGGTAACAGTTTCTTAAGTTCTTTTTATAAGACAGTCACTCATTTAGCTGTTCATTTTGGTAATTCCCCTAACTTTCAACCCCGAGACCTTGTTCATGAACCCAGTTCCTTGGACTTTGCATTGACTGTGTTGGAGTCACAGATGTAACACTGAGCCAACGGGGTGGACCTGTTCCTGAAATTATTAAGCATTTAATTAATGATAGAGAACACTGAATTGAGGGACAGAAAGCTGGGGCTTTAGTTTTGTTTCTACTACTCCCTACTTTTGAGTGTTGGCTTCCCTGTCTTTAAAACAGTAAGATCTGCCTTTGAAAACACCACAGAGCTCAGTATTTTGTAAACATTTACTGTTTTTTCTTGGCCACTGTTGGATTCCTTAAATGCGTGTGTGTGTGTGTGTGTGTGTGTGTGTGCATGTGTTTACATTAACATATTAGTTGATAATATAAGACATAAATGGGAACATGTCTTAAAGATTTAAGTAGATAAAAATGTATGTTTTGTATCGTCTATGGGTTTAAAAATGTAAATTTTAAGGAAAAAAAATGTATTTCCTCTTTAAGTCAGCCTAGTAGGATAAACTGATTGTCACAAAGAACAGCTATTTTCTAACTTTCTATAAGATGCCATGCAAGAGAATGACAGAGAAGGAAGTCACAAACCCTTTAGGAGTCTGCATTTGAGTGAAACAAAGCAAAAGTTTAAATTCCACGCGCATGTATCACCGTACACACCCATCTAGACTATAAACACTGGAAGTATCTCCCAAAAGTCCCTGTTCGCAGCCTTCCAAGATGCACAGAGGATATAGGACAAAGTTTCACACTAATTCTCATGTCCAGCAATTAATCCCGGCTCGCCCTTTTTCAGGTATCTGACAAATTAATAAGACCCAAAGGTCTTAGAACTGTTTCAATCATCAGCGACATCTGCTGGCCCCAACTGGGAATTGACTTAACATCCTCTCCCCTTGTCTTTCACCAGCTCTCAAGCTTCTCATCTCACAGTTTACAATTCAGTTCATTCCATCTCAGAAAATTGTTCTTTTGCATGTAAACACATTCAATTTCCGTTCTAGATTGATTCTCTAGGACTGCCATAATAAATTACCACGACCTGTGTGACTTAAATAACAGAAACTTATTGTCTCACAGTTCTGGAGGTTAGAAGTCTGAAATCAAGATGTCAGTGGGTTGGTTCCTTCTGCAGGCTGTGAAGGCAGGATCTGTTCCAGTCCCTCTCTTGGACTTGTCGATGACTTTCTTCATACTCACATAGGGTTCTTCCTGAGTGTATCTGTGTCCGGATTTCTCCATTTTATGGGGACACCAGTCTTACTGGATTAGGGCTCTCTCTAAAGACCTCATCTTAACTAATTACATCTTCAATACCTTATTTCCAAATAAGGGCATAGTCTACAGCTCTGTAGATGAGGACTTCAACATAGGAATTTGGGAGGGACACAAGTGACCCATAACAACATCTCTTTTCCCTCCCTCTTCCAGCTTGTTCAGGCACTTCGAGGCAATACTTTCTTCCCATTCCTTCTCCTCTCCCCCTACCTTGTCAGTCTGTAAATCATTCTATGTTTGATGAAAATGGGCATGTCTAGGAAAAAGACAGTCATATGCTTTGAAATATAAATGAGTAGAAGGATGAGGAACTCCCAAAACCACTTAGGATTTCTCTTCAGAAGGTCCTCTCTTCCTTAGCCTCCTGCATTTAAACCAGTTTGTTTTCTTTTTCTTAAACACATCATTTAAAAAAAAATCTGAGCACTTTCCTCTTTTAGTCACTAATTTCAAACATTACAGTATTCTGCTAATATTTTTCGTTATCAACATGTGATATTTTAACTTATAAAATAAATTAGAATAAAAGTCCTTAAGAGATAATACCGTCCGATTTCTCCCCTATCCCCTACCTGTCCCCTCAGACAGAATTAATGCTCAAAGTCTTATGAGAGTGATATTTGCAAGATAATATGGCAGCCCAGTAGATGGAGTGATTAAACACTGAGAATTAGAAGTCATTAGCCCCTAACCACTCAAAAGAGGACAGCATTCTTGATGAAGCTAAAATCTCTTAGCAGCTTGAATGATGAGAGATGGATCAACAGAAAAGAAAGACATTCTAGTGCACTGGGGCAAACTGGAGATAGATGGAGATGTGAGTTGGCTATCAGATGAAAGAATCTTTGAGCAGGCTTCCATCCAACCATTGACCTCCCTCTACTGCTATGGATTATTCTGAATTCTTTAAAGACTCAAGTATGTTAAGGTGATGGATGCCACTTTTGACCTCATGGACACGCACATTGCCCAGTGGAATTGAATGAAGCATTTCTGAAATTGCTTTAAAAATTACAATTCAAGATTCTTCATCAACTTACAGAGTCATTATAATCATCCAACCAATGAATTGTTGACACATTATTTCATCTATTGTACAGATGACTATTATGGTCTGCAAAGTGAGCAGTCATCCATAGAAACTTCTAATTTTCTTTTGGCAGTTAGTTACACATCCTTTCCACTAGTACCAATTTCCATTTTGTTTGGGATTGAATTATTTGAGCACTTGCCATAGATTGACCTAGTTAAAACCTGGACATGCTCATATGCAGATTTTAGATTTATTCTTTTAAAGAATAGTCTCTGAATTCTAATTTTTTGCTCAAATCATTTGATTGTGTCCTTAAAAGTCAGAAGGAATATGTTTCTTTTTCTTTGTTGTCTGTGCTACAAGGATTTGGCTAGGATCTTTCACACAGAGTTTTCTATCACCACTATTCCTCACTTTTACTTCTCATCAAGTAATATGAAGTAAACGTATTCATGAACTATGCTCCTCCAACCAATCCCTAACTTGGAGTGACTTCTTGTCCCCTAAATAGTGGTGTAGACCCAAGAAGTGACAGAATGTTAAAGCTGAGAGATCTAGAGGTCATCGTGTTGAACCACATACTTTTACGGTGAGGAAACTGAGGCCGGAGAGCTGCAGGACTGATGAGATTCTACAGAATTGAAACCAGAGTCCAGATTCTCAGATATTCAGAGTTACTATCAGAATTTGCATTCCCTTCCCTCCTCTAGTCCAGCTCTCACCTTTTCTTTCCTTATGAGCTGTGTCAAAACATTTTTATCCTTATGTGAAAAGACAGGGAATCAACTGACAGGTTTTTAAGCTGGTGTGAACATGTTCTGATTAACGTAATTTTTAAACTCTTCCTAGGGACAAGTACAGGATGGACTGAAAACAGCATTTTAACGAATATGTCTTAGAGTGTTTGCCCTCATCACAACCTTGAACTGATCCCATGTGCCTCTTGAAGATCACTCACTTTGGTCACAGTTCAGTGTGTTTGAATCGCCACCCAGAGCAACCAGTCAGCAACTATGGCAGAGTCTGTCCAAACAGACATTTCCTCCCTCCGAACCGGTACCTTTGCCAAGTACTTTCTCTCATTGCAGAAGCTATCTTATCACAAGTACGTTACTATCAAATGCCTGGTAAGGGTTTGGTGTGATATCTATAAGCAGACACAATTCCATTTGAGAATCTTCCCAGAAGAAAAAGGACCAGAAAGTGCAAGGGGAAAGTAGAGAACAGAGAGAGAGCTAGGAGGAGGCTATTTATGATGGACACGTGTGTGTGTGTGTGTGTGTGTGTGTGTGTGTGTGTGTGTGTGTGTGGTGGGGGTGGTGGGGCTACCTTACTGAACACTTTTCAATTATACCATGTATATTGAGATAAGACAAGCTTGCTCAGAGAAAGCTCTGAGTTTAGTATCTATTCAGAATCTTTAAATTTTAACCTTAAATAACCTCCATGAGTTGAAACTTTAATATTGACCTGCTCAGATAACTCCAATCTGCAAAACGTGTTGTACTATATGGTACAAGAGTTAACTTCTTGCAGGTAAAACTTAAGCACCTCTACTGAAGAAGAGAAGTAAGTATTCTATGCGGAATTGGGTAGTTAAGGGGAATGAAGTTTATCACTCTCAAGAAACTTTTTCTTTGGTAGAGTAATACTTAATATGTAGGTATACACTTTGACAGCTATACAAATACACACAAAGAGAGAGAGTCTGGGAGAATTTCCATTGGCATGTTAATTGAGATTTTGGGGGATGAATTGATCTATAAAGTTTTTGTTTTGATTTTTGTGCATTTAAATGATGTGCATTTAAAATATTTTGTGCTAAGCATTACAGTTATAATACTATTATGTTAGCATTATAAGTAAACAAAAGTATGAAAAATCTATTTTCAAAAAAAAAAAAAGAAAAGAAACAAGGGAAGAAGAAGGAAGGAAAGGAGGGAGGAAGGAAGGAAGGAAGGGAGGGAGGAAGGAGGGAGGGAGGAAGGAGGGAGGGAGGGAGGAATTCAAAAATAGTGTGTCATCACTGTGTAGACGACCTCTGATTACTCCTGGTGTAAGTTCTGTTGACTGGCTCCACAGAGTGATGGTTTCCAAATAGTGTGTGTGAAATATGGCGGCTGAATGTACCACTAAGAGGAAGAGAAAGGAGACCTACTTTCCAGATGGGACGAAACCTGTTCTTCTAGTGGAGGATTTACTCAAGAGCAAAAACACTTTGTTCCTATTTCATGTTTTAAAAAAAAAGTATAGCCGTAGCAACATTGAAAACTGGATGAAAGGATGGTCCAGATCAACTTCAAAGTGGAGTGGGGCTGTCAGGATCTGTCCTGAGAGCATGCCACACCTCAGCTCCACCTCCACTGCCACCTCCCCAGGGAACAACAAACACACCCAGCTCACTTGCATGTTCTCCCAGGGATTGAACTGATGAACTCAAGATGGCCTGACTTCAAACATGCTGCATTTTTGTCTGTTTCTTTTCCCTTTGCCCTTATTTATTTCCTTGTGTCTGTTTATTCTTAGAGCTCTCTCTCTTCCTCTCTTTTTTTTCTCCAAGGGCCTAAAAGGAAATGTCCTTAAAACTGGAAGCTACCTGACTGTGATTCTGCAATTCACGAATTCATTCCTGGTTAAAGAGCTGGTGACCTCAGTGAGGTCTCAGCCAGTGCTAACTTCTGAGAGTCAACAGAGAATCATTTCACCTTAGAGGAATGCTTTTCTTTTTCTTTTTAAGATTATTTCAAAGATCTCTAAAGGAGCTTTATATTTTTCCTTGAAAAATGTTATTTCATTATCTTGGCTTAAAGTGAAATTAGACAGGTCAGATGAAATTAGCATTATAATGATTGAATAGCAACAAATTCTGGATCTCAGAGACCAGCATTTTAGAAAGGGCATTTCCCTCCTTTACTAGTAGCAACGATTAACTATTGTATTTTGTTTTTGAATACTTATAAAGCTTTTTGCGGGTTGTACTAAATTTTTTAAAATTGTTGTTTGGGAGGATTTTATTATAAAACTGGTACTCTTATACATAAACTAGTAATTTCAAATTCATCATACATTTACTTCATGTTTTAGCTTAACCTTCTAGCAAATCGTTAGCTTCATTGCTTTTGCCTGCTGCATGTGGAGATTCACCCTTTTCTGGATGATTTAAATACATCATTGGTTGATGAGCATCTCTTACTTTTCCTTCACTGGCAGCAGGTTTTACACCTAGTATTAATGCTGCTTGGGGTTTAGCCATTATTGGTTCAAACCCACCTCTGTAATAGCCATCCCTGAGGAAAGATTTTGGTAGACTTGGAAAACTTGTTTTGGTTGAGGCTCCGTATGCTTCATGTCTTGAAAAACATGATGGCCTACAAATCTTGTAGCAGCAATAGTGAGCCAGCTGTTACCGGCCATGGCTGGGCCCGGCTGCCCTGCCTGCGCCAAGAGCACTGACCACCCCAGTCCTGATCGGCACCAAGCCCTTTCAGCTAACAGCTACGGAAGTAGCCACCCCGCAGGCACGAGCCCCCAGACCTGGGCGTCCCATGCAAATCAGTTTTACGGCATCCTAGGTGAACCTCTCTACTCCCCACAGGAATCAGGGCATCCCTGTTTTTCGCTCTAGCTTACAAAGATGGGAAAGGAAGTCTACAGAGGTTAAACCCTGCAGAGAAAGGGAGCCTCTGCCCCAGGACTGAAGCTCTCTCTTCTTGTCCGAGTGCTGTCACCACTGTGCTCCATTTCCAAAGAGAACGGAGCCCTGGAATTTCTCGTTTCCCGCAGATACCGATGGAAAAGAAGTTGGAAATTCTCTGAGACATATTTCTATTAAAACTGCTTTTTTTATATGTTTAATAGTTACTCGTTTAGAATGTCAATAGGTATGTGTTGTTTTGATAGTGACTCCTTAGAACTCGATAACACACTCCAGAACAAATTTTTGCTACAAAATGCAATATCCCTTCAGTAATGATAAAAAATAAAATAAAATAAAAAGCTGAGGTGTGAAGCATGGATTATTTTCAGTACTAGAACTCAGCCTCCTGACACAGGCTCTAAAAAGACAAATGCTGAAAGCGTGATATTTAAGGGCCAAAATAAATAACTACCCCAAGGAAGGAATTTTTAAAAAAGGAAAGAAAAAGAGGCGTGTTCTGATGGCTTAGTTAACTTAAACTTAGTGGTTAAGTTCGTGGCCTCTGACCAGCACAATCCACATATATCCCAAGGTCCCAGGTTTGCATCCAGAGGCAGTGGTGGGGAGGCTGGGGCATGGGAGGGAAACAACCAAGACAAACAACTAAATAAATAGATAAATGCTTCTTCCTCCTCTCTCAAAAAAAAAAAAAAAATTTCTACTTATAGTCTTAGAGGCACAGAAAATCTAAGCATTGAAATCTATATGCACGTGCTTATTATAAAACATTCTGACAGGGTGAGCAATGAAATTTCCAAATGTAACAAGATAATAGGATAAAATTCTACAAGAGAAGTGGGTTGGAAATACAAGTTTAAGAAGGCAAAGGAACATTGCAAGCCTCCCCACCACAGGAAAGAATTTTTCCGTGAATTCCAAATGAATCAGTGATTATGAAATAACTAAGATATTTATAGTTCAGTGAATATATTTAAAAAGTAATATAATATGTTATTTTAAGTACCACTATTAATATTCTATAATAGAAATTGTATCTTTTGCATCAAATGATATAAATGATAAAACATTTTCATCTCAATTTTTTTTAAGCATGAGGATTCCAGAGTTTTTCAACATTCTTTGGAGGGTGGGGCATAAATATATTGAAAACAATGCATTGGTACACTTTTAGCATCATCTTTTGGGGGGTGCTATCTTAACGAGCTATTTAGTAGGAAAGAGACATTTTCAAAGAATAATAAAGATCAATTATCTATTTGGATATGAGACTTTCTTTTAGGCTAAATTGAATATGATTTTTTTTTTTGATAAAAAAAGGGAGAAAGGCAGAAATGAAGGCAGCAGGCAAGAAGGAAGAGAGAGAAGGAAGGACCATGTTTAACTTACTTAGTTGTTGATTTTTTTGTTGTTCACCCTGGGCCCCAGGTTGGGATCCCGGGTTCTTGGGCTTTATATGGACTATGCTGGACCTCCAGACTTAATGCCTGAGTCACCAGGATGTGCCTGAATCTGAGTTTTTAAAAGCTGAAAGTAACCCAAAAGCTGTGGGATAAGGGATCTGATGAACTATTTTTAAAGGCGACACTTGGATTAAAAGATGAATTTGTGCTTGTAATTAACCACATTCTCACTGCTCAATAAATTGCTGCTTCAATATCTGTCCACTAAAAACAAAAACAAGACAACACCAGCAACAGAAACCCTGGATCATTTCCTTTATTAATTCAGCTGAATGAATGGGTTAAGGAAAACTGTAATGCGTTGCCTGTAGGTAGAGATTGCCTAAGAGTCAGTCTGTACATTCCCAGGAAAGAAAGATAGGGGAATAAGTGTTTTTTCTAAAGCCACAACACCTAGAAGAAAGGATTCCAACAGTGAGAGTCCCTAAGGTTTTCAGGGACAAGGGTGTCCTGAAATATATCTCTCAATGAGTTAGCTGGGATTAAAAAAATCATTTCTGAATCCATGAATAAATATACCTATTGCTATAGTGAGACAGTGTTAGTATACATTTTATTCCTTTTTTATATGAAGACCAAGAAAATTATTTATATAAATAAGTGTTTGAAAATGAAAGATATTTTGCTCTAGGGATGTTCCTTATCTCTTTGAACTCCATTAGAGTTTTTTGGGTTTGTTTTTTTTTTAAAGAAAAGGTACAGGCAGTAGTAAAGCCAAATAGGCAGGCAGACTGGAAGTGAGAGGAGGAAGAAGCACTTTATTTTATTTTTATTTAGTCGTTCACACTGGTTGTTTACCCCCATCCTCACCCTCAGGCCCAGGTCTTGAACCCAAGAGTGTGTGACCTGTGTACCTTCAGAGGCGACTAACGTAATCTCTGCTCCACCAGGACATGCTGAGAGTTTTCTTTTTCAATCGAAATTTTTTCACAATCAGCTTACAACTCAGAAAGATCATTCATCAATTTTGTTTAAAGTAAATATTTGGTAGCATACCCCTGTGACTCAGGTGGCTAAGGAGGAGGCCATAGAAAGCCCATGGACCTGGGTTTGAGACTAAGGGCTGTGGGAGTGGGGGTTGAATGTGGGGTCTGAGGGGATGGAAAGGGAGATATAGAGTTATCCAAAAAGAGGGGAGAGAAGGTAAAGAGCTATACAAACAGTAGCTACTACAAAATTATGATAATGGTATCAGTTATTAAGTGCTTACTGTGTGGTTCAAACCATACATATGTTAACTGAAATATTCCTCGTAATAAAAATATTCTGTAGTCAATTTTATCTTCATTTTACAGATCTGGAAGTTAGATTACTTAAACCAGTAACTGGTACAGCTTGAATCAAAGCACACTGTTCTGATTCCCAAGTCCATGATTTTAACTATTATGCCTCCTAGAGGCAAACACATGACAGTGATCATTTCTAGTTGCGTTTATACTAAAGATGGCTGGAAGTAATATTCTGAGAGTCACTGCGCTTCTATTTCCTGGCCTTC
The DNA here is from genome assembly GCA_004363575.1 of Solenodon paradoxus. Taxonomy (NCBI): domain Eukaryota; kingdom Metazoa; phylum Chordata; class Mammalia; order Eulipotyphla; family Solenodontidae; genus Solenodon; species Solenodon paradoxus. Next base: position 165,141 of record RJWH01000108.1, on the reverse strand, counting down.
CTGTGTTCACGTCCATCTACTCTCTTAGATCTTCTTTTCATTCTTCCCATTTTTCATTAGGTGTTCCACAGTTTTAAAAGATACTCGTGAGCATTGCATCATTCCTTCCAGGCTTAAAAAGTTCATCATGACTTGGCCTGGTAAAAAGGCTATTCAAGACCTGTACCAATTTCTAATATCACATCCAATTCTTGATAGTTTTTTTCCACTGAAGACCACAGAGAAATTAACATCAAATAGTAAGGTAAGTTCTTCAGTAATCGACACCTGGAAAGAAGTCAACCAACTAGCATCAAAGCCAGACAATGCAATTGGGCTTCATTGAATTGGATAAATAGTGAAAAATAACAAATGAAATGAAAAGAACGTTTGTCACCACTGGCGTATTTGGACTTCAGTAGAGTAAGAAAAACCAAACAACCACCATACATCGAGAGGAGATAGGAAATTGGAAGCAACTGAGAGAAGCAATGTTGACAAAGGCAGCAAAATTGAAACGACACACGAGTTAGAAATAACAGAGTAGAAAGTATCTCACAACCCATGGTCATAGACCTTCCAAAGACTTTGTATGAGCGTTCCTGAGCTCTATGAAAATGGGCATTTGGATTAACTAACCAATTGTTCTGAAACAAATTATAACAGACAGGATAAAATTAGTGAATGAATGGAAAGCCTCGCCCTCATAAATACTGTCTTATTTATAGCTGCGCAGCTCTGATGCTTCAGATTGTCCTCACTAGTTATCCTTCTGGGTTAAAGCACTAAAGGTTTCTATCATAATATATATCTTCAGAGCAAGTTGGAAGGTTCAAACAAAATTGTCAATCATTTTCTTTCCTCTAAAGGAAATTCTCTGGTTAACTTTCCCTCTCCCACCAGGCAAGCAATTTCATAACCCATTCATTGCTAGGTAGCAACTCACACCTGTCTAACCTAGTCAGTTACCACAAACCAGGCCACTCATGCCACCATGAGTCTAATAGCAAGAAGGGGTGCACTGTCACAGTGCTGCTCCACCGTGGCAGAGAAATGCTGCTTTACTCTGACAAGCAGTTTACAGCCCAGAATTTGCTACCAGTTTGGTTCTGGATTTTTCCTTTTCAAGGAAACTATTACCTCAAAATTACTTTAAGTTTACTGAAATACAATAGAAAAGACAATATACCTTCCATTTCACTTAAGTATTCAATGCCATGAATAATCATTCTCACTGGCAAGTGAGTAATTCACTTCAGTTTTTTCATTTGGAGTGAAACTCACATAACATAAAATTGACCATTTGACATCAACAATTCTGCCAACTGGCATCACAACCAGACTCATTAAAATTTGGTTTCATTGAGCTGGGCAGATAATAAAGAAAAAGAACAACATGTATTACCAGAGTTATTACCAGAGTAGTTTAGGCTGTGGTGCCATATGAAAAGCAAGACAACAGTGGTATCTGACATATTCACAATGTTGTGTAACCATCATTTCTATCTAAATCTAAAACATTTTCATCATCCACAAAAGACTGTCATTTATCTATTAAATAGTTATTCCTAATCCCTTCACCACCCCCAAACTTTGGCAACCACTGTGTTCTGTCTCTATGGATTTACCTATTCTGATTATTTCATACAAGTGAAATCATATAATATGTGACTTATTGTGTCTGTTTTCTTTCACTTAGCATGTTTTCAAGTTTCATTGAAGTTGTAGTATGCGTTAACACTCCATTCCTTTTTAATGCTAAATAATATTCCGTTATTTGGGTAGACCACGTTTTCTTGATCCACTCACCTGTTGATGGACATTTGGGTTGTTTCTATTCTGACTGTTGTAAATAACTCTGCTATAAACATGGGTATACATGTGTTTGTTTGAATACCTATCTTCAGTTCTTTTGGATGTATACCTGGAAGTAGAATTATATGATCATATGGCAATTTAATTTTTTGCCAAAATATTTTCCACAGGAGCTGCACCATTTTACAAGCCCACCATGTCTCCATTTCTTCATATCTCCTTTGGTGAAGTGCCTGTTCAAGTCCTTTGTCTATATTTGAATTGGGTTGTTTGTCAATAGTTCACTTGAAGAAGTGGTATTTACTGCTTCATGAAACTATTCATATTGGTGCTTTCTAATTTGAGGGGTAATGAGAGTTAGCATCCTGATGCCATTCCAAAATAGTCTTTTCTTAATGCCAGTTTCAGATAACAGCTAAGCTAATATTTATGATGTTCTTACTATGTACAGCTAGACACACCCTTAAGTGCTTTTGCATGTATTTGCTTATCTATTCTCATGAGAATCCTATAAAAGACAAAACTCTGACATAAAGGCATTAAGAAACCTGCTCCAAATTACACAGTTAGAAATTGGTGGAGCTGGGATCTGAACACAATTTGGATAGTCATCAGTGAAGATAAAATATGATTAGATTGAGCTAGTCCTCACCTCATATTTTTGCCTTGTCTCTAAAAAGGTATTTTTCAGGTCAGTTTATATCCCAGAGTTCGTTAGCTATAAGGATAGGGAGATGGACAAAACTCAAATCTGCCTAATAGAGTAGCAAGCATGTTGAAAGTCTTCAATTTTTATTTATGCAAAGAGAAAAGGTGTTGAAAAAAATAAGCATATCTGGGAGTAGAATGGAAAAATTTCATTGAAAAGCTATTAATTGATGCTAATAAATGGAATCAGTGATGTGTATATAAAGAGATGGAGTGCAGTTTTAGGGGTGTAGCTTTGACTGAGAATTTCCATTTCCTTTCATCAGGAAAATGGGCAAACAAGCTGGATGGTCTAGAAATCCATCATCAGGTGTAACCTTAATGAAAACCAAGATACAAAATTGCTCACTGGGGAGTTTTCTTAAAAAAAAAACAACAACAAAAAAAACCCAGAAGCTCCGTGTCTGTTCTATAGTTTAACCCAGAAGGAAAAACCGAGTCTAATTACTCCAAGCACCTTTTTTTGTAACTGGATTCATTAAGAACAGGATGTGCTCAAACTTCTTCCTGAAAGTATGCCAAGTGGTCTTTGAAGATATTATTGGCTCAATGAAATGCATTAATAAGCCTGAAAACACAAATAAGTTTTATCATGTGTAGTGGACATGAGATACACACTATTATCTCAAAAACCTGCATTTTGCCACCCACTCCTATCCCTTGATTTTCTTCTTATTCCTTCTTTTTGTCTCTTTCCTCATTAACAATTATAACTGGAAAGCAAGGATTAAGGTCTATAAGAAACTGTTATTAAACTGAAGAGCTAAAGGCCAGGAAAAAAAGGGAGGAGATTGAAAAACAACATTGATTTGTAGCAAAGCTGAGAGCAAAGTTTGCTAAAAACAAAGACAAACAACAACAAAAAAGAGGACACTGCCTGAGGTTGGACTCGGGGTTGATGCCTAATATGAAGTGGATTATGCTAATAGTCTATCATCTACTGTATAGAACATTAAATTTTGAAATATCATTGGACCTAGAATAAGTGAATATTTGACCAAGATAAGTATCAGAGGCAACTAGGAAATTCACCACAAGTGTTGTGCAAACATAACTCAAAAAAGAAACAGAGAGCAACTGTTTCTTTGCGTGAATGAAATTGGTCGTTACTCTACTTGGTGTGTTATCAAATGATGTTCTTCTCAGAGTCAGTTCTGTCCTGGCGGTCAAGTTACTGGAGGGGAGGAAGATTGCTCCATAGAGTTAGGAAAGATGTCCCCAGGGAGCAGGGCTTGGAAAAGGTTCTGTAAGGAAGACACGGGAGTGATCCGGCAGGAAGGATGTGGGAGGTTCTTTCAGCTGGGATGGGCAGCGGAGGACAGAGACATCCTGAGGCACGAGAGAGGTCAACAGTGTGTCTGCTTGGGGACCATGGGAGAAGGAGCCACGAAGGTGAACAGGATGAGCACAGCACGATGTCGCTGTAGGAGGTGACTGGGAAGGAAGAGAGAGATTGTGACTAGGTGAGAAAACCTGGAGAATGAGATTGCTCTGGAAGCAGCATTTTTGCCTCAAAACACCAGAGCACTATACTGCTAATCATGTCAGTGAAAGCCTGCTGGTAAAGTTGGCGGGGTCCATCTACTGAAGCAGATTCTGTTCTGACTCTGCAGATTTTGGAAATCTTTAGTCCAACATGAACCCACACAGACTCATTACTAAATCAGTAAAGTTATCTTTTTGTCTCTGGATTTACTTGATGGCAACGAGAGGGGTAAAAGACTAATGCATAGAACAAGGTTTTCATTAAGATTGCACAACAAAGGCTATGCCCGTCCTGCAGGGGACACTGGGCAATGTCTGGAGACCTTTGGGTTGTCACAACTTGGGTGTGTGGGATTGGTATTACTAATATGTAGAGAATATGGTACTAACTGTGTCCACAACACAGAATCATCCAGTCCAATAGTGCCAAGGTTGAGAAACCCTGGGATAGACTGGTCCCCTTCTTTTGTGCTCCATCCTCAGGAAATGCACGTGCACGCACACACACACACACACACACACACACACGCACACACACACCACATCCATAGTGGAGTCAGGAATCCTGCTCTGGCTCTCAAGTATCAAGATGTTGGGCTGTCATCTGGAGGCTAAAGTGTGACTAAATAGCAAGAATAGTAAGAGCTACCCATTTGGGGTCCTATACCTATTCATCTCTCATTAAATCCCTGTAGAAGCAAGTTAGGAATTCTCAGTTGGATTTCAAAGAGGAAGTCATGGAGAATTAGAAAATTCATCCAGGGTACACAACCCCTCAGGGACCTTAGCTATGATTTAGAACCCATTTCTATAGACTCTAAAGCCATGTTTTATGATAAGATTCTTTTGACATCTACTACAATTTCAGAACCATTTTGATTTGGAACATTTTGCAGTGGAGAAAAAAGAGCATTCAACTCCAGCTGTCTTGTTTTACCAATGACATTTTGATCTGCTCCAGATGCTCACTTCTTTTATTATCTGTGTGAAGCTGAAACTGAGTCACGAATAGCTATTGTTTTAGGTTTTATGAGGTAATGAAAATAGTGGCATTAAATTAGTCAGACTCTGAACCTTTCTTCTGTACCACAATAGAATATTTCTCCCATCACTGAGCACCTTTTCATTCTTTTCCCTTTGGTGGGCAGTGGGGGAGGGAGGTTTTGAGGGCAAACTGCACTCCCTTTTCCTATATAACAAAGTATTCTATTTTCCTCACAACTACTGTCCCTTCTCCATACTCTCTCATCACCATGTACATTGTTAACATAATGTCATGCCCTCAGCAAGCCTTCCACAAATGCTACACAGCTCATTTATCTGTCTCCTTTCCTGAAATGAAATCTCCCGCAAGGCAGGGACTTTGTCTTTCTCATCTTAAAATTCCAGCTCCTGGTACATGGCTGACACTCAATAACTGTTTGTTGAATGACTACTTTGTTGGAAAGAAGGCCTCAGACACAAGGTTTTGATTATTCAGGGAATCTGACTGGTGCCTTCACTCAGCACATCTATTTCTCAAGAGTGTTGGCACATTCATTCAAAGCCATAACTCTACAGCAGCTTTAGGTTTTGGTTACTTTAAGCATGGCTCTTGGCCATTGGCACCAATAGAGATGAAGAGAGGTATGGTCTTTGTCAGAGCAAGAACTTGATGGAAAGTCAACGTTTTCTTTTCATTTTGATGTGCTTCGATTTCAAAAAAAAAATCACAAATTTTAAAATAATAACCAAAATGTTAAAAAAAAAACTGAATTTTAAATATTGTATTTATGCATTACAGTGTTTAAATATAAATTAATTTAAAATCCAGTAAAGGAGAGGGAAAAGAGAAGAAGAAAAAGCCAGGTGTTGTGCTTGCTGCTCTGTCACCCACTGGTTCTAAAGAAAATATATGTTCAGACAGTTGATGTCGGGTTTAAAAAACAAGCAAAATATGTCCTTGATAGTAAGTAGGGATTTTCTTACTTTTTGTGTGCAAGTGAAAGAAAATGGTTTTTGTAGTTCTTGGCTTGATAATCATCCTGGAAAATGATTTGGAATGTTAGTGATTGCAAGAGATTGTTTATTCCACTGCTTTCCCTCTGACCAAGCCCACATCTTTCTCTAAAGTGCGTCTTATTTTTAGAGTTTATAAATCAAATGTATTGTAGAAATGGAATGCAGCATAAAATGTACTCACAAACAAAAATTCAGCCTTATTCAGCAGTTCTTACACAGCAGAAACAAAAAATGTAGTCACCCAGACTTCTCTCTACATGAGGCTATAACTTTAGATCCTTTTCGAGCCACTTATCATGCGCTACTGTAAAATAAAAAAGAAAGAAGTCTGCCTTTAAAGAAAATTTTGTTATTTGAACAAATATGTAGTTGGAGAGACAAAAACATTTAATTCTTATTCATTCCAACACATGAGAGCACTAGTTTGAAATATTCAAAGCCCAGGGAAGATATAGGAATATTTAAAATGAGCATAAAAATGGGAATAAGTAGAAGAAAATAATTCGTTAACATCTGACCACCTCCTTCTCTAAAAGATTAACGTGAGTGCCCTTGGAAAGTTACTAACCTTTCTGCACCCCTGTTTCCTCACCTAGGAAAACTAGTTGAATCATGGTTTTCAAATTCAGTTGAAGGTACTCAAGACATCACCCCAAAACTCTCAGTGTCAGTCTTAAGATATTCTGTTATTTTGAGCTGAAAACAGTGGTGACACCAGAGGCAGAGAAGGTATTTGTACTTTAATAACTTTGCACTAAACCTTTTTGCCCTTCCCCTAATCAAGGCAAGAAATCAGTTTCTGCTCCCTTAGCCCATACCCTTCCCCTAATTGAAGAAGTAAAAGGAAAAGTCCCTCAATTTCTCTGAGCTTCTTCACAGGTTGGACGAATGAACACATAAATAATAGACAAATTTATTAAGAGAAAAGTCCAAACTTAATAGCTTGGCGGTAAATTCTGAGCTAGTTGAGGCAGACCAATGATTTAATACTCAGCTGAGGCATGGAAAGGGGCTCTGGAGTATAGCAGGAGAGAAAACGGGGTCATAGGACCCAGGGGATAGGTTCCTTTTAGACAGAGAAGGCTATTTACAGGTAAATTATCTTTTGAACTTAGACTTTCCAAATTACTTTCTTCTAGGGGATAAGGACAAAAAACCATTTCTGCTTTAAGAGAAGAGTGGAGGCCCATGGGATAGCAGATGATGTCTTTGATTAAGGAAAGACCTGAAGGACTGGAGGAGCTGCTTTGCCTGCGGGGTCGCCGCTGTTGTTCTTGGCTTCTGGTCAGAGTGGGGGCCCGCATAAGAGACCAATTCTGAGAGATTTGGGGTCGTGAGCCTTTTCCTGTAGTTTGGGAACATCAGAATCCAGATGCAATTTTATCTGTAAACAAGTGAAAAAACTTTTCTATCTGTTCTTCACCATTTACTTTTGGGGTAAAGATGAAGTCATCATCTCCTGGTTAGGTGAAGCCCCCACCCTTTCCTCTCCTCATGATGCCCCACATCCCATAACTCAGCAGCAGATATAAGTGTTTAATCTGTCCTATTTACCTCAGAATGTACAGCCATGTAGCTTCTCCATACCTATGCCATTAAATCTGATATTTCCTAAACATATAAACAATCCATAAGCAGTAATCCTGTCTGTTAACTTGTTCATCCAGCCTGTGAAGAACCTCAGAGGGATGGGAATTTTCCCTGGGCCTCAACATCCTCCTGGTCTCACAATTCCTTTTCATATCCTGAGTCCATTAATCATTTCAGTCGTCATTCATATGTTACATAACATGGATCCCACAGCCATCTGAATGGTTATTGTTTTAGACAGGAGTCCAGGGGAAATCTCTAAGTCAACTTGATAATGGGATCAACTTTCTGAGGAAGACAAATTGTTCAAGAAGGCCCAGCTGTGCTGTCTTCCACCTCAGATGAGCCAACACGAAATTCAGGATGGAAAAACTTTTCCATGTCTGTGGAAGACATCCTGATACCTAAAGATCCTCTACAACTTGTCCTTCACCAGGGAACCCAGCCACTAGGGACCTTCAAGTGACTATGGTCATCTCACTTTGAACTTCAGGTCTACCACTACAGATTTGTTTCCTGACCTGTTTATATCTTATTTCGATTCATGCCTTAAAATACACGGTGTGGTTTTCAGATGGGTCCTTGTGACTTTAAGTTTTTAATGATGATCACCTCACTCATTGTTTGGAAATGGCAGTGTCAACCATTATCTCAGAATAGCTAGCTTGTGAAAATAGTCCTAGAATTTTAAAAAATGAAAACAAACTTGTGTTTCACTTGGCCGTAATTTACTCTTTTGGAAAAATGGGATACAGTCACAGCCTTCACTCCCTCTCTCAGACACTGTAAGGATAGATGAGACATGCATGGAAGAGAGATCTGAAATGTTCTTGTGAGGTAAGATATCAATATACATTAATACTCCATAATGAAATTATTGTTAGAACCATCTCCAAGGAATATTTTTAAATGTGTGTGATGCCTATTTACGCTGGGTACTTGATAAATTATAGCTTTCAAATCCAAGTTAATAGTGTGGTGGGAAAGAATCCTCCTTCTCCCCACGCCTCCCACCCCCTCTTTTCTCCTTGCCTGGAACATCTGGCGGCCCTTTGTAGTTCTGGATGATTTGATTTGGAATTCATTAGTAATAATTGATGTGCCTTCTGGAATTTGTTTAAACAGTGAGTGGTGTGGTGAGTAGCTAAGCCAAAAAGGATTGTTTAAATGGAGCCTGCCAACCTGGTATATCTGAGACGGGCAAGAGCTGAAGGTTTGGTGCCTGAAGCTTTAGAAAGCTCCCTATCACCATGCCCTCCCTGGACTTGGGTGTGAAGGTGCTTGTCTGTCCTGGGGAAAGCTTGGTGCAAGAGTTCCCTATGGTAGAGTGAACAAAGAAGCACAAAACAGATAACCAAAGGCCTTTACACTTTAATAACTGCAGGTTCTGGAGCCATACAAATGTGTAGAGCTAGGAATTTGCATTTGAGAAGTTTAAAGTCTGGAAATGAAATGGGAATGGGAGTTAGGTCTGCACAGGCAACTCTGAGCAGAGTGGGGCAGATTACTCTAAGGCAATTCAGGGGTAAGAGATTTTCAATATTTTTTAGATCATGAGCCTCAAGAAGAATCAGATGAAAGCTACTGACATGTATATGCAGCACATGTACGATGTATGTATGAATGTGTCTGTGTGCGCATATGTGCAATTCCATCTGGCATGCATTGCAAGGTGCTTACTGACACTCTGAAGTACATCCAAGAATCCCAGTTAAAAAGTCCTGGAAACAGTGATAATAACACAATAAATGCCGTATCAGTTATGAATCTTTCTGTTATAAGTAACAGAGAACTCATATTAAAGGAAAAGTTACTGAGGCTTATCCAGGAATTTCCACATCTAGTCTCATTTTAATGTTTAGGCAGGAAAAAAAAAAAAAAAGACTCCATCAAATTGCTAGAAAAGTTTCAAAATGTGTATTCTCAACTCCTATGCTAATCTTGTTAAGGATCAGTAACAAACACTTGGCGTGGTTCATGGGTCACTTGGAGCTGCCACCCCTGTGCTAGATAGATCTCAAAGCTTCTTGCCTGCGATAGTACAGAAATTCTCCCTCTCTTTCTCCTAAATCATCATTTTTTCCTCTTCACCAAGTAGCTGCCACCAGCCTTCTACATACCATTAAGAGAAGAATTCAAGTTAACTTAATCTTGGAAGGAATTTTTTTGGTACTGTGTCCAAACAAAAAACTTTTGAGGTATTTTCAAGGTTATTTTATCCCTAAATAGTTTAGCATACCTGTTTGAAAATTAAGGTCAATTTCTTTCATAACAACTAAATGAATACTCTACTCAAGAAAATGTAACAAAAATTCCTTAATATCATCTAATATTCTATTTCCCCCCCATCCACCACCTCCCCTAGTTTTGTTAACAGTTACATTGCATCTGTTTGCTCTTTATCCTCAGTCTCTTCTCATTTTCAGCAGTTTCTACTGAAGCAACAACACACACAGGTATCATTTTCCCTCACGTCATTGATTGGCTGAAAAGATAGGTCAGGTGTACTCTAGAAGGTCCCACATTCCGTGTTTCTCTACTGGTCTCCCCTTGTTATTTAACCAGCTCCTCTATTCCTTGTATTTTCTACCAACAAGAATATAGATCTAAAAATTTGAATAAATTTGGCTTCAAATTCTGGCAAAAATGTTTGATAATGGTGCGCCCTGGTAACATAGCAGATAAAGCCACTGGACATTGTCTACACACATCCCAAGGAGCCAGGTTCAAGACTTGGGGCCGGTGGTGGGGGTTTGGGGAGGAGCCGTGAATAACCAAGATAAACAACTAAATAAAACAAAGTGTTTTTTCCTCCTCTCTCTTCCTACCTGCCTGCCTATTTGCCTTTGTTCCTGTTTGCACCTTTCCTTACAAAAAAAAAAAAAAAACAACTTGATAATGACATAGCATATTCATAATCATGACAATGGAGGCATAATGTCCTATCTTCCTACTTTTAGTGGGATGAAAATTTATCAGTGTGTTCAGATAATGAACATTTTATCGCTCCTTTGTAAAGATACACTTCCCCATTTGTGATCATCAAATGATTCATGGATTGATACAAAGTGCTATCAAATATCAAAGAAGGTTTGCTCTGTAATGACTGGCTAAAGCTTCAGCTTGTTACTTCTTATGTGGAATGTTATTTCTTTTAACTTCCATTTCCAAATACAAGTAACATATTTCTGAACAGATTCCAACCTCCAGTCCCCAGGAGCTGATAGATATGGAAATCCCTGGAAAAGCCAGAAGAGTGTTTGCTTTAGTGTGAATTAAGTTTCTACTGTCTGCTAGGAACTTTTCTTATCTAGTCCCTAGTTCTCTTCTTCAAGAACATAGAACCTGGCAAATCTTGCAAAGTTAGTGACATGGATATTTGTTTTTGTTCATTTTCCATAAAGCAAAGAAGTCAAATATGTTTTCATGTTTTCTTTTTATTTTATGGTTATAATTGTTCCTTTTGTCTTTCTCTTTTCTCACCTGTGGAACTTCAGTCTATTCTTTTTTCTTTGCTTGTAACCAAACAGAATCATCACGGGAAGCCATTTATTAAGCCTATATGCTCCCTCAGTGCTTACAAATTGATAAATGGTATCATGGAAAGATCTGAAAGATCCAAGTTTAGGTCCTTTTTACGACATACTTTGGGCAGAGGTCATTTGTGTTTTGCTGGTATTCACTCAATTTGAAGTCGTTACTTTGGGAATTCTAAAACATGAACTTTCAATTTTGTGAAATAATAAATGACAATAGTAAGGGTCATCAGAGAGCATAGTTTCCAATTGTATTATCAAAAATGTAAGTAAATAATAATATAAAAATGTGGAACTCATGTTAGAGACAAATAACAAGTACTATTTATAAGCTTCTGATGAACAAATTTATCATGTCTTTAATAAACATCTTTTCAAATCCAGATAACATTCCTAAATTTTTCTAAATACATAAGAATGATAGAATTTTAGAGATTTGAGGTATCTCAGCAGTATGAAGTCTAATCATCCATCTTATCCATGACTCCCATGTTCCTCCAAATAGAGGGTCAAGCAACTTCTGCTCCTGCCCTCCCTTCTGGTATAGTCTTCCACTCATTTATTGAGACCTACCATGTGTCAGCTGCTGTGCCAGGGACCCGATGACCTGAAGAGACCCTTTGGTGTGTTCAGAGACTAGGAGTTCCGATAAAGAATAAGATATCTTGAACAAAGTGAGATGATTCTGGATGCTAAGACTCAAAACAAAGCACTGTGCATTCCATGACACACACAAATGTTCCCATGTCACCACCGCTCCCATGCCCTCCACCTGGCTTTGTAACAGCTGTTAAGCACACCTACATACCTGGTCTTATTTTATGTTCTATAAAACATCATTTTACCCTTCAAGTAGCATTACAGAGACGGACATTCTCTGTGAAAGATTTTGTGGTCAAAGTTTTCTAACGACCAAGATGGCAATGAAAAACAATGAGTAGTGTGGCTTACCCAGCTTTGCTCTCTGTTCTCCACCAGGTCTCATTGGGACTAACGCCACAGACTTCATGGGAGCCAAATGGAAGCTGCCATGTCCTAGCTCCCTTCCCGTACTATAAACTGAAGCGTGGTCTGCAAGGTAACTGCAGACCTGTCTGTCTCAGGTCCATCAGTCCAGGAGAGACATGGGTGGAAGGAAGACTGAGCCACACTGCTGTCACTCAAGGGGACAGGAGAGAGATGACAAGTACATCCATAATACTAATCTCTTGGGGACACCCATATGCCCCTTGTGCTTAGGATGATGTTTTTGTCCAGAGGACTCCAGACTATTATCACTGGTCACTGACATGACGGGTGATGCCTCCCACTTATCCTTTAGGGGTTTCCTATCTATTTTCTGATTTATTCCCCTTTTTTTCCTTACCCTTTCTTTCCCATTTTCTGTTTCCTTCACTCCATTTGTTTTCTTCCTCTTCCTCTCTCTTTCTCTTTCTCTGTGTCTCTCGCTGTCTCTGTCCCCTCTCTCTCTCTCTCTCTCTAGCCATGTCTCCCTGTGGAAGGAAGAACAATCTGGGCCTTTATCTAGAGATGGAGGTAAAAGTGCTGCAGCAGCAGGAGGCGAATGGAACGTGGGGTTGAGGTTCAAGAAATCTGGATTCTTTTCTTGGCTTTGTCATTAACATCTGCAACATCCAGAAGGAGATGAAAGATGTGGATGTCCTTTGAAAAATAATACAGAGCACAATTGTCTATTCTCTCTCAGCTACTGCTCTCAAAGTGCGGTTGAGTGTGCCCAACTCAGCGACAACAGAACTCCGGTCAGTCTCCCGCAGCTGGGCCTGGCACTGGGTCAGAGAGTCCATCAGCATATTGAGCTATTTTTTGAGTTTAAAAAGGTCCACTTGTAGCCAGAAAACCTGAAGAATTTGTGCAATACCAGACATGCAGTGAAATCTGAGAGCACAGTCATTCCTGAGCTCCGTTTAAAATCGAGATCAATGTTGTCATTCTGAAGTCACTGTTCCATTTAGCTCCATGCCAAGGATTACTGCCATGTTGAGTGATGAGGCCATTGGAACCAGCAACTACCATGAAAAGCAGAACACAGACAGATGTTGTTATCTCTAATTACATTCTTGAATGGACCAGAACTGATCTCCCTGATATGAGCCGATCCCCCAACACATACTACAGGGAATAAAAGTGACTTTACAAACTGCTGAGTGTGTGATGAGGGTGAAAACTGCTTTATTATACCCACACATTCAAGTGTTCTTTTTGCTTCTGCGTTTCTCAAGTCAAAGGATGCAAATAAATAAAATAGAATAGTTTGAAGGTTGAATAGCATGCTGCAAGTCAGGGCTTTCCTGCGATAAAGCAGAGGTAGTTGAAGTGTGGTTCCCCTTCCAGTACCACCAGCATCTCCTGGGAACTTGTTAGAAATGCAAATTCTTAGGCTCCATCTAAGACCTATCGAGTTAGAAACTTTGGAGACAAAGCCTAACAATCTATATTTTAAAAATGCTTCCAGGATTTCTGATGCACATTAAGTGTATTCTTTTTACTGACTCAAAACAGCACTAACCTGTTATCCTACAAGTGTGCAGGTCAGGAATCTGACATCGGTCTCAGTGGGCAGAAATTAAAATGCTTGTAAGCACTGCATTCTTTTCTGGTGGCTCTAGGGAAGAAATTGTTCCTGTGTCTTTTCTAGATTCTATAGATTGCTTGTATTCTTTGGCTCATGGCCCCTTTCTCCCATATTCAAAACCAGGAACAGTGGACCAGTCTTTTTCATATTGCCATCTCAGGTTCTCTTACCCATCATACATATTTTTTTTTTTTTTTAAGGAAATGTACAGGCAAGAATGAAGGTGAATAGGCAGGCAGGAAGAGAAAGGAAGAAGCATTTTTATGTTATTTGTATTTAGTTGTTCACATTGGCTACTCCCTGCAAACTAGGGACATGAACTCAAGTCCTTGGGAGTACATGGATTGTGCTCCTTCAGAGCCAGCTAATCTAACTGCTTCTCTTCCGGAGTGTGACTTCCACTTTAAAGACTCCTGTGTTTGGATTGGACCCACCAAGGTCATTTATATAAATTGATGATCTAAGTTAACTAATTAACCTTAGTTGTATTTGCAAATTTAATTCCCTTTTGCCATCCCTCACAATATGGTCAGAGGTTCCAGAGATTAGGTTGTGGATATCTTGGGAAGAAGAAGACTAGTCTGCCTACCACAGTCTAACTTCTGGTCCTCAAAGACTCAAGTCTGTCCCACATGCAGATTGCAAAAATTCCATCTCAGGTCTCTCGAGTCTCAACAATTTAAAGCCCAAAATCTTATCTATATTTTACCAGTTCAGAAGTCTGAAAAGTCATAATTTCAAACATGTAAATTAAGGGATGGGTGAATCTTTGGGTAAGATCATAATGCCTTCCATCTGTGGACCTGTGAAACCAAAGAAACAAGCTATTTCCTCCAAAAGTACAAGAACAATTAAAAACTCTCTCAGTCAAAAAAAGGAGAGAAAAGGTAGAAAAAATGAAATTATTGATCTCAAGCAATTTCAAAACCCAGCTGGGCAACCTCCACTGGGTTTTAGGACCTTGAAATAATCCTCTGTGCTCACTGCTCTGCCATCTGGGTCATCCTTCCTTTTTCATAACAGGTAGCAGGTATATGCAGCTGAGTAGTGTCGTCAACCTATTTCCTGAGTTTTGTAGAACTGAGACTTCTTTCTTTTTATACTCTCTCTTTCCTTTCCATCCAAACTGGCTAAACCAAATAACCAAATAACCAAAATGAAATACACTCTCGCTAAGTTATTAAATCTCAAGAATTTAAAGATAAACTCTAGGCATCCAGGAAGAAAAATGAAACAGCTTGATATGGAAGAGATGGGAGAATTAAATTCTCAAATTTCTCTGATACAATAGCCAATAGTAAAATAACAGAACGTCTTCCATTCTGAGGCAAAATGTGACTCAAAAATATTATATCTAGTCAGATTATTTTTAGAAATAAATGCAAGAAATAAATATATATTCCTTTCAAACAATGGCAAACTACTTGCACTAAAACATCTGAGAACAATCTGATATTAAACAATCTCCATGATGTAATTCTCAGCGAAACAATAAACATAAAATAGCATTTTTCAATGACTGCCATTTGTAACTTCATAATGTTTGCCATGGCCAAGTATTTTTTTAGTTACACAAATAAAATATCAAATACATTTAAGATAATTATCTTAAATAAAATAAGAATATTTAAAGCAAATTTATTTTACATTCAATATGATTATTTTATTTATTTAAATCTTAAAAGTTCTCATCACAAGAAAAATATTTGCAGCAATGTGTGATGATGGATGTTAACTAGACTATTTTGATTATTTTGCAACATACACGGATACAAAAATTTGTTAAAACTCGTTATAAAATGATTATGTTGAAACTAATGTAGTACTAATTGAATACATATTTTTAAAAAGAGATGAAGTGTAAGGGACAACCTCAACATGAAAGAACTCGAGTAATATTGTATTTATGATCCTTTCTTTAAAAATCTTTTTGATGAATTCAGATATCTGAAAGAGCTCAAAAGAAAGGACTGATAAATTCTAAAGTTGTAATAAGGGACTACTGTGGAACTTTGCTCCATTTTAAGAATATAATTAAGACTTGTGGTTGGAAGTACTTTGGATTATAAAATGGAATATCAGTCCTATGAACTTTGCCTAACAAAAATAATTGAAGCCACACAATCTGGAAATGATGTGAGAACCTTAAAGAGATTTTCACTCTAAAATGTTCATTGATATTGCCTAAAATTTTAAACATAATTAAAACCAAAGACTCACACTTCCAAGTGATAGGCGTGGCACACTAGCCCCACATTCAGAAGACTCAGAGAACACTTGAGGGTGTTAAAGAATCGGCACGGCCACAGTGCACACACAGAATAGAAATTTTCAAATTAAGCACAGACACTTCTTCTCATGGTGTTTCAGGGAATGTACTTCCAACAACACAGCTCGAGCGACAAGTGAAAGATGAGATCCATCAGCAATTATGCAGAGAACTGGGGCTGTTTGCTCTGAATAAGAAATAAGTAGAGACCCCCTCAGTCATTAAGTGTATGTAGGATTATTACAATGGTCTACATGTACTAATAAAAGAATTACACTATCCCATCAAGTATATATTGAACATTAATCATGTATCACAGCAATATAGCACTGAGGGAGATAAGGAAGTAGAAGGAAAGATCTACACTTATACTGTACTGCCTAGGGGTAAAATAAGGCTGGGGAAACAACAGCGTGGAACCACATTAACTGGTGCGCCCTGGTGGAGTAGCGGTTAGGTCAGTCTCCTCTGAAGGGCACAGGCTACATACCTCTGGGTTCGAGTCATGGGCTGAGGGCTGGGGGCTGGGAGGTGGGGTAGAGGAACAATCAGTGTGAACAACTAAAATGGAAATAAAATTAAGTGTTTCTTTCTCCTCTCTCTTCCTACCTGTCTGCCTACTCGCTTCATTCCTGCCTGCATCTTTCCTTAAAAAATAAAAAGAACCACATAAGCTGTGGAATCAAGCATTACAGTTTGTCATGAAAACGATAATGTGATAGACTGGAGGTGCGGTAGAGGGTAAGGAGAGCTGTAGGAGCTGGTGGTATCAGGAGTTTTGTGGAGGGGAGGGATTTGGACTGCGTTTAGAGTACGGGAAGAACGGGACACCCAGTGAGGAGTCGCACCATGTCAGCCTCTTTCACACACAAGGTCAACTTCACTCTTTCCCGCTAAACTCACGTGGTGCCTCAGAATCCTTCTCAACCCCAAATGCTACTGATTCTCCAGAAGGAGTATGGGAATGGGGCCAAACTGGATTACAGAGGAGAGCTGGCACTGTGAAAGCAGCTAAGAGACTGTGACCACAGTCTAATAATAGAATCAATCTCTTAAGCAATCACAGAAAATAACCTTATAATCTGGTTAAATGCATTCAAGAATTGGGAAACGCACATGCTTTTCTCAGTTACATGAGATGAGTATCAGAGCTACTCTGCAGGTCAAGGACAAATAGCGCCCCCAATGGAAACAGTGCAGTAAAGCAGGTCAGAGCACAATTTTGCTGAAGTTCAAATCATGGCCTTGCCACTACTGGCAAGTTATGTGAACGCCCCCGTGCCCACACTGAAACATAAGCTCCTCAGTAGTGGAGCCAAGTCTGGTGCCTAAATCTCCACACTTCATGTTTAGTTCTCTTCCCACCATGCCATGGTGATGAGACATGTGGGCGAAGCAGATACTGAGGAAGACAACCCAAATCTTTCAAAGTACTAGTACCGCGTTGACACCCTTAGAAACAGGGAAGTTTGACAGAGAACATTCAAATGCCCATAAGTTGACAGCAGAAATATGATTCAACTGCATTTGTGATTGTATCACTCATTTGAGAATCAAACTGAGATGAGTCAAACTTTTCCTGACCCACAAGATCTAAATATTTTAAGTTAGAATTTCTTGGTTAGGAAAAGCAGTTTCTATGAACTTGCTCGTTGCTTCCCTCTGAAGAGCCAGCCCTTCAGTTTTTTTTTTTAACTTGAAAAAGCCTCTGATAAGAAAATGGTAAGTTGCATGGAAACAGAAAGGGGCCTGTGGTGAGGTGAGACCTGGAGCAGAAAGAACCAAATGAAGTGAGAGCAGAGGAAACAGGAAGATTCCCTGTTCATCCAGGCAAGAGGAAAAAAGGAAGTATTTAGTGATTTTAAAAAAAGATCTAGTAAGGAAAACAGTAATGGGGGTTCCTAAGAAATTGCAATAGAACTACCACACAATCCAGCAATTCTACTTCTGGGTATATACCCACAGGAAATAAAGTCACTATATCAAAGATGTGTCATACCCCCATGTTCATTGCAGCATTGTTCACAATATCCAAGATACAGAAGCAACCTAAGTGTTCACTGATGAATAAAGAAGATGTGATCTGTCTATATCTACAGCTCACATATATGTATATCGACACAATTACCCTAGAATATTATAAAGCTATAAAATGGAAATTCTGCTATTTGTGACGTGAATGTGTCTTGAAGACGTTCTGCTAAGTGAAATAAATCAGAGAAGGACCCTACTGTATGGCCTCATATATATATGAAATCTAAAAACAGTAACTCATAGAAATAGGAAATAGGTTGGTGGTTGCCAGAGTTGAGGGAGTGGGTGGTGGAGGGGGGAGGGAGGGTCAGGGAAAGATGGTCACAAGGTTCCAACTTCCAGTTATAAATAATGCCTGGGAATAAAATGTGCAGCTAGGTGACTGTAATTAACAAGGCTGTATCATATATTTGAAAGTTATTAAGAAAGTAAATTAAAAATTTTTTCGTCACAAGGAAAAACGTATAGCTGTATGAGATAACAGATGTTACCAAATCTTACAGTGGTGATTAATTTGCAATGTAAACATATGTCAAGCGACTATGCTGCATACTTTAAACTAAAACAGTGCTATATGTCACCCATATCTCAATAAAACTAGGGATGAGGAAAGACCAAATTAATAAGACTTTGCATATAAGGTCATAATATGTGGCAGCCTACGTGACTTTCCTACCAGGATAACTCTAAGAGATAAAGTAATGAAATAAACAAGGACTCCAGTAAATGACATCAATATTTTTACAAGTTGCCTAGATCAAATGTAACTCACTTAAAGTAATAATCACCAAATACGTATTTCCAAGGTGTAATTACTCTATATCTATGATCAACAGGTTGTAAATTTCCTATAAAGTTGTCCAGTGAGAAGCAATATTTTCCTAAGAGTTCTAAGGCATAGAATGCATACAAATGTGGAAATGCTCTTTTGGAAATTTTTTTTCCTTTTGGAAAAAAATCGTATTTTTACTTCTAAAATGATAGGAACAGTTTTTTTTTTCATGCAGTAATCAGCAAATTCAGTACAAAAGGCTGAAAAGCACTGCTCTTATGGCCACTCAGAGAATATTGTAATTGATCCAAAGGATCAGTTCTTAGAAGTCTCCCCATTTCTGAAATAGGGTGTGAGACTGTATGTCACAATCTAATGCAGAACAAATTTTGAATGGGCAAAGTTCTTTGAAAATATGAGTTCAAAATTGAAATGCTCATTGTAAGCCCCGAAATTACAGGAGGCTTTAAAGATCAATGAGGGGGAAAAAGGGGAGAGGAGAACATTGCAAAAGAAAACGTAAGAATTTTCTTCTTAATGTGGATTTTTGTTTTGTTTTGGTTTGGGTTTGGATCCAGAGTTCTTCCTGAGAGCAGATGTTCAGGAGAAACTGGGAATAATAAGTTCAAAAAAGGGTGTCTCTTGTTTGGTGTTCAACACATATAGTCAAAACAAACAAACAAATAAAAAGGTCTTCCAGAGAGTCTTCCCTTTGTGTCTGTAATCTCCAGGCGACATGAAACGCAGCCTCCCACACCGAAGAGCCTGCGCCTCGGGGAGCAGCTCCAGAGCATTTAGCAGTGCGTGGGCTGGAAGCATGCAGGCTCCAGCCTCTGGAACGATCCCAGAGACATGGGTGGTGGCGTATTACTCTGCATCCACAGATGCTGCTTTCCCAAACTCTGAGGGTTCTCTTTCTACGAAATCCTTTTCTCAATCAACTTAGTTCAAACCGGAAGCCGTCAAGCCTCTTTATTTCATTTTCCACAAAGTCTCCGGTAAAATTCCCTTAATGTTCTGTGTGTTTCTTCCATTGGACTGTTTCTCATATCACCCACCTTTTGTGTATATAGACCTCATTCTGAAGACACATGTAACTATTCTATGAATGGGAATTATAACACACTTGAAGAGTCCAGAAGGGGAAATTCACAGAGGTTGAGATGGTTTCTTCCGAGAAGTACTAATAAAGGTAACTCAAAATCCCTCTGGTGTTGAAATCCAAATGAGAGCCTTACTTAGTCCACCTAACTTAAGACAAATGTCCCTGATCTCTCTGCCTCAATGTCTTTATTATGAAACTTTTTCAAAAGCACGTGGGATTAGGTCGCTGATAACTCAGAATCCATGCTGGGTTTGAGGTCCTTGCAAGCTCACAAACTAGCCCCGCCACAGGTTTATTTATTTATACCACCAGAAGACAAGATTTCTGGCTCAGAACAAAACCCATTTATTACTCACAGCAAGGCAGTAGCCAGAGATCAGTACTCTTTGCATTTGTTTTTATGTGTTGAAGAGTGAGAACATGACAGTCCAATGACCTTGATACCCTCCTCCCAGATTTACTTCCTCTCACAGGGTCATAGGCTTCCTTCCCAGTGGTCAAGAGTTCCCATCAGTGGGCAAACTCAGTGTGTCCAAAATCCAGCTCACCATGTTTCCTTCTAAACCAACATATCTACCTATTGTTTATCTCTCTCAGTTGGTGTCACTCTTTTCAGTCAATCATGCAAACTAGAAATCTAGAAAAAAATGTAGCTTCCTCCCACTGCTTCCTTACCCCTCGTGTCCAAGCAAATATTTATATTTGCTCATTCTACCTTCCAAATATTTCTGAACTCTATTCCCTTCTCATCATCATAGTTGGAGCTCTTCCTTTCTCTTTCCTCTCTTACCAGAGTAATAGTCTCTTCATTTGTATCTTTTCCTTCAATCTTGGAGCCCAAAAACCTATTCTCTTATTCTTTTTTTTTTTTAGTTTATTTAATTTTTTACAGAGGAAGGAAGGAAGAGAGAGGAGGAAGAACCATGTTTATTTAGTTAGTTGTTTTGTTTATTTTGTTTTTTCATCAACCCAGGTGCTTTGTCTGTATATGGTTCACACACCAGCATTTCAGTCACCTGAGCCATGAGGACACACCTATTTCTTTTTGTTATTGAATCAAATTCAAGCTCTTTTATTTGATTCTGAGATTGCTCCATGATCTGGTACCTATGGGCTACCTAACTCATCTTTTGTTCGTCCCTATCTCAGACTTTAGATTCAACAATGAGCTACTTTTATTCCCTGACCTTGCTCTACTATTTGAGATTTCTCTTCCTTTACTTAAGCTATGCTCACTGACCAGAAGGCTTTGAGCACCTTTCCTCCTACACACATTCCTTCACTTGCTCAGGTAGGGCTTCCTTTTGTCAGGAAGTGGTTTCTGATGGAGGTCCAATCCCCATTGATTCTAGGAATGTTCTTTTCATCTGTACTTTCAAAATAATTTTCAGTTATGGAATTTCTACTCTTCTATGACTTTCTGTTTGCCTATCTGCGTTTCTCACTATTGTCACCTTTTCTCTGAGAAATTGTGTCTGAATTATCTTTTAATCTCAAACATTATTATGTGTCAGAGAAGAAGTTCAAATAATATTTTTGAAGAAAAGAAGAAAGAGAGACGCAAACAGAAAAATAAGGAAGAAATAAAGGGAAGAAGGATCATTTTTGTGATGGAAAATGTAACTTTCAAATACAGTAGTCTGAATGAATAAAGTGATGAGAAAATGGAGACAAAAACATTTTCACTCTGTGTTGGTTAAAATTAAAAGAAATTAATATGGGGGCTAAAATCCTATTGTATCAAGTGCTAGTCATTAATAGAGAGGTCAGTGAACAACAATTCCATTCCAGGAAGCACAGGTTTGGACAGGCTGCGTTTGACATGCTGTCCAGGCAGGCAGGCAGGCAGGCGAATCTGACGGTAGGAAGAGAGGCACAAAACGGAAAACAGGAATGTGGAAGTCACCAACCTATTGTGATACATTTGGTCAGAAATATGGATGAGGTTGTCCTAGGAGAGCCTCTGGAATAAAAACATAAGCCTTGATCTAGAAACCTGAATAATGCCCATATATAGGAAATCAAAGGAAATTGACAGGGAATGACCAGAGAGAGAAAATGCCAACATATATTATTACAGCTATTAGAAGAAGAGAAAATGTCAAGAGAACTTGCCCACTAGCTTCAAACATTTCAGCTAAGTCAGTAGATGCCCTCTGTACTCGCCCAAACACCTGCTAAAACCTTTCGTATGTTGCATGCGATTTGTTTGCCTGCATCTCTTTGCAGAGATCAAGAATATCTTCAAGATCAGAGACCGATAGTCTCTCTCTGTCCCAGCTCTGAAATACATCCATTGGCTTGTGCAACTGAGAGTCGTTTCAATAAAGTGGTGGGGTGGAATTCTTGTTGGAATTCCTTGAAGAGTGAATGAATGAATGATCAATCAAATGAATGAATGATGAGAAATTTTAAATGTGATTAAATCCCGATGACCCAAGCTGAAGGAACCGAACAAAAGAGATAAGTTCAAAAATTATATTTAACTTTGAACAGACTCCACAGAAAACCTGCATTCTGTCTGCATAGATCTCTATGGTCCTCCCCCAGTATCAATCCGCCTTTGATGTGACCTAATGTCTGCAGCTGAAACCCTCCCAGGAAGAGGAAAGACTGGAGACACCTCAAAGGGGGTGAGCCTCTGCTCTGTGATTAAGTGAGACCTGATAATATGGAAAGGGCCCTAAAAAAATGAAGTTTTGTGTAATTAAATCTCTGTTGCTGTAGATGACAGATAATCATAAGGTGTGTCATCCCTGTTTTTGTGATAAACAGAAGGTCTTAACATTTGCAAGCCAATAAAACATTTGCAAGCATGGAGATGAGTGTACTTTAAGATCTTGGATGGATGCCATTCAGAAAGTGTTTCCTTTATGATGGTGTCATTAAAATAATGAATGTTTTGTATTTAGGGAAGCGATGTGATATTTGGAATGTTCAGCCAAAGGGAAAAAGATTAGTAGTTAGTTCTAATGACTTCTGGAGAACACGAGAATTTTAGTTTCTTGAGTCTTTTTTTTTTTTTTTTTTTTTTTTTTTTTTTTTTTTTTTTTTTTTTCACTTGATTCAAAAGAAGAGCTATGTAAGGAATAATTGGAAAAAAAAAACAAGTTGGTTTAATTATAACAATTACAAAAGTACCTCATATACATATATCTATTTTTTAAGGTACGTTAATATGCATGGTCTGATTTGATGTGTATTTATGACCAAACCCTCCCTTTGAGAAAGTGCCTAAGCACCCTCCTTCCCTCCCTCCCTCCCTTCTTTCCTGAAAGCATTGAGTAATTTGTCATTATGATATATAAGAAATGTCTATTTTGTTCTTTGTCTCTGGTTCCTAAAACACACCCAGAGCAATAAAGACGAAATATGTCTTTGCTATAAGATTTAGTTTTTGCCCCCAGTTCCTGAAATTTTATGGACCAATAAAGTCAAAAAGGGTGTCTTTAGTTATTCCTAACACACCCCTCTCAATTACATTTGAATGTATATCAATGAGGTCACTTTTAGAAAGTCCTAAAGATGTGGGTTGGTTTCCAGGGGAGACCAATCATGTGAGTAGAAGGCTAGAACTTCCAGTGCCCACCCCCCGACACCCAGGAAGGGGAGAGGGACTGGAGTTTGAGTTCTTCATCACTTATGTCCAATGACTTTGAATCCATTGCACCTACAGTTATGAAGCTGCCATTAAAAAAAGCTTCGATTGAATCCAGTGAAGCTCAAGATTGGTGAGCACATGGAGATACTAAGAGGTGATGCACAGATGCTGTGGGCTTCCCTGCACATT
Source organism: Solenodon paradoxus (assembly GCA_004363575.1). Taxonomy (NCBI): domain Eukaryota; kingdom Metazoa; phylum Chordata; class Mammalia; order Eulipotyphla; family Solenodontidae; genus Solenodon; species Solenodon paradoxus. The sequence continues at coordinate 141,464 of RJWH01000108.1, read as the reverse complement.
TCCTGGTGGCTGGTTTAGGTGTGGGAAGAAAAAGCACATTAGTTGTCAGAGGTAGTAGTAATAGAGATTGAAATAGAGTTTGTTTTTGTTTTTGTTTTAAAGTCAGGTACTGACATTGCGGCATTGATTCTAGCTAATGTCTTTTTATAACTCTCAAGTCATTCTATCTTCAGAGAGACATTCTTCCGGAACTTCTGTAAAGAAGAGGAGAGAGAGCAGGTGCGGTGACTCAGGACAGGGGCCACTTAATTAAACTTTGTGTGCCTCAGTTTCTTCACTAGTACAGCAGTATCTCCCTCAGGGGGTGTTAGGAGTATTAAATGAGTTACTATTTATAAAGCCCCTGGCATTCAACATGATTTAAGTATGTGTTTAATAGATAAATGAATTGGGTTAGCTCAACATTTCTTTGTAAGAAAAGAATTACTCTATTCCCTCTTGCTCAGCAACTTGTACACACAATTATATGTGACCTCCAAACACATGGAAGCAAGACATTTACCTTAATGCTTCTCTCCTTTCTATCATCAAGAAGAAGTTCCATAAATGAAAGAGTTTAGGAGAGCCAAGTACATTTCTCCAAACATCTCTTAAACGGCTGGGCTCCAGTGCCTACTTAAGGAAGAAAAAACACTCTTCTCTGCAGAATCAACCTTTATTTGGATTCCCAGGGAGAAGACATTTTGTATATCAAACACAGATTCCCAGAGCCCACTTTTAGAGATGGTTGGATTGATTCCAACAGTTTATGCCATTTGAAGGTGGGTGGAAAGGTTTTACATTCTCTTACAAATTCCTTCCACCTGCTGGAGAAGAGGAATATTCACTCATGTTGCTTCCACTAAGGCCATGAGATCACAATGTGATTTTTTTTCTTTTGTCCTTACAAGGAAATCTTCAAAAGTTTCTTCACAGTGGACCAAAAATAGTGACAAGGAGAAAGGTGTGCCAAAGTTGTGTCCTTCCCCCAGCCCCTTTGTTTCATTTATAGTAAAATCTTAAATCTTTGAGAGCAGTTTTGCACGTCCTTTCACTAGACACTGTTTATTTCAAGTGGTAATTCATGCTGCATGTACTTCAGAACATCTTATGTTTAAATATCCATGAGGACTCTACTTTCAGTTCATTTTTACTTACCAAGAATTACCCAGGTCACCCTCATCTTTTTTGTTTGTTTGTTTGTTTGCTTGTTTCCCCCAAGTTTCATAGGATTTCTGTTGTCTCAGAGAGGCAGCCTAGATAAGGCAAAGGACCATCAGGTCTGGGTACAGAAGACATGGGTTCATTTTCTGAATCCACTGCTGTCTTTGGGTAAGTCATTTGCTCTATTTTCTCACTTATGAAATGTGAGTGATGATTCTGTTGGCTCCTTTTCATTCCTGAGGGTTACTGAGAAGATTGAGTTAAAGAATGAGGTAGAAGCACTCGAAAGCAACATTTAAAACTAAGTTACATGTATGCTTTATGCAGTTTTCCTATATATGTTATACAACAAATAAGTTTAAAACCACTGAATCTGAAAAGCATAACTAACAATTACAATTAAAATGTCAAAGTAAAAGTTTCCTATTTAGATGTTTACTACTATTTATATAAATAATAGGCACATATACATTTTATATTTTATATACATACACAGGATAGAGTACCAGACACATCAGTGCCCTGAATAAGACTACAAATTTCTGAATTAGCATCTCTGAAGCATTAGAACCTAGAATTCAGAAAATATATTGTATTTTTCCCCCTGAAGTTAACATTTTTGGGTTTCTTCCACTCCTCTGAATTATTGCTTTGTCTCTGAAGTGAGTCAAAGATGACAACAGGCACACATTTTTGACAAAATACATTAGTTTCTTATTGGACATGCATAATCTCCTTGTTCATATGAAAAGGTTTTTAACTGGACACTGATACCTAGCTATGGGGCATTCCCATTCTACCTTATAGTTAGGTATGGTCATTTACTAAGTTTTGGTCAATGAGATGCAAGCATGGTGTTGTATAACATTTCCAGAAAGTTCTCTAATACAGAGAGGTAATATCCTTTTTCTATCATGCTGTTTGGAAAGTGGCTGACATGACTGAACATTACAAGCATCTTGGACACGAAGAAGCAGGACGTATCCCAGGAAGGCTGAGGGCAGGAAGAGAAGAGATTTGTATCTCTAGTGACAATAGAATCCTCAAGCAAACCCTTAACTACATAGCCCTGGACGTCCCATATGTGAGAAATAATTAAACTTTCCTATTTAACTTTTTATTTAAGGGGGGGGGGTGTCTGTGTTATTCACAGATGAACCCAGTTTTAACTGGAAAATATCATCCATTTCAAACACAAGTTTGAATCTCTTATTTAAAGTAAGATGCTGAGTGGCAAAATATATTGTCGAACATATTTGACAGTTTGTGATAAACCTATAATTTCTGATCCTTGGTCTTTGCAAAGTATTGACTTCTTCACAAATGCAAGATTGGATCATGTTAGTCAGAGCAAAATGGACAAAGTGACTTTAAAAAAAAAGCCTGCCTGAGGTATCAGTGGATTAAACAGGACACCTCAGTATTCAATGCCTCTAGTTAGTGTAAGCTGATTTGATTCAATTCCATGTTGCAGGTCTGCGAAGATCATGTCACTTGCTAGGTGAGTAAGAGAAATATTTAGACAAATGCTATCAATGACTCTCATGGCCTCTTGTGAAATGGGCATGGTAGTTTTTATATCTCTACTTCACATGACTTTATAAGAAGAACTGGGAGTAAAATACATCAGATCTTTGCCCCCCAGAAGTTCCTGACTATGAAGAGAAATGAGGTGAGTCTAGAACCCAAACTGTGGCTCCTAATCCAGTTCTCTTTCTGTCATAGTGCATGGTCACTGTAAGCCATGTGGATGCACGTGAGTTTGGCCCTGGAGGAGGCCAAGTCTTTCTCATTTAAAAAGAGGCAAGCAACCCAATTCATTTAATTTATAGCATTTTCGCCATCCATTTTTCATAATTCTCTCATTTATGAGACCAGCGGTCTCAATAATTCTCATTCCAGAAATCTTCCCTAAGGAAATAATCAGAGGCAGACACAGATTTATGGACAAAAACTTTACTTGCAGAGCTATCTATAATAATAGAAAATACAAAACAACATTTGTAATACAAAAAGACTAGTGAGCAGACCCCAAACATCTTTCCATATATTTTAATGACATTTTAGAAATGTTTAAAATTAATGATATTTAAAAAAAATACAGGACAAAGGCTTATGATCTCAATTTTGTTGTGTATACATGCCAATATATGCATAGAAAAAAAGAGAAGGGCTGTCAGCAAGATATTTACAGTGTCCACCTTGGTACTATTTGCTTCTATTTTCTGTGTTTTCCACAATGTGCTTCTTATCAGCAATAAAAAATTGTTTAATAAAATGCAAAAACTCATCAAGAGGGAAATAGAACAGAGAATGATTTCTGTATATAGACATATTTATATACATATATACATGTGAGATATATATGTATGTATATGTGTGTATATATAGAGAGAGAGAGACAGACAGACAGAGACAGAGACTGAGAGAGAGAGTTATTTTCAGGAATCAATTCATGTAATTGCTGGGCTGGCAAGTCCAAACTCTACTGGTTACAGGGAAGAGTTGATACTGCTTTGCAAGTCCAATTGCAGTCTGCTGGAAGAATTCCACCTTATTCCAAGGTCAATCTTTTTCTATTCAGACTTTCAGCTGATCGAATGAGGCCCACTCACTCGATGAAGAATTGACTTATTCAAAGTCTACTGATTTAAGTGCTACTCTCTTCTAAAAAAGAAATATCTATAATAATGTTTGACCAAATACCTGGATACCGTGACCTAGCCAAGGTGACACATTAAATTAACCACCACAACTCCCTTATCACTTCATATTTCTTGCCAGTAGACCCAACTGTTGGAGACGAAGGTTGTGTCTCCTCTCCTTCTCTCTAGTTCAGCACAGGTCTGATTCGCAGTGGATGTTCAGCAGGTGTTGAAATGAGTGCATGGAGGAGTAAGAGAGTCAATTGCTAAGATGATGGGCAACAGTCACACAAAATTAATCAGCCTAGAATGTCACAAGTCTTTAGTTTCATTTGACCAGGGATCTAGCCTGGCCCACCTACCCAGACCTGCCAAAAATTCACCCTGAGCCCAGAGACATATGTAGCCACCTGCAGGCACATGCAATGCACCCCCGCAGTGCTGCCCTGGCCCCAGCAATGATCAGTGAGAGTCAAGGATCTTTAAGACCAAAGATTTGGGGATCTTCTGGGCCTTCTTGAGTAAAGTGCCCTCTGCCAATGGTGGCCTCCTTTGTCTCAGTCCATGCAGATGGCCATGCAGCAGCTCTTCAATATGAGCTGCTGATCTCCTGCTGCCTCTAGACCTGATCAGAGCTCCTCCAACCATCAATGATTTCTCTCCCATGTTTGCTTGTGGGCTTTGTCCCTTCTGAGTTTCTTGTTTCATTGGACTGGTTCACACTTGCCTTGGGCTAGAATCTTCCATAAAGTCATAGAGTTCCAGATTCTTCACTAAGTCTCAGAAGGGCAGGACTCTGGGTGCCTTGTTTTTCAGATCAGCAGATTGGTAAACACATTTCAATAGCAACAGTCACCAAACCACAAAAGACCAGGAAATTTTAGTGACCCACAAAGTCATTCAAAAGAAGAAATAAAGAACAAATTGGGTTTCCTTATACTGTGGAGGAATAAAAGCCTTCCATGCTATGTGGTGATCTTTTTCTAGTCATGCAGAAAGTATTTTTTTTGTAATTAAAAAAAAAAGATTACTATGAAGAATAAAGTCTAGGATCTCGCTTATTTCATATGGAAATTCAGACACAAGAGTCCTTATTGAGAGGAGATTCTGCTGCTATTTAGGGGTGGATGGTAGACATGTGACCATGTCAACCTATAAGGAGAGTATTTGAGGTGGGGGCTCGGGGGCTGTGAATAATCACACAGATGAGTGGGCTTATAGGTGAACACGTTCTTTTTAAGCATAAAAGTGCTGGCATGCTCTCTGGATGGGTGGGTGTTAACTCTGTGTATAGCAGGTGAGAACCATACTAGTGGGTGAAAGTCCCAGAAAATCAATAGCCTGAGAAGTGTGGGTCAAGGATGTTGTCTGATCTGATAACAAATTACACATTTAGGAGGCACTTACCAACAGCCAGGTTCTGTTCCAAGTGCTTTACACAGATAGTCTCATTTAATCTTCACCTTATCTCTATGAAGTAACTACTAAATTCTCTCCACTGTCTAGCTAAGGAATTTGAGACCTAGAGAGATGGCATGACTGATCTTCTCAGAGCATGCAACTAGGAAGTGGTAGAGCTGAGACTGGATCCCAGCAGCAGTGTGACCACCCAACTGTCGTTCTTGAACTGTATGCCACACACACACACACACACACACTGCTTGCAATGCTAAAGTTAGATGACTTTTATTTTTTCCTGTTTCACAAAAAATAGCATACATACTGACTTTCTCATTTTCCCAATCCTAGTCTGAAGCAATTTGCTGATCCCTGTTCCTGTTCCACCTCATTCCAACATTCCAGCTGCTAATCTAAACAGCTATATACTGTTGGTACAACCCCTATGGAAAACAGTTTAGAGATTCTTCAAAAAGTTGAAGATGGAAATCCCATATGATCCTGTCATTCCACTTCTGGGCATTTACCCAAAAGATACGAAGGCACCCATCTGCAGAGATGTATCTATCCCCATGTTTATTGCAGCCCTATTCACAACAGCTAAGAACTGGAAACTACCTAAGTGCCCAACATCAGATGAATGGATAAAGATGTGGTGCATATATACACTTAATACTACACAGCCCTTGGAAGAGATGAAATCCTGTCATTTGAATAAACATGAATGGATCTAGAGGGGATTATGCTAAGTGAAACAAGTCAAAAGAAGAAAGAGAGATACCAGATGACCTCACTCATAGGTAGAAGGTAATAAACAAAATGAAGGAACAGACGAAACAAAACCAACCCATGGACACTTGCTGTAGACATGAAGTTATCAATAGGGAATGTGGGGAGCAGGGGGATGGTAGCAGAGCCCACTGGACAATGGTGAAGAGCACTTAGTGATTTGGTGGAGGGCAGGGTGTACTGACATATATCTGACATATATATACATCTGTCAGCTATATACTGGTCTTGACTTTCATTTTTTGCTTTGTTTTGTTTTCTTCTTTGAAATCTCCAAGTCAAGAAGCCATCACATAGTGGGGTTAATCATTAATCGGTATTCTAAGTCCCCTGGACAACTGCCCTTGGACCCTTGCTTCTTGGTGGTGGCAGTGGTAGGGCAGTGCAGGGGAGAAGCAGATGTGCCCTGGAGCAGGATTCAGGAGACACCACTCTACTTCCAACAACAAAGCAGCCTCCTACGCACAGAGTTCTTATCTCTAACCTGAAGAAATTGGTCTCATGGATCTCTAACAACTAATGAACTTTCTAGGAACACAGACTGGTCATTCTTCTTTTGTAACCACCATGCTTTCCCATGGAGCTTGACGATCTCTTCTTTGGGCAGGAGTGAGACACAAGGATATTTACTTTAGGAAACTGGCCATCAAACACACAAATGATTACAGTGAACTTTAGGCAATAAATGACCTTTGGGGCATAAATTATCTTCAGGGCAAAAAAAGCAAGACCTCAGCATTGCTCGCACCTGCATCTTTGCCAAGTCTTGCAGGGGAACTTGATGATTTACAGGTTTGAATTTATTCCTCAATTCAGAACAATTTGTTCTTCTTCCTCTCTTTCAGGATATTTGCAGGAAAGAGTCTAGCACTAGTCTAGCCATTCATAGAACATAAAAATGGCATGGGACTAACTGACTTAACTTGAAAAATCAATAAGGGTTTTCTGGAATCTAACTTTGAGAAAGGTAAATATTTGCTGTTTTCCACTCTCTTCATTAAACAGTATTAGGAAAACACCAAAGAACAAAGTGGTATCCGAGAGGCAGGCAGGTGCCTGAAGGCATTAAGAAAGCCAAGTTGGAGTCTCGGAGAAATGTGTAGTTGGGGAAACCACAGGGGACAACTGGTTTCACTTTGATGCACCAGCTGGACCACCTTAAACAAGAGAAAATAAATACAGTTAGTAACTTGGCAGCTGATGAGGTGGGTAGGGTGCTGATACTTTGTCATTCCTGACTAGCTGGTTTCTTGCTTTAGGAAGCCTTCCTTCCCAAAGTAAACTCTCCAAAAACTGCATTTCCAGCTTCACTCATAGCTAAAATGTAGACATACAACCAGGGTCATTACATCATTTTGGGGGCTCAATGAAAATTGAAAATGTGGAATCGCTGATTCAAAAAATAGGGGGGTAAGTGCAGTTAAAGTTATCAAAATATAGCTCATCTCTCTTTAAAAGTATTTTACATCTCAAAATATGCTATGTGGTAATACTGACTTATTAATAACAAATTTACAATTGTAAAAATATGGTGTCATAATTTAAATAGTATAGTAACTATTGTATTAATGTGCTGCCTTGACTCACCAAATATCTTTTTCACTTGATTTTCTGAAAATTCATTTATTATGGCATCAAAAGTTATGCTACTAGTAATATGTCTTTCCATCAGTATAATCAAATGCAATGCCAGGTCTTAGCAAATGCAAGATTGCAATTTTTCATAATTTTCAATTTTGAGAAGGGTTTTTCTGATACTAGACTTGCTAAGAGTATCAAATGGTCTGTGACAATACTGGGATTCATTGTTGATAACTTATTCTGAAACATAATTTTAATGCATCTAGAGTTGATGATTCTTGCAGAATTTTCTAAAAAGATTTAACTGCTCATACAAAACCATTATTTTTAAGTCTGAATTTAATTTTAATGAAAATCTATATAAATATACTTGATGTTTTCTCAGACATTTCTTATAATTTGAGTTTATACAGGGAACTGAAAGTGACCTCATGAATTTTATATAATTAGGATCAACTATTTATATATCTGTCACTGTATATTCAATTACAGTGAAAAAAATTATCAGAAAATTATCTTCCTTTTTGTTAACGGGTTTTATCCAAAGGGTTTCTTCCAAAACGTCATATATAAAAACAATACTTTTTCATCAAATGTGGCAATCTTAGCTAACTTAACTTAGCTTCAGTTGCTAACCCTATGGATATTTGCTTTGCAAAGTTGCAGCAGGTTTCAAAATTCCCTGTTATGTTTTATTGTAATGTCTCTGTATATACTCTTATTTTGTAGTAAATGACTAAGCTCTAGGAGTTCCTATCCTCACTCTCAGGCTGGAGAATCGAGATTAGATCTAAATTAGATTAGGTTCACTGCATCATCATTAGAGTGGGTGCTGGCAGGATGCAGAGATGCCCTGGCTTTCTGCTCTGACTCCCCACTACATACATATGAACCCAGGTAACGAGCTATCGTCACAGTTGCTACTTCTTTCACTACTGCGGCCATCACTACTACCAATCTGGGTCTCTGTTCAGCCATCACTGGGGAACCTTATGGTCATTTGGACTGTCCTGGGTGAGGATGTGGGCACTGGGCATCCAGGTCAACTTCTCAGTGCATCCATTTGTCTCTCACCTGTGCCTCACATGTGTATAAGCTGCTGCCCAGTGCACAGCCCCCACACACACCCATGCTCCATTGTTCCATCAGACTTCACATATGAAACACAAGTTTAAATTAAATTAAGAATTTTAAGACAACAACTACAGCAAACCATTAAAACAAGCCTGGGCCCCTTTTGAAACTGGAGCCCAGGTTGCATGTCATGAGGTCATCTTGCATATACACACAGTTCCAGTGATCAGACATGCCCCTGGGAGAGTCTGATTCACAGTGAGCTCTGAGGAGGAAACGGTGTGGCAGGGAACTTGAGTTGTGCCAGGATGGCTTGCAGTGGACACAGTATGTTTCTGGGGTTGACAATGGTGCAGTTTCCTCACCAGGGCAACTAGAATGGTGGGACAGGGGCAGCGACTCCTTCATCAGACAAGAGGGCAGAATGACTCTGAGTTATTGCTGGAAATACACCTCAATGTTCTTTTCTCTAGATCCTCTGGGGTCCTATGACTCACGTCTCTTAATGCTTTAGTAGATCTCACTGCCTAGGTCAAGTGAATTCTTGTTTGCATCTAAGAGTGCTTAATACACGGTAAATATTGCCTCCATTTTACAAATGGTGAAACTTGGGTACAGGGAGAACTTGGCTATGGCCACAGAACTAGTGGATGTTTCAGCAAGGCTTCAGACCCAAGATCTGGGACCCTAACCGCTATGCAGTACCAATTCTTAATATGACATCAGAGAATCACCAAATCATCGTCTGTGCTATGTCATAACTTTTACTGAATATATGCTAGCTTTTTCCTTAAAGACTTTTTTTCTTTGAGAGAAATGCCTCCTCTATACCTGGTGGTATTGTCAATCACATGCCTGCCAGTAAGTGGCAGGCGGTTCAGGCTGGGCTAATCAGCATATCCCATCTTCCTACATAATGATGGGCCTGCTGGTGAACTTTTGACTCAAACAAGTTTAGAGTCCACTTTGGAGGATTAATATGCCTGCTGGGAAAGAAAATTTCTCCTTCTGAGATTTTAAGAACAACAAGCTAATAAGGACCATTTTCTTCTATCTAGAGAGCCTTTTCGAGTAAGTTAATACAAGAAAAATCAGAGTTGACACTCCTGATGATGTTATCTGAACCCGTGTCTAGCCATTTTTGAATAAATAAGCCAATAAATTATTTTATTTTATTGCTAATTTGAGTTAATTTCCTGTCTCTAAACATCAATAAAATTACACAGGTACTTCATATAGCAAAGGAGGCAGTAGACTTGAGTCTTACTTGTTAGCCAACAACTGCTACCTATCTCTATCATTGATTTTGGATACATCCACTCTGACCCAAGTAGTTCTTTACCAGGAACCATCTCTCTTCCATTGTTTTCCATTTCTGTTCACAAGGGCGGTCACTTGAATAGGAATTACTGCTACAACCATTTACCCACTACATAACTCATGCCACCTTCTTTCTCTTTATCCTCTCTTCTCACCAGGTCTTGCGTCTTAAATGAAAAGACTTTCCTTTAGTACTACTTTTATAACTTTTTTGTGAGTTTGAAATTATTTCAAAATAAAATATTTTCTTACAAAAAAGTAAGCCAGTCTTTCAAGTTTCTTTCAATATGCATGATTATATCAAAGGGAAAGTATCAGTTTGGGGCTAATATACCTATAAGACTATTCTAACACTTGTTAATCTCCCTTTTTAATAAAGAGAGTGAAGGCTTCAGTCAGGTTCAGTCTTTGGCAAGCAGCAATTTCTAGTGGAACTTAATAACATAGCTTTGCTTTCATTATACTTATATTTGCATTTTGTGATATCATGATTTATAATAAATATATACTTGGTCTTCATCCCAATTTCTGGCACAGAACTTGTAAAACCTCTGAATTTTCCAAGTGGGGGAAAAGGAGCTGTATTTTGCTGTTAACGGTGATGTTTGGACTATACTCAAGAATGGAAGCTGGTTTCCAAGAAGACCATCAGGGTGATTAGAGGTGGGACTTTCAGTTGCATCAGTGCCCTCCTGCACCCCCAACCTCCTGGAAGGAAGAGGAGCTGAAGGTTGGATTGATTACCAATGGCAAATGATTGAATCAATTATATCTATGCATAAAACCCCAAAACTGACAGGGTTCAGAGTGGGTTGGTGAACATGTGAAGATTTGGAGAGAGTGGTGACCTGGAGAGAACATGGAGGCTCTGTGCCTTTTCCTTGTACCTTGCCCTATTAATCTCTTCCATTTGGCTGGTCCTGTGCCATACTCTTTTCTACTAAACTGGTGATCTCTTAAGTAAAATATTTCTGAGTTCTGTGAGTCCCTGTAGCCAATTCAATAGACTCAGGAGGGGTTCATGAGAACCTCTGATCTATAGCCAATCAGCCAACCTGCGCTATCACTGGGGTTTAAAGGAGGGGCAGGGGTCGGTCTCGTTGTCTGTCAACCTGTGAGATTCAATGCTATCTCCAGCTAGACAGGGTCAGAACTGAGTTGAACTGCAGAACATTCAGCTATACTGTGGTCTCACAGAATGGTTGGTATAGTGGAAATCATCCACACCCACCCATGTTATAACTGTGAGCCACACATTTTTATACTTTTATTTATGCAAGTGGGGCAGCTTTTTATATGATATAAAATTATCTTTTAAATAAATTAATGTAACTTAAAATGAGTTAATATAAAGAAAAATATATAAAAGTGCAAGGGAAAATGACAATTGTCACGATCACACACACACAGAAGTTATAGGTACCATTTGGAGGGTAAGATGTGATGTCAGACCGTCTGATATTTAGGAAGCACTGTCTGTTCTAATGACCTTGTCTTCTTGGAAGGGGAACCAGAACTCGGAAAGTTGGATATCTTGTCTAAGATCACAAGGTCCTTAGAGATGAGGATGGGGTGGAACACAGATGAGAGTGCTCTCCCAGCTACTGTCCCCACACCACAGCCTAGGGCTATATGACTCATGACACAAGCATGCAAAGAGCCAAGCCTACAATGAGACACACAGTTCAAAGTGGCATCATCTATTATTTACAAACACATATGAACAAAATAGCCATTTATTTTGCAAATCAGGCAACTCAGGCACTCACAAGTGGTAGAGATTTTTGATATTTAAACAGTCCTGTTTTTGTCATGTGTTTAATTTCCCAAGTGACCAATGAAGCAAGTAGTTCCTACACAGTTTATGGACAAATTCAAAACATTCTTTTTTAAATCGTATTGATATGATCCTAGAATTCTGGATGCTGGAAAGAGCAGCTAATTCAGCTTGTAAATAGTTTCAGAAATAGTTGAGGGAAGCAAACTGGGCATTCACATGTCCCAAGGCACTGACCTTGCATCCCAGTTCCATGCTTACCATTCCTGGAGTTAGCAGTTAAAATATTTTCCTTTTCTGACTTTCTTGCTTTCGCTCAACACTGTTTTCCATAAATTTGTGGGTAGATTTCATTTGGTTGTCACTGAATAATTAGAGCTGCCAGGGTGAGTGTTAGTGTATATATGTGTCTGATCCAGTCCCTCCACTGTGTGAGAATTTAAGCTCAGTAGCCAGAGAAAACCCTCTGCTCACAAGGGCACCAGAGGAGGGCATTTTACAGTTGCCTGAGACTCATTCCAGGTGTTACCACTCTCGTCACAAGATAGCCTTCCTCCTGTGGCTGAATTCCGCAGAGTACAAGCATATATCTGTATCTCCCTGTTTCCTCCTTCAGGGATAACAGATGGCCTCCAGTCTTTTAAAAATAATCTTTCCATGTTTGAAGATAATCACCAACCTTCCCTTGATAATCTCTCCCCAAAATGAACTCACCTAGTTTTTCCATCTTCAAGCATATTATAACATTTTCCAATGTATTCATCATCTTCATGAATCATCTCTGAGTTTTTGTTGCTGTTATTTTAAAGGAAAGGTATAGGCAAGAATGAAGGCAAGCTGAGGCAGGCATGAAGAGAGAAAAGGAAGGTACATTTATTGATTTATTTAGTAGTTCATCTTGGTTATTTCTCCTAATCCCAGCCCCCAGTCCTTGGGATGTATGTAGATTATGTCTGGTGGCTTTTTCTGCTTAGTGACCAGGGTGCACCTCACTGCTGAGTTTTCATGTTGCTTTTTCCCGTCACTCTTAAGTTGTTGAGTCCAGAACAGTGTACAATATTCTGAGGATGTGTGTAAACAGTGCAAAAATGCCCAACATTCCTTCTACTTTAGAATATCTGAGATCCTCTGGAATTTCCAGGACTGAGGAAATCTCTTCTGGGGAATCTCAGAGTCTAAACAGACCTTTAGTTGTTTTGGTTCCATCTGTTTAGCATTTTATAAGAGGGGCTCTGGACAGCTCTCAGACACATGGTCCTATCTCTTTACAAGAGGGAAGTCAAGTCTGGTATTAGGTTATTGATGATCTAGCGGACTGCTGGATGGTTCACCAAGTCTTTAGGCACACCTGCCTCCCAGAGGGACCAAATAACTGATTAGAGGGATACAGGCCATTCTGGGACTTGACAAACTCCTACCAAAGTAACATACTTACCTGAAGCTGTCATGTGACATGAATTTAAGAACATTAAGAAATCACAAAGCGATGTCATTCCATAGCACTGTGGGATAAATTTTACACTGTACTCTGAAATGTCAACTCACTTAATACACCTAAACTTCATTTAGCAACTCTGTGTAAGCAACACTTCCCAAGTCACAGTAGTGTGAAAATGCAATAATACATGGTATCACTCTTTAAAAACTATAAAAGCAAAGGGAGTTGGATGGAAGTAGAGGCTTTTAAGAGTCAGTTTTTACATGGTTCTTCGTCTGGCGTGGTCTCTATAGTTTCTCAGCCCCTGGCTGTCATGAGATTAGTTCAGGACTGGAATGACCCACTTAACACTTTGGGATTTGGAGTCACAACCAAAGTTCTGAGATTCCCTGGAGGATTGATGAGGATGTAGTCAAATGGCTGTGAAGAGGTCAATCTACCTAAAAATGAGGAAAATTATTCTTTAGATAGAGTTGTACGCTCATTGTTGGAAGCTGGTGTCTAGCCTTCTCATCATGACTGGAGAAGCAGAGGCCCAGAGTGGGCGACTGACCAATCTATGGATAGGGAGCAAGCAGTGGCAGAACCACAACTAAAAGTGACTTCTCTTTCCTTGGACATGTTGGTCCTCTTTGGAAATATTACAACATCAACACGCTAAATAGAATAGGAGAAATTCTTTAATCTCTCTATCTGGACATACATGATAGATGGGGACAGGTCAACCCCTATTTTCTGGGTTCCACTCAATTGGCAAATGCAGGGTAGGTAAGTGGGAGGCAGGGTTGAACAGTGTATGTGTGCACATTTTAACTTCTTTCTTCACATTTTAGTTACATTTAACAATGTGTTACCTCTTCACAGCGTAGTTTATATTATTGCACGATGCCAAAAATGACGTCGACGTCTATTAAAACATAGTGTTTCACATTCTCAACTGTAAACATTAACATTGCTTAGTTTCCAGATATAAACTCAAAGTCATTCTCAAGTTGGATGGTTTCTTTCCAAGAAAGGTGGTGTTACTGTAATGAAATTTACCTAATTAATCTCCTTAAGGAGGGACGGCATCTAGTGATGACTGTTAATAAAGACTTCAACTTTATTCTTATAATAAGAGCAAGGCAATCTGTGGATTCATTTTAAAAGAGACCACATAACTTTCCAAATAAATCTTTAGTAAAGTCTTGCAGACAGGGTACTTGAGCTATTTCCCCACTTGGCTAGCTGGCTTTTAGTTGTAACTAGCCCTGTGTAAATATCTCTAGCACTTCTGGGTATATTTATATTCACCTGTGACTTTGGACCCCCATGACCAGGATCACTGGTCTTGATTACCAAGAAAAGGCAAATTAAAAAGGCTCATTATTGGAGATCTTGATCTGTCTGCCGTCCCCTCTTTGGACATCACCTGCATGTTTCAAGCATGGATTCATCCCTTGATACTTAAATAACAATGGTTGCAGGATCGAGAAGAGTAGCAGTCACCTTCTGCCAGGGACTTCTCTGAACCCCAGTGGAGTTGTCCACATCTCAGAAACCAGTCATTTCTCCAGGGTATAGGAAGCCCCATGAGGGAGTAAGGAAAACATTTCCCCATCTTCTGGCTATGAGGTCAAGAGGGTTAGAGGAGTGATATCCAAAAGGAAGTCTTTTGAAAGGTAGCCTCTGCGACGATGTTGAGGGAGCAGTGGAATATATTTGTACTAGAACTAGCAGGTCCAACAGGTATGAAGGTTATTCTTGAGTGGTAGCCTTGGGAGGTTGGGCTAGAGCAGTACAGGCATAAAGATATGGAAGAGCTGGGCAAGTTATAGAGAAAGTTGAGGAACATGACAGAAATGTAACTTTCAAAATGCAGGCACCTGATTATGGAGAGACAGTCAAGGGTTATTTGATCCTTCAAAACAGAGTTGGATCCGTTTAAGTCCTTATTGATTCAGGACGTGACCAAATTAGGAAATAAGATAGTGCTGCATTTGCAGGTGGCAGGTGGGACAAAGGATGTCAAGGAAGGTAACTTGAAAGACCTGACATGATCTCAGAAAAGAAGGCCAAAAAGAGTCCCAGGAGGCCAGAATGTCTCCACTACTCTCCTACCATGGGAAAATATTCTTTAGGCCTGGATATGGTAATGTTCTGGAGTAATTCATCCCTACAAGTTCATGAGGGTCATCTTATACTTTGAAGCCTCCACAATCCTTGGAAAGGGTCTGAAATCTGGAGCTTGCCTCAGATTTTATTGCTGGTTTCATCATTTGTGTCCCATACTGGATTTTAAGGTCCCTGAGAGCAGAGAACAGATCTGCTTCTACAGATTATATTCTAGCACAATGCTGGTACTCAACACATGTGTAATGAAAGAATAAATGAATGAATAGCTGTGGCAAACACTGTGTTCCTTTTATATATAATTGCTTCCTCTTCTCTAACACATCCCTTTGTCTGGTCCATGTGACTTGCTTTGGTCAATGGAATACAAGTGGGCAAGACATAAACCGTATCTAAGCAGCAGACAGAAGTGAGGCTGTGTGATTCGTTGTAGCCTCTTATGCTTCTGCTCTCTACCACGAGGCTGTGTGTTGCAGTTGAGAACTGTTCCTGCCACCTGAGTCCCAGAACAAGAAGATGTGAGAAGCCAATTCAGAGTCAGCACACAGCCTAGAGCAGATGGCCAATTCACTGCTCTCATGTAGTAGCATTACAGAGAAATGATATTTTTTGCTGGTGTAAGCCACTTGAGTATTGTTACTTGTTATCATGGCAAGCATTGGAAAAATAAAGTGTCTCCCATTTAATTTCACCCAAGTGGTGGCAACTGAAGTGACTTCAGTGCCTCCATTTTTCTAAAGCTGAGAGCAGATAGCAGTCCATTCACCTTGGCCCTGTACCATCTACCAGGCAGCTTTTCTACTCTCCTCTCCACAAGATCACACAGAGCCTCCTTCATTCCACAGAAACCTAATGGTTAACTGTCAAGGCTGCTTTCGGTGAAAAGTAGGCTGAAAGCAAGTTTACATATCATCTTTTAAACATTTACACAGTTTTAAAATAAATACAAGTCTGAGGCGGGCTCCAGCCCCCCGCCCCCCAACTTTCTTCACTTGCCAGTGAAACATGTATTCTCCAGTTTTTCAAAAGCCAAAGTGTTACTCAAGTGCAGGAAATGGGGTGGGGTGTGGTATAGGATTTGCAAATGCCTGATTGAAATCTCAGGGTCTTTACTCTCTGCACCAGTCTTCATTTACCTTGGGAAGAACTTTGAGTATAAAATGTGTACTGGTCACAAGAAAGTTAGACCAAAAGAAATCCTGGAAAGATGGTCTTCACTGCTCCATTTTGTTTTCACTCCCTGAGGCTGTCTCTATGATATTTATACTGTTGATGAAAGGTAGGCAACTTGCAGACAGATCTATGAGGTACTGAAAAACCAATCATGTGGAAACAACTAAATGGCTTATATTATTTTTTTAGTCTTTAATGACATCTACCCTCATTAGCCACCATTAATATGATGATAATTCCACAGCCTACATTTCCAGCCTTGACTTCTCCCACAGGGTGAAAACCATCTAGCCACTTATTGGATTGGCCACAATATTTCAATGCAGAGTCTTTGGAATTAAATGTTGCCTATCTCCTTAAGTGTGGCTCCTCTTTTTATTTGTATTTCGTATTGAATAAAGCACCCTATCTGCCCTGTTCTCCAAGCCAGAGACTGGGAATCCTGACAGATACACTATTCTCCTTCTACCCCTACATTGATCAGATCATAAAGTCCTGTGGAGCTACCCCAAATGTTCTGTGGGAGAAAACTGGCTACAAATATTTACACATATAAATATGAATAAAGTGTCTTAATAATATCCTTGAAATTTCCCTAAAGATTTCTTCCCTCCACACTTCTCTTCACCTATCACCCTAACCATTGCTGTTCATTTTAATTGTCCCCAAATTCTTCTACATTCAAGTTTAGTTGCCACCCACTGACCTTGTAGTCCATCCCTCAGGTCAGAGTCCTCTTCCTACAACACAAGTCTAATGATAATCTCTACCTTTCCAATAGCTACATATGACAGCTCCAACTTTGGCTCCTGGAGACTTTTAGGACTGATCTCTGAGAATTTTTCAGAGTCATATTCCATAATGACCAAACTCTTGACCATTTTGGACATGCTGTGTTCTTTGTCCTTGGGAACACTGTGTACCTAGGGGACCCCTACTTGTCCTTCATGACAGTCCAACAGTCCTGCTCTCACAAAGGTAGTCCTGCTCCTCTCCATCCCCATCAAAGTTAGGCAGCTCCCCTCCTCGCAATTGCTCATCGCTTGATTACAGCCCCAACGGCATTGCTTTTCATGGTAGGTTTACCTGTTTGTCTCCTCTGTCAAAGTCTGAGTGCTGTGAAGGTGGTAAGCCTGCCTGAGTTATCTCACGAAACTCAGGGCCTGCTACATCATTCATATTCTGCTAACACAACTGAGTAGATGGAAGAATGAATACGGGAATAAATTCTCTAGTCATAGCCTGAGTTTACTTAAGTTGATAAGTGACAGATCTTTATTTATTTTACTATCTGTAAATTAAAATCAGAATTGGAATAATCGAGGTGAATTTTTTAAATCAACATTCTTCTAAATAGAAGGAAAGAATATCATGCTGTCCCAAAATTATTTCTGTAGGGATGAGGACAGTAGAACTAGAATATGAGAATAACAATACATTGATACACAGCATTGACATAACATTGATGTCCCCAAAGCAGCATTGTTATAGGAGGTGTATCGGGGAGAAAGTTTCTTAGAATAAAAGCTTTTTCCTTTGTCTCAAGAAGCATGAAAGCTTATTTTGCAGAGCTCCCGAAACTTCTATTTTGTGAGTAGCATAGTCACGAAGAGCATGTACTTTGGAGTCAAAACTCTCGAGGTTTGAGTCTCAGCCCCAGCACTTACTAGCTCTGTTGCTTTAGACAAGTAACTCACCCTTTCTGTATCTCAGTTTTCCTGTCTACAGAATCAGTATGTTAATAGCACCCACCTTGTAGTTTATAAAGACGAAATGACTTAACGCAGACAAAGCACATATAAGACTATGCATGGTGAAGCATAAGAACCAGTTAAGCTACAACTGCTGCTTGGGGGGGAAATATTCCCCAATTATAGGTACATTTTCAAAATACAGGAGATGAATAGGCACATTTAAAATGGCATTTCTCTTCATAGTCAAACTTTTTTATATTTCTGTAAATTTTTTGGCCATTAGTTATTGCCCAGGATTTTTCAAAATCCACATGATATGAATGGTGTATACATGAAGATGTGGAGAAATAGATCTAAGATATAGCACTTGAATTTATGCCCAGTCCCCTTTATTAACTATCCCACTTTTGTTCAGGGAAGACTAAGTCAGAAATGGAATGCCAGAACCCTGAGACTCGCCATGACATGTGTGCCCAGTGTCACTGCGCCATCTAGTGGTTCCGAAAATCAGCCACCATTTGAAGCACTCAGTGGAGCCGGATTCCAGGGAACGGTTTAGCCAGAACTGTTCTGACACATTTGGCCAACGTCCAGGTGATATCCTAACCCAGCCCCTTGGTGTCCATCATGAGCACTGACTGTTTGGGACACTGGGAATCCTTTCCAGGCTGACAATTCTACTGATGAATTTTGCCTATCAATCCTCCATCACAGCCATCTTTACAAAAGCAGGCAGAGAAGAAAGGAATGAAAATGAACCCATTGGTCATTATAAAAGTGAGAAAGAAGCTAGCCAATGTTCACTTATATTTTAATAAAGATGTATCAATCAAGTGAGTCAGCAAGACGTGCCAACACTTAGTAACTTTTTGACCTCTGTTTCTGGCTTCAATGCATCTTGGCACAAGGAAGCCTGAGGTTGACAAGGGTTGAGCGGGTGAAAGGCTGAGGCCACTTTATTGAAGGGTTTTTAGAAGAGGCCAACTGCTCTTTGTAGGTGATTAAAAGCTTATCCCCAGAAGGCGAATAAACACTTCCCTGCCAATAACTCAACTCCGGCATGCAGGACAAGGGGTACTGAGCAGTATTACTGGAGAGAATATCCACATAAAACTCAATCAAAGGCAAAGTTTGCCTTTACGGGGCACATGGAGGCCAATAATCTACCTTGTCTTTATTTTCTATTCAAAATTCTTGGCCACGGGAACAAGGCAGGCCAATATTTAACTTGAAAAGACAATGGTTTTGGAATCGACAACTAACTGAAATCACTTGCTTGGGTCTCAATTCAACACAATTTGGCAAGAAATATATTTGCCCCCCTCCCCAATGGCAGTGGGTAAGTTTAGCTACATTTTGTCTAAAAACATAACTTCTTTGGGTGCTGTGTTTACTTCACCAACCTTTGAAAAATCTCATACAATTACTAGCAAGAATAAAAAACCTGAGACACTATTTGTCTCAGAACACTTCATTTTTGATGAAAAGTTCCAAATCAAGTAGAGGATACTAGTAGGAAATATCTAAAAATACCCCTCCCCACAACACACAAACCAAAGAAAAGGAGCAGGGAGTGAGATCTAACGAACAGGGAAGAAAGTCCAGTCATGTAGTCAGATTCTTATTTCTTTCCCTTTTTTGCTAGCCTTGAAATCTTGTTCTTTTTGAAGTTGATTAAAGAAAACATATGGAGACAAGCTAACATTTCATAAAAACACCAAAGAGAAGTAGCTATTAACCAGTTTCATGTATACTACAGAGGTTTACATAAGGAAGGAACATCCTTCCCCATCGCTTTGGTGATTAACTGTCCTGAACTAGGAAGCTCAGTTTACATCCTCTGGTGGCCCTACATGAATACAGGTCTTTGAGAGTCTAGAGATAGAAGGTAGGACTTCTGATCACATTCCCTAATCGCCAACCCCTCACTCCATCCAAAAAAATAAAAACAAAGCAATGTCAGCCCTAGAAAGGTCAGGGCTACTCAACTAGTGAATGGTAGAGGCAGGATTTATGATTCTAACGCTCCTATTCTTTGTTTCATTCCTTCTGCAACACGAACTCATTTTCGAAGAAATATATTCATTAATTTAAAATATGTTGAGCTCCCACAAAATGTGAAGATACCATCATGAGTAAAATATCTATCCTGTGCCCAGTGAGTTTGTCATCCAGCAGAGAAAATAAACAGGTATACCAAAAGTTACAAAACTAGATCAGGTTATATTCTATGGGTAAAAAACAGGGTATCTAAGTCAGCTCTGGACAGTCAGGGAAGATTTCATTAAAAGACTTGACACTGACTTCTAAAGAATATATGTTAATCAGAAGAGAGAAGGAAGGGTATTCTAGAAAGAAAGGTAAACACCATATGATTTCACTCACATGAGGCATATAGAGGAACCAAACAAAGACTGAGCTAAATTAAACAAAAATAGACTGTTCCTCTATAGAATCAAATCAGTGGTTACTATAAAGGAATGGGACAGGCGGAAAATTGGGTAAAGAGGCTCAATTATATGGTGAAGAATAGAATTGGACTATTGGTAGTGAACTTACTGTAATATATACAGTAATATATATAATCTATGAGGGTGCACACCTTAAACCTATATAATGTTGATTTTTTTATCTTATGAAGAAGGAACATGGCGTCATAACATTGTGTGGGTTTGGGGTGTGCATCGTTGTAAATCAAAATGTAATCCATTAAGTTTACCACAGCAGTATGATTAAGTCTATGTAATGTTATGTAGTGTGTATTCAATAAAAAATTTTAAAAAGAAAAAATTGGAAAAGCTCCAAAGATGAGAGTATACAAAAATTCGACTGTAAAAATTGGACATGGTTAGAATATCTGTGTCCTTACGCACTTTGCCTATTCGTATGTGCTTTGTGTCTGCTGTGTGTGTATGAGTGAGTGTGTGCTTGTGTGTGTGCTGTGTGGAAGAGGTAGAAGAGGAGATAAGATCAGTGAGAAAGGGAGTAGACAGATCATAGGCTGTTGAATGTCATGCTAAGGAGCTAAGATTTCAGCCTCCAGGTAATGGAAAGCCACTGAAAGATTTTATCTTGATGTGATTTAATATATATTTACAAAGAGTACACTGGCAGTAATACAGAGCTTGAATTGAAGAAGGAACAAAATTTAAAATGGTTTAAAAAAAGTAAAAGTTGTTTCCCTTACCAAAACAATTTCCAGAAATATTGACTATTATTTGACATCTTCATGAGAAAGGAGAGAAACAAGGTACTGAGCCAGTAAACACTCCTGAGACCCACACACCTTCTGTGGTTCCAAAGGGTCTTCCCCATAGGTACCCTACCTGTGCCTGTGGTACCCGCTACCCTGGCCAAGCTGATTGGACCAGGGTGGGCACTTATACGGACAACCAATTTAGGACCTATGGTGTCACCTGCGGTTTCGACTGATAACAACTTTGCAAATTAACCAAATTCTATTCTGTAGACTTTGAACAGGAGACAGAAAGTTGGGCCATGGTAGAAGAAGCAGAAGTTGAAAAGGTTATTTGGATAAATGAAGAGAGAGACTATCTGGATGTGGCAACAGAGGTCTCTTGCTGCTGAGGGGACCACCAGAATGACTTAATCAGTAGACTTTTCCATTTCACACCACACCTATTTCAAGTAAGGCCAACTCTCATAGGTGCTCATGAGGCAGGGTCTTAAGGCAGAGATTTATTTTGTCTTTCTTTCTATGGTATCCTGACAATAAAACCCTGATAGGTTAACCTAGTGAGCATCTACTCTTGGTTACTGAAGAAGGGCAATAAACATACGCTTGTACCTAGAGAACCAGACCAAGGTTGAGAGTTGTTGATGCAAACTTAGACTTGTCTGTATTTACTGTCACTTTGTCTCCCACTGTGCCATTTCCTAGTCCTATCTTGAGAAAGAGAGTTACAGAGTCAATAAGTCCTCATACTGAGATAGCAAACCTATGTAAATTGTCACAAAAGCAACTTGGGCAGACTCAAGAAAACTTGGAGGCTTCTACTACTTGCTGGAAACATAGGTTCCACCCTCATGGCTCCCCTGGGGCTGGGGAGAGCCAAGCACTCAGACAGTGACCTGTTTCAAGGCCACAGGGCTGGACCCTGTATCTCCTAGGTTGCCCATCTCACCATTTTTAGTTTCATTGCATAAGCTTCACTGAGTGTGTACTGGGTGCTAGATTGATTGATACAGAGACTCCAGGGGCTATAGAGAATAAAGGGAAAGCAAGGGAATGTTCTAGAAGAGCTGGGGTTCTCTTTGCAGAAAAGATGTAGACTCTGGTATCAGTGCCAAAATGTGAAGTACAAACATTTATTGAACAACTACATTTTGCCAAGAACTGCTTCAGTTATTTATGGACATTACCTCTTGCCCTGACCACATACCTACCTCTATCATTGTACCATTTTACAATAAGTTAGAAGATTCAGAGAAGGTAATTTTTGTGGAACTAAAATCCAACGGGAACCACAGTAGGCTCCCAGAAGAAGAGTAATGTAATAGCAATGGCACTTTGAAAAGATTAATTAGAAGATAATTAGGGTTGTTCTAAGGAAGAAGAAAATAATTCATACCAATATATGCAGAATACGATATAGGAATGTTTCTGTGAGAATAAAAGAAAGAGAAGATTTGGAACAAGTGATATATGATGACCAAAGAGCCAGAGGAAAAAACCTGTAAGAGCTAATCTGGTATAACACTGTTCACTATTGACTAATTGTAGAGATAAAGCCATATAAACAGCACCTTATTAAAAGTTCCACATCTTCTCTCATATTAGGGAAAAATTAAAGGAAAATATGTAAAGTTAACAAATTTCTGTTTCTGAACTGGAATTTGGAGTTGATAATGTTTAAAGTGGCAATGCCATTGTAAGAAGTAGATTAAATTGTCTGCTTCAGCCCAACCTCTACACTGCTTCTTGTCCAGACTCTCTGCTGAAGAGAGAAGCTGAGGTAGCCATGTTTTCACATGATCTCATCTCCACCATATACCTATCAGATTAAGAATGAATGTCTGGCCCACGGGCCAGCACCTAGTCAATCTCCTTCAAGGCTCTGAAGTATAGCACAGAGAACTGCCATCACAGAGAGTATCTCCAGTTCCCCAAGAATGCTGTTCCTATGAAGTGTACTTATACTTTTAATCTTGTGTCCAAGCAATTACGTGTTACACACATACATACAACGGTCCTTTACTAGAGCTAATTTGAGTGGGACTCTATTCTTCACAACCAATCATTCCCTAGAGAGTGAGGCAAGTAGATACACTCTTGGCCAGGACTTACAAAATGGCAGCCTGCAGGGCAGATCACAGAGAGTGGATCACAACATGTTTACTTCGGCCCACACAGGGCTGCTGTTTTAAGTTGAATTTGGCTGCTTTTAGAAAGAACATATCCCCTTCAGTTTGCTGCAGCCCTTCTACACCCACTGTATCAGTTGGCATTACGTGATTCACTGCTAAATTATTTGAGTTTGAAATCTCTTATCTAAACCTGGTATGTGTTGTGTTGGTGTATATGTGTGTATTTATGAGGGCAACAATTATAGCAGTGATAAAATAGAAATAAATTAGCTAGGAGAAAATTTTCATTCTCTTTTCAGTTATTAAAAAGCTAGTATATTTTGTGACAAGAACCTCTAGAAACAGAAAGAAAGTATAGTGATCAGAATCAAACACAACGTACAACCCAGCACCCCCGACACTAGAAAGGGGCTTTCGTAAAACATGGTAAATAGATGCACCTGCTGCTTTGGTCAGAATGCTTTTGTTTGCAAGTGGCAGAAACTCAACTAACTCTAGATTTTAAGACATAGGAATGGATATTAAGAACTCATATAACTCAACAACAAAAAAGCAAACAACCTAACAAAAAATGGGCAGAAGATCTGAATAGGCACTTTTCCAAAAAAACATATACATATGGCCAAAGGCATATGAAAAAATACTTATCATCACTTATTATTAGGAAAATAAAAACCAAAACCACAGTGAGATACCACCTCACGCCTATGAGAATGGCCTACAACCAAAAGACTAGTAACAAATGGTGAGGGTGTGGAGAAAGGGGAACCTTTGTTTATTATTGTTGATGGAATGTAAATTGGTGCAGCCACTTTGGAAAATTGTATAGGGTTTCCTCAAAAGATTAAAAATAGTACTGCAATCTGATGCAGCAATTTCACTTCTAGGTATCTCCTTGAAGAATATGAAAATATTGATTGAAAAAGATATGTGCACCCCTATGTTCACTGCAGTATTATTTATAATAGCCAAGACACAGAAACAACCTAAGTGTCCATCAACAGATGACAGGATAAAGAAGATGACATATATACACAATGGAATACTGCTCAGCTATTATAAAAAATAAAATCTTGCCATTTGAAATGGCTTGACTAGAACTAGAAGGAAAAATTCAGAATGATCTCATTTATGTGGAATTATGTGGAAGAAACAAAGCAAATGAATAGATAAAACAAAAACTAACCCCTGGACACAACAGATTTGAGATTACCACAGGGGAAGGAAGTGGGTGCTGGGAGCAAAGGACGGTGGGGGCCAAAGGATAGTGGTGGAGGATTAATGGCAGCTTGGTGGTGGCATGGTATTGTCATGTGATAAAGAGAGAACCTGAACATCTAAAACTTACATTGTTTTGTAAATCAAAGTTATCTGTAAAAGAAGAAAAGAGGTTGGAATGGAACCTACTTGGCAGTATTAAAGAAAGAGCTTCTGTAGATACCAGATTTCAGGAACTGAGAACCTAGTACTACCAAGCTTTCTGTTTCTCATCTCTGCATGTTTCCTTCCATCTCTATTCTTGCATTTATTCTAAAGAAAGTTTTTTTTTCCCCCTCTCTCTTTGGAAAGGAAGTTGATGTAGGTATAGCCAGATGAGCCTAATCCAAGTTTAGCAACCCCTCTCAAAGGAGAGTTTCTCTCCCACCGCCTTGGTAACATGACACTCTCACAGGATGACTCGATTAGCCACAATTGGGCCAGCTCCCAGGTGATTGGAATTCTCCAATTGGCTTGCCTCAAGCTATGTGCCCACACCTTTATTCAACAAATTGAATTTGCTAGAAAACCAAAAACACTAGCTATACCATCCATTGCAATTGGTTTAAATTTTTTGGTTAATGGACTTTATTAAATGTCACTTTGCCTGGTGAGATGAAGCATTTCTGCACACAAGTGGTGAAGTTTGGTCAAGCAATGTCCAAGGTTCCACTAAAGACCCTCAGATAAGATATCCCCATTCCCCTAACAGAGGTGTCTAGGATGTGAGCATTTCCAAAAAGCAAAATCTTTCTCTCCTTTTTCTCTAGTGTCTATCTCCAAATCACCAACAGAAGGGTGTTCATTAATCAGAAAACTTTTGCGGAGGGTATATAGTTTATCAGTTGATTAGGAAAGAGAATGCAGGACACTTCTGGAGTTTCTGGAGAAAGAAGAGAAAAGTCACCTGTAGGTGGAAAGTGAAAAGATGTCAAAGGTAAGCTTCACCATTTTGAAATGTTTCCTAAATAGAAGGTCACCTGCCACTGGTTCAGGGTTTCCCTGAGCTCATGTCTGAGGCCAAACTGGAGTGGGAGCAGTTAACTTCAATCCTCACTACACATAAAGCAGAATTCAGGGCCACAGGGCTAAGGTATGCTGTGGTCAGTACTTGGAATGTCACAGTGAAGTGAGCCCAGAAAGCATTAATCTGATTGCAAAATGGGAGAATAACTCAGAATGGCCATAATTAGCCAGCTGAGAAAGTTGGGAGATGTGTCAAGGGAATAGCTCTGACAGAGGCCACTAGGGAACACCTGATCCATCCGGTGTGAAGGTAGAACTTAAATTAATTGTAGTGTGTCTGGAAAAGAAAGTGAGGGCAAGACGAGGCAAGGAGGCCAGCCTTTAAGTCCGAAAGGGGAAGCAGAGAGTGAGGGTCCATCAGGCTGTCTCCATTCAATGATCCTGTGAGGGAGTGGTCCTCACGTGAACACTAGGCATCTGGTGTACAGTCACACTCAGGACACTCCCCCGAGTTCATGAGCCAGCATGTTTTCTTCTCGGCTCTGAGCTTCCAACTGCCTAAAATACTCCATCATAGGTAAGGTGCACTATTCATTTTATGTACCCCAAAGAAAAAGCAATTATGCCAATCATACTACAACACAATATTTTCTTACTGCTTCAACTTTTAATCACTTAGATGATTTTACATCTATTTAGATACATATTTATCATACATCAAATCTTGTGTCTACATGAAAAGAAAACTGTAAAGGAAATAAAATGACTAAAGTAATTTTTGAAACTTCTTCTATTCAGTGTCTGGTTTTCCAGAATTGCTTTTAGGCTTAGCCTTGGATGCCTGCGTCTCTATCCTCAACAATGTTGCTAATGTACTGCTTCTTAAAAGAGAGTAAAGCTGGTACATAGATAAATAGATGAATAGAGAGTTAGAAGATAGACAGAGAGATATATTCCACTACAAATCTGAGTATGATTGAAGGTAATATTAGGATGTTGATGCTAGCTTTCTTGGGTGGGTGCGCCCTGATGGAGTAGCAGTTTGATATACCCTTCTAGTTGAGCCTAGTCCACATACATCCCAGAGTCCAGGTTTGTGTTTTGGGGCTGGGGAAAACAACCAAGATGAAAATCTGTAACAAATAAAATAATGTGAATGTGACCTCAAGAATGTCCTAGTTCTTTATTTTGCTCTGCTTTGCTTTTTTTTTAAGGAAAGGTGTAGGCCGGAATGAAGGCAAGTAGGCAGGCAAGCAAGAAGAGAAAGAAAAAACATTCCATTTATTTTTATTTAGTTCATGTTGGTTGTTCCCTCTGATCCTAGGTAGTGAATCCAGGTCTTTGGAATGTGTGTGGACTCTACCGGCCTGAGGCGGCAGACTTGTCCACTAGGCCACCAGGGCGCATTGATGTCCTACTTCTTAAAAGATGTATGCTGACGTATTCAGGAGCAGGATGTTATATTATTTGCACATCACATTCAGAATGATGCAGCAAAAACAAGCAAACAAAAACACCTTTAAAAAAAGCGTGAGAGATTGTTTAAGGCAAATGTCTCAAAATGTCAAAGAAAAGTCTAAGTTGTCATTGGGTTATTTTTAAGTATAAACTTAAAATTTTCTGAAATAAAATGCCATAAGAAAGGAAAGAAGTGTTTTACTCAGAGTTCACTCAAATTTTCTTTAAAGTTTTCTCAAGCTGCCAACATCAATTCTGAGGGTGCCAACATCAATTCCAGTGTTTTCTTGATTCAGCCAGATGAATGTCAATCATTTTTCAGACAAGACTCTTGATTCATATTCCCTCCCTCAAATGGTCCTCAATGGTTTGTTGAAGCATCAATAGTTCCAGTTTTCCAGGTATGTCACAAGAAATAACCAAATCAATCTCGTTGCAGACAACATCAGCTAAGTCAGAGTGCTGTCTGATGGATAGTAGTTGTAAGGGGCAAGTCGCTGTGTCGGGGGAAGAGTGCAGTTTCAAACTGGACAGTCAACACTCGCATCAGTGCCACTTGGCAGTTTCAGATCTCATTGTGCATAAAAAGTAGGAATGCTAGCTTGTATGTCAGTCTGTGAACGTGGTGGGCCCGAGTTACTGCCTTTGGCCTGAACAGTTTCTGGAATTGAACATCTGGAACATCTGTTGAGCCATGCGAGCTTTTCCAAGGCATCACCAGTCTTTGAGACTCTGTCCGAGCACCTTTTCTTTCCTTGACATTTCTGTCTGCCATTTCTGAAAGCAGCAGCCATCAATGTTGTGAACAAGAGAAATGGCGGCTGCCTTAGAGGGATGCACCTCACATGCACCTCTTGTGATATAACAGGAACAAGGAATGGCTGGTCTCCTTCCATTTCTGGGTATGCTGTTAGCTTATCTAGTACCTAAAAATAATAATGTCTTCACTGCCTCCTCTCATCTTCAGTAAATATCGAGGTGCTACTATACCTTCTGTGATTATTATAAACCATCAAAAGGAGACAGCCCCTCCCCGAAAAAAAGTATCATTATTAAAAAAACAAGGTCTTTGAAAGGACAGATAGGAATACTGATCTCCAAATATAGCTGAGGACACTTTCTTCTTTAAGGAAATTATTTACTCTCATTCCTTTGGTTCTTGAAGGAAAGATAATCTCAGTAGCTTGTTTTCCTAGCCTTTCCTTGTATTTGCCCCTTTGGATATAAAACGTCTGTTCTGAATTACTCAGATATGCTTAGAACTCAAAAGCATGCTTGTGACGATGCCCTTTTACACACTTAATGTGGAAAAAACTCACTAGCAAGAAACGAGGAAGGCTCGGCAATAACGTGCTTCCTTCCTCTGTGGTCCTGCCTATCCCAGCTGGTGGTAGGCCTTCCTACACTGGTGGAACAACCCTGAAAGGCAAGCCCTGGGCATGTTGGCATGTTGACATTAACTCTACAAAGGGAGGAAATGTAAGTAAACCCAGCAGACAGTGGTGACTCAACAGGCTCTCACCGCCTATTGGATGACTTGGACCAAAGATGAAGACACAAGGATCACTGCCTAAGGCCACAGGCTCTTTGGATGGGCACGGCCCAGTTTTAATGACCCCTGATCACCCCATTGGTGAGGAGGGAGTCCCACCCTAGGGGTGGGGGATGATCGAACACCAGACAGATTGATAGCTGCTCATGAGTAACATATACTCAGCCCAGGGGAAGAGGGTGCCAAACTGTGCACAGCCAGGCCCAGGGGCAAAGTGAACCAGCAGCCACAGTGCTGCAGGTTTTGTAATCTCAAGAGAGTAGGGTGCCCCCTGGTACCCAAGAGAGGATGTGACGGACTTGTGTGAATAAAGTCCACGGGCTGGCAGGGATATGAAGTCCAATGTACAGGAATAAGCAGGCACTGTACCTGGTCTCTGGGATGTAGAGGATTGTTTGGCTAAAAGAATCTTCCCCATCTGAGCAGAAAAGGAAGGAGAGCTTGTGGCTATTCAAGGCCCTCTGGTCTCAGGTGTCAAAGTAGCATGTAATAGCTGAGTTTTAGGACAAGACCACACCCCCTTCACCACCTTTTTTTTCCTTTTCATCCTCTGTGTTCAGGATTTGGACTCATCTTATATCTCTTCCTATGTCCTATTCTCTTTGCTGTATCAGTCTTCATCAGCTATACAGCCACTTTTGCACAAGGACTGTGTTCTACCTGATGGCACGCAGTGGAAGGACTCCATGCAGAGATATTTTTGGGGGAACTGAGATGGGTAGTAGGTCCAGAAATAAATCAGCACTCTTGAGAATTACGTAAGGAGGCCTCGTACAGTGGTTTTGTCCATTTAAAGCAACAGAATCCTTGTTCTGCATCAGGTGGTATCCTCTCACTACACGGTTTTATATATATAGCTTTACATGGAGGATTATGGAAACTTGATAAATATGCAAAACATTTAATGAGCATGATATACTTTCACCCTCTAATTAGTTCTCATTAACTTATTGTACATTGCTGATTATAACAAATTATATAGACACTCGTAACACAGATACATGCTGTAATATTAATGGCAGTGATTTCTATGGGGTAGAATTGTGGAGTCTCCTCCTTTATCTTTATTTTGAAAGGATTATAGATTCAAAGGAAGTTGCAAAAATGGTAAAGAAATTCCATGTGCCCTTCACCCAGTTTTCTCTGATGATACCCCCTTTTTTTGCTTTTCTCCTTCCTTTCACCCTTCTTTCCTCCCTCTATCCCTCCTTCCTTCTTCCTTTACAATTGCAATTATTTTACACCTGTTTTATATATACTACAATATACAATATTTGATGATATACAATTTTATAATTATTATATAGTTACAATAATTGTACATCAATTATAATTTTTACAATTATTTTATATCACTTGGATAACAAGGAAAATAAATGATTAAGAACAATTTTAACAATGAAAATTATGGGGCTTGTGAATCATGTGACTGAGACCCTGTGCAAAATGCATATAGTCCAAAGACCTGGATTCCAGACCCGAGGCCAGGGTGAAAAGTCAAAATGAAAGATTAAATAAACAAAATGTTCCTTCCGCCTCACCCTTCCTTCCTTCCTCTCTTTATAATTCACACACACACACACACACACACACACACACACACACACACAATGAAAATCACACCCGGAGACCCTCAGCTTCCCTTGCTGGTGTCTGTGTGGAAGCGGGTGGTGTGGTCCAGCTGGCCCCCTCGGCCTCACTCCACTCTTGGGCTGGGTGTTTGCTGCACCATCAGGGTGACCCCATGTTCGCAGGCTCTGCTTGCACTTCGTTGGTCTCCTAAGTGCTGAGGTGAAGGTTGTTGATATGCCCTGCCCATTTCCGCTGCCTGTGCTCCTTGGAAGGAATCTCTTATCATCATCATCTGCTGCTGCAGTTCTCAGTCCTGTGTGTCCAGGACCACCCATGATGACCAGTGTTCTACCAACAGGGCCGTGGTGGGCTGTTCTCAAGCGCTTCCAGTGGAATCGCTCATTTCTGGACCAAGTTATTTCTCTGCACCACGTTGAACAGATACCTCTTCTTGATCTCCCAAGAGCCTGAGAGTTGCTCTGTGGTGTTCCAGCAGCAGTCTGCTTCTCGCTGCACCAGTGGCAAGAGAGCTAGCAAGTGACAGCTCTCGTTTTCCTTTCTGTGTTGCTATTGTGGAGTTTATTACCAGTCCTGCTGAGTATGAAATACAAGCCATTGTTGTGTTTCTGACATTTTCCTATTCCTCCTGACTTGGATAGTTCTACGGTTCTGGAATAACTTCCTATGTTGCTATCCAAGAATTCTTCTTAAATTCTCAAGACAGATAACACCCCCTGAGACATCAGAGCAGGTGGCAGTCTTGAAAGATGACACCCCACCTTGTCATGTAAGAGTGCAGTCAGTCTTGATATCGGCATTGAACCCAGGCTGTAAGCAGGCACAGGAAAACGTGTTGCTCCAGGCTGGAGCTTTAAGAAGCTCACACTCCCCAGGACCTCCTTTTCATACACTAAAAACTGACTTCCAAAGTACTTGAGAAAAAAAAAGGTGCCCTTAATTCTATGGAAGATGCAGCTAAGTGAGTAAGTAGGTAATAGGATGGGATTACTAAGAGTTTACAAAACTCACAGGTTTGCTATAGGAGGAACACACCAGAATATACAACACACAATCAGAGAAAGTCTGACATACTGACTAAAGGATTGGTTGTCAGATCCTCTTGGATGCAAATCCATCTTCTGGATCAAACATTGTCTGACCTTGTGACCTGTAGCCAAACCTCCACTTCCTCATTTGTAACATAAAACTGATAAGAGAAACTAACAAGAGTGATTTGTTAAGATCAACTGAGATAAGGCATGAACTCTACTCAATAGAGAGCCCTAACACAGAGCAAGCGCTCAAAAATGTTAGCTGTTATCACCTTAATAAATAAATGCTAATAATAATGATGATAAAAACAAAATCATAGGGGAAAAAATCCTTTTCTGCCTCTAAGTAGTTGTTGTTCTAAGCCATTATAGGGCTGGCCAGGAATGAGGTATTTTTAGCTGTGGGCACGAGACTCAGCTGACCCAGGGCAGAGGCAAGTACAATAGAACATTCCAGCTTTGTAGGCAACGCATGATGAGACCTTGCTGGATAAAAGGCAGACTCCAGTTGTGCCTGCCTTTTTGTGATCTCTGTGTCCTGAGAGACTGTAGCCAAACCAAACTTTGCACAATCATTTTTTAAAAGCACAAAGGAATTTTATTTTTTAACTGTTCTTTACAATGAGTTCTTTCATACTATACTTGATTATAATTCCATTAAATGGGACTGATTGTTTATTCAGTTTCTTTAAAAATGGACGCCCTGAAAGATTTTTAAATTCTACGACCTAGACAGCATTTTTGTAAATGTCGGTGTGGGGGAAAATGTTCATCTTAATAACCAACTCCAGTACTCTTATGAAGGAAACTATTTTTGTCCAAGAAAACAAACTGAAAAGCTATTTGATGATGGAAGACAAGACCTTGAAGTGTCACTCAGTAAAGATGTCAGAACCCCTACAAGAGCAAGCCTTAGATTGAAGTTCAGCTATTAGGACAGTGAATTGCCTCTGGCTCCAGCACCCAGTCATGGATGCATCCAGATTGATAAGAAAAGTCCATGGACATGTTTGACATGTGAGACGTGTAGTACGTGACCAGGACGGACCCTCCACTAAGAAACAAAGGAATGAACAAGTTGAAGAAGACCACCAATAACTTCAAAGGACAATGTCACCTTGCCCAATCAGGAACTGAAACCTGGTCTGCAGACCTCCTCTCTCCATCCCCCTTCCTCATCATGTGTGTTTTTGTCTTTAAAAACCCAGGCTGCTGGCATGGCAGGCTGGGTCTGAATTTCCCTTGGTCAGCTTCATCCCTTTACCCTCTAATTAAATCTCTGCCTGCTTATTTGCCTAACTCTGTTGTGGATTCTTTGAACAACCTGAACTCCACATACTGGTGCCGTGACTCGGATACTGGGGTACCGGTTTCACGCTTGGGGCTCCCTCACCCCACTTGGAAAGCCCCTGAACCGGCCCAGTATCCAATGAACCCCTGGGTCACTCAAGAAATCTCCCAGTTAAGGCTTGAGTTGAGACTGTGCACTTTTCCTGCCTGAAGACCATCCAGCTGCTATATCTTTCGATGTGCATATCACACCGATTAACATTTGAATGGGTGAGTCTCTGGTTCTCGATCTTGCCTCCCTTTGAGAATTTTGTTTCAGATCTCTCTGATCCCACTACTGAACCCCGCAATATCCTGAGAAATCTTAGTGGCTCTGTGGAAATTCTTCACTGCCTGAATAGTAACTTCCCGAGGGGATGCTCTTGGCAAGTGCTATTCTCTCATCTCTAAATTCCCAGGGGCAACACAGGGGCGCCTACCTTGCCACTGGAAGTTGTTGTTTTTTTTTTGCAGGTTGTTGCAATCAGCTTCACCCTTTTTCTGCCTTACAGACCTCATTTGCTAAAATCATGGGAAATACAAAAGCTCTCCCTCCAAAGGACTCCCCTCTTGGATGCCTCATCTGTAACCTCGCTAAGCTCCCTTTGGAGGGAGACATTGAACCAAAAAATCTCATATCCCTTTCCACTGGAACCTGGCCTCAATACCATTAAATAACCAGGGGCGGTGGCCTGAACATGGCACATTTGACCTCCAAATTCTCAATGACTTAGATAACTTTATTAGATGCATATTTGCAAATGGTCAGAAGTTTCCTATATACAAGTTTTCTGGACAGTCGGGGCATCTTTCAATGAGGGATGGTTTTATTTTGACAATAAGGGAACATGCTGAGAATATGCTCCCCTCCCCCCACAACACAGGACAAACCCCCGACTCACGTCTCCCCAGGAGATTGTGTCTATATAAAATCTCTACAGCCCAAATCCCTAACCCCTGTTTGGTCTGACCCTCACTTGGTTCTTCTCACTACTCCTTCTGCTGCAAAACTCATGGGTGTCGGCCCCTGGATCCTTATGTCCAGGTTAAAACTCACTCACCAACTTGCAGGATCCAGAGGCGAGCAGATACTGCCACCAGTACTTGAGGACTCTGCCGACACTCCCACCTCCCCACCAGATCCCACAGACCCTACGTCCCAGTACAGGTTCAAGCCCAAGGAGATTTCACTTTAAAGATCTCAGAAGCATCAGCCTAGTAGTCATGTGGGCTCTGCTTTTCCCCTTGGCTGTAATACACCAAAACTGTTCCCCTTTATCCTGGACTTGCTGTCTATCTTTACTAAAGGCCAAATGGACTTCCATTCTTCCCTTACACATTAGTGCTTCCTCTTGTGCCGTTCTCACTGTCCACCTATGATGTGTCCTTTATCCATCTGAGTCATTCAGGTTCCATCTTATAGAACTTCCTCAGGCTCTTTCCTACCTACAAATTGTAAACAAAAATCTACCTTGGTTTGTCTGGGATCACCACACTTGCGGGATAGAAAGCCTCCTTAATTCCATAACAGATCTCTGGCTCCAGGGGGATCTGCAGGACTTCACCATCGACCAAATTCAATTTTATACTTTCATTTTACTTCTACTTCTAGCAACTAACTAACATGACCCATCTCCCCTACCTGCTCCTCTACTTCCTCACCTCACTACAAGGAATGAAAGGGGAATGGGTATTAAATTCCTTTGTCAACCTCTCCCAAAACATTGCCACAGGGGAAGACCTAAAACAATGCTGGATTTGCCACAGCAACCCTGAGTCCCCAGGTTCTCACAAAACCACCCTGTAGACAAACCCTCTGCCAAATGACACTTTCCATACCCTTCTCCAAAACCAATCCTCACTCCTCACCTCACACAACTACTCACAGGGAGCAGCCTCTAGACCCTCTCTACTCCTCTACACTAATCTTAAGACTCAACCAGCAGCATTCTTCCACCTAACTGAGCCAACTAGACAGTATTTTAATATAAACAGAACTCCCTTTATTGCAGTAAGTCCTTTTGCGCCCCATGTCACAACACTCACACTAGCGCAGTCGACCCTTTCCAGCTTCTGGGGAAAGTAGCCACGAGTAATCTTGTCATAAATACCATAGCACCTGAGTCTCTAGTAAAGCCCCTCAACTGGAGCAACATCATCTGTAAACCTCTGAATACCACCTCTTGCTCTCCCAGTAACACTCACTGCTGTCTAGATCCCTCTTCTATTGGAACTAATGAACCTTTGGGTGCAGAGCACTGTGAACTATGGAAATTGGGAAAGCCCCTCTCCAGGTCCTTCCCTGCCTACATTTTCCTCCCAGCAGCCCCAAAGGACACACAACTGACAAGCCTTCCTATGGGCCACCTTCCTATTTGTATCTCCTATAATACACCTCCTTTTAGTGCCCTGTTCAACAACACAAAACACACCATCATGCAGGCACCAGAAGGAACTTTTTGGTTATTCAGCCTCCACTCCAATTTAGATGTTGTATCCTCCTCCCCTCAAATAGTAGCTCTCACACATCTGGACAACAGTTAACATTCTGGGACATGCACCCTGGGAACCCTAACATGACAGGGAGTCTATATCCTTAACTCTACAGCTCACTCCAGACCCACCAAATGGATGAAAAGGGCTTTTGGGTTAATAATAGCTGGGGTCATAGGAACCATAACAGCTGTAGCACCGTGAGGAGGATTCACACACCACAAACACACCCAGCGACAGATAACCACAGTAATTGAAGAACTTTCTCGAAGCATGGGGGATGGCCTTTCAGCACTCTCACAGTCACTGGAGTCCCTAGCCAATGCAGTACTTGATAACCATTTAGCCTTAGACTGTCTCTTGGCAGAACAGGGCAGAGTTTGTGCAGCAATGAACAAAACCTGCTGTACATATATCAACATTTCCAGTAAGGTAGAAACCAACATTAAAGCTATATATGCATAAGCAGAATGACTTCACAAATACAACCAAAACTCCAGCCCCCTGCAACAAATAGCAGGAGCTTGGCTACAACCGTCCTCATGGCTCACTTTTCTTCTTCCCCTGCTGATTCCTCTCATACTCATTATAGCCTTTATTTCCCTTGGCCCTTATGCCTTAAAGCTGTTCAGTGAGTTCCTCCAAAGAGCTATTAAATCTATAACCCAAACTCAAGTTAACCACATACTCCTCCTAAGAAAATACAGGTACCAGCCTCTAAACACCGCTGAAGGCAAACAGCCACACTTCAGAACTGGCCCTGGGGAAGAGGAGGAACCCAAACTGGAATCCAGCACCACTGTTCAGCAGGAAGTAGTCTGAGAGATACTGCACCCCCATTCCCAGTTCC
Organism: Solenodon paradoxus; assembly: GCA_004363575.1. NCBI lineage: Eukaryota > Metazoa > Chordata > Mammalia > Eulipotyphla > Solenodontidae > Solenodon > Solenodon paradoxus. Next base: position 105,463 of record RJWH01000108.1, on the reverse strand, counting down.
TTCTTCCCTAATCTTTCTCTCCCCAATTAAAAAAAAAAGGGGGCAGGAATGTCAGAAGCCCCGAAAGAGCAAGCCTTAGACCGGGGATTAAAGTTCAACTGTCAGGACAGTGAATTGCCTCTGGCACCAGCACCCAGTCATGGATGCATCCGGATTGATAAGGAAAGCCGATGGACGAGTCTGACTTGTGAAACATGTAGTACGTGACCAGGACGGACCCTCCACTAAGAAAGGAATGACACAAATTGAAAAAGAGCACCAAGAGCTTCAAAAGACAATGTCAGCTTGCCAATCAGGAACTGACACCTGGTCTGCAGACCTCCTCTCTCCATGCCCTTCCTCACCATGTGCATTTTTTTCCTTAAAAACCCAGGCTGCTGGCATGGCAGGCTGGGTCTGAACCTCCCTTGGTCGGTTCCATCCCTTTACCCTCTAATTAAATCTCTGCTTACTCACTTGCTTAGCTCTGTCATGGATTCTTTGAGTGACCTGAACCCCTGCAAAAGAGGAGTTGACAAATGTCAGTGTTTGAAATAAGCAGGCATTTGGGGGCAGAGAAGAGCACGGAGACTAGATTGTTGAGCACCACTGTGCAGTCAAAAAAGTACCTTTAAAACTGGGGGTGATGATTAAACTTGTGTGTCAGCCTGGCTGGACCATGGGGTTCCCAGATATGTGATCAAACATTATTCTGGATGTTTCTGTGTTTTCGATAAGTTAGCATTATGTCAGTAGACTTTCAGTAAAGCAGATCGCCCTTTATAATATGGAGTGAGCCTCATTCACTTCAATGAAGTTCTGAAGAGAACAACGGACTGACCTCTCCCCAACCCCCAAAATTGCCATTCCCCCCAGCAAGAGGGAATTCTGCCAACAGGTATCTTTTGAAATTGAGCTGCAGATTTTAGACTTGACAGCTTCTGTAATCGTGTGATCCAATTTTTAAAACTTTAGATATATACATAGACAGATAGATGATAGCAATAAAGAGATATGCTACTGTGAAATGTAGTTCCACTCCATTTTCTCAAATACAGTTTGCAACCCACCCACCTGTCTTGTTCAAGTGGTTTTGTGTGTATTTGTGCATGTATGTGTATGTGTGCATATTTGTGAACCAAAGGAAGAGACTAGGTCCCATGTACAGGTTGTCATAGCACAGAAAAGAAGTAACACCTGATAGAAGCTAGAAGAACCTCAGGTTGAAGCCATTCAGGAGACACAGGAAAATGGAGCCAGTGTTATGGCAGAGCCTCCAGACGGTGAGAAGACTAACAACTGGGCTCTCAAAGGTAGAGAAAAGGCACTTTATTGCAAGCACCAGTGCTGGTCCAGGAGTATTGTTACCCAAAGTTGATCAATGGCAGATTATAGGTGATCTCCTTTTATACTCTGAGGTAATGATTCATCTCCTTGGCTACAAGTGGTTTTTACTGGCAACTCTTATCATTTATGTACAATTGCAGGGTATAGAGGTGATGCTCAGTTGTCCTTGGTCACGATAACAGTACATAGCTGCAGTCTCTGTAGAACAGGACGTAACTACCACTCTAACACAAAGAGACAAGGACGCTGGAAGATAGCCCACAAACAAAAAAAGAAGCTCAGGTTCTTCTAAACCTTTTGTCCTTCCCTTAATCGAAGAAGCCATCTCTATTCCCTGGGCCTCCACCCTTCTCCTAATCCTTAATGGTCTTTTGTTCCTAGTCTCTAGAAGAATGTAGATAGAAAGAGAAGTTATTTTTATATCATTACTTTCAGAATAAGGATGAGTCATTGCTCCTTGCCCACCTTCCTCACACCCAAGTCCCCTTTCCAGGCCTCAGCTCAAGATATAAATCTTTTATCTGCTCCAGCTATGTTAACATTTACTTCCATAAAAATGCTACATGCATATGATGCAGTAGGAGTGAGGGTTGGGGGACTCAGATCCAGCAGCAAATGATTCAAGAAAGAATTCTAGAGTGTTAGAGTGAAGTTTTATAAGTTTATTAGAGAAAATGTTAGAGAAAGAAAGCGAAAGCAGGAGATAGACTCTCCTGGGCAGGGAGGGCTGCCCTGATTGCTATGAGATTCTGACATTTGTACTTTTGGAAGACAGTTTCTGGGTGGACCCCCTTTTCAGTGTCTGTAATTAGCAAGGGACTTTCAAACAAGGAAGTCTGAAAGCAGAAGTGAAGGGATTTTCCAGGAAGTTCTCCAGGTCTGTGAAGTGGCCTCTGGCATTCTGGTGGTCCAGGCTCCTAGTTGTCTTGGGACAAACATTAAGCTGTCTTTCCAAAGGGTAGTGCTCAACAAAGGGCCTGTAGGGTGTGACTCAGATAGGCAGCATCCCATTCTGAACTCTCCCTCTAGCACATGTATTATTAAATCGGACTTTTCTCTTTCTAAACATAGGGGGTTGGGTCAGGGGAGTCACCACTCTTCACCTCTCCTCATTGCTAATGCTGAGTTTCATAAAATTCAAAAATTCTCTCTTTGAAATCTAGACTACCTTCATATGAAGCATCTTCAGCTAACATGCTTAGAAGAAGAGCCAGGTGATAAAACTTTACTTAGTGATCACGACTTGCTTCTAATTATTCATACTCTTCTTTGAGATTAAGAAAGGAAAAAAAGACACAAAAACAAATGCAGTCAAACACTAAAAAATGCAATGCACAAAAAGAATGAGTGAAGCATCTGGGTTCTGTAGAAAAAAATGGAAAATGCCTTCCAGGATGGTCCCAGGCTCTCCTCTGCCAACCTTGCGCAGGGAATATCTGTGGCTCCCCCTCCTGGTCAGAGCTGGAAAATACAGAGAAGAGAAGGTGGGCCATCTTGTTGATATGGATGATGTGGGGTCATCCACCTCCGGATTGGCAAGGTGGCTCACTTCCTGGGATTAGTACAGAGAATGAAGATCCTTAAAATGACACAAAATGTGAGATGATGCCCAAACTAAAAATAATTAGCAGAAAAATGACATCCAATTTCAATTAAGCAGATGAAAATCAAGTTGGATTTCAAATATATGTGCTGTAGGGAAGGAAAAAAATAATCTCTTGGGAGATGAGCAGTGACTTGTAATCCAAAAGTGTTTTTTGTCAGATGCTTGGATCCGATATATAGCTGTCTCATCATTCTCTCAATTAGAATTTTTATTTTTCTGAGCTGCCTGAAAAAAAATTTCAAACACACACTAATATTTTTCCTTTCTAAACTCTATTACATTGTGTAAGTCTATGTGATTCAGAGATCAGATGGATGAAATGTGAACTTTTTGATTTATTTTTATAACTCAAAGTTAAGTAGAAAGGTCACCAATAAAAGCATCTAATCAGACTCATTCGTAAGTTCTTTTAGCCACATTTCTCTTACTCAGCAGAGCATGTCTCCTCTGAAGAACCATTAGATTTCACAATAACACATGCAAAGACCAAAGAAAGAATCTATGTGAGGCAGCCAGCACCCATCAGACCAGGAGCATCTGCTTCAGAGGGGGAAAGAAGGAGAGGCAAATATTTAAAGGGAAACATCAAGTCTGTAGCATGCATACATTTGAAAAGTTTGACACAGCTCCAGAAAGATACCTCTGCATTTAACCCCAAGGAGTCTTGTAACTGAGCCCCAGGTGAAGGGCTTATTTGGATCCTGTGGGATTTGAAGCTGGTCTTCTTTCAAGAGTGTATTAGATTTTATTTGCAGCTTATCTTGGAAAGAGAGACGTTCTTGCCCCCAGCAGTAGCAGGCCCCTGCCTGGTATCAGTGAAAGATCCTGGATCCAAGATTCCAGAAGCAATTGGCTATCTTACTCACCTAATAATCGAAGAGTTAATAGAGTTTTATTATCCCAAGTTTCTCTTGATGAAATGCAGTGGTTTTGTGACTTTGGATTCTTTCCAAATATACATTTAAGTCTTCCTTCAAGAGATAATTGAAGTCCTTCCTCTGTGTCCTTTTCCACAGCTATTCTATCTTTTTGATGTTCCTGCCCCTTCCTTCATCATTTGTCAAATGACTGACCTCTTTCGTGTATATCCTTCCCCTGGGTTACCCCATCTAGTGCCAAGACTTTAAGTAGCATCCCTACACTATTAACTCTCAGCATAATTTGTCAGATAAACCTCTTGTCTGAGTTCTGGACTTGAGTATCCAGCTGTTGACTTGATATCACCACTTGGTCTAGAACTTCACATATGGATGTAGAATTCTTGGACTTCCCCACATCTGTTTTCCCACCAGTAAGAGGCACCAACACTCATTCCATCGCTCAAACTAAGTCTAGGTGTCATCTTAAAGTCCTCTTTTCTCTCATTTGATACACCATCAGGTGCTCTCAATTTGCTTCCAAAATATGTACAAATCATTCCTTCTCCTCTGACACCACCCCAGGATATACCACCATCCTCTTGTGACTTAGCTGCCTGACTTAGCTCCCTCGATGCTTTCTCCATTTCAACTTGCAACAAAACTGAGGTTACCAATTGGGAATGGGAAGAGATGGGGTGGGGAGGGATGCAGTGGGCAAGTGGTAGTGGAGCCCATTGTACAATGGCGGAGAACACTTGGCAATTCGGTGAAGGGCAGGGTGTGTTAGAGATATATGAGAAATGGGGAACCTGTATATATGAGTTTATTTTAATGTGTAGAATAAGTTGCTACAATAAAAAATGGAAAAAAAACCTAAAAATGTAAATCAGATATCATTCTGCTGTTTAAAACCCTGTGGGAAGCTTCTGTTTCCACTTAGGATAGAGAAAGTCACAAGAGAATGTGGTTTTTCCCACAAAGGAAAAATGGCAAATAATCTCAAAACCATAATATTTCTTGAACCTGTATAGGAGCTGAAGTTATAAAACAACCAAGCAAATTAAATTCCAAAGAGTGACAAGCCCTGTGAGGAGAGATGAGACATAAATATTGTTTCACCTTTGACAAAGCAAGGAAAGGAGAAATGGCTGCCAAGCAAGTAGCCAGAAAGCATCTCATGCTCACATTCTTAAAAACCAGTGTGGACTAGCATGTAAGTTTGGACTAGATAAGACCACCAGCCACAAGGTGGGGTTTGCAAGAGTCTCTAGCTTGTTTGCTACTTGCCTCTAGCCAGCACTCATGACAAAGACTGGGGCAAGGGCAAGAGACCAGAGAGATCTCCTGGTGTTACATGTGTAGCTGAAGTCAACTAAATAAAAGGTCAAGATTATCAGATTTGATTGCAGAACAAACCACAATTCTATGCTGTCTATAAGATACCCATTTTTAAAGTAGGGAAATAGAAACTATTCAAAAGTAAAAAGATGAGAAAAAAGAGATATATCATGAAACGACCGCTCAAAATAGAGCTAAAGTTATATTAATATCAAACAAAGTAGATTCTGTTTAAAAAAAGATAATATACAAAAGGAGAAATTACATGACATATTGGTTACTTCATCAAAAAGACAATAACCTACACTTAACAAAATTTCAAAATATATGAGATACACTAAACAAAAGAAAAAAAATACACATATAATTGTAGTTTGAAACTTTATACTTCTTTCTCAATAACTGATAAAACAAGTAGAAAATAACTTCAGTGACTAACATTATTAAACAAATTGATCTAATTGGCATTTAGAGGACACTTCAACCAACAACAGCTGAATACACATTCATTTGATGTGCATTTGCCAAGACAGACCACACTCTGAGTCATAAAACAAACCTCAACAATTTAAAAAAAATTAAAATCATATAAAAGTTTATTTTTGAACACAATGGATTAAAATAGAAATTAATAGCAAACATATCAGAAAAATCTCTAAATACCTTTATATTAAAAAACACCCTTCTAAATAGTTCTTAGTTAAAATAATTCGCAGATAATAAAAATATTTTAATAAGATGAAAAGGAAAACATAGCCCTTCAAAGTCTAAGGGGCACAACTAAAGCAATTCTTAAAGGAAAATTTATAATGTTGAATGCTTATATTAAAAAAGAAAAAATATATCAAGGCAATAATCTAAATTTGAATCTTAAGAAACTAGAGAAAAATAGATAATGAAGAGCATAAATTAAGGAAACTGAAAATCATAGAGATAGGCCATGAAACCAACAGTCGGTTATTTGAGGTCAAAAATATTAATGTCTTGTTCCAGTCTCATTGAGAAACAGGGAGAGAGAGACAGAGAGACGGAAAGAAAAGAAGCGTGGGAGGGAAAAGACACAAACTATCAATATCAGGGGATAAAGGAGATTTCTATATTTAGAGACATTAAAAATTGAAATGGGTTACTATGAACTACGTTTCAAAAGTCAAACAATTCAAATAAAATAGACAAAGAATTTGTGGTCAAAATTATGGCAAGAGGTGGTTCACTACATTTCACTGAGTGCAGTCCACAGATATCCCAAGGACCCAGGTTGAAACCCCAGGGCAGGAGGAGCAACCAAGATGAACAAGTAAATAAAAAGAAAAGAAAAAATGTTTTCTTCCTCCTCTCTTTTCCAGTCTGCTTGCCTGTTCACCTTCATTCCTGCCTGCAAATTTCCTTAAAAAAAAAGAAACCGATAACTAGAATAATCCTACATGTATGAAAGAATTAGAATACATAATTAAAAATCTTCTTGCAATCTCAATTAAAAAATTTGCAAGAATGAAATAAAATGAAAATAAAATATGTCCCAAAACTCAACACCTGATAATAAAGGAAACTCTACTACCAGATTCTTCACTGCAGAATTCTACCAGACATTTAAGAAAGAAATAATACCAGAAAACTCATGTAGAAAATGGAAGTGAAAAGAATATTTCCCAAACCATTTTATGAAACAAGAATCACTCTGATACCAACTTAGATAAAGAGATTACAAGAAAAGAAAAATACAGACCAATATTCTTCATGAATATACAACATTCCCTTTTGTCCCTGGAGAATATGTTTCAAGACCTCCAAAGGATGCCGAAACCATGGTTAGTACCAAACCTGTATATAAACCGTATTTTCCCCCATGGGTATGATAAAGTTTAATTTCTAATTATGTAATAAGAAATAATAATAAAAAACAATTATAACAACATACTATAATAAAAGTTTTGTGAATGATCTGTCTTGCTCTAAGGATATCTCACTGCATGTACTATTTTAGTGCTATGGTTGATTGTGAGTAAGTGAAACAGGGGAAAGCAAAGCTGCAGATGGAGAGAACTGCTGTAGATGCAAAATTTTAGCAAATCCAAACCAAAACTATATTCATAGGATACATATCACTACCAACTAAGGTTTCTTCCCATGTTGGTTGGGTCACCAATCTAAAATCAATCAATTTAACCAAGGTAAGATTTTTTTCAAGTCTAAAACTGAAATAAACTTATAAATATCTCAATAGATTTTAAAAAATGAGCAAACAAAATACCATTTAATAATATCCAACCTCGTTCCTGAGAAAAAATTCTCAATAATACAGGAATAGAAAAGAACTTCCTCAATCAAATAAAGAGTATCAATGTAATACCTACAGTTATGTCATAATGAATGATGAAAGACTAAGTATTTTTCTCCTAAGTTCAGGAAAAATCAGTGTCCTCTCTTGCTGTTGTTTTCATCACTGTAGCCTGTGCAACAAGACAAGAAAAGATGTAGTATAAAATATTATGGAAATTGGAAGGGAAGAAGCAAAACTACTTGCAGACTAGGGTTTTACAAAGAAGCTGAGTGAGTTTAACAATGTGGCAGTTGCAAGAACAATATGTAAAAATCATATTTATATATCTTCACAAAAATAATCAGAAATTTGATTTTTAAAGATCAAAATTTTTTACAATAGCACCAAAAATTATATTTAGGGACAAATATGACAAAGGATATATGACTTGTAACCTGACAAATACAAAGTATTGCTGAGAGAAATGAAAGAAGATATAAACAATGGGAGAGATATTTTAAGTACTGAAAATTTTTAAATGATGTCAATTCATCCCAAATTATCTGTAGATACAAGGTAATTCCATTTAAAATCCAAGGAAGCTTTTTGTGGGTAGAAATTGACCAGCAGATTCTAAAATTTATATGGGAACTCGAAGAACACAGAATAGCCAAAAATAATTTTGAAAAAGAACGAAGTTGGAGGACTAACATTATCTGACCTCTGGTCTTATAATAAGTCTACAGTAATCAAGAGAGTGTGGTAGCAGAGTCAATACAGACAAATAGATCAATGAAACTGGATAACTGGTACAGAAATAGAACCATACATATATGCTTAATTGATTTTGACAAAGATGCAAAGGCAGTTCAACAAAGAAAATGACAATCTCATCAACAAATGGTATTGGAACAACTGTGATATCTATATAAAAAATATTAAGACTAAGAGCCATACCTCATGTCACATACAAAAATCAACCTGAAATAAATCATAGATCAAAAAATAAAGCTGAAAACTATAATACTTCAAGGAGAAAGTATAGGGGAAAATATCTTTGCAACTCTGAACTAAGCAAAGTTTTCTTAGCTATAACAGAAAATGCTCAGTCCATAAAAATTGGTACACTGGACTTCAAAATTAAAAACATTTCAAAAGATATTGATAAAAATTAATACATAAGCTGCAGATTGGGAGAAATATATATCTGATAAAAGACTTATATGTAGAATATATAAAGAATTCTCAAAAGGCATTAATAAAGAAACAAATAACCCAGCATATATGTCACAAAAGAACATATATTGGTGTCAAAGAAGTACATGAAAATATTTTTGTAGCATTAATTTTAGAGAAATGAAGATTAAAACCATAGTTAAAATCTTCAATATGTGTTATTTGAATGGCTATAATTTTAAATCTTATCAATATTTCTAAGGATGATAACATCATCTACCAGTGAGAATGTGGAATAAATGGAATTTTTTATGTTGTCAGTAGAAATGAAAAATGATATAGTCACTTTGGAAAAGTTTGACAATTTCTCATAAAGTTAAACTCTTAAGAAGTATACCCAAATAATCACAGTCCTAAGTATTTACACTACAGATGATCTAAAAAAGAATACCTCAGTATATTTATAAATTGATTACTGCCAAAAGGTTTTTTAATTAATAACAACTGAGAGAAACAGTTTGTTATAGTAAAAAGAAAACAGAATTAGGAATCAGAAAACTTGGGGTTTCAGATTTTTTTAAAGGAAAGGTATAAACATGAATGAAGGCAGGCAGCAAGAAGAGAGAAGAAGCATTTCATTTATTTTATTAAGTTGTTCATCTTGGTCATTTATCTTGGTTGTTCCCCGCAGCTCTGGGCCATGAACCCAGGTTCTTGAGACGTATGTGAACTGCATTAGCATCTGGCCACAGACTTAACCACTAAGTCACCAGGGTGTGCCATATTTGGTTCTATAATCCACAAACTGAATGACCTTGAAAAAATCACTCACTAAACTAGTTTCTTGATATACAAATAAAAGAATCAATGAAGAAGCTGATTAAAATTCCTTCCAATTTATAAATTTGCGTTTTTGAGAAACTGTATCTAATTTCAAGCCCATCATGTGGTGAACATTAGGAAACCAAATAGAAGACACATAATTATCCTTAAAAGATGATACGGTTCACAACTCTTCCTACAACTGATGTTAGACACCACCTCAGAGAGAAATTATCACAAGTCTTGTCTCTCTCTTTCAATGTAAGGCACAATTTTCTTTAAGCAGTTCTTAACAGAATTGATCAGTCACACTCAGGAGACTTCTCTCTAATTAAAGTCAACTAATTAGGTGGAGTCAAGATGATGAACTGATAGGATGTGTCAGATCTCCTCCCCACAGAACAACCAGAAATCACCTATTGTTCAGGAATCAAAATATATTAGTCAAGTACTATTAGAACTGATAAGAGACATTGACAGCAACAAAGTAATTAGTGGGAGACTTCAGCACCCTACTTACGATAATGGACAGATGAGTCAGAAAATTAATAGGGAAAAGGCAGCTTTTAATGAAAATTTGGAATGGTTAGGTCTAATAGATATACACCAAACACTTTATCCAAATGACTAGATTTCACTTTCTTCTCAAGTGTGCATGGAACATTCTCAAGGATAGATCATATGTTGCAATGCAAAACATCACTCAACAAATTTATAAATATTGAAATCATACCAAGCATCTTCTTTGACCATGATGGCTTAAAACTAGAAATAAACAACAAAAAAAGCTGTAACACCCCAGATTAATTGGAGACTAAATAATATGATTCTGAATGACTCTTGGGTAAAAGAGAAAATCAAAGAGAACTTAAAAAATATAGACCAATAAGAATAAAGACTACCAGAATGTATGGGATACAGCAATACCAGTACTAAGAGGGAAGTTCATTGCAATCTAGGACCATCTCAAGAAACAAGAAAAATCCCAAAGAATCTAATCCTAATCTAATCCTATGTTTAAAGCAACTAGATAAAAAAGAACAACTGAGGCCAAAAATCATTAGAAGAGAGGAGGAAAAAAAAAATTAAAGCAGAAATAAATTAAATAGATAACAAAAAGATAATCCAAAAGATCAATGAACACAGAATTTGGTTCCTTGAAAAAATAAACCAAATTGACAAACCGTTAGACAAACTCACCAAGAAAAAGAGAGAGAAAACTCTCATAACTAGAATAAGAAATGAAAGGGAAGATGTTACAACAGATACAAAACATCATACATTGAAATACAAAACATCATAAGAGGTTACAATGAATAGCTCTGTGCCAATTAAGTTAACAACCTTGAGGACAGGGACAGATTTCTAGAAAAATGAGACTACCAAGACTGAACCCAGAAGAATAGGAACACCTATCAGAAAAATCACAAGCAAGGAAATTGAAGAAGTAATCAAAAGTTTTGCTAAAAACTACAGCCCAGGGCCAGATGACTTTTCTAAAGAGCTTTGTGAAAACTTCAGAGAAGAATTATGCCTATTCTTCTCAAACTCTTACAAAATATTGAAGAACAAGGAATATCTGTCTATGAGACTAACATCAATCAGATACCAAACTCTTAAAGACATCACCAAGAAAGATTGCAGACCAATATCTTTAATGAACATAGATGCAAAAATTCTCCACAAAACATTACCAAAACATATCCAACAATGCATCAAAAAGATCATCCATCATGACCAAATGGGATTTATTCCAGGAATGCAAATATGGTCCAAATACATCAATCTATTAATGTCATACACCATATCAACAAAAGCAAGGAGAAAAACTACCTGATTGTATTAATAGATACAGAGAAACCATTGGACAATATCCAATACCCATTTATGATTTTAAAAAACCCTCATAAAATGGGCATAGATGATACATATCTCAACATAATAAAAACCATATACAATAAAAACAGTCAACATCATTGTCAGTGGCAAAAACTTGAAAGCATTTCCTCTAAGGTCACGAACAATTAAAAGCTGTGCGCTCTCACCACCGCTATTTAACATTGTACTGAGGGGCTTAGCCAGAGCAATTAGGCAAGAAAAATAACTTAAAAGAATGCAAATTGGAAAGAATGAAGTAAAACTACCATCATTTGCAGATGACATGATTAAATAGATTGAAAACCCTAAAACCTCTGTCCAAAAACTACTAGAACTCATCAGTGAATATAATAGAGGTTACAAAATTAATGCACAAAAATCTGTTGCATTTTAATGCATAAACAACATACTAGAAGAAAATGAAATCAAGAAAATCGCACTATTTAAAATATAAGTAAAATGAATCAAATATCTTGGAATATATTTAACGAAGTAGATGAAAGAGCTATATAATGAAAGCTACAAGTCCTTCTTGAAAGAAATAGAGAAGGATAGAAAGAGATGGAAAGACATCCCTGCTCATGGTTGGGGAGGATCAACATTGTTAAAATGGTCATCCTACCTAAAGCAATATGCATATTAAAAGCAATTATCATTAAAATCTCAAGGGTTTACTTCCCGAAAATAGAAAAAAATCTTAAAATGTTTAGGAATAACAAAAGACCCCAAATAGCCAAAGCAACTATGAAAAAAAAAAAGAATGAATCTGGAGGGATTACACGCCCAGACACTGAGCTATACTACAAAGTGATACTGATCAGCACAGTATGGTACTGGAATAATAACAGAGGTACAGATCAGTGAAATAGAGCTGAATCATCAGGAACTGACCCACTCACATACAGTCAGTTAATCTACAACAAAGGAACCAAAAGGATAGGATGGAGAGAAGAAAGTTTTTTCAATAAATGGTTCTGGGAACACTGGACAGCCACATGCAAAAGAATGAAGCTAGACCACTCTCTAACACCATTCACAAAAATTAACTCAAAATGGACTAGAGACTTGGACATAAGACCAGAAACCATAAAATTCTTGGAAGACAACATAAGAAAGACATTTCATGCCTAGAAAAGCCTTCCAGCATCAAGGGAAACAAAAAGAAAAAATAAGCAACTGGACTACATCAAACTTAAAAGTGTCTTCACAGTGAAAGAAAACATCACCAAAACAAAAAGAGCACCTACTTACTGGGAGAAAATATTTGCATCCCACATTGCTGACAAGGGCTTAATATCCAACATATGCAACAAACTCATAAAACTCAAATGCAGAAAAGCATACAATCCATTAAAAATGGGAAGAGGAATTGGAGAGATATTATTCTGAGGAGGATATACTGAAGGCAAACAAGCACTTGAAAAGGTGTTCCTACTGCTGGCTATCAGGGAAATGCAAATCAAAACAACGAGATATGACTTATACCTGAGAGACTGGCTGTTATCCAAAAGTCTGGAAACAACAAATGTTGAGGAGGATGGATAGAAAAGGGAGCACTTTTACTCTGTTGATGGGAATGCAAATTGGTGCAACTCCTGTGAAAAACAGTATGAAGATTCCTCAAAATGATGCATATGGAAATTCCATATGATCCCACTTCTAGGAATTTACCAGAAAGATACAGAAACTCTGACTCACAGAGATTTGTGTACTCCATGTTTATTGCAGCCCTATTCACAATAGCTATGAACTGTAAACTACCCAACATCAGATGAATGGATAAAGAAGAGATACATGTGTGTGTTTATATGTGCATGTGTGTATATACATATATACACATGTATACATATAATACACATACATACAAACAAACAAACACACAATGGAATACTACTGAACCCCTAGAAGAGACAAAACAAAACCAACTCTTGGGCACTTGCAATAGAACTGAGGTTATCAATAGGGAATAGGAGAGTGGGTTGGCTGTGGTAAGCGGTGGCAGAGCTCATGGGAAAATGGTGAAAAACACTTGGTGATTTGGTGGAGGGCAGGGTTGTATTGATATATATCTAAGGAATGGGGAAACAACACATATGGGAACCCACACATATGAGTTTATTTTGATTTGTAAATCAAAATTACTACAATAAAAATTAAAAGAAAGTCAACTAAGTGTGTAATTGAATTACATCTTCCAAATTCCTTCATAGTAACATCCAGATTAGGTTTGATTCAGTAACGAGGAGAAAGCGCATGTGGGTTACACAAGGCTACTGCTTCCCTTCTATTTGCCAACTCTCATTTGAGAATATCTCTTGCAGTCCACACTCTAGAAACACAGAAAGGGAATTCTGGGTATGGGTGCAGTTTGACCCAGTCAATTTCACAGAACACAGAGTCATCACAGTTGCTAGAAAAAACGTTATGGAAAGAAAGAGAATAATGAACTGATGTTTACAGAGTACACAAAGCAGCTAAAGGCAGCACAGGATAGTGAGTAAGATGTCAGCACCTGAAACCATGTCGCCTGGATTCAAAGCTTAGCTTGCTGGTAACATAACTCTTGACAAGTTAATCTTTGTCTCAGTTTCTTCTTCAGTAAAAGGAAGGTGATAAATAGCTCTTACTTTATAGAGTTGTTGGGAGAATTTAAACTGAAAAATTGTGCAGATTAAGAAGATGAAATTGCATAGTTGTTATAGAGTAAGCATTCATTATAATTGCTGTATGCTAGATATTTTGCATATTTTCCTCATTTAATAGCTCATTTTATCACTGAACAAATATTAATCAAACATTGACTTTACAGTCACTGGGAGCAGAACAAAGGACAACTGCCATGGTCCCTTGTCCTCACTGACCTTACCATAAACACATACATGGAGAACAAATAAGAAGTCATTCTAACATTATTCAGCATTATTCAACTCGTCATAACCCAATTGAGTAAGTAGTATATATTATCATTCTTCTTATATATGAGTGAACCAATCTAATTGGAATTAAGGAGATAGCTTAGAACTATATCATGTGTTAGTTTACTAGAGAGTCATAATGAAATACTGTAAACTAAGCGGTATAAACAACAGAATGTATTTTCTCTGTTTTGGAGGTTAAAAGTCTAATGTGAAGATGTCGGCAGCTTTGTTTCCTTTTAAAGGCTGTGAGAGAGCATCTATTTGATGTCTCTTTCCTAGCTTCTGACTTGCAATCTTCGATTTCCCTTGACTTTAAAAGCGTCATCCTGATCTCTGCCTTCATTGTCACCTGGTGCTTCTTCCTAGTTGTGTGTATTTATGCCCCAATTCCCCTCTTTTAGAAGGATACCAGTCATATTGGATTAGGGGCTCTGTGTGATCTCATCTTAGCTAATTATATCTGCAATTACCCTATTTCCAAGGAAAGAAACATTCCATGGTATTGGGAGTCAGGATTTTTTTTGGGGGAGTGGGGGGCACAATTCATCCCATAATGTATCATAATATAACAAGGTGGCAAGTTAGTAGCCAAAACCAAGTATGCTGCTTCAGAGGACATACATTGTACCTCTTCTTCACTGTATCAGCTATATAACGGATTACTGAAAGAAAATAGACAGGGATCTATTCCTTGACCTATGAGGAAGCCTTTTGAACACAGCCTATTCAATCTCCCTATTCAATCAACATCACTTGTATATGCACCAGACTGAAGAGTCCGGTGATCTTTTTAGCTTATATTCTAAATTGAAAAGCAAAATATCATTTCTCAGTTGATGAAATCTAAAGACCATGTCCACTAGAAATTTAAAATCACACACACACACACACACACACATCAAAATAATGTAGCCGATTTTAAAATAGGAGACTAATCATTTGGCAAGTTTTTGCCCAGATGAAAGATACCTTGTTCCTTTGCAAGAAAGATTAAATTAGTCAGTTAAGATATGGGCAGAACCTATTTCTGTTGCAGACAAATCCAAAAGTGTTGGCTGAATGTATTTTGATTCAATTTCTAGTAGTATGTTACTGCTTCTTACTTGAAGTGTTTCATGAAACACTTTTTTATTTTACTGTTTCTCTTTTATTTCTTTTGCCAAATATTGGTAGGCTAGTGCTTAGTCCGACATTTACAAAACATTTAAAAAAAAATCTTCAGGTCGGGGCTCATTGCAGGTACATTTGCCTGACTTGCTATCTGTGAGTCCCCAAAGAAAATTATCTCCAATATCCGACTCAGAATAGCTATGTGTACACTCAATAAATGTGTGGGGGAACAGAACTGAATCCCCAGCATCTTTACATATGAAGTGTATCTAAGGAAAAAAGAACAGATTAATTTGATTAAAATCTATTTATTAGGATCCATTATCTGAAAATTTGCAGAAATAAATGAAGTGTACATCTCTCAAATGACTGAATAATATGTTTGTACTTGTATTTTCAACCTTTATTATTTTAATTAAACTGTTTTGCCATCTACAAAAAAAGTAGCAACTGCTTTTAGTCAGTATTTTTACATTCCAATAAAAACAAGTAGGATCTGGGAGTTTATTATACATGAAGATGTCTAAATCTGATGTACGAGTTTGCTAGCAAGTTTTTCCTGTTGTATACATTACGTTATATTTGGTCATTAACATGATTCTCCATTTGTTCTAAAGTGCCCAGCAGAACAAGGCAAATGTTTGCTAAATATTACACAGAGACTGGTCCCTCTGTGCCATAGATATGGACTGTGTTTGTAGATACAGATGAGTTTGACTATAACATGAATGTGTATATCAGAATGGTTAAGACCCCCGGGTTTGAATCTCAGCTCTGCTGCTCACTCATTGGTGAGTTAGAGCAAATTACATAACCTCTTTGAATCTTACTTGCAATATCAATAATTACCTCATAGAGCTGGTGAAAAATTAGATGACTGACATAAAACATAGCATTTACTAAAATAAAGGTTCAAGAAAGGATAGCTATTATAAAATGCCTAATAAGGGGAAAAGTTTGAATTATGGAATATTTAATTCTGAGTATTACTTAAACATATATTGCTGCAAGTACCTGGCACTGATGAGTGCAGAGTTCATCCTGGAAAAATTTCAAGGCAAGATGCCTTTTCCCAACACCACGTGGCAAGCGTATGAAATAAAAAAACTAAACAGAAGTGACACCTGTAGCTTGGGGTTACTGGGGCAAGAGAGAGAGCTATTAAAGTGGAGTCATACATCTGGGGAAGACCCTCCTATTGGATGTACCAGGGACTGAAACTCACACGAGGATCAGAGTTCAACAGTTGACGGGTAGATAGGGGGTGTGTCCCTTGACCAGGTGGCTGAGGTAGGGTCCTTGCTCTTAGAAGTCTCAGGTTTTACCAGCCAATTTTCCACTCACACATCTGCATACTGCCCTATAGATTTCTAAGCTGTGCTATTCCCGCATCATATGCTTAGTAACTAAAGCACACGTAAGGCAAGCTATCATAACTTTTGATAAAATTATTCATTTCCAAAACCAATTTAGGGCACTCAGTACCATGGATTAGAAAAAAGATGAAGGAATTATTTAGTTGAAGAAACATGTCTTTGTATAACCTAGTAAAGGTCTCAGCAGCATCTCCCTAAAAGACTGTAAAAATGACGAATTCATTTCAGTAATTTGTCATTTAGAGTTTATAAGTATGTGGAAAAATACTTTCCTGAGTATTTCACTTAAAATTTTTATTATACTCCTAAATATCTGTGAAAACTCATTTTATGACAGATAGCATAAAATTAAATTCTAATTTGTATCTGTATGAATGGTGCAAAATTTAAAATGAACCAAGTCTGACTGGCTATGTGTTTTGCACATGAGCATCATGGCACTTATACCTAGTTCATGGGCAGGTATGAACAGAACTCTCCTGGGAGATCCAAGCATCTTAGGGTCAGTTAGTCACTTTTGATCAAGTTTTGTAAACTTGACATGATGAAACCTCTTTAGTCAGTAAAGGTATAGGCTAAAGGCTGATGAACCTGTGGGCTACTCAGATTAGAAACATACTTCATTCATTTTACAAACTAAATTCTCTGTCACGTTGTGTTTTAGAAGTAGAGAACTATGTTTTTCCTGCCTCCTGACAATTTTGGATGTATATCTGGCCAAGGGGCTGATTCTCAGAGTGTTTTCTGGTTGACATTTGGAACAGAGTCCTTGTCTCCTATTTAGAGATCAGGAAATGAATCTTTTTCAAAATTCTGGGTGATCATTGACTATGCACTGCTCTCGACTCAATAATACCTCTCTGGACTGAATGCAGTTTACCTTGTCAACCCCTCTGGCAGGGCCCCTCCTTTGGAGGGAGTCAATGATTAGGAATCCCAGAGAGCGCAGAATTCATCATTCAGGAGGATTTGAGTGGGCAGCAATACAGAAGGCTCAGGGACTTCATTACATTCTCTCATAACTGAGAGACTTTGAGGGAGTCTAATTGACTAAGAACAGCCTTGACCTTTCAACCTATAAATTCAAATGCAATTTGTCATCCAATGTAAAATGAATTTGGCCATGTGTAATCTTATATGAAGGATAGATCTTGTCCCAGAAAAACTCAAGAACATGAAAGAAGAGCATTGAAGAATAAAATCTACAAAATAGTTGAGAGCACATCAATATTCAAATAACAAGTTCCTTTTCCAAAATAATGGACAGCCTTCTGATTCTTTGGACAGTAATGACTCCATGAACACACAGGGGTTGAAGTGGGAAATTGCTAATTTTCTTCTCTCCTTGGAATTTCAAATATGTTTTTATATTTATTTTTCACTATCTCCATTTATAATTTAAAATTTACTCATTGGATTTTGGCTATTGTATTCTATCTCTCTTTGAGCTCACCAAGAAGAAAGATTGAGTTGCAAATGCCTTGTTCCAGAAATTTCTTTCTCTGAGGATCTTTCTGAGTGGATCAGGAATCAGGATGGGACAGAAAACATCCTCTGGGACAGGCGCAGAGAACTAAAAATGAAATTAAGCTCTCAAATCACTCAAACTTGGTAAGGAGGTGTCCTGAGGTTTCTAGAACCTCCATTATTTTTTCCACTCAGTAAGTTTGTGCCTGTCTAAGCATTATCCAAAAAAAGCACTCTGAAAGTAAGTCCCTTCTCTCACTGTATTTTCTAACTTGCCTAGATATTACCATTAACTGTGTTGTAGATACAAAGATTGAAATGGCCTGTAAGTCTTAGGAATTATGTATGATACACAATGTTTTTGTTATCATTTGACATTTGAAGTTTATTTTTAATGTCCATTTGAGAATTTACAATTTGAAATAGAACAGCCTTATACATAGATGCAAATAATTCACCAGTAGATTCTTATTCACAGTTCATACTTATTCATAGAAATCACATACATGATGACAGCAAAGAATCAAATACTTCTATGGATTTACTTTTTATTTTATCTTGAACTGTTTTTTAAATTTGTAAGATCAAGAAAATATTTAAAAGTCCCACCCCAATATGCCAGAGACACTTCTTAAGCCACAACAAGTTATCATCATTCTTGTCCTCTATAATTGCAAAAGAGAATTTTTATGGGAACGAAAGAAAGAGGGGAAAAGGTGGTGGTAAAGGACACGAACTCTGGTGGAAGGTGTCGTGTGAAATACAGACTGAGATGCGATATCAATATTCTAAAATGAATATAGCAATGTATACAAAAGAAATAATAATTATTGCTATAAAATAGGACTATCTTTACGTTCTAGAGTTCTGCTTTAATGGCAAGGGCTGTCTTTAATGAGGGGCAAGAGGAGCATCTGCTCTGGAGCCCCCTAGACAGACTGAACCCGGGGCAATTCAACTGCCCCTTTTGCCCCACACTAAAGGCCCTGGTTTATTAAAAATGGAACAAAATTGACATTTATATTAAAATGACAGGACATTTGGGAAATATGGAAATAAATCCGCAATAATTAGGAGAAGCTATCCTTTCCAGCAATGTACTGTGGGTTCAGAACTTTGCCACTCTTAGAGAAAACTATCCTATTTATTCAACAAAAAATGCTGGGATTTGTCTGTAATTCTCACAAGCCAACTCATTTTTTCATGCCAGCCCAGCCCTGTTCCCAGGCCGCCTCCTCACTGGGTGGTACTGCACTGAATTTGTCATTTGTGCTTAAATATTCAAGTCTCCATACAATCGCCTTCAGGAAAAGTGAGTCTAAACCACATATTGGGAATGTAAATTTATCAGTGTGATTAAAATTATATGTCACGTATATACTATTTGATAAACAAATAGTAAAGATAGGTTATGGCATCAATATATCGTTACAGAAATTCCATTTCATCCCAGGCCATCTACTGCTTAAGAAAAGCAGCCTGTCTTTTCTATAACCACATAGGGAATCTCATGTTCTGAAGTACAGTTTGGTGGTTAAGAGTCTAGACTTAGGTGTATGAAAGACATGGGTTCAGATCTCTATTCTGCCATGAGTCCTCAAGAAGCTTATCTAATTCCTCTGAGTTTCATTGAAAAATAATGATGATGTTGATAACAATAATACCTAGTCCATTCAATGGCTGTGAAGAATAAATGAAGAAATGTTAATACAGGGCAGTTTGCTAATACAGTACAGCTAATATTTAGTACAGGACCTGATGCTGATTGGGCAGAAAATAATGACAGCTACTAATCTGGACATCCTCTACATATGACCTGCTTTGTGCCTCTTCTTATCTCATACATCTCCATGGAGAGGTCACACTCCCTCTTAGCAATTTAACAACTCTTGTGGTTTACTGTTCTCGGATTGCTGGTGCTACTTCCTTGATGCCTCTGGTGTGAGGCAGGAGAGAGAGAAGACAGTGAAAGCTGTTTTCAAGATGGAGGCAAAATATCTTAAGTCATTCACTGATGGGTGATATCAAGTGACTACATATATGCAACTTTCTTGTGCCAGTGCTAAACTTTGCACTGGGTAAGTAAATAAAGAAAAGAAATCGTCGGAAGTAAGGTAAAAAAAAAATAATGATAATGGGGCAAAAATGGAGTGAGAAGGAATCCTAGATTCTGTATTGTCCTGAATCAAAATAAGTACGAGTTGGAAAATCAGTCAAGGATATGTAATGTACAGCAGGGGCACTATAGTCAAAAATATGGCACTGAAATTTGAAAGCTGCTAAGAAAAGGTGGCAAATAGATTTTATTGTGATGATCACTTCATGGTATATACAAATATCAGATCACTATGTTGTACAACTTAAATGAAAATGTTGTATATCAACTAATTTAATTAAAAAAAAAATTTTGAGTTAGACATTGGTGTATTTTCTTAAAAAGGGAAAGAAATGGGCCATAATAAAAATTTATTCAAGAAAATGCATATCGACATTTAAATTTAAATATGAGCATTTATTATCTTTCAAAAATGGAGCTAGGGATGCGCTTGTATTTCCTGAGGAAATTGTGAGCTATCATCAAGTAATTTCAGAAATGAGTGCTGAAACCCTGGTAGGGACAAAGCTCAGAAAAGTTGTTCTAAACACACTCTTGTCACCAACTCCATCTTCACATCAGAGAGAAGGGCTCCTCTCCCTCCCTGTGCACCCCAGAGAGGGAAGGAGGTCTCTCTGGAGTGTTCCAGTTTCACGGTCACTGAGCAGCATTAGTCAGTCTGGATTTCTGAAGATGATCCAGAAAAGGTGCGGACATATAACAGTGACCTGTGATTTTCTTTGTTATCAAGATCCTGCAAGCCTCCTTTCATCTTGTTAAAATTACACCCTCTTGGCGAAGATTGAAAAGAAAACTAGGCTTGGTAATTGTATCCCACTCAACCCCTTCCAAATTGCGGGGAGGTGGCTGATCAGCCTTTCTCAGGTTTCAGAACTATTCAAGGAGTGCTCCTCCTTCCCACACCACCCCTGGCTCCCCAGGGGTTTTGCTTAAACCCTGAGGGGGTGGGAACCATCCTGAAGGATTAAAATCACATGATTAAAATGCCATGTGGCAGACACTGTGAAGAGCTTTTCATACATTATTTTCCTCAGCTCTCTCAACACCCCTAAGAAGGGCTGTTAAAATTTTGGTATGTTTTACATCTCCATTTTCTAGATGACACTTGGGGAAGCTAAGATATCAGAACACAGGGAACAGTTAAACAGCTAGCAGGTTTCTTTTTCTTTCCTTCCTTCCTTCCTTCCTTCCTTCCTTCCTTCCTTCCTTCCTTTCTTTCTGTTTTCTCTTTTTCTCTCTCACTTTTTAAAGTTTAAATTTTTAAAGATCATTTTTTTATTAAGTTAGCGTTGGTTTTTAGCCTCTTGAGCTTCATTCGTACAGCTTTTTAATTCAACATCTGTGTATACTACCACTGCCTAAAAGCTAATACCCACCTATCAGCATTTTGCTGAGCCCCTTTACCTGTTTCATCCATCTTGCAAATCCGGTTCCCCTCTGCTAACACTGTGGGTAGAATATAAACTGTACCAGTAACAGTGTAGCCACTGTGGGTAGAATATAAATTGTACCAGTAACAGTGTAACCACTGTGGGAAACATTATGGAGTTGTTGTTGTTTTTTTGTTTGTTTGTTTTAATTAAGAACTGCTAGAAGTTTTGAGTGGGTCTTTAACACCAGGCATCCTGAACATCAGAGTCCATATGGGGTTTTGTTTTTTATTTTGCTTTCTAAGGAAAGATGCAGGCAGGAATGAAGGCAAGTAGGCAAGCAGGCAGGAACAGAGAGGAAGAAGGATTGTATTTTTTAATTTTTATTTAGTTGATTGCGCTGTTTGTTTACCCCCTGGGTCTGGGACTCAAACCCAGGTGTATGTAGCTTGCTTCTTCGAAGGCGATCGGCCCAACCATTACTCTCTCAGGGCGCCCCTGAACCCACAGGTTGGTCACATTCTAAATAGATTTCAAAACTCCATCCTGCAGAGTAAAAGTATTGATGATGTTGCTTAAAGGTCCATGATACTCCACATCTACAACTGCTAAAAAGCAAGAGCCGTGGCACTCAAGGGGCCACGAAGGGTTCAGTCTACCTTCCTGACCCCTGAGCTGGCTCACAGAAGGAACTGGAAATCAATTTAGGCCAAAACCACTCTCTGTAGGTGTTCCCAGGACGTAGACAAACGGGATTATTCTTATCAACATATAGGAAGGAGCAGATGCATCCATTTGTAGAACTGGCAAGTGTTCTCAGGCAACTTGGAAAACTGTGGTTTTAACCATGTCATCATAGAGCAGCCGCTACAAGATTCAGCCACAGCAGAGGCATTATTGAGGCAACCGGTAGACATGTCCAGGCTCTTGGTGGATAACTGTCCTTCTTCTGCCCTTCCTTGCACTGCCCTCTTCTCCTTTCCCAGTCCTATCCTGTCCACCCAAGCACTGCAGAATAGGACTTATTGCTCCTTCAGTGGCTTCAGTCATCAGGGTCCTGCAGTGTCCAAGTGCTCCTGAGATGTTCCAGGCAAGAAAGTGGTGCAGAGAGATAGGCACCTGATGCCTCTCCTGCCCATTGTGGCCCATGGCCATCCATTTCCCTTTCTTGTGTCTCAAGTCTTGTGTGCTCTCAAGCACAGGGACTGTGCTCATTCTTCTTTGAATTTCCAGTGACTAACCGAATGTCTGGTGCAAGAAAGATCAAAATATATTAAAATAAATTGATTAATTATTAATTTTCCTTAGATTTCCTCCTGATTGTATTTTATTTCCTATAGCCTCCACACCAGACATGAAGTTTTAAAGAACTCTCTGCTGGGTATTTACATTAGTTTACAACATTATGCCATCCCATTGTATAGCCATGCATACTCACTCATCCACACTGTTGGTTAAAGTCCTTGAAACTAAGAACTGTATCCCACTTACTTCAAGGGTCCATCCCAGTGATTTGCACATACCGGCTCAGTGGTTGATTTGAGTAATCTCTCTACAAGCAGAAAGTATATGCTTAGATGGGAATTTGTGCTCAAAGACAACTACAACTTCTACTAAAGATTCAGGAGTAGACTTCACTTAACTTATGCCAAATTTTGAGCTACTTTCACAGGAATTCAGGGGTTTAAACTACACCGAGACAGGAGTGTCTTTTGTTCTGTGCTTGGGAAGCTCTATTCCCAAAGCATAGATTTGCCACTTCTTGCCGCTCTGTATTGAGCTTTTAGGTCAGTATGTGACCGGGATTCTATTTGCTTTCAACTCTATCCAGTCTATATAAATAGTACCAGAGTCCCTACAGTCCCTTAAGAGCTGGTCATTCCTTTGCTAAGCTAGATTTCCACGAGTGGGAAAGTCATGATAACTCTCCTCTCTCCTCAAGCTGTGGGGCTGAGATGGACAGATGTGTTTCACCCTTTCTGTCTAGGCACCAGCACAAGCGTCCAAATGTCTTGGGCCTGATGTCGCTTTCAGACTGGTGTCATCTGGGCCTCAATGATCTGATACACAGGGCACAGATACCCCCTTTTTTATTCCCTTCCCACTAGAATCTAACAGAAAAGAATCTGTTTTTTACCTCTTCTGCCACCATAGAACTGAGAGTCCATCAGTTAGAGTCCAGCAATAGAAGACTGCTATTGTGTAGAGGTATATTTAGTCTCCCAGGGTTAAGGAAGACCTGAACTTTGAAACAGAAAAGCCTTCCATTTATCCCCTCCTCCCCACTGCTTCCCAATCTTCCTTCCTACCCCAAGCCAG
Source organism: Solenodon paradoxus (assembly GCA_004363575.1). NCBI lineage: Eukaryota > Metazoa > Chordata > Mammalia > Eulipotyphla > Solenodontidae > Solenodon > Solenodon paradoxus. The sequence continues at coordinate 81,521 of RJWH01000108.1, read as the reverse complement.
AGGAGGGACTTTCTTATCATCACAGTGAAAAACCAAACACAAATAAGACCTCAGTAGCTCTGTCCAATACTTAAGTATTTTTGATGGGATATCCTGCCACAGGTACCATGTGGATCAGCCTTTTTTTCCCTTTTTGCACAAAGCTTGAGAATTTTTTGCTTATGTGTTAGCTTGGAAGGCGTGAAGCCCAAAAGAGAAAAATCAAGTAGGACAGATAGAAGTTAGCCCAAAGTAAACATCCAGAGAACTCAAGACTTTGGACAAGCATGCACTGAGTACCCCTGGACTGCACACTCAAAAAGTGCTAAGATGGTAAATGTCTGTTCTGTGTGTTTTATCAAGCACATAAAAAATGATTGCATAATCAAAGCCTGTAGTCGTGGGATAGTTGTCCAAAACTGTTTCAAGGTTATGTACTAAATGTGTAAAAAAATTTGTGAATATAATTAATCTGCTAAAACATATGCACATTAAATGAAATTGGTTTGTTATAAGTCAGAGGCATTTTTTTCTTTTCTTCCATCTTTTTATTGTCATTGCCAAAGCAATACTGGTAGGCAGAGACTCTAAATCTGTCAACTGCCTCAGCATGTGCGTTTTAAGATAAGGTCCCAGATGACTTTATTTCACCAGATCCAGTTTGGAGAAGATAGACTTTTGGTCTTTCTTCATGCACAGTTTTCTTAGATTATATTCGAGTTTGTAGGTTACAGAAAATTACAGACTGATAGCTCTTTAGTTTCAGATAAAAACAATCAAAACTCTCTCAATGAATCAAAAGCATTCCTCTACTCATATGACTGCTTTGTATAGATGTCCAGGGAGAGTAGATGATGACCTGAACTGCAAACTCATGCATTCTCTGTATATAACTGAATACTCTGGTGGAATTTCCAGGTACTGGTGGCAATTCATGTCTTTCTTTAAATACACACATCAACCAGGGCACAGACTCTAAGCATTTTGAAAAAGTCATACATAAAGAGTCAAGACCTGCTTGAGATATAACAAATATTTATTCTAAAACAGGTCTTAGTTCAGCTTTCTTCTGACTCAGAGCTGTGTGCGACATCAGTTTTATTCAACACCACAAACCCTTCTGCATAGGAGCCAACTCGTCATAACTCCAGTTGGCGGGCCTCCCTTATTTTTCAGAAGAAAAATCCAGAGAGAAAGCCAAAATAAATGCTGAGCACTTGAATTTGTGCGACTGATTATGAGTCTATGATGGACCTGAAAAAGGGTTTCAAAAGTGTTCCCGTTGATGACGTTCCTTGGGGGGCTTCCTCTCAGAGACTGTGTGGCACCAAATGCGTCACTTGAGAACTCGCCATTGTTCCTTAAGTTACCCGCGTGAAATCCTTGTGCCACCTCATCTTCCAAGGTGCAAATGAAATCAGGTTAATACATAATCTATAAATCTTTGTACAGATACCAACTATGTTAAAATTTTTAATTATTACTTAGAGGTCTATAATAGTTCTACTTATTTTCTCATATAGGAAGCTTAATTTTTCCTCCTCTGAAACTTCAGACCCCAAATGGGGTGATGAGGGAGGAACTGGTGACACCAGCTTTTGTATACAGTGCCTTAATTTAGTGGTCAATACAAATAGATTGTCATTTAACTGGTGGATGAGTCAGATAGGGCCAAGCAGGGACATGCTCCCAGACCAGGAATAGAGAAGAGCAATTTATTTAACTAGAAGGACCTTAGAGATGGCATAGATTACGCAGTGGTAGAGAGAGGAGGAACTTGGTATTCAGGAAAGCCCAGGTTCAACCACAACATACTGGCTGTGGAAACTTGGATGAGTTACTAAAATGCAACTTCTTTGCCAATAAAATGGGAACTAATACTTTACCTTGCCAGTCATAGTGATAATGAAAAATAATGCATGTAAAGCATTTGTTAGATACCTAGGGCCGCTGAAATAAATGCCACAAACTGGGAGGCTTAAAATAGTAGGAACTTATTCTTTCACAGTTCCAGAGGCCAACACTGACTCAAGGTGTTGGCAGAGCTGCCCTCCTTCCAAAATCTCTAGGGGGAATCACTTCAGTGCAACTTCTGGTGGCTCTAGACTATCCTTGATTCATTTCTACATAACTCCAATCTCTGCTCCCATCCTCAAAAGTTCTTCTCCTGTGTCTCACTGTGTATCTTTTATAAAGATACTTGAAGATAATCTCTTGGGGTCCTTAATGGCATCTGCAAAAAAATCCTTTTTTCAAATAAGGTCACATTCACAGAGTTCAGGGATTAGAACATGAACATATCTTTGGGAAGGGAGGTGGCCACCATTCAATCTACTACAGCATCTATTATGTACATAGAGCAGTCATTCGGTATTTGAGCCACTGCTTAATAATTAGCACTAGAATAAGAGTTATTATTACCTTTCTCCATGTGGACTTTTCATATCCCCCATCTCTTCCTTTCATCCTGAACTCACTCCTGATGGGAAGGGAACTTTAGCTGAAAAATACATCAAAGCAATGCTGTGGGAGTGATCATATTTACCAACAGGGATGTATGTTTATCTTGCGGTGCTCCATTTCGAAAATCTAATGGACCAAGCCTACACCTGAATAGGAGATTTATTTGCAAGCTTCCACTTTCTCATGGTCTCAGGAAAAATCACTTCCAGGGTCTTGCTCTCCCACTACCAGGAGGAAGCCAAGACAAGAATGGGAAGGTGGTAGGCTAGAGGCATTAAAAACAAAGAGGGAGTGGAACTGTTTCCAAGCTGATGGACTCTTAAGATACCAACCTCACCTCCTCCTCACAGAACAACCAAGAAAACACCTATTTGCTCAACAGCAACTAACAATTACATGTCAAAATCACCATCAATGCTAGTGGACTGAACTCACCAATCAAAAGGCACAGAGTAGCCAAATGCATAAAAGAACAGAACTGTATTTAACATCATACTGGAAGTTTGAGTCAGCAATTAGGCAAAAAAAAAAAAAAAAAAAGGAATTTTTTAAAAAGAGGAAGTGAAACAATTACTATTTGCAGGTGACATGATAATAGATGTAGGAAACCCAAAATTGCCATCAAAAACTACTAGAATTAATCAATGAGTACAATAAAGTGACAGACTTCAAAATCAACATACTAAAATTTGTTGCGTTTTTATATGCAAACAATATGATAGAAGAAAATTTCATCAATAAAATTATACCACTTACAATAGAAACGAAAATAATTAAATACAGGAATATATGTAACAAAGGAGGTGAAAGACTTGTACAATGAAAACTGTAAGACTTTCTTGATCACTGCCACATCTGCCGCCATGAACAGCACGAGGAAAGCACACAGACATGAAACCCAAGTTACGACCAGTTTGTCAATCATTGGTTTACCAAGAATTTCCTCAAGGGGTCAACTCTGCAGACCTGTGCATCAAAATCTCCAAACATTACCAGCAGTGTATTTAGAAAGCAATAAAGGAGAAAGAGATCCCCATTGAAGGATTGGCGTTCATGGCAAAGAAAAGTCAGAAAGTTCTTGACCTTGGCAATCAACTTGAAAACTGACTCCTCAAATCAGGGAATTGAGGAATTTTGAATTTTGTCAAGGAAGGCTGTGCAGACAGCCAATGATTTGAAGAGTTTAGGAGGGAGTTTTATTTTCTCCTTGATGTTTTCTCTCACATGTAAAAGACGATGAACCATTACTTTGCTTTTCAGATGTCTTCTCACTTCCTCTGGCATCTTGCCAGAACTCAGTGTGCTAAAAACTATGGTTTCCTGGGATTATTATTGCAATACTTGCTCTGGAATCAGCTTTAAATATACCTTCTATGTAAATAATGATAAACTTTGTCAGGGTTGCCTGACCCCTTGAGTTATTCAGTAAATAACATTAGGTACACTATACTGGGAACATTTTTGATGGAAACAATTAGTCTGGACATCTCTTTTCTCTCAGGGAGCTAATAGTCTGAAAACAGATCACAGAACAACAGTTTCAATCAATGTTTGGGGGGCAGTTTTATTTATATATAATAACGGGTATGCTGATGGACTGTGTTAGTCAAGAGAAAGACAGTTTTTAACAGTTCCCTGACTTAACAAGAGGTATCGGATCTCATGCTGAGTGAATTTTATTTAAATGTTACCATGAACACTGTTTCAAGGTTCACTTTGTAATTCACAAAATTAAGATCCTTGGAGTAGATTTAGAGGAAGAGCCTAAATTGTAAGTTTTGCTCTCGCCAGATTCCGACTCAAGTCAATGAAGTCAAAGTATGTATATCATAAAAATGCCAAAATACTGCATCTGGTTAAGGAGGTGGAGTGGTTACTTTATTTCTCTATTTATCCACCCTGCCCCAGTAATATCTGTAATCACGAAGATGGAATGAATCGTAAAATTCAGTTTTCCTTAAAAAAAAAAGACTTTGTTAAAGGAAATAGAGGAAGATACAAAGAGATGGAAAGATATTCCATGCTCTGGTTGGGAAGAATGAGCATTGTTAAAATGGTCATCTTATTTAAAGCAAAATACAGGTGTAATGCAATTCCCATCAAAATCCCACAGGCTTTTTTCAAGGAAATAAAACAAAAAAAATTTAATTGTATGGACTAACAAAAGACCTTGAATAGTCAAAGCGATAGTGAGAAAAAATAGATATTATACTCTCAGATCTCAAGCTATACTGCAAAGTGATAGTGATCAAAACTGTTTGGTACTAGAAAAAAAACCATAGACACAGATGAGTGGAATAGAACCAAATCACCATGAATAGACTCGCACATCTATATGGTCATTTTATTTATAACAAAGGAGTCAAGGACATATAATAGAGAAAAGAAAGTCTTTTCAATAAATGGTTTTGGGAAGACTGAACAGTCACATGCAAAAGAATGAATCTAAATCACTCACTAACACAATACACAACAATTAGTTCAAAATGGATTAAAGATCTGGATATAAGACTGGAAACCATAAAATATGAGAAGATAACATAGATAATATATTATATAACATTGGCTTTTGAGAATTCTTTGAGGACTCAACTCCAGCATCAAGGGAAACAAAATCAAAAATAAACAAATAGGGACTACATCAGCTAAAATCTTCAGAACAGTGATTGGAACTATCACCAAAACAAAGAGATATCCTACCAACTGGAAAAATATATTTGCACATTAAACATCTGATAAGGGTTTAATATCCAAATTATATCAAAAAGTCATAAAACTCAACAACAGAATAACAATCTAATCAAAAAATGGGCAGAATTGAAAATACATTTCTCCAAAGAGATCTACAGATGGTCAACAGACATGAAAATATGTTCTTTTTCATTTGTTATTAGGGAAATGCAAATCGAAAAAACAATGAGATATAACTTGACACCTGTGAGGTTGGCTGTTATTCAAAAATCTGGAAAAAAAATGCTGGTGAGGATGTGGAGGAAAGGGAACACTTTTACCCTGTTGGTTAGAGTGTAAATTGGTACAGCCCTTATGGAATGCAGTAAAGAGATTCCTCAAAATATTGAAAATGGAAATTCTGTACACTACCTTATCCCACTTCTGGGTCTTTACCCAGAAGACACAAAAGCACTAATTTTCAGAGATAAATGCACCCCCATGTTTACTGAAGCATTATTTACAGTAGCCAGGATTGGAAATTACCTACATTACCCATTGTCAGATGAATGGATGAAGGAGTTGTAATATAGATCAACAGTAGAATACTACACAGCCCAACAGGCACGGAACTAGGGGGCATTATGCTAAGTTAAGTAAGTCAGAAGGAGAAAGATAAATATTAGATGATCTCACTTATACATGGAATATAAAGAAACAAAGCAAAGGAACAGGCTAAACAAAAAACCACCCGTGACATTAGCAATAGTACCCTGGTTACCGGTAGGGGATGGGGTAAGTGGTGGAGTAAGTGGTGGTGGAGTCTAATGGACAATAGTGAAGAAATTTTGGTAATTTGGTTGATGGGATGGGTATACTGTTATATATTTGAGGAGTGGGGAACTTACACATATGGGTTTATATTCTTTTGAAAATTAAATTTATCAATAAGTATCAAATAATAAAAGAGGAAGGATATGTAGTCCTGGATATGCCTTATTGGGCTGAATCTATGGGGAAATGAAAAAATTTTGCCACCAATGTTGGCACTCCATGTGTTTTCATTGTCAAACAATGAAACATTGAAAACAAAGAAACTAATGTTTCTTATGGTGACGGACTGCATATCTTTGTCCTGTCACCATCTAATCCAACTCTTTAGATTTAAAGGTTTCCTATTCTTCCTCCTCCCTACAGCTCATAGATGATTCAGACATACTCAAGCTCTCTCCCCATGTTCACTTGTTTAAATGCCAATGGAAGGAAGAAACTCCATCTCATCCCTATGTTGATGTGATCTCAGCTGGACCCAAAGATGGAAGTAGTGGGACTAGAGGCAACGACAAATTGCTATGCATTTTGGGGAGTAGGGTTATTTATTATTTGCTTTCTTGGGTCTTATTTCATGCTCATTGTTAATTCCCAAGTCAGCTAATTGTTCCGCCTGGGACCATTTGGCCCCATCTGTTGCTCAAGTTTGCCCTAAAGCTTTGAGTCCAAATCTCACATCAGGAACCTAGCCAAAACTCAATCTGAGTCAGCTTGCCTTTTGACTGTAGGTCAGCTTCATTCTTGGTGAATAGAAAAGACAGACCAACATGGTGAAGCAGCACCTCACTTTTAGCCCCTAGTTCTAATCCTGGAACTATTTTTAACTTGTCTTTGCTGGTTGTTATCTATTTGCTTGCCCCAAATCTACTCTGTCGGCTTTGCAGAAAACTTGGCATCTACAGTCTTGAAAGAACATGTCACATTCCAGGAAGGTTTTGATCTAAGATAACCCACAGTAAATCATATTCTGATTCAGTATCAAGAATGAAGATACTCTTCAGAAAGCCAGGTAGAATGACAATCTACAAGGGATAAAAAACTGTGAGGAATCAGATGTTTGCATGACAACAATTAATGCCAGGAGACATTGAAATAACATTCATGAAGCTCCAGAGGGAAGGAAAATGATCATTTCAATTTCTTAATATTTTTCATAATCTCCTTGTCTGATAACAATAGTTCTGAGACCTAGCTTCACATTAGGATCACTGGGAAGCTTCAAAAAAAAATTACACATATTCAGAAGTCATCCAAAAATCACCAGGTGACTATGAATACTAAAACCCCACTCCAGATCAGTAGAAATCTGTATCTTTTAATAAGCTCTCCAGGAGATGCAGGTACATGGTTATATTTGAAAAGCCTTTCAAAAGAATGGCTCTCTCTGTCTCTGTCTCTCTGTCTCTGTCTCTCTCTGTCTCTCTCTCTCTGTCTCTGTCTCTGTCTCTCTCTCTCTCTCTCTCTCTCTCTCACTCACACACACACACACACACACACACACACACACACACATTTTGCTCCCTTTCTATTATAAAGGCTTACTTACTGGTTCTGAAAAATGATTTATTATCTTTTAGTGTGGTAACTTATTTTCCCTTAAAAGTCCAAGGAATAACCTTTTATACAGGTATGTGGCTGGGTAAAACAAAAGTCAACCCTAGTAGTGAAGGGCATTCAAGCCCTAAGTTCTATCTACTCCTTATGCTTAAGTTTCTTCTGCAACAAAAATAAAATCTGAAAGCTTTTTTGTTAACTTGTCTTTAGAAGACTTCAGTTAGTTTTTTCTAAGTTGAGAAATGTTTTAGACGAGAACTAGAAGACTCTTTCAGAGGAATCTTTTAGGAAAGAAGATCTAGATCTAGAGATAATTCTAAATACAGAATTTAATATTTCAAAGACAGTAACATTTGAATTGCAGCAATGTCTTTAATTTCACTTAAGTTTAAACTTATTTTTCTTATGTTTGAGTAAAATTAAGTAACTTTATCTAAATATAGCATGCATTAGGATGATCCCATGTTAATAAAGGAATCTATCTGCATATATTCAGAGAAAGAGGTTCACATTTATGTTATTTATGAGTGATACAATTTGAGTTTCTTTTTAAACTTTTCAACATTACTGAAACTCCTGGAAATAAGGTTTTTCAAAAATACTAAAGTGGATCTGTCTTGGTGTCTTAACAGTTAAGTCCACAGGACACATACATCCCAAGAACCAGAGTTCGAGACCCAGTGCTGGGGAAAACAACCAAGATGAACAACGAAATAAAATAAAAAGCTTCTTCCGTTTCCCTTTCTGTCTGCTTCCCTCTGCTAGCCTTCATTCATGCCTCTACCTTTGCTTTAAAAAAAATCATAAAGAGATTTATTCTATGAGAAAAAAAGTAACCTTCAATTCATTCATTTGACCAAGATGATCAAAGTCTAATTCATAGAGACTGTGAATCAGAATTGCAATACATAAATCAACATGCCCATTCTTAGATCTAAGACATGTCATCCAGAGAAGGCATCTGGTTTTTGGCAACCGTATGTACTCAGGAGTAAATTACATATTAGACAGTTGCTTGATGAGCATAGAATTAGAGAAAAGGCAGTGGTCTTCTTATGAAATTTCTTTGAAATCATTGTTGACTAATGATTTGTGCTTCGCTGAAGTAATTATTCTCTGTAAAGAACTGTTTTCTCATCCTAAAATCAGGGCTCTCTCTTCCCAGCCTAAATATTTATCATAAGGTATAGTTTCCCAAGATTATGATTGATAATGCTTACATTAGAGAAAAGTCCAAATCACAAATGCAAATGTGTCATTCCTGGCAATGTCGTTTCTAACCTCAAACACAAATTTAACTCTAATATCACAAATTGGTATTATCCCTATTTCTGAATCCTGGATTCATCTTATATGGAGGCCATTTTAACTCTGTGAACTAAATACATGCTGGTTTTTCTAAAAGTTCATGAGAAGCAATGATTATAACTGCAATGTAATTAGAAACTGGGAGGGCCTTTTTAAAAAAGATTAATTGAAAAACGTAAGTTAAATGTAACCCAAGGCTTAATAGATAATTAATTATTGTTGTCATATCTCCTTTATTACAAAGACATAAACACTCCTCTCCTTACTTGAACGACTTGAGCTAAACTCACAGGGAAGATGACAGGGGCCCTTCCACTCTGCTTGTATAAATGTTCCAAGGTGTCACAGTGCCACAACTCAGGAACTCAATATTAGGAGGTATTTTTCTCTGTTGTAAGAACTACCTTGTCCTAAATTTTAAGCAAACCATGATGTATCAATTTATGTTTAAGCTTTTAAAATGTGTTATTCCATTAAACTTATGAATATGGTTAGAATTCTAAGTTCTACTTTCTAGCTAGAGACTCACTGTAAAACAGAGACTACTAACTTCATTTATAAAGTAGGAATCATATCACCTATCTACAATTTAGGCGCTTTTATGAGATTTGAAAGTTAAATGTTCCCACAACTATATCTTTTGGGCAAAAAAAGAACATTATTTTACAGCCGTGCCTCTGAGGACTGGGTAGAGGTTGCCATGTTATCATGCATTTGATATAAAAGAAAAAAATCTTTCTCTGTAAGGGTTGATCAACAAACAAGAACTAATCTCCTTAACTTGGAGAAAGCAGAACATTTATTTGCACAAAGGCCATATCTTTGTTTACTGTGCAAACTAATAATAATGTCAAATGTTTAGAGTACATAATAGGAGTTTAATAAATGAAATCTATTTGACCGAGCCCATCAAACTTTTGTTTGAGAGTAACTTTTCACCTGCTTTCTCTTTCCTTTTTATTCAGATTACATTGATTTACAACACAATTCATATTTTAGATGTATGGGTTTACTCCTTTTTGTTTTTCTGATTTGGCTCATTTATTTATTAGGGCTCTTCTATACCACAAATGAGTAAATCGCATGGTGTTGTCTTTCTCATTCTGACTTAAAACACCAAGAATAATTCCCTCTAGGGCCATTCATGTTACTGCAAATGACATAATTCATCTGTTTTGATAACATCTGTAAAAAACATGCATTGTTTACTGGCAGGCTCACTCTTCATCAAATATATAAGAAACCATGCCCACCACCAATGTCCACTGGACCCTAGTACCCTTTGCTTCTACCTCCCTCCCCTTTCCCCTCTGGTAACCTCAGTTCTGCTGTCAGTGTCCAGTTTAGTTTTGTTTTGCCTCCATTGTTTCTTTATATTTCACATGTAAGTGAGATCATCTGGTATTTGTCTTACTCCTTCTAACTTGTTTCTCTTAGCATAACCCGTCTATAGTCAGTTCATGTTCTTAAAAATGATAAGATTTCATCTTCAAATAAATGTAGATATCTATCTGCATATCTATACCTATAGCTATATCTATATGAGTATTCCATTGTGTGTGTGTGTGTGTGTGTGTGTGTGTATATATATATATATATATATATATAGCACATCTTTATCCAGTCATCTGTAGATAGGCACTCCATTTCTGGTTATTATAAAAAGTGCTGCAATGAACATATTGGTACATATATCTTTTCAAATTAGTGTTTTCCTATTCTTCGAATAGATACGTAGACATGGAAGTGCTGGATTATACAGTAGTTCTATTTTTAACTTTTTGAGGAAAATTCTTAGTGTTCCAAAGAGCTATACTAATTTATATTCCCACCAATAGTGTACAGGTGTTCCCTTTTCTCTACACCCTGGTCAGCAATTATTGTTTCCAGTCTTTTTGATAACAGCCATGTCACTGGTGTGAAGCGATATCTCATTGTGATTTTGATTTGTATTTCCCTAATAATAAGTGATGATGAGCATTTTTTCATGTGGAAGAAAGATACACTTTTTATTTTTGAAGGAAAGACAGAAGGAAGGGAAGGAAGCAGAGTGTTAGGCTGGCCCAGAGGGGTGGAGCTGGGCCTGTTGAGCGTGCTGCTCGGTGGGTTCTGGTTTGCGTTGTGCTGCTGGAGTTGGATTGCTTCATGGGCTCCGCATTGCTGTGGAGGATCTCTTCCACATGGATTGGTGGCTGTGTTGGGTGGGGCTGGGGAGTTCCCATTTGCCCATCAAGTTCTTGTAGGAACAGTGCTGCTTCTACGTAAACTAAAGTGGCCTAATAGAGGAAAACGTCGACACTCTCCAAAATCTTAGACAAGTTGAAAAAGGGCTATACCCCTCTAGAAATGGGGACCCCACGGTGGCGCTCCCTGATTTTTTCCACTTTGGTCCCGATTGTTGGGCCAGTTGTGATAATCTGTGTGTTACTAATGCTTGGCCCATGCTTTCTGAGATTCCTCCAGGACAGGATCCACGAAGCCTCCCGGATTACCTTCCACCAGATGCTGCTCCAGACCAGAGCCTACTCTCCTGTCCAGACTGAGCCAGACGACACCAACCTCTGGCCCCCTCCCCTCTACGCCCCACCTGTCAGCGGGAAGTAGCCAGAACGATCACGGCGCCCCTTTATCCTATCAAAGAGGTTGGAATGTTAGGCTGGCGCAGAGGGACAGAGCGGCAGCCATACCCGGGAAAGGTGGCTGAAGTCAGAATAAGGGATGGAACCCCCACACCTGGATTCACAGGACCAATCCCCATTCACGACGTATGAAGCCCGCGAAATTCCTTTGCTTAAAAAGCGCGTTTTCCTTTGTTTGGGGCGACTTCCCCAAGCCCTCGTTCTGCGGACTTGGGAACCTCGCCCAGGTGCACAAACCCCAATAAAGCCCTGGCTATTCGACTTTTTGTCTAATTGACTTTCTTTCCTCGCGGAACTCAGAAAAACCTTTCACAGAGAAGAAGCATTTTTATTTAGTTAGTTGCTCATTTTGATCACCCCACCTTTTAGCCCAGGTCCTAACACAGGTCCTTACATGTTCCACTGTCATCTCAGATGCCTGAGAAATTTAGTTTAATGTAATCATAATTATTTTATGCTGGAGTCAAGTCCCCAAAGACACCTCTAAGACTGATGACATGAAACATACTGCCTATATTTTTCTATGTATTTTAAACTTTCCTCTCTTACATCGAAGTCTCTAATTCATTCTGAATTATTATTTGTGAATGGTATTAGAGAGTGATCTAGTTTCTTTTGTATTGGCTGTTCAGTTTTCCTACACCATTTGTTGAACGGATTTTCCTTTCTCCATTGTATGCTCTTGATTCTTTAGTTGTAAATTAACTGCCCAGATATGTTTGAGTTTTATATCTGAGGCCTCAATCTATTCAGCTTCCCAATTTTTTAAATCATTCACTGTACTTGGGAGGAGGTTATAAGAAGATCGAAAAGGTACAGGTAATATCTAAATCATTCTCAAAATTCAGATGTAAGCACAAGTACATCTATTTAAATTTATTTAGTTATTCCCCAAAGAACTAGTAGATCATGATAGCACATACATATATTATTATTACATTTATATACTAATATAAAGCTTGTAAGGATGTGGAATATATTCATTCTATATCTATGGAAATTTCTTTTTTCTTCTATTTTTATCTTTTTCCAATTTCCTCCTATTTTATCAGGGAAAGCAAAGTCTTTGTTACACAAATTATTTTCATCATTCTAAATCTGGTTAGTCTCTTTGTTCAGAACCACAGACCTGTTTTCAACTACTTGTTTAGCATCTCTATGTAGATGGTCTGATGGTAACTTAAAGTGAATATATCTAAAGCAGAACTCTTACTCCTCAAAACTAGCATTACCTCCTGAGATTCTTATTTCTAAAACTGGAAATAGTGTGACTTTATTCTCCTCCTGATACACTGTATCTAATCAGTTGATGGTAAGGCCTCTACCTTCTTAATTATCTGGTCCCTCCTTATTTCTGTTTCTACCTTTCTACTGAGAAATTCTTACCTTGATTTTTGTAAAACCCCCTAACTAGTTTCCTGACAAACAATCTCATTGTATGTACCCTGTAAATTATTCCTGAATGAATCTTTCTAAATCACAGAAACAATATGTTACTTTCATTCTCCAAATCTCTTGTGAAATAGAGGAAATACAAATTCACGCTTGGCATCTGAGGTTTTCTAGCTGATTCCACCAAACTCTCTTTTGTTAACTTGACCTCTAGTCCTTTGACCCTGAGATTGCATAAATAAATGGCCCCACAAAGCCAGATCTGCTTGCATATGTAATATTCTTTGGCCTACATGATGGCCTTAAACATTTTTAGTTAACTGCCTATTTCAAATTATTGCTAACATTAGAAGATTCCATATAAAAAGCTATAGTTTGATTTTGCGTGAAAAATTGGCATGAACCCGTTCGTCATAGCTTTATCTTATTGGTGTCATTCACTATGGTACTGGCTTGGGATCTTGTGCATGTGAACTTAAGATGCTTGCCCTATATGAATGTGTTTCCAACCAAGTGTATCATTTGCAAATGCATAATATATCTTTGCTTATGTTATTCCATCTTTCTAGCAATGCCCTCTCTCTCCATCTTTTCAGTCTTTGCCAACTATTTCAAATACCCATAAAGATTTTTCTGACTGCCTGCCCCCTTTTTGATGTTAATTTCCAGTTCTGAATCTTTGTGATAACTCTTATGGTTCTTTTGTGGCCTGTAACCCACTCTCCACTGGACCACAGTGAGTGGTATCCTTAGTTTCCTCTGTTTCTCAGGGAGGTACACTGAAGGATAAATACTTCTCCCCTACTCCTCAGGTCTTTTTGAGGAGGGGTTTTTCTCTTGACCTAGACCTTCTTCCTTCCAGAGAGATGGAGCAAGTCTCTCCCACTCCTACCCTCTCAGGGATCTATCCATCTACATAGCTCTACTTGGCAGTAAAACAGTAAAGGTCCTAATCTGGCAGGTGAGTCTGAGGTTCATCACTACATAGGTGTGCACATTTGCCCAAGTCTGGAGTTCAGGATTAGAAGACTCAGTGCTACCACAGTCTAAGTCAGGATATTTCCCTTCTGAATTTTATTAGCAAACAAAGCTATTATTTTTCTCTTTATCTCCTGGAATACTTATCTCATAACTGATTTCAAACTCAAGCAGGGAAAGGAGGGGTTTTTATTGGGGGACTTCTAACCCCAACATTAATGGTTCGCTATTTTTTACATTTTCTGCAGCTTCTAACAAAGGTGATTGTATAGACAGACTTATTTCCATAAACTGTAACTTAAATGTCTTTTTGGAGATGCTAACAAAATACAAATTATTTTGCGTATAATGTAAAATATTTATTTCTTATTTACATTTCCATTTTTAGGCAAAGCATTGCATATCATAACACATGTCAAAAGAAGAAAAAGAAAGGAAAAAAATTATAAACCTTAAGAGTCAGTGAAAAAAATCATCGCATGCTGATATTTATCAGCAGTCTCGTAGCTCTCATTTCTTGACCCTTTTTGATTTTCTGGTTGTTTCTTGACGAATAGTGTCATACTCTAGTATGGCCATTTTGGAAAGTCTCTGTAAGTATTGAGTTGGTGCTCCATTGAGAGGATTGCTGAAGCTAGAATCTGTGAAGAAAACACACAGCTAATAAAATTCAGTTATGCACACATGAATTATATTCTCTAAAATCTAGTGTAAACTCTCTGCTCCTCAAGAGACTGATACTGCTTTTCCTATAACGCATTATTTGAACTGTCACCACTTACTACCTAACATAATTGTGATGGGAAATTATCCCCCAAAATATTTAATTATAAACCTGTAATGGTTGTATTTAATTATACAGAACTAAATCAGAGCCTGTGATGTAGTTAAAACGGGGTAAGGCTGTGGAATTTATAATTAACTTATTTCACACATTACATGTTTATCAAGGTATTCACTGAAAATAAAATTATTTCTCTTAAATGCTAAGTGATGTAAAATTGTAAAATTAAATTACAAAGCCATGCACAAATGAAAACAGCATCAATGAAGTGTTGTAGAGTGGTAGTGATAATAACGGATAACATTTATTGAAAGGTCTCTCTATGCCAAGTACTTTTTATCTGTTTTAGCCACACAACATTGTAAAGCAGGTAACCAGTACTATCATGACTTATAGATTTTAAAGATTATAAAAACATAGTAACTGTGTGAGGTAGATTTGAACTCAAAAGCATCAAATACAAAGTTTCTACGCAATCACTATATATTGCACTAATCAACAAATATTCCTGTTTAGAAATATTTAAAGCTTTGAAAATAGCATAGGAATCCATAAGCTGCATTAATATTTACTTTCAGTTTCAAGTGTCAGAAAAGCTATCTTCAGTTCTCCAATATGGTTACTTTGTTATATTTCATCTGAGTGTGTAACAAGTAGGAATTTCAGAGAGAGAAAGAGAGAGAGAGAATTTGATTAGGATTCCTGTTCTTAGCAGTACAATAAACTTTACACTTATAAAGACCTTCTGGCTACAAATTAACTAGATTCTAGGCATTAATCAAAACAAAACAAACAAACTGGTATCATGCAGACCAATACAATTAAGAAGGTGTTAATATAAGATTAAAAAGTTCTCAAATATTTAGAAACGTATACACATATTCTAAATTGAGATTAAATATAAATCATAACATTTAAAATATTTATAACAATGATAAAAATTTATCAGAAATTTGTGCAATGCAGTAAAAGTTGCTTGCAAAAATGTTTATATGCTAAAATTCCCAAGTTAGAAGAGAGCTGAAAATTAATGAGTTAAGTATAAGACATACATTAGACCATAGACAGATGAGTGGATAAAGAAAATGTGGTATATATACACAAAGAACTACTACTCAGCTATTAAAAACAAAACATAAAATGAAAATCTTTCATTTGCAATAATATGGATGAAAGAACAGGGAATTATGCTTAGTGAAATAAGTCAGATAAAAAAACAAACACTACATGATTTCACTTCAATGCAGTATATAAAGAAACTAAATAAATTATCCAATCAAACGAAGTAGTGTATAAGACAAAATTAATCAGAAGAGAAGTGGGGGGAAGTGGCACATTGGATAAAAGGGATCATATGGTGAAGGACAGAATTGTATTATCGTGGTAACACTGTACTGCAGTATACACTGTAGTGGTAAATGTAATGTGGAATATAAAGATGTCTTAAGTGATGTACATCTTAAACTATGTAATGTTATTATTTGATGTTACTTCAATAAAATTTTAGATAAATAAAAATGAAAGATATATATTAGGAAAAGAATAACGCCAAAGAATATGAGGGAAAAAAGATAATATGGGGGAAAAAGAGAAATCAGTGAAGCAGAAAGCAAATTTACAATTAAAAAGATTTTAAGAAAGATAAAACATTCTTCAGTGAAAAGATTAATAAAACAGAATGCATCTGGTGATATTAATCAATAAAAAATACAGAAGTCACAAATGAATATTAAGAAGAGTGCCGTAAGTACAGAGAGCACAAAAATCATACTTCACGCCAATAAATTTTAAAACTTAGACAAAATGCAAAAAAATCTAGAAAATATAACTTAACAAAGTGATTGAAGAATTAGAAAAAATTAAGAGTCCTCAATTGAAGATGATTAGATTCATATTAAAAGATTCCTCCAATGAAAACAAGGGACCTGAATGATTTCTATCAGACTTTCAAGGGAGAGATCATTATAACTTTAGGTCATATCTTTAAGAGAACAGAAAGACTGGGAACACTCCCTAATTCACTAGGTGAGGTCATTATAATCATGACAGTGAATTAGACAAGGACAGAAGAAAAAGGAAAGTTAGTGGTAACCTCACAGATGAATAAAGGTAAAATAGCCCAACTGAAATACTAGCAAATTAAATATGGCAAAATATAAAAAAGATAATAAATTTCACCTAATTTAGGTATATCCAAGGAATATAAGGATGACTTAACATTATACAGTCTATAAATTCTATTCTTCACCTTAACAGAAAATCACATGATCATCTCAATCAAGTTAGAAAAATACTTGATAAAATTCAATATTCAATGCTCACTAATAAAACAAATATCTTAGCAAATTAAAATTTAAGGGAGCTTTCTTTACCTTGATAAAGAATATCTACTAAAACCTTACAGCAAACATCATTTTGAATAAGCAAACAAAGACATTCCTTTGAAAATCAGAAACAAGTCAGAGATGTCTACTATTTATATCTATTCAGCACTGTATTGGTGATTATAGTCAGCTTAGTAAAATAAGCAAAATAAAGGTATAGAGTTTGGAAAAGAGGAAGCAAAATTGATATTCTTCAAACATGATTATTACAACTTACACAGAAACACCAAGATGAGCTATATTAATTACAAGAATAATAGACTGTAAGATCAAATTGCAAAAATTAACTACACTTCCAAATATCTTCAATAGAAAGTCAGAAATTTTAATCTAAAAATAACTAGAGCAGACTACTAACCATCTTTTCAGAACTTTTTACTCTTCCCACAGCAGAATTTTAGCTGAACACATGGCCTTCCAAGTAGATTACATTTAGCAGCTTGTTTTAGAGCTAAGCATATTGTTAATATGTATGGACCAACAAGATATGAGCAACCGTGCCACTTTCTGTTCACAATGCAAGGCTGTTCACTCTCACCACCGCTATTTAACATTGTACTGGAGTCTTAGCTAGAACAATGAGACAAGAAAATAAAATAAAAGGAATCCACATTGGAAAGGAGGAAGTAAAACTATCATTATTTGAAGATAACATATGTTGAAAACCCTAAAAAGCTTTGTCAGAAAACACTGGAACTCATAAATGAATACAGTAAAGAGGCAGGTTACAAAATCAATGCAAAAATCCTTTGCATTTTCATATGCAAACAATATGCCAGAAGAAAATGAAATCAAGAAAATCACACCATTTAAAATAGAAGTAAAATGAATGAAATATCTTGAAATATACTTAACAAAGGTGGTGAAATACCTTTACAATGAAAACTTCAAGTCCTTCTTAAAAGAAATAGAGGCAGATACAAAGAGATGGAAAGATATTCCCTGCTCATGGTTAGGGAGAATCAACATTGCTAAAATGGTCATCTTATCTAAAGCAATATGCAGATTACATGTAATCCCCATTACAATCCCATAGCCTTATTTCCAGGAAATAAAAAAAAAAAAAAAAAAAAAAAATCTAAAAATTTGCGTGGAACAACAAAAGACCCCAAGCAGCCAAAACAATTATGAGAAAAAGAATTAATATGGAGGAATTACACTCCCAGACATTGAGCTATGCTACAAAGTGATACTGATCAGTACAGTATGATACAGAATAATAACAGAGGCACAGATCAGTGGAACAGAATTGAATCACCAGAAACTGACCCACTCACATACAGTCAGTTGATCTACAACAAAGGCGCCAAAAGCATACAATGAAGAAAGGAAATCATTTCAATAAATGGCTTTGGAAAACTAAACAGCCTCATGCAAAAGAGTGAAGTTAACACTCACTAACACTATTCACAAAAATTAACTCAAAATGAACTAGAGATTTGCACTTAAGACCAGAAACAATAAAATTCTTGTGAGAAAACAAGAAAAGTCATTTCATGATATCAACTTCAGAAAGGCCTTCCAGCATCAGGGAAACAAAAAGAAAAATAAACAACTTGGCCTACATCAAACTAAAAAGCTTCCTCCCAGTGAAAGAAAACATCACCAAAACAAGAAGACAACTTACTAACTGGGAGAAGATATTTGCATTTCATGTTTCTGACAAGGACTTAATATCCGAAGTATACAAAGAACTCATAAAACTCAGTAACAGAAAAACAGGCAATCCACCCAAAAACTGGAAGAGGAATTGGAGACACATCTTTCTGAAGAGGATATGCAGATGGCCAACTGACACATGAAGAGATTTTCCTACTCACTGGTTAAAAGGGAAATGCAAATCAAAACAAAAATGAGATATTACTTTACACCTGAGAGACTGGCTATTCTCCAAAAGTCTGGAAAAAATAAATGTTGATGAGTTTGTGTAGAAAAGGCAATACTTTTACACCGTTAGTAGGAGTGCAATGGGTGCTACCATTTGGCAAACAGTATAGAGATTTCTCAAAAAGTTGAACAGAGAAATTCCATATGACATTACCATCTCACTTCTGGACATTTACCCAAAATACTGAAAGAAAAAAAAAATCACTAATTCATAGAGATTTATGCACCCCCATATTCACTGCAACCCTATCCACAATAGCTATGAACTGGAAACTACCTAAGTACCTAACATCAGATGAATGGATAAAGAAATGTGGTATATATATATATATATATATGGTATATATATATATATATATATATATACCATAGAAAAGTACATAGCCCTTAGAAGAGATGAAATCCTGTCATTTGAATCAACAAGGATGGAACTAAAAGGGATTATGCTAAGTAAAATAAGTGAAAAGAAGAAAGATAATAATCCAGATGCTCTCTCACTCAGAGGTGAAATGTGAATAGAAAAAAAACAAAGGAACAGATAAAATAATACCAATCCTTAAACATTTAGAATAGAACTGAGATTACCAACAAGGCATGGGAAGGGGGTTAGGGGTAAGTGGTGGCAAAGCCCACTGGACAATGAAGAAAACTTGGTGATTTGGTAGAGGCCAAGGTGTGTTTGCACCTTGCTTAGCAATATGGAAACTGCACATATGGGGAATCTATACATATGAGTTCATTTTAAAGTGAAAAATCAAAGTTGCTGCAATAAAATCTTTTAAATGGATCAAAGAGCTCAACATAAGACCTGAATCTATAAAATACTTAGAAGAAAATGTGGGGAAAACACTTCATGGCCTCAACCTCACAAAAGTCTCTGGGGGAGAAATGGCAACATCAAAAGAAACCAAAGCAAACTAAACATTGGAATTACATTAAAGCTTCTGTACAGCAAAAGAAATCACCAATGAAACAAAAAGATGACTCACAGAATTTGAGAAGATATCCACACAACATACATTAGATAAGAGTTTAATCTCCAAAATACACAAGAGCTCATACATCTCAACAATAAAAAAGCAAATGACCCACTTAAAAGTGGGCAAAAGAACTGAATAGAGACCAATCTAAGGAAGACATACAGGTGGCTTATAGATACAAAAAAAATGTTCTGCATCACTCATCATTGGAGAAATGCAACTAAAAACTACAAGGACATGTCATCCCATAGCAATGAGAATGGCCTGTATCAAAAAAACAAAAATAAAAACTGGTAATAGCAGATATTGGAGGGGGTATGAAGAAAAATGAACCTTCCTATACTACTGGTGAGAATTTAAATTGGTGCAACCTCTTTGGGGAACAGTATGGAGATTCTTCAGACAAATAAAGATGGCTCTACCATTTCATCCAGCAATCCCACACCTGGGCATATACCCAGAGAACACAAAACCTCTAATCAGAAAAAGAAATGCACCCCTATATTCGCAGCAGCACAATTCACAATAGTTAAGACATAGAAAAACCTAAATGCCCATCAACAGATAACTGGATAAAGAAACTACAGTACATATATTCAATGGAATTATTTGCCACTATCAAAAAGAGACAAAATTATGCCCTTTGCAACAATCTGAATGGCACTGGAAGGGATCATGTTAAGTGAAATAAGTCAGAAAGAAAAGAAAATATAGGATGGTTTCACTCATATGCAGACTATAATGAAATGAAACAAATGAACATACAAATCCCAACAAAAATAGCAGGACTCAGGACTGGTCATGGGGGCATGAAGGAAGAAGGGGAAAGGTGGTGATAAGGGACACTGGAACTCTGGGGATGGATGTGGAGTGAAATATATACTGAAATGCAGTATCAATATCCGAAAATGAATTTAGCATTGTGAACTAAAGAAATAATAAATATTATTATTTTTAAAAAAGGGACAGTCAAATTTAAATCAGTTAAAACAGATTTCCAACTAGAAAAGTTAACAAAAGAAAGCATGGACATCACATATTGACTAAGAGATCAATTCTGTAAGAAGACATCTCTTATTAACATATATGTACAAATTAAGGAGCATCGAAATGCATGAAGCATTTATTAACAGAACTAAAGAGAGATATCAACAGCAATGTAAAAACAGTAGGAGACTTCAACACCCCACTTACAACAATGAACAGATCAACCAGGCAGAAAATTAACAGGGAAACAGTCTTAAATGACAAACTAGAACAGATAGGTTTAATGGACATTTATCAAACACTTCATCCAACAAATGCAGAATTCACATTTTTCTCAAGTTATCATAGAACATTCTCAAGAATAAACCATAAAATGAAAAGCAAAATAGGTCTCAACAAATTTACAAAAAGTGAAATTGTACCAAGTATCTTCTCCGATCACAATGGTTTAAAACAGGAAATAAACCACTAAAAAAGTTTGAAAATTCCAAAACATGTGGAGACTAACACACTTCCGAATGATGCTTGGGTAAAAGAGGAAAAACAAAGGAGAGGTTAAAAAGTACTTGGAGGTAAACAATTATAAAGACACAAGCTGCCAAAACAGTGTGATGCAGCAAACACAGTACTGAGGGAATTTTATTTCAATGCAGGACTACTTCAAGAAACAAGAAAAATTACAAGTAAAAAACCTGACCCTACATAAAGCAATTAAAAAAAAAAACCAACTGAAGTCAAAAATCAGTAAAAGAAAGAAAACAATAATAATTCGAGCAGAATAAACAAAACAGAAATCAAAAAGACAATTTGGGGCGTGGCACCAGGGTAGCAGCTGCCACTGCCACTGAGCTGATGAACTGGAGACACAAGTGGATGAGGTGGGGGAAATGGCAAAACAGGAGCTGGGAGTGGACACGTGCAGATCATGGCAGCACATAGACAAACACCAAGAAATGACTGGAACTTCAGCTGGAGATGGAGCGGCCATCCTGATGACTAACAGTGGACAAGGGTATCCAGTGTGGTACTGAGCTAAGCCGCAGATTTGGTCCTTGGCATAGGAGTCTCCAAGGGGCAGCAGGGAGGATCTGAGGGAGGAGGCTAGGGGTCCTGGGACCAGTTGTAGAGGCAATAAGGAATACGCCTAGCGGGGCTGGGACTCAGAGCCAGCGAGGACCGACTTGGCGCAGGGTGGAAGAAAAGCCAACGCACTGGGAGCTTTGCTGGAGCCTGCGTGGTGAAATTGCATGAGCGCCACCATAACTGGAGATCAGCCAAAGAAATTTTCCAGCCCCAACCCTTCTCATAACTATTTCATGCCAGAGCCTCAGGGTCCACCCAGCAGATACCCTACCCACCTCATATCCCACCACCAGGATTACAGTAAGAAGGTAGTCTGTTATGGGACCAACTTCAACACTCCCCGCGAGCACCGCCCTGTGGGTAGAGGTGAAACTGCAGCCTGATTGCCAGTCCTGGGCAAGGATAAGGTGATCACACCTATACAAGGTCATTACTGCAGGGAAACCTAACCCTCAGAAATATAAACAGAATGCTGAATAGAACAATGGCACAGAGAAATATATGCTAAATGATGGACAAATAAACTCAGATGAAAATCCGAATACAGTATATGTATGCAAATTATCTGAAGATGAATTTTAGGGTAACAGTAATTAACACTCATGGAAATCCAGAAAACAGTAGAGGAAGTAAAAGAGAACATCAGGATGCAAGGAGAAGAAATGTAACAAGACATCAAAGAGGTAAGGGATACAATGGCTGAATTAAAGAACTCAACAGAGGGACTCTACAATAAGATGGATGAAGCTTCCAATAGAATCAGCAATCTGGAAGATAGGACAGAGGAAACCAGCAAAGAGATAAAAAATATTGCAGAACAACGAATACAGCATTGGAGACCTCTGGGATAACATTAAAGGGAACAACATTCGTATCATAGGGGTTACAGAGGAAGAGAGAGAAAAGGGGGCAGAAACCAAATTTGAAGATATAATAGATGAAAACTTCCCCAATCTGAAGAATGAAGCTAGCCTCCAGACCCAGGAAGCTCAAAGAGTTCATAATAAAAGAAACCCAAACAGAAATACACCTAGACACATCATCATCAAAATGTCAAAAACACAAGATAAAGTAAGAATCTTAAAAGCAGTCAGAGAAAAAAGTGTTACATACAGAGGAGCCCCCATACAATTATCAGCAGATTTTTCAATTGAAACTCTACATGACAGAAGGGATTGGCATAATATATTCAAAGTGCTGAAAGAAAAGGATTTTCAAAGTCAATGGCTGGAAGACAATCCTACAGTCAAATGGCAACCTCAAAAGAGCAGGAACAGCCATACTCGTATCAAATAAAACAAACTTCCATCTGAAAAAAAACACAATTCAGAAGATAAATGAAATCAAAAGCAGGTTCTTTGAAGAAATAAATAAATTAACAAGCCTTTGGTTACGCTCTCTAAGAAAAAAAAGAGAATGCTCTAATAACTAGAATCAGAAATGAAAGGGTAGAAATTACAATGGACATCTCAGAAATACAAAACATCATAAAAGATCACTAAGAACAAGTATATGTCAATAAATTGGGCAACCAAGCAGACATGAACAGATTTTTAGAAACATGCAGCCTACCAAATGATGCAGGAAGACATGGAAATTTTGAACAGACTTATTACAAACAGGGAAATTGAAAAAGTAATCAAAAGTCACCCTCAAAATAAAATTAAAAACTCTACTAGAGAGTTACAGCAAACCTTAAGAAAAGAATCAATAGTCTTCTCAAACTCTTCCAAAAAATTGAAGGACAGGGAACTCTCCCAAATACTTTCTAGAGGCAACACTACACTGATATCGAGTAGAAAAGATGTCTTTAAGAAAGAAAATTACAGACTAATATCTCTGGTGAATATAGATGAAAAATCCTCAACAAAATATTAGTAAACCAAATCTAACGAACGATACATCAAAAGGATCATCCACCATGGTTCATCATATGCAAATTACAAACCTGTAACTCTGTTAATGCAAAACACCGCATTTACAAAACCAAGGAAATTATCATATGATCTTACCAACAGATGCAGCAAATGCATTTGACAAGACTCAACAACCGTTTACGACAAAAACTCTCCATAAAATTGGGATAGAAGGAACATATTTCAACATAATAAAGACCATATATTATAATCCTACAACCTACATCATAGTCAATGGTAAAGAACTGGCAGTATTTTCTCTAAGATCAGGAATGAGACAGGCTGTCCATTCTGACCACTGCTATTTAATACTATACAGGAGGACCTAGCCAGAGTATTTAGGCAAGTAGAAGAAATAAAAAGAACTCAAATTGGAAAAAAGAGGTAAAACTATCACTATTTGCAGATGACATGATAATATATGTAGAAAACCAAAAAAGAGATTCCACCAAAAAACTTCTAGATAGTAAGTACAGTAAAGTGGCAGACTATAAAATTAATATACAAGTCTACTGCATTTTATATGCAAATAATGCAATAGATGAGAATGAAATTTAAAAAAAAACTATCCCATTTACAATTAGAAACAAAAAGAATTAAATACTTTGGAATATACCTAACAAAGGAGGTGAAAGATCTATATAATGAAAACTATAAGATTTTGTTTAAAGAGATAGAGAAAGATACAAAGAGGGGAAAAGATACCCTATATTCATGGTTTGAAATACTTAACATTGTTAAGATGGCTATCTACCCCAAAGCAATATACAGATTTAATATAATCCTCATCAAAATTCCACTGACATTTTTCAAAGAAATATAACAAAATTTCTTTTAATATATGGAATAGTCAGAGAAATCATAAGAAAAAAGAACAAAAGTGGAGACATCACACTCCCAGATCTTGAGCTACACTGTAAGGCAAATAGTTTTCAAAACGATATGGTACTGGAATAAAAACAGAGACATAGATCAGTGAAACAGAACTGAGTCACCAGAAATAGATTCACATATATACGGTCAGTTATTTTACAACAAAGGAGCAATGTGCATAGGAAAGGAAAAAGAGAAAAGGGGAAGTCTTTTCAACAAAAATTATTTGGAAAAATAGACAACCACATGCAAATGAATGAATCAAGACCACTCCCTAAGACCATATAAAATAATTTAAAATAGATTAGACTTCAAAGTAAGACCAAAAACCATAAAATAGTTAGAAAAAAACATAGGCAACATGTTCCATGACATCTGCCTTTGTGGACTCAATTCCAGCAGCAAGGGAAACAAAAAAAAAGTAAGCAAATGAGACTACATCAAACTAAAAAAACTTCTACAGAGTAAAAGAAACTATCCTTAAAACAAAAACATCCTACTGACTGGGAGAGTTATTTGCACATCATACATTTGACAAGGGCTTAATATCCACAATTATAAAAAAGAAACTCATCAAACTCAACAACACACACATAAACCCAATTAAAAAAATGAGCAGGGGCTCTGAATAGACATTTCTCAAAAAAAAACATACAGATGGCCAACAGGCACATGAAAAGATGTTTCTTATTAGGAAAATGCAAGTCAAAACAATAATGAGATATCACCTCACACCTGTGAGAATGGCTATTATCCAAAGGTCTGTAAATAGCAAACGCTGGAGAGGATGTGGAGGAAAGGGAGCCTTTTTACACTATTGGTAGGAGTATGAGTTGGTGCAGCCTTTATGGAAAGCTGTATGGAGACTCCTCAAAAACTTAAGAATGAAAATCCCAAATGATTCCAACATTCCACTTCAAGGTATTTATACAAAAACCACAAAAATATAATTCAAAGAGATATATGCATCCCCATGTATACTGCAGCATTATTCATAGTAGCCAAGAAATGTAAACTACCTAAGTGCCTATTTTCAGATAATGAATAAAGAAGAGATGAGATATACACACATTTGGAATACTACACAGCCCTAAAAAAGATGAACTGTAATTTGCAACAACATGGATGGAACTAGAGGGGATTATGCTAAGTGAAATAAGTCAGAAAGAGTAAGACAAATACTTGATCTCAGGCATATGTGGAATACAAAGAAGCAAAGCAAAGGAACAAACAAAACAAAAGACAACTCTTGGACATTAACAATAGAACTGAGTTACCAGTGGGGAAGGAGGGGTGGTTGGGACAAAGGGTGGTGGGGGCCCCCTGGACAATAGTGAAGAACTTTTGGTAACTTGGTGATGGGAAGCGTATGTTGTCATATATTTGATGAATGGTGAGTCTATACATATGAGCTTATATTATTTTGAAAATCAAAGTTATCTCAATAAATATTTTTTAAAAAATAAAGGAAAAACAACAGTTTATTAGGGAACTTAACCACTAGGCCTATGCAGTATGCCACACGCCATAAATGGTTACCTTAGTATAAAACCCCCATGAATTATAATAGATGCAAGGGATGAAGTAGTAAGTGTAGATATAAGATCTGTTAGGAAATTCTCTGTGATCTTGTAGATATCATTAAAAAGTATAATCACCTGGCTCAAGAGATTTTTCAGTGTATATTTTTAAAAAGACAAAATTCTGATGAAATTTATCAAAAGCGAGAATGAGAATTTCTGAGTTTAATGTTCAAAGAATAAAAATCATACTATGAATAAGGAAATACACCTTGGTGTCATAAACTTTGTTAGTCATCATAAATTTCATGATAAATCAATTTAAGAGTAGCTTTTTCGAATTCAGGTTGTTGTCATATAGGTTATGTTTCTGCAGTATGAGGTAGGATTCATGAAAATGTGATTAGAAGACAAGGCTAGAAGGGAAAGTTAGGAGAAGATGGTAATGATTTCAATGCCAAGTTAGAGTTCATATCTCAGTAACAGGTCATAGGGAGATATTGTTTTTGAAGATATTATTTTGAAGTGATGTGACTAGAGGTCAAAGTTTTAGGCCTTTCTTAATAGTGTTGAAAGCTTTGGAAGGCCAGAGACTAAAAATAAGAACAGTTTGCAGACTTACTGCGATGGTCCAAGTGACAAAGGGCACTGGCCTGTATAAGTCCTGAGATAATAAATGTATATATATAGTAAATATACATGCACTATGTTTATAAAATAAACAAAGATTTTAAAAAGTACAGACAAAACAAAGACAACTAAATCACAGAAAGAACAAAAACAAAAACAACCAGCAACAAACGAGGATATATGATAACACAATAAAACATGTGGTAGGAAAAAAGAGTGAGTCAGCTTACCTTTTGATTTCTCATGAAGTGGTACCATAGTACATGTTTCCTTAGTATTCTTTACCCTAAAAATTATACTAATAGCATTAAGCACTTTTGTATAAATACAGGATACATTATATCAAAAATAGAAAAAAGCATGCTCTTCAGTAAAACTCACTTGTTGAAGGATCTCACATGGGATATTAAATAAACACTAAAAGAAAGGAAACTCCTGCCATCATAGTTAATACAATAATCAGTAGATATGAACCAATTCAATATCTTGGTTTTGGCTAATAAATCTTAGCAGTGAATGGATGCTATAACCAATCATTCTCATTTTATCTTAACTCATCTTTATCTGAACTCTCATTAATTGTAAGCAGACAAGCTAAGAGGAAGGGAATGAAGATTAGATCAACAGAGTATTCAGATATACTATACCACTATGAATCTGTCATAAATAACTTATGCTTATAGACAAAAATAGATCTGGATTAGACCTAGATAATAAATAGGTTATTAGAGGAAATATGTCAGGATGGAGTCTACTGTGAGATCATTCATAAGAATTCTAAATTTCTTGTAACTATATTAAACTTTAGAAGTCAGTCAAATTTTTTGTGTTCTTTACCTCCAGGATTACTATTTTAAGTTATAGTACCAAACAGTAATGTGAGAGGCACTGAAATTTTTGATTATCATTAAAGAAATGTGAAAAAAATCATTAGACTTTTATCAGAGTTTTAAAATAAAATATGGAGAAAAAAGAGGGTGAGGGGTTGCAGAAAAAATGAAAAATCAGAGTACTTTTCTGCTCTTCCAAGACTGTTCTTTCATAGGACATTGTACCATATGTAGAGGAGAATAAAACACTTGTAGGCAACTCGACAAGTTCTCACTAGAATGGCTAAAATAAAGACACTTGTTTCGAAGACAGGGAAAAGAACTAACATTTACCTTTGCCAAGCATTTCATAAACATTATGGTACTTGGTCATAACTCTTCCACTTTGTATATGAAGAATGTTTGTTATGACATGAATATAATGTATTCAAGTCATTCTTCATTGAGTTAAGTAAATTCACATTTAAGTCAATGTAAAATGTTGAAAAATCATTTTACAAGAAGCCAAATTGCAAATGGAAAAAAAAAAAAACAAAACTGAAATAGAGTGAAACAGTAGGAAGGAAATAAAGACAAAATTAAGAGACCGAATGGACTAATTTAGGGGGTGCTTTCCAGGCTTCCGGATTCTTTATCAAATGCATTGAAAGGGGAACCAGACTAGTCTGTAGTGACACAAAGTCCACTACCAGAGCCCTACACACTCTTACCCTACCCTCCTCAAAAGACACTGGAACTCCAGTGAAAATGACACAAATGAGCTGAGTATCAGAGATACAGTTAAAGACTGAAACTCATTTTCCTTAAGTAGATTTTATATTCAAGTTTCTGAAGTTCTCTCCTCCTTAACAGCTAGAATTCACTAAACAACTCACTATTTTTCTTCCACCACCTTTGAATTTGTCTTATTTCATTATAATCTCACTTTGGAAAGAGTAATTTTGCTTTTTATATTTGTATAGTTTGGTAATGCTTATTCAGATAATATAAAAAATGATGGGAAAGACTATGTATGTTATGATTCACTATGGTACTATTTATAAAACTGAAAAAGTCAAAGCAACATAAAAGCCCACTGACAGGAAATGGTTGAACAAACTATGGCTCCATTAAAGAAATATAATATAGCCAGTAAAGGCTGAAGATTATGTAGTGACATGAAAAACTGTATATAAGTAATATGAAGTAAAAAAGGCATAATAAAAAATTTAAGTACACTATAATACAACTTAAATAGAAATCCATGAAACTGAAGGACAGAAAAGAACACCCAAAAACAAAAATGGATATGCTAAAATGGGTAGTCTTTTTTTTCTTTTTTCCCCCAAGTGCCCTATAGTTTTTATTTATTTTCATAATTTAGATATAAATTACAAAAATATACAACTTTTCAGTTTCAGTATGTCCTTTTTTTCTATACTACCAGAATTTATTTCAACAATAATTAATAAGAACAATACTGGTGGAAAACTTGAGAAATATACTCTGAAATGCTAATACTTGTGTGCTATGTATAACTGGATGGTTAAAACTCATTATAGCAGGAGATAATATGAAATATAAATCCTCCTCTGAAGAGAGCTGCAATTCAAATTACTATAAACACTTTATTTTATATACTATCAGTGTTCAAGTATTTGGCATTCAATAAACAACCAATGAACAAATAAATAAAAGCAGAATCAAAAAAGAACTTGAGACTCTCTTATTAACTAGTTAATAGAATCTTTTGGAAAATGGAGCTTGTTTTTGTTGTTTTTTTTTAAGTTCCTTATAATTTACTTTTTTAATTTAAAAATAGTGTTATTTATTATTTTTTATTAAAAATGCTACTTTCAATTTAGAATATCAAAATTGCATCTCAGTCTATTTTTCACACTATACCCACAACCAAAGAAAGTATGTCAATATGACTTACAGTAGGAAAAATATTTATAATAATGTTTTTAAGTGCCAGTATTCAAAGTCAGTGGAATTTTATGGCTGATCAACTCATTTCTGATAGTCAATGCAGAGTTTTCATTAGACTGAATCTCATTCAGAATCTCCCCTCTCAAACTACTTCAATCAACTCAAATCCCAAGGTTCTGTATTCAGGATTCAGATGGATGTTAATATTACAGAGTGCATCTACCTTTATTGCTAAAAAGACTAACATTCTCATGAGCTATTTATTGACAATACGGCATTAAAGATTTATAAAAGAAATCCTTAGATCCTTCCTGACAAAGTCACTTGAAAACAGAAAAGTTCTTACTTGTCAAACTGAATAAAATCACTAACTCAAGATTTTAAAAAGTTAAATTCTTTATGGAAAATAATTAGTAGGCAATAAAGAATTAGATTCACTAGTCAGAAAGCTCCATATTCAGTATTATTACAAATACATATTTAAAAAAGGAGAATTGACCAGAGACGCTCTACCTGACTGGAGGCATCTGAGGGTCAGCATGCAACAGCAGCCTTCTACGAACGTCTAGTGGACTTGAACGTACATGTGTGGGGCGATTTTGTAATCCTGGTAAATATGGAATTTTGACACATTCTTTGAACTCTTCTAGTCCAAATGCAGCAGAGAATTCTAATGAAAAATATTACCATAATAATCTACATTATTTCTTGATTAAATATACATTTTACTGCACAATAAAATATACTGTCAGTATTAAGTAAAGAAAATTAAGCTCTAATTTACCTAATTTATCTAGCACTTACCCAAGAAAATACATTTCAATTCCCAGTATATGGATTTTAGAGAGAAGTTGATTAAAGGACTGATTAAGAATTAGCATAAAGAAAAAGAACGGCTCTAAGATCCCCCCCACAGTCACTAATGTTCCATGCCTTCAATTGTTTTGTTTAATTAGAATTTCCAGAATAGATACATGACATTAAAATAGTTAAAAAGCACTTTCAAGTCTTGTATTATCTGCTATCTTGTAAATCTGTTTACCTTTCTGCTCTTATGTAAATAATCAAGAAGTATATATACATGATCATCCAAGCTAGCAATAAGAGATAAAATAATTGTTTCAAGCAGAGACTTTCTCCCTGTAAAATACCACACTAAATCTATAAGCAGCAATACTGAAGCATAAAAATTGCTTCTTCTACTGACTTTACATATTATTGAATAAAGAGACTATCAAATTACAAAAACAAAAACAAAAATTTCTAAAGAAAGCAAATGGAAAGCAGGTTAAGAAATTACAAGCTTGGGTGACTGAAACACAGGAAATTGTTTTAAACTTTCTCTACTAAGCAAGTCTAGCATAGTTACAAAAACAGTATTTAACAAAACTGGAGTTACAGTAAATGCTCAAAATGCTGTCAACTGGATTTTTACTCTTTTGAAAAAAAATTGTTTCTCTTGATAAAAAAAAAATATAGATTCTGTTTCATCAATTAGATTTGGGGACAGAAACACAAATACGATAGTGTCTTTAAATGAAATTGAGTGAAAAAGTTGAAAAAATATAGCAACACGAAGTCAGGAGCGAGAAAATGGTTGAGTTGCTTGTATTTTGTTATTTTCAAGAATTATAACTCCATTAATAAAAAGGTAGAATTCTGAATAAAAAACGAGTACAATTATAACTTGAAATTAAGGAGGGAAAAAGCTATGAATACACTCATACATGTCAAAGTTCTCAAACTCATCTTTATTTTTATTTATTTCTATAAGATGACACATGACTCACTTAAAAAAAGAAACCTGTGGTTAGAATTATAAACACATAAAGGTATTGCTAAATGTTTAGAGTTTCTTAAAATATATAAACCAACTCAGGGTATTTAAAAACAAATACTCTCTATAAAAATATGATCAATTGTATTTATATCAAGAGTTGTCTTAAAATTCTGTTTCTAATAAATAAAATTCTGTTTCTATAAAATCACAATTAAACTATGTTTCCATTTTCCCATAAGCTTATATTATCCTTAAACAATACAGAAATTACAAAATAACTTGAGTGCTTTTAAAAAATACATATAAATTCAAAATTATCTCTTTTTTTCTTAAGTAAAATGAAAATAAAAATGAGTTACCTTTCTTAATCTTTTGTGTTTCTAAAGCTGCTTTCTTCCAACAACTCTCAAAAATAAAACAACTGTCAAGGGAATTTCTGGTGACACTGGAAGTCTCGAATTTGATTTCAGGAGATAGCACTGACATTTCTTCTTCATTCAATAGTGCTGCTGAAAGTGAGATGCTGCTCCAGATTCAAATGTAACATACAAGACAACAATAATGTCAACAAAAACAATAACAACAAAAAAAAGCAAACAAGGTAATTCAGGATAAATATTTTTAATTTGTTTTCTATCACACAGATTAAATACCAACAAAAATTTAAATGATAACTTCATAACATGTAAATATATATTCTTGAAATTTTAAATCATGAAGTCTTTTAAGAATATTCACTAAAATTTTTAGCATACATTTTTTCCTTTAAACATTTCAATGAATTCTTTCTAATTCCACCTTACAGATATTTGGTCAAAAAAAAAAAAAATTAAAGGAAAGGTGCAATCAGAAATGAAGGCAAGTAGGCACGCAGGTAGGCAGGTGGAAAGAGAGAGAAGGAAGAAACATTTATTTTATTTGGTTGTTCCCCTAGGCCCTAGGTCTCTAGCCAGGCCTTGGTATGTATGTGGACTACACTTTGGTGGCCTTGTCTGCTAGGCCACCAGGACATGCCACAATTTTTTTTTTAATTCCAACAGCAAGTTATCCTGGAGAAGTCAACAGAATTCTTAGAATCCTCTCAAACACATTACACCATGATACACCATGAACATGTGGGATTCATCTCTGGAACGGGCAAATGGTTAAACAGAAAAATCAATTAAGGTTTCCATGCTGCTTACTGGACATTTTATATTCATT
This sequence comes from Solenodon paradoxus, assembly GCA_004363575.1. Classification (NCBI taxonomy): domain Eukaryota; kingdom Metazoa; phylum Chordata; class Mammalia; order Eulipotyphla; family Solenodontidae; genus Solenodon; species Solenodon paradoxus. The sequence goes on along the minus strand of RJWH01000108.1, from coordinate 48,939 downwards.
TTCTCCAATCTTCACAACAAAAGGATACAAAAGGATTCATTCATACAACATATTACTTACTGGGGGTTGAGTCTATACCAAGAATTGCATAAGGCATAGAAGAAACATGATTTAAAAAACCCAAAAAAACAGTGCCTGCCCTGAGAAGCTTCAGGTCCATTAAAGAAAACACAGGCAAGGAAACATGGTATAGTGAGGTGAGTAATGGGGTGCTATGATGCAGAAAGGTCATGCCTAAACTAGTCTTGAATTTAAGAAAGCCATTCCCTAAGAAACTAACAAGTAAGAGGGTGTTGGGTGGAGGTTGGGAGTGAGGAGATGACTCGTAGTGGAGGAAAAACACATAAGAAAAGTGTGAAATGAGAATGTACTTTAATCTGCACACATGTGCATGGTTCATGACACATGACTCAAGAATGTGTACATGTGTGTAGGCGTGCATGGTTGAACATGGTCAAGGAAGGAAGGGAAAAGAGAAGAATATGGGGAGAGAAAGATGGTGAGGGAAAAAGGGAAAAAGAGGAGGAGGGAAGAGAAGAAGAAAGGAAGAAAAATACAAAGGTAATTTCAGAGATTAGGGAGTAGAGAGATGTTAGTGTCTTCTAGGAAGGCCCCTCTTAAGAAGCCAGCTGTGTCAAATCCTTGAGAAGTTACTTATTGTAACATGAGAAAATAAAGGGGGGAAAATCTGGATTTGGTGATGAGATCTTGGGTCTATTTTGAAATGTCAGTTTTGCGAGTTAAAGGTGAAGGTGGAATTCAAACAGGTATCAACCGAAAAGTGGAAGTGAAGAGCATGAGGAGATGTAGACAGGGACAGAAATGGAAAGGGGAAGCCACAACCTCCATACAAAGTGAAGGACCCACTTGGGCTTCTCAAGTTCCAGGGCCTGCCAGGTCTCCAGGCCTGAAGCCACTTTCTCTCCCTGAATCAAAGCTCAGAGACTAGCACCGTTTCTGCTTATTCCCCATTGCTGCCACCTCCCTTTCTGTTCTTGAGGTTCATCCTCCTTCCAAGCAACAAAGAAAGAAGAGTGGCTCATTCTTTGATGCTCTTGAACTTTTGATTTCATAGGGTCTATTGCTAAAGACTTGGGGAAACAAGATAACCACAAGTTCAATAACAGTAATGAAAACGACAATACATCTAAACTAAAATTCAGAGTAAATCGCAATTTCCAGTCTTAAAAAAAAAAAAAAACAAACCCACAACCCAGACTCCATTTCTAAGATTTTTTTCCTTTTACTTATAAAGCCTAAAATCCTTAATTACGCACATATATTATATATACACATATATAAATATACAAAGTAAATATATAAATATACATATATTGGTATATATATTATTTATATTACATATTTTTTTAATAATGTTTACTTTTTCTTATAGCTCCATTCACCTGGAGAACAAAAAGGAAATAGAAGGGACAGCAGAAGAGCTAAAAGCTTTCAGCCAACTCTGTGGTCACCTAGTATTACTAAGGAGTTGGCAAGCAACTCTCTAGGCTCTTCAGCAGATGACTGGACATGCTGGGTGGTTCCTCACAGAATTCTGAGATGCAAGCAATCCAGAGAGAGGGTAGTTTACTCAAAGTGTTTTTGTCCACTCACTTGGGAATCATCACAAAATAAAAAAGCCAAAATACTAGAATTTTGATTCCAGTTGTCGGACCCTTTACCCAGATTAGGGACTCTATCTGCCCATTTAGATTCTCCCCAGTGTGTCCTGTGTGATATCTGAGACTCCTAGATATGTTGTTCTTTCTTAGATAATTTGCATGCTATCCTTAAAAATGTATGGGTAACATTTTAATCTAATGTCATTCTCAGCAATCACCTTATGAGGTTTATAAAGGTATATTTACTACAGATGTATATTATACATGATTATAATGAATACTGGTAACACCCAACTATCAATATTCACATGATAAAACACACTCATAAGGGAAATTTCTCTAGTACTCTTGAAACAGTGCAAGGAAAGTCATTGGAGCACCCCTCCTTAACCCTTCTAATTAATTCAGTCTTCACACTGTAGTTACAGTGCTTTCCTGTTTGTTTTTTTAAGGAAAGGTACAAGCAGGAATAAAGGCAGTAGTAGACAAGTAGGCAGAAAGAGAAATGAAGAAACACTTTATTCTTAGTTGTTCACACTGTTTGTGTGTGTGTGCATGTGTGTGTGCATGTGTGTGTCCCCACCCAGGACTCAAACCCAGGGGTATGTGGCTTGCATCCTTTGGAGGCAATTGACCTAACCGTTACTCTACCGGGGTGTGGCAATAGGGATCCTTTAACAAAGTAAATCTCATCATGTCACTCAGTTGCTCAAAACTCTTAATAGTTTTCCATTGTCCTTGAGTTAACGACCCAAATTCTTAATATGGCATTCAAGATACTGCCTGGTCTGGTTTCTACCCTATTCTACCTTCTTCTCATTGCAGCCTCCCCTAGCTTTCTGCCAGCCACATACGTCTCCTTTAATTTCATGTGGGAGTGGGGAGGTAGAGCAAACCCTTTTCTACCATACTTCTTTGGACACACAGAAACCCTTGTTAATTCCTTATTATCTTTCAAATATCAACTCAAATGGCATTTTCTCAGATTCTTTCCTAATCCCCAAGAATAAGTCAGGAGGACTCTCTATTAATAACAATCTGTCATTGTCTCCATCGCATTCATTATAGTCTATAATCATGTATTGACATGTATTTATTTATTTTAAAGGAAAAGTACAAGCAAGAATGAAGGTGAGCAGCAAGAAGGCAGGAGAGAGGAAGAAGAAGCACTTTTTATATTTATTTAGCTTTATATCTTGTTCTCCCCTGGCCGGGATGCAACCCCAGGTCCTTGGGATGTATGTCGATTCTGCTTAGGCAGGAAGTAGTTGACCAAGCCACTATGTCACCAAAGTGCACCAATGTAATTATTTAATATCTGCATCCAACACTGGCCCTTGAATAAAACTCCAAGCTCTGTTTTACTCGTTAGTTTTGCATTCAGAACCCTCCAAGCAACCGTTCCCAATCTACCTTTGCAATCTTGTCACTAAACAGTTCCCCTTCCCGAATACTCTAGGGTCATATGAGATTAAGGCTCACTCAAAAGGTCTCATATTAACCTGTTTACTTTTGTATAAATCCTACCTCCAAATAAGGTCATCTTCTGTGGTTAAGGTAATGACTATATGCCATATGAGTTAGGAAGGACACAATTCAACGGATAACAATTTATAATAAGAATATAAAGTATGCCCTGGTCATGCCCTGGTGGAGTCGCAGTTAGGTCAGCAGTCATGTACATCCGGACACAGGCTCATGTACCAGATTTGGGGGGAACAACCATTGTGAACAACTAATAAAAATAAAATAATGCCTCTTCCTGCCTGCCTTGTCTACTTGTCTTCTTTCCTGCCTGTACCTTTCCTTCAAAAAAAATAAAAATAAAATATATCCTGGAGACTTTTGTTTCAAATGCCATTTCAACAAGCAGACATTAAGATGCATTCACTCCTTCAAAACAAAATTCTCATACAACTAAATAAAAAATATTTTTGAAATGGGCAGAAGATAAAAATAGACATTTCTCAAAAAAAAATCATGCAAATTAACAACAGGTACATGAAAAATGCTCATCATCACTTGTTATTAGGGAAATGCAAATCAAAATCACAATAAGATATCACCTCACACTTGTGAGAATAACCTATATCCAAAAGACTAGAAACAAGCGTTTCAGAGGGTGTGGAGAAAGGGAACCCTTGTATACTGTTGGTTGGGAGGGTAAATTGGTGTAACCTCTGTGGAAAACTCTACAGAAGTTCCCAAAAAGTTAAAAATAGAATTATGGATCCAGTAATTTCACTTCTAGATACCTATGTGAAGATGAAAATACTAATTCAAAAAGATACATGTACCCCTTGGCACACCCTGGTGGCTCACGGTATTAAGACCATACTTGAGAAGCAGTCAACATATAGCCCAAGGACTCGAGTTTGTGGCTCAGGACAAGGGAATCAACTAAATAAAATGGTTCTTCCACCTCTCTTTTCCTGCCTGCCTGATGCCTGTCTGCCTTCATTCCTGCCTCACTTCCTTCCTCTTAAAGAAAAAAATCACGCTCGCGCGCGCACACACACACACTAATACCCCTGAATTCATTGCAGCACTATTTATAATAACCAAGAAATGGAAACCTAGGTGCCCATTGACAGATGACTGGATAAAGAAGATCTACTATATAGACGCAATGAAAAAGTAATCAGTTATCAAAAATATTTTAAGGGAAGAAAGGAGAGGAGAAAGAAGCATTTTTATTTTTATATGGACTTTTCTTTTTGAAGGAAAGGTACAAGCAGGAATGAAGACAAGTAGGCAGGCAGGAAAAGAGAGGAGGAAAAAGCATCTTATTTTTGTTTCGTTGTTCACACAGTTCTTCCTCCAGGTCTGGGACTCAAACCCAGATTACAGCTTTGGAGGCAATTGACCTAACCACTGCATCACCAGGGTGTGCCTATTATTTATTATTTATTTAATTAATTAATCTCACCCCTCCAACCTGTACTGTCTAAACCCAGGTCCCTGGGCTTTTGTATGGTTCACACCCCAGCCTCAGTTGCTGGAGACATAAGGGTGTGTCCCAAGAGATCAAAAATCCTGCCATTTGTACAAATATGGATAGAACTAAAGGGGATTATGCTAAATAGAGGAAAATAGCAAATAGCTGATGATCTCATTTATATGTGGAATACAAAGAATAAAAGAAACAGACAAAACTGATTCTTGGGCTCTGACAACAAAATTGAGGTTACTGGAGGGGAAGGTGAGTGAAGGGTGGAAGCAAAGGTAGTGAGAAATTTGGAGGTGGGTTGGTGTGTTATCAAATATTTGACAAAGAGGGAATCTGAACATCTAAATTTTATATTGTGTTGTAAATCAGTTACTTCTATTAAAAAAAAAAAAAGAATAGCATCTAGCTAAATACCCTGTATACTGAGGATCTCAAAATAAGAAACTTCACCTCAGTAAGGTTGACTTTTAAACACAGAAACAAACGAAAGGCTCCTTTTACTATCATAATCATTGTGATTATTATTACAGGCAAAGAATCAACTAATAGCTGGGATACAGGAAGTACAGTTTGACTCAATGTCTCTTTCTTCGCCCTTTCCTTTCAGACTTCTGTTCTTTCTTACACTGTCTTATTCTTGTCTTTATGGTTTCTATTACTTTACCTCATTAAATACTGTAAATTTAAATTTTCCATATTGTATTATTTATTACTCTCTCATTTGCTGCATCTGCCAAGTCTTCTTCCATGTGGTTCATATCCTTATATAACTTGTAATCTTTGACTGTGAGCTCATCTTTAGGAATTGCTATTTACTGGAGTCCAGTGTTTCCTGAGTTATGGAAGCATTGCTATACATTTTTGTACCTGCTTTCTGTTGGTCTCTGCCAGGCCCTGGATTTCCAAGGTATCAGACCAGTTAATGTGTCATTTTTGAACAGTATTCCCTGAACCATGTAGAAATATGAATTCAGACTTCAGCCTTGAGCTGGTGCAGGGTATGAAGCTCTAATGTCTAATAGCTACTGTCCTACTATAGTTGAAGCAGATGACAAGTTTCCCTGAAGCCTCCTCAGGTCAATGGAGGATACTTTTCTAGTTATCATTTCTGTGTGATCATTCTGTACTTCTGAAAGGTTATAGTTTTCAAAGAACACACTGATGCATATCCATTTCACATGTTCTTCTTCCATACTGATGTTGACCCTCCATCAAGGTGAGCTTTGTGTTAATCTCCTTGAAACTAACTTCTTCATTCAACAAACTGCAATGGAAGTAACACTGTGACTTCCACAAGTAGGTTACTGAAGGCTATACAACTTCTACTGGTTTTGTCTCTCAGGACACTCACCTTTGAAACCACGCCACTATCTTGTGATGAAATTAGGTGACAGGAAGAGACCATACTATAAATTTTCCAGAACACATCTACAGCTACGGTCTCAGTTCACAGCCACCATCAACCACCAGACATGGAGGTGAATGAGCCTGCAGTTGATTCCAGCCACAAGTTTTCAAATCTCTCATCTAAGGCCTCAGACATAAAGTAGAGTCAAGTTGTCCCTGTTATGTACTGTCTGAATTCCTGACCCAGAGAATCCACGAGCACAATCAATGGTTGTTTGGCACAAGTAAGTTTTGGAGAAATTTGTGATGCAGTCATAGTAACCGGAACAGTACGCCTTTGTGACTTCTAGTTTTTAGCAAATGCTCAACAGTGGCTTCCTATGTGTGCGTATTCCTTCACTTCTGGCACCTGGGGATTTCCTTCTCTTGGTTCCTAGTTTAGTCATATATTCATAAATTATCTAATTATATTTTACTCAACATTTGAAATGTATTGAAGCAGAATAGAGTCCCCTCCATGTCAGTTCACTCTGTCACACTGCTCAAGACCATGACATAAAGAAGTGAAAATTAATTTCTTTTATATACAAAGATACTTAAAAATCACAAAGAAAAACAAACTGTAGGGAGTATAATTATAAAGTCAAGATGAAAAAACCAAAAACAAATAGTCAATAAAAGCTCATCCCCACTAGTACTCAAAAGCAAAATGAGGTACAACTTTCAGCAATCAGAAAGGCAAAAATAATTTTTAATACTGTATGGTGTAAGATGTATTCCAAGGAAATAGGTACTCTCTTAAGGTTTCAGTGTTATATTGGTATAATATTCTTAGAGAGCAATCTAGTTCTACCTCCATGAATTTATCCAAAAAGAATAACCATTGTTACATATATTTATCTTCAAAGTCAAATTCTGTATTTTTAATAATAGAAAAGAAAAAAGACCAAAAATAACCTAAACATCAAACAGCAGGCAGTAAATGATCTTTATTTTTAGTTTTGTGTGAATCAAAATAATTTTCAGGTTGGACATAAAGAAAGATGATTTGTAGACTGAGAGAGCTAGTTACTGATTTATCCACAATGCCAGTTTCTGTGCTAGAAGCTGAAATACAAAAATGATTGAGTTACAAAAGTATAAGGTCTGTTGGGGGGAACAATGTAAACAATTACAGATCATTATGAAAATAGTAATGATAAAGTTGTTTAAATGTAACAGTCTTTAGTAACCTAACTAGATTAGTGAAGTAGGAGTTTTGTTTTGGTTTCTTTTATGTTTTGTTTTAAAGAAGGAAAGCTGGTAGGAATGAAAGTAGGCATGCAAGCAGGCAGAGAAGAGAGACTTTGGATAGTTTTTGTTTTTGTTTAAGGAAAAGTGCTGGTGGGAATGAGAGTGAATATGCAAGTCAGGCAAGAAGAGAGAAGTTTTTTGTTTTTTTTTTAAATCTGTTTGTATTTAGTTGTACACTTTGGTTATTCTAACGAGCCGAGGACAAAACCTAGGTCCTTGGAATGTATGTGGACTGTGCTTTAGTCAGATGCAATTGATCAAACCACTACTCCACAAGGGCACACCAAGAAGAGCATATTTTGTTTCATTTTAGTTTTTGAACCTTGGTCCATGGACACCAAAATGGTTCATACACCAGTGTCTAGCCACCTGAGTCACCTATTTTTGTTTTTCTTTAAAGGAAAGGTGCAGTCAAGAATGCAGGTGAGCAGAGGCAAGCAAGCAGTAAGAGACAGGAGGAAGAGGCACTTTATTTAGTTTTTTATCTTTGTTGTCCACCAGCCCCCCACTTTCCCACCCCCACATGACCTGGGGTCTTTGGGATGTATTGGATTGTGCTCAGCTGGATGTGGCAGACCTAACCACTACTCTACCAGGGCACACCTTAGTTTTGTTTTTAAGCAAAGGATTTCAATCTGTGTCCCACAGGATTGAAATGTAGAAATCATGGCAGAGAACGCTGAATGTCTACTGAGCTCCTCCTGAGAATACAGTTGTTCCTAAGAAGTAGTTACTTCTAGTGACCGGAATGTGAGTGAATGTTTTATGTAACACTTTCTGCAAGAAGCTTTTAAGAAGCAGGTCTGCTTTCTCCTACTTTCTCCTACTCCTTCTGCCTACTGCCCTTAGACGACAGTGACATGCTAATAAATGGCAGAGCCTGGGTCTTACTACCTATTGGCAGAAAGTTGATTGCTGACCAGGAATATCTATCTGCCTCGTAAAACTATATGGTGAATCTTTAAAATGTTGAGCTCTATTTGTTGTTAAAACAATTTTCCCAAGTGTGAATATATTTAGATAACATAGGCAAGTATATTCACTAAGCACGTACTATGTGCAAGTCAATGTAATGTGCAGGTGCATGACAAATACAATGTTGAATTAAACAGACTTTGCCTTCACAGAACTTCCACTTCAAAGGAAAAACAGTAGCCACTCATAGAACTATAAGGCAACTCATACAACTATAAGGTTGTGACATACCATTACTAAATAACACACACACGTGTGTATGTGTGTGTGTATATACATATATATATATGTGCATGCATAGCATAAAAGGAGTTAAAAGAACTGCTTTCACAAAGTTCAAAAAAGACTTAGAAGAAACTAGAAAATGACATTTAAATAAAATTTGAACAGAAATGCAGGTAGAGGAATTCCAAGAAAACATACAGATATGAAAGATGCCGTGGAGAATGGAATATGAATTTTTTGGTTTACCAGGAGAGAGAGGTTCAGATAGGGGCACTGTGAAAAGCAATACAATGTTAGATTGGACTGAAATCATAAATCTGAATGCTGATCAAAGTGGCATTACAGTCTTCTTTGAACAATGGGAAATTACCGAATGATTGTGAACAGACTTGTGGTATATTCACTGCTATGCTTTAGAAAAATCAATCTAGCAGAAACTGGAGCCAAGTTAAGAGCTATTATAATAGTCCAAAATGTGCAGTAGCAGTGAGAATGCAAGATTGACTAATGATTAAATTTGAGGTTTGACAGAGAAAAAAATTAAATATGACTGAGGCCGTGAATTAGGGTGACTATATAAAAGAATGATACGATGAATTAAATTCAGAAAGTGTTATAGTGGAGGGGAGAAGGGCTGTTAACTAGCAGTTTAGTTTTAGACAACATGAATATAGATAACCAGATAGAGCAAAGCTGTGAGAATTGAGTACTATAGGCTTGGTTGGGAGGAGGAAATTTTAAGAGTTAATAACTGATGAGAATTAAGGTCAGAAACTGAATTAATGTTGCCAAAGGCGATTTGAGAGAGAGAGGAGAGTCAGATATTCCTTTATTATATACACAAGGGAGGAGGATAAAGAAAAGGCAGAGAAGTGATTGGAGAGGCACATGATCTAGAAGAAGAGGAGTTAGGAGAGAAAAGAACTACTAATAATACTGTGACACCAAATACACAATCTCAATCCTCAAACAACTGATTGAAACACAGTTCCCAGCAGTAATTGATCAGGAATTTAGATCTGCACGAACTGAGCGATGGAGTAAAATGAACCTGGACTCAAAACTTGATTCTGTCCTTCAATAACTGCATGACCATAAGGTCATGAAGAAAAGAATACTGCCTCTGACTCTCTTAAAATGCATGTAAACTATTCAGCACAGTGCTAGACATGTGATAAACATTCAATAAATGGAAGTTATTGCTTTAATTACTAAACATAGGATTTTCTCACCATAGCTTGCTCAGAGAAATGCAAATCAGTAAGGAGTTTTTGGAAGACAAAATTCTACCTTATTTTTTAGTGTACACACATCTGACCCTGCAATATTGCTTTAAGAAATTGGTTTTACAGAACTGTTCCCATATGTAAAAATGTTTTGCATTATTTGTATTAAAGAATAACTGGAACTAATTTCAAGGAGAAATAGTTACATAGTTATATGATATATCTATGACAGGTGATCATACATCTGTGAAAGTCAACGCATTCCTAAGAAAACTGATAGGAAAGGTATCTCCTTATCTTAAGTGAAAAAGGCAATTTCTCAAAAAAATTTATGTAGGACTCCATTGATGACTTAAAAAAAGAAAAAATATAAATTAACTCCAAGAAGTGTTATAAATATAAAGACAGGAGTAGAAAGTAAAAAGGACTTTCACCTCTAAGTCTACGTCTGTACTGTTTAAATGAGAAGCACCAATGTATTAAATGTAATGACCAAAATGGAAGAACTTAAAAAAGGATATGTCCAAAGTATTTTTTGAAAAAAGGCCAATGTAGTGGGATACTTAAAAGTCATCATTAGCAATATAGATTTTTTAAAAATCAATAAAGATGAAGAACACGGATTTTTGTGCTTTAGAAGTACAATACCCTGAAATTGGTTATGAAACCACATTTGTCTGGTGAAAAGCTCCAATTTTCATGTCTATGACTCCAAAATTGTTTTAGGGGGAAAAGACAGTATATTAGAACAGACTACCTGCATTACATACCTTTTGTAGAATAGCAATGCTTCATAAAAAAGTAGTAAACACACAAATTACAGGTAAATCAGAAATGGTACAAAGCAGAATTGGCCATGAGAACTGGTCAGAACTATGTAATAGCATCCCCAGTCCTGGCCTACATGGCTGGGTACAAGTGTGGGACAAAGAGCAGCAGTCAAAGGAAGAAAATGAACATTCTCCCCCTACCCGCATCAGCTTGTTTAAACCCTGGGAGGGTAAGAGAGTAAACTTGTAAAGGATGTGTCTGCTTAAGAGGTGGACATTGTGTTTGCCTGTACCATTATGTGAGGGGGAAAAAACCAACAAACAAAAAAAAACACTATCTACCAAGCAGGCCCTTTCCCCTGGTTTCACTCCCATGCCTCTCCTTCACCCGACCTCACCTGGCAGCCTGGGTCAGGTCCTCAGCTCCCCCCTTCCCACCAGCTCCCTCTCAAAGTGCACCAAGGGAATCCTTGGAGTGACCCATGCACCTCACTAGGACAGTTTCATCTTCTTGAGAGAGGGGCTCTGCTCAACTCTGGACCGACCAACCTCTCCTTTAACCCTGACTGGGCATGATCGCTTGTATCTCCTGGGATCCCCGCTCCTGTTGACCCGGGTTTCTCCGAACGCACTCACTGTCTCGGCAGCTCCACCGAGGAAGGATGGGGCTTCTTCGAGTGACATGCCGGAGGCGGTGGCGCCCAGGTGTGAGGCTCCGGCAGTGGGGGCAGCGTACAAGAAGGGAGCCATCGGCTGCCGGGCGCCAAGCCGAGCCCCCGACTCAGCAATGCCGGACCCCGGGGCTCACCGCGGCGGCCGGGCGGGACGGGCGGCCGCGCCCTGGCACTGGCGCCGCCCTCCCCGCGAGCAAGCTCCGCGGCTGGCAGCCCGGCGACGCTCGCTCGGGAGCTCAGGGCGCCCGCTGCTCTGCCCAGCGAGGCCCGGGAAGCCGGCTGCAGCCCCGCCCCGCCGCCCGACGCGCACGCGTTGCTAGGATCCGCGAGCTTCCGGACCGCCTTTCCAGCAGCAGTTCCGCAGTAGTAGGAAGGGGCCGGGTACTAAGGTAGTGTTAGGGTGGTGCTTGGGCGAGCTGGAAGCTTAACAAATGTTAATGGTACTGCAGCCTCCGGAGTCACTACGGGGTAGGTTGGGAGAAGACGCTGAAACTAGGCTGGGCGAACGAGGGCCAGTCATGACACAAGGTGAGTGGGGTCCGAAAATTGCATCATGCACTATTTGGGAAATAGTGAACAACCCAACAGGGTTGATGTTAAGTCTTCTGGGTTGCATTTTTTAAAAAACTAACCAGGCAATCTACAGCAGTGCCGAGTCTGGACTTTTCAGACTGTCCAGCAATACCTGACTGGCCCAATCTTGAGTCATCCCCGAGTTCCTCATTCTGTCCTCCTGAATTCCACGTTCCAAGATTCCTTTGTCTAGGTTCTTTGATGAAAGGTTAACTGGGCGTCCCCCACTCCCTAGCTAGAAATAAACTAGCATCCTGACTTGCAGATGATCTGTAGCATCTACACACTTGACAAATTATGTCCTAAACTCTGGCTTCATTTCTTAACCCCTAATTTAAGGCTTTAAGTTTAGACCTGGTTATAATGGCTTCAGATCCCACACAACCCCTGAAACTGCTCTAAAGATCCCACTTTTCAGTAAGCTTGATACTGAAGTTTGCTAGTGCCTCTGGTTAAGAAAACCAACTCAAATGAGAACTGGAGCCTAATATATAACCCAGTACTCAATTGTGTGATGCTGGGAGATGGGAAGTTAAGCCCTCATGTGACACACTGCACATTAGTAATTCCGTGGATTATTTAAAAGGGAAAAAAAAAAGTATGGGGCCCATCCCAAAACCAACGAAGCATTCAGTTTTGGATTTTCCTTAGTGGAGAACCACCCACCTAGGATTATGTAGATTGATATATTAGCACCCAACATGATCAACTGTTTATAAGTGGTCTTCAGTGGTTTGCTATCATATCCTCCCCTAACCAATTCCATGCCGTTGTTCATGCTGTTCTCACACATTAGGCATCCAAATTCTATCTCCTTTATGAAACTTATCAAGTCTACTTTCCTAACATGTTGTCAATCCCTATACAATAAAACTATAAATTTTGACCTCCAGAGTAATATATCTTTATGTAGACACACACACAGCCTTAAGTCCACAATCTATTCCCAACTCTTCTCACCATTTTCCCATCACTAAATACCCAATGACTGTTTGATTCATTCAATAAAAAAGTGAAGGGCTTGCAACACACCAGGTATTGTTTAAGCACTAAAATAGGGAAGACTGACTTAAACCTTATATTGAGGAGTGATTGGGAAAAGCAACAGTAAACCAAATATCTCAGATAGCAGGCTATGAAAAAATACAGATATGCCAGAAACTTTTTCAGACTTTATAAGCAAAGTACACAGATAAGGGGGCTGTTTCCAGACATAAGATTACAAGTGCTAACACCTTACTTTAGAAGCTAACAATTTTTTAGGAAGAAAAAAATACAGCTGGAAGGCTGTGTCAAACAATGGCCCTCCCAAATATTTCCTTGCTCCAATTCCTAGAACTTGTGACTTACGTAGACTTTGCAGAAGTGCTTACATTAACTTGAGATGGGAGTGTCCAGATTACCTATGTAGCCCAAGGATCTTTACAATAAACGAAGATCAGTGTCTGAGTTATAAAAGATTAAACAGACATTGTGCTATAAAGATGAGGGAAAGAGCCACAAGCCATGAAGTGCAACAGGCTTAGAGAAACTAAAAAAGGGAAATAAACGGGTTCTCTCCTAGACCCTTCGGAAGAGATGCAAGTCTGCTGACACCTTCAGTCCAGTGAAAATGATTTTTGATTTCTGACCTCAACTTTTTGAAGACAAAAAATATGCCTGTTACTTTTAGGTATGGTAACTTTTATAGCCGCCATAGGAAATATAGCATCTATTACATCAAATAGTGAGAATTAAAAATGCATCGCCTTGGGTGCACCCTGGTGGCCTAGTGCTAGGTCTAGTACACCTGGGAGCGGTCCCATACACCTCCCAAGGTCCTGGATTTAAGACCTGGGACCAGGGGAAACCACCAATGTAAAAACTAAATAAAAAAATAAAGTTCCTCCTCCTCCTCTGTTCTGCCTGCTTGCCTACTCACCTTCATTCCTGCCTGTATCTTTCCTTAAAAAAAAAAAAAAATGCATGGCCTTAACTACCAAGGGAAGCACTTGTATGAGAGTATTGTTTTGATACCAAATCTGTAAACAAAAACAGAAGCAGAAAGTTTCTTCCCCTGGGGGTAGTCCCAAGACAACCAGGGGCAGGGCGCTGTCCCATCCTAGATATCCTTGTAGCACTTCTCTTGTATGTCTATCTTACCCATTTGATGAATACCTGGAAAGTAGAAGTCATTTTCATTTTGTACGCCCCCTGTGAAATACTCATTACATAAATTTTTTTTTAGCATTTTGAACCAGGCACTGCCTCTAACCATTTTATAAGAGCTGATGGATTTTCAAAAAAAATCCTAAATTAAGGACTCTTCACTATTTTGCTGTTAAGGAAATACATTAATTTACAGATCCAAGCTAGTTAAGTGGAGGCTGGATATCACCCAAATAGCTGGGCTCCAGAATGTGCACTCATCAGCCTACCACAAAAGAAACCTTCAAAGATAAGCAACACTAGGTTATCACTGGCTAAAGGGGTACAAAAACCAAATTTTATGAAGACTAGGATAAGATGTAACACTAGAAATTTGAGGGGAATAAATAGCACATGTGAAATGAATTTCTGTAGTAGAACGTTCTGGGTGGTCCCAACTTTCAGAGACAGATTAGCTTTCTAGTGGACAGTCCATTGCAGAGCATCCACACCACAAAGTAAAACAGTGTTTATCTGCATTTTATAGGTTGTCAAGAGTTCACAAAATATTTTTGTTCTCATTTTTAAGTCCTGAACATCCTGAAATAAAGGCAGATTGATCATCCCACTTTGTATCCTAGGAATCTGACAACTGAAATTGTCATCTGACAGCATTCTGCTTTGTTTATCCTTACTCTGAAAATGCCTAACTAGGTTCTTTAACTCTGAAGCAAGTACATTAGCGTTCTAGAACTCTACAATTCCTCCCCACTACCAAACCCTCATCCATTGCCTTTTTTCTTTGGCCCCAATGGAAAAACATTTAAGACCTAATTTCCAGGAATGAAAATAGAAATGTCTGTAGACTTATCTGTACAGTTAATACACCTTGTTCATTTCTTTATCCATAGTCTTCCTATCCCTTACCAATTTAAAAAGCTGTTTGCTATTTTGGATATGTCATTGTAGGTTCATGGACTTTGAGCCTAAAAATGCAATTTTTAAAAAAAGCCTGGTTAATGTCACTGCCTTATACATAGTGCCATTTCCACATATTATCTCAACATTTATTTTCCCTCTCCTAGCTACTTTTAGGCAGTTCACATCTGCACAACTTGATTAGATACTTTCTTTTGAGCAGCTTCTACCATTCAGGATACTTTATGCACAAAGACTGGAGGCTGTACTCTACCAAAGCAGCAAAACAAAACAGGTAGCTTCAAAACTTTATACTCTTACTCTTCACCACCTAGAGATTATTATACATTTTTTGGTACATTGATCCAACAGTTAAGACAGTAAGTTTCTTGCAAAATGCTAGTGAAACAATGCTGTGTGACAATGATTCTTTTTAACTAAAAAAAATTTAATTACTCTCCAGAATTCAAAGGCCCTAAACTCATTAGAGAAATAACTTCCAAGACCAAACAAGTTAAAGAAGTTTGTAAATATAAGAATTTTCAAATACTAAAACATTATTCTGGAGCTATGTCAAATATAAGATACAAAACAAGAAACAAAAATGAAATGTCAAACATGTTTACACGACTATAGGAAAGTCAAAAACTAAGAAAATGTTATGTTAGCAATATAATTTCTTTGTAAGCTTAACTTTTATTGCCTTACCTATGGACAAAAGGCTTTTTCAGAATAAACCTATTCTGGCTAACATGATGACAAAAAAATTCAAGTGAAAAATTAAGATTTTATTTTGTGTGTAGTCTTTTTAATAAACTCATGGTATGTTTTTTTCACAGGATAAAAACTGGACCCAAGTTTTACACTCAATAGACTAGGCTAGTGGTTTGTCTTAAATTGACCACACACTAAGAACTGTCATTACAGTTAAGCAACAGAGGCAAGTAACAAATAAGTAGCCAAGACACCAATACACTTGAATTTGAAAACAGTACTGTTTATTGACCAGATTACAAAAAAAAGAAAATCAAGGTAGATACCTGAAAAAGGAAAAAGAGATTAATGATTACCTTAACAGTGAAGAATGTAAATCAGAAAATTATCAATTTCATTCTCGATTTTAAGTAGGAAAAAACTCAAGTTCTTTTCCCCATACATAAATGTCCTCAAAAGGCAACAAACCAACTAAAATCAGTTAAGATGGTTTGATTTTTTTTTCCCCCAATACAAAAAATGGTTTAAGTCAACCAACTCCTTTTCAATGGAAGTCTTGGAAATAACTTTCTCTTTTACTCTGGTATTAAGTAGATTTCTCTCAGGATGTAGCCACTCACCTTAGTTCATCCTTCTAATAAGCCTGTTGATCTGGTCTTCCCTGTTGCCAGCATCTCCACCTTCAACAAAATGGGTTGTCTTTTTCTTCATTCCACCTCGTGGTGAAGATAATTTGAAGGGCCAGAGAAAGTTGTTTGCTTCCTTGAAACGTTTTCCAACAGTATAGATCTCATGAATCAGATCCTCCATGCAGATGATGCCAAACTTACCTAACATTTTAAGTTATTAAAAGTTGTTAATGGCTAAAATTACTACATTTTAAGGCATTCAGAAAGCAAAACTTAGATGGGAGTTAAAGCAAATAAAAATTTTAAATTATGCAAGTAAGAGAAATGTATACCTTTACTTATTAAGACAAGGTTCAAACTAATAAAGCCAGACCTTAAGTTTTCCTTAGAAATGCAGGGAATATAGGAAAGCTCTTAATAGTGAAAACATCAACTTTTGGATACTTCTATTAGCAATTTAATCCCCAAATAAGGAGAACTCACCAAGAGATCGCGCAATCAATGTGTTATCTGTTAGGGCAATCCGCTTCTTATTGATTTTACCATAACCACGCTTGTAGATCAGTTCATTTACGGACTTCAGGTTTGGATACCTGAAATATTGCAGACACGAATGACTTAAGAATAAGGTTATCTCCACCAAAACATTTAAAATTCACCTTAACATGGCCAACTTACCAAAGAGAAAGCAATGGAAAAAAAAAACTTACCCCCATGCAATATATGGTTCCACAATCCTCAGCATGTTAATTGAAGCTTTGTTGAGTTTAACAAAGGTGCCATTGAAAATCTGGCGAAGGCGAAGAAGCTGTAACACCTTTCGAACCTTTGGGCTCACACCATTGATACTGTAGTGAAAGATAAAAAATTGGCGTTTATCAGATTTTTATTAGTAAAGGACATGAGATGAAGCGTTATAATTTTGGACACCTAACTATAGGTAGGATTCCTCTCAGATTTTTCCTTTATTCTATTACCTTCCCAAGAAAACTGTTCACACATACCTCTAATATTTAATACTTACCCTAACCTTTTTTACTTCCTATTTTGTTTACAACTGTTACAGTCTTTCTAAAATTACATACATTTTAACAACTTTTGAGATTAATTTCCAAGACACTGAACTCAAGTGTTTAGAGAATGGATATGGGCTTTGGAAAAAGGCTTGCAACTCAACCATTAAATGGCTCCCCTATGTTCCAACTACACCCACAATTGTGTAGCTTTCCCTTTTAAACCAGAATGTAGTAAATATTGAGCTTACCCTCTGATCCTAATGACAAATGCCAGTTTTGGTTCCCCAGGTACGTAGAAGTTGCCAGCTTTTCTTGCCATCCGAGCCATTCGAATCTCAGTTCTGTACATCTGCCTATATTCCTTATGATAGTGTTTAGCTTTTTCATAGATAAGCTTCCTCCTTGCCTTTCGAAGCTGAAAACCATTACCAGTTAGCGATTTCACACTCTCAAACACAATTAGCAATTTGTTCTTTTACCAAGCTCATGGATGCAACAGGATTTAAACACTTGCTAAGAAAATGAACCCCACTTTCAATTCTAACTGTGAAGCTTCTTCTTACATTCTAAATGTCACCAAAAAAAAAAAAAAAAAGGTTGCTCACCATCTTTTGAGCAAATTTCTTTCTCAAGCGCTTGATCTTCAGTTCAGCGAAATTCCTTCGCTTTTTTTTAAGAGTTTCTGGCACATCAGGAACCTTCTTTTTCTTCTCTTGGGCTCCTGCCACAGCAGGAACCTTCTTTTTCTTCTCTTGGGTTTCTGCCACAGCAGGAACCTTCTTTTTCTTCTCTCTGTCATCAGCAAACAGAACGTTAATAGCTCACTGCACAGAATCACTCATTTACTGTAGTGGACAATCTGACGTTAAATAGAACATCGACACTGTCTTAATCACTTGTATGTTTACCTGCGCTGGCATGCTATGATGTAAGACGGAGATTTTTGAGAATTTCTATGCCAATAATCGTCGCCTTTAAGGACGACTTCAACAGCAGTCACAACTATACACATCTAACTCAAATTTCACCCCGCCTCCTACAATAAACGTCCACAGCAATATAGCAATAATGTGTGGTATGAAAGATTGCTGCAAGACACGGATCCCTAGGATCTTAACGAATCTGAGACCTTAGGATACGCACCAAAAAACACATCCCAACTACCACCCTAGTTCAAGTCAAACTCCACATGCTGAGAGAAGGCCTTACGACAGGAACGCCTGGGCCTAATGCCGGTCAAGGACCAACCCAATTCTGAGCCTCTCTCAAAAGACTGGGGTCTGGACCTCCGCCCAGCCGGCAGATTTCGCACATAGTCAGTACTCATACGTCTCTGAATTTCCAAAAGCTCCGCCGCAAGACCGCCGGCCTCCCGTCTTAACCTGGTGTCATCACTAATGTCATACAGCGTTACAAACACACAGGTAAGTGGGAAAAGATACAGGCTACAACTGGATCAGCGGAAATTGAGACAAAAAGTCTCTAGTTTCGGAGATGGAGAAGGATTCTCGAGAAGATCAGGAGCAACTTACTCTACACCCTCCATGGTTCCAGCCGGAAAAAGAGGAAGTTGGTGCATGCGCACTGTGCACTTAAAGACGGAGCGCGTGAAGCCCCACGATTCATAGGTGTCCCAGAGAAAAGCCAGAAAAGAACCCAGAACTGAGAACTCTTCTTGCAGACAAAAAGTTAAGAGTTGACTGAATCAGCCTCTTAAGATCAAGCTTCGGATAAACTGTGTTTTGAAAAAAAACGCATGCCTTTATTAGATTCTCTAATCAATATGACAAAAGCAAAGAGTGCCGACACCTTGCCTACTCGGGGGCCTAGAGCCTAGACAGAGCTGACAGGGCAAGGTTTGAATGCCACCCACTGAAGTATGTAGATGACACGCCCTACCCGTGCGAACTACAAATCCCGGCATCACTTCCATCGCCCCAGAGGGAGGGGTACTCTTGACCCGGAGTGAAGGCAATCACCGTGGTGGTGATTCCAGCCAGGAAAAGGAGGCTTTTAGTTCACGTTCCAAAGAGCTAGCTGCAATTCTTTAGTCTCTCCGGAGACCTGGCTTACGACCACCTGCTGGTCTCCCTGCCAACCCTAGTCAGACTCGGACACCCCCATTGCCGCGCGACTGAGGTCCTTCTCTCCGAGCCTTCAGCCTGTAGGGCTGTCTTCCGCAGCGCCTGATTGCAGGCGGGGCCGTCCAGAGTTTGAATGACGAAAGTGGCGAGTCAGGGACAAGCGAAGACTGGACGGTCAGAAGAAGATGGTTAGGGTACTGCCGACCGCTGGGCCTGCCAGGCAGAGGTCGGGACACCCCACGGCAGGGGGCGTGAGTTGCGAAGGGATATGCGACGAGGGTTGGAGGCTGCGGCCACGGCCATGTGAGAGGGGCTGCCCCGCCGCGGTTCCGCGGATGGCGGGCGGGCAGGGGGCTGGGCCGGGGGCGGGGTGCGCCCGGGGGCGGGGAGGGCCGAGCGGAGGGAGGGCCGATGCCGCCGCCGGCTCTTCCCGGTCGAGGGCTATATAGAGCGGAGCGTGAAACCCGTTCACAGGCGACCGGGAGCGTTCCGATTTGCAAGCGGTGCTGGGTTGCTGAGCATCCGAGTGACATCCGCGGGGAGTGCAGGGCAGGGGGACACGAGACCGCGGGGGCAGCTGCAATCCGTTGGGCAGCGCTCGACTGCGCATAACGAGTCGCCCTTTCTCGGCGCTCCCGCTGCCCCGCACCCCACTCTCCCACCCTCTGGCAACTTGGGTCAAGTTGACAACTCCCGCGGCTGCCTGCCGGCGGGTGCAGTCTCCCCTGCACGCCCCTCCCCCGGACTGAGAGGGAGACGCGGAGCCAGCTCCGGGGACGCTCAGGCTGCGGCGGCTTGACCATGAGGGCAGCGCGCGCCTCCTAACTCCGGGCTGTCACCGCCGCTGCAGCGGGACTTGCGGGCCAGGCGAGCGCTCCCGTACGGGCGGGCAGCAGCCGGCAGGAGGCGCCGAGTCGGGCAGCTGCCGCGGCGGGCACAGCCCGGGGCCACCGCGCTGAGCCCGGGCGGGAGTGGCTCCGCGCTAGCTGGGAGCGGCGCCGCGCACTCCAGCCCGGCGGGCACCTCGGGGGCGGGCGCGGGGCTCAGCCTTCTTGTCCCGGCCGCTCTGACAAGCGCCCCGGGGCCGGGAGCGGAGCTGCCCGGCTCAGGGAGGGCGCAGACGCGAGCGCTGGGCTCGTGCGGGGCCCCGGGCGTCGAGATGAACATCGTGGTGGAGTTCTTCGTGGTCACTTTCAAAGTGCTTTGGGCGTTCGTGCTGGCCGCGGCGCGCTGGCTGGTGCGGCCCAAGGAGAAGAGCGTGGCGGGCCAGGTGTGCCTTATCACCGGCGCCGGCAGCGGCCTGGGCCGCCTCTTCGCGCTGGAGTTTGCCCGGCGCCGGGCGCTGCTGGTGCTCTGGGACATCAACACTCAGAGTAACGAGGAGACAGCGGGCATGGTGCGCCACATCTACCGCGACCTAGAGGCGGCCGACGCGGCGGCGCTGCAAGGTAACTGGGACCTGAGCCTGAGCATTGTTGGGTCAAGGCTTTGCCCACCTCGAGCCCTGTCCCGCGGGGCTCCTTAACCTCACTGTCATAATCAGGCCAGCTGCCGAAGGAAACACCTCCCCTTCACCCCCGGCTCTTCTGCGCGTGGAATTTGCCCTCTTATAAAGGAAATGGATCGCCTCTGTATTAGAAGGAGAATGTGGCAAACCCCATCTCCACGGAGGTCTTGTCTCTTTGGGGACGACCGTCGGGTTTCCTAAACTTTTGTAAAATAGGGAAAGCAGAGGCAGCTTATTACCGTAGGTTCACTTGCCTATGCGTTGGGAAACTCCTGTGTTTGGTGGTCGTTGTTCCCAAAGTGGATTGATCCGTGTATATAGGTTACTATGGTCTGAACCGCTTAGACCAGGATGATTTCACTATAACTTTAGTCCTGGGGAAATAATTACATTGTTTCACCAGAGATGAGTGCGTGCTTTGGTTACATACTCAGCCTGACTGAAAGATGCCCTGGCTCTTAAGGGAAAGCACTCGAAGGATTTAAACCATTTTGTAAATGTATTCTAGTTTTGGTAACCCGAGGAAATCGACATTTCAGTATATTAACGAGACTGAATCTAGGGTTTTTGTTTTTGTTTTTTATTTTTTTTAGCTAAAGTAGAGGTCCTAACCGACCTTAAGTATTGGATCGGGAAATTTCATAATGGCTATTGCGTCTTGACAAAATTTTTCATTTTCAGGGAAAACACTGAACTATATGGAGATTAATTTGGGCACCACCCTTCCCCCATATTTATCATTTGTCACCAAAATTAATGTCACCTGCATTTTAGGTCAGAAGATCAAAGGCCAAAACATTACATTTTTAATGATGGTATGGAGAGGTAGCAAATTGAGATTTTTGTGCTCCCAGCCCAAACGTAAAAGATGAGAGTTATTTGTTTTCCAGGAAGGAGACTTTGGTTTTTTAATTAAGCTCTTATGTGGTAAAAATGGTATATTTACCTGTAAACTTGCTTTATGAGAGGATGCTTCTTAGGCATTCTGCTACTCTGACTAGGAGCAAGCCAGAGCCTCTACCTTTTCATGAGAAACTTTAGGTTCATTTCTTGTCTTTGGCTGAATTCAGGTTATTATTAGTTTTGATTTCTAAGCCTTCAGGTATTTTCCATTTTTTAGAGTGCTCATGCTAAGGAATAAGAGCTGCTTCTGGCCACTGTTCCTCCCCAAAGAAGAGGGTGAAGTATTTGTTAGGGGGTGGGGTGGGCACTGTATTGCTATCTGCGCTAGATCAGTTCTTTCCATGTGTCTTTACCTCCAGGAAGCTGATCCCATGAGGCCTGACTTGTAGTGGGTTTGTCACAATTACATGATTTTCCCTTAAGCAAAATTATCCAGAAAATTGCTGCAATTCCCAAAGACTTTGGGGAGAGGAAGGCAGCTGTAAGTTCAGTCATTGGCAAGCCTTAAGGTATTAGAAATTTGAAGCTCACTGTAGTATTTCTGTTTTGTGTGATCTTTGTCCTATTGATTGCCATGTGACTCATGTTTTGTATCCCCCCGCCCCCTTCTCTGTTCCATTTTTTTCCCCTCATCTGGACTTCTGAGGACAGCTGGGAATGGTGAGGAAGAAATTCTACCCCACTATAACTTGCAGGTTTTTACCTACACCTGTGATGTGGGAAAGAGGGAGAACGTCTACCTGACGGCTGAAAGGGTCCGAAAGGAAGTTGGCGAGGTCTCAGTCCTTGTAAATAATGCTGGTGTGGTCTCTGGGCATCACCTTCTGGAATGTCCTGATGAGCTCATTGAGAGAACCATGATGGTCAATTGCCACGCACACTTCTGGGTAAATATAAACATCCTTGTTTTTATGACTGGGCCTTCCTCAATGAGAAGGTTGGGAAGGAGGGATACTTCAGTACCAGCTTGAAAGCCACCTGTGCTCTTACACCACAGAGCTTCCTTCAAATTCTATGTTACCCCACTGTGAATTACATTTTATGCCAGTTACTAGTAAATCATTGTTCCCCCCCCACCCCATTCGGTACTGAGAGAGTAAAGAACTGATCATTTTGAACTAGTTTGAAAGATTGCCATAAAAATAACAAGAGGGAGCATAAAACCCTGGCTTTGTTTATTTTACTTTCTGTTGAGTTTGTAAAACATTGGTTGTTCTTATAAATTCCTAAAGTCAGAGTTTAGACTTCCAAATTATTGCTCAGCCACATTTTAGAAAGTACCAGAGATTCTGAGATCAGCATTTGTGGTCCATTGGGAGTGGTTAGGCCACCCTGGCAGTCACTTAACATCTATTGACCATCTATTGACAAAGTCCAGGGTATTGTCCTATTGGAGTCATCTCTGAACTTTCTCAGTTTGGAAGATGACTTACAAGAACAGAAGTCACCCTGATAGGAGGTCTATAAGGAGACTATTGGGAGAATTTTGAGACCTGGTAAGCCAGGGATTTAAACCATATCATCTACCCATCAGAGCTACTGTAGCACAAAGCATGGGGGTGGGGTGTCTAGGGCTCTGGGGACAAAACTAATGGCAGCTTTTCAGCTAAACTTATTTTCAGTAATGGAGGTGAAGCTATCCCCCATATCGCCACACCACTGACCCTCTTTATATACTTTTCTGCCTCCTTAATATTTCCCCTTTGTTTTGGGGAACAGGTAAGATTCTCAAAACAGGTAAGAAGATAGGTTTGGTTTTTCTGTCCCTCCCACCCCCCTATAGGCAGATTAGCCTTCTAAGAGAATACAACAAAGAACTGTTTCTCCTAAATAGGTCACATTAAACCTCATTAATTTTTTAGCAACTGCTTAAAAACTTAATCTGGCTTTAGAAGTACTTATTCAAATGTTGTTGCTCAATCAAAACCTTGTCCCCAATCTTAGGAAAAGCTTATTTTTAATGTTTTGTTTTTTAAATGTGAATTTCATTTAATTTAATTTCAAGCCTCTAGAAATGAACATAAAACTGACCTGAGCTAATGCCTATCTTTGTATTAAACAAGTAAGAAGGTCACCAAATACAATTTTCAGGGATTTGAGTCTGCTGGTGTCTGTGCGTGTGCATAGGTGTGCACGTGTGCACAGGGGACAGGGAACTGAATTGAAGTTCTCCCTGTGGGGTCCACAAGACCGGGTAGTAAATAACAAAGGAGTGGATCAGGTGAGTAAAGACCAATACAACTAAATAAACTTAGCAATTCAGTTTTTCAAGAACCCTGCGTGTTTTATAATCCTGAGTACAAAAGCAACCACCTTTTGAAATAGCAGGCATACATAAATTGAAGGGGAGTGTAGTTTTCATATTTGAGTGGTGCTTCATCTTCCACAGATAGGATTGGCAGGCTAGTTATGAGCTACATGCACCAGGGACTTTTTTTCCAATAACCTTTGACTGAAATAAAGCACAGATTCCAAACTATAAACTTTTACCGACACAAAATACTCAAAAGTTCAGACATCTTGCTTCCTTTCCTGAATGATTATTTTGCTGAATTACAGAATTTCAAATGTTACCAGATTTTGAAAGACTCTCCATCCACTATACAAATACATACTTATAAGAGGAAAGCTGTATATCCTATAAAATGAGAGCTAGTTTAGTGTGTTAAACACACACAGGAAAATCCATACCCTCAGCTTTGAAAATACGTATCAGTTGATATACTGTACCTATAATGTTATGCTACTTTTTTTAGAGCAAGGAGAAAATCAAACCAAATCCCCAATAGAGAAATTACTCTAGAAGTGAATCTATATATCAAAAAGGGACATACCACCTTCGTAGATGTCTTACTTTGCTTTGAGATGTTGCTTAACTACACAATTTAGGGAGTTCTTGGAAGCCTTAATAGTAATGGCGTCACTTCATATTAAAATATGGGAGGCTCCTGAATTCTCCAGCTGTTTTTCTCCTAAGCATCTAAACTTAAGAATTTATTTTCAATATTGAGTCAGAAATTTCATTTTAAAGTTGGAATTTCTGACTTCTTGCCAAGATTTACAAACCTTTTGAGAAGAAATTGAAATCTAGCAACTAAAATTAAAAAGACAATATAACTTTTACAGCATTTCCAGCCCCCACACCCCAACCGCTGTGGAGGGAAGATGGTTGCTTAATGGTGTCAGAGGGACCTGAATTTAGCCTCCCTTCCAGTAGCCTTTAGGTGAAACTGTTTTAAAAGCTGTGAGAAGTGACATATACTTTTTGCTTCTAGAAAAAATAATCAACACATCTTTTTACTGTATCTGGGTGGGGAAAAGAAGTTGCCCCATACATTTTAAATAGTAGATCAGCTGAGCCAAGACTTGTTCAGTCATTTGAACGGGTCATACTGAGCCAGACTGTTAAATAGCAGTTGATGTCTGTTTTCATAAAAATAATAAATAGTATGTTGATCCTGACTCAGAGTTAAAGTCATATGCAGTGCAATAGAAAACCATGTGGACCCCCACTGAAAATCAGTGGGTATTCTACTGTCAAACCATCCCTCATATACTATTCCACTTGCATGGAAGACCCTTTTCTCACTCTATATACTTTTTATTAGTCCTACCTCAAGTTCTTAATATAAGGTTCCCTCCTCACTCCAGCTCTTTTCTGACATTTTTGCAGATTAGAGGTGCAAGAATCCTTAGAGGTCATCTTGTCCAACCTCTTGTTTTCTGATGAAACTGCAGTTAGGAGACTTGCCTCAGGCTTTTTTCTTCTTTCCAGTAATCTCTTACAGCATTTATTTCCTTGCTATCCTTTAGTGCATAGCGTGTGCTCTTCGGTGTAATTTTCCATGATACCTAAGTAGACAGCAAGCAGTCTGAAGGCAGTTTGTTGCATACATCTGTTTGTTTCCTCCTGCTTGGAGCAGAACTCTTCTCGTAAGTTACTGAACGAATGTTTGATAATAAAGGCTAGGCTTCTGCTTAAATATTTAGAAGATAACCTATTCAGAGAATGCTCACATGGGTTTGTCTTCTGAAGTTTCAGAAGGTAATCATTATGTTGGACTCATTTAAGCCAAGTAAGACTGATATTTCAAAATGGGGCTGGCTCATATTCATTATTGTTTGCATCTCCTTTTGTTTGCTTCCACCACTTTTCCATTCTCCCTTCCCCACCTGTGTGTTCAGTTTTACTATGGCACATTAACTCTGCTCATTGGTGTGAAACTAATGACTTTGACAAGGTTGGCATTGATGTGCCAAGTTCAAATTGAATGTATGGAAGTCATTCATATTTCTCAATGACCAGACCTCAAGGGGAGGATTCCTACCTCGCTTCCTAACTTATCCTGTTGCCATATACTTGGAAATTTTTTTTTGCAATACTTGACATTATTCCGTACAGCCCTGCAATCTGCTTTGATACGTCATCTTCCAGTATTGTATCGGCAGCAGCTTTCCTGGGAAACTTCTCTTAATAATGTTGTACAACATTCACGACATAGGACAAGACCCTGGAGAATGTATCTTGAAAGATGCAAAATCATAAATACTTCTCTAGTCCCCTTTGAAATATGGAAAGTTGGCCTGCACACATGAACTGCAAACCCACGTTTTCTCCAAAATATTAATATTGCTTCACTTGTTATTTTTAAGAGAAGTAGAATTTTAACTTGCAATTTCTGAGAGAGTTTATCTGTAGATCCTTTTTGACCAAAGAGCTGCATTTGGTCTCTATATATGTGCAGCAAAATTGATCCCTAATTAACCAAAAAGGGGAAGCAAAAGCATTTAACTCCAGGCCTTTTATGTTCTGAAGAAATTTTGCATGGTAAAGGACTAAATCTGTCAAATAGCTAGTAGGTAATTTACTTCTATTGATATGGTAGTCAGACAAGATAATTGGTAGTTAATTAATAGACCACTTAACTTAAAAGGTTTCACAGTTTTAAAATACTAATTACTGAATTAGGCATTTATCTATATCCAGATGTCTAAAGTCTATTTAGTTAAAAATCCATCCAGGAAAAGTAAAAGCTCACCAGCTAGATCTGAGTAATGTAGCACTTAAAGACATTAGTGCTATGATTGTAACTAATATCGTATGAATGGTCTGTAATCATTAATATTTAAGTTATTATGTGATTTACTGGTTTTTAATCTCAAATGCTATATTCCTCTGTTCTCTGTTTAAAGAAATCTAGTTTTTTTTTTTTTCAAGGCCTCTTGGATTTTGAAGTTTTTAGAAAAATCATTTATAAAACATTTGAATGAAACTATTGGCCAGTACTTCTCCCATACCATAATATTAAGGATTCTTAGATTAAATGATTTATAGAGTATTGCTTCTCTGTCTTAGGGTAGCTATTAAAAACTTGGAATTTATGCCTGTTTTGAAAGTCTATACTAGCATTGTCTTCTGTTATTAAATATTTTATATACATAATAATCAAATGTTTGAGCTTTAGAAATTATTTTTTATGTATTGAACTGACTTAGAAATTGACATGTTAGCTTGACAAATTAATCGTGCTCTACCTTATTAATTTTTGTGGCCACAGTGCAAAACTGAGTAAAACATCTCCTTAGATAGCAACTGCTTGGATACCTGGCACTGTATACCTAACAGTCATTTCATAGCTTTCTTTCCTAACACAAAATGAGATCATATGCTCATTAAACTTTGAGTTTCTATTTTTGATCTATTACATGCTGGGCCCAGATACTATTGCTACTAGAAATTAACATCTACAACATGATAAAAAGGTATGAACAGAAAACCATTCTATAAAGTTCCCCGGCATCTTTTAACCTGTGTCTGGTCATCTCAGTTATATTTAGAAAATATTGCTAAATAATCAATGTCATGAAAAAAAGAAAAGTTAGCAGTGCTCCATTAATTGCCAAATTTAATGTGGATCTTGTTCTTTCTATAGACTGTGACCCTGTTAAACGGTCTTCTTGAAGCTTTCATAAGGCCCCTTCCTCCTGCTTTTCTTCCTGTCTTCCCAGTCCTCTTAGCCTCCCTGCCACCAAAATGTATTAACTTTTGGTGTTATGTGTTCAGACCTCCTCCCACTGTGTACCTCCGGCTGGGTAATCTATTTCAGCGGCTTCCATGTGGTTTCTAAGACACTTCCAAAGTCACACGACTGTCTTGGCTGTTCAAGCATTCCCTCAAAACTGAATTCCTTTTTGTCCTTTTCGATTAGTCTGGTCTGGCCAGTACCAGGCCTGGGAACATCAGTATCTTAAATTTTCCATCCTGCCCACATACGTGGCTCACCAAGTCCTGACTGTTCTGCTGCCACTACGTGGATCCCCTCTTTTCCATCCCCGCCCGCTCCCGTGTGCTTCTTTCACCTCTTGTTGTTACTCTGGAGTCTCCCAGCTTCCTTCCCTGTTTCCAGCCCTTGCTCTCCAACCCAGGGTTATCACGGCAGATTTCTTTGTTTAAATGCTTTCTTAAAGATTATGCTGACTAGAACCTGTCCCGACCCTTGCACGACCATATTGTTCACAGCATGAAGTCCAGTCTCCTTAGCATGGCAGCTTAGTCCTTCCAAAGCGGATTTCCACCTGCCTTCCAAGCTTATCTTCCATTATGTCCCTTTGTATATCTTAAACCCAGCATGGCCAGACACCTTGCTGTACCCTGAAGGAGCCTTACACACTCAGCCATTCTGCTATTTGAGTCCTGTCTTACCGGGAGACAAAAGAAATTGAATGTACCACTACTAAGAAAGAAAAACTAACTCACTGAAATATTGTCGTGTTGACTTAATAGTTTCTTTATGTAAGAAAGGAGCAGTCCTTATAGAACAGTCTCCAGTTCCTGCTTCAGGGAATGGCCCTTTCTTGTTTGGTTGCTGCCGTTTGTCTCGACTCCTGGAAGCAAAGTTGATATTTATTCTTTTCTTGGTCTGCTGTTTCTACAACCAGGGTTTTATCTATTTATCTGCCCAAGTAGAAATTAATCTATGGGACATGTCAGCGTGGAAGAATTCTTTATCCTGTGCTCATGCTAACACAGATTGAAGAACTTTTTCAAAAAAGACTAAATGGAGAGTTCCCTGGCAGAGTCCTTAGCCATTCATCGCAGGGCTGAGTAACTGGGACCTAGATAAGAGCCACAAACCCTGTCATTAAATACTTCGTTCTTTCTCTCAGTTTATTCTTGTCCTTTAAATTTGTTTTTACTCTAGTCATTTTTCGGGTTTTCAAGATCTTTGGCAAATTCTAATAAATTGACTTTTAGTAACTTGAACATGCCTAAGATATGGTCATCAGAAAATTCCTTTCAAGCAGTTTAATAACCTCACTTGGGAGTTAGAATAATTTTTAAGTAGGAAACCCCTTTTTAAGTTTTTTTTTTTTTTTTGCATTCAGGAATAGTAATAGCAGATTAATCTAAAAATTCTGCTCAAGTTCTTTCAGAATCTAAAATTAAATCTGTTTCAATGATGATAACTAACCATTTTGCCTCTGTCTAATGTCAGTATCTACCTCTCTGGATAGATGTATAGATGAAGTATTTTGTTTGCTTGCTTGTTGTGGAATACTCAGTGGATGATAAATAGATGCCTAGTGACTGTGGTGCAGTTATGGTTACCAGAGTTGGAAAAGCCCAGTGTGTAATCCTAAATACCCAGGATGTTTTTGGACCCCCAAATTGTACTATGCTGAAATTCCACTAGGGGGTGTCCTGGCAGGGTGGATTTGTATCTTATTTGCTTATATACACACACAACCAGTGTTTTTTCAAGATTAAGGACCTTTTGCAGCTAATCTTTGGAGTAAGGTTAAGTCTGGCAATCCTTAAAAAATAGGAAACTATTGCCTACGTTAGTTGGATGAGTTAAACCTAATATTTTGAGCCTGTAGCTCCATGGATCAGAGTAAACCATGTTCATCTCTTTTGGTTTAATTAGTGATTTCTAATCTCCTTAGTTACTGTAGTAGTTAGCTATTCAGATGAGTAACCCCTTCTTATGTTTTCTATCAACTGACCTGAAATCTCCTTTTAAGCCGAGACCCTTTGCCTCATAGCTAAGAAATAACTTGGAGGATAGAGTCTTTTAATTTTTCTTTAAAAATATATACTAGGTAAAATATACAGTTGGGTTCCCCAGAATAGCGCAGCAGTAGAGAATGCCTCTGTATTGTGACCTGATACTGCTGTTCAGAGTTGCGTTGTCAAGAGCATGGCTTTAGGATTTAATCAAATTTACCCTGACACAGGTGACCAGAGAGTTCTCATCATCTGGATCTCTGAATTTCTTCGGGCTTCCAGGAGGGTTTGCCTTTCAGCTGAAGGAATCTCACATCTCTTGATGATCTTACCCAGCATGGCCTATTCTTGAATTTCTTTTTTTACTTTATTTGTCAATTCTCTTCTAACTGAAGTTCATACCTGTCAGGGACCATTTTCCCAAATGCTCTGAAACTGAAATTAAGTGAACCACAGGGAAAAAATCGAATATCCTCTCATAATGATCATAAAACTTTCAGCACTGCAGCAAATGCTGCTGGAATATTTAACAAGGAAGGCAATTACTGCAGCAACCTTGAGTGCTGTCAAATTAGCCCAACTGACAAGCCACTTACAGTGAATTCACATTTGGAAACAAAACATTAGTTGGTCTGTGAAACTTTCAAACTTTCAGAGATCACGACGATGTGTGAAAGGTGGCGATGGTGTTAACACTGCTTGGCTGCTTGATGGTTTTTGTTTTTGGTCTGGGGAGACCTCAGTGTTTCTCATTTGCTACTTGCATAAAATGTGAATTTCTTGCCTTCCTGCAAATAGCTTAGTACTGGAATTTTTGAATATTAACATGATTCTTCAACTTCTTAGTGTGATTCTAAACAATGGGGCTCAAAATAACACTTCCCAAATCAGTGTAACTGGGAAAATATTTGTGGCATAACTTATGTAAGCACATGGGTATTTTGAGGACAAGTGAAACTTAAAATTCAAAGCCTGAATTTTCCCACCTGCAAATTGTAATTAACATACTGCCCCCTACTGATTTCTTTAGGATCTTTTTAAATGTGATAGTTCTACAATCTCTTGGGAAAGAGAAACATATGTTTTAATAGATTATTTTTTATAACAGCTCTATACTAATTTTTAGTATTTTTACAGTCCCTGGACTCTTTAAAGCATTGCAACTTAAATTTGTATTTTAAACAGCTGTTTTCTGCTCCTAATAAAACAAGACTGAAGAGAAAGATTAGAAGAGTGGTGTTTTCGTTGTTGCCGAGAGTCCTCTAGGACTCTAGGTGAGCAACTGCTCAGTGATGTTTTGAGGCTGCTTCGCCGGGCAGGAATTGGGATTTTGCCTGAAATGTGGTCTGGCACTGTGTGGAGGGCAAGGAGGCCTGGGAGCCATACATAGTAAGAACCAGGAATTGTAGGTACCTGAAGAAACAACATAACCAAAAATAGATATCACTTATAACCAAAATAGCTTCTAAATATATGCTAAATGAGTCTTGTGTGCATTTACTGTACTTTTATACAGCATTCAAATATTCAAAGTCCCTTCATAAATACTCCTCTCATTTGAACCTCACACCAGCTCTGAAATGGGTCCTTGTTAAATATTGTAACAGCATCCCCATTTTTTATGAATGAGGAAGCAAACTGGGAGACATTATAGGATTTGTCTACCGCCACCACTGAGGAAAAACTCAGACCCAGACCCTCAGTTTAGAACCTCTACAAATACATATGTGGACTTGGTGCTCAGATGTCTTAATAGACTTTACTGTGAGCCATGTAAGCTTTTGCCCTGTGTTATAATGCAAGAATCTGCCTTCAAATGTTTATTTTTTTATCAGCATGTTTACAATGACTGATTAACCCTAGCTTAATATCCCCAGAAAATTTGCTCCATAAATTAGATAAGCATGTAAAATTCTAAACTAAATTGTAGACACTAAAATTGTATTAGCATGGCCCAATTAATGTGTTTTTCTGTGCCTACTTCATAATTTTCCATGTTCTGTATCTGAGGTGGTTGCTTCGCTGAGAATACATGCTTGGTCACATGGCTCCTCCTCTTCCTAGTTCATTTGTCAACACTGACCAACTGGACGTGAAAAAGAGTAGTGAATACAAAGGGCTCTTCTACAAGGACTAGCTTAGCAAAACTCTGTAAAATGCTTGGTACCAAAATGTCAGTGTTTTTTGGTCTTGTTTTGTTTTAGTTTATGTCCTAGAAAATGTAAAGCCTTTATTCTATTACATAGTATCTTATGGGATCAGAATTCCAGATAACTTTTAGCTTTGTCTTTGGAATGCTAACCATGGATTTTCAAAATTGTGCTGGTTGTTGGTATCCAGGCTTATGACCTGAGCATCTGATTTTAAAGGGGTAATTTTTTCCTGGGTGCAGTTTTCTCACAGGTTTACTGAAGCATGAAAGCCTCAGAAGGGTGAAGGTGGCAAATGAAAAAGGTAAATGCTGTGTGTAAAAGGGTACAAATTTTTTTTCTTAAAAGTGAAGACATCAAAGCCTCTGGATAAGGGGAAAGGATTTTGAAGACTTCTGGTCTCTTTCTGAAAGCTTTGTCTATTGGGGATGGGAATAGAGTGTCTTATTCCATTTGGGCTGCTGTAACAGAATACCGTAGACTGGGTAGCTTATAAACAACAGAAGTCTACTTCTCACATCTGGGAGCTGCAAAGTCCAAGATCAAGGCACCAGCAGATTTAGTGTCTGGTGAAGACCCAATTCCTGGTTCATGGAGAGCTGTCTCTGCTATAACCTCACATGGTGGAAGCAGTGATCTCTCTGGGTCTCCCTTATAAAAGCACTAATCCCATCCATGAGGGCTTCACCTCTGTGACATAACCATCACATTCATCATTAAGTTTCAACGTAAGTTTGATGGATAGCACAAACATTCAAACTGTAGGGAAGGACTGCCTAGTGCTAAAAATGGGTCCAAGGTAAATATACGTATGATCAGTTCATAGTTCACACAAAGCTCTTGTGGCTCTTGCTATTAATTTGAACCAACCTTTATCTGTTAAGCATGAAGAGGGTTAGGGTGTGGAGAGTGGAAAAAGAACCATCCCAACACCTAGTACCCTGGTACCAAGAATACTGATAGGACAGAGAATGGAGAAATTATTCTGTTGTGCTGAATTTCTAGAAATTGAAAGTCACTGAGGCTTGGAGTAGATCAGTTCTCCCCGGCTCACAGAGAACCTTATGCTCAGCCTGTGGTGTGGAGCTGCAGCAACTACAGCTGGCCAGGCTGCAGGTCAGAAAAAGATTCGCAGGCCCTTTCCAGACCTGCTAGGTCAGAATCTGCATCTGACTCAAATCCTTGGTCTTTCTTAGGCACCTCAGAATTTGAGGAGGGACTTCTTAATATATATTTTTTTTTTTCTTCCTACTTCTCAATACTCTTTCCCCATGCCTTTTTTTTTCCCCCCCCCTCCACTGAGATAATCAGCCCTTTAGAAATCCCATGGACTAGGAAAATTCCAGACCACACACTCTGGGATCCACCCTAATGTGGGTTATGGCGCAGTATCTGAAAGGAAGAGTCCAGGTGTTCTCTACCTCATTGCTCCCCTTGGTCGCTGGGCTTAGAATGGAGTTTCCAACGCCATGAGCATCATGGCAAAAAGTTGAGATCATGCATAGAAGAGCTCTTTCTTGCTGCCCCATACCCAGTTTGGAAATTAAGCTTCAGGAGGGCAGGGGCCTAACCTGTTGTATAGGCCCCTCTTCAGCTCCTGGTCCCTGATAGAGATAAGGAGGAACTATTGTCTCACATTCATTTGTTATGCTTATGAATAAGTTTTCCTTTTTAGTTCGCATGAGTTAGTAATGTTTTGGGTGACTTAGCCATAATTGATTGATATGTGATTAATGCTCTCTTATACTTCTGTGAGGAAACTAGGCTCATCATACCAGTTACTGGGTAAGCATTATTGCCCTTCAAAGATTTCTTGCTTTTTATAGTGGAGTAGTGATTTTCAAAGCACTGATGTATAAACCAAAAGTACTGGACTTTTGAGCCCAAATTGAAGTTGTGATTCTCTTAAACCCAGAAAATCCTCCAAACCTAGAAAATGCCGTTATAATATGAGAATTAGGCCTTAGAAAAAATTATCACTGGGCAATGTAGAATTTGACTTGCTAATGTGCGTGTTCCTTCTTATGGGGGCCATTTCCTCCTTGAGAGCATTTGGCAACATCTGGAAGACACTCTTTGCTTGTCAGAATGAGTGACATTGTTACTGGCATCTAGGATAGAGGCCAGAGATATTGCTGAACATCTTACAATGCACAGAACTGCCCTCCCAGGACAAAAGTACCCAGCCCAAATGCCAATGCTGCTGAGATTGAGATACTCTGTTCTGGAACACCAGTTCTTGAACTTGGTCACATAACTGGAATCACTGAGGGAATATTGTCTCCTACTACCTGGTTCCCTCACTAGTGTAATTGCCTGGGATGCAATCTGGGTGTCAAGAGCAACACCTCCTCAGGTGATTCTAATGTAGCAAAATTTGAGAACCACTGATTTACGGAAAAAGGGGCTTCTACAAGTCTCAAATTTTTTTAAGAGGTTCACAATGTGTAATACAATATAGGTACTTCATAGTCCCTCATATATAGGGACTAATTTGTTATGGTTAATTTGTGCATACTGAAGAACAAAATAAACTTTCAGGAGTAACCTCTTGATTATGTTAATCTTTCTTTGAGGTAAAGATTTAATTTTTTAAAAAGGCTTCACAGTAAGTCAACTAGAAAACAGGGAAGAATTTGATTTACACATATAAAATACAAGGAAAAAGAGAAGACAGTCATTGCTGGGCAGAGCTGACCTAACAAAGGGCAAAAGAGCCCTGGCACTTGGTGGCCTGTCTGAGCAATGGCTGAGCCTGTGTGCATGTGTCCCTGTCTCATGGAAGTGGTTACTAGTCACTAGAGCAGAACCAAAGCCTCTGCCCTTTGGAAGATCCATCTCTACTAGTTTCTGCAATATGATTTGAGGGCAAAGTAAAGGGATTAATGACAACCTGTTGTTTAGCAGGCTATTTGGCTGCAATTTTATGGGTTATTTTCAGTATTCCACAAAGAGTTATTAAATAGGGGAAGGGACCTGAGCTTGAGGGAGATTGTGGAATACTCCTTTGATCATCAAGGACTCTGCCAGAGGGAGGGTCAGGGGAAACAGCATTTCAGAAATGTGTCCAGCATTCATTGTTTCTTTTAACACATTGAGCTTCCATGGGCTTGAGTAAAACAGACAAACAAGGATTATTTTGCAGATAATTTGTGATATTTTTAATATCTAAGAGGCATGAATTCAAGTTTTAAAAGGCACAGCAATAACAGCATATAAATGTTTAAAGAATAGATATCTTTACTGCTCACCAGATGCTGGCAACTGCCCTAATGGAGTTGATACCTTGCTTAGTCATTTATGAGAGTCTTATGCAAGTAATATCTCAGTGTTACAATATGTATTTTGAATGTGTGGTAGGAATCGAAGAAGGCATTGAATATAAGTGGTCATAACTTGTTTTTATATTTACAGGAAAGGTACAGGCAGGAATGAAGACAAGTAGGCAGTCAGGAAGGAAGAGAGAGGAGGAAGAAGCATTTTTATTTATTTTATTTTGTTGTTCATCTGAGTTGTCTATCCCCACCCCACTCCCACCCCACCAGGCTTGGGTTGTGAACCAAGGTCCTTGGGATACATGTGGACTACGCCTGCTGGAGGCAGTGGACTTATCTGCTAGACCACCAGGGCGCACTGTAACATTTTTGATCTAAGAAACTTTAAAAGTATCTCCTTTTTTGTCACACAAATAAGTTAAGTCAAGATAGGTCAATTGTCAAGGAAACTTAAGTGATTGGTCATCAGGTCTCAGTGATTTCTGGATTTTCAAGGCCAGTGTACCTGCCAGGCAGATTTAAGTCGGCTCCTTTCTAGTATTTCTGCAAGCAAACTCTAAAATGTAAGGCAGTGTTATCTGCATGGTTGCCTCAGGGTAGATTCATCCCATGCTTTAACAGTGGGAAGGCAAGTTAATGAAGCATTTATTTTTGCTGAATAACTACTGGTGTCATCATCTAGGTGTTCATTTGAAAAGCCTAGCTCTTTTATTAGCTTCTTGGTTGCAGGGCAACTGTAGGAGTAAACTTGTGCATGTGTGTTAAGTATTAACTGCTGATGCCTTCAAATGTTAAACTAATCCCTGTAGCCTCAAACCAATAACAAAAAGAATAGTACATGTAACATTGGTATCAATCTCACATAGTCTTTAGTCTCTCCTCTATAACTAAAGAAAACATTCTGTTTCAATCTGATAGAGATTTTGATGAACATTTTGTTGTCTGAAAAAGTAGTTCCAGGGTTCAATATCTTGGGGATTTATTGCACAATTCATCAGGAGACCTTTCTGTCTCTTTCGCTCTTTCTGACACACTCAAATAAGAACGGGAGAGGGGGCTGTCATCCAATTACATGATTTCAGAATTTGTACTGTCAGCTACACCTAAAATAGATACCAATATAATGTTTGTAAAATATTATCAAATACAGATTTAGGTTTTATTTACTAAAGATTTTGTAATGCAAATTTTCAAGTAACACTTGTCAAAGTAGAATTTCTAAAGTATATTTATTAAGCAGATACCTTTAAATTTACAGAATTAATGGTATTTAAGCATATATCCTTTTCCTAGATTACCTTAAGGGTATCACCATTTTCATCTTAGAACACACAAATGATTTATCCTACTAATCTCTTCAACACAGCTCACTCTATTTGCAGCACCTTCAGTAGTTTGTACTATTGAATTATAATTTTCCTGGAGCAGTGACTACGTTCCTGGAGAAGAGTGCCACCAGATGTCATTTTAGTCTCGTAAATAAGCAGTATGTTCTTTTGTGATTCTGATAAAGATAAGTTACTCTGGTAGCAACACAGACAGAAGGAAAAAAAAACACCAAGGAGGATTGTTTGGAGGGTACCATAAGGTAGCCAGTTAGATGTCCTTTGTTCAGTAGAGTTTTGGTTACAATTTTTTTTCCAAATTATATATGTACCTGTTCTTTGGAGATCCTGAAAACTCAATCAGATATCTGTACTGAGTATGTGCAAGGGGCGGGTTGTTGACCAAAGGGTCCCATCATCATATGATTTCCAGTCATCTTTAGAAATGGAAGTCTACTTTGTTGTATTCACATTCAAATCAGAGGTAAACATTTCAAATGTTTATTTGTAAAAGATAACTTCTTGATCTGACCACAGGGCAGTCATGCAAATGCACAAACCTTTGCCTTTCCCTGAGTGTCCATACCCGAGAATTACTTATAAACATGGAAACCACATTCTGGGTGTTTTACTTACACCTTTAAAAATGTCATCAATCTTGAAATTTCGAAAGTCAGATTTTGCCGGATACCACTTTTCTTCACGTTCTCTTTTGTTTAACTTTAGGCTAATTTGTCCTGACAGTGCAGCTGCAGGCTCTGCTTTGCAGCCTGTCATTAAGAGCACCAAGAACTATCTGGAGGGTTGGAACTGTTGGAAGTTAATTTGGCGTAAACCTAACTTTCAAAG
Source organism: Solenodon paradoxus (assembly GCA_004363575.1). Classification (NCBI taxonomy): domain Eukaryota; kingdom Metazoa; phylum Chordata; class Mammalia; order Eulipotyphla; family Solenodontidae; genus Solenodon; species Solenodon paradoxus. The sequence continues at coordinate 11,779 of RJWH01000108.1, read as the reverse complement.
ATGTCTTGCGATATGACATGACATGTCATGTCTATGTCCAGTCACACTTCTGTTTAAGGAGTTCTTGTTTATGTTATAAATAGGATCTTTACAGTTATCTTTCAAAGTACCCGGTGCTTTGAAGAGGAACCCTGAGGAGCTATGGCCATATTAGACTTGTTAAGCTCGTTTCAGAGGAATGTCAGTGTCTGTCTGAATGTCCTTCTTCCCTTTTTTTCCTTTTCCATCACATAGTAACCCTACCATCTGCTGGCGGATTATGTCTTGTGATAAAAATTAATCAAGGATAGTTAAATATCTGTCTCTATACTTTTTAGCCAGAATCCATGATTAAATTTCTCTTTTGCAGGTAAGATAATCTGAGTCCCTACCAACTCTACACTCTTTCACTGAACATACCAATTGCTATATAGTGGAGACCAGCAGATCAAGAGAGGACCATATTTTCCTGATGATGAACTAGATGGCCTACTCTGTTTCTTAGACAGAGCTTAAAATCATTTCTTTGAATAGAAGACATAGCTATGGAGAGCATTTCTCTCACTTAGAGTAAGCATCTATCTAACCTGGCCCAACTACCATTGTACCAACTCACAGTCTACTTCCCTTTACATTCCCTTCACTGTTGGTAACTCCTGATGTAGACCCTCCATCCAGAGTGCATATACTGCAGCTGTCCTGGCTCTCTTACCTGAGCTATACTTCTCGGACTCACTGGTGGCGGCAAATGGCTGAATTTATATTTAAGCCATTAGGGTGTGTGCGTCAGATTTGCCCTCTGTGTTCTTCTAACGACTCTTTGAGACAAAGTTAAAGATCACAAACCTTAGCTTGAACCGACTGGTGTCATGGCAACTAGCACTTCACCTTTTGCTGGTCCCCATCTCATACATGCTGCAATATTTGTGCACATTAATAATTCATCGCAAAGTGCCAGATTTCTTTGTGCTGTCAAACTGTGTCAAGGACAGCATATGCTGTGCTATCTCAGATGTCATCTACCAGACTGTTGAGGGCAAGCGTAATTAGAAAAGAAAACTAGTCAGGTTACTAGGGAAAAATTCCTGAAAATGTGATGCTTTCTAGCCACCCGTTTATAGCCTTTTTCTTGTAAGGTAAGGAATAGAATTAGTGTTGATCAAAGTTTATTTGGTAATGTGCCCCAGACATAAGGCAGGAGTTCGGTTGTGGAAATAACACACCAACAGTAATTGCTCACCTCTCTTCAGGCAGCAAAGGAAATGATTAACAGCCTTAGTGTTCAATCACGTGGCTCAAACCCTAGCACGAAGACCTAGCTTTAAAAAGAAACCAAGTGGCACTGGTGCGAATGTTCTTATCCCAGGCTGGCTTTGCCAGGCACACACAAGTGTTTACCACAGGCTTTGGAAGATAACCAGTCTGGATTCCAAGACTGGCCTTGTAGCTTACCTTACCTCCCAGTTTCCACAGCAGCTTGTTTGTTGTCCTCAACATTGTTAGTAGTTGTAGTAATTGTAGTATTAGACTATAATTGGTAAGGCTTTCTAAATAAAGAATATTGGCCTTTGTCTTGGAATGTTGAAAATGTAGTGACACGTGGAGTTCGTGTATACAGAAGGCCAAATTTGTCCCTAATTAAGACAAGAAATCACATATTTTAAACTAAACATTGATCTGCCACTACCATTTTTAAAAAATTAACCCCTCCCTCTTTAAAGAAAACTTTATATTAAAACAAGCAAACCTATGTCACACATGCTACTTAAAGTGAAGTATATTTCCCTGAAAAAAAATGTTTACCAGCCACAACTAGAAAAGATTGTAGCTATCCTTATATTTTTTTCTATCCCCACCCCACTTCAGATACAAAGGAATAGTGTAAATGTCCCTCCATAATACTTTGGGGGTAGTGAGGGGGAGAGAGGCGGCAAAGCCGAGTCACATTTTTTCAGAATATGCAGTCATAGTGCCCTGCTTTTGTGAAGGATAAACTAGAACTGTTTGATATCTGATATAGTGATTTAACAAATTAAGTGCTCACCAACAAGGTGCAGGTTCTGCTTGAAGACAGAAATGGGCAGCCCCCGTTTACCCATGATTGTTGTGTCGGGTGATAATTACAGCACCTGCATAGAATAGATGTTCAAGAAATACTTGTTAAATGAATTATGTTAAAACCACCAGACTAATTTCAGGGGGATGGTGGGAGAGACATTAATCAACTTCAGAACCTTGCAACAACTTCCATTTAAAAAAGTTAGGAACCTGTTAATCTTCTATCACCTATCTTTATGTGGTGCCGGGTCTCTGGATTAGTCGTTTACACCTGCAGGCAGAAACGTAGCATCTGAGTATGGGGAAGTCATTAGAGCCAACAGAGCCAGCTGCCAGCTGGAGTTAGAGTGGACTGGCCTTGCAAGCCAGCCTGGCCAGCAGTTTGGATTGTCAGGTAACCAAGTCTCTGCTATTTTATACTGTTGTGATTTCTTAGGATTGAAGGTGGAGTCCTTATACTCACTTAAGAACTTAAAAACAGGAGCCTTCATACTAGCTCTATCCCTGTCTTTTGAGACAAAGCAAGCTTCTAATACTTAGAAGTTATCTCTGGATAGCATCACATACAGTTTTTTATGTTTTAGCTGCTCAGGAAAAAACTAAATCAGGTACTTAAAAAGAAGACTTATAAGCTTGATTCCTTAAGGGTATTTTCTAGAATATTTCTAGAATTTCTGGAATAGATCATTTTTGTGGTGTTATTTTTTGTAATTCTGTGATATAATGGCTATATATCGGCTATCTAGTCTAGCAGTGAATTATAGTAACCTGAAGTACTAAGTCTTGCCTTTTTTTAGCATTCAAGCAGACCAAAATAATAATTACTACGTTAACTATATTTACTAAAAATAAAGAAAAACCTACTGAAACGTGTGCCTCTCTTATATCCAGCCTTGTGCCAGTTCTACCTACGAAGTACATTTTTCACTTTTCCTTCTTCCACTGTGCCCAGGCAGAGTATAGTAGTTCTCCCTTAATATCTGAAAGAATAATTTGTGTCTTCCAGCCTAGTCTGGGATAGCCGACCAAATAAATATAAAACAATCCAAATCAAAATGTGATAAAGCATATAAATATGTTACAATGAATAGTATCAGCTGTATGTCTTATAGAAATATTGACAGTCAAGATGAAAAGAATCATATTGGGAGACTTATGATATAATTAATACAAAGCACTTTGAAAAGTCTCAAAGCCTATGTAAAGACACTTTTACACTCTATAGGAAGGCACTGGGTTTAGATTGTCAGAAAAGGAAGAATCCATGGATATTACCTACAGGTGAGAAAAAGTATGACTTGGGTAACAGTGAGGAGGCCCAAACAAGCAGGCCATGGACTGGGAGGTGGGGGGTGTTGCATGCTGATCAGGAATCAGACTGGTGAAGAGCTTACGATACTTCACAGAGGTTCATCTGACAGCTGTATGCATCGTGGATTGAAACATGGAGAATTCAAAATGAATGGCATGATTGTTTTTGCTCTTGTACATGCAAAAGTTATAGCATTAGATATTTATGCAACAATCCAGTGATCCCTTAGGTAGGAAATCCTCCAAGAAGGGAATACAAGTCCACTGTGTAATCTTGAGGGGTTTTTTAGCTTCATAAATCATGGGAAGCTGTGTTGGCAGTAGGATATAACTCAGCAGTAGACAGATTGCTCTTTGCTGCTTTCTTTTAGGATGCAGGTTATAAAACTGTTGGGAGCCTCGTAGAGTAGTTAATAGGTCATCTTAAGCAATTTGAAGTAATTTTTTTTAAGTACAGCTTTGGATCTTGAAGGGAAGAGAACTAGGAAGAAACGAGGGTTTAATGAATTAGAAATCCACACGCTTCTAGGTCCTTTGTGCTGGAACATCTACCACGTGCTCTGCTACAGTGAGTGACCAGTCACCTGTCCCCGTGGGAAAGTCACTCCCCAGTAAATGCCCTAGTGAAATGTGGTCATTCAGAATGCTAAAAGTTCTTATTGATGCAATATTATGATACTACTTTCATTAAAATAATTCTATACCTTTGCCCTGGTTTGTTGGGGTTTTGTTTGGGGGCTTTTTTTGTTTGCTTGTTTTTAACATCCTAAAATACTTTCCACTCCTGTTAGTATATTTTGGTAATAAAGCTCTGGATGCTACAAGGTGATGCTGGAATAGGTCTTCATTCATGGGTCTGTTAGTATTTAGACATAGACATAAGGCAAACATTAATTCAAGAAGGCATCTGTTCATGGGTAGCCTGGAGGTCCCCTCACAGACCAAGAGATGCACTAAAATGTCAGGAGCATAAAAAGATCTCTGACCTGGGAGTAGTTGAGATTAGCAGATAACTATCACTTGAGAGGTGATAAAGAGCCTTCTACTAATGGCTTTCTTTCATCTCGGCACTGTCCTCCAAAGCTCTTGTGTTACAGTCTTCTTGGTCACGGCTTATAATAGGCCTGCCATGCTGATGATACGGTGCTAACTTAACCAGACCCTTAAAGGAACTTCTCTTTTTGATTAATGTAAAATATTTTTTAATGAATTGGGAACTGGAATGTTATGGGGGTGAAAGTTTGTTTTGTGATCTTGGGTTGAGTTTTAGGTGAAACTCCGCATGTCATTTCTAAAGCTTGAGTCTTACTTTTCTTTCAGACCACCAAGGCTTTTCTTCCTACAATGCTGGAGATTAATCATGGTCATATTGTGACAGTTGCAAGTTCCTTGGGATTGTTCAGTACTGCTGGAGTGGAGGTTTGTCAGATGTACAACATTTCTTTATTCAGTGGGTTTATCATAAGAGTACCTACTGCCCTTCATGAAAGCACTCTGTCTGCTGTTTGTGATACTTCCCGTAGAAACCCAGGGCCAGCTGCTTAAACACAGCTCTCTGTCCTCTGCCATAAACTCACTTATACTAGTCGGACAAAATTGCAAGAGCAGTAGGATGGCCAGTTCCCAGTATGCTCTCTTCTCGTCAGCAGTTTTGCTTGATGATGGTGCAGAGGCACCTGGTCACGATGAAGCTAGAGGCAGTGGTGGTGCCACAAGGAGCAGATAAATGAGGCCAGAGGGTGATGTTCTGTTTTAGTCAACTTGAGTAAAGTGAGCTCTCTTGTGTGAGCTCATCAGAGGAGATGGTTGTGGCAGATGAAAGGTGTGCTGCTTAATCAAGCCCTGTCCTTCACCATATTCAGATTCTAAAGCGTATGCCTGCATATTGTTCTGTTTGAACCATCAGTGCCTGTGGCAAAGAACTGAAAACTCACTCCCTTCAAATATGCAAAAGGACACAAAATAGATGACTTCTACAGTTCTAATTCTAAATTTAAAGTTGGATAATGGAGGAGAGCTTATTTTCTATACTCTGTGTCCCTAGGTTAAGTTTAAGTTTACAAAGGTGTAGTTATCATTTCATTTTTACTTAACCCTGGAAAGAAAATACAATCAAAACAATGTACAGCCTAAGCTAGACTTGTCTTTGTTCTCCCAGCATTAATTTAAACAAACTGGTTTTTCAGTCTCTTTTTACTGAACAAGAGACCATTTGTAAATTTTCCAGACACTTCAAAGTGAGCCATTCCCCTTTTTCAACTTCAACTTGTTAGCTTTCATAGAATTCTTTGTGGTAACTTCCCCAAAGTAATATGATACTTGGTTGATGTGGCAAAAAGTGTTCATCGGTTTCTGCTGTTGCTTTGAAAATATTATTTCTGCACTGAACTACATCAGATATCTGTCTTTTAAATGGCTTTCTTTTTCTTTGCTCAGTCACCTGTAACCCTTTGCATCAAATTTGTAACTAAAGCAATAGGACCAGAAAAGCTTGGGTTTGGTGGGGAATCTGCACATACTTAATATGTCTGTTCTCTCTCTAACTCAGGATTACTGTGCTAGTAAATTTGGAGTCGTGGGTTTCCATGAATCATTGAGCCATGAGTTAAAGGCTGCTGAAAAGGATGGAATTAAAACAACATTAGTTTGCCCCTACCTTGTAGACACTGGCATGTTCAGAGGCTGCCGAATCAGGTCAGTGAGAACCCAGATTATTATTCTGAAAAAACTTTTAAAAATCATCCTTCTATGAAAATATGTAAATAATTTACCGAAGAAATAAAAATAATCTTTCCATGTTGGGAGAATATGTGGGCTCGGATCTTCAAACGTAGTCTTGCCCTTTAATTACCATTTGACAGTTCACTTGTAGCTATCATTTGTCAAGGTTTGTAAAACCGAGGTGGACAAGATTGACAAGTGAGGGACTGGAATCACACTGGTACTAGCTTGTCAGAGTCATTCTAGAAGCATCAGATAGATGCTCTACACCTTTTAGGGAAAAAACATACAAATACCCAAGACTATTCTTCCTGCTAAAGAAGCTACTTCTTTAGGAGTTATTTGGTTTCTTTTAATATTACAGTTGGTAAATAAAGATGACTTACTTTGCCTTGGATATAAAACAGTGTCACACCTAGAGAGAAATAACAGCCTTTCTTATACAAAGACCTTCAAATAAACTACACTCAAAATTTGGGAGCTTCATTTTTGCAGAGTGTAGGTAGCTAGATTTACTCTTAACAGAATAACCATTTAGATAGACAAAAAAATGAAATACCTGCATGCTTTGAAAGAAGGCATATGGGAACATAAATGTCAAGTCACATCTGACTTAAGCTAAGCACAAAAAAAAAAAAAAAATCATGATTCACTAAGAGGATACTTGTGAGGACATGCTTACTTTGAGATCTTTGCTTGGATGAATTTGAAAGGCAAAGATAACCTAGCCAGTTCTCTGTTGGTCAGAGCTATTCTTAACACATCCTAAACCCCTGACCAAGGAGTGAAGTAGGTGGAGAGTGATTTGAGTCATTCCGCCTTAGGTCAAGCTGACTTCCGGTCTGGACCAGAGCAGACTTCAGCTCAGCTTCCCTTCTCAAATACACATGCATGTGTTGGTTTTTTCCCCTTATGTGCTTAGCAACCAATTGCTGAGGGTTTGAGGATCCCTGTTTCCTATTAACATCAGGGCAGGTATCCAAAGCTGTAATGGGACAATGAAAAGTAAAAGAAATAAATTATCATATTAGTTTTTTCAATGTATAACTTAATGAAATCAGCTGAAGTTAGACTATCTATCTCTATGTACTTCATTTCAGAGATCCCTAGAGAAAATACCTTGGCTTTTCCTATTCAGACATCAAGGAGACTATATAGATGATTTTAATTTCACTCCAAAAGGTGATGCCAATGTTTACACACCATCATTTTAAAAACACTTAACAACAATGGGAAAAAAATGGTATCTTATTTGGGTTTAGTGTTTATTATGCCAAGTACCTCTCCTTTTTCTACTGAAAGACAAAAGTAGCAAAATAATTTTAATACACTTTAAAACATTTTATTTTTTTAAATTTTATCAAAATAGCATTGCATTATAATATATCAGTTTAAGGTGCATCATTATAAATCAACATCTCTGTGTATGACATTTAGTTCATTAACAGTCCAATTCATTTTTTTTTTGAGAAGTGCAGGTAGGAATGAAGGCGAGTAAGCAAACAGAAAAGAGGAAGAAGCACTTAATTGTATTTTTAAGTTGTTCACATTGGTTGTCTCCCTCATCATCCAACCTGGGACACAAACCCAGGTTCTTGGGAGGCATGTGGACTGCACTCAGCCTTAGGTGGTAGACTTAACCACTACTCCCACAGGACACGCCAAAAAAAAAAAAAATGCTTTAAAGGCATTTTACAAAGATTATTTTCTCACTTTACAGACAAGAAAACCAATTTTACTTTTTTGTTTTTATTTTTTTACACTTGTTTTACAGACTATGCAAATAAAATGTGCTCAAACTAGGAAAACTTGGAAAATACAGAAAAAGCACAATGAAGAAAATGAAATAGTTCCCAAATTCTGCCCTTCCAATAACATCTCTATTCATGATTTTGACTTTTTTATTTTTCCAAATGCATGGTTGGTAGGACCCTCTCATGCATCTTCTCTAGCAGCTGGGGCATCTCCCTGCCTTGGGGTTTCTGGTATAAATTATCTGAGCTCTGTGCTTTGAAACCAGTTTAATGAGTCCTTTACTCAGGAGTGCCTGAAGGCTGCCCAGGTGAATCTTCAGCCTTTCAGACACACGGCTAGATTATGTGTCCAATGTGGAACTTGCTTACAAAGTTTATCATGTGTGGCTTTGTCGGACAAGACTAGGTTATTGAGCTTGTCCAAAACTTTGCCTTTGGACCACTGCTCTTTTGGCCTTGCCTCCAGATTTATTCACTGGGGCTTTGTCTCACTTGGTCGACTTTCCACCGTCTTTCTTCTTGTCATCTCGGGTGATATCGCAAAGCTTAGAGAGCAGAAGCTACCCACTATTAATGTTTTGATATCTTTCCTATCTTCTGTCCTATTTTACATTAATGCTTAATTTCCCTTTTTGAACACATGACTTTCAGGAAAGAAATTGAGCCTTTTCTGCCCCCTCTGAAGCCTGATTACTGTGTGAAACAGGCCATGAAGGCCATCCTCACTGACCAGCCCATGATCTGCACCCCCCGCCTCATGTACATCGTGACTTTCATGAAGAGGTAACTGTGAGAGACTCTCATTGATCCAGCCTTGCAATGCCCGCCCCATAATCTAATTACCACCAGACCTCACACATTGTTAACCACTGTGGCTTTCCTTTGCAGCATTCTACCTTTTGAAGCAGTTGTGTGCATGTATCGGTTCCTAGGAGCAGACAAGTGTATGTACCCTTTTATTGCTCAAAGAAAACAAGCCACAAACAATAATGAAGCAAAAAATGGAATCTAAGAATCTTTTTTGTATGGAGCATCATTTCTATCAGAAGACGATCAGGATGTTTCATTCAGTCCAGTCTACTTCAGCATTACTGACATTTTCTGGATTCTAAATCCATAGTGACGTATTTTAAATTCACTTTAAAAAGAAAAATAAAGTGTGAATTAAATGACAAGAGTACTTGGAAAATGTGATCATCAAAGGTGAGCTTAGGTTGTTGCCAGTGGGATCCTTATAGGCAAAATGCTAAAACCAGTCAACTCTTGCAGACAAGCGCTGCAGCATCTCCAGGCTACCATTATTTTTTTGTAATGAGCAGAAAGTCTAGAGATGGAAACTAGTGTGTTTTACATGTGTGGATTTTTCTTAATTCCTATAGAGTTTATTAATTCTTATAATTAAACTCTAGCCAATTGACACCCTTGCAACTTCAAGGACTGATAGTGCTATATTTTGTCATGTTTTCTAAGTTTCAGTTTTATAAAGCCACGGTGGCTTTTTCATGGTGTTTATATGTACAGCTCTTTTTAAAAGGAATTTTGAAATCTCCATCAATTTGAAATTAATGATGTTTGATTGTTACAATACAGGTGATCAGGTCTTTCACTTAAAGTCATAATGACTAAAGCGTTAGCTAATTTTTTAATTTTGTCTGAAATATTTCCTTAAGTATCTCTTACTCTGGAGACCTAGTTATCCAAAAAGGATCACATGTTTTCTACCTATGAATTTTGCTGCATACAGAAAGTGCCCTTTCCTCAGGAAGTTGCTATGTTTATTTCTTTGAACGGACTCTTATCTAGAATACATAGCAGCTCTGCAAAGAGACAGTTTCTAAAAATGGGAACTTCTACATTTGAAAGTCCCCATTTTTGTGCCAACTATGATTAGTGAGGGGGAAAATCATATTCTATGGAGTATGTATGGAGGTGTGTAAAGATTCTTTTGAAAATTTTATTCACATTGTAGAACAGCAAATGACATTTTTATAGTATTTTTTTGTAAAGCAAACTATTTTGTGCCTTGAATTTGGTAAATGTGTATTAGTGAAACGTTGTAAAAGTGAACTTCTACCTCTGTATCTAAATGTATACCATCTACTTGTAAATTACTATAAACTATTATGTGATTGCTTTTTTTTTTTTTAGAATGTCTTGTTTAAATAGCGACCAATGTTTAAGGCTATTAAAATAAGCCATCTTTTACTAATTAATTGGGAAGTTTTATAATGGACTGATTAAATTTAAAGAATTAACTTACATACAGCTATCTGTGTGGTTATTATCATCCGTGTTGTAGAAAATCATTACGTTCCTTTCTTTCCCTTATTATTGCCCACCTTAGCTGAAGAAAAATGTTTGAAAGGGATAGTGTTTATGGACATACATCAACAACTGAAGGTGCCATCTTTCCAATGTTACCATCCACTGAAATTAGGTACTTTATCAGGGACTTGTCTACACTGAACCTGGGGACATAGAATTCCTCTTTCCTATTTGGCTACACCACAGGTCCAGTCTGCATTGTAGCCACATTCGGGAGAGTCCTGATGCGCTGCTATTGTCCCTAATGCCCGTCTTAAGGAATAGTTTCATGTGTTTGAATTTCTCTTTCTAAATGGTAAATAAACCTGAGGCCATTACAGCAATTAAAGCAGCAGAAGCTTCTTCATTGTCAATTTTAGATTTTAGATATAAAGTAGTACTCTGGGTGTATCCCAAGAACATGAGTTCAATGACCCAGGGCTGAGGGAACAAAGAAGCTGGCTAACTATAAAAATGAAACAGGCCACACCCTGGTGGAGTAGCCTTTAGGTCAGCTGCCTCCCACAGGATCATAGTCTACCACATGCATCCCAGGGACCAGGGTTCATGTCCTGGTCCGGGGGGAACAACCAATGTGAACAACTAAATTTTAAATATTACAGTAAATGAAATAAAATGCCTCTTTTTCCTTTTTCTTCCCGCCTGCCTAACCACCTACTCACCATCATTCCTGCCTGTATCTTTCCTTTAAATAAGTTCTCTGAAGCAGCCTCATAACAGTGTGGGGTAGAGACATGCTTTCAGAGATTATCCAGGTCTGCCTCCCAGGAAACCCCTAGTACACTAAACCATCCTTGAGAAATCTGTTCTTTTCAGGGGTCCATTTAGGCATCTTAAGACTAGAGAAAGTTTTCTATACATTTGATTTTATTCTCACACATTGCAATTTAAACCCGTTTCTGTTTTTGTTTGTTATTGCCCCTGTAAGATTCTCCATCTGAGAGAACAAGGCGGTGGTAAAGGACATGAAGACTCTGGTGGCGGGTGTGGGGTGTACTATCCATAGACTGAGCAATGAATTCAATATCTTAAAATGAGTATGGCTTTGTAAACAAAAGAAATAATAAAATCATCAAAAAATTGAATTATCCATCTTGTAAGTTCAATAAACCTAATTCCTTTAGCTTTTTTGTAGAAGTCAGCTCCCATATCCCAGCTCAGTTTAATACTTCTGTGGCTCTCCCTTGATTTTTTTTTCCAATTCTCTTTCCCATCTTTAGCTGTGGAGTTTGGAAGGACATATAGTTAATGCACTTTTTGGACTGCAGGAGTCCTACATGTTGTATTTCTTCATCCCAGTATCCAATTATTGGTGTAAGGCTACATTTTTGATGACTGTTGTTTTCCGCAGGTGTGAACTCTCTTCTAGCCAAACCTGCATACATGTCTTGATCACTTAACTAATCATCAAGGATACTTTTCTTGATGAATATTCATCTACAACCCCTCCCCACTTTGACATTAATGCCACATTTGAATGTTCCCTTTTTTAGTCATTTAACCCATTCCAGGAGTGTTCAGAGCCACTGGGCTCAAGGCTGATCCCCAGGGAATTCCACACAGCTAGAACTAATTGTCTCCCTCCCCGCTTTGCCCCCCCCCCCCCCGCCATCGTAAGCTTTTGACCAGCT